>JAECWU010000803.1:0-1417294 GCA_018150985.1 Chymomyza costata | reverse complement strand
CTCAAGTAACTTTCCTAAGAACCAACACGATAAACCATTTTCAGAAACGACGTCCATATGTGGATATTTAAGCTTAATAAAAATACGACAGCAAAAACCAGCTGCGGCCATTTTGAGACATTTTATTGCCCATAATTCTTGAGTTATGACAAATATAGAAACTGAAAGCATTAAATTTGGCGACAGCTTGAAATTTCATTTTCATAAAACCGAACCAAATTGGAGCTCAGCGCAAGTGAAAAAAAATTAAATAAAAATTTACTGCAGTGCACACTGTAATAAATGCTTTATGAATGCAAGTAAAAATGTAAATAATAAAAAAAAAATGAATTTGTTAAAAATACTGCAGGTCCATCGTAAGCAGATCGATTGATTCAAGGTAACTTTATGATGTCATCGTTGTTGAGTGAGTTTTATTCTAATATGTGTGTACGGTTGACGGGATATTAAGTTTATGCAAGCCGAAAATGTATGTAACAAAGAGGAAGAGCATGATCTAACAATTAGCAGGTGACATATTGCGCAGGTTCGGTATTTGTGTCTCTCGGAAAAAGAGAGCGCAAGCTCATCTTTTGTATGGTAGCTATACGAAATAGTGGGCCAATTTTGATCAATCTTCTAGCAAATGTGTATACTTATGTAAAAAGCATAAAAACGCATAAATAGATGTTAGAAATTTTTGTACTATTTATGTCAGTTGTTTGATGTTTTAGACTTGCATTGTAAAGTTTGATCAGAATTGGTCTACTATTTCATATAGCTACCATATAAAACTTGAATCTATTTTCTGCGCAGCCGAACTCGTGCACTTCTTTGCGACACCTTGTAAAATTCGTTGCATTATAGAGGAAGAGTCGCTGAAGGCTCCACAAAGTAAGCTTAAGTATGACCTGGGGAACTAGAGAATTATATTTTTTTATTTATACCCAATGGGACATTATGCTTTATTATAATGTTTTTTTATGTACAATAGATATCGAAAACAAATTTTGGAGTTCTGAAGTTATTTAGAGTTCCCAAGCATTGTTCCAACTTATATCATAATTGGTTTACCGTATATGTATAAAACACAATTCGTTCGTTTTCCGGTTGTTTATAAAGATATCGTTACCAAAAGTTCTTAAGCACTGTCCCAAATCAGTAACCCATATGACTGATCGGTCAAATAAAAACTCATAATTCGTTTGCTTATAAAGATATCGCAAAAAAATGCTTCAGTCAAAAGTAATTTAATCGAAATTGGTTTATTTATTTATTTGATGATGCCGATTTTTATAATTTTTTTATTTTATTACTTTAATTAATTTTTTATAATTATTTTAAGTTTTATTTGTCACGAGAGAACAATTCTAGATGACTGAACTAAAATATCCAACAACGCCATCGGGTCTCTGCTTGGGAAAGAATATGTAAACATTGAAGATATCAACGAAAAAATGTTTTAAAATCGCATTAAAAAAAATCTTTAAAGTCGGAAAGTTTCGAATCGAATATCGAAACTTAAAACCTTTAATAAAGAAGTCTTTCAAAAAGGAGAGGGGACTAAAATTAAAATTTAGTGAAATTGTTAACTAAGAGACCAAACAACTATTGCTTCGATGCTCTGATGTGGCACACCACTGCATAGAAGGTCAAAGTTAAGTTTGAAGCAGCAACTTATATCGAAATGCATTTCGAACTAAGAAAGTTGCAACTCATCAATCGTACTTACATTTGCAATATAGTTTTTTTCTTTATAAAAATATCTTACCATTCTTTTAATCACAATGTATGAAGACCTTTTTTCACAACGAATAAGGTAGTTCGAAAACATAGAGTCTAAAGTGCATAGTGGAAGATCGCTATGTCGTGATTAAAAATGATACATCTTTTGGAATACATACATTGGAATCCATTCAAAAACGAACGTCTTAAAATTTTTGACTTTACTGCGACAAAATGTGCGGTTTTTGCGCAAAATTCGGAGAGCATTGCTTGTTCCACGTAGAATTTTTGATAGATGTGAGCTGTCTTCCAAGAACCATTACATCAATCATATAACTCTTTAACGTCTTTTGAATAGTTTTTGCCATATTTTTCAGCTCTTCGGTGATTCAACAGAACCGACCGCCTTGCACCACAACATCCATAAAATTATTCAGAACTGTTGTATTCAATAATGGCTCATTGCCAAAATTAAATCAGAGTAAAAAGTCTTGGATTTTAATTGTCCCTAAAAACTTTCTGATTTTTTTTTTTGTTAACAGTAGGATGCCCTGTTCCCGAAACAAAAATGGTGGATTTGGTTTAGTACCATATTTCTCAAATCGTTTCTCGGACTCAATCGTTTGTTCTTTGGATTCAATTCTTCGTTGAGTCAAAACGATTATGGTTTGAAGAAATTTTTTCTGAAAAATTGATATCAATACCAACAAGTAAATGAGGAATACGCCTAAGAGGCTTGCAAAAATGGTAGAATGTTTACTTTGTAAGATCAGCTATTTTAATTCAGCCTAGGGGACTAAGAAATCCAATCCATGATTAGGTAAATTTTACTATTTCTTTTATTGATAAGGCGACTTCGAATATGGACTAGGTCGAAATTTATTTACAGCTGAGGTATGACAATCTTAAATGAATCTTCATTTATTGTAAAAAATTACATATTGGTCAACTAATCAATAGTGGCAAAGTATAATCGTAGGTAAGGTAATTCGTATTTGTTTAACAGTAACTGATATGTACTGGTATGTAAATCTGGTATTAAACAACAGCTTATATAATGAATTTATGCACTCAAACTGCACTGTTCCTCCGCACATAGCTTCCCATTGCATATATGTTGTAGATAAACGCGCATTAACGCATACTGGAAGTACCAGTATGTGTCCCATACATACCGTATCTACAAAACGACAATTGCCATAATTTCTATAGATATAAGGCTATTTCTATACTTGAAGAAATAAAAACGAGCAATCGGCACGTTTCAAATCCCACACAACACATAATCCAATGATTTTTTTTTCTAGTTTGAAACTGTGGCAATTTCATGAAAATTCTATAGGAAAAGCAAGCAACTCAGCCACAGACGTTTCAATATAAAATGGCGGCAGCATTGACGTTGACTTCGGCGAGTCGAAAGTGAAGCGGAGTAAGAAGATGACTCTGTTTACTGAAATCAACATGGGTTGGGCAGGGGTCTTACTAAGCTGGTTCATAGCGCGACTTGTGTGTGTTAATGCCTTCCCTCGCATACGAGATAAAAATGCCATGAAATGCCGCCGCCACAGGTAAAACACGCAGTTAAACCAAAAGACCAACCGACCGACCGACAAAGTCCATACAACAACAGCAACAGTCAGAGCAAAAGCAACAGAAACAGAAATAACCCGGCGGATAAAGTAGAACCGGGCTAAATGCATGCAAGCAAAACATTCGACCATATCATACCTACATTCATTCATCCACTCACTCATTCATTTATTCATTTAGACAGCAGCAGCAGCCACAGGTAAAAAAAACCCAACCGTGGACGGACTTAATTGTGGGTGGGCTCAGTGTGCAGTCGTTTCGATGTGTTAAAAAGCATAAAAATTAAAAAAATAATAATCGTAAAGAATGAAGAAGCAAAAAAAGAGAAAAAAAAAGTTATTTTTGTATCACGCAGTCGGTAGGATTCGAACCTACGCTCCCAGAGGGAATCTGATTTCTAGTCAGACGCCTTAACCGCTCGGCCACGACTGCTTATGACTCGGCTTTGTCAAGTTCGCGTTTTGACGCTGGGCAGCGCAGCGACGCGTCGCTGTGCCTAAAAATAGACGCTCGCAATATAGACGTATGCGGCAACCGCAGCGACCGCGACAGCGACTGCGGCTACTACTTTGTCGTTTTCGTCATTTGTGTAGATACTTTTTCATTTTTATTCAATGTGCACTAAAGATAAGATACTTTTTAGACTTTAAGCTTTCACGCTTCGCATGCAATAAAAATAAAACGGTATAAAAAAACTTATTTACACTTTAGAAACTTTTGCTCTGGCTTTGCCACTTGTTTCTTTCTTTCTTTCTTTTTTGTTGTTTTTTTTTTTGTGTATTTCTCTAGTATGTGTTTTTTTAGTTTTTAGCTTAGTTTCGTTTTGTTTCTGGCATTTTCATTGTTCTCAACGTCTCTTCGCATTTGCGCATTGCTTTTTTCTACAGTTTTTTTTTTTTGTTTTGTTTTTTAATACTCTGCATGCATAGAGTCAAGGGTACTTTAAATTTGTGCAGGCGCTAGGAGGCGTGGCAGATAATATGCAATAACGACAAGCATCAACGCGACAGACTTTTAGATGATAGGCCATACAGTATAGATGCCATGTGGTCTAAATTTGGCACTGTTACACATTTTTGCTAAGAATACTTTTCTGAAAAACTTTGAAAGATTGATTCGAAATTTTTTAAGCCCATATACTACAAAAATTTTCTTTTTATAAATATTATTTTTTTGGTCTAAGTAAGGGACTTACAACAGCGTTCAGTTTAGCTTGCCCTCCAGAAGCAGAATAAAATCATGAAAAACTTTCCTATATGCCCTATACTATGTTTCAGTTCTTAAAATAGTATTAATATTTTTCACACCAATGAAAAAATAAAGGACATCCAGAAGTAGCCCAAAAATAAATTCATGGAAAGGTTTTCTCCATGGTCTTATTTGTAATCTTATGACACCGGCGACTGGATAAACGCAAGAAGAGAGAATTTTTGTAGCATCTGATTTTCACCATTTTATTACACCCCAAATAAATAGGTGTGCACTTTACATGAGAAAGGCCTAGCTTTATGGTTTTTGGAGGCTATCTCAGATCCCTTGGTGTTGGGGATATTTGGGCCTAGAGTCGTAAATTCATATGGGTAGCAGTGTCACATTATTATTTTTTAACAAGTGATAGATTCATTAACAAACATTTGTTGAAGCTAAAATTTATGTTTTTCTTGAGTTAAATAGCTAATAGCTAAAAAATGTAAAAGTTACGCCAGACACTAAGGCTAATTAAAAAAAACAAGAAAAAGTTGTTAAATTTTATAACCTGCAAAATTAACTAACAATATTTAAAATCATACTAAAAGAGTTTTGTGTCAAAAAGGCTTGCCCAACTCGAAATTTGTATTCAAACTCAAAAGCCACTACTTCTTTTAGTAACGTAACGCCATGAGTAGTTTTGCTTGTATTTTTTAACCAAATAGAACGATTGCTGTGATTTTTTTGACTAAGTATAGGCTACTTAATTTCGAAAATATTGTGTTTTCCTTTAGTTTTTTTTTGTCATACAAACGTAACGTCATGCAAAAATAGAAATGTCCATATTTATACTGCGAGCTGTTGCGTAGTCAATATTTAACGCTGTATTAAAAAAAAACAAATATCTATGGCACGATTTTCGGAGAACTTTGCAAGTGTAACTATAACGAAAGACTGCAAAGCTAAATCGACAAGTCGGAAGAGAAGTCTAGAAGTCTAGGCATGATAGATTTAACAAAATCTAGAGCCAAAGTTTTGTGAGTCAAATAAAAAAAAAAGAATGTAGACTTTTTCTCTTAACAATCCACCCAAGCACATACGCCACAGACGTTGCAAAACTTGTCGCAGATTAAAACTTTTTAATTGGCATGTGGGTGTAGTAGGGTATTCCACTGTCGGGCAACACTCCCACTGATCAAAAACAATTTTTTTTTTTGTTGCTTTTGTTTTGTTATTTTTTGTTTGCTGTTTGTGAAGCTTTCTCGAAAATGCGTAGAAACAATTTATTTCTCTAGCCGTGCTCTTAAAACTGGCGCCGGCTGACGTTGTGAGGAGTGCACGTCTCGGTTCAAGGTAGAAAATCTCTTTGTCTCGTGTATTAAATGCCATGAGTTGCGAAATTTTCGCAGCACTTGGTCTTTTATAACATCAAAAAAATAAAACGCCATAGACAGACATAGACATGATATATTATTTAGTACATACTAGTTCTACTTTTACCTGCGCCAACTTTAAGCAGTTCAAGTGGTTCAAGTTTAAGGCAATTCCAAAGTTTGCTCAACTTCATTTCCATTTAAATTCCAATGCTTTTAAGCGGACAAATATGTGCACAAATGTTGGCAACTTTAATAAGCCAAGTTCAGCAGGCCGGGCTAAAAAGCAATGATAAACAGCCATACATATAAGTAGTATGTGTCTGTTCTATGTCTCTAGCAGTATGTTTAGTATTTTTTTTGGCAAAAACTCATTTTGAGAATATTTGTTTTTATGCCGAGAGCTGTTGACTTAGTTTGGTCATTAGTTGAAAAAGTAAACTTTGCCAAACTTTGTTTTAAGAGTGCTTTTTGTTCATAGGAATTTTACTAACTTGCTGTGTTTGTCTCTTAAAATCCTCTTCATAAGAAGTGTGTACACAAAACCTTAAGAAATTCATTTGAATTGGTTCACAAAAGTCTCTCAATATACATATAAGTATCTGACGTGCGCCACGAATGATCTACAAAAGTGTTTACTGATTAAAAAACCAACAATGGCTGCTGTTTTTACTCGTTCATCCGTGAGTACATCTCTAAGCTTTTAAAATCAATTGTGTGTATACTTACTATATATAATTTCACTTTTATACAAATTAAGCCAGCTTGACATAACAAAGGGGATGTTCGCATTTTACACTTTGGGGTTGATTGCTGTTGTAAATAACAGCTTATAATGTGGTGTATATTTTGACATGTCCATTTTAAGTTCTAATGGATTTGAATTTAAAGGTAATTTTAAATTGTACTTAATGTACATTAGCAATGGGTAGTTCATTCGCCGTGGGTTCAAATTTGTGACATCAATTTTTATTAAAGCCAAATATATTTTACATAGTCCTTAATAAGACTAAATTTTTAGCCCCAAGGGGGCAGTTTTTTATCCTGTACTTATAAAACTCAAGGGTACTCCTATTGTAGATACCCTGAAGGCAGAAGCTTAGAAGTGGTTTTTACCATTATGCTTATCATAATCTAGGGTAGTGATCGATTCATGTCCGTCTGTCCATCGGTCCATCCGTATGAAGGTGGCGACGCCAAAAATTACAATTTGAGCTAAATCCATTCGCACGTATAGACTCGTGACCATACTTTGCCCTTGTAGGAAGACCGTGTGCGATTGAAACTCAATATGCTGCCAAAATTAAGATCGGATAAAGACTTTTGAAAATGTAGGTAAAAATGTATAAATTATTGATACCATCCTACCTACAAATTGGTATGCAGACCCGATGGGAGGATAATAAGCAAGAAAGCGTTGACTTTTCCCAAAACGTCCCCCTATCTATCTACCGCTCTTAACCCTTTAACACTTTAGTCTTTAAAAATAATTTAATAATAAGTTCAAAAACGAAACTTCTATTACTCCACTACACGCTCTAAAATGTATAAAACAAGAAAATATTTTCATCTGTAATTATTCTCTGTAAACTATTCAACATTAATATTTTAATATACAAAAAAATTTGTCGTTTATATTTCCATCGCTCAACTTTTTTTTAAGGATTAGGTCAAAACGTAAAACCTGGTGAAAATTTGCAGTTGGACGATTCTCGTACGAATCGAACGTATTTGGGACAAAAAAAAAAGTTTTTCATTTTATTTGTTTAATTGTAAACTTTTTTGATTGAATTTATCAGAACAAAGCTTCAGGCGACATACAACTACATATATATTTTTGAAAATTCATGACTTAATGCCCTCCTACGGCCTGACGTCACATATGTAGACTATAACTAGCAGATGATCAAGACTTTTCCAACGATACCTCATTTGTCAAATGCTGATGAGCGGCTTAGAAATTATGAGGGAACAGATAAACGTATATACACACAGGTCAAACATTTAACCCACCTTTTTGCTTCGCCACTTTTTGAGAATACAATGAAAATCTTTTGTTTCAAAAGGCATATTGTGAAACCTTTGCTAAGGAAAAAAAGATGGTGTGCGTTTAAGTCGTGCACGACAGACTTATATGTACCATATCTTTATCAACAAACAAAAAACAAAGGAATTTTGCACCAAAAATGTTCTTTTGACCGATTGATCTTTTGATGGCTATAAAGTATAGTCAACTGATTTAAGTATAGTTCTTGGGATATTTAAAAACGTTATCTTTTAAACTATCAAATCCATATACAAAATTTTTTTTTTTTTGAGGTCTTCTGAATCACCCCTATGAAAACTGTATAATATAACGTCGATATCATGCAAGTAAAATAAACTTATCCCTCATAACATAATAAACCATTCAATTTTTAAACTGTGGTTGTCCTAGTTCTTAGCATCTCTTAGATCTAGGCGTACTTACCGACTTCTCTAGTCATCTTCACCATACTTCTGGTAACTTTGGCGGTCTTCCCTTGTAAAGGGTCATCAATCTAGAGGTTTTTTTAATGCAAAAAAACACAAAAATTTCAAATGAATCGGAAAGTCTTTAATTTCAATAGAAATAACCATTCTTGCCATTCACTTTTTAATGATAATCCCTTTCAAATGTTGGCCGCAACTGCGCCATAGCTCGTCCATGCGGAGGTTCCAATTTTCGATGACGCGTTCGAGCATAATCAGATAACACGGGTAATGTTGGCCGTAGCTGGCTTGTCCACAAACACTTTAGACTTCACGTAGCCCTCCAAAAAAAAAGTCTAACGGTGAGATATCACACGATCTCGGTGGCCAATTCACCGGTCCGTAGCGTGAAATTAATTGTTCACCGAATTAATTCTACAAAATGGCCTAAAACATTCTTTAGAGATCGCGAAATTTCGTAATACAACTGTACGATTTGTAAACGTTGTTCGGGTATAAGTCTTTCCATGATGAAATATCAATGAAAACTGAATAAAAAACACATAGCAACTTGAAGGTACACACGCGTGATTTATCAAAAAAACACTATGGAAAAAAAAAACTCAAGATTGATGACCCTTTATTATACCACAAGATACATGTTCTTCACCAGCATTCCAAGCATTATATTTCCAAGCAGCCACTTTTTTGTTTTGATTTTTTTGAAAGGACGAAAAAGTTGCATTGATATTCAAAAATGTTTATGAAGTTGAATGAACCAAGTTATAGGTTGTTGCTTTTAAAGGTGCACTCAGTAGAAATCTTTATATTTGAGATGATGAACCGGCCGAAATTTTCATATTTTTGAAAAAGTCGTCCACATTGTTCAAATTTTGAGATATAGGTAACGACAATATCACGTTTGCGTTTACTTAAAAGTTGGTGGGTGTAACCAGCAGAATCTAAGAAAAATTGGGTTACATTTAGCAAAAATGTCGGCTTATTCGTCGGTAGATTTTGGAAATAATGAATATTGTTGATCTGCTCAAATTTTTGCTTTCAGTCAATAAGTATCTGCATGATTAATCCCAATGTTTTTAGAATAATATATTATAATTGTGTACTTTAAATAATATAAATGATTATGAAAAACATAAGACCAGCTGGGAAATTTTACTGAACTATTGTGTAATGCATATAATATTATACTAGAACAGATGTTTGACAGCTTTTCAAACTTTGCGCTTTATACTTTAAGCAGTTAAAATAAACAATACCAAATATGTATTTAATGTGAAAGTTTGTTATATGTTATTTATTAAAGTATTATTAAACTTGATAAGTAAATAATCTTGTTCCTCAAAAGGCAACCCACACAGTTGGTTGATCTTTCCTAACACTGGAACCAGATAATACTGGTATGGTTGTTTATATTTCATTATATATTATACATATACGGAAAAATATGTCTTGTGCTTAAATCTATCCAGAACTCTTAAGCGACGCAACAACTGATCGCATTTTTTTTAAGAAAACTTATATTGCATTTTTTTCATGTTTTGGAAACATAATTTCGTCGAAAAAAAAAAATTTATCCAAACCTAGGTATATATTATAAATATATAGACTCTGATAAACCTTTTTTTTTTTTTTTGAAAAAAATTATTGTATTGTATTAGGGTATTGAATTATCTTAATCCATCCATTCTTCTGACGATATAGATCTCTGACACAACAAAAGCGAGGGACACCTGTTTTGATCTTAAGATGCGCATTTCAATTTCCGTCGAATATCTTAACTTTAAAACTATCAGTTGAAGATTGCAGTTCAACATTTGTAGATGTTCCAGAATTTCATTTCTTTAAAATGAAACCAAATAACCCATTATATTATTTGTTTTATAAGCTATAGCTATTCAATTTTATGTATACTTATGTGAGCTTAGTAAACAAAACAAAGTTACTCAAAATGGAGTCAACGCAGAGACCTCGCAAGATATGCTTCATTGCTTGAAGTTAATACATTTCGTTCAACATATAGAATCAGAGCTTGGTGCAGATATTCATTTATTTGGGCAGTGGATATTCCCTTTCGGACATTGCTCCGACTGATTTAAATTTGTACGTTGTATATACCCAATTTTGAAGTGTTATGGAAATAAAGAAGACCAAAGATAAACAATTTTAGAGATACGACGTCCCAGAGTTGGACAACCGTACGTATAGTGTTTGAAAGCTTAAATTCAAAGTTTATTGTCATTACTTTATGTAGATTGTGGAAAATGGTGAAAAAAGTCCACAAAATGGTATTGGATAACCGTGGACTAAAAGCTCGTGAGCTAGCTAAATGTATAGGAATTAAAAAAACTAATTCCAATTGTGGGTTGGCCCTCGTATAGAGCATCTTCTAGTCGTGCAATTCCGAAAGTAGCCACTCGCAGCTTGTTAAGAGATTGATTAGGGCTTATGAATATCTTCAAACTGAAGTGGCACTTGGCCAGACAATAAGATTTATATGCAAACTGCTTTAATGGAAGTATTTTCTTCATTGTTTGTCCGTATTTTCGTTGAACGGATTGTATTTCAGATACGAATTTCCCTTGTGCTTTGATGCTCTGGTATTCATAAATTAAAAGTCTGTCAATAAAAGTAGAAAATTGCTCTGCAGCAGTTGGGGTCTGCTATTTGAGCAGTTTTTCTTTTGTTGTACAAAAGGAAATTACCTTCAATTCAACTGTAAACTTTTGCCTCTGAGACATTCACACAGATACAACTATACAGCTACAAGTACAAATGCAATGCAGACAACAAATCTGCACAAAGAGTTAGTATGCCTTGCAACTTGGGGCACAATGCTACGTACATTGCGCTGTTGGTTGCCACATGCCGAAAAGCTAAGGAAATGAAATAAATTGCAAATAAATTCAATAGTGGTATGTGTGTGTGTGTGTGTGCTGTATCTGTGGGTGCGATTGTGTGTGTTTGAGTGTGTGTCTGAGTTCGCATTAGAGATCCAGTAGCAAAGATACATAAATCAAGGCCATAAATGGCAAGTCCAACGCTGTATGCTCTGCCGCTGCCTGCGCCTTCGTCACTTTTGATTGGAAGCGCATTGTCTGGGACGGCACTTAAACTAAGTCTGAGTACGGCTGTATCTGTATCTGCAACGGCGCTGCACTTGAGCCGCAGTCGCAGTCGACGTCGACATCAGCAGCATCGATACTCAAGTCAATGGCATATGGAGTTCCAACCAAGAACAAAAGCAATGAATGAACTCTCAATGCGTTTCTGCAATAATTTCTGGTCGTTATTATAATATTATGATCGTTATTGTGTCCAGCCGTGTGTATCCAAAAGATACTTATGCCACTGACCATATGAGCTTGTGTCTTAACCGCAATATGTGTAAATCAATCTTTATTAAGCGCGCTTTCCAAAGCCACCGACTCGTGGCCCCTGCAGTGGCGGCAATAAAAAACCAAATTGCACTGATGGCCACCGCTCTTTGCCACAGCGCCACAGAGCGACAGCAGCCAACCTGTTTAAAGTGTGCAACTTGCATCTTGCAACCTCTGCCGCGCAGATTTCTCCATCACTTTGTGCCAGCTTGCAAAATTTTTTTTTTTTTGTTGCGTCTTTTATCAATTTTTTCGTGTTGCTTCTCTCTATTCCCATCGTCGTCCTCTTCGTTGACGTCGGTCGTGCCACAAAACTCGAGTGCCAGTGGCTCTTGTGCTCATTTACTTCTGTTTGTTGAGGTACGAGGGCTGTTTGAAAAGTTCGAAAAAGGGTAGTTTATCTAGCATAAAAGCGTTTTATTTCTATGCTTTTAGCATTTCTTTAAGAGGCTTTCGAATTTGTATTATTTCTTCAAAATAGAGTGCTCGATACAGACGTTTATTTTAGCGATATTTGCCCCAAAAATCATATCGCCAATCCCTATCTTCAAAAATGTAGCTAGCAGTTCGTGGCCCAATTTATGTATGTTCTTCTTCCTCTAAGACTGCACCTGTTTACTCCCATGGTATGTCTTGCTGGAAGAGCATTTTTTCCATCTTTATGTACCTTAAATCAATGTCAAATCTGTTAAACTTCTTAGCATAATATTTGCTTTTAATTGTTTTACCCTTTTCAAGATAATCAATGTGAATGCAATTCAACAAACCCATATCTTCCTTTGGTACGCACTCATCCGAAGAAGACCACTGATTTGACTGTTCCTTATACTTAACAAAGATGTCATGTTTCGTTCACTATCTCAAATTGCAGACTTCTTCGGACTCTGGTTCCACATCGTCAAATGCTCTATTGAAGTGTTCTTCGTTTGGTAACTTTTTCATATGCAAATATTCATCTAAATGCATATTAATAAAGAGCTAATGCCAAACCTTACTACGACAGTCCAGCTCAACTCCATTTTGGAGCATAGCTCGGAATCTAAGTCCCTACTACTACTACTCCTAATGAAATATTGGTAAGCTTCGCTTGCAGAAGTTTTTCTTGATACCGGCTTCTTTCATTCTCTGATCCAATATCATGGATTTCATCGACGATTTCAGTAGGCACAATCACTTGGTCAAATATATTTTTGGCAGCTCTTAGATGAATTGGTTAAAAAATTTGGTTCTCAGAATTCGCTAATGAAGCCATAAGTCCGAATTGGCTTTGAAATCTTGTACAGTAGAATTTTTTTTTGTTGTCTTCCTATTTCTAAGTTACATTCGTGTTTTATGTAAGGCGTAGCTGAAAGAGCTTTTTGCCCAAAATTAGGATCTTTGAGCAAAATTTTCAGCGACCAATTATCGAACTCAAAATGTTGTCTATAGCCGTCCGGATTCGATGCCTGCATCATCGCCAACTTGCTGGGACTTAAGCCAAAATCCAACCGCTAGATATGCAGGGTTGACTCTGCCGATGCCCAAATCAGCGCAACGGTGGCTACACCTATTCTTTACCTCATTGTCTGGTTTGATATTTAGCAACTTTCTCTTATTATGTCATCATCCAGGTGAATCAACTATCATTATACCAGATATCTCATCATACGAAGTTCTTTCATAGTAAGTTGCTCAAAAGATTGTACTAGTTCCAGAGTAGTCTATTATTAGACGATTGCTGACAGGAGAAGTGATTGCGTGTGTCCATTTCAACCGCCTTTTTACGCAACGTTTTTGGTCATTCCCCGGGTAGTTTCAAAGTTAGCTCGCGGAGAAGTCAAAAAGTTGCTGTCCGACTTATCAAACTGCTCTCGCAGTTGTTGTTGTTGTTGCTCCTGCTGTTGTTGTCAACAACGCAGTTGTCGCCGTTGTTGCTGCTGTGGCTGCTCTTGTTTGGTTTCGCGTGCCAACATCGTCGTTGTAGTCGTCATCGTCATCGTTGTCGTCGGCGTCGTTGTTGTCGTCTCGTAGTCGTCGTTGACGTTGCTCATACGCCGCATACGCCCGCCTTCGTTCGCCAATGCCCAGTCGCTCTGCCAGTTGCTTACGTCCCCGCGCGTATCTCAAATGAAATCGCAATTAAGTTTTATTTTGTAGCGAGTATTTTTTAATTAGCGACGGCGTACGCTTCGTGTCGCCATCGTTGCCCCACCACAGTTGCTTTCCTTCATTTGTTGTGACTGCTTCCACTCGGGCAGCTTCTGCTTTTACTGGCACACCATACACTTCCCCGCTGCCAGGCGATTGTTAATGATGTTGATTGCTCTCGGCCTCGCCAGCGGGCTGTCAGTTGTTGTTTTTCCTGTATCTGTATCGCGTCGTGTATCTGTACTCTGCGCCACTAAGTGGGCGCTGCATACCAAATGCATATACGAAATTTATTCGCCTTTTTGATTTTTAACACCCATGGGGGTACATCACGAAAACAAACAAAATACAAAAAACCCAAAAGCACATAAGTCCCGGCGCCGTTGCACACACATGCTCATGGTGTACCTATAAATAAATACGAATGTACTTTAGTCTAGGTTCCCATATTTGTACCCTGCATCCATTAAATAGATTGGAGGTACATTGGGTTTGTGTGCATTTTGGTAACCAGCAGCAGGAATCAGGTTGAGTCAAAAGTTTGGTAAACATTTTGCGGTTGTGAAAACTTTTACTTATCTATTAACTTGGCTAAATCTTAACTAAATACTTACCCAGAATTATGATTTATATGTGCAATCAACAAGCAGTGGTCAACTTCTATGCTTTCTTAATGGATGTGACAATTCTTTGGCGGATTACCGCCTGACGTAGGACATCCCTCGCTGCTGCATCCATTGGTAGCACCGGAGTTTTATTCGGTAAATAGAAATATACCTACAAATATAACAAAATATGCCCTTACGATAGCAATATTAGCACCATGTTATTTTTTTTAATTATCATCCTATTGTTGATGATGATCTAATGATTTCGTGATTCATTCGCTGCATAAACTTTGGATATACTCAAGAAACGATAAATTCAAAAACTGTCTTTATATTTATTAGTCGTTGATTCGCTAGGAATATAAATATTAACCATTACTTTGCACTCGATTTGAATGTTTCTATCCCAGCTGGTACGATGTTTTCTTGGTTTTTCTCTGTAGAGCACCTGTTGACAAATGACTAAGTATTTATTGCAATTAGTAAGCAGTAAGATCCTAGGAAGAGTAGTCATCAACGAAAGTCGAATTTACGATGTTTTGGGTTTCTACACAAGTTACTCCTTGTGAATCCCGAAATGGGCTTTACCTTCACGCAGCCACAGTGTAGGCAGTGCATAAGATGTTTCGCGAAAATACGTTATCTTCTGCGATGAGCTTTAACTCTAGAAGATTAATGAATTCTCTGACTTTCATCCTTCTTCCCACCGGTCCCGAACTACTGTAAAGGGTCCCGAAGATTTGAAAAAAACATTAAGCATTAAATTTTTTGCAAAAATAAGTGCTGCTTTTCTTTCGAAGGGCCTGGTTACAAACCCTATAGAGGCTAGCCAATCTCGTACGTAGGATTCACTACACTATAGTTTCTACAATAATAACAATAAAATAAATGAAAAAATTAAAAAACTAAATTCTTATGGACAAAGGGCATCCCGTAGTCGTAATATTCAGATAGTAACGTTTTCACTTGTTATTGTTGCATTATTTGCTTGGTTTGGATTCTGGTTTTGATTAGCATATTTTTAATCTTTGGCATTTATTTTCACATTTATTCCAGTTCATTTTCAATAAATTCTTTGCGTTTTGCTTACATACCCCTAGCAGCACATTTAATGCATTATATACTCATAAAGTAAGAGAAAAGAATAAAAATTCAAATAAGTAATAAAAAAAATTTGCATTTGACTTTTATTGACATATTCGCATTTTTATTGATCGTTTTAATTTGCATTTCATTTTAAATTTTGCCATTGATTTTGATATTTCTCTTCAAGTTTTTGTTGTCTGTTGTATATAATTGCATATACGGCGGCGGCCTTTTATTTTTCCATTCATTACATATTTGTTTGTTGTTGTTTTTGCGTTTGGAATGGAATCTGGAATATCATAAACTGGCTATTATTATTTAGCTTCTGATTTTGTTATTGTTAATAATGTTGCATATGTATCTCTATGCATTGGGGTTTGCTTTGTTTAATGCAGCTCTCGTAAATGTTGAACAATTTAATCGCATTAATTTTGTAATTTATGACTTTAATTTTTGTGAAATTTCAAATCTGATTGTATTTTACTTGAAAGTTTTAAAGGTCTTCAATGTGTGCTTTAACTGTGCCAGATTTCGTTTTTCCAATCTAGCTTAATTTAATAGTGCACCGACAATTAATTTGTCTATATGGAAACCCTTTAGTATGTATAACAATAATGACCTAATATACGCATTGCAGGCTGTACGGGCGTATATATTTATATCAGTATATTTTCCTCCTCGAGGGTTGTTATCTTGCGTTGATGAGGAGGCTCAGTAAGTGAAATGATCCTGAGAGCGATGCCTTAGCTACTGGCAGTGCCTCCCAAAACGGTAAGGTCGTAGTTGAGCGCCGAAGCTAAAAACAATCCACACAGTAGCGTCTGTTCCACATGTTAGTGGCGGCTACAGCGGGCGTCTGTTTTGGAGCAAGCGGCTCGCGATATAAAGGTGTGTTTCTTGACAGGTTCCTAGGCCAAGGTGGCAGCCCTACCAACGAAATAAGAAACCTGGGCTAATCATCCATATTTCTGAAATTACATGATTACTGAAACCGCGTCTTGCCCTACGCTCCAACCGGAGTTACAGGAAATAATATATTGTATATTCTTGCCGTACATGTAGAGAAAACTTTGTCCTGTACAAAAATTAGGCTTAAACGCGAAGAAAGCAAGGTTTTGGGACACTTTTCTGTTCTTGTGACGTCACAGTGGTACATCAGCCACCAAAAAGCGTTGTAAAAATAATATTTTGACGGACACATTTTGTTAGAAGAATATACGTATTTGATTATTTCCATGGACTCAGAAAATATAATAATAAAATTGGACACTGTGTACTTTAGAAACTAGTGTTGGGCATCTCTAAATTTTCAGCCTAGAGCGATTTGCTCAAGTTTTGGAGTTTTTTTTTTTTTTTTTTTTTTTTTAATTATATGTATGTGTTTGTCACAAACGCAAAAGCATTTGTTTTAAAGCGTTTTCTTTCAAAAAATATTTATTTCATGAAATTAATCTAAAATTTAATTTTTAATCTAAGGCTATGGTTTTTGCAACGAATAAAGACAGATTGGCCCACTGTACATCGTGAGTATTTTTTTCACTATCAAAAATGTAGTTAGTTGAAAACTGTAAATTCAAAAAAAAATTTGCCCACATACTGTTCAAAATGGCAAAAGAAATTGCCACTTTAACTGCGAGACGCCTAAAGGATGCCAAATGCTGGGCGGTCTTGGGATATGGACACTCGTCCATTCTAAAAGAGGACACAAGTGTGTCTACTACTGATTATTGTACACCTATAGAGTACACCTCAACGAATTCACTACCACTATCCCTTCTAGGGAATCGTGGATGGAAAGTCAACCAGGTCAAAGGGACTGCATTAGCTTCTTCACGCCAAGTTGGGGGCGGGGTCTTCTCGAAGCATCTAAATATTCGGCAGTCCTTCCGACTTCCGAACCACTGCAGCGTTTTTCAGGCAGATATCATTGCCATAAATGAGGCTCTAACCTGCTTACGGTACACCGGATTAGAAACCGGGGTGCAATTAATATATACTCAGATAGCCAAGCAGCCATAAAATCACTTCAAGCGCTATCCTCAAACTCAACAACAGTCAACAACTGCCGCAGATCTATTCAAGAGATGGCAAAGCAGTTTGTTATTAGCCTTATTTGGGTGCCGGGACACCAAAATATTACAGGCAACGAAATAGCAGACGAGTTGGCCAGACACGGCACGACCACTACCCTTCTACCGGATAAGAAGGATATCCGTATGCCGTTCGCCTCTTTTAAGCTACAAATTAGGGAAAAATTCAGTTCCCATGCCCAAAGAATGTGGAACAATACACCTCATTGTAGACTCAGTCGCCAAATATGACCAAAAATAGACGCAAAACGCTCCTCTAAGCTGTGCGGTCTAAATCGATCACAGTGCTCGGCGGTTGTGAGAGCGATCACCGGGCACTGGCTTGTCGGGGCACATGCAGCAAGACTAAATGTTCCGAACAATGACTTTTGCAGAAGCTGCAAAGATGAAGAAGAGGTAGAATCGGTAGAGCACTTCTTCTGTTCCTGCGAAGCTCTGAGCAAACGCAGGAAAAAGTATTTGGGAAACTATTTCCTCCATAATCTAGCAGAGCTAGAAACTATTTGCCCGAGGAAGATAGCAGGCTACATCGCAGCAACTGACTGGGGCTCCTTCTAAGTTTTCATAAGGGAAAAAGGGTAACAGTTACAGAGATCCGTGCGGCAACACAACGGGCCAGTCTAGGCCTAAGTGTGCTGGTCTAAGCCAGCAGCCGCTTCAGCCTAAGCTAAGCTACTGTTCAAGACTAAACTATATATCTATATCTGAACAGCTGGCCGGACGTTTTGGGAACCCTCTAACTACTTTACTTCCTTGCATCCCTATTTTGTACGATTTTTATTTACAACTCAATAGCTTCAAATTCAGGCGACTTTCGGTAGTACTTCCAAAAAATTATAAACAATTTTTATCTTAAGCGGAGTAGCTTTCAAATCGATTTATAAATAAAAAAAAGTCCGTGTCTAGTTTTAGTTTAACCTTAAAAAGTACAAGGCAAGTGAAGAACCGAGAATAAAAGGCATCTTCTTAATAAATACATTGCTCCTAGATATATTGTGTATATATTAATATTGTATATATTATATTGTTTAATAGATAAAGATACCCTGTGCGACAGATCGATGAATATAGAATTATTTGTACTTCTAAAGTGTACAAATATAATCCTGTTGGCTTTTTTTTCTGGTTAAGATCATTTATATAAAACAGTTTTGTCCGACTGACTTACTGTGGCGATCGGACTTAAATTTTGAATGGAGTTTACTTTTGGGTGTCTGAGAAAAAAGGGATTTTTATGCCCACAAATGAGGGAAATGGCGGATCAAAGTATATATATGTTTTCCTTTATCTCCTATTGGAGCATAGGGCGTCATCAGTTGCCATCTTCCACCGAACTCGATTTTGGGCTATCTTCCTTAATTCATTCCAGCTTAACCCCAGAGATTTCATTTCAGCATGGGAAGAACTCTTTTTCACAAAATTAAAGAAAACTACTTTTTCCTATTTGGGTAATTCGGCGACTTAGAGCGGAAAATGAGGGTAAAATGTTGTGTTTGTATGGGAGCTACACTTATTTTTATTGCTACCGAACAGCTCAAGGGTAAGAGCCAAAGGCTGTGGTAAGGATCACAAACCAATTTAAATAATATTAATTTTGGTGAGGAAAGGAAGATATATTTTAATACTTGGCTCATCCACGCCGAAGGCAAGACGGAAGTTGGCGTGTAAGGCTTACAATAGGCGGGACCCCCTGATCGACTAACGTTAACGGATAGTAAGTTTCAGTCAAATTTTGTGTCTTAGCTATGGTTTTTGATGTTTAGGAGTTTAAAAGGACAGACAGACATGGTTTAATCGTTACCCGAGTTGATAAGCTTAAATAACATAAGGCCTTCAGTATCGGTATAAGGCTTATTTTTGTGACTGTGTTTACAAAATGTTGATTTCAGTCTTACTTTTAAAAGCTTTTGCGTGTCAATATATAAGTATATAATATAATACTTATGATACTAACACAAAGAGCTCAAAGATTTCTAAATTTATAATATAGCTTTGTTATCAATCTATCAATCAATATCAATGTTGATGTGCGAATATGTATACACAGTATCAAATTTTAAGACATGTCTAGATAAGAGTTTTGCTAATATTTGATGTTGGTTCTGGCCTTAGTACACTACACTCTATTATGATTTTTAATTTACTTTTATTTTAATTCTATTCATATCAACTAATTTCCTGACTTTAGTGATATGACTTGTCTTAATCGAATCCGATATGTATTCAACGCTCGCTAAAATATAGTACCTTAAGTAGTGAGTCATTTTCAAGAGTAAGATAGTAAGCTCTAGACAGTGACGTCACAAAACTAGTAAATTATACCATAAAGAAAACACTTTAAACAAAGAGAAATGATTAAAAATAAATATGCACTAGAATAACAATCATTTCAATGGCCACAAACTTCCTGACAAAGCATAAAACTTAATAACTGTGCCATTAAAGTAACAAGTTACGTGGTAGCCTATTATTATTTCATGACTTAAAGCAGTAGAATGTCCAGGACTAACGAAGTTCAGGTCTTGTTCGGTAGCAGAAAGCTGCAGCGGTTCGTGTTAACTCAAACAGACGATAGAGTACAGCGGACAGAACATTCGACTACAGGGCGATTGACAAAAGGAAACCTTTGCGGTTAATTGCACCACCACCAACAACAGCACCAAAAGCTGGAACCTGGTATTGAGTTGGGTGCGCGAGGTCAAAAGGCAACCTTAAATGTCAATTGGCCGGGGGTTGTGCGCTGTGTGTTCGACTGCGACTGCGGCGACGCTTGATTGCCCCTGACAACCTGCTGTGTAGAAATCGACAAAAATAATAAATACTATATTGTAACAACGATAGTAAATAAACAAAAGAAAATATAATACATTAGTCAAGTTCTGGAAGCAAGCTAAAACACGAAAGATCTAGGCTTTAGAACTAGCGCTAGGCGCAAAAAACCCCGCTCCTATTCAAAAGGCTAATTAGCATGCCAAACGTTTTGTGATGTTTTTATGATGAATGTATAAACTTTTGGCTTGGGTGGGGAGTGCTGGTGGGGTTGGTGGGGTCGTCGTTTGGGTACGCTTGTTAAGTCAGTTAGAATATAAATGCTCACATTTAAAGGTAGCAAGCTGGCGAGATTTAAAATAAATTACATCAGCATATTCCCAGGGGCGCATTATAACTCTGACGTGTGCGTGTCTTTCTATATGTGTGGTTGTGTATGTATGTGTGTGTATCTGTGTTGAGTGTTTTACGCCTGCTCAGCCCATTTTTGGGGCAAACACATAGACAGAGAGACTGCCACCCACACAACAACGTCGACAGCGTGTCAGCGTTGCCCCGTAACACTCGACACGCCAATTCCATATGTTACAGCGCCCCGCTAGCCAACAACCCCGCCACTACTGTCCTAAAATCCAAACGATGCTAACACACCATATGAAAGGATATACGGCTACGGCTATGGCTCTGGCGTTGTCGCTCCAGCTATGCCAACTGCAAAGGGGTGTAACACAAACACATCAACAACAGCGTCCGAGGACGAAGTATTGCATGAATTCAACTTAACCCCGAACCATTTGCACTACAAATATGCGTGTATGTGAGTGTGTGTGTGCCCATAACTGTGTTTGTGAGTGTGTACACCCGGGGTAAAATTCTACGTAGTACGTTTGCACGACTCTGTACTCAGAGTTCCTGAGTTCTCTGCTGTGTTTTATACTCTGCGATAATTGAACATGCTTCCGCTGTTGGTGGCGTCAGGGTTTCATTTCGTTTCATTTTTGTTGTTGCTGTTGCTGCTTTTGTTGTTGTTGTTTCCTTTTGCCTGGTGGCCCTTTTGCATTTTTCGAAATTGCTTTTTGTTGCTTCTTTTCTACCGTCAGCCACGGGATATGGTAGTAAGGCAGCAAAGCCGAGCGAGCCAACGAACGAATAAACTGAATGCCTACCAAGCCCTTAAAATGCCGCACTCACACACACACACACAAAACACTTATGCACGCACACAAGCTCATGTACACACAGTTACTCCATTTTGTATAAGCTGTTTTAGAGTGACCAGCTTGTTGCAAAGCGTACGCTTATCTGCTCAGTCTGCTACTACGCCAAGTTATGCTGGCATTTCCAGTTTATTTTCAATGTGACCTTGCATATTTTAATTTATTATTGTTGCTTTTGTTGTTTTTTTATGTTTAATTTAAATTACTTTCTGTCGCTTAGCTCATCGATTTTATTACCTACGCATTTATGTCAACATCCCACAACAACCTTCGATAGCTCAGTTGGTAGAGCGGTGGACTGTAGAAAGGCAAAATTTGTGTAGACATCCATAGGTCGCTGGTTCAAATCCGGCTCGAAGGAGTTCAATTTTTTTTTTAATTTTAAATTTATTTATTAAGTAAGAAATATTTTTTTTCTTCGTAAGGATTTTGTTTTGACGAATCGAAATAAAAATATATAATACGCAAATTTTTTTTATTTTTTTAATTTAGTTCATTTTGTATCACCGGATGGGCTCGTTTTTTCTTGAATGCTGGAAAAATTCCAACAAAAAAATACGAATATCGAGCTCATCCACTATATATTTGAACCTAAACCAATTGTATTCAAATTGTATTTGTATGTTTTTGAAAAATAAACTAGACAATCAGTATATTAGGCCATTATATTAGTATTATTTGTTCTGTTCTTTGTTTTAAGAATCTTTGAAAATAATTTTAATAACTAGCCCTAAGAAAGAACACACAACAAAAGCCTGCAAGAACATTCTGTTAGGTAAACAAAAGATATGATGGACTACCAGAGTATTGAAAAAAATTGACATATTTACTAGGATAAACTACAGTTAGTTGTATTTGACTAGCATAAACATAAAAAAAATTTTTTGTTTAACAATTAAAGCTATCAACAAAATTAAAGAATACGCTTAAAATTTATTTACGATTTAAGGCCTATACGCAGTTCGAAAAATTTCGCGCGGAATGACAAAACTTCATATAAAAACAAAAAATCCCAAATGGAATATCCCAAATGAAATTTTTTTTATATGAAGTTTGTCATTCCGCGCGAAATTTTACGAACTGCGTATACCCCTTTAGGTTTAATTAACTAATTTAAGGGCATAATAACTGATGGGAACATTCTGGCAAGCTATAATAAGTTCATAAGGCGTCCAGTTATATAACATGTCTTGCAAAAAAACATTTTTTCTGACAATCGGATTAAATTTTATTTTATATTTTTTCAAAATTCGAGAAGAGAACTTAAATTTAATTACAATTTCATGGTTACATAAAAATGTTAAAGATGTTTGTAGAGAAGGTCAAAATTTAGAACTCTATTGCTAGAGGGGTTTGTGGATAAAATAGGTGCAAAGTTTGAACTCTATCAATGTGGCCCTAAATATAATTTATTTTCAATTTGTTAAAACGAAAAAAACGGAGTCAACTTTAATTTCGTCAAACTGGATAGTGTTGATAAAGGCATATATTATTATTTGTGTATTCGATTATAAACCCCCCTACCAATAAACCTAAACCAAAACCATTTGGAACTGCCTGAAAGCATCCCCGAAAACTACACGATTTTCAGCAATTTTTACAAACTGTTCAAATTGACAGTATCTGGTCACCCTAGAACGCGCAAGGCTTACATCACGCGCTTAATGAATGGGCTGTTACCTCATGCATTGTAATGAAGGCAGGACCTGGACACTCGACATCGGACAGCGGACAGCTGGCTAAAAGCAACAAAAAAAAAGAGGAAGCATATTTGAGTAGAACAAGCGAAGAAACAAAAAAAGCAAATATACTTTATTGAAGCGTTAAATGTGTAATGGTAGGCGTATGCTTATTTGCATATGCATTATAGGAAAAATATGTACATTTATTTCATTTAAGATAGTTTATTTTAATCGAGCGAGAGTATGAATAATAATAGGGAATAAACTTGGCCAAAGTTATGGAGGGATTCGTGCAAAAGCCAGAAAAAGAGTACCGCCATAAATACAAAACATCACTCAAACTCATAAAGTAAGCTTTTTATGTGCGCGTGTTTATCCTTTAATATTTTTAAAGCTCAGGAAAATGCTAACGCACACAGATACACACACACATAGACACGCTCATACTGTCGACAGACAAGTGCAGAGAGCATGAAGGCTTTATAAAAATTAAATATTTGCCCAAGAGAGCTGTCGGAAAAATATAGCGCAGAGGGGGTCGCTGTGTTGGGGCTGTAAAAGAGCGCAGTACAAAAAAGTTTGAGCGAAAAACTTTTTCTTCCATTTGATGACGTTGCCGCCGTGGCTCTCTCGCACTTGGCAGCATATCCTTACTCTTGTTGTTACTCTGCTCTGCTTGCTGTGCTGTGTGGTGGGCGTTGGGCGTTGGGTGGTGGGCGTCCTTGTCAGAGCAAACTTTTCGCTTTGCTTTCGCTTAAGGCATGCTAACGGCACACACACTCCCAAATTTTGTTTGCTTTTGACTTTGTATGCTAAGGACATTACTTATACTACACGTACGGGGTGTTTGTGTGTGTGTTTTACGGGGGGTGGTTGTTAGCCGTCTGTTGTTCCTTTATATCCGGCCACCCTATTATTTTTTTATTCATTTTTCTTTTATATCCAGTTATTTTCCGAGTTTGTATTTTATTATATTTTCGGATTTGTTTGTGGCTGTCCTTGCTTGATTCCCCTGAGCACCAATTATGCCTTTTAATGATTGGCTCCTGAAGTTTAACTCTGGTTTTTCGTTTTCAGCTTTCTACTGTGCCGTGTTTTCCTTAAGGCATGAAAGAGCGCAAAAATATTGCCTGAGCTTAAATAAATACTTTGCATTTAAATTGCAAACTTATCATCTGATAAGGCTATGTGGAATCCTGAAAGGAATAGTATACTTGTTTGAAAAATTATGTAAGTTTAAGCACTTTAAGTAATCATAAAAGTTATTTCATTAGAACTGAAGAAATCTGTTCTTCGAAGCGAGGCTAGATAAGACCCAGAAATTGCTTCACAAAAGTAGTTACCAAAAATTTGTGTTTATCATCATAAAGTATAGAAAATTTAGAAAAAAATACTTTGGGACACTATTCTCTTTTTGCGCCGTTTATGAGTCATCTAATCTAATTAAGCCCAGTCGGATTTATATTTTCTTACTTTTGTATAAAAACTATAAAGAAGAAGAGACCAGCAAGAGAACAATCTTCCGACTGCGAATGCAATTTAGACTTTTAAAGAAACTTTTTAATAAGCTAAGAATCGACTCGATTTAAGAGAATATACATATACGTTTAATAAACTTATCTATTGAAAATCCCGAAACACATGTTATCTTGTTATTTCAAGAAGTAGTATTATTTTGATGATTCAAATAGTACTTAAGAAAGCTCGAACTTTTCGTCCTCATACTCTTTTGCTACACATACACAAAACTCAGCCGAATCATAATTCTGAATTCAGAAAAGGTGTTCGATTTGAAAAATTAAGTTACCCACATGGATATAGTGTTACAAAATAGAAACGTTTGATACACATGCTGGTCTTTCTTTATTCGGAAAATTAAACTCAGAATTCTGAAAAAAGTACATTCCGAAAAAATGTATCGCATTAATCAAACGAAGTTATAAAAGAAATATTTATAAAAACCTGAAATTTTCCTAAACTGATATTTTCTTCACGACTTTGCAGTTTGAGTTCAACGCAAACATTCCTTTAAATCTGGAAGATTTTGGCTGGTGTCTATCAATTTAACAAACCAGAATATTTTATAAGACCATAACACAGACCTACTAATGCCGGGGTCATGTCAGTTGTTGGAAAGCTAAGGGTCATTTCCGAAGTAATTTGAGCCGAATCCGGAGCCAGAATTGTTTTAGAAAGAAAGTCTAAAAGTTACCAACGAATACTATATACATATAAAATAAAAAAAATAAAGATAAATAAATTAAAAAAATAATATGTCGGTATCCAATCTCTATTAATTCAAGACAACGACGTTCGGATTCGGATATAAGCTTTAGGTCCCTGTTCTCTTCGAACAGTTATTAATAGTGATCCCCATGCTCCACCTAGGGGTGACTGACAAAATAGTCAAGTCAGGAAAAAAATTATTATTATCCAATCGTGTTTCACGTTTTCTCTGGAAAAATGATTATCTATTATAAATTTTCATAAGTCGACAACAATTTTTTTCTTGACAAAATCCAGTAGTAAATTTTAGAATAGAACTATTACCCGTTGCTTGAATTTGTCACCAGATTACTTTCTTTGATCGGTAGGTATCTAAGCAGTCGCACTTCTCTCGCATTCTCCGTATCACGCATTTTTTTAAGTACACTGCTCTTCGGTATAACATTTAGCGTATTTTGATTTCCTTATAAAGAATCATATAACAATTGTTTCTGTACTACGATTAGTTCGTTATATTGCAGAGTGAGCTCTTTAAAATGGGCATTATAGACTCTAACGCCTGTAGGTTCTATGAGATTAAGGAGTAATCCTCCCAACACATACTTACGAATTCTGACGCTCATGCAAGAAGAAATGCATCTCTATTTGGCCGTCTCAGAATCTTTGAAACTTTAATTGGACTAGGGCTTAGGGCTAGTAAGGAGCACAATAGGTCATAAGGATCCATGTGCAGTTTCTGCCACATTATTATTATTACCTCACCGATACTTCTTTAATACAAATTTTATAACGAAAAAATGCCAAGCATATTTTGGGGTCTCCCAAAACTAAAATCGAGTTGCAGACATTGTTATTATTTTGAGTTAACATTGTTCATTAAAAATAAATCCCCAAACGTTTTAGAAGGTTTTGTTTAGGAATGGAAAGGGAAAAGTGTAGTTTAAACATAAACTTCTGATCAATATATGTTAAAAAATACCAAAAACTTATACTTTCTCTTCTATATAACGAACCCATGCGTACTAGTTATAAAAAAGTTCAACTGTCAAAAAAAGTCTTATTTTGTGGGAATTTTCAGGGGTTAAGATTAGGCAACTGATACATTTGATGATGGATACGTTTTTTGCTAAGTCTTGGAAATTTCCATGCTATCTCAATTCTTTGAAAAATACCAACTCACTAAAATTTCGAAGGGATGGATTTTATAGTGCATCTTTTATGGACTTCCACTGCGTACGGTTAAGGCACATCTTTTGGTAAAATGTTTTGTCACTAGAGATCTAGGTGTTCATACCAACAGTCGGTCGTACGGAAGGACACACACACACAATAGCTCCCAAATGTTATCATTCATATTTTGGTATACAGAACTGAGCACTCGCTCTCAATGCTTGCGACAAATCTATTATGCCCTTTAGTTACAGAGTATTAAAATCGAACTACAGAATTTTTGATGATAAATTTTTATTTGGCATTCAGCTTTATCTTGTGGTAGCTTTGCCATTGCCTTATGTTAGACAAATGCAAAGTCCAATATCTGTTCAAGTCCCCATTCCGGCCAGCTGGTTAACTTGATTTATGATCCTATTCCAAAGCTGCACACCTTCGTGCCACATTCGTGGGTTTCGTGAGTCGCTTTTGGTGCACAAGTCCCGTTCTGGGACATGACATATTAATCAAAGGCATGAAATCTTTATCAAGTTGTCAAACGTGCAAGATGTTACAACTAAAAAAAAAAATAAACACAAAACCCGTTTGATCCTTAACACGCATGGGCTAAGTGTTTGCTTGGATTTGGTCTTGTCTGGTCGGTCGCATTCCCATTTGCAATTTTTGCAATCGAAATCGCAGAAATTGCACGAGAATTTCAGCCGCCCCGTTTGCCAGTTAAATGAAAATGAGTTCAAAACCTAAAGTAAGCAAATGCAGACTATGCATGTATGTATGTATGTATATAAATGCCATATATGTATGTATGCTAAAATTGTCGCAAGATTTCGTTTGGGCTTTGCGATCCGTTTTTCAATCCGTTCGAGGCGGCAAACATTAATATTCACATGTCGTTCGACGGTATGCGCGCGACCAGTTAGGCCGGCCCAAGTCCAACCCGGGAACGACGGACCCATGGTTGTGCTAAACAGCCCGTCCGTCGGTCCGATTGTTCAAGTGTCGTAGACATCGCTGGCGTCGGTCGTCATAGCCATGGCCAGAGCTTGCAATCGCTGCCGTCCCGAATTGCTTGGCGCAAAACGCGCTTTAGGCCGCATAAATTTACTCGTAGCCAACTAAAGCTGAAATAAAGCCCAAGTTGGCCTCAAAACTGGTTTCATTTATGCAAGATTCGCTGTTGTTGTAGGTTGCTACGCTTTTGGTATTGTGCTAGTTGTTGTTGTAGTTGTTGCTATGCCTTCGCATACAATTTTGCGCCTCGGCTTTACCGCAGATACATTTTACTTATCGGCATCTAAATTCAGACGTTGTCATGCAGTTCGAGGCAGTCGGGTAGTCTCTTGCAACAATCATCAACTCAGCTTTGTCCAACACCAACAACAACAACAACTACAACTAAGATAGCGCGACTGAATGTTCGGATGAACAAATAATGAAGAATGAATGGATAACATGCAGAGAGAGATGAAGAGCCTAAAGAGCTGAATCGCATGGCTGAAATATGCAATCGAAAAATATCAAATTTCATCAAAGTGAAAAATAAAACTCTTAATGCCTTGAAAAATGAGCAAAACGAGAGAAAAACACACAACGAAAAAAAAGCGAAAGAAGCAGCAGAAAACGTTAGGAAGAGACAAGTCTTAACTGCACTAATCGTATTTTGTGTAGACTCTTTTTTTTTTTTTTTGGAGAGAGTCAAGTTCCATCAACAGAAGTTCAATTTGTTTATTTCATAATTTTCAATTCAATTTCATTAATTTTAATGAAGTCAACTGATAAAATATGGTCTCTCTCTATAGAGTAAACATCCGTCGGGTTCGCCTTGAATGAACATGAACTCAACTGATTTCTTTGTTTACTCAATTCACAGCTCTTTAGCTCTTCATGTTGATAGTCACTACAAAAACGTAGATATTTATAAGCATACTAGAGATACATGCTTTTATATACGCGTACGCAGCTAAGCATTGGCATGAGATAGTTTGTTTATATAAACATTTCGCAGATTGACGTCTTTTCAGATAGAGACACATATTTGAGATAACTTCATGCATAGTTACAAATTAAATTTAAAATATGATAAAAAGCAACAACAAAATAAATGTATATATAAGCTCTAAAAAAATTCCGCTTCCTATCGAAAATTAAATAAGTTTGTTAAGTTATTTTTGCACATAACATAATTTTTGCGCGCTTTAAAACAAAAATTTCAGAAATTATCATTAGATTTAAATGGTGTACCAAGGGCGGATTCAGAAACAAATATTTCAAGTAAGGGGTCCAAATTCCATTCACAGTATAAATTTTTACTGAGTAACAAAAAAGCTTATACTTATAGTAAACGATATACCGCACTGGATCAGCGTCTAGTTGTATGGTGTGCTGAAAATATCAATGCTTGGATTTAATTGGAGCGACAAAATCGCAGGCCTCTCGATGAAGTGGTGAAAACGGAGTACTCCCACCAGGCCTCAAGTTCTCCAAACGGCCCGTCTCACTCATATAATTTTGAACAAATTAATTATTTTCCATCTTTAAATTATTCTTTATCTCATTTTCATCACAATATTTTTCATATAAAGCGTGTTTTTTTTAGAGGTTCACAACTTTGAGTTGGCAACACTGCTTTATCTGACAACCCATTTAACAGCTGATAGTTGTTTTTTGTTGGTTTTGGTTTGATATTTCATTATGGATTGTTGAAATTTTTTATCAACATAATGGTTCCGTTCCACAAACATATTCAAAATTCGAAGTTTTGTTCTCCGATGAAGCCCATTTTTGGTTGAATGGGTGCGTAAATAAGCAGAACTGTCGCCTTTGGAGTGAGGATAATCCACAAGTTTTTGTCGAAACACCATTACATCCACAGAAAATTACTGCCACTTGTCTACGTCAATGAACCAGAGACAATTGAACATCTGGAAAACAACATTCGAAATGTTATTGGCGAAATACTGCCGCAAGTGCTGCGGAAAGTTTGTGAAAATAGGTGTTCCAGATTGCGCCAGCCGTGGCGGCCACATGGCCGAAATCATATTTAATATAATAAAGCCCGTTTCATTTATATTAAAAGCATCTTCATTAGTTTTATTATGATTTAAACTTGCGTAACTCTAAAAAAATACCCTTTATTTTGTTCAATGTGAAAATTGAAAATGGGAGTTCATGTGCTTACGGCCACTCGATTGTCACCGACGGCCTGACTTTTGTTCTTTAGGGCGTATAAATATGTTTAGTATACCGAGAAGACCAAGGGTATTCTATATTTGTATAATCCCCATGGACTTGGGTCTCAATGTAGACATTTGCGTCTGTACTTTCCACTGTTTATTCATCAGCCCCTATGAAAACCTTAAATTTGGTAGACACAAGAGCTAGGTACGTAAAATGCCACACGTACTATAAAATCCTTGTCAAAACTTGGCAGAGTTGTAAATTTTGTTGCCTGGATTATAAAGATCGGATAAGAACTTCAAAAGATGTAGACACTAATGTAATAATTTTACATTAGACCATAATAGATCTCCTAAAACGAAACTCTGATTCTTGTCGTAATAAATCTGGAGAAGATTAAAGTCGGGAGCGGCTGATACCCTATATCACTACATTGTTAAGCAACTTCATACCGAAATTGTTGCATTATTGAGAACGAGCATTGGAACCAAGTTTAGATCGTCGTAAACAAAAACATTTGATTACACAACTATGGCAAATAGATTTAAACTTTGGCCTAAAGAATCTTATTTTGACTGATTGATGACATGGAAACTATACGATATAAAGAAACCGATTTCCATCAAATTTGGCATAATGCTTAGGCACAAAAATCTTTTGATTACCGAATTTAGTCACGATACGAACTATGTTTTAAAAATATATTTTGCGTCTTAGACTTTATTTGGGGCAGCGCTTGGAATCTATAAAAAAATTTTGAATTTCCTACATTTTGGTTACGTTATCTTCATAAACGAACGAATTATGCGTTGAAAACGTTTAGATTTTATCGATCAGTCCTGTGGCTCGTTTTAAAATAGATTCTGCACGGGTACCTAAAACAACAATAGAATACCAAATATGACTATGATATCTGCATAAGTGCAAAAATTATGCCCTTACTTTTTATTTTTGGGGTGTTCCTATAGGAGCTATATAATATAACGACGATATGAAAAAAATAAAATAAACTTTTCGACTGAAATAAAAAGGGACATTTATACGGATATATTGGGACGGACATGTTAATATCGAGTTCTCTAGTCAACCTGATCATACTTGGGTAACTTTGGGGGGTCTCCAAAGGTTCCTTCTCTATGTAACGTACGTTTTCGTCTTGCACCAACCATAAGAAACTATTCACTTAGAGCCAGAGAACTTGGTATTTGATGGGATAAGCCAATGCATCCAAGTTATTCAATTATTTTACACTAATCTTGCTTTTCATCTCGGGCACTAAAGTCCCTAAAAGCTAAGGTTACGCCGATACATCCTAAAATAGTTACAGTTTAGAGCGTGTTGTGTACTGGGGACATGATTGGTCGATTTTTGAACTTTTCCAAAAAGTGATTGAAAATTTTGAGAAAAGTTTGGTGATTTGGGTGCTTTCCCGAACAAATATACTTTTGATTTGAAATCGTAATCTTAAAATGTTTTATTTTAAAATCAAACCTTAATTGTCTAGTTGAAAACCCCCTTAATTTGACATAATTATATAGGTACTAATTTCCCAAGACACACAGTAAAAAGTAAACTAACCTTTTTTTGTTTTGAGTAAGCCTTCGAAATTCATTAGCTGGAAAAATGGCAAACATCGGAAAAGTAACTTTTAGTGAATTTATAGAAAATATATTAACATGTTCTAGCTCTGTTGATGTCTCAGAAAGAGGTGACCTAAAAGGACAATAGGGGAAAAAGATAAACAAATATGCATTAACTGATAGTTATTGTCGTGCCAAGCATTTTTATACTTTGCTGGATATACTAGACTTAAAAAACTTCAAACTTAAAAAAAAAGCATTATTCTAAGGTTGCTACAATATTAACGTTAATCTGGGAGTTTATAAAGAAGACCCAATCGGAACTCGTTTTTCCGAATAAGAACAGTATGTTCGTAAGAAAAACGATAATGCAAATGACCAATATCATATTTTTTATTATTTATCATATTATATTTATTATAGCTACAATTAATTGCAAAAAATTTATGCACAAAAGTTCCGCATTACCATTTACCTTCATATAAACGAAACTAGTTTTAGTTTTAGATAAAATATTTAATTTTAATGCGGATAAAATGCAAACTTCTGTTATTTTTTCTATTTTTTTATCAGATTCTTTGTGTTAAAATATGTTCGCTAGTTTTGGACGAAATCTTGAGTAGCTATTTCTAAACCGTTTTTAATATGCAGACGCGAATACAGCGAGAAATATCTACAACTCTCGGATTAATACAGACATTATTAAATTTTTAGTTTTATGAGATTCTTTTGTGATTTTTTTTTATATTTGATGTCTAAATTTACTTTCTATAAGCCGTCAGCAATTAAGTGCTGAATAGGCGACGCTTTCTAAAAAACCTCTCATCACATGCCACATAAACCACTTGTATCCGAAACCCATAGAGACGGATATGACGGCGGTAAATTCGCTTTAAAACTTTTGTTAAAGTTTTCGTAAAAAAGTTAATTGATTTATATTTTGACATTTTCCCGAAAAGGGAAAAACCGGAAAATTGAGTAGCGGCAAAAAAAGAAAAGGTGCACACCATAAAAGTTGCTACTCCAGAGACCTTTTCAGTTTCGTGACAAATGCCAAAAAAACAACTTGGCATAGCACTACACTCGTTGCTGTAGCTGTTGGAGTCACAGCCAGCGTTGGGTTCGGGTTTTTGGTCTTGATTGTGCTCTGGGACTAAGACTTTGAATTGAGTTTCAAAAGTTACTTAATCATGTGCTCCAATTAGTGCTGCAACTGCTGTCTGCCTAGTCGCCGAATTGGTTTCGTGCCGCCAAGCTCATATTGTACGACTATATGCTGGGGAGTTTTTGAAAAATAAAAATGGAGTGTCACGGCGGGCGCACAACGGCGCTACTAAATTGTGGATGGAGCGAGCGCAGAGGCGGCGGTAGCGTGCTCCAGCGTTGGCGCTGGCCAAAGGCAAACAGACAAACAAATTCTTCTTATTGTTTGTGCAAACCTTTGTTGGCAGCGCCGTCGTCGTTGTCTATAAGCTGCTTCCGCTGCATTGTGCGGACCGGCCCGAGCTTCCTACGACACCCACTCGCACTCGCACTCGTACTCGTTGTTGGGCTCCAACTTGCGCTCTCCCTCTCTTTCTCTCGTTATCTGTGTGTTCTCTTTGACGTTTCGTTCGTCTGTCGTTTTTCGGCGTGAGCCAGTAAGTGAGTGAGTGAGTGAGCGGGCGAGTGCCCACCTCTTGCTTCTTGCTAAATGCCACACAACAGTGCCACCCCCTTGACTATATGTGTGCTTCGTTATTTGCTTCGCTTGCTTTCGGCTGCTCGTTTGCGCGCTCGTGCGCTACACGATACACTCGTGTTCATGCTTCTGCGCCAAGTAATTTTTGTTGTTGTTGCTTTTCTTATGGTTGTTGTTGTTGGCGCTGTCTCAGCAGCGTTCGTTCGCTCTGTTCGGCCATGGTAGAATAAACAAGGTATGCTATTCACTGCACTGAAACCTTATTTTTAGTCTGAGCGAAAAAGTGAGAGAGCGAAACCACCCCCATTGCTGTTGTTGTGCGTAGGCAAGCCTATTAAAAAATTTTTTTTTGTGCTGCTGGTTGCAACTAGAGTGGCTTATTTTTTACCGCTGCACAAAATTACGGTAAATGCTGAAAAACTATGCGCGGAAACAACCTTTCTCGTGAAAAATATCAACGAAACTAAAATAAGGTTTGAGTTGCGAAAATTTTTCGGGAATAGCATACCTTGTTTATTCTACCATGTGTTCGGCGTCTTTCATCAGCATATTTTCGTGTTTATCGCTGAGTGATGAAAATTATGTTGATGACGGCGGCGTTCATGACGTTTGCATAGCTCTCTGGCTCTTTGTACGTCGCCACTCCTGCTGTGCTCCACACCTCGACCATTACCCTCCACACTCCCTCCTTCCACATTCCAACAAACAAGCGCCCACAGCTACAGCCCCTATAGCGACAACTAGCGAAAGTTGGTTGAGCTGAATTGGAAAATCAGCATTTTTGCTTCTGTTTATTTCCATGTTTTTTGCGCCAACTAAACTTGTGGCTCACACATACATACATACATACGTGCTTATACACAAGCAACCAAATTTATTTATCATGCATTTTTTTTGTTTTATTTATACATACAAACATTCCTACATATTTACTTTTTATGCATTTACTTTTATTGTACTTATTTATGTGCATATTTTGTTGTTTTGACAATTGACAGTGAATGCCATTGCTTATCACTTTTTTCTTTTGCGCTTTAGTTTCGTTTATTCAATACAATGTTTACAAATTTGGTTTTGTTTTTGTTTTTTTGGTTTGATTTGTTTTTGTTTTTTCATTGTCTTTTATTTTATGTTGCTCATTTATGCCGATCTTTCCCGTAGCCTTCGATAGCTCAGTTGGTAGAGCGGTGGACTGTAGAAGGTAAATTTCTGTGTAGAAATCCATAGGTCGCTGGTTCAAATCCGGCTCGAAGGATAAATTTTTTTATTTTATAATTTTTTTATGTTGTTTTAAGTTTTGTTTGGTGACTGATCAATCAGTTAGCCCCAAATTTTCTTCCATACATTATTATTGATCTGAATACCACCATTTTGTTGTGTTTGGGAAACCACGTAGATTGACTTGTAGATGTGGATTCATGATTCATGATTCAACATTTTCTCAAAAACACGCTATATTTCAACTTTTCTGAAAAATCGTCTTTTTTAATTAGGAAAACTGCTCTGACCACAGCAGTAAGTTTGATGGCGGTACTTTTAGAAACATTTTATATCGTAGCTAGTCATTCCTGTATTATTTTTGGTTAACTTTCAATTGTTATTGACATTGAATATTTTTGATGTTCTTCTGAAAATATCAACCAAAGTGATTTATTTCTGTTCTGATATTTAATTTAAATCCAAACTTAAGGTTCTTTACCTTACTTAAGGTAAGGCTTTTTGTCGAAACTTTATTTTGCCACTTAATCCTATTTTCTGCAAGAACTTGAATTATATATAATAATAATATCCAGAAATCATTTTCTTTCTCAAGTTTGTGCTATATAATAAAAATTTTCGACAGAAATATGAAAAGATCGTAAATATTTTAAACTGTTTTCCCTGAATAAAAATAAATAAAAAAGTAGTTTCCTAGAAATTTAAAAAATTTGATACAAAGAAGAGCATAAAAACGTTACAGTCATCCAACATTGCTTGACATGGTTTTAAAACGTCATCTCGGTACAATTTTAGTCGATGGTCGATCCAACAATACAGTTTGCGCAGCGAAAATTCTCTGAAAATGAGATATCAACAAATGGCGAGATTGACAGGCCATCCAGATTTGACGTCCATGGACTTATTTTTGTGACGCTACATAAAAAGTGTTCGCCCTCAAGCCCCAGACCATTGGCATATCCGCTCGAGATTCTCGAAAAAAAAAAACAAAAAAAAAACAGGTAAGTTGCCATATTTCATATTTTTTTAAAAACTTATTCTTAAATATTTAAAGTTATTCAATATTCACTTATCGAAATAAAAGATGGCGTTCCATGTGTTTTGTGCGGAAAGTGGGTGCAGGTAATCAGACTATTTAGCACCTCGACTCATTTTAATTTTCCAAACTAGTCACTAACTTAATATTACGAATAAACAAAATCGGGTATGCATGGTGTGTATGCATTCTAAATTGAAGAGAAGATAAGACTAATGCCGAAAACAGTTTAGGTACACACCCAGCATATTTTTCTTATATTAGAAAAGATACCTCCTGATTATGTAACCTTCGGTGTCTCACAAGGTTTACGTCGGTTTATCTTTCAGATATGGTTCCAATGAATATTTTGAAAACTTATAAAATCACTTATTTTGATATTTTCGTTAGAGTATATTGCAACCATGATTCAGTAAAATACTCAAATTTTGTACCCGGCGGCGAAAAATAAAATAAATAAATGTAATTTTTTTTTAAAATGTCCTAAATTTTAAAAACATTTAGCTTATAAAAAAATATAACTGGTGTACATATTTTAACCTAATAAAGTTTAATAGAAGCTACAATATTCCACTTTACTTATAGATTAATCGATTTTAAAAATACGTCGTTGTTCCGCAGATTTTTGCAATTTCGTAGATGGACACTCAAAATAAACTGCTGCTACAATTTTCAGTAGTTATACTGCTACGAAAACGCTATCAAAAGGTAAAAACAAGAAACAAAATTTTAATTTTCTTTTCTTTTCGCACTTTGACGAAAATTGAGGAATGTCCAAAATTATATTTTAATTACTTTTTATTGAAAAACGAATCTACAGGCAAAAATAATTGGAGCGCATTGTCATTAAATAATAGCATGTTTAGTAAAAATAAAATTTTTATATTTGGTAGTCCCCACTTTAGCTTCAACGGTTTTACAAGGAGTTCCTGTATTTTTTATACATTTATTGTAATTTTTCGGTTAGCTTTTGAGCGGTGCATTTTTGACACGATACATATTTTAATGGTCTTCACCACAGAAGATGTCGCCTATCACAGGTACATCCCATCTTTGACCTTCAAGCATCTTCAGTATGCTCAGATTTGACATTATTTTTGTCTTAACCCGATTATTACTATTTTTTTATAGTTCAAAAGGTTTTATTTCGGTCACGACATTATAAAATGTATATTTATTTTAATACTTAGTTTTCACAGAATTCGTAAACTGAATTGGTTAATTTCTTAATGTAAGCAATTGAAAATATATTCGGATTTTAGTCTTACTGATATTACATTAAAAAAAGAGTAAGGGACCATTATAGTACAGAAAATGACGATAGATTGATTTGGTGACAACAAGAACTCCTTGAAAAGCCCTTATTAAAGTCAAAGCAGTCCTACCAAACAAAAAAAATCCGATAGCCCTAAAAAAGATATTTATTTATTTAACAAGGGTGCGATGAATTTAATAAATTTTCAATATGCACCAAAACTAATAATTTTTCGCTAAAAAATATAAAGTGACAGAATTATTTTTGGTTTCACTGTATGTTATTTTGAGTTACAGTTTTGAAAAGCGCTCTTCCCTTGGCTTTTATACCAAATGTTACTTTTAATTGTCAAAAAACCGATTAATAAAATGCTCTGCCAATTCTATGACCATTTTAGCATCCTAAAAGTTGGCAAACTTTTCAGACACAAAAAGTTTAAAACAATGGAGGTTCACTGATGCGATTAACGAGCTGAAAAACAAAATTTGGCTACAAACAGACAATAAATTGTGTTGTCGGCTGCCAGCAAAGTTCTCAAAAAGCGTATATTGTACTATATAAAAATACTTAAGCGGCCTGGTTTTTTGCGTTGCCATCGAGCTGCCAAGCGTTCAATTATCAAAGCAATACGCCAATAATAAAATAACGAAAAACCGCTGAGAAAACTAAAAACCAAACAAGCGCCAAGTTCTGTCAGCTAGGGCATGGTTGCCAAATTTCATTCCCAACCGCACAACGCAATCAAAGCAAAGTGACGGAAAGCCTCAAAAAAAAAAAAACAAAAAACGCGTTTTGCGCAAAACTGTGCTCAAAACAAAACCAGCAAGTAGCGAAGCATGTAAGAAGAAGAAGCAGTATATGAACTTTTCCACTCTCTCTCTCACACACTCTCTGCCTTTGCACGCTCATTTTGCGGCGAATTCGATATTGCGATGGTGTGCGTGATAGTGAGCGCAAGAAAATGCTCATATTCGAAATTCGAATAAAATATTGAGTTCGAATTTAATGCCGAAGCCGCTAATTCGCTTGCAACGTCACGAGAAAGGTCACAACAGACACAGATACACACACACACACACAGTTACATATACATAGATACAAACACGCAAACAGCTACGCGGCGTAATTTACTATAATTTACGCTAGCTGCCCTGTTGCCAAACTTCATCTCAGTGTAGATTACGTAGCAGCATAGAGCTGACAGCTTTACTAATGGGATGTAGGCACATTGGCACTGGATGGCGCCATTTATGGCGACTATTAACTTAACGCTTACCCAGTTGATGAGTTTTTTTTATGCATTTTGCCGGCTTTCGTACAGTGTGTACGTTTATATGGCTATGGCTATGACTTTGTCCCACCCCTTACTCATTAACACGCATACGCCCCTCTGCTAACCATAAAAACGTTAATCGATTCGTTGCCACTTCGGTTTTCCTACAGTTTACATCGGTTTTTCTCATTTTCCTTTTTCTTATGCGAGTACGGAAAATGACAAAATGCTTTTGCTGCTGCTAACTACCAAGCCGCGAAATTATTTTGCCTCTAGGCGTTTTTTTTAATGGCTTATGTTTGTAGTACGAGTATGTGTGTGTATGTATAATTGCGCGTTTTTCACACTTTGTTTGTTTTTGCTCTGCGTTGAACGACTGCGTTTGTTTATGACCGCTTTTCGTTAAAAACACATTAAGACACTAATTTATTTATAAATAATTTTCGAACGCTTTTAAAAAAGCTTTTTCGTTGAGGCGCCGCCAAGCAAAAATTCAAATGAAAATTTAATTATAGCTTTTTTGCGTGTCGCTTTGGTATTTCAATTTAAAATTAACTTGTTGTTGTTGTTTTTTTTATACGCTGTGTTGCAAATAAATTATTGTATGTGGCACAGAAATGCTCTATAAAATAACAACAACAAAAATACAACACGTCGATTAATTGAATTTTTCAAGATTAAAATTGTGAGCACGAGTGTTCTGGGTGTGAGTGTGTGTGTTTTTGAGTGCAATGGCATGACGTCAATGCACGCTGACGTAGTCTGGCATTCATGTGGCACTGACGCCATTTTTATGCCTCAAACTACAAAAGCTCTGCGGCTTGGCAATGGAGTGCGTGCGATTTGCAGGCGTTTTTGTGGCGTTTTTTCTCAATTACAAATGCAGTGCACTCATTTGTGGTTTTCATTGTTTGGGTGTGTGTGTTGCATAATGCAATTGCAGTTTGTGGCATTTATTGATTTTATTTTTTTTTGTGTGCATCAACTAATCCATTGTCAATTCGCATTGTGGTTTAACTCGTTACTCATACGCAGCTAAGGCTCAATGTTATGCATGACATTTGATCCCATGAAACCGGGTTTGATGGGTGGGCTTGTATTGTAAAGGTGACACAGAATTTTGAGAACGACATTTTTGACAGTACATGCATTATGACTAAATTAAATTTGCAAATTAAAACGCAAATCTTAGGAAATAATAACTTTCTAGCTCTATTTTGAGATTACCGAATTTGCGAAATAATAGCTTTTTCTGTAAAAGTTATAGCCAACTGAGTCCCAAAAATAAAATTATTTTCAAGTCTAGGTATTTAATCAGAGTGCAGTTCCATAAAACCAGATAATTGGTGTTTGTGAACGATATAAAAAAAGTTGACAAAAAATTTCAAATAATCCCTTTTAAACAGACCTCCTCTCGATTTCACATAAGCGCAAGTGCAGTATATTTTATTTTACAAGTTCATATATTCGAGAATTAATTTAATGTTATTTATGATTCAGCCGATAATCAAGAAAAAAACTTACCTCAACTTGCGACTTGCAGAACAAATCGGAATTTGCTGTACACACCGAATCGCAATTAAAAACGCGCTTTATTTTGTTTCATCGCAAATTAAATACTTTTTCCTTATAGAAAAGTTTGCTGATTAGCTCGGTTATTCAGTAATAAAGATATGTCAATAGCAAAATCGAATGAACGAAAGAGTAGAAGACTTGCGGTTCTGGTAATATTTTGAAGAGTTATAAAGAATTTGATTACTCGTTGCATCTGACTTTATAGCTTAAAACTGTAGTGATAAGAATAATGAATTTGGGAGATGTATCGACAAGGTCTATTTCTTTTGCTTTCAATTTCTGCAAAGTTTAAGGCACAATATTACCGGGAGGCCAATCTGTACTGTAAGAGAAGAATTAGTAAGAAAACGAAGGCTGGGAAGTAAATATGTACATATAAGAAACAGCAGTGAAAGAAGCATCGTACCAAAAAACACTACTTGGTTCGATCTTTCTAGCAATATAATAGTGCAAACTAGTGCTGGAGAAAACATCGATGATCGAAGTTTCAAATATCTATATCGATGTTGGCCAACAGAGATGTTTCTCCAGCACTTCTGCATTCATCAAATGGGTATTTAGTAGTGCTGGAGAAACATCTTTGTTGGCCAACATCGATATATAGATATTTTAAACTTCGATCATCGATATTTTCTCCAGCACTAGTGCAAACATAGAGCCCGCTTTATTAAATAGAACTGAAAACTGATTTTCCTAATACACACCTAAAAAAATAAAAGAAGTTTGGGCATAAACATTTTCAGCTAATTTTTCCCAAAAAATGTGAAGACAGCGTAAATTATATTTTAAGGTCTGTATAGGGTGGGCCGTCGGTAGCGTAGTGGTACCGTACTCGCTTTGCAGCCCGATGGTCGGTGGTTCGATTCCCCGCAGTAGCTCTGGTACATTTGCCTAGCACTGCCATCGCTAGCTCAAAGACGAAGCTATTTGCCCAAGAAAATTTGTATTAATTCAAGACACCGCCGTTCGGATTCGCCTATAAACTGTAGGTCCCTGTTCTCTTCGAACAGTTATTAATAGAGACCCATAAGGCTCCGCCCAGGGGCGACTGACAAAATAGTCAGTCAGGAAAATAATTATAGGGTGAGCCATTTGTTGGTGTGTTTGTTAAACACTCATAATTCGAAAACCGCTCCAAGTGAATGCTCTTCGATGTATGTCAAGTTTAAAACTACTCAATTTTAGTTATGAAACGTTTAGGCGTACTATTAAAATGGTCTTTCTAAGAAAAAACATAGTTGAGGTGTCGACGAGTCGCCGGGAATATCCACGCGTCATAGTTCGCAAGAATGACCATTTGCTAGGACCACTTTGCGTTGAACGCAAATATTGGCACGAGCCAATATTCAGCGTCGCTTATTCGTTCAATGGATGGGAGAGCAGCCAGATGAGTTTTCGTAAAAAAAAGTCTTCGGAAATTACGATGTCTACAGGTAAAGCCAGCCGCGGGGGCGATATTATTTTTCATACATAAATGAGTGGTTTCAAACTTGCATTCGGTATATACATTTGCCCAATTTTGTTGGAAAATATACGAATAAAATGCAATTAACAAACAAACAAACAGATGGCCAACCCTTTATAAAAATAAAATATTTTAGAATTCGGACGTGCTAAAAATGAACTCAGACTAAAGGGTTTGTTACGAGTTAATGCTTAAAATGAAAGTTCGACTGTACTGAACGATTTTGTTTTTTTATTTTTAAATATTTTAAAACAATTTTGCTTGTAAACATTTTTTATTGATCAAAACAATAATTTTTAAAGCAAAATTATTTTTTTAACTTATCAGCTCCGATTCGATTCGAATACCCAGGCTTAAAGTAGATCGATTCAAGAGCCAGTTCGAAACTTATTTTGCTGTAGTATAACAATGTGGAAAGAATTATTTTATTTAGCTAGGTCCATCTAATGCTCTACTTATAAAACCGTCTCTTTCTAGGAAGATACAACAGCTAGAGCTTCTTCTAAGTCAGAAATCCATGAAGTTGATCTTTAAGAATTGTGTCTTAAACTCAATAAAGTTATTTCACCATAACTCAAATAAACTTTCGTAATAATTGAGAAACTTTCATTACGCCACTCGCTTTATATTTGTGGTTTCGGTGTACAAAAAATTGTATATTTTGGAGCGCAGAGAAACACAAAAGCTTACGATTATATATTACGAACAGCCGAAGTAAAGTATTTCACAAGAGCTCGTAATGCAGAACCAAAAATGTCGAAACGATCCAGAGCTGGGATGCCTTAAAATTAAAATATCAATGTTACTTTGAAATAAAATTCAGTTATCTAGAAAGGGGTACGTGCGTTTAGATCCACACCTAACCCAAGCAAATTACATGCATATCTCTACAAATACTGCTATACCTTGCCGTCGAGAGCGTGAGTCATATGGGCACTCGAGCATGTATGGGATCTGGCACTGGTCCAGCCTGGCTCTCGATAGCCCTGATGCTATGTATGCAATCTGTATATGTTTGTTTGTATTTATGTATTATATGTATTATACATACTTGTTATTCAAGAGATACATTCATCCTGACGATGAGTAACAAAATTTAAGATGTCTATACATCAAAATATTATTTTTGACTTATGATCTTCATCACATTAAAAATTTTTAAGAAACTTAGTTACAATTTCATAGAGTATATAGAATCAACTGAGTTACTACCTGAATTCGCTGACACAAACGTTTCAAGATAAAAAATTTATTAACTATTGCTCAATTTAAACTCAGCAAGAGATACACGCAACGCCCTCTTGTTAAGGCAATAAATTCAAACTTCCAATATATTTTATCAGGTGAAAGCATAATAATTTTGTATAGTTCAAAAACAATAAACAACAGTTAATCCCAAAAATTTGTTCTAATAAATATGCAAAAAAATTGCTTCTCAGTCAAATAAAATCAAAAATAAAATTTAATAATATATTATAAACAACATCACGTCTCGAGTTTCCAGTATTGACAGCTGCTCATTTAATTAAATATGCAAATGAACGTAGTTGAGACGCAAAATAAACTTGAAGCATAAATAAAATGTGACAAACACTTCCGTCAGCCAACTTGAAAAGAACACGCCAAGTGCCAGACCCAGCCAGTTCAAGGCAAAGGCGAAGCCATTTTATTGCCTGCCGCCGCAGCGCATAAAAACTAAAAATGGTGAATGTGAAGGCAATGCGAGTCAATGTGTTTCCATCGGGCTCTACTGTACCTCTGTTGGTCTGTCGCTGCTGCAAGCCACCACAAGAAACGACAGCGCACGACTTGCCACACCACCATTTCCCTTTTACCATAGCCAAACAATATTGAGAGCGAACCGGTTACTCGCTCAGTTTGATATCGTGTTGCCGAGCGGCTTTTTCGCCGCGCAGCGAATAATGCAGCATGTTGGTTGGTCGGCGCCATTGTTGCCTGCCGAGCATAGCCGAACTGAGCTGTTTACGCCATTGGTGCACGAAGTGTGGCTCGGCTTGCCGAGTCATGCTATTCGAGCGCCTGTACGCCAGGGCGTGTTCTTGGGTGGGTGGTGGTTTGCACTGCAATACAAGGGGAGATTTTTGCCACAAAAAAAGATGAAAAAAAATTATATTGATTGATGGTCTCTGGTCGTGGCAAGTTGGTTGCATAAGCAAACAAAAGTTAATGGCCGAAATGAAGAGTGTGGGTACTTGTGGTTTTTTTTTTTCTTTTTTGTTGATGAATTGCACGTTCTGCTGTAAAAGTGGCGTACAAACTTAAAGGCGGTACGCACTTAACTGAAGTGTGTAGTTAGTTACAGTTGGTACAGTCCGAAAGAAGCCTTTAATTATGGTTCGCAATGTACTTTTGTTTGCGGCCAAAGTCAACACTGCTGTTGCTTTGCTCATTACTTATAATGCAAATGTCAAAAAAGAGAAAAATGTATCTACAATTCTATTCAAAATCAGCCATATGGAAAGATATCTTTTCATGCGCTGCTCAAATAAATATTACGACTAAGCGAATGCGTACATAAAGCAGGGAAACGAAAAACTCGAAAGCAGAGACAACAAAAGGGAGACACTCCACTGGGTGTGTGTATCTGTGTGTATGTGTGTGTGTATCTGAGTAAACAACACGCAGCGTAATTTGTAGTGAGTGCGGCGGCTTGGGCAACAAATTTCGGGGTTGAAATTCAAACTCTGCAATAAGAAGTAGTGGAAGTAGAAGTACGTGGTTATATACAAATTGCAAGTTTGTTTTATGTATAGCTTGTGCTCAGAGCCTGCAGACATCAAAGTTTACACATGACTACGAATGAGCATTGGAGTGCTTCATGAAAGCGCTGGTAGAGTGAAGCGAATGTATTTGCACTTACAAAATTGCTTGGGCAGAGACTTGGAATGTCTTTAAAAACAACTAAGATACTTTTTTAATTACAAATTTATATGGAGTGTGCCTTACGGCCAAAAGTTTTCAATTATTTTAGAGCAGCAAAAATGCACTCTGCGTTATGCTTATACATACATAACTTACAATTAGCTGGCACTAAATGCAGCAATCAAGCAATTGTGAGTTAAATTTGGTTCAACATTTATGCGGGTAAAAATTTTATCTATGTAAATATATGTTATAACAATCAGTGTAATTCATATGTAATTGTGGGTAATTTAAGCGCTACTTGTCGTGGCTCAACAGCTTTGTTGCTTGTCTGCGCTAAAAGCTGTTTCAGTTGTAACATTTTTTGTTTGCAACCTGGCTAGCTGGTTTAAAACTGCGTTGAATTTATTTCAGCGTCAAAAAGCTCGACTGTATGAAACTTCAAACGGTTAAGCAGTTTTAACCGTTTGTAACAAGTAGGTTTGAAACACTGATATTACACCAACAGTGGTTCAATTCTTATATAAGGAGCAATTCAAGCAGTGTTGTTGAAATAAATTTGTGCCGCAAATCAAGCAGTGCTATTGGTGTAAGAGCAAAGACACAAACCATGACACTGTTATATTAAGAGAGCGTTATAATTTAAATGAGCTAAATTGCTTTAAATGAAAAATTCTTTTAAATGCAGAGTTTTCCCAAACACTAGAGTTTTAATTTTCCTTTGCTTTGTGCGCATTTTCATGCAATTTCATACATATTTGTAATTGTAGCTAAAATGTGCAACGTCATTCTGTTGTTGTTGTTATCGCAGTGGTAGCTAGAGTGGACTTAATCACTTTTGCCATGCAAATAATGAGCTTGGCAAATGTGGCTATAAATAACAACAACACTGTGGCATGGCATGGCATGGAATGTGTTTTATCGACTACTTGATGGCATTTTGCCATTTTCACACAGCATTATTGCGATTTGCCAAAGTCGGTTGGCTGTTTTGTTTTTGTTGCCATGGTCATTAATATTGATAACCTGTTCCTGCACTCAATTCAGGTGGCGTACATTTGTTATGCCACAAATTCCCACTAGCACTTGTCAAAAGCATTTTTGAGCTATAACCCAAGCCTCGACGTAGCCAAGTTGATTGGCCAACATGACCAATCAACCAATCATAAATACTTCATTACGTTTGCATTGACTTGGCTAAGTTCAGTTGACCAATGCATATGGAGGCCAGGTAAATCACGTGTCCATTGCAGCGCGCACGCATTAGTGGAAACTATGCACAGTGTGCGACATTAATTTGTCAACGCATAAATTATGGTGGCACATGTTGCTGGTTTTATGAGTATGTAGCACATTTTGTTGGCTTGTTGCATATTTGAAATGATTTTCGATGTTGCTAATGCGAAATAGTTTCACTACCAATTGGCCCAAAACCATCATTATCGTTACCTGCACGTAATGCAGCAGCAGCACAAGCAGCAGGCACTCTACACACAACCAATTGTGGCAGCAATAACAACAGCAACAGCAACAACAACAACACTATGACTATGAGTATGGTTATGGCCATGGCTACAATGTAAACGTGTAGCTAAAATAATAACAACTGAGATTGGTTTGCCAAATTGCTATTTATTAAAAATCAATGTTGCCAACAACAAAATCAGCAATTTCAGCGACCTCAACCTGTCTCTGCCTGTATATGGTTGGTGCCGCCTAGCAGGTGACAAGCTGTAGCTACGTTTTCCTCACTCCTTACCTCATCTTGTATTACCCAGAGGACACTAAAGTCACCCAAACACTGTGGTCAGGATTCCATAAAGTGCCCAGTTGGAATCGGAGGATTGCTAGTAGGCTTATCTTGCTGCTTGATACTTTGTAAACCAATAGTTTAAAACCATAAAGTATATGGTATATGTATGTATATACCGTAAACAATTCTTCATTTCAATAATGTTCATCTCATTGCCATGCTACAGTCGGTCCTACCCTATACTCTGGAACAGCAGCGACCTGCCTGCTGCTTTGATTCGCAACTGGAATAGAAATGTCGGCCTTTGATACTGTTCTCTTTCAAATTTTTGTTTTTTTTATTCACTCTCGAAAATTATTTTCACTTTTGTTATGCGTACCCTAAATTTGCACTGCAGATGTGCCTTAATTTAAATAGATAGTAGTAATTTATCCAAAATGTCAAACTATTCTTGAAATCAACTGTTTCAACAAAGAATTGAAACAAATATGAACAACAAAATTGAAATCATGTCAAGTGAATTGTTGTTCAAGGGTTGCTATTGCTGCCGTTGCTATTCCCACTTTCATGATACATTTTAATGTTTCATTTGAGTTTTTACCTGTATGATTTCAACGTATCGAGGTAAAAATTACATTGTGCACATCGTAAGAGGTGTGGCTATCACAAAGTGTAAGTTTCACTTCGATGCGTTCACGCATCCGAACACAATGGGTACCACACTGAAGTATTTATATATAGACTTATTCTTATAGCAAAATAAAAAATATTTTTAGAACATAAGTCGAAAATTTAGAGTTGAATTTAATTTTTATACACTATACCGACGGTACCAAGTTATAATAAGTATATTTTTATCAAGGTAGAGGGAGGTATCTAGCCATGTCTGTCTTTACGGCTATAGAAGCTTGAGAATCGAAATTCTACTAAAAGAATGCAATTTTTAGACAATTTTTTTTTTCGATTCATGTCAATAGAAACCGACATTATAAAATGTTGCCTGCAAGAATAGTATGCCACCAAAATAATTCAAACCGGTTGAAAGCTTCAAAAGACATAGGCTAAAATTTATCGAACCTATTCCGTGTAAATTGCACAAAAAGCACTTCACCAAAATAACAAAAATATAAAAGTTGTACGGAGCCCCCCAATTTTCGAGAGCTTTACTAGTAAAGATAAAATCGAGGCTCGGAGAAATTAGAATTTTTTTTTTTAATTTCATTTGATAATTCAAATTCCGGCGAGTATAATTTTACCTTCTTTAAAAGGGAGTGTTAAGTTATCAAAGAAATTTATCTAAAAAAATTGTTTTCAATAATATTGATTTTGGCGTGACGCGATTTTTGAACGACAAAATTTGATAAAAAAGGAAAAAGCTAAATAAAAAACTTGTATTTTTATTTTTATCTCTGACTTTGATTAAATTTGGTAGAGGGCTTGGGGACTCTAATAAACAAACGACAATGCCTTAAAAACCATGTTTGCTGTATCATATATATACATAAATATATAGAACTTTGTTTCCCGCGACATTATAGGGAACTCAAAAGTTTGTATACTCTAGCTCTTATCATCTCCAAGATCTAGGCGTTCAGATAGATGGATAGATCGGCTAGCCAACGTACGGCTATATCTCATCAATTTCTTTTGTCTCCTGTGTATATAGGAGGCATCATTGGGGGGTCTCCCATGTTTCCTGCTCCTATGTTCAATACATAGCTCGTCCAGCTGGAAAACATCGATGTATTGATCGACGTTTATATAAGATAATTTAATGAATGAAAATTATCTTAATTTAAATTTCGATATATGGATGCATCGATGTTTTCCAGTTAAAAAGCATCGAAAGTATCAATGTTTTTCCAGCACTGGAAAGTTCTTTATTTTTATTTTTTTGAATAAGTCTAAAGGGCTACACTTCAGTATTTTCAGATATGCGCAGAACATACTAGAAAGCTCGCATAATCGAAATAAGTTGTATGACTAGTAGCCATACAGAGTCTAACATTTTTGTAGAACAACTCAAGCTAAAGTTGACTTTCTATTCAGATACATATCATCTTTGTTAGATGTGAAAAGATTTACATTGGTTTCATTTATCACGACGTCCAATAAGGCAGACTTCAAGCCATATACTATGTCGGTTTATGTTACGAAATCGTTCATCTTCTTTAATTACCAGGCATAATGCTGCCAAAGTATGGAGTTACATAGCCTTTGTGTGTTGACAAGAAGCTGATGTAGTAAATACTTGCCTTATCTCAAATCGAACCTAAATTGTCCTACTGGGCATGCCTCGATAACTGTTGCCGAACCGCACACACACACACACACATGTACCTACCTCACCCACATACGCACACAAGCACATGTTGGTACACATGTACTTACTTACCAGTCAGACACATATGCTGCTCCGACCAACATACGTAGTCAATGGCATCGTCAGAAAGAAATGGGCACCGAGAAGAGATTCCGGAGGATGGAGCAGCAGTTGCCCAACAGTGACAGCGTTGTTGGTCAGCCAGGCGACATTTCCGGGTAGTTTGAAGTAATTGCTTTGCAAGCTGTTGCTGCTCCTGCTGCTGCTGTTGTTTTTGTTGCGCTCGTTGTAGTCCGGTTTGATGTCAGTTGGCATTGCCGTTGTCGTTGCCAGGATGACCGTGGAGAGGATGACGCAGTCTGATGCAAAATTACTCTGCATCCGTGCCGCTCTATATACTATATGGGAGTGGGAATGCTTGACTAGCACAACAAGCTAGAATAGCAACCAACTAAGCAAGCAAGCGGCTTATGTTAGGCATTTCAGCCATGGCCAATACGGCGTATGAGTATGCCAACCAAATGTGGCCGGAAGCGAATTTGGCAATTGGTGCAAGCAAGTCAATGCCGAACTCTCTCTCTTAGTCGACAGCGACTGCCAACTGACGTCGCCCTTAGGCCATGGCTCACGAATGCTTTAAGCTTGTGAAAGCAGCTTACCAGTAACCATTTCATGTTCTTGCTGTTGTTGTTGTAGTTGTTTTTTGCAATGTTGGTTATTGCTGTTGTTTTTGTTGCACCTTTGCCAATATGGGTTGCTGCTCCATTGGCACTGCCCACCTGCACACCCCTATTGCCACTAAGCCCAACTCGCTGCATGTACGTGACTTTGCGCCCATTTTTTTCGGATAAATACTCTGCACATGGCTGCTGCAGTTTGCCAAGCAATTTTTTCAACTCAAGCCCATTTTCGTCATCCCGTCCTTCCGCCCCGTTGCGATTCGTAGGGCGTTGTAGGCTACGTTAACTGCTGAACGTTTGTGTGTGTGTGTGTGTACTTTATTTTGCCATGTTGTTATGTAGGGCTGCGCCCCGTCGGGCCGTGTGTATCCGTAGCCGCATCCGTAAACATATCCGGCTTTGCATTGTGAGTGGCGCGTTTTGCATATTAACTAAGTGAAACATTTCGTTGACAACTTTTCAAACATTTGTGCGTCCTTTGTAAATATTTGCCTCGACATACGCACATCTACTACATCTATATAAAGTAGTATGTAGTATGTATGTATAGGACTACCATCCTTGCAAGCCGACATTTTGTCGCCTCAAGACGTTTAAAATTGAAATTTAAATTCGATACAGAAACCAAATAGCAAAAAGGACCCAGACTCTAGTACCAATGCGCATCCTTTTGACCGTATCGACTAACATTTTTTCCATCACTTATTCTATATTTATCGCATTGAGGGTTGTAGCAAATTTGAAATACAAATTTAAGTTAAATAAGCGGGGAGGCTAACAGGCCAACAGGCCAATAAGTCCCCGTCAGCCCTTTTAACAGACAGCCGGAAAGTCCCCCCAAAAAAAATACCCGACGCTCCATGTATATTTATTAAATATTGAATGTTTTCTTTTTTTGGTCTCTACCATTGTCCTGCAGGCGAAAAAGTAACTTCTTTTTTTTCCACTTTACTTTGGTCCTTTATGCCCAAAGCTAGGTATATTAATGCGCCCCAATCCCGGCAAGCAAGATCTCTATGAATTGGCAGTTGGCTGGCTGAGTAAACAAAAATTGGACTGCAACATTGCCTAGAATTAATGGTATGCAGATTGTGGGGCAGATGGGCCACATATTGGCAGGCATCATTTAGTGGGAAGACTAATACGATATATACATATGGGGTTCACACTAGTTGACTAGCTATAGAAGGGAGTTCAGTGGAACAAAAAGGTTGTCTAGAGAAGTTTTGCGACATATTGCATTTTATATATAAAGAAAAGTACAATTTTTATTATTAAAGGGGTCTGCGCAGTTCGAAATATTCCGCGCGGAATGACAAAACTTCATATAAAAAAAAAATTCCATTTGGGATAATCCATTTGGGATTAGTATTAAATAAACATACTTTCAAAAAACAAAAAAAAATCAAAGGTGGAAGACCCATCGATTTTATCGATAGTTCCAAGTAGTAGAGTGTTATCGTTAGTAAACAAAAAACCCGAATTTAAAAACATTCGCATTCGACACTTAAGTTTTCATGTAACTTTCCATTTCAACACGTGAAGATGTTATTTTTACATTTAAAAACAAGTTTTTCTTTTTTTTAATTTGTGCATATCCGTTTATATTATGTGGATTTGTGGAACTTTTTTCACATCTGAAATTCCTAAAAAGCGTCGATTATTTAATTGTTAAATTGCGATAGGAACAATTGATTGTATAATATTTTTGTAAGAGCTATTGTACTATTCGGCTTAAGTGTATTATTGAGCTGTCATTAAACTTTTCTGCATACATTTTTTTTCTGCATATTAATAATTATATTTACGAGAACACGACCCGTTTTTTTAATTTCCTCGCAGCTGTCATTTATAAATTTTTTCTAACGAAAATAATTTGCTTTTAAAAATGACAGCATTAATATAATTTGTAAAAATTTAAATAAAATAATAACAGTAATTTATGTAATTTAATTATAATTAGTTAAGTTATAAATTTAATATACATATTTTTTTCTAATAGCTGCATCAGATATCACATGTATTAAATTAACAGCTTTTTGTTGAATAAGCTTTAATTTTAAAGCCAATTTTTAGTAGCAAGCATTTTTTGAGTTTTTGGGTACAATTTGTAGCAACATTAAAATAATTTGGTCTAAAAATGATATTCTCTGGGATGGCAATATATATTTTTGAAGGCTTGAGTACAAAAATCTAAGTTTGGTCTCATATATTAGGCAAAGTAAAAAGTTCCTGGCGGTTATCTCTAGATGTTTTCAGTTAGCCAAATCTTACGATGTATACATTTGCATTGGGTCATACCGTAACATTTTAAAGGTAACATTGCGCTTAAATAAATGGTCTGGGTTCATTTTTGTTTAGTGAAGTCAGTTTTATGCCAAAGCGTTTTAAAATGGACACATTCTTCAGCACCACTACGACCAAGGTGAAAAGACGGCACCCAAAAAAATTGAGTGCTGTTTATGGACCCAATACAGTATCGAATACAACAGCAAAGCTGTGGTTGCAACGATTCCGCTATGGTAATGTGGACGTCGAAGATAAGATCGTGGTTCAATCGCGGTAAGTCGGCTTAAACAATCGCCAAGCCTGGATGAACGGCCAAGAAGGTTTTGCCGAGTGGTTGGTGGGATTGGCAGGGAATCATCCGCTCTGAACTGCCTCCATAGGGCCAAACACTTAATACGGACCTATATTGTCAAAAACTAACCAGATTGAGGCAAGCGATCGACCAGATCAAGAAAAATCGAAATGATCCATGCGAACCAATCGAATGAACCATGTTTATGTTTTTGGTAGCTAAGGGCCGTTTAACTCCATTACGTTTTTTAATGTTGAGAGTCCTAAACCAAGCAATACACGATGTGACAGGTTGTACAATTTGATTTGATTTTGATTTTTCGTACAACTATGCAAAATTGAGTACAACGACTCCACAAACAATGCAATTTATTGTACAACTTGCTCGGACTATAGCTAAGTCGCATCGTGTATGGCTCTGGTAAGCATTAACGAGACAGTCCCTCATGGTACTCTATAATTTTTGCAAAATCTCGAAATTTTTAGGAATATCTTTTTAAAGCGTTAACGCAGAATGAAAAATTTCGCACGGAATGACTAAACTTCATATAAAAATGAAAATGGGAAATTTTTCATTCTGCGTATAGGCCTTTAATCTTAAACTTTTTTCTTCGTCGTTTTTAAGGTCGTTATTGAAGCAAGCGAAGTTTTATTTAGTAAAAAATTGGCTCTTTTTCTATAGGGCTTACAATTTCGTGCAATAGTCCTTTTTTTTTTGAAGTTATGTCGAAAATCTTAAAGTGAAGGATGGCTCGTATTCAGCGACATCAAAAACTTAAGATCTACAGGGTCTGTTCAATCGGATTTTTATTTCGATTTTTTTGGGGAGCTGTGAATTATTGTATTGTCGTTTTCCTCTACGATTTTTTTTTCACATAAATGATGAAACTGCCCGTCTTGGCCTTAATCTTTTTTGACTGTTACATACATCTGCATAATTTCATTATTCCTTTGATTTTTTCACTATAGCGTCTATACGCCGTAGTACTATTAATGCAATGAGACTTTGATATTGCTTGCCAAACAAAGATACCCAAGGCATGCAATTATTATGCAGGCTTAAGACGTATTTTCACTATAATCCTTAACTTGATAATGCGCATATCAATGGCCAAATGAATATCTTTTGTATAATTAAGCACAAATCTGTGTTCATTATAATGATGCCTAATATTTCAATGGCAGACTGACTGACTAAATGACTGACTGAATGTTTCGCCAAATCCTTTGCAATTGCCATTAATACTAGAGGGTGTATCTGTGACTTATTGTGCCAGGCCAAAATGTGAGCAAAACTTTGCTGCTAATCTGGCTGACAATCGTGCAATTCAGCAGTAGACAAAAGACAGACGGACAGACAAACAGAAATGTCGACTGCAGTCTGAAGGGTTTTTATTTGGGAAATGCCCAAAATGCCGCCTGGGGCGTTACGGCTGCCATACGCCTTAGCGCCCCCAAAATGGGCAAGTTCAAGTAGCGTTATCAGAGTGACTGAACAACTCTGAGCAACTCTGAGTGGGAGTATGGTAGACGACTGACTGACTCACAAGTTGGCTGACTGGCTGCATATTTATTACAAATTACCAGACCCAAGTCACTTGGTTTCAAATAAAATCTCATTACTTGCAGGCAGAGTCAGAGTCAGTGTATCACTCTCTGCTGATAAGGGCAACTCCTGCCTGGAGTGAGTTTTTGTGCTGTACGTAAGCAGACATATTTGTCACTTATGAAAGGGCTAATTTGCTACGCTTGACAACAGCAACAACAAAAAAATAAGCAGTCACAAAAAAAATGAAGCTGGAAATGCCTGAGGGAATCTCGTGCTGCAATTGCAAGTGGGGTCGGTCTACCGGGGACTGTCGGCATTTTTATGTAAAACTTGTTAATCACATTTTATTGACACATAGTACGACGCATGAAGTGCAAGTCGCAGTCGATCGCACAGTTTAAAGGGGAGCGCATTGTTTTGTACGCTCTGCGAATCTCGGGGGAATCGATTTCCATTTTTAAATTGGGCAAATTAAGGGCTGGTTGTGCCGGCTGCTGCTGCCACCCCGCGGCTGCCTGACATGCTGCATGTACTTGATAAGCTATAAGCAATTTGCTCGTGCTACAAATATCCTCACACAGACGCACATACACGCACAGGGGCGCAACCAGTGGGGCAGCTTTCTGCGAGTTGCAAGTCCGCTCTGATTCTCAATGTGTTTAGCCCCCAATATTTTGTGCTAACTCCGCTCCTGACTCATGCACATGGCAGTCGACAATTGCCAAATTTAAAAGCAATAAACGTACGAGCAAATTTTTGGGCTTATGCCTCGCTATGGTATATTTTTTTTTTCTTTTTGCTTTGTTTAACTGCTTGACAAGGGAAGGCATAGACGAAGAACTCCCCTCTCTGGTGACGCGTGCCGCCAGTTGGGTTTGAGTTGCCCTCTCTGTTGGCTGCCTTCTGACCAGCATTCCACTGCAAGCTGCCACTCACAAAACCCGGGCAGAATTCCCTTTCATTTGCGCTTTCATTGGCCTATTGGGTGCACATCCCACATCAGGCCACATTCGAGCCCTCAACCTCAAGTCAGTCATATGGCATATGAGCAGCTTGGGCAAATGGCTCGAAATGCGCTTGGAAAAATGTCAAGTCCGGAATGTGCACTTTTGACAGTTTCAGTTCATTCGCCAGTCACTCAAACGATTTTAATGCAGGCATAGATGTATTACACTCATTGCTCTAACCCTAATCCAAATCGTGCTTGCCCCTGGAGGCATGTGGCAAGTGTAGCACTGTGAAATGGGCGGCCAGACACGTACCCTTAATAAAACTTTCTAGCTGTAGCGCTTTATAAAAAGCAGCAAAATAAAAGAAAGCAAATATGTTGTATTAGAAAATAAAAGCAAAAAGTTTCAGCTCCCACTTAGGGTGAGTATGATATTATTTTTTATATTTTCTTATTTTTTGCTACAATTTACCACCCACTGTTGCTGGCCCTTTAGTTGCATGCCGCGTGTGCCGGCCGGGGGGTGTCGCCAATCGGAATTAGTTGCTACGATAAACAGCAGCTAGCAAAAGCACCAGGATACAGAAAATTTAAAGTGCTAGCAAGAAGTATATAGAAGAAACGAAAACAAAGGCAAACAAAGCACTAAGCGCACCAAGCAACAAACAAAATAACACAAAGTATGAAAAGAGCACCAAAATACTTATATATAGGAAAAAAACACAAACAAAACAAAATAGAAAATCTTACTTTGGGGAGCCAAACTCAATGTACCCTTGCTCTCAGATCGTGCTCTCGATAAGAACGTGATATAGTTACTAACATTTAAAAAACACTTTGGAATATCACGGAAAGTGATCGATTTTGGATTGAAAGGACATAAGCTGAAACTATTCCTAAGCCTCAATGAAAGTCATGCGAGCATCTTAAGATTTTTAAAGTCGAAAATATTTTTTTTTTCGTAAAAATCTCGTTTCCTTTAAACTATGAATTTCTGTTATATATATTGTTTCCGATAACAAAGCCAAATGATAGTTTATTATGCGAAAAAGCGGTTAACAAGCTTTAACATTATATTTATAAATAAAATATGATACAGTCAATTATTATTGTATAATACTATACATAGTTTATTATATATGTATACATATATAAATATATATACCAGAGCTCGTAAAAAATGTCAACACTTTCTATGTTCCTTTGCAAAATTCACTACAGGGAAGTTCGAGAAAATATCCTAAAATATTTTATATTTTTATAATCTGTGGCCATAGGTAAAAAGAGTATACTAGATTTGTACAATGTATGTAACGGACAGAAGGAGGCGTGGCAGACCCCAAGTCTTTTATACCAAAATGCTTATCATAACCTCGGGTAACGATTAAGCGTCTGACCATCCGTCCATCTGCATGAACGCCTAGATCTCGGAAACTATAAGAGCTAGAGACACGAAACTTTACCATATTTCCTGAGCAGATGAAGTTTTTTAAATCATATCGATATCTTACCCCGTTCCCCCCTAGTTGTATTTCGCGCTTCTTAGCTACGCCGTTTAATATTTTGCCGGTAGGGAAATAGAGAGCGTGAGTTCACTCTAAACTTGGTCTTTTTGAATCTGTTCCATGCTGAAATATATTTGCTTTATAAAAGATAACAAAAGAAGCTCGAGAGCTTTTGATTTAGATGTTTATAAATTTGTAAAAAAGTCAATCTGTGAGCGCGATGACTCTAATTCTACTTAAGGTAATATTGCTTGGCTATCATGCTATCTTAATCTTTTTAATGTTCTTTTTTTTCTTGGTATTTTTTTTTTCCAACCTTCCTTCAGTATTTATTCCGCCACTAAATTTAAAGAAAAATTTGTTTCTGTTTAGATCCAGTAAGTTTCTATAGTTGGGCATAGACAAATGCCAATATCCTTCGATCATTATCAAAATGGTAGCTATAGCTAAAGCTATTATTACTAGTAAAGATTGTTTAAACAAAATGTCAGCAAGAGAATAATATTATAAATAAAATTATTGAATTATAGCTATTAGTAATGGTAAAGATTTTTTATAAAACATGTCCGCAAGAGAATAATAAGTAAATTAATTAAATTTCAATAAAAAGTTATTACAGCTAAGCTATATGTTCTAATAAAATGAAGATTATTTAATTTTCTATCCAAAAATGTCTTGTGTAGTCCCATCGGATAGGTGTGACCTAAGTTACAACATTTAAAAAAGATTGAAAAGTAGCCGTATAAAAAATGTTTGGCTCAGGACGCAAAATCCTCATACCTAAAAATACCTAGAAGTATCGTTCAAAATTTAAATTATTCCGCCTGCGGAAAATTGTTCCAAAAGTATCTTTTAAAAGCTAAGATAACATAGTGTTCAAAAATGTTAGGTTAAGCCTAGTATACCATAGTAAATGTGAAGCCTTTTTCTAAGACCTGCTTCCTGCTTCAAAGCCAAGTTAATAGAACCATTACAAGGAGAGAGAATATCAAAAGTAAAACGGTTCAAAGGCAAAGTAAAAGTTAAAGGCAAATGTAAAAGGAAAACTTTTTGCTGCTACTTCAACTGCAAGCCGTGTGAACGCCATTGCTGCCATCAATGTTGCCGCCATTGCCGCTGAACTAACTGTTGTTTGTTTGTTTGTTGTTGTTGTCGTTGTTGCTACTTGTTGTTTTTGTTGCTGCTGTGGTTGCCATTGCTCTTGTCGCTGAGCTCGCTGTGACTGCCGTGTTGTTGTTGCTATTTTTGTTAATTGCTGACTTAATGGCGCTTTAATTAAATCGCAACACTGCAGGCGCTCGCACGCCTCAGCTTTGCCTAGGGAGGCTTCTCTCTCCCCTGCCTAGGTTTGACCTTTCGCGACGGGTGACTCTTCAGTACGCGCTTCCATTGACGGCATTAAGGAAGGGGCATGTACGGCACTTCCGTTTGCTTGCGCTTTGTTGCGTCAATGGCGCCTCCCCGTTGCGTTGTTGGTAACAGTTTTGTAGTGTTTGATTTGTTGTTGTTGTTATTGTCTGGCTGAACACACACATACACACGTTGAACATCTCTCCCCCAAACTGCTCTGGCGCATCAATGTCGAAAGTTATAAACTGTTTTTCCAATCAACGTACAAAGTTTCTGTTTTTATCAATTTCAACACAAATTATACTGCATAGACAAAGTGTTTGTTTTTTTTTTGTTTTATTTTTTGGTGAGGGGTTTCTGAGAACGCTTAATTTTGTTACCAGCTCGTTTGCGCCATGTTGCTGCAAATAGTTACACTATTTTTATACCCTGTAGCTGCAGAGTCAAGATGCTTATAGATTCGAGTAATGTACAAGTATCTGACAGACAGAAGAAGTCATGACATTCTTTATCTTGTTTGCAACAAAACGATCCGCATCAACTTTCAGACATAGATATGCATAAAAGTTTGGCTAACTTTTGGTTAAAAAAAACGCAAGCAGTTTGTGAAATTTGGAGCCCAAATCCCTGCAGGAGAATTTTACGGTTACTATATCTGCTTTACAAATTCAAAAATAAATAGCTCTAAGTTCCGAGGAGTACTGGAGTGTCGCTTTTCAACATAATTGGATCAATACTGGAGAGAAGCTCAAAATTTGTTGCATGATTGAGCAACAATTTAAATAAGTCTTTTTAGTAATGTGCTCTGATGAGATGGTCAGATAACATGTTGCATATGTTTTGTTTGTTGATGTTTTGGTAAGTAGGAAGTCCACAAAGTCAGTGACTATGTATGGCTTCTCATGACCTAAGCTTAGCCTTCCTTCGATCGTTTCGTATTCGATCATATGTCTGGAATCAGTCTTACTGTCCATGTGTCGCCGGAGAAAGCTTTCCATCTCTTCTGTCATATTGCCATAGTCACCTCTCATCAGCATGGCTGTGCTTCGGTTTGTCTTGACAAGACTACTAAAAGATTCAATGGCGCCTTACCTATGGGTATGAGACCTGCAATACAGTGCGGGATGCCCGCTACTTCGGTAAGTAAACTTTCACTGAAAAACAAATCGAAGACTAATTTTATCACTTCATTGGTGCTGTAATGAAGTTGCTTGATCGCAATGGTCGCGCGGTCTGGATAAAACAATCTTGTGTAGGCCGATGTGTGAGACCATGCATGGTGAAGGACGATCCGTCTTCTGCGATTGGGTTTACTCAAGTCTCTCACAACTTGAGAAATGAGCTGCAATAGTTCTATTGCTGTTTTGATTCGGCCTCATGGGCATAGATCGTCACCTGTTATCTCATAAACATGTATTGAAGTGTTCGGTTGTACTTTCCAACCATTTCTTTGCACCAATCGTAACGAGCAATGGCTAAACCCAAGGTAAATTTGTGAACGAGTGCAACATTACACTATCTGTTTAAGTTTTAACCCTCGGGGGGGTTAAACCTAAAATCTTTCGGGTGTCGTATTCATTCTTTATAAGGTAAATCTAGAGTGCTCAATATGGTGTGCAGAGTTATGTGGGCCTAATCAACAAAAAAATTGGTAGTTATTTAACTAACGCTTCCAATAAAAAAGTTATTCACACTGAATTTTTTTCTAGTCAAAGCAGGGTATCCCGTTGTCGGTCACTGGCCTTACTTATATATATATTTTTATATTATTTTTAGTTGTTGTCAGGTCTCAGTTTGTCAGTTAGATTGCTCATTTTAGCACTGTCTGGGTGTCTGTCTCAGTGTCTGCGTGCTTTGTGGTGTTGTCTTTGCGGGCCTCTAGATGGCGCCTTAGTATGTTCCCAAAAGTATGCAACGAGAAAGTGAACAAAAAATGTCTGTATTGTTGTTGGTTTGAATTTTGTTTTGTGTGTGTGTGGTTCTTTGGTTCGTTGGCCTGTCTGAGCGAAGTTTTTGGCAATCTCTCTCATTAAATTGCCATCGCAGTGAAATATTTGCTAACCAACATGGCGGAAAATTTTAATTAATGCACACAAACACACACACTAGCACGCACTATCTCGCATTGCTATACAAGTTTGTACTATATGTGATACGTTTGTGAGTGATACTGCCCTGGAGAGCGGGGGCAGAGCTGATAGTAGTGCATCAATCACGTGGCACACTGAAATACAAGCGCATTCCGAAAACCAGTAACAAATTGTTATTTTTTCTATAATATTTACGTTTAATCAAATGGAAAATCCGTTTCGATAACTGAAACTGTAATAACAATATCAAGCTCCCTTTCAAACACAAACACACACCTACTTCTGTTGCACGTATTGATGTGCACCTGCTCTTTACTCAAATTGCAGCAAACATAATCCACATAGATATATATTTTTTTTTGATTTTGCGTTTTTTGATTCTCGTATAAAATTTTTTCTTGCGATTTTTAGCTTTGCGGTTTTGCAATCAACGTTTTACATCATTTTAATTAAACGCATGCAACTGCGTAAAAAACGCAAATATCTACATATATGTATGTAAACCTGAACATTTTGTATCCATTGATAAATCCAATATACTGCCGCAATTTGGTAAATATTTTACAAACAGCTATGAATATAAATAAATTAAATAATTTGTATCAAATTCAAAAAAAATAAAATAAAAAACAGCAAATTTTAATTTTATTAAAAATATTAAGAGCATCATCAACCATTTTGCAACATGCTTTTCCAAACGAATCAACAACATAAATATTTGTGCTTTCGATTTTCATTTAGTTGAACGATTAATTTATAATGCTATTGAGCTTATAGTAAATGAGTTTTTCAAAATGATATTTTGGGAAAGCGGAAAATGCAACAAATTGCTAGACAATGCATAAATCATGCCAATTGTGTGGCTTTTAAACGATAGAGACAATTTTATGCATATTTTATATACAATTACAATTATAAAGGATAAACGCGTTATTGAAAATTAACTTTGTATTAAATTTGACTAAATAATTGCCTTTTGATACAGCCAATGAGTGAACGGGTTTCCAGCTAAACAATAACGCATCGACAGTATTTTAAAAGCGAAAAAAACGAAAATTTCATTTGAAAAGCTTGTTGGTACCAAGAATAGGCTAGAGATGATGTAACGTTGTCATTGTATACTAGTGCACAAGTGCAGTTTGCCTTAGGTGAGCTGCTAACTGACATTGTTAGACATCCACTCTAGATCAGTTTTCATGACGACGGAATTCGGCTATCCAACTAAATTTGTTGTCCATTTACTATGTCGTATAAACAAGTTCATTGGCGATGCATTGCCCAAGACAAAACACATAATTGGGCAATGGCTTAAGTTAAGATGAAATGTTTAAATGGGACTTTAGCTTTTTAATTTTTTATAAAAAGTTGGCATTAAAGTCATAGTTTGCTAAATTCCCGCACTTAAGGTCACTTCAGACAACGAAACCGATCTCTACTTACCTAGCAGGCTCTTCTGTCATCCTCAGCCTAGCTAATACTTACTTCCGGGCTTAGGATAATCTTGCTGTCTGAGTGAACCTAAGTAATAATAGGCTACCTCAAAGGATGTGTGCTTTTTATTTTAAATGCTAGGTGGAAGTACAGGCTGGAGATTAATTGGCCACAAGAGAGCTCAATTAAACCTCTTTATGCATAGGGCTATAGATTCCATAGCAAGTGTGCTGACGAAGAGTACCATATTTTACTCCCACTCCCTAGTATGCCATCAGTTTGGCAGACTAATCCAAACAACATGCTGACACCTGTTGGTTATTCTGAGAGCAAACAAAAGGTGTATCAAGTCAAACGTAATTTTTATAAGCTGCATCATTATTGTTTAGAGTTTTGAGAGCATGCTTGGAATTCCCATACATGCATGCAAGGATAGCCAGCCCTACCGCCTCATATATGCATTCTCCAAATCACTTGCGTGCTCTCTTCTCTCACTGCTATAAGCCATAGGCATTAGACACGCCATTGAAGCACGCTCAGCAAACACAAACAACTGACTGGCCAGTTAACACTCTTACCAAGTGACAAAGCATGATGACAAAAAAAATTGACTGCATTGCTGTGATTTTTTGTATAATTATGAGAGTGTGAGAGCTGGTAGTGAGGGTGGAAAAGGGCAGAGTAAAGGGTGGCGCAAAAATGCTGACTAAATGCGCAATGTTGAGCATTTGACACGCACAGCAAATATGCGTCTATATATAAGTATGTGTGAGGGTGTTTAAGTGTGAACGTGCCCTTGCATGGACAGCAAGTATACGCCGCATAAGCCATCAAGTCATTATTATTGCAGCACGGGGCGGAACCAGAGGCGGTACCAAAAAGGTCTAGGCGTCTGCCAAATATTTAACAATTTGTTTATTTAATTTTACTGTTACGTCTATAAATTGTAAATTATGATTTTTTCAAATAAAAATATGACTGGCCTTTTGTGAGCGTATATCTTTATTCAATTTATTTATTTTTTTAAATGCCTGCATGTAGTACAATTCCATAAATTAAAGTAATATGATGGAAACCCTGAAATTTGTATATGCTTGAAAACTCTTATCGAAGCTGGTTGTTTATGCAAAAAAAAGACGAAACTTAATCTTAACTGAAAAAAAAGAAACCTGTCTTCGGAAGGATGGTAAAATTAAAAAAATATGAAAAAAAAGATAATGATATAAGTAACAAAGTGTCAAGCAAACGCTCAATATTTGTTAAATGCACTTTTGAAGAATATTTTTTGTGTTGTGCTTAGAAATAGAAAACTTTGCAATTTGTGAAATAAAAACTAGCGTATACGTAATGTTGTCTTAAATGGGCGGAAAAAGTAGAGGTCGTCAAATCGATCAAAAATCTTGGGCAAATGTTTTGCAAGCTATCATTATCATTTTTCAGTAGGTTAATACTGCAGGATTACTCAGATCCAACGTTTGTAAATCATTTTTAATAGGTTAAACAACAAAAGGCAATCATGATCACAATATTTTTCTCTTCAAACGAAACCAGATTTTAATACACGGTTCATCAATTCCTTTTAGTTCCATCAACAAGACAGCATCAGCACCATGAATTTACGATTTTCAAGTAGATGTATGGAATTGGCCGATGATAACATAGTGAACACGATTTTTTTTATAGCGTTCAAAAAGTACTTCTGACAGCTAAATCACATTTTTCCTTACTTTGCCACTGTTTTCAGCTGCTTGAGTAATTTCTCACGGATAAGTTGTGAGTTTCTTAGGTTGGGCATTGTAGCATTGTCTACAAGTCTTCAGCTCGTGCATAATCTCTCGTTTTCGACTTATAGAACCAAATATATATAGACATATTAGTCAGAATTCCTATCTGCACCCCCTGACATTTTTGTTTTAGATGCGCCTCTGGACTGAAACGATACTTACTTATATGCTGAAAAATAAGTATAAAATTCGCATCAATTACGATAAATGATAAAATATAAGCTTTTTGTTTATGATTCAAAAGGAACATTTATTTTATTTGCTTTACTCATTTAGGTTTTGTCTTTCACAAAAATTCAATTTCTGCTTTCATGTTTCTTCATTTTTTGTTTTTGTTGTTTGTTGTTTTGTAATCTTGCCAAGGCTATACCCCGCCTGCCCAAACACTGACATTCTTGGTCACAGATACAGTCACAGAATTGTTCCATGAATCCGGGACTAGATGATAGCTTTGGGGCATAGCAAATACTTGTGTGTGTTGTTTATGTATTTTTGAATACGCATAGTACATATATATATAAGTATATATATGATAAATATATATATATATCTAAAGATAGACAGAGACAGATACATCTAATATTTGTTAAGTGTCAAAGAGTGAGACATTGAATGAATGACAATAATGTTTGTTTTTTAAGTTCTTAGTAGTAGTTGTTGTTGTGTTGTTTTATTTGCTCTTGTTGTGGATTTAGATTAAAAATACACAGAGAAACATTTAGTTTATGTATTGAGTTTAACTATGTATCCATGGGGTTGTTCATTTTGGGTTTGATTTTGTGTTATTTTATTTTTTTATTTATTTTTGTTTTTGGTAAGAATAAGTAAGTGTAAGTAAATAGTTTTTGGTTTACATTTGTTAAGTTTGTTTGGATTTTGTTCTTTTTTGTTATTTTTAACAGTTAGTTTTCAATTTGACGACAAAATATATATAATAGTTTATAGTATATAGATACATTCATATACATTTATGAAACACATTCAGTTAGTTATATAGTAGTAGTTTAGTGCATGGCTGTTAGTTTGTGTGAGTATGTGTGTGTGTATGTATGTGTATGAGTTAGAGATGGGTTCTGGGGTTGGCTTAACCAAAACAATGTCAAAATTTCAAATAAATTTAGTTTTTAAATTTTCCTCAAATATAAATCATGTACACATAGTTTTTAGGTATAACCAACCATATTGACTTATTTTTCGAAAAAAATACAAATATTTTTGGTGTACAAATACTTTAAAAAATATATTAATTTTTTGAACATGTTTCAGATTTTACATTTTTTTGAAGGCGGCAATGCTACAGCGCCATATAACTCTAGAGCTGGAACGGAACGGAATGGTATGAAATGGGTGCCCCATGAACATCTCGAATGTGTGTGTTGGAAAGCGTAAACAAATTGCGCAAGAAAATGCAGCACTTTTTTTTTAACTATTTCAAGCTGTTGCAACTTTTGGCTGTTTTTTGTTTTGAGCTTTTTTACTATATATCGTTTAACTTTTTCTGCTTATTATAATTATTTTTTCTTTTTTGTTGTACTTGTATTGCACTTGTTGTATGTATGTGTAGTTAAAAGTAAGGAAAATGACATAGAGCACATTGAGAAAAACTACAACGATACATTCATTTAATTTTCATTTTGTTTGCTTTTTAGTAAGAGTCATTAAATTTAATGCAAGTATTTAGTTACATTCAGTTTTAAGTAACGACTATTTTTTTAAGTGCAAAGTAGAGTTTAAGTTGCAATATTTCATTTAATTATTTTATTAAATAAACAAAATTATACAACACACGCACATATGTGTTTACATATATGTATATATGTGTGTGTGTGGGTATATTTACTTAGTAGTTGAATAAGCATGTGCAAGCAAGTTGTGATAGTGATAGTTTCATAGCCATAGTAATTAAAATATTTAACTTGGCATACTGCATTGTTAGTTATTTTATATGACAGACAATTCTGCTATATATCATGTGAGTGTTTTAGTTTAAGAGTTTGAAATTCAATCTATTTGAACAAAGTTTAATCTATTGTGTGACTTTTGTTTTATAACAATTTTCAACACAAATGCAAATAAAGATAAAACATAATCCAATTTAAACTAAGTATATGCTATAAAAATAAGCAACAAGAACAATAGCAAATGCTGATATAGAAAAAAGTTTACTAATTCATATGAAATGTTATTGTAGATGCAAAATTATTTAACAACAGAATATAAAATAACATATTAACAAAGAGCGAAGCTCAACCCAGCTGGCCTGAATAGTTTTAGTAGTGAAAAGCGAGTACTTAGTTGATTAATTAAATTTAAGGTTGAAAATCATCTTTATTTTGACCAAAGATTTTTTTTTTCTTTAAAATGTGAATTTTCTACAAAATTTATCGTTTAAGTCAAAAAACATATATTTTTGCTTGTTAGGAAAATATTAATGTTTGATTGTAAAAGAGCTTTAAAAAGTATTATTTTATACGCTAAATAATATACTATTAGAAATACTTCTTTTGAATTAAAAATTAACAAAACAATTATATATTAATTAATTACAGCTCGTTCTCAAATGAGAAATAGCGTTAAATAGTAAACATGTAGGTATAACTCTTAAAAAAAAATATTTTTGCTTAATAACTTCAAAAATACTTCCTAAGAAAATATTTGAATTAGTCAAAAAATAGTTCATTAAAAATATCCCAAAAAAATTAATTCAAAAATTATTTTTCTCAAACAGATTCACGAAAGATTCACCCTAAAAGTCAGTTTTTTAGAAAATACCAATGAAATTAAAAAAATATATTTTTTTTGTTAGTTTCATCCTAACTGCACTGTGGGACTAGTGTCACATTTTGCCAAAAAATCGAAAATTGAAATTATCCGCACACGCATTTGCAAAATTGAATTTGAGCTAAAGTTTAAGATTTCAGATTTTTTAAAGATGTAGATTCATTTTACAAATTGTGTTTGCAGATTTTTAGAAATATCTATAAATAAAAACTAAAATAAAATATTTTCTTAATTTTCACTCTTCACTGTGGTCCAAAGTGTCAAATTTTTCAGGATTAGTTCAGTTCAAAATTTAACAGAAGAAATTGGGCTTGCTAAGTAACTAAGTATTTCCAATTGATGGTAATTTTCTCGCAAAACTGTAGATACCAATGAGGCTTACTTTCGAGTTTTTCGATTAGTTTAATAAAATTGCTATAATTAATTTTTGGTTGTTATCTATCACAAAATTGAGAATTTCTCAAATTCATTTTTTTCTTTTTTTTTTTTTGAATTTATTTGAATTTTTGGGAAATAAATCTCGGAGAATTGAAAAATTTTCAGAGAATATGTATATCAGTTTATTGAAAATATTAAAAATATTTGTTTCCTAAGATAGATTTCATATTAGAGTTTTCTCTTCAGTTGGTTTTTGAATTTAAAAAAAAAAATTAAATTCAAATATTAGTTTCTCAAAAAGGAATTTTTTTTTTTTTTTGGAAATTCCCCAAAATCATTTTTTTCTTTTTTAATTTAAATTTAACTGCATTTTTGGGAAATAAAAAAAAATTAAGTGTTTTTAGAGAATTTTGTTAAAAAATCTTTTCTAAAAATATTTTAACAATTTTATAATTTAAAAAAAGAAAATATGTATTTATAGTATAATAATTATATTTAACACTTTTAATATTGCAAAATGATTTATTCATTAAAAAAAAATAACAAAAAATTATTAAATGTGTTTTATAATTTGTACCATGGTTTTTTTTAGAAAATCCTGTATTGTCTACAAAAAGTTAGGCAAAAATTTAGATTTTACAATTTGTTAACTAGAAATCGTGGAAAAATTTGATTATTTAATTTTTAGTCTGTCAGGTAAGTTAAGAATGCTGAATTAAAATGTTAAAAAAAAACGTATTCAAAGAAAATCTATGAAATACATAAGTTAAACCAATTTTAATAGCCCTTTGGTTATTTTTATAGAAGTCACCTCATACTACATAGAAAATATAAATAAAAAAATTACTCGGCGAGAAGTTAGGCCTTATAAGATTTGAAATTCCAAGGCGGTGGAAATTATTTATTATGTCATTATATTATTTATGTCATAAATTGCAAACCATTGTAACAAGTGAATCACGTAAAAGTTAAACAAAAAATAAATGATCTAGAAAACCAAGAGTAGAAACTTGACTTTGTCAAAGTAATTTTCATATTGACAAATTGGCAGTAAACTGACAGGAGTTCGACGGAATTACTTAGTTTATGCTTTCAAGCCAAACTGGGTTGCATTTCGAAGAAGGTCTGTATGAGCGGGTGTCTTCTGAGTGTGAATATGAATGAGTATGCGCATTCTTCGTTTGAGTTTATGGCAAATTGAATTTCTTTTATGTATTTGTAATGTTTGCGTGCTTAACATTTGCTTGACAGTGTCATTTTCACCTGATTTCAACTACAGCTGACAGTTAATAGCTTTACTTGCAACATTTCTTGTTGTTGTATCATTGTGTCAACAAGAACATTTGAACTTTGACACAGCGGCGTATCAATCAAATTGTACACTTATAGCTACAGTCATTGCAACTATGATTGTAATACATACTATATATAATAATAATGCTCATAAATAAATAATACATACCTATTTATATATAAGTACGCATATATTTGCATATATGCAAGTAATAACAATTGAGGACAACATTTAAGAACAAAAGATTCTGTAATTTGTTGTCACACATACAATTCACACATTCAATAAAAATGTGTATCGATTAATATTTCATTTGAATCGTGTACTTACACTCATAACTGTGTGTGCCTGTGTGGGTGTGTGTGAGTGAATTTATGTATCTGTGTGTACTTGAATGATTCAATATCTAGCTACTTAAAATTTGCAAATTTGTTGTCACTTGACTTTCGGCTTGTATTTCTTTCTTGCTGTCTGAAATGTCCTTATATCTCATTTGTTTCTATTTACATGAGCTTAAGTGTGTTTTTGTGTCAGTATTTATGTGTCTGTGTTTGTGTATGTGTTTATTTTGCAACTTTGAATCAATTGCACTTATATGCTAACATAAAGAACTTTCATCTATTTAATTGTTTTGCTTGTTTGTCAGTGCCACTTAAACGCCTTAATCCCTATACGATACACTCAAAGATTACACACGAAAAATCTAACAGGTAATTCACATTTAATCTCACATTTAAAATGCAAAAGTTTCAATTAATTTATGTTTACTTAAATATATAAATATCTATATCCTTTATATTTCACTTCATTTCGCTATGTAAATGAAGTTTCTTACCATTCTCTCGCTCTCTCTCGCTCGCCCTCTCTTAGCCACAACTTCTACGTATGCATTAAATCAGTCCATTGTGCAACATTTTATGGGCCATATGTCACACCTTAGATGTACATGCCCAAATCCGCATGGAAGTCCTGCAGATAGGAGAGTAACTGAGCCGGGGTAGGTCTTTGTTTGGGTTCACAATGCCAACAGCAGTTCATAACTGTAAAGCTAAACCAAAGACAAAGCATATAACAAATCAGATAAAGTGTAACAAAGAGAAAGTTTATCCTTACATACTACTAGCTTTGGGTGCACTTCCGGGCTTAACTACAATTGAAGCTTCATATTTTCGAAGTGCTTCTTATGTCTACTAAATCATAATCGGCATAGGAATCTGCAGAATAGCTTTCACTTAGTTTTAAGTGCCTTGTTTTAAGAAATACAAACATTTTGTATACATTATATGGGTTTTTATGAGTATAAAACTACTTTTTGCCAAAGAAGCTAATGACGGCAAAGACAATGTTTCTTTTTTATATTCTGTTGTGATTACTTAAATGATTTAAATGCGAAAAATTGCAAAAGTTGGAAAACCCTTAAATAAGAGAAGTGGGATTGGTATAATCAGTACTTCTGCTCTAAGTACCTTACTTATCACATTTTTCATCCGATTTTGACGCTTTTAAAAGCATTCGTTAAAAAAGTTTATTTGATGAGACTGTTGTGATGGTATTGCTAAATTAAATGGGTTCATATTTTTAAGTGGGGCTTAGTGGGGCTTCTTGACAAAACTGACTTCAATTTGGTTATTTTTGTCTTACGAAGCTTAACCGATTTGAATAAATTCACAAGCTAATAAAGTCGTGCTAGTTACGAGGGACGTCCCACTATTAGTTGACCTAACATAGAATTGTTGGTAAATGGAGAAGTAGTGAGTTACCAAGATGAAAACAGCAGTGGTCGACACTTCAAAAATTGTGATAATAATCCACGAAATTATATTAAATGACTATCGACAAAAAAAAGGAGAAACACGTTGGCAAAGTTTCACAGTTTTCACCGACGGGCGGAGTGACAAACAGACTGGCACATTTATCGATTACTTTAATTGCCCTTTCTGCCCATACCCCTAACCTTTCATATGAAATAAAATTTGCAAAGATTTGGCCTCTTTGATTGTAAAATAAAGGCTACTATTGATAAGTTACCAGGGACATATAAAAAAGTTTTAAATTTTACGATCAAATGGGATTAGTGCTGCTTTTTTGATTACTCTTTCGAATTATTTTCTGGCTTTGATATAGATTCAAAATCGGCGAAAGGCGGAGTTAAAGAGCTATCTCAGTAAAAATTCAATCATATGGTGAATAACAATTTAAATTACTGTAGGTTACCTCTTATTTAAAAGATCAAATGGGCGGCCAAATATATAGATTAGATGTCGAAATATGGGCGTTTCCACAGAAATGTCAACCAGGGTCAAAAAATACGATGTTAAGAAAAGAGAGATTTTTTTCAACATTGTAAGTCAAAAATGGGTTAAATTTTATAAGACATTGATTTTACAGCTTTTATTATTTAACTGCATAACTAATTGGCCTGAAAATTGAAGATACTGAGATTTTTTTTTGTTGTTACTACTATTTGAGTGATTTTCAGTATAATTCGGTTAGGTTTCTCATTTACTTCTTTTGTTTCACACTTCTCTTGAATTAGCACTTTTTGTACACATAATTATTTATATTTTCTTATTATTAATATAAATACAAGTTTTATTTTTAAAAATTACTTGAAGAAATTCATAAAACTAAAAAGGTGGAAAAATATGTCGCGTACTGAATGTCACGTACTCAAGCTTATAAAATAATAACTAGCATATATATTTTAACAAAATAAGGTGTAAAGGAAAGCTACAATATTTTACATTTGTTAAAAATTAATTGCTTTTAAATATTTCTTATTATTTCGAAGATTTTTACATTTTTGTGGCTGCAGTCGAAAACGACTTATATGTATATACTTTTGTGGCGTACTAAGTCGCAGGTTTATAGCCAATTTATTGGAAACGATAATTTAACAGATCCTACTTTTTGCACTATATATTCAGCAACATAAAGAGTATCAAAAAATAAAAACAAGAAAAAAAAAATTTTATTTTTCTTTTCCTTGATCCTGGAAATGTCCATATACAATAAACCTTTTAAATAGTTCCAAAAAGCAAACCACAAAAATAATTATTGGTTTTGTAAAAAACATATTTTCAGTAATAGCCAAAGCCCCGCAGCCAGTGCTTTACCACCAATGATAGTCTAGTTTTTTAAACTTCTCTATCTCTAATAAAAATAAATAATAATAATATTTTCGGTACAAAAAATAATTTTTTCGCGATTTTCGCTCTTCATATATTTCGAAATTTTTTTTTAAGGCACAGCGATTTAAGATTTCATTTAAAAAATTACGCTTTTTTATTACAATTAAGCAATTTTTCCGACTTTGAAATTGATTGTTTGGGTAACTTTTTGTATGTCTGTACTTTAAAATGCTTTGAAATTAGGAGAACAAATAAAACTTCTGATAAAGGCCTATTGATTCTAAAAGTATATTAGTTTATTCAAGTGCATTTTGTACTTACAATTCATCAGGACAGTTCACGGGCTGTTCTAGGCGAAAACCAGCTGCCAAATAGTTAGTAAGCTCAAATATATCAACCTCCTCGTGTGGCATTTGTGCCAGTGTGACCAGCTCCCAGTACAGCACACCCAGCGACCAAACATCCGCCTGTGTGGCATAGATTTTTTTCTGCAATGACTCCAGCGAAAGCCATTTCAATGGCCTATTCTCATTGTCACCAAGACAATCGTAGTCATCCGGAAAGAGATCCCGCGACAGAGCACTGTCACAGACCTTCACATAGGACTCTTCGTCAAGGCTGCACATGCAATCAAACCAGGCCAATTAGTGTGAGCTTGAGAATTTTTTTTTTTTTTTTTTGTTTTTACTTACTAGCAATTACGCGTGGCAATGTCCTTGTGCACAATACCCAGAGAATGCAAATATGCCAGCGCTTTGGTAATATGCAGTCCGAATTCCACCAGCTGTCTTGTGCTTAGTGCTGAGCTGGATTCACGAGACTTTTGCAAGTAACTGCGGAGAGGAATTGGGTCAAACATAGTATAAACGATACACATGATGAAAAAACATGTTTTTCTTGTTTCTGGCTTTGCTTCAATTGTTACTGTGTTGGTTTTATAGAGCATGAATTAGTTATTGTTATAACGCTATACAGCGGAAACGGAGACAGATTGAAATTTCGAATTTTTCAGATACTATGCAAGAAAATTGTAGAAAAGAAGAAAATTTTAATAAACCAAGCATGTGTTAAGGGAGCAATGTAGTGGACTAAATAAGTGATTCAAATCGGTTGCCATTGCATAGTACTAGTTGCATAGTGAGCACTTGTGGTGCATGCTACTGTTAATATTGCATCTAGCTGACGAATTCTGGCTGAGATGCGAACCGTATCGAGCTTTAGAAGTCTTAAACTTTAACAAGAACAAGATTTGGGCATTGGACAAGTGTCGATGACTCATCAGCCGTACGGCTAGCAGGATGCATGTCCATCGACATGACTTCTTTCGTAACTGAGAGGATGAGAAAGATTTGGAAAGAGGCCGTCGTCTTCATTGAAATATTGCACTACATTGTCCCCTATAAGATACAATCGAGGCGGCTCTTGATAACTCTAGCTTCTGTTATCTCCGAAATCTAGATGTTCATACAGACAGACGATTAGATGGTCATAGCTTAATTGCTCCCAGGGCTACGATAAGCATCTTGGTACACAGAAATTATGATCGGACGAGCCTCCTTCTTCCTGTTACTTACATTGCAGGGTATAAAAATGTTAGACTTGAATAATGCTTCAAAACCAAATTACTTACTTCATTATTTTTCGCTACACTCTTTATAATAAATTGCCTATTAAATAACTAAAAGGACGCAAAGCCATCTAAAGCACTTACATTTTTAAATTGCCCTTGGACGGATAGGGATATGCGATTTCGGGTGGACCTGGCAGTTCCGTGTTGGCTAGTAATGGCGCTAAAATGTGCTGATGACTGACGCCAATCAGCAGTGATGCATCCTGCAGCAAACAGGCCACCTGTGTCAGCGAGGCGCCATCGATTACAGTCTTGACAAGTGCATCACAGGTTTCGCCCAGTTTGCCCGCATAGATGCGTCCAAAGGTGCCCTCTTTAATGAGATGCTCATAGCTAAGTGCTCCTGGCTGTACGCTGGGTATGCGACGCAGGCGTTCTTTGGTCTTGTCGCTGTGACTGCCAATGGTGATGGTGCTGCCATTGGCAGCGCCAAACAGGCTGCCATTGCCACGACTGCTCTTTGGTGTGGACATGCTGTAGGCCTATAAAGAGAGAGCAGAGAGGGTTAGTGTGATGAATTTATTGGAATTTCAAATTGCAGCTAAACTAATATTGGTTAAGTTTTGGTTAAAGTTACTGTGGTTGCTCCTACTACAGCAGCTACTGCTGCTGCTGCGAGGTGCAAACCCTATAGAGATAAACAGAAATTTGCATGGGACAAGACAATTTCAGCTGCCGGAACTTTATCTTACAGTTTGCGTCCGTTTACCGTTAGTCATGCACTTCACTGCGCTCTCTCATTCATTTTAATGAATTGAGTTCCGTTTCCGCTTTGTGGAACTGCTGATGTAGCAGCTACAACTGCCACTGCCACTGCCACAGCCACACGCAACTCTTGCTTGCAACTTCTTCGCTATAATTTGTGTAGCATCTCGGGAAGGCATATATATGTATGTATAAGAAGAGTTGGAGTCAGGCTATAGGAGCAGCCTGTGCCGTTTCCGCAAGGACTCTGCCATAGTTGTCTTACAGCATGAATAATTTATTGGTTAGCAAAAAGGTTTAATTCGTTGGGTATTATGTTTGCATAGCCGAGCGCTGCAGCTTGATGGCGGGGGCAGGGTTACCACTGCGTACTGAAGAGGCATAGAGGCATTTGGGGCAGACAACCGACAATGGCAACAACGTTGCGCAGCTGTAGGAAATTGCCTGCTTGCTTGTACTCCGTTGTATAAACAACATTGTGTAGGGAGTGCAGTCAGTTGTTAGGCATGGGCGGAACCACTCCAGCTGAAGACAATGATGTGTACGTAGTATATAGCCAGTCGGCTGTCTTGCTTCTCATTTATTTTCATAAACCAAAGCAAAATTATTTCTTGGCCGCCGCTTGAGAAATGGCCAAATTAGGCGATGGCAGCTATTACATAGCCCCTACCAAGCCGTATTCTCTTGAAATCTCAATTCGCTGCTCTGCTAGCAGCTAATAAACACAAGAAAAATCTCTTCATTTTGTTCGTAATTTTGTGTGAGAATTTACATAAAAGTGGCAAAGTAGTATTCCGCCGGTCCGCTGTTGCTGGACCAAGTGTTAAGCCAAAATGGCTAACATTTCAATGTCGTAAATCTTCATCAAGTGTTGGCAACTAACATGGCAGCCAGACCATTTGCCAAGCACCTTGGCAAATAGCCCTCTGCCGTAGGACACCGCAACTTGGCTTAAACTTGCTGCTTTTTTTTCTAGGCTTCTAGGCAGACTTTATGTTTGCGTAAGCCAATCAAAACATTTCAAAGCACATTGACAACAATTTCATTTATTAAAAATAACAGTCAGTGCCCCACCCCAGTGACAATATGCGAAATTTATGTATATGTATACGAGCATTATTATGGCCAGATCGCGGGCAGCACAAAAGCCGCAACAACAAAGTTGCAACAATGGCAACGCAGTTACAACAGGAAAGGTAACCAAAGGAAAGTAGACGCACAATGTCAATTTTCTAATACGCTTCTTGGTGTGGTGGAATGCTTCTTTTTGAGAACAATATAGAAAATTTCCTTTTAATATTTGATTTAGATTTGAATTTAATTTTGATCGTTGATCGTTACCCCCAAACGAATTTTGAAAACAAAACAGCCTTGAAAAAAGCTTCCTTTGTCTAGACTGTAAAGGTTTAATCTTTTTGGAATCGCTGAAATCGTAGTCGCAGTTTATTTGAGCTCATTGCCTTAGGTTTTCCATACAATTGGTTCTAATTATACACCTAAAGTATTTTCAAGGTATTCTCAAATTGTGTGCTATGATCTTTGCAAGATCCATATAATTTGAGATGCTGCTTTGCTTGAAAATTCATTCTTTTTTAGGGAAACATCTGTGTACTTTTTGACATTTAATCCGGTCCAATGAAATGATTTTTCTGTTGTATAACGATTACAAAATAATTGGTCCTGTAAACGTTGTCAAATCGACAAATTGTATGGCATGTTAAGATCAATATTTTAAGGAGATACATGCAGAGGATATAGATATACTTAAAGCTGATTGTCTGCTATGGGTAACCCGCGTGGTCCTTCAGCAAAGACGAACCGTCGAGGCCAATGAACTATGAACAGTGAGTGTTGTTGTAGCATTATGAGCATTATTTTGATGGCAATTCCGACAAGATGAAGCGCCATGAAATACTCTGTTGTCGTCTAAAAGGATCATACAAAAGTAAACTATATATACATAAACTAATTTTAAGTTTTTAGTATGCCCTTTGACTTTGCCAACTAATCGCCAACTAATCGCATACATAAGCTGCTATATTAACATTCTTACAAATAATCCGTCGAATTCTAGACAATGGATGCAGATAACCGGTGTAAGGACAACTGGATGCCTTTAAGCGTTTAGAAATTTTCTCGAAAACGATTTTTTCAAAGAAATTATTTTGGACCGTTTATTATATGTTCGCCTGCTGGACTTTCTATGCAGTAACTTGATCAGCAGAGTTAGGATCAGTTCGACAACAGCTGAACATACTATAGCTTAATTCAAGACACCTTGTATGTGCTTAAATGGGTTTTTTTCTCTTTATAAACTTACTACCTCGTTATGGTATTTCATCCTTGGACATTCTGCACAGTTTTAAGATGAAATTAATAGAGTGGTGGTTGCGCACTGAAGACAACTTGGACTTGTTTAAAGGTGTAGGGGTAGCCCAATTTTTGCAAAATTTACTTTGGCATTATTTTTCTTCCATATCCTTATACATTCGCTTTCCTCTTCGAGAGTGCCAACTCGGATTTTCTAAACGGATCTTAGATTAAAAATATTAAGAGGTAAAGAAATAGTTCCCATATTCGCCACCTTGTGCTGGTGCTGCATCTAGCCAGAACTATCTGCGTACATAGTTTTCAGAACAAACAGATCTAAAGGAATATATTGGATACAGGGTCTTTGTCATTTCTGTACACGAAAAGAAGTCTTGTTATTTATTGTTAAACAGTAGGTGCTCTATTGTTCTTTTAAAATCTGTAGCAGTGTTGCAAAAGTATCCCACAATTCTATAACACCATTTGCAGCAGGAAGTGTATCGAAAAAGCAAGAGCAAGTACAAAGGCAATGGTAATAGTAGCTTTAACAAGGATGTTGACAGCAATAAAAACAATAGTTGATTTCAGTCATTATTGCCATTGCTGTTTTCTCGCCTGCTCCTTTTGATCCCTTGCTGTTTGTTTGTATATAAAATACACGTAGTACATGGATGTTGTGATTTTTGCTATCTCCCTTTGTTTGTTCTTGACGTTGTTAACACTATTATCGTAGCTACTGTTATTGTTGTTGTTTCTGTTCTTTCTGTTATTGTTGTTGTTGCCGGCAAGTGCACAAAGAAAATTCAATTAAAACGCAACAATATCGCACTTCATCATAAGAGCCCCAACTGCTTTTGCGCTTTCCCGCTCTATCTGACAGCCGCTGTCCAATTGTATACAATGGCGATGGAGAGATAGAGAGTAGCGCAGAGGTGGAGAGTCCTCTCATCAACACGGTCGTTGGCTGCGGCTAGCCATGATGCCTAGGAACGACTACCGACTGTCCTCCATGCTGCTATAAATCTTTGTCGCCAAACAAAATGCAAAAGCTTACCAAACAACAACAACAACAATAGCAACAATGACAACAAAAGGCGTCTACGGGCTGTCGGACTGTACCGGCGACATTTTTATTACCCATGCAAAGTCCCCTACTAACCGAAACTCTCCGCTGTATACAATTATATACATATGTATCCATTTCTATTAGAGCATACCAAGTACATGCCACATTTGTACATACTTACAACGAGTATGCTACATGTTGCACTCCATCAGTAATGAATATGATGTTTAATAGTCACAGAGGGCAAGTGTAATTAGATGTTATATAATCGGCTTAACATTCATTTTAATCTCTTCGTGCATATTATTTATGTATAATCATATTGTTGGGATTCGTGTGGCACCCAACAAATGAACAAAAAGAAAAAAAAAGAAACATAAAGATTGAATTTACGCATTACTGAAAACCAGCAATAATACAGCTAATGGATAAGTGTTATAATGATTTCCCAGGTTGACGCCATAATACATGTCAGGCAAAAAGGAAAATTTTTGATTTTAGTAAGTACTAACGATAAGGATGAAAATCAATGGCAATACACATACATGGACTGCTATGGAGACCTTCTACCAATAGTGCACAGTAATTGGGTGTACACTGAGCCAGGTTAGCATAAGTTCTTCAAATGCGGGGAAATGGGTTTTGATTACATGACTAGCCAAATTTTACTTGAGTACTGATAATGCGCATCTTTTAAATTTAATATCCCTTGCTCTAATAGTTACCAAAATCTAAATCCTATATTTCTATATTGACGCTGTTCAGTTTTCCAAAAGATTCTTTTCTTATTGTCTGCTAACTTTCAGATCCTTATTATATTGCTAAATCTATAATATCCTATAAGCAGGTCTGTAAACGAGTTTATTGCCCCGGGTCCCGAGGTTCTCTAAGGGTCAAGAAGATATGAGTTGAAAATAAATCAGGCGGACTCACAAAATAGTTTTCCATTCATGGTCACCACCATTGCACTGAAGCTATTAAAAAAATTATTTGTGCTGAAATTCGGTAGAGATACAAATGTTATACACCCAATAAAAGAGAGGAGCGCAAATGAAAACAATTTTTTTAGGAAAAGTTAGATTTCACATGATTCTGAATAAACATTTCCCTTCTCTGAAAAACGAAGATCTATCAGCAGATAATAACGCCAACCTGAGATTTGGTATTCAGATATGGGGCAATGCGGCATAAGGTTCCAAATCATATAGAATAAGGCACCGTAGAGAACGAGAGTTTTTTCTTTTCTCACTAGTAGATATGATGATAGACTGAACCGTTTTGCAAAGGTGCTTATAGAAACGTTCCCAATAAGAAGACTAAAGTGAAGATGCTTTAACCATCTGCTGCCAAATTGTTGCCTCGACTGGGAATCGAAACTTGATATGAAGACGTCGCAACACTAAGTTGTGTGGCCAACACTACCAATTCAGTAACTTTTTTTTAAATTTTTACGCTAAGGCCTTTCGAGCTCCCACCTATAATTATTATACTTCAAATATCTCAGATATTTATGCTTCAATTGGAATATCTATCCAAAGATTTTTTTATATCCCACAATTTGCCCATACAAACTAAAGCGGTAACTTTGAAGATGTAGATAATATAGTGCTTTAAAATTATTTGGTGGAGAAGAGGACGTGGCAGAAGGAAAAAAAACTCGATCTACAATAGCTAGAAGTGCAAATATCATAGAGAAAAAAATTTGATATAACCTTAACTTAAGGTGCAGGGTATAATTAGTAAAACTTAGCGACCAATTTTATAGAAAGTAAAAATAACACTAGTTTACACAAAAAATGAACCTTCGTAAAAAAGTGTTTTTAAGGGTTATTTGGGGTCGAGGCACACAAAATGGCAACCTTTTTTTTTTTTCTTAAGCAACGTTTTCGAGATATTTTTGAAAAACATGCTTTTGGGCACTTATTTCAGTTATTCGTCAATATCTTATGATCAAACATGAAAGTTTGCATCGACATGAAAGTTAATTAGATCGAAAGGTATTGATGAGCTCTTTACAGTGATATATAATTATGTAGAGATAGGTAAAAATTAAAGAAGTTACAAGCAACCAAAGTCGGAAAAGTGTAATTTTTGACCATTTTGTTCACAAGATATTGACGAATAGCTGAAATAAGTGCCCAAAAGCAAGTTTTTAGAAAATATCTCGAAAACGGTGCTTAAGAAAAAAAAAAAAATTGTCATTTTCATGTTTTTCGACCCCAAATAACCCTAAAAAACTCTTTTTTACGATTGTTCACTCGATGACCCATAAATTTGTAAACTAGTGTAATAGTAGGTAGCTAGGAAGCGCTAGCCCTAAAATAAGTCAACAGGAATAATTCTTGAAATAAACATGTTTGGCTGGTTACCCGCTCGATCACGTGGAACCCACAGTTTTATAGTAAAAACCTTTAAATAACTTATGAGTTTATTAATAAATATTCAAAATATATTTGCTTTGTATATGCAATTTTACATAAGCTGACAAACAGAATAGTTATTTAAGTTATTTTTATTGCATTCTTGAAATAGCTATAAAGTTGAAGTTATATTATTCTTATATTTTGCTATTATTTAGTGTATACTAAACTTATTTAAAAGTATGCAACAACAATGACCAGTGAAAAAAGCAATACATGCGAGTTATTATTATTTTTATTGGCAAATTCTTAAATTCTAAATGTTTAGCAATTGCAATACTAGCTGCTGAATGTCCTTATTGTTTGCTGTTCATTCAAACTGAAGATTGCCAAATATCTGTTGGATGTCAATTTTCAGCTGCTTAGAGCGAATCCAACAAAAGCAGCAGCAGCGAAATACAACTCGCCAAATTTTTGGCAGACTACTCGCATTTCATTGCAGTTTCGAGTTTACAATTCGCAATTTGTATTGTGCTCTCTGTTGTCACAAGATGCGAATGACAAGGACCAACCAGTGGGTGTCAGAAGGGTGGTCGAGTGAGTGACAAAAATAAAAAAAATTCGAAGAGCATGAGAGGGCAAAGGAGCTAGCTCACAAATTTGGAAATTTCATGGCATGCCAAATGGCTGTCAACCGTAAGCATGCTGCTTGTTAGTATAAATTTGTGCAAATTTAAACTATCACACATATATGCAGCATATGTGAGAGAGTGTGTACGTGTGTGAGTATGTGTGAGTGCAACACTTGGCAACAAACCAAGGAACATAGCAACAACCTACCCTTCATGTGTCCTCTCTTATTTTGGACTTTACTTCACTCCACCCCACCATTTCCTCTGGCAATGTAGACGCTGGTTTGCAGCTGTTTGGCTTTGTTGTGACATTTCTAATGACTACAACCAAACACACACACACACATACATTTACGCTCGTCACTCACACTCATACATTATGTACAGGGAGTGTCGGCTATGTGCACTAGCCTGCAACTGACATATAAACACACACACGGGAGAGACAAAACACACATAGACACAGACACAAACACAAATTTGGGATCCCACACACTTGACAGGCGTCTGATTTGTTTACGTCACATGCAGCTATATGGCTGCCTACTGCTGCTGCAACCCTCAACCCGCAACCTGCACCTCCTCTGTCATCAACTGCCTTGTAATTAAAAACGCTTGATGACAATTTTGCTAACATTTCGCCATGTCACTGCCACAACCATTTCCACAACCAACCAGCCCACCCCATTCAACCCGCTGTCTGTTGGCTTGCAACATGCAGCTCAACTTTCAACAATAACAGCAAATGGTAACACTAAATTTTTCCACATTTTCGGCAAGCTTTTCCAGTCCAATTTTGTTGGCATCGTGTTGCGATACAAAGTATGCAAATTTTTGGAAAAGCTGCAGACAAATTATATAGGGGGCTACAGTACTACATACTATATCAGAGCTTGTCACCTTGGCATTACAAGCCAAACTGCTGCTTAATGAACATAAGTTATTCAGGTGTTGTTGTTGTTGTTGCTTTTATTGATGTTGTTGTTTTGTTGTTGTATTGTGTTGTGGTGCTGTCGTTGCCATATTAATTTGTATCTCAAGCTTGTGTGCACAATTATATTTCAATTTAGCTGCCAACAAGTTTGTCGTAGCTCTTTCTTTACAGTTCTCGTACAACCCTAGAGAAAAACCTTTAATCAGCACTTGACTGTATGCAGCAATTTTCCATTTTTATTCTTTAGAAGGTGGCAACAGCAAACAGACGGAGCGTAGAGAGATTTTCACAAAGGGAAATGAAAAATTTGGATTTTTTCGACACTATTACAGTCACTTTGTTAAACAAAATTTGAATAACAAAACGTGCGCTTTCTAAATGGTACATAGTTAATTTGATTTTTAAAGCTTGATAAGTTCAATTTCTTTAAATATTTGTGTATTCTAAGAACCTTTAAAAAAGTTTCAACGAAATTTGAATTTTAAGTTCAATGTAGTAAAACGTATTCCAAAACTTTGGTACTTAAAGTTAAAATCAAGGTATTTTAAATTCTTAACGTAATTACGCCAGCTTGGGTTCATATATTGGAGATAGAAGGCTACAAATCTTGTTGTGCAGAAGGTAAAAAGTCTCTACCCTGGATCGCATCTTTACTGTTCTGTTTGATCATAATCTTAAATTTGATAGTCATGTTTGCAATATTGTGAAGAAAGCTAGAAAGTTCCAGCATGTATCGAGATGCCACGGCGTGCTATGCTTGCATAAGCTCTTAGTCGGTTTTATAGATTCCAACTTTTTTATAAAGCTTGCCCTTAGCCTTAAAATTTTTTAGTTTCAATTTTGCTTTTGTAATTATCTTTTTTTTGAAAGATCTCTGCTTTCCTCGAACATTCCTGACAAATTCTTAATTGTAAGTCACCTCTTTGGTGAACAATGCCTTCTCAACATCATGATGTAAATTGGTACAATTTAGAGACGCGGATTATTTATATTTTTCCATCCTTCTTTTTTCCAACACTTTAGTGCACAACAACATTATTGTACCCTTGCTCCAAATAGATTAGAATTAATGGAGTGTATCTATGATATGTATAGTATGTACTAATTTGATGGGTATTTTCGTAGTTGAGGGTTGTGGCAGAAAATTAAAATTTTGAGCCCGGAGGCGCGACTTATATGTATATGCTGTGAAACAAAAACTTCAATTTTTGTTAAATATTTAATTGTTTTAATGTAAAACATTTCCAAAAATGGCTCAAATTCAAACCAAGTTGTTCGGCACGACCGTATCACGCGTATATAGGGATTAGTGGCGGCAGCGACGTCGACACACGCATGTTACACAAAACACATGCACCTGAACTATTTTTACTTTACCTTTTTCAAAAATCGTTAAAAATTTATTGAAAAGAATATGAATTTTTATATAAAAAAAAAAAAAAAAATTAATTCTGACTACAAAAAAAAAATATTTTTTTAAATTTATAACCTGGGTTAAGGGCTTAAAAAAAAGTCACACAACGATTTTAAAACATTTCCTATGCACATCGGTTTAATGGTAAATAAAATTTTTCAATCAAAAATCATTTGTGTATTTAAAAGGATTTTGAATGCAATATCGATAGCTTTTTCAGATCACTTTTGAGATTCACGCATACTAAAGATTCATTGTAGGCATTAAAAAAAATGAATTTTATAAATATGATGCTGGGGAGAGTCAAACAAACCAATGGACCCCCTTTGTCTACAGCCTTGTCTCTCATTATTTTCACATTTGAATCGCTGAGTGAGCTGCCATCGCAAGCTGCAGCGCCTAATTTGAATTTCGTTTGATTTATGCCTGATCGATTTGCCTAAATGCTACACTGACTAACTGCCTGATTGAGACTGCCTGACTATTTCCAACTGTCTGATTGTCCGACTGGCTGACTGCCTGACTCTGGGCTGCTTGATGTATGGCAATTTGATGACTAGGCGCAGTTTTCCCCCTCTGAATTGGTAACGTGGGTCTTACCCACCGTTTAGCTCTTAATAACAGCTCGAAAGTTTGGCCCAACTTTGTTTGAGGTCGTACAAAGGTTTGCGCCTAATGCATAATTGAAAGGCACAAAGGCAAGCGAAGGATAATGGGGCTGGGATGAGCGGGTATGTAAAGGTAACCGCGACGTTTGTAATTAAACGTGGCGTATACTTAACCGCCGTTAACTGCCTGCCCGTCACACTTATACCTGCCCTTATTACACCTGGCTAATTAGCTTTCAATTAAGTATTTTCAATTATTTGTATACCCTATAGACATTAGATGCTTGAAAAGGGCAACAAAAGTTTGTGAAATTACATGCTACTTGGGAAATGGTAGCCCTTAGCACAACTTGAAGTCGTATGGGCTGCTCAATAAAACAACATTTTTATGTTCTAACTGGTTACAAGCAAGTGCTAGCCGAGAATATGATGAAAACAGCTGCTACACTGAAAAAAAAACGTTGTTCAATGGAACTTTCGACTTAGGTAGTAGGATTTTGGAGTGTTCAAAACGTATGCATAGTGTGTGCCACAGCTGAGAGCTACATTCTGGACCCAAGATTGCAGAAACCATTTTGTAAATTATAAAAAAATCTTATATATTTTCCTGAGCTTTCTTTATCTGAGCATAAACTGATCGTTTCGCCTTGTCCTCCTACTAAGAATGGAATAGTTAGTTAGGAGACACAATAGAGCCAGCAGAGAACAGGTGCTTAAAGAAAAGTGAGAGTATAAGTTTTAATGAAGCGATTATCGCCCAATTTAACAGAAAAAATTATGTTTGTATTTTAAACAAATGAAAAATACTCGTGATTATTAAATAAAATTATAAAGTCGGACATATTTTAATGAGCTCACTTTTTATGATCATAGACTTGTAATTTCACCTTTTCCCACTTTTTTTTTTATTATTATATTTAAAAGATTTTTTGAACTAAATTTATTATTACTACTATGTTTTTATTCCAAGTACTTTTTGGAAAAGAGTTAAAGAATATAATCGGCAGTGCTCCTGAAAAGGAACTCGAATATTTTTCTCGGAATGAAATGGTTCGGTTTGATTTTTCCGTTTTCCGGAGCACGGCGGAATATTCTTAAAGAAGAAGGGACGTTGTAGACATTTTAGAATAAGTTGCTTTTATTTTAAATTGTTTCATTTCCGTTCTTTGTAAATTAAAGTGTAAAAAATGACTTATACAGAAGTCTATGAACGAATTTTACACATATCTTTTTTTTTTTTTTTCGTTGAAACCAGGTCAGCATTTTTCGGGGATTCTTTGATTATTTATTACTGGTGGACAATCCTTACTTAAATACAATTTTGGAAACCTTAATATATTATTTAAAACCTCACAAAACTGTCAAAAAGCTGGCTTTGCAAAATTTACACCACTTGAAAGAAAATATCAATATCCTAAGGTTAATGCTTAGGACGACTTGTAAGGTTCCTGAAGACCTTTTGCATTTTCCAGACCATAACTAAATTTTATTTATTTACTATAAAACTACATGCATAGTCGTTGTGAAAATTCATGACGTTTATACTTAATTTAAAGTTAATCTAACTCCGATCTCTATCTGTTGACAAATACTGCGCCTATAGAAAACGAGATTAAGAGACGGAAGTGGAATTGGATTGGCCACACTTTGAGAAAGCCCCAAAATGACATGCACGGATGTCACTTGAATGGAATCCACAAAGTGCGAGACGAAGAGGTCGTTCATCTACCACCTGGACCCGCTCGGTGCGAGCGGAATGTCATGGAAGAGGACCCTGGCCAGTGATCAAGAATTTAGCTCAAAATCGTCAAAGCTGGAGAGAGTTTGTAACTGCCCTATGTTCTGCCAGGAGCGACTTTTGAAGTCATATTATATAATATATAACTATGTGTATATTTCTATGATATGAAAGCTAAATTCAAGGAAATAAATAATAATAATAATAATAAATAAAAAATATAAATAATTTTTATGCAGTAAATTCTAAAGTTAATTGGCCTCCAGGGCCTTTACTTACCGCTCGTCCTACGCTTAAAGTTAAAATATGACCAACCAATATTTGAATCCAGTAAACGAACCTTAAATAAATTCCTGCTTCTAACATTTAAAGATGACATAACCTTGCTGCACGACTATATACTTAAAGAGTATATTAAATTTGATTCCCTTAAATTGAGAAGTCTAATTTGTACGTAGCCGCTTTTGTTAGTTGGCCTTTTGAATTTGGTCTCATTTAGTTGACACGTGCATATCATAAGGTCGAAAAAAATCAGACTGTTGCAAGCATTATGTCAATAATCGGATTTGATCACCCAGACTTGAGTACTTTTTATATTTTATTTTGGCTGTTGGGCAGTCAGTTTTTTATATGTTGATTATTGATTTTCTGACTAATTTTTCTCATACTAAACATTGATATCTGTCGTAAAATCAAATTTATTTTATATACAAACTACTTATGTATAATAAATTATGTCGCTTGTTAACCCAGAAAAGCACTTAGTTTAATGCAAACTTGCAGCTTTTACAATTACAGTGTCAAGTTGACAGCAAACTTTAATGCATTTGACTTGTGCCAGTGAAAATATTACAAGTCATTAGAAAAGCTGAGTCAAAATAATATTATAGGGGGTTGGGGAGTTTGGCAAGTCAATTGATCACATTAAATAAACCCATTAATCGCCAGCCTTTAAATAAATAGTTTCAACTTGTGTTCGAGTGATTGCAGCTTGACCGCAATGAAATCAACCGACCAACAAACACGCGTATAACCCGAGGTTTGCGCCATGGCAGCTGGTGCGAATCCGGATTGTGGCCAAGTGGGTGGTGTGAAAACCGCAGACTAGGCAACCGGTCTACGCCAACGGGCTGGCTTATGTGGCGTGCTGCCTTGTGGACACAAACAAATCCCACACAAAATCCAATTCCATAAAGCTCTTACGGGCGAATTCTCTGCAACAAACAACAAAAGCAACATCCGCTACCAGCTTCCGTTTGTCTCTGTAACTGACAGGAAACAATCAATAGTGTAATGGCAGACAAAAGCATCCGCATCGGCCGCCTCCGGCTTACCAAAGCCGCCAACTGACCCACCATCTGACCCATGGTAAGGAGCAACAGCTAAGGCCAAAACACACAAAAAAGGCGAAAAAATTCGAGACGAAAAAGAAATGGGAAAAATCAACTGATGGCCATGTAATTTGTCAACCTTGGTCGACAGCATTTGTTTGAATCAGTACAGCTTCAACACTTTATCCAATTTTCTATCAGTATCAAACTCCAGTCTATGACTTTAACTTACCTTCCGTTTTCTTTTTTTATAGTACGCCTGCATAATTTAAGGCTTGAAGCACGACGAGAATTTAATTCTTTAGTCTGCTTTTAGTCGCAAATGTAAATAACGCATTTCAATCAAAAAGAACAACAGTATAAAACCCATTAACGATGTACGTGCAGCTCCAGCTCCAACAAATTCTATCCTATTTACCCTTTCTCCACGAGTCCTACCTAGCAGTTGTGCTTTTTGCATACTGGAAGCACGTCACTTGCAGGTTGATTTACAAATTTCTTTAATGAGGCGATGACAACATTTTTAATTAGCACCTGTTTCTGTGCTCCATTTTATGAACTGGGCTCAAAGCTCAGGATGTACCTTAATCTCCATAAAATGCGCAGATATAGAAACGTGTTCTATAGAAGAAATTAATTTTCAACTTTTCACTGTCTCTTCTTTGCTTTACACACTCTTTGCACACTTTTTCAAGTTTGGTTCTAATGATGCTATTCAAATGCGACTCATGCTGTGTTTCCACATCTTGTTTGTTTTGTTACCAGCACAGAAGTTAACCCATTTTGGTATGTACGAGGTCTGACTATAAAGTAATTTGCATATTTTTCATAAAATGAAAATCCTCAATATTGTCTTCCTTTAAAGTAATGTGCATAATTCAGCGGAATGGAAATATGGAGATGTTTTGAAAAATTTCGTTTTCTATCAAGAAAGAAGGAGATTTAATACTGAGACTAAGCTAATATCCGAATTAAGTTATCTGCACCAAAATGCTTCTTATAATCTCGGGAAGCGATTAAGCCATGTCCCCATCAGTATGTTTATTTTTATGTTCTCCTAAATAATAGAGACCATATTGAATTGCTTGTTAATATGTTCCTACACTCTATTAGCCATCTAGTCAAGTACAATGAATCGTGAAATGTTACATCTTTGTAAAAGCATGCATCTTTTCCCCTTACGACGCTTGCCTTGAATCCAGCTCTAACTATAGGGCGATCCAGATGGCTGACTTTCAATAACTTTATAGGCTGCCCTCGTATGTGCGTTTCAATGTCGTCATCGACGTCGTCTACTCGTTCGACATCTTGAACCACAACAGAGTGGTAGCAAAGCTTCGACTTCGGCTCCTTCACCCGCCATAACCCAACACTTGAACTAAGCACTGATCCAATATACTAATTCCTAGAAACTCTGTGTACCATGTTGCTGGCATTGTTTGTGTTTGTGTTAGTGTTTTTGTTGCTGCTGTTGCACATGGCGCGGTATTCACCCCGCTTTGGGCCCCTCTTTTAGTTGGGGCCCGGGTTTTATCCCGCTCAAAGCTTTTGTTGCTCTTGCAATAATATTTTGTGTTTCTAAACAAGCACAAAGTCATGTTTCAACAGCTGTAGTCTGGCTTCTGTTTGTTGCTGTTTTTATTGTTATCCCCTTTTATATTGTTGCCACAGTTGCCCAATCCACGCCCTTTCCACAACTCTAATTGTTCTGCTTCCTGCTGCTGTTTTGCTAAACTTTCGCTGCACATTAAAGCAATTTGGCCAACATTTATAGACTGATTTAATAGAATATAAAGGCAGTGAGTGGCTGTGGCTGCAACATGAGGCGGGCGCATGGGGTTGTTACATACACACAACGAAATGAGATATTTCCACACAAGTGAGCACTTGTTTGTGTATGGGTATGTGTTTCTACTCCAATGTATGTAATTGTTTGACTAAATGAGTGCGCTTGTTTGGCATGCCTTTGGTGGGTGCCCCGAAAAGTGTGCTACACTTCGCTTAACGCTCACACATATGGCTATACAAGTGGCTCAGTGTGTGTGTGAGAGGGTGTTTGCGCTACAACAATGGAGCTGGAACTGAAGCTGAACAACAACAATAATTATGGTAACCACTCCAGCAACCAACACAGCCGCAGGCTCATCCCCAATAAGTATGTATGCAACACTCCACTCCAATTTTGAACTTCAGTTTTGGTGAAATTCATTTAATTCCCTCTCGTCTGCTTCAATGCGTATGCCCTTCAACCATATAGATAGCTGCAAATGGATAGATGATTCTTGCCGTTTATGTATCTGTTGCCTAGTTGCCATGTGTGTGGCCATGTGCTGGTATGTAGTACTTTATACGAAGTGACATATGGAAGGGATGCTGCTGTTGTACCAGTAACTGGCATGTTATCCAAATGCTCAGTCGTTTGTCGTTAAATTTTGCTGTCCTAATGAGTATGAAATTGTAGTCTAAACAAACAGCAATCGCTGAGCAAATATTAGACTAGACTAGGTTAGACCGGGCCGAATATCGAGCAAGTCCAACCTAGAACGTTAAGAAATTAACATAAAAATCGTAGGGAGTCGTAGTCTGTCTCCATGGAAATTGAATATTTAATTATTTGTCAATGGAAATTGCGTTAAAAGTTGGTGACGAAAATGAGCACAATGATTTTGCTGATGGAAGTGGCTGAGGGGAGTAGTAATCAAGTGAAAGCGAGGGCGTTGTCTAGGAACTGTGGCGTCACATAAAGCTAGGGACAGCTGAATGTTTACAAGCCTAAAATTAGAATAAATATCAAATAATTTATTCTAATTTGAAGTAAGATTTTCCAAGGCTACAAAGTGATTTTTCTTCTCTTCTTTTTTTTTTGTCAAGGGAGAGCAAATAAAAATCCAATTGTGCTCAAGAAAAGAATTTATGCAAACAAGATTGTGGATATTCTGTACAGTGTATGTGAATGTGTCTCTTAAATGAGTTTGAGTAACTTTGCTTTATGTTACCAAGATAATTTTTGAGGTTTGATAGCAGCTGTATGGCTTTTGTTTGGGTTTTGGTTGTGGCCAAGTTTAAATTTAGTTTGAGGCTTAGGTTGTTAATTTTCAGTTAGAAACTATGCTCTCCAACTTACATTTGGATTCATGCCAATGGCAAGGATACATGGAAAACCATTTGGAGTTTGCTTCGCTGTGTCTGTGTCTGTGCCTGTGTGAAATCAGCTCTAAATCAGCTGTTGTCTGCTGTAGCAACCAGTCTGATGTCTGCTGCAATGCAGCACCTTTTGCTTATCTAAACAGACTCATATGTGCCCCAATATTAACCCATCCCCTGACACTCCCCGGCAGACACACACTCGCACACGTTTGCATATATAATTCAGCGGCAGCGTGTCGTCGCCCGACGCACACTACGTGAGCGCCTGCAACATCCAAAACTTGCCACATTTACGTATATAGTGTCAGAGGGAGTTCTGTGGAACTAAGGGTAAGAAAAGCTCCATATTTATGAATGGCTCTTGTTTCGAGTTTAACGCACTCGTGTAGCTTTATCAGCTCGTAAATATAAATTAGAATTTAATTTTTATCGTAGTCGTAGTCAGCTTGGCATTGACTTACTTTGCTGAAGTTTTTGGGCCACCCTGCGGCGTGTGGTACAAATTATAGTGGTCTGAGCCATGGCCATGACAACAAAATGAGCCAAACTTCAACAGGATTCATGGAATCCATTTCCATTTGTGTCTGGCACGTGGCGCAACATATCAAAGGCTTTGATTTACCTTAGGGCAGTTGGCCATAAAATCCCCCAAGGTGCCATCGCAGCAAGGGTAATAACGGGTGCAGTGATTTACTTGTAGCAGCTACTAATACAGTTTACTATCAATGCCATCAGCGGACTTACCTGCGTCAGCTGCGACGATGCATAGTAGGATATTCTCGAGGGACAGACCGATTCTGGTTTTGAGTAAATGGTCTCATTGGCTTGCGGCTGGTCGCCCATTGGCAACAAGGCGGTGGCATATGGCGTTGGAGTGGGTGAGCTGCGAAAGCCTATGGGATGTATGGTTGGTAGTTAGTTTTCGATAAGTAAGCGATGGCACTCTACGGCTGGATTAAACACAGATACTTACGGTCGAAAATGCTGCAAGACTTTTTGGTCTCCACCGGATATTTGTTGAGACTGGCTATGGTTGCGTAGGAGCCTGTCGCGCTGGGCGGCCTACCCAAGGGATCCAGGCGTATGAAAACATTTTGATGACTGCCATAGCCAGCTGTGGTGAAGCTAGTGCTGCAGGGTTTAGAACAGAGGGAGAGAGTCTGTGAAAACAGTTGCCTCAATGCGTAGGCCAATCATTGAGACTTACTGCAATGAGTCCTGACGCAGCTGCTTACGTGCCCGCACATACATCATGCTAGCCACCAGACCCACGGCTAGAACCAGACCCAATGCGCAAGCAGCGGCGCTCATCAGTGCAGGACCTTGAGAGGGTGCATGAGCAGGAGCTGGCGACTGATTGGGCTCAGGTGAAATGCCTGACAATGATATTAAAACAGTTGAAGTGAGAGCGCCAGAGGGAAACTGATGTTGATGCTGTTGCTGATGCCACTGTCACTTACCCTTCACACAGGTCTTGTTGCGCTTGAAATGCAATTTCGTATCGTTGAAGCGCGGAGGTCCTCGCACCAACATGTTGACATTAACGGGCAGCTGCAGGCTGGCATTGCCCGTGCAGGGCAGGTAGACCAAAAACGACTCGATCTCCTGCGGTACTACACCTTTGTGGGGTATGCTAAGCGTGGGCGTGCCCAGTGCTTCCTGTTCCGTGGCATACTCAATGCTGATTGCGTAGGGCAGCTGTCATAGAGCAGGGTTGACCGGTTAATGGAGTGCAAATTAGATTGTAAGTGAATGAGCTTGGCTTGGGGTGACTGTATTGAAGCTCTTACCGGATAAGCGATGAGACTTTGCCAGGAGAACTCTAACTCATGCACATCTGCCGGCACTGGTACGGTAAAGTGCATTGCGTATGTGTTAATGGATCCCTCGTGAACATAAAACAAATCCGCCTCCAGACCTGCGAACGATAGAGGATGCATAGCAGACATAAAGAGAAACTTTACGAGTATTTCGCAATTTTCTTTGTAACAGTTGGCCCGCCATTCATGCTACTGACCCCCACCAGTCCCTACTTATCCTTAGCTTCACTCTAAAAGAACTTTCTATTGCTGCGCAAACTTTGTGCATTTTGTGTTTACTTTTCCCACAAGTTGTTGGCACTTTTCACCATTTCAGCGGAAATTGATTTTCTCATCAACAAAGGCGGGTCGCGGATTGCGGCACCCGTGCACATTGTGTGCGACACAATAATAATCGAAATCGAATCCTTCAAGCGCACAGCAGGCGAGACGAAACTGCTGCAGTCTCTCGATTAGTCTTCAGTTGCGTCAAATATCATCCGACATGCTGTCTAGGGGGTATTGCACACAACGAAATATTAAAAGGTGTCAACTGCTGTCTCAACGGTGACTACAGCAACAACAATAACTACATTATTTGTCGCTATTCCTGACTCTATACAGCTCTATTGGACGCCACTCAACCGTTTGCACTGTAAGACGAGCTGTTTGTGTTAAAAAGACGTGAAATTAAATTTCTTCATCCGCTTTTATTCTTCAACCCCCACAATGTCTCTGCCAACAGCCCACTCCTTTTAAGAGCTCTCTATATCTGCTAGTTGTTGCATTATTTACTATCCGGGATCAGTCTTAATCCGCGCGTCGTTTTGCATTCGTCCTCAAGCGCAAATGCTGTTTACATTTTTGCGTTGCCTCTTCAACTTTACTACCAGTCTTTACTTATACTCTTATCCTGCTCTGTTCTGCTGTGCGCCTCTGTCTGTGCCGGATGTTGAATGTTGCGTTTCCGGCAGCGCGAGTACTGTGAATATGCGTCTCTTTATGGGTATGTGTGTGTGTGTGTACACATGCTACATAAATAGAACAAAGAGCTCACCCAATTCTTAAAGCAATTTCGAATCCAATTACAGTACAAGAAAAAGCATTCATTTTTGCCTTCGTCTCTATCTTTCGTTTATGCCTTTTACTCAATTCTTTTTTCTTGTTTCTTTTCTTAAGTTCGTTTTGTTTTTAAATTTAAAATTGCTTGCACCCCGTTGAGCTAACTCCCCTACTGCGTTTGCTACTGCCTCAAAGTGTGCTACTTTCCTTTTCCGTTTTCCGCAGACAAACGCTAGAACTGCCTCCATAATGAAACTGAATCAAAGCAGAGCAACGAAAAGCTGAGTGCAATCCAGCGACTAGACGAGCTCCACAAGCGGTCCCTTCGGCTGTTGCCTTTCATCAGACAACCAAGACTCGTACTGTCCTTACTTAATACCAGGTTGAACCCATTTAACGGAAACAAGCAACCACAGATTGCACAAAAAAACACAAACATAACCTCTAAGTGGTGCTCATCAAATATGCACAAACAGCCGAAAAGGACAATGTCGTAGTCCTGTGACAACTTTGACAAAAGGACACACTTTTCTGTGGGTAAACGACACAAAAAGGCGTGCTGTGGAGTGACTAACACAAATGGAATGCATTTGTGATGACTACAATTAATACGACTGTGATTCAAAAAGGATATAAGGTCACTGGGAGGGTGTTACCCTAACTAACCCAAAAGAAAACAGCTGTTGCAGCTAATAACAGACTTTGTCGACTTTTGATTTGCTCCTTAGCAAACTTAAAATACACAAATATTCTGTAAATGTGCTCACAAAAGTGTTTCCAATGCACCACTTTGAGCATTTAGATAAGGCTAGGCGCACTACTACCTTATGGCGCTACTTCTCAAGTCGAACTTTAGCTGTCCTTCATATCGCGTGCGCTGCATTGCCAGAAACTTTACCGTTGTCTGTGAAAGTTTTCGCTTTGCTTATCGTCGTGCCCTGCCTCAGCCCTCCAACCCACAACACCATAATTATTATACCTGCGTTTGTCTGAAAGCCTCTACACATACGTGACACTGGAACCGCAGACGTTATAAATTGTAAGAGTTGGTAGTTAGGGTATGCTGGGCCAGAATGCAGCGTCAGTTTTTACAATGGCGGGAACACAATTTGCATAAAAGATTAAGAGGATAATTAGTGTCATTAGTTGGCAACAGTTTTGAAAGAGTGCGACGTGCAAGAAGGTATAATTTTTATGCCGATTCTCTCGCTTACATACAATGTATCTCTCTCATTGCCGACCTCTATCTCTTGTTATATTTCCGCATGCTCATTTTTCCCCGTAATGGAAGTTTTCTACAATTTGTTCAAATTGCTACTGCCCACTGAATCAGGCTATAAAATCGATGTTACTTTGCTGTTTAATTGGCACAGCTTAAAATCCGAACACCCCTGCCTACCACGATCTGCCTATGTAAGCTGTTTCACACTGCCCAGCAATAAAAATGAAATGACCCTTCGCCGTATTATGGAAAACCAGTCAGAGAGAAGGTGGATATTAATGTGATGCTATTCGGACTGTTTTCTATTCATTAAAAATAATTTTCTTTTGCATTAACTTTTCATTTAAAGAGAAAATTTTCCGCACCTTCCACGCAAGGAGCACTTTTACAGTGTGGGGGGATTGGGCCCAAGAAAATGTGCACATCAAAGTGAAACTTGTTGAAATTGCATTTTTACGCACCCTTGCACAGCGAATTGTAAGCAGGGAGTGAGACTGGGAGGGCAGTGGCTCTATATATGGGTCCGCTGGCAACGCAAAGACGAAAATTGCTTGTTGTGCTGGCAACCCAATAGTAATAAGAGGGGTATTCAGCGGGGGTGAAGCAAAAATACTGGTACAAAAACGTAAAAAATATTTAATTTTAATGTTGTCGTCACTCCATCGAATGAAATTCGAGCTATTGAAAAGAAATCGTTTAACTTTGTTTACACTTGACTCACAGTGCTGCCAATGCGAGCTCCGACGTCAAAAAGTATGCAACAAACTGTCAACTGGGTAGCAACAATGAGAAATATTTCTGAAATCTTATTGCTGGCATGCATCATGGAACCATGGAAATCACTGTAACACACTGGCAATGACAACTGCTGGATCGGATCCATAGAAACCCTTGAGAAATGCGTATGTCAAAGACAGGCTTCTGGGTAGGTGGAACACCTATTAGGAGCTAGAGTTGAGAGATGGCTCATGCAGCCGTGACGCGTTTAACGCTTGAAAAAGCGTAAGGAAATGCTTAGGGTGCAAATCATGCAATGGCATGCGGCATTGATGGGGTCGGTCGGGTCGCTGGTGCTGCTGCAAGGGGTGGTTGAGTCACTTTGTTTGATTTGATGCTGCTTGTTAATTTTCAAATAGCAGCAGAGTTGGTGGGGAAGTTTTGCTTTTGGGGGTAGGGGCTGTTAAGAGGTCGTTAAAAACATAACAAGTTTTGTGGGTGGCAGAGAAAATTAAGCCATTCAATCGCCAATGGAAGCATTGAAGGAAAGCTCAAATAGAAATTCAAAGAGCAAGTAAACAAGCTGCAAAGATCTTTGAGTTGTCACTAATGCAATCCGATTTGCATTCGCCATAAGCAAAGTGGGATAGTGGGAAAGCAAGTTCTGAATGGGGGAGTGCATGCCTCATAAAACCTGAATAAAACAGTTGTACATAAGGCCGTAGAGAATGGTTGCGTGAAAAGGATTCAATTGACCCAACATGATAACTGACATCAGTGACGCGAACAACACGTCATTCATCAATCTTACCAATCTGTTTCTGTACTGAGTAAATATGTATCTTTTGCGTCATTAACTAATTGAAGCTTCGTGATTCTACAATACGGCTTTAGATAATGAGGTGGAAGCGTTTTGCTTCAATTACGTTTAAGTGCCGGGAAATGTTATGCACAACTACATGACGGAAGCCAGAATGGACGGACAGACGTATATACATTGATGCAGAAGAAAGTAGGGAAAGGTGAAAGAAAGTAGGCCAACCAAAGCTCGTCACATTGCTCCATTAATCAACGTAACGAAAATCGGAAGGAAAACGAGACAGGCACGACGCCATTTTGCTATTTTGCAAAAGCACGCCATATGAATGCCTATTAGTAGTCAGAACGTCCAGGGGCGTAGCTAGGGGGTGCGGCGGTACAAGGTCGAGCTATCCGGCAGTGCCAGCCAAGTGGCCTGCGCCATCAATAACGAGCATTCGCGTGAAGTTTTAACAAACAAGTTAACAAAAACAAACAAAAAGCCGCCTTACTATTCCATTGGATTTTGAAGTTGGATTGTAAGTAGTGGGGTTTAGGGCGGAAGCACTTGCAGCTGTCAGCAAGCTGGAGTGGGTGTAGCTTGCCGGAAATCGATTTGTGAGGATTTTGTTTTGTCGTGTTTTCGCGCAACTTCTGTGGTCTCGTCGTCATGGTCAACTACTATTTATAATTTCGGAACTATTAATGATAGCTATCGTCTGGGCGAGAGACACGGGGTTGTTTGTTTTTAACGTTAAGGATCAATGATTGTGCCGCTCTTTGACACACAGCTATTAATCATTACTGTGAGTTGGGTGTGTTCCCTGTCCCCAAATCTCAACGTTGGCTATCCAAATAAAGTGTGTCCTCATTAAAGTTTCGTTTTGTATACATTGCGTATACGCCGGGTGCGTGCAATACTTACCCATCAGTTTCATCACCTCGTGGTGGCTGATGAATATGTTCAGATAACCACTGACCAACGTTGCCTGCCAAGCGGCCAGTGTGGCGCATAACAGCAGCAGGAAACAGCCGCCTGTTGCCATAATGAGCAAGCGGCTGGCCGAGAGTATGACGTGCTAAGTGTGAGTGGCCCAGACGAGCAGTTAATAACTTGTCAGTGCATGTGACGTCGCACTTGGTTTGGCGCACATTTCAACAGCTTGGCCTTATCGCACCCACAACACTTTAATTTCGTTGCACTCTTTTGCGGTTCCTGCTTTGGCTCCCGCTCTCTCTGTGACAGCCAATTTCAATGTGTATCCATTGAAGCGTACCGGAAGCGCAGAATGTGGCGCTTGGTTGCAAGCTTCCACAGCGTATGCTTGGGGAAATGAGTATTGGGTCGGCACTTCCGCACAACTTTCGCTGCTCTGATTTGAATTGGGTTCTCGCAGATAGAGTTAGAGTTGAAGTCGACACGACATGGCATACAAAGAAGCGTTAAAATCAAATACCAGCAGTGACTGTGGCAAGTCCTGCTAACAGTTCCGGCGCAACAGACGCCGCAGATTCTCAAAGCGAACACGAATGAATTCCGAATTGGAAAACTGACTGTCTGCCAAATTTGGAACTTTTCTAACCGATTCACGTGCCGCACGTTTCTGTTGCGGGTTCTGACTAACTTTTTTCGTTATGTTTTTGTTGCGGTGTCTGTGGATGTTGTTGTTTTTGTTGGTCGCTGCTGTCGAATGCATGCAACATCAGCATATCCGCATTTGACTCTTCCAGACTTTGGTTATGTTTTTTATTAGCTGTGCTCCTGTCGTTGTTTGGGTTGTTGGTTCTCGGTCTGAAGCCTTTGACTAACTGTTTGACCGGCTGAAAGTTTGGCTGGTTTGGTCACTTTGGTAATGTCTGGCCTTCTGGTGGTCTGATCACTCGAGTGTGTTAGACATGTGTCCTGGCCTCTGTGGGTGCTACGCTTGGCCTTTTACTTTACTTCTTTTGTAGCTCGTCTGGACGCCGTTTCCAACAAAATCCTGTTGAATAGAAAGTGATTTAGTTTATGTCGAGTTTTGCAAGTTTATGACATTGGCTAGGGAGTATATATGTGTTTTGTGAGTTAACTTTTGTTCTTTCTGCAATTGCCTTCACCATGTTTCGACAACAATTTGCAAATGTGTTTAGTTTTTTGTGAGCAAACTTTTGCTTGCAAAAGTAATTAACCCTCAAGGGTATTTTGTGTAAATTTTACACAAAAAAAAAATTTAAGCTTGATTTTCTCCACTTATATATGCCCGAATCGACTAGGGATTCCGGCTCAATGGGTAAATCGTATATGAAATTTATGAATTTGACATCAGATATGTCCAAGGATGTACTATTTGTCCTGTATAAAAAATGTAACGTAAAAGTATTTTTGTGTAAATTTTACACAATACAGGGGGCGTGGTTTTAAAAGAGTTTTTTCATGACAATTGTGGCCTTTCTGATGCCACTGTCAACTATAAACAGCGATTGTAATTTCGCGTTATTGCTTATAATAAGCGGTGGGCACGAAATATAGCGATCGGAGCTGTATGTCCTTTTACGGCCACACATGGAGCTCTCGAGTAAAACAAACGAAACACATTTCGCTCACGACAAGGACCGACTGTGTTCGCTGCTTCACAATGTGTTGATTCGGCTTCAGCGTTTCTTTTATTCATCGAGCCAATTGAGAAAATAATTATACAAATGACCAATTTTTACGGTGTTCGGCAGTACAAGGAAGAATGGGAACCAGTCGACGAAATAACGATGCAAGCATATTATGGTCTTCTCCTCTTGGCAGGGGTCTATCGTTCGAATGGCGAGAGTTTGCTAGAATTATGGGACGACAAGCACGGAAGACCAATTTTCCGGGCAACTATGTCTCTTCAACGGTTCAAACCAATCAATCGATGCCTTTGTTGCGACGACAAGGAACAAAGAGAGAGAACAAGGGATAAACAGGCACCTATTCGCTCGGTTTTCGATAAATGGGTTCAAAGATTGAAAGTAAACTATTATCCAGCAGATTTCATCATCAGAAGGTTTGAATTGAAGAAACGTCACATGCGACAATTTTTTCACCTCTCATCACCTCGCCAATGAATTACTGAAACGGCAAATAACATTAGTTGGTACGATTCGAAAGAACTGAAAAGAAATCCCGCCAATATTGCTCGACATAAAGAAAAAGCCAGTTTTTCATACCGATTATGTATTTGACCATAATTTGCGGTCTTGTATGCTTTCGTACGTCCCAAAAAACCGACGATTTGTTACCTTACTCTCCACTTACCATTCGAATGTTCACATCGACTCAACCGACCCACAAAAAAAGCCTGATATTGTAAAATTTTACAATAAGACCAAGTCGATACTTTGGACAAACTTGTGGGCACGTATCGTTGCAAAAGGAAGGTGAATCGTTGGCCTGTAGCTCTCTTTTGCCATCTTTTACATCAACAACTGATATATCTTCCCAAGACCAGAAAAAGAACCAGTTGCCAAATTTGCCCAAACATTTCGAGCGCCAACAATCATGCCATGCAGTGTGATAGGTGCGTCCAGTATATTTGTCCAGCTCATCGCTTTTCTGTTTGCGAAAATTGTTCAAAATCGATTCGTTTCTCTTAATTTACACAATAATTATAAACTTAATAAATAAACAACGGAAAAAACTTAAAAAACAAAAAAAAATTTCATTGAATTCACTATTTTCCATACATTTTTCCCATTGTGTAAAAATTACACAAAATACTTTTGTGTTCCTTTTTATAAAATTCGCTTGAAGGTTAAATAGTTGAAAAAAAAAGATTAACAGTTTTAAAGGTAAAAGCTATTAAATTTTCTGCCTAAGGGCAAACAGTATTTGACTATGCCATAATTAAATCCAGTACCATATGCAGCTAATATTTTCTAGTTGCCTAAAATTGAGCTTAAGGCTTTAGAATATATAATGTGCAAAAAATCCAGTATACAAAATCCAAATTTTAAACCAAAAATGTTTGTTGGTTTTTGTGGTTGAAGCATATTTGCTACTTTCTTGTTTTTAATGCCATTGTTGTTGTTTCACTTTGAATATATTCAACTTCCGCTCGCTCCATTGCGTGCAGGTACTCGAACGGAATTCCGAGTGCAACAACATTTATCCATGTGCCTGCTACCTATACATACTGAAGTGGCATGAGGAAAGTTTGTAACCAAGCAGCGGCAGTCAAGTGCCTATGAAATGAAATTGTTGCCAAGAAACCGTCGACCAAAAGTCCAGCTCTCAACTCGCTCCGTGGAACCATTTAGAAGTCGCCTTGGCAGCGCAATTGTAACAAGTAAATATTTCTGGCTTTTCTGCGTTTTTTTATTTTTTTGTGGACGCAATAAAAATCGAAATCAGAAAAGTTTGTTTGCAACGTATGCCTTTGGCTGGAGGGGATTTAAGAGTTTGGCTAGAAAATTTCGTTGGTTAGCAGCCGAAATGAAAAACTTTTAAAATGCGCGTTTAGTGTAGAGTTAAAGAAATGTGGCCAATTTAGTTGTGCCCAGTCTTGGAATGCTGCCCCTTTTTAATTAAACTTATCTACTCTGCGTTGGTGGCGCTACTAAGTATGCAACACAAACAGTGTGCACGACTCACATGATTAAAGCAGAGATCATCTTTGGCAGCATTCAACTACAGCAGCCACATGCCATGGAGCAAGCCAACCAACCATACAGCAAGTTCATTAATAATTCAAAAGATAAATACCTCATACACAAAAGTGTATACACATATAGTATATATGTGTGTGTTTACATTGGGAAAACTGTAGCTGATTTAAATGGAGCAGCCCGGCAGCATGCTTCTAGGAATTTTCACAAACAGCAGCAGCCTAGTGCATGAGACAAACGGGGGATGTCCCTGTCTCCGGTGTTGTCATTGCGTCGATAACATATTAACGACGTCAACTCAATCATAATCAGAAACCAGCCAAACTGTTGACTGCTGGCAGTTAGCTTATGATGCCAGGGCTGTAGTCAGTAGAAGCAATAGCTGAGTTTCTCTGAGCATAGAATTTGAAACATCTCGTAAAACGTTTCCTGGTTACACCCATGGCGTAGAGACAGCAAGTTTTTTACTGCTTAGTCATACGCATCATCAGTCAGCCAGACCCAGCCGCAGTTGACACGCCTTCGATTCCACACACACCACGAAAAAGAGTGACAAATTGAGCGCCGACATTGTCTCTTCACATTCTCTGCTGACGATGATGCTGTCGAAAACTTTTCAATTACTTGGCTGGCATTACTTCACTAATGAATAATAATTTCCCTTTGCATTATGGACTCCTCCCAGCGCTTCTTAAATATTTGTTCTCCCTACATACATACATCCCACGCTTGTTAGCCAATATATTTGCAGCGCACAGCATTTATTGGAATTATTGTTCTGATTCAGCAAATCTTTCATCTGGCATGCTGGCATCTTCGCTGGTTTTTAGGAGTTTATCCTTAGCTCTATTTGTTTCTACTTTTTGCCATGGATGGCAGGCACATCGCGGTTCTAAATTAAAAAGCAACCAGCGTAAAAAGCTTTATAGCCACGGGCTTGGCAGGCTCGTTTCAATTATAAAATGGCTTTCGTTTCTAATTGAATCGTGAGCTGGCGTTCAGTTGAGTTAAGCAAAGTTAATATTTTATTTCCGCCCCTTTTTGCAGCTTCTTGTTGTTGTTGAGCATGTTGTTTTGATTGCTTCTAGTCTTCATCATCATACAGTTCCCTGCTCACTTATTCACTCAGCACCCAACCAAGTTTGAAGGCCAACTGTGGCGCTTTGTTTGCTTAACGTGGCTTTCATAGAGTATTCACTCATTCAGTCCATTCCAGCCAAATTCGACTTTAAATGCTAGTCAGCCTCGTTGCTTCTTCTGCGCTCCAAATAGCCGCGAGCTACTGGCCAGCACCAGCTTCAGCTCCATCTCTTTAATGGTAGCCGCGAAACGTTGTTGCTACAGTGGGTTTCAAATGGCGTTCCAGTTGTTTTTGTTGTTAAGCACCACTGAACTACATTATTATCTCCATGGGCTTTGGCAGGCCAATGGAAAACAAAAAACTTGAACAAAAACAGCTGAAATTCTATGCCTTTTCCAAGTCCTAAGGCAGTTTGCTCATTTGCCAAATAGTTGCAAAAATACTAAACCTAGGTATTGAATAGCATTTCTAATAACAGCACCCCTGGCCATGTTATTAGATATATGCTCATATATATATATTAGGGCGGGTCAATTTGTATGGGGCCGAAAAAACGTTCTGGGGCTCACCGCGATTTTGATTCTTTGGGTCATTCTAAGCAACTTTGCCCAAGAAACTATGGGTCTAAAATGAATTTCGAGTCGCCCACTTTTTAAAAATAGGTTTTTTTCGAAATGTTCAAAAATCGACTTAGACATTGCATTGAAAAGGCCAAAAAACGTTATTTTTCCTCAAACCAAATGTGTATTTAGGGGTTCTTGGGGTCGAGGAATCAATTTTTGACATCTATTTTTAATTTTGGGCACCGCCAGAGGGCGCTTTAGTGAATTTTTTTGACCGTTCGGTCCTTTGGAAGATGTATGATATAGTACACCGATTTTCATAAAATTTGTTACAGTGCTTGAGAACTATGAAAAAGTGAAATACTCGTCGATTTTCGCCACATTTTGTAAATTTTCAAAAAAAAAAAACGGAAAAAAAAATACACTAAAGCGCCCTCTGACGGTGCCGAAAGTTGAAAATAGATGTCAAAAATGGATTCCTAGACCCAGAAAACCCCCAAAAACTCATTTGGCTAGAGGAAAAATAACGTTTTTGGCCTTGTGAATGCAATACCTAAGTCGATTTTTGAGTATTTTTATAAAAACCTATTTTAAAAAAGTCGGCAACTCGAAATTCATTTTAGACCCATAGTTTCTTGGGCAAAGTTGCTTAGAATGACCCAAAGAATCAAAATCGCGGTGAGCCCTTATACCGAAAAAAATTGACCCGCCCTAATATATATATACATATGTACACAGCTAGTTTATCGTTTATATATAAACTGCAATATTCATTATTTCTACTATAAATACTACAAATAGTAGCACAAAACTGAACTTCATTAAAAACCTTTAAATTTATAACGCTTGAATAGCGCACAAAATTAAAATGAACGAAAATTGCTTATCTCTAAATTAACACAAATTTGAAATGGACATTTTCCACTCTTTCCCCCAACAGCGACTACCCCATTTAGACAAATTTTCAGCTATAAATTTATATAACGAGGCGCATGTTTTTGTTTACCTGCTGGTTTTTGTTGTAATGTGAAATGATTGCAAATGTGGATATTTACTTTTTGCCAAGCAATTATTTTGTTGCAACAAAAATTGAACCAAATTGCAAAAAGCCCCTTTTAAAATGTTTGGCCAAAAAGGGCAAATGCGATTTTAGTTGCTGCACAGTGGTTCGGACTTTATGGTTAAATACACTTCAAAATACTTTTTAATGCGACAAGGGCTCGGGAATTTTATTCAAAGATTTATTTTGTAATATAACGTTAACATAAAATCTGGTGATTATTATTTTTATTTCGTAAACTATTAATTTTATTATGCTGTTCAAAAAAATTCTTTTGGCTTAAATGCATGGTATACTGGGTATATTAAACTATTGCTGAGACATCATCGCCAGACTTCCAACTGCACACAGTTTTGCCTGCTTTTTAATTAAAAATTTAAAAAATATAATTTATACCAGTTTTAATTAAAAAGGAGTATACACGAATTTTATCTAATTTATCAAAAAATGTAACCCGCTTAGAAATTCATACGTCCTTATCATAAGTTTTTGTAATTACGGAAAGTTTTTGTGTTTTTTTTGTATTCTAGAATAAATTTGCATGTTTTATTTTTTATAATAATAAGTGATTTTAAGGTTATGCATTTCGTCAAAAATCGAAACAAAAATAATTGGTATTCATTCAAATCTGCAGGGTATATTTATAAAAATTAACGTTATATGTAGCAATTAAATTTGGTGTAATTAAGACTTTCGTTCCCCATCCAGCATTTATACTCTCTTCACCCCTACCATTCAAATTTCGTTACTCTTCCTTTTTTTGTAAATACGCATTACAATGGGCCGCAAGGTTTCCAGGTGATCCCGGCTAACCTAAACTCACCTAAGACTTTCAATTTTTGTTCTCATTTTATTTTTTTAGTGCTTTCTGGGACGCAGTGTTTGTGGGCAAGCAGTGCTGCCCATTTGTTAGCGATTGCCGGATGGATAGATGGCGCCAGCAGTTATAGAAGACGTTCCGTTTTAGCGCTTCAAACTAAAAAATAAATGTGCCTCATTTGCAGTTTTTGATGAAAAGAAATTCTACCAAAATTAAATTCCAACGAAATTTTTAACCTTTAAAGGTAATGCGTTGTTATTACATACATGCATATGTATATAATTGCAAATACTTGTTAAAGATTTAAAGGGCATAACCAACACTATTCACATATTAACCATAACTATATTTGCATAATTTTTCATTAAGTGTATTATTAATTAATTTCCAGTAAAAGCTGGTGCACAGCATTCAAAAATAAACTCGCTGAGTTCTTAGCTTAAGCAGTTGATGCAATGTGCAATGCTGCAACAGCACAGGGTGTTCAAAAGCTTTTGTTTTGCAAAGTAAATGTATATTTCTTATGTAGCTATTTGTAAGGCATTGTATACCATTTATTCTTATATAAAAAAAAAACGGATTAAACTGTTGAAATGATATGACCAAATTTGTGTCCGTCTTACTACCCTGTACCTTATGGAACAAAGGGCATATTAAGTTTGTGCCAGCCAAAAATATATGTAACATAAAAGAGAAGACGCTAGAGACCCCGTCTCCTAAAGTTACCTAAAGTATGATCAGAGTGACTAGAGAAATCGATATGCCCATGTCCGTCTGTCTGTCTGTCCGTATGATCGCCTAGATCTAGTTCAGATTAAATATTTTTTTACGGAAGACAAGTTTATTTTAATTTTTTTATATCGGAGCTATATGATATAGCTCCGCCACAGAAGACCTTGAAAAAACCAAAAGTTTTAGATGGATAATTCGTTTGTTTATGAAGATATTGTGACCAAATTTGGCGTTCCGAAACGTTTGATAGCACCCAAGTCAACTATATTATAAGGCCTCGATTTCGACCGATCGGTCAAATAAACATTGTTGGTGTATAATTTGCCAGTTTTTTGAATTGAATGTCTTTAGGAGTTCTTAAGCAATATACCGCATTTGATTGCAATGGGTACAGGGTATCCCAAAGTTGGTCGCGCCCAACTTTAACAGGTTAAAGAAAACTATAACAATATAATTTTGCAAACAGATCAAAGACCTTTCTCGTCAGTTTTCAATGAAATAACAAAAAATAAAAGAAAAAGGCATAAATTTTAAATATATTAAAAATTATACAGACAGGTTCCAGTTTTTTACTTTCACAAAAATTTAATTATTATAAATTAATTAAGTCCAAAAATTAACTATGAATTTTTATATGAAATGAGTTCCTGAAAAAAGTATCTTATTAATATTTTATGAGGGAATGTTTTAAATCGCTAAGTCACACTATACGTTTTTCTAGGAGATTATAAAGACCTGAGTATTTTTTAGTTTGTTTTTGTACATTTTCTTTTTGTAAATATTGTATGAATGTATATATATATGTAGGAATACAAGCCCTAAAACACACTAAGTTATTATCGGTTGATAGCCAATAAATAAATAAATCGAAAAAAAAAAAGTATGCGGAAGACATTTTTTTAAAATTTAAATAGTTTATATTCAATGCAATTAAACTAATTCCCTACTGCCTACCTACCTTAATCTAGATGTACACAAAAAAAGAAATAATGAATGGATGGCACATGGATTTGAGGACTCTCAGAGGCAGATCCTCTGGGCGCCACCTTTTCCCTCTTCTTGTTCTAGCTTCTAAGGTCAGCCGAGTATTTGGATGAAATTGAAGGCACTTGATGTATTTTTGAGAATATATACCATATATGCTATATGACCGCCAACTGTAGGGATTTTTAAAATTTTTTCAATGTCCCCTGTGCTCAAGTACCAAGGGGAACTCCAAACTGAGAGCAGCCACGCCATTTTCCAAGCTTTGGATAAATCTGCTTAATGGACTCCTTTCAAAAGTAAGGCAACATTACACCACGGCATCAAAAAAAAAAAAAAAAAAAAAAAAACGTAGATTTAAAAAAATATAATGCCTCACGGTCTGAAAGCATATGTAGCATGTAAGTTTTGCTTGCTTAGTTTCAAATTGAAGGGCAGTAATTTTTTATGAAGCTCAGTGTGGTCTGATATGGCCAAATGTCATATAAAAAAATTCCCGACTGCCCAATGCAAACTCTTAAAAAGGATTTTACAGCTCTCCTATTGTACCATACAGCCAATGTCGATATTATATCCGATGATAGATGAAATTTGCCACCACATTAACCTAATAATTATGTAAAAGTAGAGCATTAAGTTTTTTTCCCAAAAATAATGTTTTTATTTCCTCTTGTTTTTTTCCAACATCTAATGATAAGTACTAACATAATTAACAATAATATGAATAGACCCCTAGTCCTGAATTCTTACGAAATAATATACTCGTATATATTGATAGCATGTATTAAATATTTTCAGTGTGTCTGTGCCTTGAATAAATGTTTTAATTAACTAAAGTTAATTTATGTTCACAAACTTTTAGTTAAAGTGAGAACAGTAGTAAGACGGAAACATGATTAAAAGTTTCAATAAATAAATTCCTGGCTTGTCGTAGAAAAATACCACCCAGAGCTCGTCTTGCGCTGTGCCAGTCATATGTCTCTGTTTTGGCTATGTTGGGAACCACTGTGCGCTGGTACAAACTTTTTTTGAGTATGCTTGTACTAAAATGTTGTATTGTGTTGGCTAATTTGTACAGGCAATTAATTTACATTAGCGGCATGGGGTAGACGCTTTCCAAAGTCTGGGCTACACAAATAGGCGGTTATGTGCACTCCGCATTTTATTATATACCAATTTTTGTGGCCAACAGCGCTTGACTGCATAACATCGAAAACACACAGGCGTTAAATTGGTATTTTGCTTGGTATGTGCTTTCCATGCAGAATCCATATAAGCAAATTTAAGCTTTAATTTGTGTCATTTAATGTGTAGCCATAAAAATTTCATCAAAATATGGACAAGCTAGTATGGCAGACCGCTTGACATAAATTTATTACTTATTAGCATAACCTTATACACCTGCCAAGTAGCTTTATACCTAACAATGTCAGCTGGCCAAACTGTGCAGCCATTTAGCATGAAATACAACCTCAATTACATTTTATAATGCCTCCAGTCTGCCACAGCAGCACGCTGTTCTTCTCTTATGGGAATTTTCAATATTATGTGGCAAATTTATTGTGAAAATCGCCAAAGTGACAAAATCCGAGCTTAGCGACGACAATTTTGGCCCCCACCAAACTTGGTGCTGTGTTTTTATCAGCCAAGTGCCATAAAAGTATCTTGACTTTGCCGTCGTCTACCCGCCCAAGGACCTACTTTGCAGCAGAGACATTCGAGCGCGGGCCCCCACACACACACAATCCCCAGACAATGGGCAATAATCATTGATTTATAGTCGTTTTTTGGTTATTAAAATGAAATTTTGTATGCTTCTCGCAAATCTCTGCCTGCGTTCTCTGGCGAACTTCTTGGCTAAGTTCGAGTGAGTGTGTTTTTGTGGTGTCAGCTGTGGTGTATGTTATACGTTATACTTGGTTGGCTTTTGGCACATATTGTAGGTCACAATGGTTGCTTGTTCTAGGCTGAACCTCGAATAGGCCATGACTGGGCCTCTTGACCATTTTGTAACTGATTGACACATCAAATGAAATCGTGCCACAATTGAGCGCTAAAAGCATGCCTAATCTATGCACATTTCTCAACTTGTGCGTCGCACAGTGGTCGAAATCGTCAAATTTTGAATTATTGATAATGGCCAAAGTTGAATTTATTTTTTCTTGAGTTATTAATATTATTTATTGTGTTTTTCCATCGACAAGATCATAAAATATGTGCTGCACTGGCTCCACAAAACTTTATCGCCTTAATATTAAAAAAAAAACCTATAATATAATAATAAATTTTGAATATTTCCATCTAAGGTGTTTGGCATCTTTAGCACCAGCTCATAAATAAGTATAACTTTTGGAAAAAAAGAGTGAAATGGTTGGTTTTCTTAACTATATCAAAGTCTCATGCTATTTGATCTGTAAAAAATTTCGTAGATTGTACACAAGGAATACCAAGTAAAGACATTTCGGCTTCCTTTAACAATTGCTCTGCCTTGAGCTTTTGGAAATGTTTTTTATTTATATCGAACTGCATTAATGACAAATATAATATAAGGACATTTTAGAAAGATATGGAGGAATTGTTTGAGCTGCCCACGTCTTTTCTTAAAAAAAAACCAAGAAATGGAAAGGTGTCATTATATAACTATCAGTTTTACAGAAATTTTAAGCAGGCGCTTCCTCTGAAAAAGTCTTGGATACTTTAAAGATTTGAAATAAAACTAAAAAAAATAGGTTTTCATAGCCTGACAAACGCTCTTTGCAAAGAAAATAATTATTTACGAGTTTATAGCTTTTTTAGATTTAAGTTTTAGGCAAGGCAAATATTAAGTAAAATTTTTAGTCTATTTTTTCATTACAATTGAAAAATAATTTAAATTTAATTAAAGTCGATAATGTATAAAATTGAAGTTAAATAACCGAAATAGAAATAATGTACAAAAAATGTTGTCTAGACTATGTTGAGTGGTGTTAAAGTTAAAATTTAGTGCCTCAAACTCATAAGTTCTAGATTGGTATATGGACAAGCATGGTCCTCGCATAAAAAAAACCTTCTTCCTTATGCCATTGACGCTTGGACAAATATATTTTAACTTTTTTAAAAACATTGTCTTTTAATGAAAATTCAAAAATAACTGCCCATACGCATAATAAACACTTTTAAACTGATTCATTAAATACAATCCTCCATTTCGACCACAGTGCGACGCTAGCAAAAAAAACTGTAGCATACTTTTTGGGGCCAACATTTTGTATCAGTTTGACTCAAGTACATTGAAGTCGGCCATAGTTGTTGTTACTGTTATTGTAGTTGCTGTGTTGTTGTTGCTGCTGTGGGGCCAAAAGCACTTAGGAATTCAATCAACGTGGTTGGGGCAGCAGGGAGGGTGCCTGTCGTTGGCGTGTCGGGGCGTAAATCCGGAAATGCGAGCACGGCCGTAGCGACAGTACCAAGCGCTGCCCATTGACCATTGAAAAGCGTCCAAGCGCAACTGTAGATTTGCATAACTTTGGCTTTTTGTGCTGTCTTGATTTTATTTATCGGATTTTTTGGTCATTTACTTTTAGTACGAATATTCTTGTTAGGCGCCATTGTTGTTGTTCTTATTGTTATGTATTTATGAGTTTTTTATTTGTTAGTCTCATTTTGCGTAACATCATTTTTTTATAGCCTGCTTTACTGCGCCTGTCATTTAACGTGTAGCTGTCAAAAGCTTTTAATCTCTGGTATATTTCAATTAGTGTCAACGCCTGTGATTCTACATAGTCTTGTATACACGCACACATGCACACGCATGCTATATAGTCATGGGCGATTATTTTACAAAACCGAGTGAATTTTGGAAAACAGGCTTGTACTTTTATTCAACTTATGTGAATCATTTTTTTTAATATGTGTAAGGAGTCAGCTAGTATGGGAGAGAGTTCCATACTTTTGATTGGTTTTCCTATTCTATTTTCAGGGCACTTAAGAATTAAAATAAATTCTCAATTACAGTACCTTGTCATATTATTAGATATTCATGCTCAAAAATGAAGGTTTCCTTATAACATGTAAGTAGGCATTTGGAGGGCTTTTTTATATTGAAAAATCAAAAGTGATAATTAATACATTGTATTTTGCTACAATGAAGGGTGACTTACAGAAAAATATTATGTTTTTACATATGAATATGTTTTTTCGACAAAATCTGTATTTTGTGTGACCACATTTTGCAGCCAACACAGTAGTGCTGGAGAAAACATCGATGTTATATCGATGCATCGATGTATCGAAGTTAAAAATATCTATATATCGAGGTTGGCCAACAGATATGTTTCTCCAGCACTTCTTCACGCATCAAATGGGTGTGTAGTAGTGCTGGAGAAACATATTTGTTGGCCAACATCGATATATAGATATTTTAAACTTCGATACATCGATGCATCGATATAACATGAATGTTTTCTCCAGCACTATAACACAACTTGAACGCGATGCGGCATCTTTAAGTTGTGATTCCAATTAGCAGTAACGAGTTTTAATAACTCCTGTTTGGTTGTAGGGGCTTTCATCCTTACTTCATATTTCAAAAACTTCCAGACGTTCTCGTTAGTGTTCATGTCGGGTGAATTTCCTGGCGAGTCCACATTTTCCACTATTTTTAGCTTAAAAGGTTGTCATTCCCCATCATGCATAAAAAAAGGCTTTTCTTGTTTATTGCACCATTTTTTAATTTAAGGGAACAACTCAAAACTTTAAAATAAAAAAAAAATAATGATTTATAATAATAAAACAAGAATTAATTAATTCAGCGGTGCAGACTATTAATTAAAATTTTATTTAGTTTTAAGCAAACTTTTTCTTATGGGGAAGTGAAGCATATGATGAATATAAATTAAAAAAATAAATAAATAAAGCATATATTGAAATTAATTGAAATTCAAAACAATGTGACAAAAAGTTAAAAAAAAAACACAATGTCTATGTTTTTTATAGTTCAATCGATTCCATTTTTTCATTTGGCTTGCTACGTAAGGTGACCAAAAAACTTTAAAAATATTTTGGTTTTATTTATTTATTTATATTTCTGTTATTATAAATCGATTTAATTTTTTTATATTATTAGAAAATATTTTATTTGCTTATTTGTTTATATATTATTAAATACCTTTAAATGTAACAAGTTAAATGCTTAAGCATTTTTTTTACAAATTTTTCACAATTTCTCAAATTTTTTAATAATATGATGTAAATTATATCAAAACGACGCTTATATTTTGTTTAAGTAGAGATTAAAAGAAGTGTTCCTAATCCAATTCAAAACATTTTTGGTCATGAGCAGCTCAATAAATGTTGAGAACTCCTTTTATTCTGGAATACTTCATTGCCGGGCTACTTTTATGGTCTATAAAAATAAGGCCAGAAATCTACTACTATATCGGTTTGGTATATGCTTTTAAATTTTTTTCGATTAGCAAAAACGGGGATATTATAATACATAAAAAAAGTGCATATATAATTTTGGCACGATTTTTTTTTTTGTCAATTAATTTAACATTTATAATAAAATATTTAAACATTTATTATATATCCGTAAATATGTGTAAACTATTAATTTCCTACATGGAATCAAAAAAAATGTCAATCGTATCCAAACTACTAATTCAAAATTGGTTTTCGATTTCAAAAGGAATTGCCCTCATGCACGGGCACTTTTAAGTGTATGTGTAAGTGCTTACATTGAGAGGCACTGTAGTTGTGTTGTTGTTGTTGTTGCTGCTGTTGAGTACCAACACTAATGCAAACTGGTCACGCAATGCGGCAAAAAGGACTAACATAAAATGTGAAAATATTTATTTAGTTTTACTTTGAAGTGGGTCGAGTGGCTGTTTGCTTCGTCCTGCCACACCAAGGATGCCTACATGTGTATGTGAGTCTGCCTATATATGTGTCTGTGGGTGAGTGTGTGTGTTGGTAGTGTTGAAAAAACTGTTTAGAAAAACACATTAAATGCTTACTTATCAAAACGCAATCAGCTTAACTGCTGTCAACGCTGAGACCGAAAGAGAGAGTCGCTTTTGGTTGCAAAGATGATGAAGGCGCAAGGACGACTGTCAACTGATATGAAATGTTATGCTTTTAATCCTTTCATTGGCAATTCGACACAGGCACGAACAGGCCTTTTTGCTCTATCACAAAAAACATTCACATACACTCAAATATATGTATATATAAAGAGCTCTGCTTTACTAGGAGCCAATGAGCTTGTTTTTAATCCTTTAGAAGCTGCTGCTGTTGTTGTTGTCGTCGTTGTTGTGTATGATGATTGTGCACAATCAGCAAAAGGATACACTTTTATTTGCTCGAGTGTAATATTTCATTTCACTTTACGCGACAGGGCACGGCACAGCGCGGCTGCAAAAAGGATAATGACAAAAGCGCCTTGAAATTTAAGCGCTTAAATGCCACTTAAGCCTGTCAACATGGCTCTTCACGCTGCTGCTTTAGAGCAGCACTGCTAACCACGACCACAAACCGGCTGATGGGAACACGTTCAGGATGACGACTCGACGCGACGCGACGTAACGCGACAGACAGATAGAGGACTTTTGCTTATTAATGACTTTGGTTTTGGGTTGCTGCCCACAAACAGGAACTGCATGAAATGTGTCAACAAGGACTGGACGGATGTTAACACGATGCGTGTAAAGCTGTCAACTGCACAGCATTTGCGTTTTTTGTGCACTGTCAGATTTTCAATTTCACAACCACACACACACACACTTTTGAACACTAGGACATGCACACACACAGACGTACACAAACTATTAGACGAGCCTTTGACAACACTCTTTGTACGCTTAGGCTGACTAACGGAAATTAAAGTCTACCGTAACAGTACGTGCTTGCGCGTATGTGTTGGTAAACGACGTCGTTGTTGTGCTATCGTGAACGATGGCAATAATGGCGCTCTTTTACCGGTTCGAGCGTGTTTCAGGACCGTTTGTTCCGGAAAGTTGCATGCGACTGAGCGCACAGCAGGACCAGTCAGTGTCAATGTGCCAGTGTTTACATAACCAAAAGCCACCACACAAACACGAAGGACTACACCGTGCGAAAATCGTGCCGAGTGCCGAGTAAGTGCTTCGGTCTTATGTGGGCACATGCGCAGCACGTGGCAGCAAATGCCGGCATTTGGCTCGGGGGTAGGGAGCACAAAGGACAATTGTTGTTGTTTGTTGTTTGTTGCCTGCCACATGCAACTGTTGCGCATTTTTTTCAAAAAGGCAAGCACAATATATTGCAATTGTTGTTACCGTGTTGTACCTAGGAAAGTGCTTGCTGTTAGGGAGTGGTAAGTGCCTATGTATACACTGAGCGAAAATAAAAGCTGTTGTGCCTTGATAAGCTTTTTAATTTGGCGTATTAAAGGAAGCATAAATACGTACAAACAAAAAGTTTGTTTTGTTAGATAATAAGTAAGCAATAACAACAGCGGCAAAATATTTATAAAATGTATAATATATAAAATATTTTTTTAAGCTTGCCAAAAATCAGACCCAAAATAGTTTTACCGGAAAGATATGATATAAATATGCAACAATTAATTGGTTTTTTTTTGGGGTCTTCATTTTTTCACAAAACAACATGAGTTTTTTAACATTATTAAAAAAAATCATATTTAAAAGCAGGGGTTTTTGTTATGATATTAAATTGTTGTATCTGAAGGATGCATAGTAATTAAGTAAAATTTAAATATTAATAATAATTTCAAAAAACTTCATATTCAAACGAATGAGATGATTTTGGCAATTAAAGATTGTTTTGCAAAGTTTAACGCAGTTGAAAATTTAAATAACACTAGTTTACAAATTTAAAAAATTTTTAGTTTTAGTCATTTCCGTGGTAGAGTGGCACGCTAAATCCAAAAATTAAGTCCAAAATTTTTTTCATGGAACGGGTTTTGAGATATTTCAAAAAAAAACATTTTTCGAAACTTAAAAAAAGTGTGTTTACTGAAAAGCAAATATGTCTAGTTCCACCAAACGGATTTTGACAATTTTTCTACTAAACTGTAGATAATTGAATTACATATCCATTATACTTGGAACATATTTTTGTCAAAAAAAAATTCTATTTCGAACGTAAATTCAAAAATTTAAAAAAAAAATTTCATACAGTTTTCTTCATGGCTCGTAAACTTTGATCGATTACGAAAAATGATTGGTTGTTTATCAAAATCGGAGAAAAAATGTGGAAGCATCAAGTATTTTTGTAAAAAGTGAAAAATGTAAATTTGTTTGAAAAACCAAAAGTTTTAGATGAATTATTGATTTATTTATAAAGATATCGTTACCAAATTTTGGCGTTCGAAAGTTTTTTAGATTTGTCAAGTTCTTCACCAAATTTTATCATATCATATAGCCGCCATAGGACAGATAGGTAAAAAAACGTTTTTTCAACGAAATTCGTTGTGTTTCGCGTGTTTTTGAAGACTTCGTGACCAAACCACTGTATCAAATTTGATCAAAATGGGTCGACTATATCCATATAGCACCCATAGGATCGATCGTTCAAAAAAACGTGTTTGCTGCAAAATCCGGTATATTGCTCAAAAACTTCTAAAGATACATACATATTTGACAAATTTGGTTACGATATTTTCAGAAACAAACGAATCAAAACGAGTTTGGCACAAAAAAATATATTTTTACCGATCGTTCCTATGGGCGGTATATGATATATACAACCGATTTTGATCAAATTTGATACAGTGCTTTGGTCACGATATCTTTAAAAACACGCGAAACACAACGAATTTCGTTGAAAAAACGTTTTTTGTTTACCTATCTGTCCTATGGCGGCTATATGATATGGTCAACCGATTTTGATAAAATTTGGTTTAGTTGTGGAAAACTTTAAAAAACTGCCAAACACAAAATTTGGTTACGATATCTCCATAAACAAAGGAAACACAACGAATTTTACATCAAACGCGTTATTTTGGCCGATCGGCCAAAAAATTCAACCGATTTTAATCAAATTTGGTACAGAACTTAAGAATTCTAAAAAACTTTGGAATATCAAATTTGGCTACGATATCTTAATAAACAAACGAATTATCCATCTAAAACTTAAGGTTTTCCGAAAAATTTAGTTTTTGTATAATACATTTTACAAAAGTTCCCGTTAATTCCATAATTCCATAAACTATAATTTTATTCCAATTTTTATAAACAACCACTCATTTTCTTCATAATCGATCAAACTTTACGAACCATGAAAAAAACTGTATGAACAAATTTTTTAAACGTTCGAAATATAATATTTTTAAAAATTTGCTAAAAATTAGACACACTTTTTTTTTAGTTTCGAAAAGTGGTTTTTTCGGAATACCCCAAAATCCGTTCCATGAAAAAATTTTTGGACTTCATTTTCGGACTTAGCGTGCCATTTAACTACTATACGGTTTTTATGCAATTCGAAGATGAAGCGATAAAAGTGAATTAAGTTCGAACTTAAGCATATTTTATGCTTTCTTTCCATCAAAATAAATGATGTATGCACTTTCATTCATGTTAAAGCAGGGCTGGCTGACTTCGGGATACCCTGCTATTGATGGTCACCATCGTTTTTCTTTCTATTTTACAGACATTTGCTCAAACCTGAGGCATCGAAATAAACGCAAAGAGTAACCATCTAAAATTCAAGTAATAGTGCAAGTCTAATACAATCGTAGCCCTCAAGACTCAAAGGTAAGCCCATGGTATCTGCAAAATAATAATTTCAACAACTTTAGCTTAAAGTTTTTTCAGATTTTTAGAAAAACACCTTCGACATCGTCGTCTTTATCTTGAGGTGTAACTTTTTCTTCATACTCAATCGCGGAGAACTCAATGTGGCTTGTCTTTATATGCACAAAATGAGTAATCCCTTTAAGTATATATTGTTTTAGTATCAAGAGTTTATATGTTTATATGGGTCCCAGGACACAGGGATATCGAGGGCAACTGTATTGCGGATGAACTGGCTAGACAAGGAACTACCAGCATCCTCCTTCAGGACAAGGAGGGCCTGGGTATACCCATGGCCAGTTGCAAACTGAGAATACGAAATTACTTTACTCTCTTTGCAAACCAAACGTAGAATCGGGCATCGAACACGTGCAGAATCTCACGGCAAACCTGGCCGACATAAAGCAGTAAAAGAACTAGGGAACTTTGCTGTCTGAACAGAGCCCAGTGCTCGACCGTCATACGTGCTATCACGGGACATTGGCTGGTGGGGATCCATGCATCCAGGCTAAATGCTCCCCAACATGACTTCTGTAGAAGCTGTGGCGATGAGGAGGAGCTGGAGACAGTTGAACACCTTTTCTGTCACTGCCCAGGACAAGGTTGCGCTTTCTAAAGTCACACTTCCTTGATGATTTATCTCAACTCTCCGAACAGAGTCCAAAATGTCTCTTAAGGTTCATCCAGGCCGCCGTATGGCGGACTCATCTCGTATAGGGGACCTCTTGAGTGGGGAAGAGCGGTGAATGGTTCACCGTGAAGTATCACAACGGGTCTATTCTTGGCCTATGTGAGTTGGGACGTCATTGCTTTTATGTTTATCAAGCACAATTAAACTATAAAAATTTTATACGAAGGTCACTAATTATATTTTGCGACTTGTGTTAGATAAACTCTGACACTATCATTGAATTTTCGTTAAACGCACCGACGAACGCGTTTTGGCCGACGAACGCGTTTTGTATTTTTTGAAGTACCCAGAACAGTTTGTCTTAGCTGAAAGATGGAATTGAATCGTGAACATTTTCGTATTGATTTTTTACGACTTTCAACATGGACTATCTCGACAAAAGTGCAATGAGTAGCTTCATTCGATTGTTAGTGATCAAGCCCCGCATTTGCAACATTCGCATAAAACATCGATGTTGTGGACGAAAGAATAAACCAAAATGGTCAACACATTCTGAATTTAGTTCCACTAGCGTAGATTCAATATTGCAAGAAACCTTGGGCGGCAAAACGATTTGTTCGTGCAGGATACCATAAAACTATTAGGTAATCGCTTATAATAAAACCCGTGTCGTATGGCGCAAAAAAGTCGTTTATAAAATCGTGACAGGTTAGGAATTTTGGATTTATACCTATAGGCCTGAATCTAAAGAAAAATCGACAATATGTGCCCACCAAGAAAAACCAAATCAAACAAAAATTGTTCTTGGGCGAAGTACTTGGGAGCAAATTGTCGCCAATATGTCGCTATTGTGCCACTTGTGCAATTTGAGACGATCTATTTTTTAATGCAATGGATTTAACATGGTGCCGGAAAAAAGTGCGCGAGTGCAACCAAACACAAAACAGGTTTAATTTTTGTATGGTAGCTATCATGTAGTATGTAAAAGAGAGCACCAATTTTGAATAAACTTCCCACAAATGTTTAGTCTAAAAAAAAATATAGTACAATACATAGAAATTTTTTTACGATATTTTGAAAAATTAAAAAAATTCTTGGCGTTTATATATGTGTTTTAGTGCATTTCATATTGCACACATTTGTGTAAAGTTTGATCAAAATTGGTCCACTATTTCATATAGCTACCATAAAAAATGGAACCTGTGCTGTCTATTTCACGGATAGGTCAATGCGTGACCTTCTAATTATTGGATCATGGTTGCACAACAATTTACTTTAGTGCAATAAGGAAGTCGAGTCGTGAACTACGAACTCACTCGACGCTTGTCACCACCAGAGCTTTTCAATTTGATTTTGAAGCACTAGTCCAAAGCTGATGGCGAATGCAATAAGCCTACCTAAATTTTACTTTTCAAGCCGTGCAATATTTCTAGACCATAGTAAGTGACCATTATTTTCGTTCAGTGCAGGTATGCATGTAACTTTTTTGGTTGCCATGAAATTTGAAATGTTTGTGCACTTCGTAAGGTTTCACAACAAATTCAATGCAAATGCAGAGAGCTCATATTTTGTATGCACTTTGGAAAACCAATATTTTTGTTCAATTAATTCACAGCAATTCAGTTTACCAAAAGAAGTTGTTGACTTGGCATTGTTTGGAGCAAAAGTTGTGGCTATACTGTTTTTATAGTAAATGTGTTTGTGCAATCTTTTCAAGGTTTGCATTAACGGGTGTATCTGGATGTGTGAGTAGAACGTATTTGTAACTGACAAGTAGCCCTACTTGTCGTAGCAAATTCAATTTGTCACTCAAAAGCCTTCGAAATGAAGCAATTTCCGGTTTGTTCTCAGCCCAAATAGCACAAAAATACCAAGTCTAGGCAAAAAAACATTTTGCCAAACTAATTAAATAATAAGAAATCAGGCAACTTGGGCTGAACTTGGCAAATTGGACAACTTGTCGCTGCAGTTACAACAAAGTATGTAACAAAAAACGCACACAAACACTGTGTGAGAAATTTGGCAAACAAGGAATGCCATTGGGCACAACAAAAAAAAAAAAAAAGAAGAAAAATATATGAGCTCTGTCAGCTTGATTCATTTGGGCCAAAAAAGTTCTGTTGAGTCCCTGTCCAGCTGACAGATGGCTTGGTCTGTCGAAGCGTGCTGAACTGGCTGTCCATCAGGACTTGTGCTGCTGGACCAGCTTAATTTGCTGGAAAAACGACTGTCAATTAAAATTTTTTAATGAAATAACTTTCTTTGATATGTGCCCCAAACCCAAGACTACGCCATAGAGTAAGCATATATTTTTAGCTTGCAGAAATTCAATTAAAAAAGGTTGATTAGTTTGCAATTACGAGTTCAGTGCGCGTCGCATTCAGTATGCCTCATTACCGGAAATGCCATAAAAGAAAATGAGCAGCCTAAAAGTAGGCAGCAACTACAATGCTCGTGGCACAAGCAAATACTTAAGAGTTTTCGGGGGACACTTTCAGAGTTTTAATTAAGGTAAAGTTGCGCAAAGAAAACTTTTTTATACATTTTTATTTTTTATTTTAAATTCTAACAAGACTTTTTGATATAATTGAAATTTGTATGCCGCCCCCACTGTCAACGTCCACGCTTTTCAATTTCTGACAGCATTAAAACCATTTCCATTTCCATTAATGCTGTTTACACATTGAGCACGTGCTGTGCCGCATTTTGGCCATGTCCAACTAAATTGCTTGTGATAAAACACAAATTTCTGCTAAGGAACTGTGTAGAGATACAGAACACAAGAACGGGTTGAAGTTTAAGCTTCGTGCAGCAACTGATAGCAGACCACTAAGCCGCCAACCTAATCCCGCAGCGAATACACGCACCCACTTCACCACTCCTCATGCAACACTTATCAGCGGTGCAAACACACTCGCCGGCGCGCCCACTTAATGAGGCCAGGCGACGCTTGCAGTAAGCACAAAAACTCACCCGACATTTGATACGGGGCGGAGGTGTCAAAGGTTAACACAGCCACCCCTAAGTGCAGCAAAAAAGCGAGAATGCAAGCCAAGTAAACCGGATAAGGACTGCTAAATAGTTGCAGAGCAAGAACAGCTGCCCGGTAACAACACTCGGGCAAAAAAAAAAAAAAACAAACTACAACAAAGTGCTAAGATTCACACCAACCCCATTAAAGCGTAGCTCAACAAAAAAATCCCAAAACACACACAGGATGGAAGGATAATAATACAAATACAGACAAATAGTATGTGAGAGTTGGTTGGTCTGCAAGTGGCAGCTCTGGCAAAGAGAAATGGAATCAAATCGCAATAAAACTAAACGGAATCCCCTTAATGCGGCATGTAAACAAAATGGGCACGTGACCCGCAAGCGGGCGTTGTTGTTGCTGCTGCAACATCCAGTGGCATGGGGCAAGAGAGATATGTTTGTCGAACTGGCTAGACGGTCAGCAGACAGCTGGAGTCGCCAAGCGCCGAACAAATGACCGCCTGAAAGTAATGCTGACAGCCTGCAGATTGTTGCACGACTATCGTGGCAAGCTTCTTAAAAGGCGCCAGCCTGCACTTGGCTGCAGTTTCCAAAACTTGTAAGACGCTATCCGTCGGTCGACGCACTGTGGGCTTATTTTGCAAAAATGACAAACTTTTCCGCTCTTGGAACAAGTTTTCGAGATATTAATAAAAATAAATAATAATAATGAGAAGAATCTGTTATATGCAATTTTTACGCTAAGAGGAAAAGTGACATTATTGCTGCAGAAATGCAAAAGTGACGAATATATTTTAGCTCAATTTAACAAAGGATTTCGTTCTTTAAACCATAAAGTTCGACCACTGTGCAGCGGCATGAATTATGAATCGTTCACACATGGCTACGCTGGGCATGGAATCTAAGTGGAGATTGTGAATGACGTTGGAGCGGTGAATGGCTGTCAAATTGTAGTTTTTCTATTGTATATTTTCAAATCAAATATTTTAGCAAACGTAGAAGTGTGCCATCACATAAAAGATGTATCTTGTACATATAGATACTGCACGGCTTTGTTATAAACTGCAGCAAGACATCCTTCTAGCTGTCGGCGTTTTCATTTCCTGGTCTCTCAATGGTTGTCGAGCGATTTGTTGCCACATTTTGGGCATTTCCTTTATTGCACTCGCCCAGCACTTACTGTCAGTTTGTTTCCGTTGTCAGGCTGTGTTATGGGGAAATGAAAGGAATTGAGTACAAAAAAAACTTTACGAGCATTCAGCGCCATTTACAGCTTATGCCAAGGCAACGGATCGAATCCAAACCGAATCGCACACAAATGGCTAATTTTGATTTTTATTTTGCTTAATTGGAGCTGTAAAGAAGTTCTAAAACGGAAATGATTTTTCCCTGGGACAGACTTTAAATCCAGTAAAAACATAAGTGTGTCTGTGGTATTTACATAGGTATAGGTATTTGCATAGGAATAGAGTTTAAAGATATTCACATACAATCAAATGATTTTAAATTTAATACAGGTTACCATATTTACTTATATGGAATTTGCATTAACAAGAACATATCGTTCTAACATTTGTTTACACTTAAATCGAATGATTTTAATAGTTCGTCAAAATTAATCGACATTGGAAATAAGGCAAGTGGGCCTTAACATAAATTATGCCATACTTGTATAGATTAACGGGGAGGTGGGACCAAATGGGGCCGTATGTAATGGTTAGCCAGTGCATAATGGAATTTTCGCGCTGCTTGTTATTCGGCAGGTTAATCCATTTTCAATCAAACTGCAAACTTTTTTTTGAAAAAACTAGTATAATATTATAAAAAATACATTTTCTTAAAGTATTTTTTTAAATTCGTTATTAATTGAATTGTAACATAAAAAAAACGTAATTAGAACACGAAAAAAAGTTGCTTAATAAATTTGAAAAAAGTTCAAAATTTTTTAAAAATTTTAAAAAGAAAAAAACTAACAAAGTTTTTATGTAACCTATTGGGATATATTTTTCCCGCACAGAAGACAATTTTTTAAAGTAATACCACACAAGGACACTATAAGAGTTTGAAGACGAATACAAGGTGGGCAAATATTTAAAAGTTAAAAAACAAAATTTAAATACATGCTCTCCAATAGAGTTGTTTTCGGGATAGATATCACTTAAGCATTTGGCTGATAACAATAAAAAATGTGCTTAAATTATAAAAGGAGATCTTAAAGTCTGTTCACTGCACTCGTATAATAAAAACGCAGCTGCTGCCAAAAAAGATTTTTAATAGAATTGAAAAATCGTCAACTCAAAGCTTGTAATATTATAAAAACTAAGGTGTAATTGTCTTTTTATTAAAAAGATTTGAATATTAAAGAAATATAGTATTAAAAATATTGGAAATTTTGTACATACAAAATTATTACACCTATAAATAGGTTTTACATAAAAAGCGTCAAGCGTCTAAATTACAATCCAATTTTCTATCTTAATATTTTTTGTTTATGATCAACGGATAGGTACTAGCGAAAATGTAGACAACATTTAAGAGATGGATGTTCCTTTGTCAAATCCGTCCCAATCTCGAAGCTGACTTCATCTTGCAAAAGCAATTCCAAACAACATTTAAGGTTTTGGAAAGATGCACAAAAACTCAACCGCATAAAGTGTGAACACACTTTTTATTAGGTATCAATTGAATTTTTGCGCGTCTTCTTTTTACTCTTTTTTAACCAACACAATTAATAAAATAATAAAAAAGAAATTTTATATTTTTCATATCTGTTCCTCAAATATGCCAATCTCAATTCTTTTTACAGCACGTCTTTTTATACTTTTTTTATGTGACTTAAATATAAATCAAATTGAATTAGTGCAACAATGTTAAAAAAAGTGGAAATAAAATTAATGTTAATGGTTTTTTTTAATTATATAAAATAATTCTTTTTCAAAAGACGCAAAAAATATAATAAATGCTTAAACATTTAATAAAATACATATTTATTGTCTATATGATTAATAAAAACATTTATTTAAGAGGTAAGTAAGTCAGCAATGGATTTTTTAATTATTTGCATTAAATTAAGAAATTTACATAAAAATCTATCAGACTATCTTTAACACAAAAAAATTTTATTCAATTTGGTAAGTTTCGTAAAGAAAATATACAAGATTTATTGGTTTAATTTCTTCAAGTCTTTATTAAAACCCATTTGTTCACTTTTTTGCCGCTTATTTTATCACAAAACGGCACAAAACACAACACTCAACTCAACAGCTAAAACAAAATTTGTTGAGATGAGTTTCAACTCAGCCCTGTACATTACCTTGTGCAAAAGTCCTCAACTTCTCAATTCAATAGCAAGCGTGAATACCCAAATTTTGTTTTTTGGCTTAGCCCGAGGATGCGGCTGAATAAACTATGCAGTTCTACTCTTAATAATAAAAAATTAAGAAATCATTCCTTTATAAAAGATATGTTCAAAGATACACATATGTGAAGTTTTTGGTTCGCTGAATCCAACTTGAATTGTTTAGCTATGATCATGAACATTTATCTTTTCTCTCTTCTTAGCTTCACAGTCCGGGATGAACCATAGCTTCATCAACAATATTCATCTAGTTCACTCTCTCTCTCTCTCGCTTCATCTTTCCAATTGCGAATGTTCATCGTCTTCAGGTCTGCTTCGAAGTCATCAAGCCATCTCCTTGTTGGTCGTCCTCTTTTTCTTCCTCCTATTGGACGTAGAGTAAACACCTTCCTTTGAATTCTTTCGTTTGGCATTCGTATAATGTGGCCAATCCGTCTAATCTGCTGTGCTTTAATAAAACGTATCACATTCGCACCACCAATAATGTTTACATTTTCGTTGTTGTAAAGAATTCGATATGTGCCGTCTTCAAGTCGAACAGGACCGACAATTTTTCTCATATTGCTTCTCTCAAATCTCAATAGCTGGTTTATAACATTAATTTTCAATGTCCATATTTCAGCACCATATGTGAGGACCGGTCGTAAAAGGGTTTTGTACAGTTTAGCTTACTGCATGCACGAACATATATAGCTGCCTCAAAAAGTAGAGTTTTTGGTTTTTATAAATGGATTTGGAAGAAATTGAATGAAAGAAGAGATCGCTGGGAAGACTCAGTAAAGAAGAGAACACCACACTCTTATTTATTCAGTGTGCATAACCTACACAATCCATTCATTCGAAATTTGGGCTTTTGAACAGTGTCCTCTCGACACTTCAGCACTTGCTTCCTTCTTTAAATGGTATTCATTCTGAAACAGTCACAAGTACTCGGTCTTGTTTTCTTTTGGCTTGCAGCCAAGTCGCGTACTCGTACCAGCCTCACGTTCTCCTCTGGTCTCCAGTTAATTACCTTAATAATGAAGAAATTATATCACTGCCGTCGGCATATGTGTGAAACCAAATTGTCGACTTAAAGACACTGCCACTGAGTGTGCCACAATATTTGATTTTATGTGCGGCAATTTGTTTTAAGTGCCGCCAGCTTAAACTATTGCCTTGGCCAACACTTCTAGCCACAATCAAGATTTTTATGAGAGAAGTTATGAAGTCCGAAAGATAATAATGCGCCAACACTTTATGCTTGGCACTAATTCAAAATCCGACAAGTTGGCAAGAGCAAAACGTCACAGCAAAGAGCCAAGTTTCAGTTGGAAGCATTGACGATGCCGGAAGTGCTTTCAGAAATAATAAAGTTAAGTACACTGCAAGAAATTCTATAAGCTTCCGCTGTAGGCAAATAAAAGCTCTGTGCATTTTGCTAGTCAATTTGTGCGCTGTGTAACTTTACAATCACTTTGGCCCAATCAGTCATGACAATCACTTTTTACGATATTATTATTATTGTTGGTAAGACCCAAAGTCACAGCAACTTTCGGCGTCCATACTAGTCAACCAGTAGTAACTTGTTCGTTGCTGCAGGCTAAGCTCAGTCAAGAGCACCAAGTTCTTTCGAAGGCGATACAAAACTTTTGCCGCCATAAACAGCCGCAACATCAATTGCTAGGCGTCAGTAATAGTAAGCTGGCAAAGGGCCAAAAAGGATAAGCAGCAGCGCAATATGAAAGATCTGCCAAAAGTCAGCTAAGTCGCAGGACAAAGGACAAGTTCTATTTCTTTCCGCCTAACCAAGTTCGACGCTTTTATTGCTATGAAAGTAATTTTGCTCCTTGTATAGTCTCGCTGCCAAAACAGCTCCAAATTTGTACGATTTGTTGCATGGGTCTAGACACCACTTTAGCCGCCTGAGTTGGGGCAGATGTACGATAACTATGAGGAGCACGCTGCGCCTCTGTACTAAAGTTAATGAAGCGTGACGCTTTGTTTTCCTTTGATTTAGTTTTATGAGTCTACATCGGATGTAATTGAATTATGCAAGTTGGCGCCAACTCGCAACGGCAGACGCCTTTATTAGCATTCGATCATAAAGTTCGGGGCAAGGGATGATGCCACCGATGATGATGACGATGACGACGATGATGGCTGAAGTGGATGCTGTTGCTGTTGCCGGCATGCTTCGTGTTGCACAAAATGGCTGCTGCTTAGTGCTGTGGACTATGTACTATGCCAGTGTGTCTATGTGTGTTGTGCTTGGAGTAAGGATACAAACATGGTAACGCTTTTTAGCAGTGATATTTGAATTTTAGATGCTCGTTCACACACAACGCGCAATCAAATGAGTTGGAAAATATGTCTGCGGCTGCCCCACTGCCACCACAATAAGAGGAGTCCTCGTGTCGACATACTTTCTAAAGGCACAATCAATGAACACTAACAAATTTTCATAACTTAATAAAGCGCAACATTTACTGATAAGCAGCTCAGACACCCCGCCAACCGCCAACCAGTCAACCAGGCGTTTCTATGAATGAACGATGAGCTATGAATACCATGAATGTTAAAGTTGATGAGCTTCCAAATCGATTCAGTAAAGAAAGGAGCATAAATAGATGCAAGTGCACAGCCTAATTGACTCGAACTGATGCTTAGCTGGGAGCTGTAATCGAATTCTAAACTAAACCCCTGAATCCAGAACATGAGTCTACTTTTAGGTCAAATGTCTCTGGAGTACTGGATTTCACAAAAATCGATTTGTCAGCGAGTAGGAAAATGTCAACTGCCGGGTTCGAATGGTTTCCATTTCAGTTTTTTGCATCAAACGCCACTGTAATAATTAATATGAAAGATGCCATGGTGGTTATAGCAGGTGAGGGATGTAGTTGGTGGAAGCTAGTGAATGAATTATTATGAATCTGTCAATTTTTCTGCTAGTTGCGTGTATCAAATGTGCAATGGGAAGTCACCCCATAACACTGTGGAATCCATTCGCTCAAACACACACCAAGTAACAAGCTTTTAGACGAATCGACAACCAGTAACTTCAGTACTTCAGGCAGTCAGTGCAAGAACAACCACAGACAGCCTTCTCCTGTGGCTTCCCATTACAGATTCATGAACTGTCAGCCACATTGCGTTTAACGTTGAATGCCCTGGTAGGGATTTGAGGAAGTTTACTGCCGGAGTGTTGCTGATGCTGAGTTTAAAACTGAAAACATTGACAAATTAAAATCAAAAGCAATCAGATTGCATCGATATGTATCTCTTCAATAGCTCGTGTGTCCACAAGTGGCGCACTGAAGCCCAAACAAACTCTACACCGGAGCTGTAGCCTTTAGGAGTGGGAATACCTAGGCAACTGCAAGCCTGTCTGTTGTCTATGAGTTGTTGAACATGGACTAAGCTGTGTAACTAGTGGACAGACATCGGATGCATTGGCGCGCAGGCTTATACGGCTGTAAGATTGATTCCAATCAGTAGCCTAAGGCATAACCGGCTAGGCAAGTTTGCACAGCAATTTTACCCTATCCAACAATTGCTTGGAACAATAGTAGTGTATCGGGGATGAGAGGTGGGAATTTCCGCCGTGACGCCTAGTCTGGGCTCTCATATACTTATATTTCTCAACTCGTTCAGGTTCATGCCGTAAAGTTGCCCAAAAATGCTCACGTCCCAGTTACGTGACCGAAATTTTTGCAATAAATGCAAAAAAATTGGAAATATGAAAATGAAGAAGTAAAGTTATAAGGAAAATATGCTTATAACTCAGTGCGGAACTCGGTCGATGCAGTAATCGAGTTGCAATAGTTTACCTCAAGAAAACTTTGGAGAATACATCAAACAGCTGCATCCGTGGCAGAAAAATTGAGGTAGTGTCGCTATGCTTTTTCAACTCCAATCACTCACTCCATAAACATTAACCCCAATTTGCCAAATGGCTCATTGGGTTAGTGGAGAAATGTTATGATGACGACTACTTCACTGTCATTCAGAAGTTTACTCCATTCAAGCAGTCGCCTTTTTAGCCATTCTTTCACTACTCCTTGTTTCATTCAGTAAAAAAAACACAAAAGAAAAGGAAACCAAACACAAGAGAGTTGCACTGCTGCGTGGTCAGTAATAATTAGGCGAGCTTTTAGGGTTTTATGGGTTAAACGATTAGCGTGAAAAGTTAAGGAAAGTAAAGGTTTTTACGACTCTACGTGTAGGAGCGACTCGTAAACACTTTCACGCTGACCTGGTCACTAAAGCGCTCCAGCATTTACAGGTTTTGCTAAATAGGACACTCGAGCTGGAAAATATGCCCTCGCATAGCCAGAAGTATTGATTGCCTACATGGCTTTGCCAAATATCAAACGAATAAGCCAATCCAAAACAAACTTGCAGCATATTGGTTACAGTTTTGGCCTAATTCGAAAAGAAACTGAGTTATGCGTGGAATGTGTATTCTAGGGTATAAATAGCCAAAGGGAGCAGTCGTGGTCATGCATAAATCGATAGGTTAAATTAATGTTTGTCTATAAGTCCTGGGCATGATAAATGGCTCATAAAGCAAACTATTAACATATGAAAAAGATATTTGTGTGCCTAGAGAAATACACTCTTGAGTCAACTTTGCAGTCAGTCACATGTATCTTCAAAAAGGGGCTCAGAGCTAATGGATTCATTAAGCCGGATGGGAGCCTGCATAATTGCCACTTGTCACTGACTCTGGAAAAGCATTTATGCCGTTTTTGTGTTTCATTAGCTGCTTTTAAGTTTAACGTTATGAGTCCCAGGCGCACAGCAGACTCACTCACTCCAAAAACATTTACATTCACATCTTTGAACTGCTGATTTATCCAGTTCGCTTTAAGTCGAATGGAGTTGAGCAACTGCCCCATAATCAACAACGTGTACGGTGATGGTGGGTTACGTGGGTAAGTCGGGGGTAAAGTCTGTAATTGCTTAATTTGATTACGTGCCGCCATAAAAAGCAGAACAGGAAATTTGCCCACACAAAAACATACACACATAGACGGAAGCTCAGCTACAAATACATGGTCTGCACATGGTAATGAAGTTGTTTCCCTATATGGATGGATGAGTGTCGGTTTGATTCCCCGGTTGATGCTTCACTGTAATAAGCCCAACCCGATCATTCTAAGCAACCCCTTTCTGTGCCTTTAATGTGTATTGCCGAACAACTTAGTTTATGTTTTTGGCTGAACCTTTTGGCCATAATGTCGCCAGTGAAATTTGCAACTAACAACAAAGGGAGTAACAATGGCGTCAAAGGCATATGAAATGGGAAAACGTTCGGTTCGGGCGATAATTAGAAGCGCCCAGTGCACGCTCAATTAGAAGCTTGTAAGCATTACACCGTGCTTACCCCGTGCTCTGAACTTTAAGGAAAACATGAACTAACATACACAAAGTTGCTAAAATGGATGCAACGGCAGGGAAAATGGCGTTGAAGTCAAACACGCGAGTCTGCCGAAGGACTCCATTGACTAAGGCGGCGTGAATGAGGCTATAGAAGCGTGGGAGGAGACGGGGCTGCCAAGGCTTGAATGTCTTAATTAACTGTTAGCTGCACTCAGCGAAATCAACGGGGCATAACCAGAGGCAGCTGTAACAGTGGGTTATAGTAGCTCTGTGGAGAAAGAATTATGAGGGAAACGTGTTATTTTGTTAGTGCTGCTGCTGTGGCACGGTTGTGCCCATTGTTGCACTAAATAATGGCTTCATGTTGACGCGCATGTGAACTTGGGCAGGGATTCGGGCTGGTAGGGTAAAGCGGTCGCGCCTCATATTTATGATTTGCAATTATTTTACAGCGAGGCGGCGTGTCGTTTGGTTAGGCGCTTCTTATCTGATTTAGGATACACGAAGTGTGCATAAATGGAAACACGCCGCCATCTTTCACACACACACACACAGACACATGAAGTGTATCTACGCCCAGTACTCAATCACACACACACACACACTTGCGATTTTGTTGCTGTTTTCTTTTTTTTTGTTGGCGGCGCCAGACGAAAGTGTTCGCTAGACAAATGCCAAGTGCCATGGTTGTGCTGGGAAGGGGTCAACTAAGGGTGTTCTCTTTTTTTTTGGGGTGTTGGGTTGTTTTAGGGTGGCCTTACATGTCACTTGGCCATAAAAAAAGTTTATGTCTGACATGAGCCAAAAACAATTTGCATATTTTTCCACTGGATAACAACTTAATTTAGGATACACAGTCAAACGACTATTGCGTAAGCAGTATAAGCCGTGCGAAAGCCAAAACGAGACAGAGCTATGGCCTATGTAGCTGTCTGATAAGTAAAGAAATATGACCTGAAGCATAAACTACTAAGCGAATATTTGGCCAACGAAAGAAAGGACATTTATTGTATTAGAGCAAACTGAAAATTTCATTTGTGCCATAAAAGAAACACTTTACCAATTATATGACAATTTCTTTTGCTTTTAACTTTACCTTCTTCTATTTATCCACTCTGGTTTCTTATGCCGTTCTTTGTGCTGCTGCTTTCTTTCTTATTTCTTAGCCACAATGTGGCTTGACTTTTAGCTGAAATGCAATTTATTTGCTGTCGTGCGCATTAAACGCGCTGCGCTGACTTTTGACTGACGCCATATTTTCTGCTACATTTACAATGGCCAACGCTAGGGAGTACTTAGGCAACAGACTTGACGGAGATGCATGCAGCATGTGGCATGCCACCTGGTTGGCTTATTGCACCACGCAGTCATTTTTCAAAGTGTCAAAGCGTCTCTCCTCATGCATGTCTGCAACATGCGTGAGAGCAGCAGTCGGCACTAATGTTGTATCTATATACGTATCATATATACATACTACATATATAAAAAAAATATATATATGTATCTGTATTTTTCCCATGGCAGTTCTGCAGAGCGCAAAGCTAATTGCATTTAACGCAGTTTTAGAGCCTATTTGTGGTTTCAGCCCAAAGCAATTAGCTGCTTTTGAAGTCTGCTTAAAAAGGTTAGCATTTCCTGGTGTCTCAAATTGAGCGCCAAAAGCTGGGCTATGATGTGATTATGTTTTCACACTTTTTATAGTCTGCGCTAAATTAAATAAGTTTGTCGAAAAGTTTGTAATGACTTGGTAAAGTCTTTGTGGAATGGCTGGGGTATTCTAAAGTATATAAAAAACCGCACTGACATGTAGTTTTCAAATTTGCACTATATAAATGGTAACTTGAACTAGTCGCAATGTGAAGATTGAAAAGGTACATTTTTTATTTCTTAAAACGAACCTACATTAGGAGGACTAGGTATCACTGAGTAAAGAACGTTTCAGCAAAGCACAGGCACTAGAAGGAACTCTCTACTTCATGCCCCAACTTGATTATGATTTGTTGCAACCGATTATTACGATGGCATAGAACTTTAAAGGATATTGTACCAAATTCCAACAACTTGCACCAAAAATTTTGCATTCAATGATATGCAATAATAAAACATAACATTTTGTGTATAACTTATTTATACCAGGGATCGCAACTCTTAAGATTTTTTAAATAAAAATCGTCGTTTGTGAATTGTACTTTCATCCAAAGCACTTTTTTCGATTTGATTTTTTTCAACCCCGTAACTCTTATTTGTGATGCCTGATTTATAAATTATAAACTTTGGGCTCAGTGTGTCTAAACTCCTAGAGAGTTTTTTTGGGTTCTATATGAACTGAACGCCATATGAGCTTAGAGACATTGAGCACTGATTTCCCATAAGCAAAAACAAAAAAAATAGGTTTTTGCATCCTCGTATAGTCGTATATATACAATAGGATGTATCCACTTAGATAACCCAAAGAATTAAAAAACTTTAGCACCTCCTGACCATGCTTTAATATCGAAAGCCAAGCTGAATAGTCCTGCAAACAAGACTCCATGAGCCGATCACTCCAGTATAAACAATCCCATTACTTCTCCAAAAATTACAAAATTATTCTTCTACTGAACACTGAAGTGGAGAGTTCTATTCCACCCGCTGTAGCAAAGCAGATATTTTTTAATCTCTCAAAAAAACTTTTTGTTTACTCTTTTTTTTCACCTGATTTTAAGAACTTATCATAAGTAGACCATTCCAATCTTGAGAGCATTCAAACTTCGTTGCGCTTCTGTCTCTCGCCGTCTTTAGAACACCACTTAGCCTTATGGAAGAAGCGCAGAGTGATTTAAAAGGCCAGCCCAAATTGAATCAAAAGCATTCACTTTGTGCGTGCACAGTTTTAATGCTCAAAGGGAGCTTTCTATTGCTTTCTGCCATAGATGCGTTTACTTAGCTAGTTATATCTTGCTAAAAGAAAAAAAAAATGAACCAATTGTGTTTGAGTTTTAGTACTCGCAACCGCGAGGAGAGTCCCGACGCACCTGGGCTGACACTTTTCAACTAATGCACTTTGTCAGTTCTCTCAGTTTTCAGTTAGCTCTGGCTGCTTCCTTGATGCCTGACCGCAGTGACATGGGCTACCTCTGCATGTTGCTCGGCCACTGAAACCTGCCAGTTGCAGCAACTTTTTGACGCTGCGGTGGCAAAAGGCAGCAACCGCCGCAACAATATAAGTGGAGGGAGGTTTGCGGCAGCGGCGGCTTTAGTGGCTGCGGCTGTGACTTTGACAGAGGCATGCAACTTCAAAGCTGAGCTGTCGCTATGCGTGTTGCACAGTGCTGGTGTTGGTGTCAGTGTTACTAGCGCCGCAAGCTATTGTGTCAGCACGATCTGCTTGCTGCACTTACCAACACTGGCTTTGCAACACTTTCCAACGGTTACTGTTATAAACTTGAAACTTTTTAAAATGACTGCGCGACTCGCCATTGCAAAAACAAAAACAACTCTGAACAAAAAAAGAGCGAGAAAAGTAAACTTTTTCATTGCTGTTGCTGCTTCTTTCGCCATTGCAAAAAGTGTGCAAGCCAAAATGGCGCTCAACGGCGCCAAATGAATTTCATTTCGCAGACGCAACGCGCGCAATTTTATTCACTGTCAAACAGAATTTGACTCTGATGGTGCAGCAAACTTTTTTCCTATAGAAAAAACAAAAATAAAATGCAAAAAAATGCATAAAAACAAAAAGAAAAAAATTTGCAGCGTTGAAATTAATTTGCCATTTTTTGTAGTTCTCACTTTTTTTCTCACTCTCTTTTTTGCAGTACCATTTTGCATTTCAACTTTTGCACTGCCTTTTAAACTAATTTGCTGGCGCAATCACCAAAAACGTTGCAAATGGCAAAGAGAGAATATTTAATTCATTTCCATAGAGCAAACAAGAAGTTAATTTTGCCAAAAGCAAAAAATCATTTTTACCTGCTCTTTAGCATGTTGTACACAGTCAGACAGAGCTACTCCCATAATCGGCAATGATGAGCCACTTAACTGCTTTATGACGTTGATAGCGTTGGCTCAATGCTCGTGGCAGTGATAAAGTGCGCTTGAGAGCAAGCGCCACTCAGCAGCAGGCAACACCTTTCAAAGCAGCACCACTCAGTTGCCGCCACCCTACACACGCGCAGGTACTCGGCAAACAATTTGATGTCATGGCGCTGCTTTGGGCTGAAGTTTTGAATTGGAACTGCTACTGCGAGAGGGACTGGGTTTGGTGCCGAGAGACTGCCAGTGACGTTGATATTGCTGTTAATGTTGCCTGGGCAACGCGCCCAGACAAAAACAATTTTGCAATTGCCATATCGAGAGCCAAGAATCACTCATGCGTACCTGGCAGTGCACGGCTCGACGCACTGCTATGAGCTTGGCTGCTGCCAATTGCAATGATTCCTCTATGATTCTATAATTTGGCTGTGCTGGTTGCCAGTTGGAGTGCAGCTGTATTTTTGTGCTTAATTTAAAATAGCTAAGCAACCAAATGTATTCAACATTGCCAATATCTTCTTATTTGAAGTTCTCTTAAGGGGCTCATTCCATTGAAAAGTCAAAAAAAAAAAAAAATTGACGTTGCAATATTTTTTTTTTAAAGCCAGGTTACATGATTTTATAGCTCCTTAAATGTGTACAGCTAAGGAAGAAAATCAAGTTACACAATTAATAATGCCGACCGAGTTATAGGTATACCTCATTTTTGTATTCAGGAAACCGGTGTGACACACATAAAGTTTTAATCAGAACGAAAATAAGTGATTTGGTTCACAAAATCGGTTTGGTTGACATAAAGTCCTTACCACATTTAGTGGCTCTTGGTAAGCTGAGTCACGCTGACCCTTAATATACAAAAAAGAAAGTATAAATTTTAGCTCTTTATAGGGTAAATGGATAAACACCCAATTCTGTTTTCACACGGTCTTTTATTTACACGGTTTTGAAAAAACACGGTATAAAAAAAAATATTATTATTATTATTTTATTTTTATTTTTGATAGTTACAAATTAGTTTAAAAACTTAAGGTAACTTTGTTCAAGCCCTGGCATCTTAGGCCTTCGGCTAAGGAATTTACATTTATATATTAAGTGATTAAATTAGATTAGGTGGTACAAATTGCTACGTTTTAAGAAGTCTATGATTTTATTAATATTAGTTAAAATAAGATTGTTTAAAAGATCTTTTGGTTGTACATTTTTAAATATCAAAGTTCTGTTATTTAAGTTATTCCCTTTCTAATGGATTTATTAAAAATATATAACAACAAACATCACCTGCGTACGGATAATCCACAGCTTTTAGTAGAATTTCATCATCTCTCATGATCATTGGGATCTGGTCATGGCAATAAGATAAGCGAATCTTTGTTGCTTTATTTTTTTGACTCATAATGCCGTTGACGAAATATGGAGCTCTAAAGGATGTGCGTCATTCCTAAGTTAAGTTAAAGATAGCTTAAAGATTAAGGCTCGACATAACGAATCGATTAAATTTAGATGTGGGTTTGTTTATTAGGGCCACATGAATAATATTACCAAAATTGGTGATTGTAAGTAATTTTTTACCATAATTACATAAAGTCAAATATTGATGCAGTTTATAGGGAAAGGGGGAAGAAATTAGTACATTTTTAGCTATAACTTTTGTTGTATTTGTCCGGTTTCGTTCATTTTTGACACACAGATGCATGTGATCATGATACCTCGCATACCTCTGTTAAGTTTCAGATAAAAATACTTAACGCTGTTGCTAAAAAGCGCGAAATTCTACTAGATTGGGAAACAGGGTAAGATATTGATATGATTCAACAAACTTCATCTTCGCACATAATATGCGCAGCAACTAGTAAGATTTCGGGTCTCTAGCTCTTATAATCTTCGAAATGGCTCAATCGCTTCCCGAGGTAATGATAAGCATTTCTTATTCCCCCTTAGAAGGATTTCTGGCTTACATCTAGTCACCAGTCAAAATACCAGAATCCCAGAGACTTTAAGAGCTGGACAGCTTGATATTTTACCATGAGGTGTGCATTATTTCCAGGGGATATCTTGCCTCTTCCCCCGAGAATTTTGTGACTATAACTTCTTCTCCCAAACCCTTGTTTACCCCTTTTCGGACTCGCTTATGCTCCTCCTGCAGTGTGGGTATGCGATCTCAGCATTCGTCTGCAGGCATTCCGATCCTGGATCATGTCATCGCTGAGGCCCATTCGTTGCTGATGTTTTTGCATTTGACCGATCCACGTATTTTTCGGTCTGCCTTCTCTACGGCCGTTACCTGGAACTACGGTAAGTATTGCCTTCTTAGCGGGGTTCTCCGGCGGTCGCCTTTGAACATGGCAATACCAACGCATCTGACCTACTTTGAGCGTCTCAGTGATAGGCTTTTGTTTGCTCTTAATGTGATCAAGCTTGGTCACACCCGCCGTCATCCTTAGCATTTTCATCTCAGTCGCAGATAATTTACTCTCGTACGTTTTGTACATCGTCCAACATTCGGACGCATACAAGAGTGCGGGTCTAACGACTGTCGCGTACAGCTTGCCTTTCAATTATCGTGGCATTTTCTTGTCGCAGAAAACGCTAGAGTTTTCTCGCCACTTCATCCACCCAACACTGGTTCGATGTTTGATGTCATCATCGCATGGAGCTTCGCTATTTACAACTGCGCCTAGGTACTTAAATTTGCTGCCTATAATCAATTTTTCCCCGCCTATATAGATATCCGGATTTTGTCTTTCTGGATCTGAAAATTGACAGGGGAGCAATTCTGTCTTTTTAACGCTTATTTTCAGTCCATGATCCGTCAATATCTTATCCCAAGTTGATACAGCATTTTGCAGGGCTACGATATTGGTGCTCCCAGAATTATGTCATCTGCGAAAAGGAGGGATATTTCAGTTTCGTCGCCGATTTATTTTAACAAGTAGTACATGATGATATTAAACAGCATAGGACTCAACACACTGCCTTGGTGGACTCCCACCTTAGCACTGAATTCGTCCGACTCACCAGCTGTACATCTGACTTTAGTCCTGGCGTCATCATGCATGTCCATAATCATGCGGACGTAAACTTCTGGAACATCATGTGCTCTCAAGGCTAACCAAATCAATTCACGAGGGACTCTGTCGAAGGCTTTCTCCAAGTCGATGAACACAAGGAACAGGTCTTTTCGGGCGTCCCGGTTTTCCCATCAGTATCCGAAGACACTGAATAGCATCAATTGTTGATTTACCTTCCACAAAGCCACATTGATTGTCTTGAAACCTTATAATGTTTTTTAGTCGGTAATTTTGTGACTATAACTATAAAATGTAAACACCACAAATTCACATTCCAGCTGTAATGGACTCTTTAAGGTCCCCTGGGCACCAATTAGACTAAACTGGCTAATTTTGTCGGGATGTCTCGAAATGAAAGTTCTGGGCCGTAGGGCGGTATGCGACACACGCAGTGGTCGGGACACCCTTGTGATTATTTTGATCGAATAAAAACTTAAAAGAATAAAGTGAAAAATTTAAGACCTTTAGATACTCTATAAATTCCAATAATATTTAAAGACACAATGTAAGACTTATCAACAAAGAAATGTTAAAACTTTTACAAATTATCCCTCATTTAAATGTGCCTACAAATCTCAACCACCCGACTGATTCATATATTCCTAATTAATCCTAATTTTACCCCCTTATTGTAAGTTAATAAATTAATGGATTTTTTACCTTAAGGCCCATACGCAGTTCGAAAAATTAAACTCTACTCAACTTATTTTTTTAATAACGTGTTTTCTTTGAGTAACTTAATTTTTATAACTTTACTGAAGGGACTTAACGCGTTAAGTAGTTAACATGAGAATCAAACTGATATTGCTTACTCTTTATTCCAGCTTGAAGCCAATTAGTAGACTAAAGCAAAAACTTCCATAAACATACAACATAAATTCCCATTCCTGATTTTGAAATTCTTTGAAATATCTATATACTTAACAAAACGGCAAAACGTTTTAAAACTAAAGCTGTGCCTATCATTAAAAGTTCAACTGATTAAGTTAAGATGGGAACTTAACTGATGTGTGGTGAGTTTATTTGGAATACTTGAAATTTCTGAGCTCTCTGGAAGTCACACACTCACACATACACATGCACAAAAGAAATGAAATTAATTTCATGGACCAAAGAACTCAAATTGAATGTAATTGTTGTTAGGGCCAACTCAGCACAAGCAATAAGCCAAATTTTTTGCCAACACAAATGCTTGGAAAAGTGAAGAAAATCTTTGAAAAGACAATACAAAGCGACATATGGGCTTTGCGTGCTATCTGGTAAAACACTTTACCATCTTTGAGCTTAAAGAGCTCTTTCACTGTTTTCCCCACCCCTGTGTCACTTTGGTTTTTATCCTAACCGCAATTTTCGCAAACACGCAATTCGTAAGGACTAACCGACAAACCGCCTATGAAATCAAAGACAGTTGTTAAAGTTTTGCAAATTGGTTGATTGGACAATTGTCTCAACTTTGTGCACGACAAGCAATTACAGTTTGTGGTTTGTCTTCTTCAATCACATACAGATACAGAGATACAAATAGGCACACATAGATACATACATAGACACTGACACATGTCCACATGCAGTAAACCAAAGTGCCGCAGCACACTTCAAGTGTTTTCGCATGAAAAGTACACTAGAAACTGCAACTTGGATACTTTTAATTGTTCGACAAGTTTCAAGAGCTTTTGCGCAACGTTCTTTGGTTTTGCCTTCATCAAAGATGCATGTAATGTTTGTCCATGAACATGAACAAGTAACTTGTGCCACATTGCACTCGTAGTCGTCGTCGGCGTCGTGAGTGGCAAGGTGGTAACAACAGAAGGGGCATGAAATCCTTGTGAAAAGTCAAAGTCAACCATGCAACAACTTGCTTGAAGAATTGAGCGAACGTTTGAGTATTGCATCATAAATCCTTGCTTACCCTATAGGACTTTTATGGAACGGCTCCAACTTGTATGGGGATGTTGCTATTGACAGTTACATGCGCAACAATATTTTTATTTTTATGATGTAAGATATTATTCAATCACTTTAAAGGGACTTATAAACCAACAAATGACTGAATAGAAACATTTTGCTACAGCTTAAATTTATTTTGTATGATTTTAAGAGTTCCGAAAATGTTTATTAAAATTCCGAAATTACAAAGATACCCAAAGAAAACGGGAAACATGTTTCTTGACACGATTTAAAAAAAAAAAAATATAATAGTTTTTATATACGCAGCATAAAAGTTACTCGATAAGTTATCGCTTTAAAAAAATTTCTGCTTAACCTTAAGAAAAAACATTTTTTAAAAGAATGACATTTATTTAACTAATTTGCACAAACGAGCGTCGAGGTTAGACTCAGAGCACTAAGAAAACTTCGAACAAGTTCAAATTTCAGCCACAAAAAAAAAATATAGCTACTAGTTTTAATACTTTTTCTTTTTTCTTAAAATATATAAAAATAACCTTGACAAAATAAGTTTTGTTACACAGTCAAAATACGGTCACACTATAAACGATAAATAAGTATCGAAAATTGGGGAGCGTTATCACAAATCCCTGTAACAATTTGCGATTGCAAAAATATTGTTTTTATCAAGTTCAACAAATGGAGCAAGTTTCGAAAGCTAAACTTTGTCAATTTCTAAATCACATAACCGGCAAGTTTAACTTTTTTTTATCAAAATCGCTTGGAATAAACTTAGTTTGGCAATTTTTAATCTTATTTGTGAAATGACTTATATTATAAGATTTGAATTTCATTTTTGAGATGCTAAAAAATGAAATAAAAACATTTAATGTCTTCAAACTGATGGTAAAAGCATTGTTATTTATCGTAGTGGTGAAAATGACATTAAAAAACAAACAAAGCTTTAAAGTTTTACTATTTCAAATTATATAACGACATAAAATGTTTTAAAGCTAACTTGAATTATTATTATTTTTTTGAGTAAAATATCTTTTTATTTAGGCGAGGCTTTTAACAAAGCCAAGTAAATGTGGGGTCAAAGAAAATTCTTTGAGATGATGGAAGCAAATAATCTTCAGACTAATTACTGTCCCTGTAAGCTGTTGCGATGAGCAATCAACCGATCATTATATCTACTGGAGAAAAAGAGGATCCGGTCGTCTATGGTACTGTGGTATGCTTTGGAACCTATATTGGTTTACCTTGGCAGCGGTACTCCAGAACTGTGTCCCATACCTCCAGGTAGGATCTGCTGGTAGACCATCCGATTGCCACGAAGGGAGGGCCTGCTCCGTTTAATCAGAAGCCAATGGAGTCGATTCCATTTACATTAATGCCAAGTATATTCGAAATATTAAATTTGTTTGAAGGTTACTTCTTGGATAGCGTATCTAATATAGGTTCCCAAAGCATTGCAAGGTTCATATGTGCAGCCGTTCAAAGAAATTGTGGTATCACAACGGGTCTAACTGTCCCTGGCCAAGCAGCTTAACCTAATCTTAATTTTATTTTTATACAAATAATAACGACAACGAACACTAAGTTGGTAATGTAACGTGTAACTTTCAACATCTTCATGCAGCTGTTTTAAGAGTAACCACCAAACTTCATATGAAATTTAAAAAAATAATATCATCTATACTGTTCTCTTCGGGCAGTTTTTTATTTATTTATTTATTTATTTATTTGAGGGGTACAACTACGAACAGTTGACATTATATTATAAAAAGTACATATAATTTATTTAAAAAAGAAAGTAGAGCGAGGAAATTGATATGAACTAATCCGCGTCTCTAGCCCGATGGGTGAACTTTTTAATGATATGCACCTACTCACATCAAGAACTGGCCAGAAACTTGGATTTACAATATTAAAGTTGAAAAAAGGAAGCAAGATAAAAATTAAACATTAGTTATTAACAGAGTTCCTCATGCTGCACCTAGGGGCGACTGACTAAATAGTAAAGTAAGGAAATTATTATTATTATACTAAAGATAAGCAGTTACTAAGATTTATTTTTCACTAGTATTTTTTCTAAACCGATGTTACGAGATAGCGTCTAGAATTTCGACTCCCAAATATTCACAATATAATGCCACATTGACTACCAACTCCGACTGAGTAGCAACTGTGTACGTGTGTGCGCGTATTGATGTGGGTGTATTGGCAATGTAAATACATGTGCGAAAGCGAGCAGCTGAAGAAACCGGAGGGTTGCATGTTACCAAATCGATCTAGTGCCACCACAAGCAACAATCAAAATGATACCACGGAACGCCTATTCATTGTACTGCGACTTAGCTGAGCATACAGCTCAGGCCAGGTGATGTAGAGGGGGGTTTTTATTGCCATTATGCTTGTGTATTGATCTAAAATTGAATGTAAATTGCGACAACTTGGCGCACTGAAATACAAATGATTCAAGCGGAACTCATGCACGTGGGAATTGTGCAGCTGCTTTTGCAGCTTACGGGATGCGCCAAGTCAAAGTACTTTCCGCAGCTCAAAACGAATGCAACAAACTTATGTTAAATCATTCCGAAGTTGCATTTGCCATTATGCGAACTTTGGGTTTGCAAGCATTTCAAGTGCGTTGAAAATACGCTGCTCTGCTGCGCCCCACGTTGGGCGCCAGTTTAATAAAGCAGTGTGAATATCAAATACCAAGATGTTACACCGGTTTACAAGGCGACGGCCATATGGCATTTTTTGTCGTTGTTCTTATAACTGAATTGCTTACTCCGACTCCTAAACGCCAGCCCCATTCATTGTCTAACAAGACGGAGCAGGAGAGCTTCAGCGCAGCTAATGTCTTCATATGCGTTTGTCTTGTGGTTGTTTGACGTTGTTGTTCTTGTGCCACAGATTTTTACGACATTGACGTACATTAAATTTTACAACTTATCAAAACAGTTTACACATCTCCGGCCCAACGAGAACAACCACCGATGCCTGCTCGTGTCCTGCTCCCTCGACGCCATTTACATTTTGGTTAACTGTAAATTGGCTTTGTATGCTGCAAAGTTTTTTGAAGCTCATTGAGCGCGTTAATTGATTTTCGCGCCAAACAAAGGCAAACTTTGAAGGGGACATACATACCATACTTGGAAATGTGCACAACACAAAAGGATCCCAACAAAACAAAAGCGACAGGACTAAAAGGCCAATTGTTGGCGACGTCAATGTTGTGGGCGGGGCGGGCGACGCCAGTAACGGATGCACACAAAGCCATATGCATGTCTATGTATGTGTGGGTGCTCTGGAAGCCTTAAAAAATATGCCAGCGAGGGTGTACGATGACTCGACTCTCCCTGTGACCCGGGGCTGTGAGGCAGTGAAGCAATTTACGAAATGACATTATTTGAACACAAAACAACAAAACATAAAGAAAGCGAGGGAACGTATGGATAGAAAAAAATAAGGGAAGCACAAAAAATTACCACAACAACTAAAATAGACAGTCACTTATTGTTGTTGTTCTTGTCAGAGTTCCTTTTTTTCGAAAAAAAAAAGCAAAAATATAAAAAAGCACCATTACAACTTTACATATTTCTACAAGGGGCGAAAACTATTCTCTTTTTTTGTTGTAAGCTCTTGCAGAAAGGGTATAGTTAGTTGTGCCAGTTGGTCATAACACTTTTTAGTGGATTTCAATGATATTTTACCAAGTATATTCGATAACGATTTCCATTTCAAAACTATGAAATAATTTTTCGGGACAATACGACATTCAAAAATATTATTTGGAGGACCCAACTTTCCCCCGACTTCTGTTCTGATACAGCTAACTCATTTTTCTCAGAGGTGTAATCTCTTTTTATGTATTTTCCTATTTTTAGTAAATCTTTTTTTATCTGGCCATAATTTTAAAGTAACGTATGTAGCTTATAATGTAAAACCTGTTTATTTGCTCCACCAAAGCTATTTAAATGTCTTCAGTCTAATCTTCGAACAAAGCAATGCACTTTGAAACAGTTGTCGAATTGGGTTTTCAGAATGGCCTTAATGCCTAACCGGCTATATTTATTTACTTATTTTCAAAGTCGATTCAAAAGGAATGTACTTCTTAGTCAAGGGAGTTTTATACTCGTTGCTCGGGCAGTTTTGCCTTCATACCTCCTTGTTATGGTTGCTCAAGATCCCACTGAAAAATCAATCTTTTTGGAAGTATAAAAAATTATCGGTATACCTATGTTGGGGCTGGTCCTAATTAAGTATAGGGCGCTTGCGACTATAGGGATATGTCTGGATTGTTGAAAAAAAAAATTACATATAATATATATCCAAATTTCGTGGCTCTTCCTTATACTAGTGTCAAGGTAACTACGGAAGAAAGGTTTTAGTAACTTAAACCGATTTCAAATTTACTAAGAAGTTTTTTCACATTTTATATGTAATACGTATTTAGGTTTTCTTACAGATCGGTTGGCTAAGAAAAAAATGGATTGCTCTATTTAAAAATATTAAAAATACTTGCCACCATCCTACAACTAAAGAATCGTTCGCCTTGTACAGATATCCGCCAGGGTATGTAATGTTCGTTAAGATGTACAGATGCACTGATTTTAGCCTTGCTCTATTTTTTTTTTCCTTTCAATTTTTTATTTGCCTCCCTTGCACTGCCTCTACAAGCATTTTATAGCTTTTTGACAGGGGCGGAGGTCAATTGCAAGCAATTCTCGGAATTTTTTTCTTCTCAGTCGACTATGAATACAATGCGCTGTGGGTGTGTGTGTGTGAGTTCGGATATTTGTGTTTGTGCGCGTATATCTATGAGACAGTGGGAATGTCGCAGAATGCACGAAATGATAATAAAAACGAAATAAATTTTATGCAGCAGAACGAAAAAAGTAACCAAAAAAATACACATACATGTACATTTAAGCACATAACATATAAAATAAATGAAGTGCATGCAGGAACACATACACATAAACATACATAAACGCATTCACAGATACACAAGTGCTCAAAACCATAGCACACATTTAAGGGCATGTATGTATGAGAAAGCTAAAATATTTGAGCGTAAATTAAGACAGAGTGCATGTGGATTAAAATTCCACAAAAAAGTATATAAAATGAATGACTCAGTCTTTAAAATGGAGTGCACCCCCTTGCTAATAAAAATGCTAATGAATACTAGGCATAGTCCCGCTTCGGATAATGTTGAGTGAATTGAATTAATATCTGCTCTGCGTACTAGGCCCCATGCAGTGTGACCAGATATGATCAATAGCAAATCAAATTGAAATGAAACATTAAAGTTTGCAGGTATTAAGTTGGTTCTGTAAGGGTTTGCATAGTATTTTAATGTCCTTCCAGCTACGCCGGCAGTGCCTTTTGTCCCTATTCGGCTGCGTATCGATACTGGCACTTATTTCAGTTATTCGTCCATATCCCGTGAACGAAATCTTGTATCGACATGAAAGATAATTAGATCGAGAGGTATTGATGTTTACAGTGATATATAATTATGTGCAGGTTAAATAAAAAATATAGAAGTTACTAGCAACCAAAGTCGGAAAATGTGTTATTTTTTACCATATTTTAAAATTTAAAATTTTTGATTTGATTTTTACTAACGAAAAAAAATGTTTAAAAATTATGTTAAGCTTTAAACTGAAAGAGAATTCTTATACGAACATTTCGAGTCCAAGATCTTTAATCTTTTCACGAGATATTGACGAATAACTGAAATAAGTGCCCAAAAGCATGTTTTTCGAAAATATCTCGAAAACGGTGCTTAAGAAAAAAAAAGGTTGCCATTCTCGTGTTTCTTGACCCCAAATTACCCTAAAAAACACTTTTTTACGAAGGTTCATTTTTCATGTAAACTTGTGTAATAAAGATTTTCCGATTCATTTGAAATTTTATTGTTCTTTTTGCATTTAAAAACCAAAAAAAACTCTAGATTGATGACCCTTTGCTTGCAATATTTAAATTATACTAAAATGTAAACTATATAAAGTAATCGCAAATGCAGAGTTGTGGATTTTTTTTATCGTTTATTAGTGTAATTAAAAAAAAATCATGTATAGGGTTTTCCAATAAGAGGTGTTATTTTGGTATTTAAAGAAAAATGTAATTTTTTGAGATAAATGATCGGACGTTTATTTCATAATAAAGTGGAAGGTATGCCTCTAATAATGAAAAACAACATCAGCCAAATGGCCACCACGACCACTCCTACGGGACCATATCCTTTACATGAAATTTACCATAACCAAATCGCAAAGTGGCTGCCCTATGTCCTCGATAGGTCCAATGACCCCGCCGGACTATTAACCGCACCAAACAGTCACACGTTGAGGATGGAGAGGCTTCTCAACAATAACTCTTGGGTTTTCCGAGTCCCAGATGCGACAATTTTGCTTGTTGACGTAGCCACCGAGGTGGAAATGGGCCTCATCAGTCAAGATGATTTTTTGATGGAAGATTTTCACCATTTTCGTAGTGAATTTTAATAATTTCAATGCGTTGTTGAAGCGTGTATCGTTCCATTTTTAGTAATGGCGTAGTTTCTACTTATCAAATGTCAAAGAATAAAAGCTTCAAAAGTAACAGATTCCGAAATACCGGGTGATTCAAAGTAACACCTCTTGTTGGAAAACCCTATATTTAACAAACCAAATAATTATTGTCTAACAATATCATTACAGCCTCTTATGCAGAGCTGTGGTAATCATGTTAAAGGGTAATATGAGAACTTAGCGAAAAGAATAAGGAACATATGAGAAGCTAACGACAAAAAAAAAGTGAAATTGGTAGCACACAAAAACGAAAACGAATATAATTCGTAAAGTTCAGAGCACGACTGATAATATGGGCTGTAGGTAGCTATTAAAGGTACCCCAGACAAATAATTATATGTGCATACATTTTTTTTTATATATCACACTTATGATCAGCGGAATATTAATTTTGAGTATGCAGATTTTTGAAGACATCCTTTGTGACTGTTTTTCACAAAACAACCTTCCTTGTTTTTGTCAATTTAGGTACCGTTAGATTAAATCCTTTTACTTTTCATAGAAAATAATTATATGTGCATAGAGAGTTATTTGGTCTACGAGTTCCACTAGGTCTGTAACGTCGCCAGAAAAGTTTTAAGATTTGTTAATTAGTGCAAAAGCAATAATTTAAAATTAAAAAGGATTGGTTTCAATATCTCCATAAACAAAGGAAGCACAACGAAAAATAGTTTTTTGAAATATCTCGAAATCTGTTCCATGAAAAAATTTTGGACTTCATTTACGGATTAAGCGTACCATTTTACTACGGAAACGAGTAAAACACGTTGAGGATACATTTTGCTGTAAACTAGTGCAATAAGCATAAAAAACCGGCTAACTAATGTACATTATTTTTTAAAAATATAAGTACTTATAATTCACAACCGATTCAAGCAGTCATGGGTACAATAGGTTTCCATTTATTTTTTAGAAAACATTACTATTATTTGACACAATTTGTTTTATTTTATTATTATATTATTATATTATTAATTATAATTTATTTATTGATTATTGTTTTATACTTTGTGCTAAATAGTTCCAATGGTTCTCTCACGAAATTTTATAAAAGCTTCCAGCTTTGATTCGAAAAAAAAAACTTTAAAGTTAGAAAGATGTATGAAATCTTTGAGTCTATAGAACGATATATATAATTTAATGTTTAAAGATGATTTCATGTAAATATTGACCTTATTTTTTGAAAAAGATATCACAATTGTAAAAAATGCTTGCGTATACCAAAAAGTAGGATGAAGAGAAGGGAAGGATTAAAGGAATCCTTTTATCTGGGTTAGAAGCAGTCAAAATTGTTGTCATTTCAATTAGACATCGCAAATTTTTAAAAAAACCTAGAAAACTACTCAATTAACAAGGGCATGGGTGCAATTCCTAAAATTGGCGGATGGTCCAAATGGGCCATCCGGCAGTTGGATACTTATTACATGATGAATTTCAAGAAGACAAGGTCGAGATCAATCCTCATTGTTACTTAACTGCATGTAGTGTAAAAAAGTGAGGTGGACCGAATCGTAATATAAGGTCCCATAGGCCGGAAGCCATGTTATATCAATGGTATGCCAAGGCGCAAGCACTACAATCTATAATTGCTCAAAGTATTTATAAAAAGGGATCAAAGAACACTGAATTTGATGGAAAACGTCGAATTTGGACGATTTTGATGTTATTTAACAAGAATTACAAGACATAAGGTATAAATTTAACATATGTTAAGAACGAATTGGTTGCGGAAAATCCCTCATAATACAGTCTGCGATTAACGTTATTTGCAAGGATCCGAAATGTTTTTACCTGGACACATATATGCACAGGAATATATTAAATTACACGAACTACGATTCGGTACCATATTCGAAGGATCTACCGGCCGCAACAAGAGAATTCAGCCTGCTGAGGCTTTAAATCACGGAGCAGAAGCTCCAAAATCATACTTTAGGGTGTAAAATGTTGCATTTATGGAGTGGCCTACGACAAACTTGGGCCAAAATCTGATTGAAAATATCTTAGAGATGCCATTCAAAAACATTTTTGTTGTCATAACGAAGTATGACTATTAAGAAGACCTATAAAGTGACCTTGTAGTGGATTATGCCCAAAATTCACATTTTCACCCTATAAAATTCTCGCACACTTAATGCCCCGCAGCCTAAAATTTGTTTATAAAGTAAATGGAAATACAATATCTAACTTACATTACTTGAAGTTCTGGAAATAGGCAATATAAACTAGTTATTTAAGCAAAATAGAGTTATGCACATATAATTATTTTCTATGGAGAAAATCTGCATCCATTTTTTTTAGTATTAAGAAATATTAATAAAAAATTAAAGTTATATTTTTTTGAAAGCTCTTAACAAACACTAAAACAAAAAAATATAACATTAATAAGTTAAGCCTTCTTTCAAAAAATAAATGTAGTTGAAGCAATGCACATATAATTATTTGTCTGGGGTAGTTTACAAAAAAAAACTCTTTTTTATACAATGGAATTTTTGAGCACTCAAAACAATGAATTTTGATCTGATAGTTTATTTTATTTCTACTTTTCAAGAGTAAATTATGAAGTCAACGGTATACAGGCAAGAAGTGCCTCCAAACAAAATTCTCGTGCAAATGTGCAGAGATTTTAATGGAGAACACTTCGCAAATTAATAAAACTCATTTTACTGATATATTTTTCACTATTAAGCCAGAAAATACATTTTTTAGAAAAAAAATAAATAAATTAGCAGACCTAACTAATAAATTTGCCATTTTAAGCTAAACAGCAATATATATTTTTTAGATTTAATTCGTTTAATTTTTTCAACCCAGAGAAATGTTAATTAGTTTGCCGCCATTAGATATTTATCATTATTTGTGTCATAGATAACAATTAAATCAGACGGAATCTACTATATTTAAATAACTAAATTAATTTGGTTGAAAATAATATTTTCGTTTTCGTTTTTCCAGTGCTATTTAGTTGCTATTTGAGCAATGCTTTTCAATTAAAAATTGTGAATTCAAAATACCTGTGCAATCAAGTGGCTTTTGTGAGCCAAAAGCCAATATTTACCTGCTATGATTTTAAATTTTTAGTCATTGCCAGGATGATGATGATGATGATGATGAATTTGTTCTGTTTGCAAAAGTTGCAATCCAATCAAACATGGATGCTTCGCATCTACGCAATATCTATGCAAAATTGTATTTGCTTATGTATGCGTGCGTCTGTGGGTGTTATTGTATTTGTGCAGTAAAAATAGGAAAAACAAATACTCACCAAAATGCATTTAGAACAAACACAAAAACAGTAAAATTTTGTAGTATTGTAAAACGAAAGCAATTTGGATTTTTGTTGAACATATTGAACACAAAGTAAAATGGTTTAAATTTACAACTCAACCACGAAGAGATAAATTCGAATGCAATTGGCAAACACACACACACACAGATACGAACTCAGGCTCTCACACAGATACAACAGTTGCAATTATGCAAATTTACATGTGTATTACTGTATCCGTCTTTGTGATGATGTGTGTGTGTGTGTGTGTGTATCTGTGTGTGTGCGAAAGCAGCAATGCATAATGAATGCTTTCCGATGCGTGGGTGTTCGTGTCATGTTCAATATACAAAAGGTTGATGTCCACTGACGCGTGCATTAGACTGCACACACACAGATACTCACACACACTCCCAAAATGCTGTGCGGGCGAATACGAGTGTGTATTGTTGTTTGCTTGTCTATCATGTTCCTGACCCTTTGATTTATCAAATGAAATTGTTAATTTGCAGTCAAAGCCAATTTAAGTTGATTTCGTAGTACGGAGTTGCACATGTGGCTTGGATTCACATCGACAAGGACGAAGACTGCGGCTACTGCTATACTATACTACATTTTACACTGATGAGCCTGTCGCTGCATGTTGAGCATGTTGGCCATGTCGGTTATGCTGCTAGCCGCAAAAATGTTGCACGTATTAAAAACAGAACATGACACAGAACACAATTGAGTGGGCACTGAAGTCCATATGTATATTGTACTTAAGTTTATACGTGGCGTATGATTGGGGATTCAGTTCACAATTTGCTTAAAATATGCACTCTTACGAAAACATAAGCTGCCGCTATAAAACATAAATTTCAGTGATGGATGGATGGCTTAAAAAATTACATTTTTTGTTGAATTTGTCGAAATTTTTAAGGAACTAAAATATTGATGAAATCGGTATGGTGACTGATGCTGGTGAATTTAATCCGTTTACTTTATCCTAACTTCTTTTTTTCCTTCTGGTCAGCTTAACTTTGTAACTGGACCAATTGAAATCTCTGAGAGACAAATTAAATTTTATAAAACTGTCCGCTTGCCCTGCCGAGCATCAGCATCGGATGGCAGTCACATAAACTTGAAATTTTCGAAACCATGATCAGCCTCATGTTCATGCTCCTCGGTATCTGTTTTTTTGGTAGACTAAATGTGTTGTTCTTCATCTTCTTTTCCAATCCGATATTAACTGGTCCTTTTTTTGTCTACTGAGGACTTTTGGCTTCCCATCAAAAAAGGTCTAGCTGGATAAGGTACTGGAAACTGACCCCAGCAATTTTTGAGACTAATGATGCAGTTTGAGGCATAGGGAAAAAAAAAAATGTATCGTCAAATTTCAGTTTTAATATTTAACGCGTTGCGGCTTCACTTAAAAAACGTGTTTTCCGTTTTTATTTCTTTGAGACTAAGCTACAGAATATTTTTGAACCGATTTTTTTTTAATCTAAGTTACTAGTTGGGGCTATTTAAAAAAATATATAATTTTTATTTAACCAACACATTTTCTTTCAAAAAATATGAAGTTTTCTTAGTATGTTCCTTATATATATTAATCAGCTTTTTTTTTAACTACGTTTTATACGTTCTTTATTTGGTGTGAATATAAATCAAATCGATTTGGTAGAACAAAAAAAATTTATTAATGTTTTTTTTTTAAACGTATGAAAAAATTGTTGTTGTTTTTAGTTAAAAAATGTCACAAATTGTAATAAAACTTGTAATATTTTGTAGATTGCTATCTTCTTGTTTTTATGATGAAAAAAACTAATTTATTTTGTAGGTAAAGACCCATGTAAAAAAACTAAAATATTTCAGAAGAGTCGCTCATCGATGGCCCTTTTTCAGAATCCTCCCTTTAGGAAAAGTATTTGAAAACGCCAGCTTACTCTTGTTTGGAGATGATTAACACGGCAGCTTTTGGAAATGTTCTCACTGCTGAAGTAGTCAAGTCCGGGGGATAACGCCTAATAGAAAAAAATAGGCAATTAAAATATACCTACTCAATCCTGTACAAAAAATTAAATATGATCTTCGCTCAATTACTCTTTACTATTGATCCATGGCCGTCGGTAGCGTAGCAGTGGCGTACTCGCTTTACAAACCGAAGGTCGGTGGTTCGAATCCCCACTGGTACATTTGCCTAGCACTGGCATCGCTAGCTCAAAGACGTTATTTGCCCAAGCAAATCTCTATTAATTCAAGACACCGCCGTTCGGATTCGGCTATAAGCTGTAGGTCCCTGTTCTCTTTGAACAGTTATTAATGGAGATCCCCATGCCCCGCCCAGGGGCAACTGACAAAAATTGTCAGTCAGGGTATTATTATTGATCCAAAGCGAATAAAGCTTAATACTAAAGGGTGATTTTTTTGCTATTTGGTTTTTCAACCTTATTTCTGACAGCTCACGCGTGATTCATAACAAATGTCAAAATCAAAAATACTCGGTTAGAATTGCCATTTCATCATGGAAAGACTTACGCTCGAACAACGTTTACAAATTATTGAATTTTATTACCAAAAATAGTGCTCAGTAAAAAATGTGCTTAGAGCACTGCGTCCATTTTAAGGTCGTCATAATCGACCTTCTGAGCAGGCTATTCAAACTCTTGTTACCAAATTTCGCACGAATTTTATATATTGGACCTTCAACCACCAAATCGTCTACGTAGAGTGCGTACTGAAGAGAATATTGCTGCTGTAGCAGCCAGTGGTAATGAAGACCGTGAAATGTCTTTAGATGTCATTCGCAGCAGCTGGTTATGTGTTATTTGACCACATGGAACATTTAACGCAAGGATATTGGTTTAAAAACCATACAAAATACAGTTGGTGCAAGAAATGAAGCCGGGCGACCTGCTACAACGTAGCGTGTTCGGTGAATGGGCTTTGGAAATGCTTGATGAAAATCCGCTTTTTTATTAAAGAATTGTTTTCAGCGATGAAGCGCATTTATGGTTGAATGGCAAAATTGCCGTATTTGGAGTGAAGAGAAACAAAAGCATTGCAAGAGCTTTTGGTGAGGTTTATGGGCCGGTGGCATCATTGGATAAAAAAAAAATGCCAAAATTTGACTTTCTGGATGGACAACTTGAAGCGTAGTTGCGGTTTAAAAAGTAAATGACAAAGGTTGATTTACAACTTCAAATAAAAATTGTATACATTTTTGCACATTTTTGTTGTTTTTTTTAAATTAAAAAACCGGCGCTTAAAAAATCATCCTTTATATGTAAAAACCTGAAATCACTCACGAAGTTACTAATTAGGTCCATCTTGTGAAGAATTTTTAGACTACGACAAATGCTGGATAGCAACAGCCTTCTTTGCATTAAATGCCTTAGCTGAGAATCCTTAAAAATTAAGTTCGACTCATGTCATCATATGTATCCTTTATTCCATACGAATATTCGAAATATTCGGTATTTCTTAACGCTTAGGATTTTTTGTAAAGGCTCTCAGCCTTGGGTTCACTGATCTCAAGCTAATGGTGTGAAGATCCAAAACGAATTAAAAATAAAATAAAATTGGATATCGCAATAGTCAAAAGTGACTCTTAGTCCTCTCTCAGGAAGCTTGCTTTCATTAATGTTAGTCAGTTGTAGATATTCATTGGCATGCGGAGATAACTTCAATTACTGACTTCCAAATGTCTGAGTTTCTTACTTATTATGTAGCATTCTTAATAAAACACTACATAGTTTATGCTACTCCGCCAGGAATCGCACGGGAATAAAATTCTTACGTCAAAAATATTTTTTCTAATCCGCCCCGTTCTAAAGGTAAAAAAGAACTGACAAAGATCTTTAGCTTAGACATTAAAAAAATATTTTATTACACGACATGATAATTCATAACGTTTTCACTCGCATAAACAACGCAAGAGTTAAACACATATAATTTCTGTAAACCGCATTTAACTCAATTTAAAAGCGAGCTTAATGAGCAATTTAGTTGCAGTTTTCAGTTTTCGGTTTTCATAGAGTTAAGTCCATGCAAAATTAAAGCTGCATCAATTAAAATAGCCAGATGTGTTGATAGATTACGAGTGTACGAGTGGATTGTATAGATGATAGTAGAGAATTAATTGATTTCGATTTCGATTTTAATTTCAATTGAAATCAATTGCCATGCAATATAAATTATATTGTTAAATTGAAGCCATGCATTTGTTTGACTTGTGGTCAATACGAGACATGAAATATTTATTAACGATTATCGGTGTGATGGCAATTTTAATTAGCTTTGATTGTGCACAAACAAAAAATGATTGCATAAAATAATACACTGCGATTAAAAACATACTGGCACACCAACATAACCAAAACGAAAAGCCATGACAATGCCAATGCCTCCAAAAACACAGACTGCAACTCACTCAATCAAATCGATTGCATAATGCTGCAAGCGAGCACATACATACTATATAGGTATACATGTATTATATGGGTAAATATATGTGAAGCGGGACATACTTAAATCGATGTCATCGATTTAGACGATTGTTAAATTTTTGTTAGAGGGAGCAGCCAATCTACACATTGTCATTATTTTTCCAAAATCTCGATTACTCATCAAATTATGGATAACTTTATCAATAGATAGACTTTTTCAGCGTGTCTCTTGAGCAACGAATGAAGAGGTCTATAACCGCGTGCAATACATAATATAGGGTGGAACATCTGTTGGTTTGATTGCTAACCACTCATAATTCGGAACATAGCCTCCAAAATGCTCTTCGACACATGTCAAGCTAGATGTTCTCATTCGGCCATTTTTTTTTTTTGTGTTTTTCTTCATATTTTATTTGCAATCTGTCATTAAACAATAAGTAAATTTAAATGTATTAATAAAATGAAAGTCAAAATATTTTTTAAGTCACAAAAAACTGTATTCGCAGACATTCCGATTTTTTTTACCTTCCACATTAAACAACTAGAGGCGCGACTTTGCTTTTTATCAAAACTTATCGAATTTTCGATAAAAAGTCAAAACGAACATTCATAGATCTAACTTTTATTGAACCGTGTTACAGAGTAATATGAAGCCATAAATTTATTAATTACAAGATACATTAACTAATCTGAAGGCGGGAGGATATAGAGTAACCCTAAAGCAAATTCGAATTTTCAGGAAAAACTCCTTTTATATGCTGTTCAGTCGTTTATTTGGGTAGTATTATTTATTTATTTACAACTAATAATAAACATAAAATATAATAGCACTGGCAACCAAGGCCTTCGGCTAAGGGTAGTATTATATTTCTGTCTAATTACTTTGGTCACACTAGACAAGTAAATAGTGTAAAATGTTTGTTACGACTACCTATTAAAAACTAATTATTGATTAGGTGTAATAACTTTTAATATATAAAATGTTGAGAACTGTTTTGATTAGAGACAAAAATTAGAATTAATACTTAAAAAAATAAAATTTTTTTTTTTTTAGTGTTTTATTAAATTGACGATGTAATAAGTAAATGTTATAAAATGAATGAAGTGACTCAACCAACATAAAAACTTATTTCATTAGTTACGACAATAAAATTAAAAATTTTAAATAGTTCAATATCTAAAATCTGTCGGGAAGCTCATATGATGTCGCTTAAGACGTCTAGTTACATTTATATTTTCTAAAAGAGCAAGTGCTATATGGTTATGATGCCTATAAAGTCTTTCAATGTATGTTTTGGTAAGTTCTTAATATCATAGTAAAATGATACAAGAGCATAATGTAGGATATTTAATTATTTTTCCAGCGATGTAGACAAAAACATAATATAACCTAAGGTAATAAAAAAAATTTAAAAATGTCACGCGAAATTATAAAAGGTATTCACGCTTGCTATTAGTTTGTATGTTAGTTTATGAGTTGAGTTTTAAAATTCAAATAACTCACTTAAGTGATTGCGTTAATTTTACTTAAATCGATTTTAATTCAATTGGTTTATTTTTATTTTAATACTTTTTATATAAAAAAAAACAAAAGTTTATCATCAGATAAGTGTGCTACAAGAAACTATGCTCACCAAGAAAAATCATCATCAAATGATTCAAAACTTCAGTGGGTAGTGTTAGTTAAATCTATGATTTTAATTTTCAGTAGTTTTCACAAGTCCTATTTCTTAGAACAAAATTAAAATTAAAATATTTATTCGAAAATCTTCATTCGTCTACAAAAATGGACGTGTAAAAACGCCTGCCTAATAATTGAATGCTGGCTAGGGCCTTCATAAAATGTGGCTCGTTTCACATATTTCCACCCATGCGTATACTCTTATAGCAAATACCCAATACATATGTACGTGTGAGCCTGCACATAGAAAGATAACAAAACAACAAAACATTTCATCTGACACTAGTCAACAAAGCTGCTGCTGTTTTGCAGCACAAAATGGCATTTTTGGTCTGAACGCAAAAATTTTCATTGCATAACTTCAGGCGCCCGGTTAGTTATTGGCAGGAGTTTGTACGCCATTTTGGAACGCTATATGTAGTAAGTCTTATGACTGAACAGGGTTGCTTTATTGTCTTTGTGTGCGATGGCTGTTATCAAAACCATTTCATCGGATGTTTTAATCAAGTCTAACCAACACAAATCACTCACGATGTGGGCTCTATGACAAGCCACAGTCTTTTGTGTGACGCGAAATTCAATTAACACAAAGTTAAAACTTTATGCGCACACACACACAAACACCAACACACACACACACATAGATACAGCCAATTTACAGTTAACCAAAAATTAATTGACATTGAGGGAGCACGCCAAAAGCTGCGCGGCTCTTTGATAAGTTCTAAAATTTAATGTACTTTAATATCATAAAATCTGTAAAAGCGACAACGACGTCAACAACAATAGCAATAACATTGGAGTCGACGATAAAAAATGCAATGTGTCGAATTTAAGATACTCTCTTCGTAGAGCTACATGATGGAGTACTCTTTTGTTTTGGTGAACTTGACTAAGATATAACTTGAATTGTAATCCAAGCTGTAGCCGCACTGAGAGAAACTCTTTTTTCCATAAAGAAAATCTATAATTCCTTAAAAAACACCCGAAAAATGTGTTTTGCTTATTTGATACATTGGTCGGCTTCAAAACTATTCTATAGTTAAATACATTATAGGTCATTTTATTCGAGAAGTAAAGAAATTTTTTTTACTTGGTTTATTTACGAGCACTAAACGCTATGAAATTTCCCCACTACTGTGGGTTCCCCGACATGAGGGTACATTTAAAAATGCAGCCCAACATCTCCTAAAATTTACCAAATTCTTACTTCTTTAAAAAATATAATCACTTTAATCATCAACATTAATCAGCTTTCGTGTATTCAACGTATGCTCCTACCCACAGTAAAAATTAAACCAAACCAATTGTATCCTCTTTTAGGGTATAAATAACGCCGTAAAGGGGTCACAAAACAAGTCATAAAGCGGAAGGCAAGCGACACGCTCCCAAAGACCGTAAACAAGCGAAATATGCATGATGTACGACAGCTGCTAGGTGGAACAGGATGGTTGCCTGGTCGTGGGTTTTGCCGGATTTTGCTGGGTATTACTGAGTGTTTTGTATTCGGTAATATTAACTGAAAGGTAAAGCCAGGCTAAGTAGCCTTAGTAGCTGCCTTTGAGACTACTGCCACTGGCGCTACTGGCTACGTATATTTGAAATTCCATTTACATGCTTTTGGTCCGAATTGTGCCACAGACGAACCAAAAGACCCCAGCAAGCCAAACGACTAAATAGCTAGATACCATACAGACGGCACAAAGTGTTGATAACTGGCATTTTCACAGGTCCTGCCGGCAGGTGTTGGATCTGTTGCTTGCAACTGATTTAAATTATTCGAATGTTTGGCTTTTGGTCGTTACGGGCGCATAAATTCCAACCCACTGCCAGACCAACTGACCAAACCAACACCAATTGGCCAAGATAAGATGTAATGGCTTTTTATTGCCATACTTATCTGCAAGAGTTACGAGCTGGCCAATGTAACTCCTTCGTAAATGCCCGCTCCAGTCGGTCAATGACTCCAACAGTATGTGCCATCCACCAGGCAGTTAGTCGCCATGGCCAGCTTAATGGCCGCTGAATGATTTAACAAAATTTTCCCATCTCTGCTTAGACGCTGCCACAAGCCCCATGTTGCATAGCATGGTTCAGACACAGTCCGTACGGCGCTAACTCATCGTCAGCTGGGAATTTCCCACGTGCATCAGCGCCGCCGCTTGAATCATTTGTATTACGCTGCTCCGCCAAGTTGTCGCAATTTACATTCAATTTTAGATCAATACCCGCACATAATGCTCTCCACGCTGAGTAGGCGGCACTCTTGTATCATTTTTATTGTTGCTTGTGGCGGCATTAGAGCGATTTGGTAGCATGCAACAACCGCCAACCAAAAAAAAAATAAAAATATCCGGCTGGAAGAATGAGTCGCTACTTGGCGTGCTGATTTCTCAGGTGGTCGCTTTCGCACATGTATTTACATCGTAAATGCAACCACACATAAACAGACACTCAAGCATAGATACATACACATACATACAGCTATATACACACAGCACGTGAGCAGACCATTGTTCAATACTTTAACTGGCTCTGACTTTTCGCAGACGCTTTATTTCGCCATATCGTTACTGCACTGTGGTCAAAATGATAACTTAATGGAATGAAATGTATCGGCATAGCGATACATCGGTGGATGAGAGACAGTTTTACTTCTGCCTCAATTCTAAGAAGCCCAGATATTTGGGAATGCCCTGTTAACAGGTTTATATTCCCGATAATATTAACAAATACGTACTGTGCGAGTAAGCTTAAAACTAAAAGATTACAGAGCATAGACAAAGACACGCAGACAGATTGACAGACCAAATCAGAGTTTTAGGCTGATATCTTTTCAATATCTTATGATATCGTAACGAAGATAAAAAAAAACGTTATATAATATGTAGATACGGTTGATTTTTTTAAGCTGTGGAAACAAGATACAGATATTGTCTATTAACTGGGACTTCTTTGAAAACCTCCAAGCTCAAGTACTTACAGTAACATACATAATGGTTCAAATACATAAACGTAATATTTGTATCTTCGAACATTCTTGCGTTCAATACATTTTAATCCTCAGCAATCACATAGCGTGGAGGCTTGTGAGACTTCAATAGACAGCTTGGGAAGCAATTTAGAAGAATAAAGAATCTCAATAATTCAAAGGTACAATAGATGAAAATTGTTTTTAATTAGGATGGGAACGCTGCTTATGAATTTTTTGTAACAAATCTTCTACTGGCCCTAAAAAAAAGAATCTCAGGCCGAAAGCCTATGTTGCTCTGCCGTTTCAAATCTAGAATTAACTTCTTCTTTAAATAAATAGAATCTGCTTTGGGACACCTTATTTTTAACAACTAATAATACACAAACTAATTGCTTTTAAGCTAAGTCGTTACACACAAGTATTCTGCTATAATTAAATTAGCTCCAAAAAAATAGGGACCTTTTAATCTGGGGACACACTGCACTTATTGGAAAAATGGCGTACGTTAAAGTCGGGCGCAGATGACTTTGGGATACCCTGTACCACCACATTGCAATTAAGTCCGACACATTGCTTAAAACCTCCAAAAGATATTTTATTCGGCAAATTAAAAAAAAAGAAATCAGTCGAATTTTGCACCAAACAATTTTTTTGACCGATCGGTCCTATGGGGACTATATGATATAGTCAACCGATTTTGATCAAATTTAGTACACTGATTGGGAACTATAAAAAACTTCCGACTGCCAAATTTGGTTCCGATATCTTCAAAACCAAACGAAACGCAATGAATTTTGTAAAAAAAAGCGTTTTTTTGACCGACTGTTCCTATGGGAGCTATATAATATAGTCAACCGATTTTGATCAAATTTGCTACAGTGCTTGGGTACTCTAAAAGACTTCTTAATGCCAAATTTGCCAACAATATCTTTACAAACAAACGAAACGCAACGAATTTTGTACAAAAAACGATTTTTTGACCGATTGGTCCTATGGGAGCTATATGATATAGTCAACCGATTTTGATCAAATTTGGAACAGTGCTTGGGAGCTCTAAAAAACTTCTTAATGCCAAATTTGGTTACGGTATCTTCACAAACAAACGAATCACAACGAATTTTGCACAAAACACGTTTTTTTGACCGATTGGTCCTATGGGAGCTATATGATATAGTCATCCGATTTTGATCAAATTTGCTGCAGTGCTTGGGAACTCTAAAAAACTTCTAAACGCCAAATTTGGTTACGATATCTTCACAAACAAACGAAACACAACGAATTTTGTACAAAAAAACATTTTTTCGACCGATCGATCCTATGGGAGCTATATGATATAGTCAACCGATTTTGATAAAATTTGGTACAGTGCTGGGGGTCTCTAAAAAACTTCCGGTTGCCAAATTTGGTTATGATATCTTCATAAATAAACGAATTATCCATCTAAAACTTTTGCTTTTTTTCGAGGTCCTCTGAAACACCCCTATGGGAGCTATATAATGTAACCCCGATATCAAAAAAATAAAATAAACTTGTCTCCTATGGATTAATAAGGGATCTTATCTGAAAGTTTGGTTGCTCTAGCTCTTACCATCTCTGAGATCTAGGCGTTCATACGGACAGACGGACAGACGGACATGGGTATATCGACTTCTCGAGTCACACTGATCATACTTTAGGTAACTTTGGGGGGTCTCCGACGTCTCCTTCTGTACGTTACATACATTTTCGGCTTGCACAAACACAATATACCCTTTGTACCATACGGTACAGGGTATAAAAACACGGTGCAAAAATGATCAACAGTAATATAGAACACATTGTTGTAAAAATCTCGAATCAATAAATAAGAACAAATATTAAATCATCTGATTCAAAAACTTGACAAAAACATTTAACTTAGCAAATACTTAAAAAGTTTATTTTAGGAACTTAACGCAATAAACTGCTAAATAAGAAATATGGTACAGATTTTTAAGATTTGCAAAATTTCGAAAAATTTCGTAAATTTAAAATCAATAATATTAAAATAAGATAAAATAAAATAAAATAAAATATAATATAATATAATATAATATAATATAATATAATATAATATAATATAATATAATATAATATAATATAATATAATATAATATAATATAATATAATATAATATAATATAATATAATATAATATAATATAATATAATATAATATAATATAATATAATATAATATAATATAATATAATATAATATAATATAATATAATATAATATAATATAATATAATATAATATAATATAATATAATATAATATAATATAATATAATATAATATAATATAATATAATATAATATAATATAATATAATATAATATAATATAATATAATATAATATAATATAATATAATATAATATAATATAATATAATATAATATAATATAATATAATATAATATAATATAGTATAATAAAATAAAATAAAAAATAAAATAATAATTCAATTCTTTGGGTCATTCTAAGCAACTTTGCCCAAGAAACTATGGTTCTAAAATGAATTTCGAGTCGCCCACTTTTTCAAAAAAGGTTTATTTTCGAAATATTAAAAAATCGACTTAGACATTGCATTGAAAAAGCATTAGCCAAATGTGTATTTGGGGGTTTTTGGGGTCGAGGAATCCATTTTTGAAATCTATTGTTTTGGGCGCCGCCAGAGTGCGCTTTAGTGTATTTTTTTCGTGTTTTATGAACGTTCCACAAACTATAAGACATAAAATTCAAGTTTCAGAATCAAAATCGGTCTTGCCCGTTTTTTCAGCCATAGATTTAGCATTTTTACAAATTTTCATTTTTACCTGCTAAAATGTTAATTTTGACCACTGTTTAATGCCTGGCTTTGCTTGGCTTGTCTTGACTTTGCTTGCTTCTCGCTATTCTTGCCAAGTTTCCCGTTCATGTATAAACGTTACTTGCATCTTTGATGACTTAAAAACCAAACCGAAAACATGGCCATAAAAGCTCTTGAAAGTTGTCGAACAATTAATAGTGTAGAAGTTACAGTTTAATGTTAAATTTTAAGGCAAAACCCACTTGAACCATGCACTTTACTCAACGATTGATTGGCTTAATTTATGATACCCATGTACACACTATTATATACTTATATGAATAGATTCAATCGTATAATGGTATACTATTAAGTGATATGTGGTCTTAACCATAAACTCCTTAGTTGTTTACCGAGCTTAACCAGAAAAGTTGTTTGTGTTCTCTTATTTGATGTGTTGAAAATATTTATAAAAAAAAATAATAATATTTCAACAAAACAATTAAATTATTTCATGGCAAGCCAGACAACATAATCTCCTTAAATACACACATTTGTATATACTTTATATAAGAGCAAATATTTATATGCCTCTCATTCATGCCACATGCCACAGGAAACGCTTTCATAAGGCGAGTCGTTTTTCGCCCTGCAGCCTTTTTGTTTGTTTAGCCATACAACTTCATGACGTAATTTACACCTCAGAGTTGATTTTTCTTTTTAATAAAATGTCTCTGTGCTGGCAGATATTACACCATCCTTTTGTCCTTTTTTTTTGTTGTTGTCACGTGTTTTACTTATGGTCGGAACGAGTTTCTCAACAATTATTTTCAATTTGAGTTTTTCCAGGCATGAAATGAATTTCTTTTTACTTTTTTATTCCTAAAGTCTTACAGTCAAAGCGAATACACTGAAAAAGTTTGATAGATCAAATGCTTTTTTAAAAAGCTGCAGCTAATTATAAATAAAAATAAGTTACACTAGTACAGTTAGTTTGTTGAATTTTAGTATTTTACGTAGGTACAAACGTATAATATGTATATAGAGAAGAATCCTTTGGAGAACCAGTAAAGTTATATGTATTTAATATGGTCAGGATTTAAAAAATTGATAGTTACAGTCCGTTTAATTTATGATTATAAAAACAAAGACAACGCAATTTGAGATTTGGACACTTTGTATGAAAAGGCTATGTTTTTCGCCTGTTCCAATTTTCGATGACGCGTTCGAGCATAATCTGATAACACGGGTAATATTGGCCTCAAATGTTTCAATCGTAGCTGGCTTATCCACAAGCACTTTAGACTTCACGTATCCCCAAAGGAAAATGTCTAACGGTGTGATATCACACGATCTTGGTGGCCAATTCACCGGTCCGGAGCGTGAAATTAATTGTTCACCGAATTAGTTCCATAAAATGGCCTAAGCGCGCGGAAAACATTCTTTACAGAATTCTCTCATTCTTTTTGTAATATACATAATTGTACGATTTGTAAACGTTGTTCGGTTGTAAGTCTCTCCATGATGAAATGTCAATGAAAACTGAATAAAAACACACGCCACTTGACAGTACGCGAGATTTATAAAAAAAAAACTTATTAAAAAAAAAATCTCTACCATGTACGGAAGTTCAAAGCTTCACTCATTCACATTTTTGTATGAAAAAAAAATTTTCACTCAAAGTTTTTCATTTGCGTTTAGTTACGTAGTAGTAGTAGTAGTGGTAGTAGTAGTAGTCGTTTTTCGTTTATAGTTCCATAACATGTACAGTTTCCATCCGATTTCGACTCTTAAAGCTTAACTTAAAGCAAAAATTACACTTTTTTTCAACTTTGATTGCTTGTAACTTCTATAATTTTTATTTAATCTTATACATAATTATATATCACTGCACATCAATACCTTTTGATCTAATCATCTTTTATGTCGATACAAAATTTTGTTCACGAGATATTGACGAATAACTGAAATAAGTGCCCAAAAGCATGTTTTTTGAAAATATCTCAAAAACGGTGCTTAAGAAAAAAAAAAAGATTGCTATTTTCGTGTTTCTCGACCCCAAATTACTATAAAAAACACTTTTTTACGAAGGTTCACTCGATGACCCTTAAATTTGTAAGCTAGTGTAATTGAATACCCATCGATTATATTTGGAACATATTTTTGTCAAATTTACGGTTTGGTCGTTATATATCCATTCCTATGAATTTTTTTTAATTTTCGGCAAATTTTTGAGAAAAATGCTATTTCGAATGTACATTTAAAAATGTTAAAAAAGTTTCTCATACAGTTTTATTCATGGGTCGTAGAGTTCGATCGTTTGAGAAGAATATGTGTGGTTGTTTATCAAAATCGAAAAACAGATTATGGAAATAACGGGAATTTTTGTAAAAAGTACAAAAAGTCAAATTTCAAAGCCTAAAGCTTTAGATGGATCAGTCGTTTGTTTATGAATATATCGTTACCAAATTTGGTAAATAAATATCTGGGGTACGCCATCTTTCTTCTCCGAGTTTTTTCTACTCATTTTATTGAGTAGATTGTATTTTTACGCTAAAAGTTGAAGTCTTTGATGTTTTTTATTTCTATTATATTTATATTTGCGATCCTATCTTTTTCAAATAACCAATATAGAACGCTTATGCATAAAATACAATAATTCCTATCACAGATCTGTAGTGGTGGTATCTTGTTTTTACGCAAAGACATCGGAACAATTACTTGAATTTTTTATTTAACAGTTCTGGAGTCAGCAGCCTGAATTTATTGGCTGTGAACAATCTGTAGACAATCAAGCCCCTTGCGGCATGCGGTCATGGTCAATCAAGTATGGTTGTGCAACGGATTGATTTAGGTATTAGCATGTTCATAAATATTTGAGTCAAGTTAAACCCAAAAACCAGTGGAGCATGTTTGAGTCACTTATATTGACGAGCTTGATGAATTGGCAGTCCGGTTACTTGTATGATACGAACGCAGGTAGGGCAGTTTTTTTGACCAATCTGCCCTATGGGAGCTATACCATATAGTCAACCGATTTCGATCAAATTTAGTACAGTGTTTAAGAACTATAAAAAATTTCCGACTGCCAAATTTGATTTCAATATCGTCACAAACAAACGAAACACAACGAATTTTGTGCAAAACACGTTTTTTTGATCTGTCCTATGGGAGCTATATGATATAGGCAACCGATACAGTGATTGGGAACTACAAAAAACTTCTGAGTTCCAAATTTGGTATCTTCATAAACAAACGAATTATCCATCCAAAGCATTTGGTTTTTTTTTTCAAGGTCCTCCTGAACACCCCTATGGGAGCTATATAATGTAAATCCGATATAAAAAAAAAATAAAATTAATTTGTGCCTCCAATGGAATAATGAGGGATCCAATCTGAAAGTTTGGTCGCTCTAGTATTTACCATCTCTGAGATCTAGGCCTTCATACGGATGGACAGACAGACAAACGGACATCGATATATCGACTTATCAAGTCACCCTGATCATATTTTGGGTAACTTTGGGGGGTCTCCAACGACACCTTCTATATGTTACATACACATTGCTAAGGCATCTTCCTTGTGTTCCCTAGGTACAGACTAAACTTTGCAAAATAGGGTAGTGCAAAATGGAGCGGCGATCTGTGTTGATACAGGGAAGTCTAGAGTCGGACGTTGTCGACTGTAGCATTTGCATCATTAACGAAAAAATTAGAGTTATGATGTTTCGAAATGAATGAAGAAAGCAGAACCGGCGATGGCAAGCCAAGCAATTAATAGGCGGAGCCCCCTAGTTTCCGTTGAGTGAACACGCTGCTTCGGCTTTACAAAACAAAAACTTTTAAAACGTCACTCAAAAAACTAAAAATTTAATATTTCATTGCTCAAGTGAATTTTTGTTATAAAGAAACTCTTGAATCTTAATCAATTTTTCATGCAGCTATACTTACACATTGTTCATAATCTTGTCTAAGCGCACTCAGCTCGGTTATTATTTCCACTTCATGATTTCCTTTGTTATGCTATGGCGCATTTTCATCTAGTTTATTTCAAGTTCATCTCAATTTGAGCAAGCCCCCAGACATCTGGGCTATGTTACTCTAGAAAATACTAATCACTTTGTCTGGCTTGCTGCTTCGGGCCAATTCCGCAATTCCTTAGTCATCTTCCTCTAAGTGGCACGCCCACAGCATGTACTTTGACTACATGCAGACTCATATATACTTACTCATATACTCATACTCATTCATATAGCTGGAAAATTTGCCAGCTCATCATTTGTGCAATGCTCTGTAATTATAGTGGAGCGGGAAACTTGAAACTCGACCAAAAGGAAAATGCGCTGCCAAAAGCACACAGCTGGGCCAACGCATTGCCCAGTCTTAGTTGAGTCAGTCGCCTTTTCCATCTGCAGCAAAGCATTTGAGAGTGCCGCCTTTTCATGTTGATTATGCTAATTCACAGCCAAACACAAAATCCAGTGAACCTGCTCGGAACCGCACAAATCCATCCATCCATCTATCCATCCGCCCGCGCACAAAGGTTTACGGCTTTTTCGACATCCTTGCTGCTACTTCCGTCGCACTTCCGTTGCCAGCACCCTGGTCTTTGGTGCCGCATGCCACTTTAATGAAAAATGCTGCATAATTCGGCTGCCTGGGGGTGCGCTTTTATAGAAGTTGCGTGCAATGCCGTCGTGTCCCACGTACCCCTCTCCACCCAGTGCTCCTGCAGTTGTTGCTTTTCTGTGTAATTAAAGCGCCAAGAAGTGAAAGCTATTCTTGTGTAACCATTAACACCACACCTCGCTGGCTGAGCAGCACAAAGTACAGGCAATCGCATAAAAGCTCAAGAAAACAGAGCGAAAGTTCGAAAAGAAGCAGCAGCGGCAACTCCAGTTCCAATGAACAAGAGACTTTGAGCAAGTGTTAAAAAAATTTGAAAAATACGCATCTGACAGTTTTGAAAAATGAAAGCGCTGCAGCAGGCTAGGGGCGTGGCAGGCAGCCCAAGGAGCAAAGGACGCCATCCGGCAATACGCCATAAAACGACGCCATCTCGTAAAGCGAATATTGCAAATGTGGCAGAAAATATGGCGTCAGTCAAAAGCCAGCGCAGCGCTCTTAATGCTCGCGACAGCAAATAAATTGCATTTCAGTGGAGCGCAGCTTCAAACAATGAGCTATTTGTATACCCTGTAGGAGGCGTATAAAGATTAGTGGCTGATCATAATTACCTTTAGCAATAATGATCGGTATTGATATGATATTTTCGTATATACGTTTATATGTACAAATTTCTACGTCACAGAGATAAAAAAAAGCAAATTTAAAGATACAATTTTTCGTATGCAAGTCGAGTTTGGGAAATTATATGGATATCTACCGAATACGAATTTCGCAATTGACATCAAGACAACATTTTTTTTTAGAACCGGTTGTTTTTTATATGTAATGGGTTCGCTGAATCCAAAAGGAATTTAGTACGTCGGGATTTTGAGATAGTTTCCAAAATACACATCTAATTTTTTGGGGGCATTAGAGGTTATGTCAGAAATGTTGTAGCCTCCAAAATAATTCGTTTTGAAGGTTTATTAAGGTAAGGTAACACCAAGACACTTTGGGCAAATTCTGATAGCGAATTCGGACTCAACACGTTGAAATATATAAGAAACTATACGAACAACGAAGTTAGATTTTTGAAAATATATCGACCCTGTAGCGCGAAATTGTAACAATTTTTAAAGAACTGTTCTAAAATCCATAATTTATCTTCTGATAAAATATATTTACATATTTTTAACCAAATCATGATAGTGACAAAGACAATTGAGGTTCAATTTTATCCTGAACGTATTCTTGGCTAAAATGTCCAATGTGTAAGCTAAGAAAAAAAAATTTGAAGCATAATTTTCGCTGTATACAAAACATTGTGACGTCAGCATAGGTATATAGTACTGAATGATAATCACAAAATCATACAATGTCATGTATTGTGACGAGTTAAGTTTTGTACGGTCTAAGAAAATATGCCATTTGTAGATACACCCAGGTGGTGGTGATACTTCTAGACATCGTGTAAACACTCAAAAGCAATTACTACTAGGAAACCAATTTCATAAAAAAAAAACAATTTTTTTTAGTCTATGTTGTTCTTGCACACTAGCGTTTCTGCCTTCCTGCATTTTTGCCCGACTTCATGAACAGCTTAACTGACTTTTCATGCAAAGAAACACTCATTCCCTTACCACTTAATGTATCAAAACAAAACTTGGCGCCCATATTAAATATTTCTGGTGCAGAGTATTGCATTGTCGCGTACAGCCCCGACTGAATCAATTTTTTAATAAATAATATTGCTTTCAGTGAGTTACTAAGGAAAGTTTATTAAGTTTTACAATAACATGCTTAAAGTCAAAGAGCAGAGAAAGTTTCACAAACTTTAAGCGGTACCTTGTCTAGTTTTTACAAACAAACAATGGTTAAATTTTTAAATTGTTAAACGCAAACGTTAAATACATACTTTAATGTGTCACTGCACATGGGCCACTATGGTATTTGAAACTGCCAGACAAGCTCACTCCGCTTAGGCAGTCGGTAGTTTGACTCTGTATACTAAATTAAGTTGTTATCCAGTGGAAAAATATGCAAATTGTTTTTGGCTCATGTCAGACATAAACTTTTTTTATGGCCAAGTGACATGTAAGGCTAACCAAACAATCCAATGCCCAAAGACTACTATACACCATTAAACCCCTTCCCAGATCAGTGCTATGGCACTTGGCATTTGTCTAGCGAACACTTTCGTCTGGCGCCAAATAACAAAAAAGAAAACAGAGTGTGTGTGTGTGTGTGACTAAATAAAAATGGGCGTAAAAAGTGGCGCATGAGATATGGCTGTGTGTATGAGTGTGAGTGATGGCGGATTACATTTATGCACACTTCGTGTATCCTAAATCAGATAAGAGGATCCTAACCAAACGACACGCCGCCTCGCTGTAAAATAATTGCAAATCATAAATATGAGGCGGGACAGCTTCTCCCATCTCCTCCCAGTGCCCTCACTCAGCACACGTTCGCGACGGCGTCAACATGGAGTCATTATTTAGTGCAACAACGGAAACGACCGTGCAGTAGCAACAACAATTTAATGTGAATCCCTCATAAAACCACCTGCAGAGACAGCGCAATGAAATTTTTAATAGGGTGAGCAAGTGAAGCTAAGGCGAACTCTTTATTCTTTTTCCAAATGTTTCTTGTAGATGTGTATGAAATGTGAATAATTCAATTTAATTTCACTTGCTACCACAAAAGGAAATCTCTTTTATCCTCAAAAATTTACTCACAACAACAAGAAAACCCTAAAAAGGGTTTAATACCCTATAGCGACGTCCATGTCTTTCTGCATGGGTCTAACCCTACGCCACTGGTTATGCCCTGTTGATTTCGCTGAGTGCAGCTAACAGTTAATTAAGACATTCAAGCCTTGGCAGCCCCGTCTCCTCCCACGCTTCTATAGCCTCATTCACGCCGCCTTAGTCAATGGAGTCTTTCGGCAGACTCGCGTGTTTGCCTTTAACGCCATTTTCCCTGCCGTTGCATCCATTTTAGCAACTTTGTGTGTGTTAGTGTTTATATGTTCGTGTTTTCCTATCGACTAAAAGTTCAGAGCACGGGGTAAGCACGGTGTAATACTTACAAGCTTCTAATTGAGCGTGCACTGGGCGCTTCTAATTATCGCCTGAACCGAAAGGTTTCCCATTTCATATGCCTTTGACGCTATTGTTACTCCTCTTGTTGTTAGTTGCAAATTTCACTAGCGACATTATGGCCAAAAGGTTCAGCCAAAAACATAAACTAACTTGTTCGGCAATACACTTTAAAGGCACAGAAAGGGGTTGCTTATAATGATCAGGTTGGGCTTACTACAGTGGAGCATCAACCGGGGAATCAAACCGACACTCATCCATCCATATAGCGAAACAACTTCATTGCCATGTGCAGACCTTGTATTTGTGGCTGAGCTTCCGTGTATGTGTGTATGTTTTTGTGTGGGCAAATTTCCTGTTCTGCTTTTTATGGCGGCACGTAATCAAATTAAGCAATTACAGACTTTACCCCCATAGTACGTAACCACGTAACCCACCATCACCGTACACGTTCTTGATTATGGGGCAGTTGCTCAACTCCATTCGACTTAAAGCGAACTGGATAAATCAGCAGTTCAGAGATGTGAATGTGCATGTTTTTGGAGTGAGTGAGTCTGCTGTGCGCCTGGGACTCATAACGTTAAACTTAAAAGCAGCAAATGAAACTCAAAAACGGCATAAATGCTTTTCCAGAGTCAGTGACAAGTGGCAATTATGCAGGCTCCCATCCGGCTTAATGAATCCATTAGCTCTGAGCCCCTTTTTGAAGATACATGTGACTGACTGCAAAGTTGACTCAAGAGTGTATTTCTCTAGGCACACAAATATCTTTTTCATATGTTAATAGTTTGCTTTATGAGCCATTTATCATGCCCAGGACTTATAGACAAACATTAATTTAACCTATCGATTTATGCATGACCACGACTGCTCCCTTTGGCTATTTATACCCTAGAATAAACATTCCAAACATAACTCAGTTTCTTTTCAAATTAGGCCAAAACTGTAACCAATATGCTGCAAGTTTATTTTGGATTGGCTTATTCGTCTAATATTTAGCAAAACCATGTAGGCAATCAATACTCTGGCTGTGGGAGGGAATATTTTCCAGCTGGAGTGTCCTATTTAGCAAAACCAGTAAATGCTGGAGCGCTTTAGTGACCAGGTCAGCGTGAAAGTGTTTACGAGTCGGTCCTTCACGGAGAGTCGTAAAAACCTTTACTTTCCTTAACTTTTCACGCTAATCGTTTAACCCATAAAACCCTAAAAGCTCGTCTAATTATGACTGACCACGCAGCAGTGGAACTCTCTTGTGTTTGGTTTCCTTTTCTTTTGCGTTTTTTTTTTACTGAATGAAACAGTAAGAAAGAATGGCTAAAAAGGCGACTGCTTGAATGAAGCAAACTTCTGAATGACACTAGTCGTCACACCATAGAAGAAGCCACACCAGCCAAAAAGTTTCCCTACTAGCCCAATGAACCATTCTTGGTTTGGAATGAGGAATTCATGTTTATACTACCTCAACTTTTCTGCTTTGAATTCAGCTGGTGGATGTGTTTTTCAAAGGCTTACTTCAAAGTTTGTTAGGAAAGAAGTATTGCAACTCGATTTCTGCATCGATCGAGTTGCCAGTTGAGTAATTCCCTTATTGCTCTGCCGCCTTATTATCATATTTTTATTTTTACTTCGTATTTATGGTTAAAATTTCAGTCACGTAACTGGGACGTGAGCATTTTTGGGCAACTTTACGGCATGAACTTGAACGAGTTGAGAAATTTGAGTAGACAAGAATTCAGACTAGGCGTCACGGCGGAAATTCCCACCTCTCATCCCTGATGCACTACTATTGTTCCATGCACTTGTCGAATAGAGCAAAATTGCTGTGCAAACTTGGCCAGCCAGTTGTGCCTCAGGGCTCTGATTGGAATCAGTCTTATAGTCGTATAAGCCTGCGTACCAATGCATTCGATGTCTGTCCACTAGTTACACAGCTTAGTCCATGTTCAACAACTCATAGACAACAGACAGGCTTGCAGTTGCCTAGGTATTCCCACTACTAAGGGCTACAGCTACGGTGTAGAGTTTGTTTGGGCTGCAGTACGCCACTTGTGGACACACGAGCTACTGAAGAGATACATATCGACGCAATCTGATTGTTTTTGATTTCAATTTGTCAATGGTTTCAGTTTTAAGCTCAGCATCAGCAACACTCCAGCAGCAAACTCCCTCAAAACCCTACCAGAGCATTCAGCGTTAAACGCAATGTAGCTGACAGTTCATGAATCTGTAATTGGAAGCCACAGGAGAAGGCTGTCTGTGGATGTTCTTGCACTGACTGCCTGAAGTACTTAAGTTGCTGCTTGTCGATTTGTCTAACAGCTTGTTACTTGGTGTATGCTTGGAACGAATGGATTTCATAGTATTATGGGGTGACTTCCCATTGCACATTTCATACACGCAACTAGCAGAAAAATGACAGATTCATCCATTCACTAGCTTCCCCAAACTACATCCATCCCTCACCTGCTAAACCCACAATGGCAACTTTCATATTAATTATTACTGTGGCGTTTGATACAAAAAACTGAAATGGAAACCATTCAAGCCCTGTAGTTGACATTTCTCTACTCGCTGACAAATCGATTTTTGTGCCATCCAGTACTCCAGAGACATTTGACCTAAAAGCAGACTCATGTTCTGGATTCAGGGGTTAAGTTCAGAATTCGATTTCAGCTCCCAGCTCCCAGCTAAGCATCAGTTCGAGTCAATTAGGCTGTGCACTTGCATCTATTTGTGCTCCTTTCTTTACTGAATCGATTTGGAAGCTCATCAACTTTAACATTAATGGTATTCATAGCTCATCGTTCATTCATAGAAACGCCTGGTTGACTGGTTGGCGGGGTGTCTGAGCTGCTTATCAGTAAATGTTGCGCTTTATTAAGTTATGAAAATTTTTTAGTGTTCATTGATTGTGCCTTTACAAAGTATGTCGACACGAGGACTCCTCTTGTTGTTGGTGGCAGTGGGACAGCCGCAGACATATTTTCCAACTCATTTGATTGCGCGTTGTGTGTGAACGAACATCTAAAATTCAAATATCACTGCTAAAAAGCGTAACCATGTTTGTATCCTTACTCCAAGCAAAACACACAGAGACACACTGGCATAGTACATAGTCCACAATACTAAGCAGCAGCCATTTTGTGCAACACGAAGCATGCCGGCAACAGCAACAGCAACCACTCCAGCCATCATCGTCGTCGTCGTCATCATCATCGGTGGCATCATCCCTTGCCCCGAACTTTATGATCGAATGCTAATAAAGGCGTCTGACGTTGCGAGTTGGCGCCAACTTGCATAATTCAATTACATCCGATGTAGACTCATAAAACGAAATCAAAGGAAAACAAAGCGTCACGCTTCATTAACTTTAGTACAGAGGCGCAGCGTGCTCCCCATAGTTATCGTACATCTGCCCCAACTCAAGCGGTTAAAGTGGTGTCTAGAGCCATGCAACAAATCGTACAAATTTGGAGCTGTTTTGGCAGCGAGACTATACAAGGAGCAAAATTACTTCCATAGCCATAAAAGCATCGAACTTGGTTATGCGGAAAGAAATAGAACTTTTTCATTGTCCTACGCCTTGGCAGACTTTTGATAGAGCCTTCTTTTTCTAGTGCAACTTATGTTTGTTGGTCATTTTCTGAGCCACAAAAGTCACTTGACGGCGACAGTTTATGGCTTCTTTCATTATTATGAGCTCTTAAGGGCTGTGGTCCATAAGCTGAGTGAATAATCTTTTGCCTGGCTTTTGTAGCCATTTTGAGATTGAAATGTATTTAATTATACATATGCTTTCTTTATGTTCTAATAATTAAAATAATTTTCTGATTAGTTCCTGACGTGGCTGTTTCAACAATCTATTAAGATTTTACTGTTCTAACACTCTTAAACAAAACAAAGTATATACTGTATCGAAAGGACCATTTTCGTGCAAATGTATTTAGGCTGAAGGAGGCATATGCGACATAATAAAGTATAGGGTGGGCCATCTGTTAGTTTGTTAATTGCAAACTGGGCAAATGTAAATATACAAAATGCAAGTTTGAAATTACTCATTTATGTATTAGAAATAATAATGCCCAATGGCCGCCGGGGCTTGGCTCTACGGTTCCGCATGCGAACATCGTAATATTTTTTGTTTTAACGAAAACTCATCTGCCTGTTTTCCCATCCATTGAACCAATAAGCGACACTGATGATGGTCTGTGGGCTTCAATTGTTCCTTCGTTTGAATCTTTTAAGCGGGTAATGCAGATCAGCATGCCAAATTCGACGAAAAGTGGGCCTAGCAAAGTATAATTCTGGCGAACGATTGACACTGATCTCAACTATATTTTTTTCACAGAACGACTATTATCATAGTACGCCTGTACCACTTTAATGCGTTGTTCGGTTGTTAAACGATCCATGACTAAAATTGAATAGTTTTGAACTTGATAAATACGAAGAGAATCCACTTTGGATGGGTATGTTCCGAATTATGAGTGCTTAACAACCAAACTAACAAATGGCCCACCCTGTACATTGTTTTATCAATAGCACAAACAGTAGATTTAGTCTTGTTCGTTCGTCCACCCGTCACGGATCTCGGAGACTTAATGAGCTAGAGAAACACCACCTTCACAATTAAATACCTTTCCCAACATACTCAACCATCATTCCACGAAATGGCAATTGGCAATAATTGTTTCGTTAAAAAGCAAGCTACAGCCAACAAGCTTTTTATATAGTCTCACGTCAGCCAAATAAACAAAGAAACGCTGATATTTTTACAAAAAGTCACCCTATTCCACAAACCGTTTATAAGTACTTATTATTAAAATATGTTTTTGGAAAAAGTAGGCTGATTAACCTTTTCTTTTTGATATATTTTTCTTAATATGAACTAAGCCTAAAATGGTTGCCTTGGATTTAATCAAAGGACATTTGTCTTTGTACTGATTTCCACATTTTGTAACAGATATTCCGAACTTTGCAATTCTACAAAATGTATCGATGGGTCTTGTAACAGTTGTTTGTACTAGCTTCAGCAAAAAAGAATGGAACACTCACCCAACTAAAGTGAAACAATGCTCGATTAGTCTACGAAGTAAGTAAAGGATAAACTATAGGAATATACGTTTTCGTCTTAAGCTCTATTTACCAACTATAACAAAAGATGATAGCGGCATAAGTGGGCCAACAGCCGAAAACGATTTAGGATCGAAGAGTTCTTCGAATGAGCCCGTTCAAAAATATGCAAAATTTCGGAACCCATAAGGATGGAGTACACTGAGAGTCCATTACAGCTTTTCAAAATTTACTTAACGTCGTATTCCCAATCCAGTCAGCGGTACTAAGTCTGTGGACTACATATAGGTAATAGTTCTAGACGAAGACGATAGCAATACCAGCCATAATTTAATGGAAGTGTTGAAAGTTATAGAGCTAAACGATATTGATAACGAGCATACTGAGCTAAGGTCAACGTTTGATACATCAAATACCAGTAGGGATTTATTGAATTCGCAGAAAGACAAAGACTTTCACATCGCCAGCAGGAAAGTTAAATACATGATAACCAGTTGCTGGTAGCTGGAATATTACGAATGAATCATTTGTAAATTAAGAAAGACCGGATCCAGTTATGATTCAGCTGGTTTCATGTGACTAACATGTGACAGCGTGTTAAAATAGTGCTTGATTATGTTGTGTCTATTACGAAGAAACTATAGATAGGTGCCTACTGAGACTATTGAAGGAAGCCAAATAAACAGTAATATAACCATATCCATGTAGAAAGGAGCAGGCAGGTCATCACACGACGTTACTATTATGGTCAAACAAGACAATAAAGTACTTCCGATTTTAGAAGGTAATTAACACGATGAAAAATGTTATCAAAGTACGTGAGTTGGTTACGAGAATTGGCTGCAAGCCAGAGCAAAACAAAAAGAAGGATGACTGCAAATGGCCAACAATGTAGCCTCCCAACGCTTTTCGAAAAATATTTCGGAAAAGGTAAACAAAAACGTAAATGCCCAAAATGTGGCAAGAAATTGTTCTACAGGCGTTGAGGAGAGCCCTGGAAATGAAAATGCTGGCAATCGCCAGTTGTTCTTGATGCAGTTTGTGGCCAAGGCGTCCAGTATCTAAATGCACTGAATTCATCTTTCATGTTATGGTACACTTCAACGTTTGCTTAAATATTCGAATTGGAAATCTATAATGAACGAACTACGATTCGACAGCCATTCATAGCTCTTACAGCACTTTCAATCTGCACTTGGCTCCAATGTAGCTCAGCCATGTGTAAGCAATTCATAATTTATGGCTGCGCACTGTGGTCGAAATGGCATATTTAGCTCAAAAAAAAAATTTTTGAAATGTGAGGCCGAGGCAAATTCAAAATCTGTCTCTAAATCTTGTCATAACTTCGAATCACGATAAGTAAAGCTTTTTTTATGACAACTATACAGATGCCTAAGTGGGAACGAACTCGAAAAAATGCGCTCGTAAACTGTAGAGTTCATACTTGAATAAACGCTTTGGAAACTAACAAAAGTACTTACACCTGATATTATACTCGGAATGTTCTAAAATACATAAAGCTTGCCTAACTGGGGTTGGCAAATGACGTGAATATGTGGCGGAGCTCCTTACAAAGATACATATAATTAAGAAAAACATTTTAAAATCAAACTGTGTGCTATACATTTTTTTTGATTTCAATTTACCCTTCCGACCACTGTGCGTCGAGCTAAAGTAGTATATAAATTTTGCAAGTTTTAAAGCAGCGGTATTCGAAATACCCGTGCAACAATCTGCGAACTGTCATGCGTCTCCAGCTGTCTGCTGACCGTCTAGCCATTCGAACAATTGCATATCTCTTGCCCCTTGCTACCGCTCTTACTGCAACATTGCACGCCTGCGAGTCACGTGTCCATTTTGTTTACATTTCGCATTAAGGGGATTTCGTTTAGTTTTATTGCGATTTGATTCCATTTGTTGTTACACAGATTGTGGCTGCCACAAGCCGATCTCTCTCTCACTCTCTATCTTACGTATAGTGCACACAGTCCGGCTCTTATATGTGTGTGCTTGTATTAGTGTCCCGATTCCTGTATGTTTTTGTTTCTTTTGTTGGGCATCTCTTTAATGGGTTTGGTGTGAATCTTGGCACATTGTTGTAGCTATTTTTTCGTTCACGAATAGCGACTCATGCTCAACCACTACTACTTTGCTGTGCTCATCGGGTTGACTTGCCTTCCTCTTAGAGGTTACTGACTTAATCTATGCCTTCTACACCACGTTTTAAAACCCATGTGAGTATTTTCGGTTCGACTAATTAAGTGGGTGTTTTGGGGTGTGTGCTTGAGTCGCTGCTGAAAGCTATCCAACGTCTGAAGGGTCGACCATCACAATCTTTTTAGAGACCCATACTCAAACTCAACCCGTTCACATTGCTCACTAAGCTACTATAACAAATCTCAATTTTATCGCAAACAATTTTCCTAGGCGCACAGCACGTGTTCAGCGTCACAAATTGGAAAAATCTCCACTGACAAGGCCCAGGACACACTTACAATACAAATTTCAATTATAACAAAAAATTTTGTTATGATTTCTTTGGTGACTTTGCGATTTCGTTTACCTTAATTAAAAATTTCAAAGTGTCCCATGGCGTTGAGTACGATTTTCAGCATGGAAAATTTGAAAACTTATTATGGTTCGGCTGTGTATTTTCTTTAATGGTGTTCTAAATAATTACAAGCCGTTTATGCTTTTTTAATTGAATTTAAGCAACATTTTTAGATGGATTTCGTTTCTTTTAGACACATTTGTAAAAAACTAAAACTACTAAAACATGAATTTAAAGCAAGTAGAATGATTACAATCGAGACATACACAATATGCCTTGTACTTGCCCCAATTCTGTTGACTAAATACCAGTTTATTTGACATTAGCTACTTTGGTCATAGATTATATAAAGTGCGGATGTTAGGTACGAGAGTCGGCATCCGATATTCCCAACTCATTTTAGTAAAATTCGCGCCCACGGATTGGTTTGGGATAAAAAGAATATTGCTAAAAGTAATGCTTAAAATCTTATTAAGGGCAAAGGGGTGTCAGGAAACTGCATGGAAGTAAAGTACTTTTTAGGAGCCCACGAGCCACTAAGCTTCCTGCTGTTTTAGTATGGATCCGGGCCTAACCGCGAAGAAGCAAGATAAAAATATCATATAAACCAAATTTTGTAATTCATTAAGCTTGAAATATAAGCATTTTAAGCAAAATACAAATATAGCATTATACGATTATTTTGCAGGTTAAGAGAAAAGTAGGTTCTGGTGTTGACTATCGAGAGCACACTTCTTTTTTTAAAGAATTTCAAATGATTTATTCATAGAAAAAGTCAGGGACTCGCTCTAAAAAAGAACTTCTGGCTCTGCAGGAGTGCTTCTGTTATTAAAACACCAAAAAAAATTATCACTGACCTTAAATAACAATATTGTTGGGGATCCATTGTACTCCCTACTAACCCAATATCCAAGACAAACTTACATATTTGCGCATTGTTATGCCACAACCGCCAAAGAGGGAAGGGGAATATCCTTCTCCTGGTAAGAGCGTCACACTCTGCAATTATGTGTTGGAAGGTTTTCTCCTCAGTTTCACTAATCCGACATGTGTTCCAATTCAAGATGCCAATAGTCGTCAGATGTTTCCTGAGTCTGCAGAGTCCCTTTAGTAACCCAGTTAGCATCGTAGGGAAATTGTTGCTCGATTAGGATATTTTCTTGAACCTATCTCTTTCTCGTCTGAACCTTTACTCTTCTTTTAGCAGCTATCTGGTGTTGTGTCTCGGTTCGGGAACTTCGCAGCACCATTTCTCGACAGTCCCGGGAGCTATGTATTCCATTATCCTAGATGGTTGAGTTTGGCTCTGGCTTCCCGAACCAATTTCAAATTAGTCTTTAATCAGCGCATTAACCCTCCATCGGACACCTGGGTTTGGCCAGACCTATTTCGTTTTTGACCGTTAATTCAAAGTTTTATTAATTTAGATATCGACTTGCGCTTCCAGGAAGCTTCCTAAAATTTGATTAGCTATCGATCCATGTATAAAAGTTCAAAAACTCCTTAGAACGGACGAAAAAAAGGATTTAAAAAAGTTTACCCTCGGACGGACACATGATGCCTGGCTGGACCCTTATACATTTTGTATGGAAATGCATGAAATTTGATCAATATCGACCGCTCTTCGTGCGTTTTTTCATTATTTTATCTTATTTATGGGCTCATACTGCAATGTATGTGTGAAGGCGAAACACAGAAGCCCGAAGCGATCCATTTTTATAATAAAAAAAAGTGGGTGTCGACTGTATGGACCAAATGGTCACACACTTCACAACAAAATGACCGACAAGACGATGGACATATGCATTCTTCTGCAACATTTTAGATGTTATGGCTTTGGCTACCTATTGCATTTATAAAGAAATGGAAGGAAATAGACGATCAGGCGCAAGACGTGCTTCTTTGGATTCGCTTGCCAACACTTTAGTAGTTTAGTGTCGAAAGTCGAATGAATAATGCACACGTCATGTGTCGATTTTTCACACGCTTGGCCGTTGAAGAATTTTTTGATAGACCAATCAATTTTCACACGCTTGGCCGTTGAAGAATTATTTGATAGACCAATCAATATTACATAAATGCGATCGTTGCAAATAAAAGCGGCGATACACCCACAAGCAAGAGAGACTGCCGCATTTGTTTACAAGGAGGCGATAAGCTGCGTCGCAAAACTCGTTTTTTTTTGTTATAATTGGAGCAGTCCCGTGTGTCAACAACACAGTAAAATCACTTAAACTTGCTTTCTATGTTTTCCTTAGAGTCCATAAATGAGCTAGCATTATATTTTATGATCAAATACATTTGAATCCCTTTACTCTCGTTGGAACATTGAATTTAATCAGAATAAAAAATAAAAGTGTTTTTTCCAAATCCAAATTTTTTTCGAATATTTATTTCCTCAGGCAAGTAGCTCAACATATGCCAAATCGATACAGAATGGTGATTATTTAAGAAAATATAGCTCGTTTGTATATAATTAAGCCGAAACAATAGGTTAATTCCTATATAAATGAATGTAAATACATAGGGGTCCAACCAGGCATCATGTGTCCATCCGAAGGGTTAAAAGTATGTGTCCGACGGAGGGTTAATCGCGGTTCGACTCTCTAACAGTATAGCGATGTCTCTGTCTTTATGCTTTCTAATTGGTTTAATGTTCACACATCGACCTTTTGCCTGAAATATGGTGGTGTGTGTATACCCAGAGTTTCTAACAGTCGCGTTATAAGTACCGCGACTCCCAGTTCGATGCCTTCTTTAGTTAAACACCAGTCCGGATACCATACAATGCTGTGTCTTTCTATTGGCTGTATTTACTCTTATGTGATCAAATTCTTGTTGTTACTCATAATAGTGATACAAATTTGTTTCGATGTGGCAATCTGCGGTCATCTCATTTCTGGGTAACAGGATTGAGGGGACCACATTTTCCCAGTTCGTCGACGTCTCTAGCACTTATTATCTTTTGAGGCCCTTAACTTCCAATGCTGCTGTAGTCAAGGCTCTCAGCTGTCATACATACACAGGCTAGCCTCCTGACCATTAGGTATAGTCAGCGTGCTCTGTCAAGTCCAGTGGGTCTTGCTTTAGTAACGTATTTCCAATGCGGGTTTTTACTAGCTTTTTTAATTTTTATTAGAACCTGCGTTCTCAACTTGACTCCGACTGAACTTTTTTTTTATGAAACTGGGCCTTCAGCCCGGCCGGCTTTCGGCACAGCTAGGTTGACTCCTTAGACCAGCCCAGGTATGAGATGTGGGTGAACAGGAGAGCGTTAGATTGTTGTGTAGGAATTGGGTTCAGTTGGTAGTAGTAGGTGCAGCAAGGTATTATTGTCTTATGTTTCTCATTGTTGGTAAATAAAGATACAAAGGCCCTCAGTGATTAAGCTGTTTAAAAGGCCTTTGAAATCTTTTTGTAATGCATAAAAAATTGTAACTGACCACGACATCCTTTCAAAAAGCATCATCAAAAGAATATGGTGCTCAGCTTGATATAAAACTCTCTTCTATATTTTGATTACTGTTTGAAAAATAAATAAACTTAGTAATCAAAAATATTTACTCAGCTATTTCCGACATTACAAACAACACGAGCTACAAATAATATTACTTAAAAATGGCAAAATCAAACCCAGTTTTTTATAAGCCGCGTAATTCGTATCCAGACCGTACCATAACGGAGGATAGAACCTTTCCCGAATTAAATATTTCTATAAAAAACGTGCAGACTGCATTTCTATTGCTCAATTCCGAGGAAGAGTATGTAATTGCTTCAATTTTCAATCACATAACTAGGTTTGTGCGCCGCGCTGCCAACAACATTATGGAAATCAAGGAGAATAAACTTTTAGATGTGCTTCTAGAGAAAAACTTTTTCAACAATGCAGAAAGCATTCTCATAAAGCGCTTCGCCTTGTACCTCATGACTTGCCTGATGGACGTTACCGATATGAAGGAACTTGAGTTGGACAAAACTAACCGAATTCTAGAATTGATGTACCAATTGTATTTAGACGAAAACGACGATTTTTGCCTTGAGTACATTACGTATGTAGTAAATATGTGTCTACGTGATCCCCAAGCTGCAATGAGCATACAAAAGGAAACAGATTTCCTAGAAAAGTTGATAAACGTTTTCATCACTACAGAAAATCCAGATATTGTTCAACACACTCTAGAAATATTGTTTAGAATCCTGCAGGTGCAAAACTCCGAGGAAGTGCTAAAATTCACTACAACGGCGAACTTTCCTATCGAGCGTGTTATTTGTGAATTGACGAGTGAGTTCAATGTAATAGTTCAGGATTCGTTGAAAATATTAAAGCTTTTATTGTCGGATACCGGAGATGAGTCAGTTTTTGAGTCGCTACAGCGTTGCGCGTTCATCATAAAGCAATTGGTAGAATCCCTTTGCAGTGATCCACAGGCCGAAGATAACGCCTTTACTATTGAAGTTTTGGCCACCGCATTGAGCACTGAAAAAATGGGCAAAATATTTTTCGAACAAAATTACTTCGAGAAGTTACTCGAGTGCATAAAAGACGATTTTGATATGCTTCCCATGGAACTACGTTGTTCCTTAATGTCCATATTTGCCGAAGCAGCCAAGTACGAGCGATATTTACCGCGACTGTTTAATGCAGGTATTACACACATGCTTGTAACCTGTCTCATAGAATCTGAACCGGCTCCACCTAGCCATGTCATAACCGGACTCAATCGTATAATCAAGTATCCGGAGGCATTACGGTATTTTCTGGCACAGTATGAAAATGGTGCATTAGTTAAGTTGATGAAGATATTCAAATCTCCGGATGAGAGCATAATAGCACGAGAACAAGCTGGCGAAATGATAGGCCATTTATTGACTCTTGCGTATCGCGAAACAGCAGAGGAACTTATGGGCTTGGATATACAAAATGTGCTGCCTTTTATTATCAAGCAGGGCATAGCCGCTTTATCCATAGACATCATTCTAGCCTTACTTGCAATAATAGAGAGCCTAGCACAAAATGATGAACATCGCGCCCGACTCGGAGAAAGTCGTCCACTAACAGAACAAATTGCACTTATGTTGATGGTAAGTGTCCAAGGCACTCTAGCTTTCCAAAGTTTTCTATTAAAAATTGTTTTTTTACAGCACGGATTTGCTCATTCCATTTTAGTTAACAATATATTCCGTTGTCTTTGCACTTTGATTGATGAAGAGCCCGTTCGTGAGGGGTTATTGAAAAATTTTATTTTATCTTCTATGAAACGCGCGCTACAATCGCTATCCAATCTTGTAAAAACCTCCGTGACCAATTTTATATTACAAACCACACGTTTTGATGAATTCATTAATGCTTACATCGATCGTGGAATACTGGAAGTGTAAGTGAGCCCAACGACTAACTATATTTCTAGTCATTTATTATTTTTGATTATCTTGCAGCCTTATGAAGTTTCAAAAACATGCCTTCTGTGTCTCTACCTGGGGCCCGGCCATAGAAAGCATTTTGTCAAAATGTCCGACCATGAAATTCTGCATTCGCAATGCTTTAGGATTTACTGATATTACAGCAGGAAAAGATTTTTATGTGTCGAAGCAAAAGTTTCATGATTTTCTTTGTTTTCAAAGCATGCTTCGCGAGGACTGTTCTCCGTTGGACGCCATTCTGGTTGTTAACTTTGACAGACCGGCAACAGACGAAGCTGATAAACGATTTACAGGAATTACTAATGTTGGTGGGGGTGATTTTAAGTGGGAGTATTCAAAGCGTCCTGGTGATAAGTATTTGCCGCAATATTTAGAGGCTTTAAACAAAACATTGGAAGTGAGTGATGCTACTTAGTAGGTTCGAAATTTGATGTCAGTTTTGTTTCCCGCTAGATACACGGACTCCTGGAAAATCCCGATAAAATTCGTCGCAGCATTGATTTCGAAAACGTAGCCAAGCGTTGCAAGATTATTGCGGAGGCGGTTGCGAGTGTGCTGAGCCAGGATATTAAGCCATTGGATCTAAATTCTACAGATGAGTGTTCTCGTCACACTGTGCGCTGTCATTTCGATGTACTGCGTAAAACCTATCATACCAACTTTATTCCGCTCGGAGCTGTACGTAGCGGTTGTCAATTCGAACGGGCCATACTCTTTAAGTGCTTTGCTGATCAGATCGGTTTGCCCAGTACTCTACAGCGCAGCGTTGATGGACGATTGCTCTATAATGAAGTACCACTGCCTGTGGAGATCGAAACTGATGTGCACTGTGATAGAAAAACCATGATGTTTATGCCCTGGCGCATGCTACGTCCCACACACATTGTGGACCTTATGTACAATGTGGGTGAAGTTTATCCATTGCAAAGTCGTCAAGCCCTGCAGTACTTGCGCCTATATTAAGTTTGTTATATTTAAATTATTTTCGTTTTCCAAGATTAAACAAAATTTTATCGTCAAAATTCAAAATATGCGTTTTGTTTCTTAAATATTTTCCGAAAAGTTCTCCCTCTTGTATTTGTCAACCATAGTTTATATGTGTCCTTAGTTTTTGAGCATTTACCTTCAATATAAATTTGAACTTATCTTAAACAAGTTAAGCTTTTAAAGTAAACTCCATACAAACGAATATTCCACGGTAGCCATAACAGATAAGTAGAATACACATACTTTATGTCATTAATTTTTTACACCGAAACTTTTAATTCCGATTACTGTGTTTTGAACAAGATTAATTCATTCCTAAAATCTCATCAGGCCCTCACATTAACTTATTCTATTTATAAATTAAATTTTTAAGTGATCGTCTTTTTAACCTCTTTAATGGGTTATCATTGAGAAAGTTTTCCGCCAGCTTGTTTGTGTCTGGCTAGGCGCTCATTGTATCGGCTTAGGTGCTTGTTTATTTGAAGGTCCATGGTAGCCAGATAGAGATCGTGTTGCAGGGTCGTATTTCTCCGTTCCATTCGCAACCAGCGAAGCAAGGTCTTAATTTTCGCCAGGAGACCGATTACACAAACTCTGTCAAACGTCTGTTGGACATCAAAATATATCCCAAAACAATATTCTTTGTCGACGAACGCTTTAATAACATGATTAACTACTTTATTTACCTGCTCGGCGGTGCCGTGTCCTTCCCTAAATCCAAATTGATGGTCAGGTAAAAAGTTGTTATATATATCCTCCAAGCCATCCAAGTCTCCAAGTCTCTCCCAAACTTTGTCAAGAGTGGGGAGGAGGCTGATTGGACAATATGACTAGGTGTCCAACTCCTTTTTTCCATGTTTCCTGATCATAGCAATGAAGTTCTTAGTATTGCATTCTATATCAATGTAATGAAAAGGAAAGCTTTACTTGGCAACGCTCGCAAGGTAATATGAAAAATTCTGTCACGACCCGGAGCCTTTGACTAAGTGAACTTTGTTATAACAAAAGTATTCGGTTCTTTTTTTATAGTTCTATCCCATCACCATCAAAAACCTTTGGCTCTTACCGCTTGGGCTGGTCAATGGCGTGAAAACTAGCCATACCCTTCTTGATTCCACCCACCTAAAATGGTAAATGTAACTACTCAGTAATACCCCTATTATATACGCAAGCCATGATTCAAGTCAATAGGACAACAGTGATGCGAATAAAAATATTTCCTTCCGATTTCCACTCTTTGTAGCTCTTTGTAGCCAATAAAACGCCGCCGTTATCTGAAGTCTGTCTTTTACCCAAGTTATAAGTCGGTTCCCGATATAAATTGAAGTCTTTTTCAACCAGCGCACTGGTTAAGCACTGCAGTGCTTAATTCCTCGCTACATTTGTCGCTGTTAGAGGAATTCAAATCTGATTCCTCGATTTCGTTACGTGGAAGTTCAACTATATACAAGTATCATATGTTTTGAATTCTGCAAACAAGTGCAGCATGGCGCCAAAAAGGAAGCGGACTTTAAAACCCGTGCAACAATCTGCGCATTAGCAGCCTTACTTCCATGCGTCTCCAGCTGTCTGCTGACCGTCTAGCCGTTCGGACAATTGTATATCTCTTGCCGCTTGCCACCGTTCTTACTGCAACATCGACCGCCTGCGAGTCACGTGTCCATTTTGTTTACATTTCGCATTAAGGGGATTTGGTTTAGTTTTATTGCGATTTGATTCCTTTTGTTGTTGCCCAGAGTGTGGCTGCCACAAACACATAGTGCACACTTCTCTAATACTATGTCTGTATTTGTATTCGTATTAGTGTCCCGATTTCTGTATGTTTTTATTTCTTTTATTGGGCAACTCTTTAATGGGGTTGGTGAGAATCTAGGCACTTGGTTATAGCTTATTTTTCCTTCACGAACAGCGATTCATTTTCAACCACTACTACTTAGCTGCCGTCATATGGTTTACTTGCCTTGCCCTAAGAGGTTACTGATTTAACCTGTGCCTCCTACACCACGTTTTAAAGGCCGTGTAAGTATTTTCGGTTCGACTTATTAAGAGGGCGATACTGGGTTGTTCTTGCGCCGCTTATGAAATCTGACTAAAGCATCTGTATCTGACCGCTGCGGGCTTATAATAATGTTTTAGCGGTCCTCCGTCAGCAGGCACAATGCACTCTATATCTTTGTAGAGACCCACACTCAATCTCTACTCGTTCACACTGCTCAGTTAGCTACTGTTACAAATCTCAATTTTATCGCAAACAATTTTTCTAGCCGCACAGCACGTGTTCAGCGTCACAAATTGGAAAAATCTCCACTGACAAGGCCCAGGACACACTTACAATACAAATTTCAATTATAACAAAAAATTTTGTTATGATTTCTTTGGTGACTTTGCGATTTCGTTTACCTTAATTAAAAATTTCAAAGTGTCCCATGGCGTTGAGTACGACTTTCAGCATGGAAAATTTGAAAACTAATTATGGTTAGGCTTCGTATTTTTGATAATGAGACATATTGAGGAAGGCGTTCTTTATAATTACCACCCGTTTAAGCTTTTTTAATTGAATTTTGACTAAATATTTAAATGAGTTTTTCGCTTCTTGTAGGTTATGTTGTAAAAAAGTACAACAAACAAAATATGTTTTAAATAAAGTACGGCTAGTTGGGCGCAAAATCTAGAACCGAATATGTCAAGCTAAAAGGATACACTGTTGAAAACTAAACTGCTTATAAGTGACTAATCAAACTGGCCTCTTATGCGCTAAAAACTTTTTTTTATCTTTTATAATCTCTGTTTCTAGGATGGACAGAAAGTTAGACTACCTGTTTGTCTACAGATACACGGGCATGTCTTTATCGACTTTTCTATAGGTAACTTTGGGAGGTCTCTCTATGTCTCCATAACTATGTTACATACATTTTAGACTTTCAAAAACCCTACATGTCCTATATTCCAAAAGATACAGTGTATGAATCGCTTTTTTATCTTAAATTGGATGAAATTTATATATGTCGTCAATAATTTTCAACGCTGAACAGCTTGACCAACTTTCGTCAATTTTCCCAAAAACATTCACAAAAGCGCCCTCTGGCGGCACTCAAAAAAAAAAAAAAAAATGTCAATTCCTCGAACCCAAAAACTCCTGCAAACCCCCCTTACAGAATAAGGTTCTTTTGGCTTTTGAATGAGAAATCTAACTCGATTTTTAAATATTTTGGAAAAAAACCTATTTTGAAAAAAATAATAATAATAAAATTTCTCCGGCAAAGTTTCTTGAAATGACCAATGGGCTTTTGTCGCCAAAAATTTTACCCACCCTAATCCATAAGGAACAAAAATCTTGTAACATTGTATGTTGTATAGCAACCTTATCGCATAAGCTCGAAGCCCGAAGAGGCTTAAAAAATAAGCATTAAAAAATGTATATGTGTACTTGTATGTATATATGTTATTATGTTAACTTTATACAATGACCTCTCATACTATGCAATGGATTGTACAACTTGGTCGACAAACAGCCGATTTGCACAACTTATCGCATAAACGAAACACTTTTTACAGCGAGCACATTAACATGGGGGTTTGGGCACTATTCCATAATTAATAATTTTGTTTTCGAGCTGTTCCTTACTTACTCTCAATCATCTCCATATTTAAGGCACTCTTATACATTCTTACAAATACTCTGGGGAAGGACCAACAACCTTGAACAAAGCTGGTGAGCAACAACAGTCCGAACCACTGTCTAACCTATTGGATCTCTTTTTTCAAATACAGTGCTCAGCTTGACAGAAAGCTTACTATGAATAAAAAAAATACTGTAAACAGTTTAAAATATTTTCTTAGCATTTTCAGTCACTTGAAGTTAAATGTGCTAATAAATAAATACCATATCAAAATGTCCAAAGCAAAACCTGTATTTTATAAGCCGCGTAACTCATATCCAGACCGTAGCATAACGGAGGATAGAACCTTTCCAGAAATAAATATACTCATTCAATCGGTGCAGACTGCATTTCTATTGCTCAATTCCGAAGAAGAGTATGTAATTGCTTCAGTTTTCAATCATATAACAAGCTATGTACGCCGCGCTGCCAACAACATTATGGAAATCAAGGAGAATAAACTTTTAGATGTGCTTCTAGAGAAAAACTTTTTCAACAATGCAGAAAGCATTCTCATAAAACGCTTCGCCTTGTACCTCATGACTTGCCTGATGGACGTTACCGATATGAAGGAACTTGAGCTGGACAAAACTAACCGTATCCTGGAATTGATGTACAAATTGTATTTAGACGAAAACGACGATTTTTGCCTTGAGTACATAACGTTTGTAGTAAATATGTGTCTACGTGATCCCCAAGTTGCAATGAGCATACAAAAGGAGACAGATTTCCTAGAAAAGTTGATCAACGTTTTCATCACTACAGAAAATCCAGATATTGTTCAACACACTCTAGAAATATTGTTTAGAATCCTGCAGGTGCAAAACTCCGAGGAAGTTTTGAAATTTACTACTGATGAAAACTTTCCTATCGAGCGCATTATTTGCGAATTGACAAATGAGTTCAGTGTAATAGTTCAGGCATCTTTGAAAATATTGAAGCTTCTATTGGCCAATACCGGAGATGAGTCAGTTTTTGAGTCGCTACAGCGTTGCGCGTTCATCATAAAGCAATTGGTAGAATCCCTTTGCAGTGATCCACAGGCCGAAGATAACGCCTTTACTATTGAAGTTTTGGCCACCGCATTAAGCACTGAAAAAATGGGCAAAATATTCTTCGAACAAAATTACTTCGAGAAGTTACTCGAGTGCATAAAACACGATTTTGATCTGCTTCCCATGGAACTACGTTGTTCCATTATGTCCATATTTGCCGAAGCAGCCAAGTACGAGCGATATTTATCGCGAATGTTTAATGCAGACATTACACATATGCTTCTGGCCTGTCTCATGGAATCTGAACCGGCTCCGCCTAGCCATGTCATAACCGGACTCAATCGCATAATCAAGTATCCGGAGGCATTACGGTATTTTCTGGAACATTATGAGAATGGTGCATTAGTTAAGTTGATGCAAATATTCAAATCTCCGGAAGAGAGCATAAAAACTCGAGAACAAGCTGGTGAAATGATAGGCCATTTGTTGACTCGTGCATATCGCGAAACAGCAGAGCAGCTTATGGGCTTGGATATACAAAATGTGCTGACTTTTATTATCAAGCAGGGCATAGCCGCTTTATCCATAGACCTTGTTTTGTTGCTGCTCACCATAATAGAGACTTTAGCACAAAACGATGAACATCGCGCCCGACTCGGAGAAAGTCGTCCACTAACAGAACAAATTGCACTGATGTTGATGGTAAATGTCCGAGGCACTCTAGCTTTCCAAAGTTTTCTATTAAAAAAATTTAATTTTACAGCACGGATTTGCTCATTCCATTTTGGTTAACAATATATTCCGTTGTCTTTGCACTTTGATTGATGAAGAGCCCGTTCGTGAGGAGCTATTAAAAAATTTTATTATATCTTCTATGAAACGCGCGCTACAATCGCTATCCAATCTTGTAAAAACCTCCGTAACAAATTTTATTCTACAAACCACACGTTTTGATGAATTCATTACTGCTTACATCGATCGTGGAATACTGGAAGTGTAAGTGAACCAATCTCCTCTATTAATTGCTCATAATTAATTATTTATTATATTATGATTTGTTAAGTTGGGGAGTTGAAAAGTTGCACAGAAACTCAACTGTCTAGATCACAAATGGAGTTGTTAAGATTATGCTTTAAAGATTTTCTATATATTAAAGTAATTGTCGATTAATTCACACAAAACTCATATATTCGATATATCCAGTTGAATTTGTTAAAAGTAATAAGTGGAGTGTCGCAAATTTGGCAAAGAGCGTTTTTACAATACTTACTCCTCGACTTGATAGCTTGAAACTAGAAAAGGGAGTGGGTTTGCGTAAAAGTTAAGTTGGCAGATGAACTTCACACTAGTACTTATATAAAGACATCAACTTTTTAACTCCCAAACACCAAAGCAACCATGAACGTACTAATTGTTTCTTTCATGCAGGCTTATGAAGTTTAAAAAGCATGCCTTCTGTGTTTCCACCTGGGAACCGGCCATAGAAAGCATTTTGTCCAAATGCCCAACTATGAAATTTTGCATTCGCAATGCTCTGGGATTTACAGACACAACAGCTGGAAGAGATTTCTACGTATGGAAGTGTAAGGTTCCTGACTTTACCTGTTTTCAAAATATATTACGCGAGGACTGTTCACCATTGAATACCGTTCTAGTAGTTAACTTTGACAGACCAGTAACAAGCGAAGAAGATAAACTTATACTTAACTGTACTGAAGGTGGGGATGATCATATTTGGGAGTATTCCAAGCGACCTGGTGATGAGTATTTGCCGCAATATTTAGAGGCTTTAAACAAAACATTGGAAGTGAGTGATGCTACTTAGTAGGTTCGAAATTTGATGCATGACAGTTTTGTTTCTCGCTAGATACACGGACTCCTTGAAAATCCCGATAAAATTCGTCGCAGCATTGATTTCGAAAACGTAGCCAAGCGTTGCATGATTATTGCGGAGGCGGTTGCGAGTGTGCTCAGCCAGGATATTAAGCCATTGGATCTAAATTCTACAGATGAGTGTTCTCGTCACACTGTGCGCTGTCATTTCGATGAACTGCGTAAATCCTATCATACCAACTTTATTCCGCTCGGAGCTGTACGTAGCGGTTGTCAATTCGAACGGGCCATACTCTTTAAGTGTTTTGCTGATCAGATCGGTTTGCCCAGTACTCTACAGCGCAGCGTTGACGGATGCTTGCTCTATAATGAAGTACCACTGCCTGTGGAGATCGAAACTGATGTGCACTGTGATAGAAAAACCCTAAAGTTTATGCCCTGGCGCATGCTACGTCCCACACACATTGTGGACCTTATGTACAATGTGGGTGAAGTTTATCCATTGCAAAGTCGCCATGCCCTGCAATATTTGCGCCTTTTTTAAATTTATATTTTTTTATATTTATATTTTTTAATTTTAAATTTCAACATAATATATTGTATATTCCAGCAATTTTATTTGATCTATGTCTTAGCAAAAACTAACGAGAAGAATTTATTTATACGCTTTCGATTCTTAAAATATCTCAAAATATCTCTTTTAAACAAGCCAACAATTGTGGTCAAAAAGAAATGTACAGGAAATCAAAGTAATCTGAAACTACTATGTTATTAAGTTCTTAAGATCATCGTCATCATCATGACGTCTCACATCCGTACGTTAGTATTGGTCGGACCATTGTTTTATATATAACGTTGAAAATGAGAAAAATTTCGAGTTCGCAGATTTAATTCTATCTCTAATATCACTTAGGCAGTCGTTCGTTGAGTTGATGTACAAACCAAGATATTTAAATTGGTCGATAACTTCGAAGATATAGTCGGCTATGGTTATGTTTTGTCCAATGCGCCGAGCCCAGTATGGATTTCCAGCTAGAAGAACTTTTGTTTTATTTTCATTTACTCGTAATCTTCCTTTTTTTGCTTCTTTTTCTAACTTGACAAAGTCTTCTTTCATAGATATCACTGATCTGCCGATAATATCCTTGTCATCCGCATTAGCGAGAAGTTGCGTAATATTGGAACCGAACTTAAGGGGTATTAACAATTTTATTTTTTTGAAATTAAAATGTGTAATAAATACTCGGCACGGAAAGTTGTGACTATTGCCGTTTTATTCTCAAGATATTCAAGACTACCTTCGTTTCCATGCACAAGAGTTTTAGAGAATAAAATTCTCTACAAAATCGTTCTACGTAATAAAACATTTACTTTGACGCTTTGCTCAATTTTGTAAATTATGTTTAACAAATCAAATAAACCATATCTTAATTGTGCGTAGGTTTTGAAGTTATGTTTGGCTACAACTTAATTAATTAAATTACCTTGGATTAGTATAATTTTCCCACGAATCCGATAGACACCGCATGCAAAAAGCAGAAATAAAAATAGAGTCAGTAATAATATGGCGCAACTGTTGCAGTTTCAGAGCAAGCAGAGAGCGCACTAAGGTGCTCCGGGAGACCGGCTACATCTATGTTGCTCCCAGTACTGCGCATGTGCCCACAATCGGTGGATGTGGTTCTCAGTGCCTACAGTTCTTTATTATGTAAACAAAACATTGACTGTCAGTTGTGCAATTGTTGTCCAACCAGCCTGCGGTTTGTTCAGGTCGTACAACCAAATGAAGTTTGGCGTGCAAATGTCGAAACGTTTGCCCCTAGGGTCTTAGGACCTTTGACAACTGTTAGGTGTGTCAGCTGGAATCGATAAGGGAGCAGAACAAGATTTGCCGGCATATTAAAGTGTTGCGGCTTTGGGTAAATTTAAAGAGTGACGTAGCAGCTGCTGCGTGGCCATGAGTTGGACAGTCTGTTAGTGAGCAAAAGCTATTATCCTTTTTGTGTATCCTTGTGTTACAGTTGTCAACTGAAATAATATGCTCAGCGAACCGCAACAACAGCAATAGCAACATCCTGGGTCACAGACGACAAAAAATTTCAGGGAGTCCCAATTTAGAAAACTGCGTGGTGACTGATTTCGAACCCCTACAAGAACTTGCCTCTGCAGCCGTTCCTGACAACAGCAATAACAAATGATATTGCTGAAAGTGCAAAAAGGATAAGTGTGGCTGGCAAGCACAAGCGTATCCTTTTTCGTTTGCTACTCAACACCTTACAAGTTATTTAATTTATTTAGCCTGGCCTTTTTTTTCTTTTCTCTTCTGCTTTTGTTTTCCTTGGAACTTACAACTTTGAAATCAAATCTTTGGGAAATACTAGAGCAGAACCTTAAGAAAAACGCAAAAAACATATCGTTTTTCATGACCAGATAGCAAAACTTGTGCGCCCAGTTTTTGTGCTTCGCCGTTGACAACATTTAAGCTGATTGCGTTTTGATAAGTGTGCGTTTAATGTCCTTTGCTAAATGGTGTAAACGAACCCACACACTATGTATGTATAAGCTGACAAAAGGATTCCTGCTACTGTCTGACATCGACCCATTTCATAGCGCAACTAAATAAATATTTTCATGCCACAACTCACACTTGCCACATGACTTGTCCATGCCAGAGTCTTGCGTGACCCTCCCCGGAATAATGCTTCTTTTAGTTGTCCAGTGGGCTTTTCATTTGTACACATATATGGTTTATAATACAAAATCAAAAAAAAAAAGAAAAATGTTGACACTAATTGAAATATGTCAGAGATTAGAAGCTCTTAAAAGCATTGCGTATAAAATGAAAGCCTCCTATAATGCACGAGGGCAGTTTGAAAAATAATCGGACAACTGATCGTTTGTAAAATTTTTTTAATTTCTTGAGACTTAAAAGCAGCAATTTCTTATATCAATTTTGCAAATATTTATTTCAACTCTAGACACACGTTATTTAAATCAGTGGTCGGCACGGCCCAATCCCATGGGATTGGAGTTCACACGTACTGTGTTGTACACGAAGTGCATGCATGTGTTCGTGATTTTTGTACTGAATGACTCTCAGCAAATTCTCAGGCGTTACCATGCTCTTGTTGCAAAGCAACAGACACGAAGTTGCTTGTGCATGACTTCGGCTCTGGCTTAGAGAGCGTACTTGCTCTCTCAACGCTAAAGCGATCCAGCATTAGTATGTTGTGTTTAGTTGTCTGCATGATTAGATCGCACTGCGCAAATTATTGATTTTAAAAAGGGAAAAATGTTCAAAGAGGAATGTAAAAATGAGCAGCGCGATCTAAGCTTTTAGCCAACTCAAGGTATACCTACTACAGGTAGCATACTCCCGCCGAGGTCTCTTTCGAATATTTGATAAATAATATTTGATAAATCAATAAATATATGTGAATAAACGTACAAAGAAAAACATGTGGTCACTAGGGCTAAATGATTTATATAAAATCCTGATGAAATTTTTTCTTATGTTAGAAGGGCACTAAAACAGACGCAATCTTGCCTTCTGGATGAAATTTCAGTCAAAAGGAGTTACACAGGAAAAATAATTTAAAAAAATAAATTATTACTTTTATTCCTTAAGAAACGATTCCATTTTCTCTAGGCCCACAACTTTTCAGCCTACCCTCGTATGCTCATAAAAATTCCATTGAGTACGTGTGGCATTATGGTACTCCGAATACAATAGCAGGCATATAATAAGTTAACATAATGAAAATATGCAAATTTCTGGTACAATTTCAATGGACAACCTTCGATGGGGGCGTTCTGGGGTACACTCAGTGGACATTTTTGCGTTGATTCGGTCTTTGATTGAATGGCGACTAAGTGCTTTTATATGCGATGCGGTTCATAAACAACAATAACGCAACGAGTACCAAGTTAAAGTGAAACTAAAATGCGTCTATAATGTTTGGCCCTAAGTACGGGCCGTGATATTTTTCACTAACAGAAGGCTGGCCATGATGGCGGGTTTTAGTTTGAAAAATATGCATAGATTAGGCACGGACACGTGTCTAAGCACTCAATCTGATTCAATACTATGGAGCACACGCACATATAGGCGGCCCACAAAGAGCATAGTGGGTCAATGTGTGGGAGCACAGTTTGGGCCAAGACATAGGCAAAGTTTAATCCTAGACTTAGCCCAGAAACACAATTTTTAAGTGCATACGTATCCTTATGCAGCTGTTATCAAAGGCGACCTGCAAAATTACTTGTGCACCGTTTACACTGGCGTGGCACTATTTAAATGACGAGATTAATAGTAGGGATGTCTTGCAGCTATTGAAAGTATTGATTTCGCTTGTTCCGGGTTACTACGCAATGTCCCCATGGTTGCAACAAAAATAGGGGGCTAATCGGACTACATATAAGTTTTTTATTGCAAATAATCCATGTTCGTCCGTCCGCAAGCACATCTAGAAATCAGTGCCAATATCATAAATTTTTACAGAAAGATGCACTTTTGAAGTCATGTTGATCACGTTGATATCTGACTAGATTTGCATTTTCCACCCATAACTAAAAATTGGCTCAATTACACTCGATTTGCCCCTCTTCAGAAGAAGCATTCAACAAAATTGTTTCCTGTCTTTATATATCTTATACAAATTTTGGGGGAGCTATCAACTTTTTTTTGATCTCACGGATGGTTATACATAGTTTATTTGATATTGTTGATATCGGCTTTATGTTACATATATATGTATATAGCGCCCATATTTCCGAACACCTAGAAAAAAGTCAAAAGTTTTTGACCCATAATTCGTTTGTTAACCAAATATAGCTTTCGAAAGTTTTTTAAAGTTTCAAAGTACTAAATTTGATCAATATCGGTTGAGTTAAAGTCTCATAGGACCGATCGTTCAAATATATATGAAGATAGCGTAATCAAATTTGAAAGTCAAAAGTTTTTTTAAAGTACTTAAGCAATATACCAAATTCGATGGCAAAATACTGGCACAGAGTATCTCAAAGTCGTCCTCTCACTACTTTAAAGTACGTAATCCTGTCCTATCAGTTCATATCCTGTATCGCAAAAAAGTTTTTTTTTACTTACACCCATTTTTGAAACTTGCCTGTATATATTATTCGGTTTCCGGTCAAATTTTTGAAGGTTCAACCTAGAAACTTAACACTGAGCATTCTTTTCTTATCGCCTATTGAGAACCAGTTTTCTGTTGAGAACTGTGCTCAAAAAATGTCCAAGTCTGCAGTATAAAAAATAAATAATCTCAAAAAATAATGTTAATAGCCGATGTGTCAGTTATGAAAAGAGATCTCTCTACTAATTCAAAAAAAAAAAAAGTGTATAATTTCTTCTTGAAATTGATGGGACTTCCACAGTAAGGTCCTGATTTGGGGACCTTTTGAATTCTTTTTATCGCCGCAAATAAAGTACCTACATGATTCCATGATTTTGGAGGCATGGTAGAATTAAATTTCAAAGTGTACAGAGTTTGAAGAATTATTTGACAACGATTTAAAACACAATAAAACCGTGCCCCCTTAAATCTTCTTATTTTTTGTTTTACGAATCGATCCCAAATCCTTGCTTGCAAATCATTTTACTTACTTTAATCCTTTAATCCTATCCGATTTTGAAGATCATAGGATCGAAATGTTCGTAAAAGAATTCTCTTTCAGCCTAAAGCTTAACATAATTTTTAAAAATTGTTCTTGTTAATAAAATGTAAGCCGCAAATTTGTAATTTTGAAAACTGGTCGAAAATTACACTTTTTTTTAATTTTTACTTAATCTCTATATATCGTATATCGTAAAGAGTACATCAATACTTTTCGATCCAATCGCCTTTCATGTCGATACAAAATTTTGTTCACGAGATATTGTCGAATAATTGAAAAACGTGCCCAAAAACATGTTTTTCAAAAAAAAAAAAGGAATATCATTTTCGTGTTTCTCGACACAAAATTACCCTTATAAACACATTTTCACGAAGGTAAATTTTTTTGTGTTAACTAGTGTTATGAGAATGTATGTACTATTTAGATAGTTTCTTTTATTGCCATTCAGAGAAAAATAGTTAGTCTGAAATTTGGGAATTTTTGACTTAATGCATATTTTTCCACAACAAGTTAAAAATTTCTGCATTTCTGCCCGAAACAGGCCCTTGACTACAAAAAACAGGGTACTTCTGCCCAAAACTTTGTTTTTCATAGATATAAAAACGTTTTTGTTTTTAATAATTGAAGTTTTTGCAATTTCTTTGCCATTTACGATCATGTTGAACTGACAAATATTCAAACGTTTATCTTTTCTGTTTTTAAATGAAATCAAGCCTATTCGAATACTATTAAAACATCATATACTTCTTGCTAAGTATAAATTAATATATGGGATAAACTGTAAAAATACATTTTTTAACGACTATATACCAAGTGTATATAGGACTTGTGGAAAAATTCGTTAAACTTTGCTTCATCAGGCCTTAAGAAATCCCGACTGTTGCAAGGCCCGCTACTTTGCTTTTTAAATCATGCACTCAATCGATATCCAGTGTAAATAGGTCTGAATCCAGCCATAGACATATAACTTAAGGCATTGAAAATTCCATTTTAATAAAAAAGAAGCTAACATAAATCAATGCACATGGCCCATCATCTCTAATGTAGGTCGTTGTCAGCAACTGTGTTCGAGCCAAAGAAAAGCTGAGATATTTTTATGGCTCTTTGCAGACAAAAACTGACGCAGTTGGGCAGAAATTGTTCTAGCTGGGACCGAGATTTTGTCACTTTGACTATTTGTAGAATACATGCACAATATTCCATTGAATATTCGACAAGCCGATGGAGCCTTCGCATTATAAAATGTAATTAAGGTTGTATTTCATGCTAAATGGCTGCGCAATTTCGACCAAATGACAATACTACGGACTAAATTGTTACACAGGTGGATAAGCCGTAGTAATAATAACACTAATTTATAAAATAGAGCTGCTTTGAAAGTTTAAGTCAATATACCATTATTTAAAAAAAGACCAAACCAATTTAAGGTTCTTTTGTTCGTTTTGACAATTACAAGCTTAATTAAACCCTTATCGAACGCTAGCAACGTACTCTGCACTTATCGAATTTTATGGGTAACCATGGAATTACGAAATTTACTACTCATTATAGACACACATATGGACGATTTATGCTAGAACAGCCACCCAGCACCTCCCTTTATTGACCAGCAAAATGACAATTTAACGGCATTGTGTGCTCGATGGGGCTCAGTCAGGCGTTTCCCGCAACAGAAGTCACTATAACAAAAATTTAAATGAGACGAAACGGCGACCGAAAGTGAGATACCCTGAAATCGTTAATCGCCACAAAAGTATTTATTTATTTAAGGATTATGATTTGAGAAAGTAGGAAGATGTCAATTTTTTGGATAAAAGTTACGCCTAGACGGAGCTCAAACTTGGTGAATTTGATAAGAAAATAAATCATAACAATTGCACAAAGTTTTTGACCAATTTGGCAATGCGTTGATTGACCGTTCTTTAAGGCACCATTGCGTAAACGTTTTTTATGTAGAATTCTCAAAATTTTCGATTATTCATGAGTTTAGTTTTTATATGATATTAAATACGAGGGTGGCCACCGATAGCGTACTCGATTTGTAACCCGATGGTCGGTGGTTCGATTGCCCTGAGAGGCACTGGAACATTTGCCTAGCAATGGCATCGCTAGTAAAAAAGACTCTATTTGCTCAAGGAAATCTCTACCGCCGTTTGGATTCGGCTATGAACTGTAGGTCCCTGTTCTCTTCGAAAAGTTATTAATAGAGATCCCCATGCTCCACCAAGGGGCGACTGACAAAATAGTCGTCAATAGTCGGTTGCTCAAGTGGTACAGTTTCCACAGTGCCGATTATTCTGAAGAAACCTTTGCCTAGAAATTGCCATTGCGCACAACTTTTGTTGCATTTGGTTTGTCTTAAAATATCCATACTGTCGATTTTTGTTTAATTTTAGGTCTCGTAGGCATAAATCCAAGATTTGTCATCGATCAAGATCTTGTAAACGTCTTTGCATCAAACGACACGAGTCTTCTTTTGAGCGATTATCCAATTATGGGGTATCCACGCGAACAAATCTCTTGGTGTCCAAATGTTCATGCAATTTTAAATGTACGCTGCTGGAATTGATGCCCAGGGATGCCTTAGTCTCACAATATATTGGTGATCTTGCCTTATCAATTTGTAAACGGCATCGATTTTTTTTTCGATTATGACCGATTTTGGACGACTTTCACGAAGTCCTTCGGTGATTAAAATTCGCGACTGAATTCTGCAACTTGTTTGATTCTTATTGAGATAGTTGACAGTTGGAAGTCATAATAAATAATGCCATGGAAATGTTCACAGTTTAATTTCATTTCTTTTTTTTAAGTTTGGCCTCGATCTTAAGGTATAAAGTACGCCATTAAAAAAAATTTAGTTTTATTATTAGTTTGCCAAAAGTATTTAATAAGCTCAACTTCGAATTCAAATGATTAAAATTGAATTAATACTTAATAGCACATGCGGAATATGATTCAAAACTGGTGTCTGTATTTTTAAGTGCATTTTTATAGAGAGTTGGTTTATGAACCGCTTTATAAAAGCAAAATGATGAGTTTTGGTAATGATACTTTTAACTTAATTAAACTTATTTAATTAAAGCAGAGCGAATCCTCTTGGCTTACTAGAACAATACCGATAAACTACGTTTGTCATTTCGTTTTATCTATAGTACTTAAACATTAAGGTAAATTTTTGTATATAGCGAGTAAAATAAGATAAGATAAGAATAAGAATAATAAGAATTTCTAAAAACCTACCCATGTACAGAGCATGGTCGAAACTGTATGAAAAAGTTAATAGCATGTAGAAGTGCATATTTTATATTTTGACATAATTATAATTGAACTTATATTAGTTTTTACTCCATACAACAAACGCATAGCATTTAAAAAAGATGGCATATGTGAAAGTTGTTTTATTGCTAAAACAAAAAAAGCTGTTGTTACTGCTGGCGCCATCTAGCGGAAATTACCAAACAAATGCAGGCAGCACTGTTTGCTCACAATCGCTGCGCACACAATTTTTTTGTGCCCTCAAAATAAGTTGCAGCTATTTTTCTCGTTGCACAGTGGAACAGAAGCCAAAAAAATTATTACAAAAATCATATTTTCTAAACCAATTGAGATATTTTTATGAATTAAGTTGTAGTTGAAAGAAAAATCTTGAGGATTTAAAATAAGTACATGGGGATATGACATCTGAGAGCTGCACAATATGTTGTGGAAGTTAAATATAAAGAAAGTTTGTTGATACATTTTTTGTGCATAATTTTATATTCCAGTCAATACATTTAATCTTTCAATACTTTTTTTATTATAATATGTTACATATTTTTCTAATCAATAGTTTTTTGAAAATCATCCGCATTGACATTTGAAGGAATATCTAATAGACTTAACATTTCAATCAGAGAACTATTTGTTAATTCTGTATTGGATCTCACATTTTTCATATTAAAAAGATGCTCGTTTTCCCTCGATCATGATATTTTACTTGTATTCAGACTTCTGAATTTATTATAGTCCTTGTTTTTCGATTCCTGAACTTCTTCTCACATCTCTCCAATGGGTAGGCAATGATATTCAGTTTAGTTATGCTGAGATTAACGCACGGCGATGAAACGAAAAATATATTTATTTAAAGAAAATCAATAATATTGTCGATTTTCTTAATATTTCCGTACTTATCTTGTTTTAAAGAAAAACATGAACAATGAATTACCTGAAACAAAATAATACGATTTAAAATTTATGATTATGCCGTAAGTCATATTGATTATATGGAACTCCCCACTTAAGGTATGAAGAAGGAAGCGAACAATTGTGTAGGAAATAGATGGCGCCAGCAGTAACAGCAGCTATTTTGTCTTTTGTCACTTAAGGTATGAAGAAGGAAGCGAACAATTGTGTAGGAAATGTAGGAAATCTATTTCCTAACTTTCCAAAATAATATATAATACAGCAAATTAAAATGCTGGAGTGTTTGATTACGATTTCTTAAAAAATAAAAAAGTTTATCCTACAAAGACACTATTTTAGACCGTTAACTCCTATGAAAGCTTTACACTTACATATACATACATAAATACTTTGACTGGCCATAACTTTCAAACGAGAAGAACTACAGCGAAAACAAGCCCAGATTTGAGTTAACGATCCAAAGGAGATGCGAAATCTAAAAAATCCAAAATAATCTAAAATATATAAAAGTAAAAGACTGGTAGAGTTTGAGTAAGCATTCTTAAAAAAGAGAAAAACATATAAATATTGGTCCGATATGGATATTATTGCATTTGAAAAATAAAATTTTTATTTTGGATGAACTTTAAACTAACTTTTTGTAAATAAATAAATATCTTATATGTACTTATTTATTTTTATTTTCGAAAAACACTATTTCATATCTCGAAAAGTTGGATGTACCAAAAATTATATATGATTCCCAATACCTTTTAAAGTTTTCATTCAATCTAATTACGACTCAGTATACTTAATATATTTCGATCGAACGAGCTCTATAGTGTGGGCTTAAGGCGCAAAATTCTCTTTTGGTTGGAACTGGTTCAGATATCAATATGATTCGAAAAACCAGTCAGCACTGGAACAGCTCCAGCTTAATATGCCTCAGGTGTTAAAATATAGCATCACCAACATTTATGATCTGTGAGATCTAGATATTCATAAACATCAATAGATGTACTTCGTCTGCCTGTTGCATGCAGTGCAAGATTCTATAATACACTTTACTCTACAGTTTCAGGGTATTAAACGCGCAAAAACCAAGCAATAAGCTGCCCTCCGTCAGACCCCCTCCGAACCCTTATGTTAATTAATTGCCTGAACAAATTAGCCAACACAACGCAACATTTTAGGTCAAGTCCTAATGAAAATGGTCAGTAAGCTGCGTTTGCCATTTAAGCCAATATTTTTATAGAGCAGGCGGGGGGCACTGACTTCACTCCACTACAAACAACAAAATAATTGTGGGCTAAAAAGTATATATCAACGTTTGCTATCATATTAGTTTGCAAAACAGCAAATACAACAAGATAGAACAGGAAGGTAAATAAAAGCACGTGATTTTGAATCATTTATAAAAAATTTATAGATAAAACTTTGTCTACGGCCATCAGTTGGGAAAATGGCTGAAAAATTAAAATTTTATCAGTAGATGTACAATTTTCGTTTATTTTAATTTAACGCATGGTTTTTGAAAAACATTTAAGCAATTTTAATTAAGTTTAGTTTTTATACCTTTTATATCAGATAGAAGAAGGTTATACCTGACAGGTCGTATTGTTTGTAACAGGTGAAAGGACACACTTTAAGCCATATATACTAGTTAAATAGAGTAAGGTGGGGCAAGCCCGACAGTGTGGGTAAAACGTAATTTCCCAAAAAGGCAATACTCAGCGAGCTCATATTAGTGTTGTTGTTTATCAAAATGATAGCATGACTAGGGTTACCATGTGTCCGCTTTTAAGCGAACATGTTCGATTTTCGCTCGATTAGACCGATCAACTTTTGTCATACATATTTCCCACAAAAGTGGAACAGAGTACGAAAACAAACCCGCAATTGAGCGCATTTTGAAAATTTTTGAGGTGTCCAACCAGAAGTCCAGCTCTAACCAAAACTACGCCAGCAAGCTATTTGGACAGTAAATCAAATAACTCTGAATAGTTACTTACCTATTCAATACAATCATACTTTTTTGAAATTCATTCAATTTTCAATAAGATTAATATATTCTAAAGTTTAGAATCTAAACATTACAAATTTTTTCGAATACATTTTAATTTATAATCGAAAAAACATTAAATTTAGACCATGTCTGTGCTAAATCAGCCAAAAGACAACAATTTTTGAAAACGACAAAAATTTACTTATTTGAAAAATGGTCATATCTTAAAAATAAATAATTGTCAGATGAAATCAGCATTGATTTGGTATATCGAACGAGTTGACCTGATACGCATTTTATAGACAAACGCAATTTACTAGGTCGGATTTGCCCCACCTTACCTTACTATACATTTTGAAGTGGTAGGAGGTCAATATAGTTATTGCAAATAAATGTTGTTTTAAGGTCTATATGATAGGAAAGATCCCACATAGGAAGTTTCAAAGTACAGAGTCTGTCCGGGTCGCCTGATTCGCGTATTTCCTAGACGACTTTATTTAAATTGGTAGCCTTGGATGGGTTATCAAAAAGTAATTTTAACAATTGAGGCGCTTGTAACAGAGGAATGGTTTACCCATGGGGTTAATTGTGAAAAACTGTTGGGGGGGATGGTAACCCCTAGCACTAAAAATGTTGTGGCTGTAGCTTCTTCACAAAATGGGCTAAATTTTGTCAATTTTGGCATTAACTCCTTAAATTACTCTATTTTTACCGAGTTAAAGAAATTGTGGAAGCAAACCTTAGAACTCCATTGGTAAAGAATGATGTAAATATCAAAAACTGAACAACTGCGAAGAGTTAGACTGTAAGGTGGGTATTGGCAAACAAATAATGGCTCAATGGTCTTTGAAACACAGAGCAATATATTGAGGGTTAAACTTTTTCTTTCTTTTTGCTGACCCAGGTGTTGATCGAGCATTTAGTCTTAGGGAGACTCTTCACTTCGAAGTGTATATATATCAGAACTCGCAAAAGATTGTCAACCCATTTCGCCAACTTTTGGGGATTCCAGAACCGAAAACCTCCGCAATTGTCCTGTAAATTGTACAACTTTTTTTGGCTACAACTCTATATGACGTTGTACACAAATTTCAGTCTACAAACTGAGGGAGTAAGCCCAGAACATACTGAATGTAAACAAAGAGCTGGATCTCCTACTAATTTTGGGAATCGTAAGACAGACAATCCAAACGATTTTGTTTGTCGTCCTGATTATGTTGATATGTGACGTCTTACATGTTCTTTTCAATACCAAACTCCCGAATATTTTGTTCACCAAATTAATATACACCTTGGATACAGATTTTAAATGTAGGCCACTAAGTTTTATGCAAACTTGAGTATGTACAACCAATTCGGCTAGGCCCGAGATTCAAAATGATTTCTAGTTTAAATAATTTAGATTAGCTCAAAATTCGAGCACATACAAAATATATGCATAGCGAAAACTATACTGATTTAAGCCGGAGGTAAATAAGTTTAAATGTTATTCAATACATAAACGTATTATTCTTGCCGCTATTAGGCAAACGAGCAAACGGCCTTAGGACTTGGAAAAGGCATAGAATTTCGACGGTTTTTGTTAAACTGTTTTGTTTTCCATTGGCCAAGTTGATTTAGGCATTTCAAAAGCCAAGCAGCTAATAATGATGTTCGCATGGGGTTTCGAAACAAAAACAACTGCAACATCATTTGAATCCCTCTTTCCAGCAATACCATTACGCGGCTCCCCATTAAAGAGATGGCCATGGCGTTGACGATGGCGCTGGTGCTGGCCAATTGCCCGCGGCTATTTGTGGCATACAAGCAATGAGGCTGACTGGCATTTAAAGTCGAATTGTGAGTGGAGGAATGGACTGAATGAGTGAATATCCTATGAAAGCCATGCTTAGCAAACAAAACGCCACAGTTGGCCTTCAATTTGGGCTTGGTGTACTGAGTGAGTAGGGATAGAAACGATGCAGACTAGAAGCAATCAAAACAACATGCTCAACAACAACAAGAAGCTAAAAATCGGGGCGGAAATAAAATATTAACTTTGCTTAACTCAACTGAACTCCAACTCAGGATTCAATTAGAAACGAAAGCCATTTTATAATTGAAACGAGCCTGCCAAGCCCGTGGCTATAAAGCTTTTTACGCTGGTTGCTTTTTAATTTAGAACCGCGATGTGCCTGCCTTCAATGGCATAATGTAGAAACAAGTAGAGATAAGGATAAACTCCAAAAGACTAGCTGGGACGCCAGATGAGAAATATGCTGAATCAGAACAATAATTCCAATAAATGCTATGCGCTGCTTTTATATATTGGCTAACAAGCGTGGAGTGTGTGTAAAGCAGTGGTGTAGTTGCCCCCTAACTTCTGCGGAGCCGAAAACTACCAATTTTACTAACAGTTGGAGTTGAGATGTCGAATACTTGTGGGTGCAAGCTTGGAATTATGTAAACATTGTAATCGAAAAGTTGTTGAGCTTTTGTCAGAAAATCATTGCAACATATTACTGTTCCAAGCAAGGATCAAGGGTATTATAGAAATGTGCAACAGGCAGAAAGTGCTGTGGCAAGCTACAAGATTCGAGAACACTTAGATCACTTAGAATACTTAGATCTCAGAGACTACAATAGCTAAAAACACAATAAACAAGATAGATAAAGTTTATTGAATAGATCAATATCTGCTTTTCTTTGAGTCCGAGTTTAATCAAAGAGATTAAACCTTAAATAACTTTAAAAGGCTGTGTATGGGTTTTCTTAATTATATTGACACTGACTTGGCAGTAGATAGTTAGAACATCTGCTTTTGAGTCCTCTTATAGGAACCGTTCTTACAAATCGCTTTGCTGTTGCGATGAACTATCATTGTACTTACTGGAGAAGAAAAAAATCTGGATCTCTTAGGCACTCAGTTTAAGGACAACAACAAGGAATGTATAGCGGTTTGATTTAGCAGCAGTACCACAGATCTGAAGGCCATATATCCAGATTGTCCGTTTGCACCGAAGGGAGAGCTCGTTCCGTTTATTAAGAAGCTAATGGAGTCGAGAGGAAGTGTAACAGTAAAGCATCCTCGTAGTCCTACCTACTCTCATAAAGCATTGTAAATTTTTTTTTTTGATCGGGTGAAGGATGTCCTACTGTTGGCCACCGCCTGGTACTAAATTTTCTTCTTGTTTTTTGTACCACATAAAAGATAGTCTTTAAGATGGAAAACAATATTTCTGAAATGTGATGCCTATTCCCCTATTACAAAAAGCCATCTACGTCGCTGACATGAAGAAAATGAATGTTTAAAGAGCGCTGTAAGGAGTCGAGAGTAAAAGTCCATAATGCAAAGAGAAATTATTATTCATTAGTGAGTAATGCCAGCCAAGTAATTGAAAAATTTTCGACAGCATCATCGTCAGCAGAGACTGCGAAAAGACATTGTCGGCGCTCAATTTGTCACTCTTTAGGGGGTGTGTGGAATCGAAGGCGTGTCAACTGCGGCTGGAACTCCCTGACTGATGATGCGTATGACTAAGCAGAAAACAAAACCCACTCGTCAGGCACTCCTACCATTTGTCTGCACTTTCAGCATCACCAATATGGCAGAGTTTCGATTATGATTGAGTTGAAGTCGTTAATATGTGACAGTGACAATGCCTGAGATGGGGGACAACCCCAACTAGAGATAAATCCCGGGCTTATTTGTGTAAATTCCTTGAAGTTTGCTAGCGGGCTGCTCCATTTAAATCAGCTACAGTTTCCTAGTGTAAACATACATATACATTGTATATATGTGTATAAACTTTTGTATTTAAGGTATTTTTCTTTTGAATTATTAATGAACTTGCTGTATGGTCGGTTTGCTTCCTCCATGGCATGTGGCTGCTATAGTTGAATGCTGCCAAAGATGATTTCTGCTTTAATCATGTGAGTCGTGCACACTGTTTGTGTTGCATACTTAGTAGCGCCACCAACGCAGAGTAGATAAGTTTAATTAAAAAGGGGCAGAATTCCAAGACTGGGCACAACTAAATTGGCCACATTCCACACTAACCGCGTATTTTAAAAGTTTTTCACTCCAGCTTCAACGAAATTTTCTAGCCCAACTCTTAAATCCCGCCAAAGGCGTAGTTAAACAAACTTTTTTGATTTCGATTTTTATTGCGTCCAAAAAAAAAAAATCTCTACCGAAGCGAAAATATTTACTTGTTACCACTGCGCTGCCAAGGCAATTGCTGCGCAATCCAAGTGCCAAGTGGCAACACTCAAAGAGTTGCAAAGTGCAGGGGCAAGTTGGAGTTGGACTTTTCGTCAGCGGTTTCTTGCCAACAATTTCATTTGATAGCCACTTGACTGCCGCTGCCTGATTACCAACTGCACAACTTAAACTCCTGAATTTTAAACGAAAACTATTGTTGCCCCCCTAGTTCCTTTCGAGTACCTGCATCCAATAGAGCCTGCAGCCGTCAAACAACAAGCCAACAACAGTGGCAATAAAAACCAGTAAAGCCAAATTTGTTTTGACTTAAATTTTTAGTTTTTTTTTTGGAAAAGTTTTACAGATTGAAGTTTATTGGACATAATTCGCCTTGAGCCAAAACTTGTAGATATTATTGCAAAATGTATGCCAAACGCATAAACATAAGCAGCAGTTAGGATTAGTTTTTATTATGGCATAAATATTTGATTTTCTAGAAATAGTGAATGAACTTGGCTTACCCTTCAGCTATGTATATAAAAGCTGAAACTTGAAGACTTTTAGTTTTAGAGCTGTTAATCTGTTTTTTTTTTAACTTTTTAATTACTTTTGCAAGTAAAACTTTTTCGCAAAAAAATAAACACATTTGCAAATTGTTGTCGAAACATAGCGTAACCAATTGCAGCAACTAATCCACACACTCACATACACTCTCTCCCTCTCTGCCAATGTCACAAACTTCTCGACATAAACAAAATCACTTTCTATTCAACAGGATTTCAAAGAAGACCATGAACTGCGTCCAGACGTGGCACAAACTGAACCAAAGAAAAAGGCCAAGCACAACACCCGCAGAGGACAGGACACATGTCTAACACATACAACTGAACAGAGGCACCGACATTGCCAAAGTGACGGACAAAACCAAACCAAACTCAACCAAACAAGTCAAACTTTTAGACGTTCAAACAGTTAGTCAAAGGCTTCAAAACGAGGACTAACAACACAGACACTGACAGGAGCACAGCCAATAAAAAAAAAAAAATGTGAATCATTCGGGGCGGTGCTCGACAGTGGCATACACTGAACCCTGCGACAAGTTTTGTTAAGAGGGCTATGAGCGTTCCAGCTTATTCAAAAAAAATAATGTAATAAGTGTTGGGATAATATATCGCTCAAATCCCAGTCTGACACATATATGATTTTAAGATTCTATTATCTTCCTCGGGTTGTGTAGGGAAATTTTTAAACGATGTCTTATCTGCAAACACTGAATCCTGATGCCAATTTATTTTGAAACTAAAACAATTTTAAATTACAACCGTTTTTCGTTCATAGCATTCTAAGTAACAAGGTGTGTAACATAACAAAATTTGGACCGGATGGATCCTGCTTTGGATACTTTGGGTATGAACGTAGTGAAAAAAAAACAAAAGCACACCACCTTTGTACCAAAATTTCAGGACGATAAAAGACATAAATTTGGCCAATGTTTTTCATGGACTGAAATTGCTAGGAGTAAGAAATTACCAAAAGGTGTTTCCTCCATATGTTTTTTAATAAACAAAATTGAAACCAGTCCCAGACACAGCTTGTTATATTACAATTAACATCTAAGATATTTTTATATATGTACAAGAATACATAATCAGCCGTGCACCGGAAAACGAAAAACCAAAACGAATAAATTTTGTTCGATTTCGTTTATGCGTGCTCCCAATTCCACATTTTTTGCTGTTGCTACCTACTCATATTTTCCTCACTCTTTGTTAGCACAGCTCTACACCTTTCGTTTGAAATTCATTGCGACTGTGCTACTCTTATTACAAGCGAAATTTTTTTTATGCAAGACATAAACCATTTATGCAAGACACGAACATTTTTTTATGCAAGACATGGCCATGTCTGTGAACATATGCCAAAAATTCGTTTTGAGTTCTGCATGCTATTTTCGGGTTAAATTAGAAAAAAATAATTTAAAACAATGATCAAAAAATATCTAACATGAAATTGGTATAAATACAATCTTAGAATATTAAATAATGTTTTAAAAAAATTTCAGCTTAAAATACGTACTTACACTTTTGAACATATTTTGCCAATTCGTTTTAATTCCAACTACAAAGCAGTCGGATTAGAACCATATAAAGCATTAATTTTGGTAGGTATTCGAATAAAATATTCGGATTCTTTTTCCGGAGCACGGCGTAATATTTCGCATTATTTAATATTAAATTCATAAGGAAAAATGGGGAAACCCTTTGAAAAAATGATATTATACAATATATAGAACTAGGGCTAAGGATCATCACGGACTCGATCATCACTAATAGTATGAGGTGATAATGTTTTAAAATTAATTTTTTTTTATAGCCTGATAGATTTTATCATGTAAATACCTGCTCTTTATGGAAGATCAAATATCAAAATTTTGTTTAAATAGACCTAATGGCAATTTATATTTTAAAAAATGGATCGAATATATTTAGTAGAGTAGCTTCAATTACATAGACAGCGAAAACAACTTTAACTTAGCGCTTTAAACTAGAAGACTGAGGCCATTCATTTGTAAAACTGGTTTGAAAGCTAAGGTGACCCATAAATAAAAAAGCTCTTTCAAATTTTGAGGTATACGACAGCCATCGAAACACTTTTGCACCATTAAGCCCCAAAGCTTTTCCTTGCACCCATCTATTGGTGCGAATTTTATTAAAGTCGGTTGTACTACAAAATGGAAACCTCTTCTGCCTAGAATTCCCTGTAGCAAATACTACAGTCATTCAAATCGTAATTATGATTCAAAACGCCTCAAAATCGAATGAACTCAGGGTATATAAAAGTCGGTATATCCCGCCTTTGCGCTTTGCTACATTTTGGTATAGCAAGCTCTTAGAACACAGAGCGCTGACATGACATGATGTGAGCTTTTCAACGCCAGAATTTTAAACCCACTGTTGAAAGCGAACAGACTGGGTGCTTACTTTCTTGAGCGCCGGCGCATAAAAGGTTAATCCAAAGTTATTAAAAAAAACTATCCTTTGTCGTCCAGAAAATAAAGCAATACCATTTTAAGACTGTCCTCAAGGTCCTGTGTTATGTAATCTATAGGGTCTATCCGGAAAGTAGTCGGACAGAATCAATATTCGTTAGAATATGATCCTTCTGCATACACCGCTGCCAGCAGGATTTTCAGCTTTCGAACGATTACTGGAAGACTGCTGACGGAATGCTATTGAGCTCATTCGTCACGGCCTTTTGTAGCACTTCCAACGAGCCGTAATGATGCTCTTTTAAGGCAAGAGGAGAAAACTTTACGGAGCAAATCGCTTCGGAAGGAAGACGATGCTGGGTGTTTGACGTTGAAGCCCGGTGAAACTGTCAATGCCAACTGCTATCACCAAAAACTGATCAAATTGCACAGGTGCTCTGCGTGGAAAAGGATGGATTATCAATAAAGACATGACAAGCTGATTTTCTTCCACGACAACGCACCATCTTACACGTCAAAAAAGGTCGGCAACTACTTGGAGACACTCATCAGGGAGGTTCTACCGCAACCCGCTAATTGACCAGACAAGGCCCCTTCCTACTACCACCTTTTTTCGTCGATGGACCACGCCCTCGCTGAATAGCATTTCGATTCTTACGAAGACGTCCGAATATGGCTTCATGAGTAGTATTCCTCGAAAGAGAACCATTTTTTTTGGCGTGGTATCTACAAATTGCCCGTAAGATGGGAAAAAATCGAAGCTATCAAGGGCCAGTAATTTGAATACATTTTTTTGCATTCTATGAAAAAACATATGTTTCTTTGACTAAAAAATAGCGGATTTAAGCTTTTACACCTGGCATGATATTATATAGTTGCCATACAAATTTATCCCTTAAAGGAAACATAAACAAATACTCCAACTAAATTTGATGTATTTTCCAAGCAATAAGTGTCTATATGGTCGAGCAAATATCGATATGGTCAGCAACCTATCTATATCTTTCAGGTAACGTTAAGTAATCATTGGAGGTTTAAAAATTTGTCTCCCAACATTTATAGAAAGCTTATATTCTAAAAAGTTAAGATGAAGGAATACTTGAAATGAATTGAGAATTGAAATTTTTAATTATGTCTATGATATAAAATAAATTAAAAAATTCTGGTATATGCACCATTTATAGGTAAAATAATGGAATACTAATTTTAAGTTGAAAACCATGTCTCCTAGTTTTTGTCGGCAAGTTAAATTGAATTTGGTTAAATGTTTATAAAAGATTAAAGCGATATGATTGAATTTGTGCTGAAAAACTCGCTGTGTCATGCCATGCAAGCCTAAAGGTTTCTGAGATCTAGGTATGCATATGGGCAGGCGGTCATTTCTCAATCGCTACCTATGCCTATGCTGACCACCTATAATACCCTTGACCCTATAGCTACAGGGTATAAAAAACCTAACCAAAGTCTGGAAGAGTGAAATGCGGATATGCTGATGTTGCATGCATTCGACAGGAGAGACCAACAACAACAACAACATCCACAGACACCGCAACAAAAACAAAACTAAAAAAGTCAGCCAGCACCCGCAACAGAAACGTGCGGCACGTGAATCGGTTAGAAAAGTTCCAAATTTGGCAGACATTTAGTATTCCAATTCGGAATTCATTCGTGTTCGCTTTGAGAATCTGCGGCCTCTGTTGCGCCGGAACTGTTAGTAGGACTTTGCCACAGTCACTGCTGGTATTTGATTTTAACGCTTCTTTGTAAGCCATGTCGTGTCGACTCCAACTCTAACTCTATCTGCGACATCCCAATTCAAATCAGAGCAGCGAAAGTTGTGCGGAAGTGCTGACCCAATACTCATTTCCCCAAACATACGCTGTGGAAGCTTGCAACCAAGCGCCACATTCTGCGCTTCCGTTACGCTTCAATGGATACACATTGAAATTGGCTGTCACAGAGAAAGCGGGAGCCGAAGCAGGAACCGCAAAAGAGTGCAACGAAATCAAAGTGTTGTGGGTGCGATAAGGCCAAGCTGTCGAAATGTGCGCCAAACCAAGTGCGACGTCACATGCACTGACATGTTATTAACTGCTCGTCTGGGCCACTCAAACTTTGCACGTCCCACTTTCGTCCAACCGCTTGCTCATTATGGCAACAGGCGGCTGCTTCTTGCTGCTGTTATGCGCCACACTGGCCGCTTGGCAGGCAACGTTGGTCAGTGGCTATCTGAACATATTCATCAGCCACTACGAGGTGATGAAACTGATGGGTAAGTACTGCACGCACACGGCGTATACGCAATGTATACAAAATGAAATTTTAATGAGGACACACTTTATTTGGATAGCAAACGTTGAGATTTGGGGACAGGGAACACACCCAACTCACAGTAATGATTAATAGCTGTGTGTCAAAGAGCGGCACAGGAAAATCATTGATCCTTAACGTTAAAAACAAACAACCCCGTGTCTCTCGACTATACGATAGCTATCATTAATAGTTCCGAAATTATAAATAGTAGTTGACCATGACGACGAGACCACAGAAGTTGCGCGAAAACACGACAAAACAAAATCCTCACAAATCGATTTCCGGCAAGCTACACCCGCTCCAGCTTGCTGACAGCTGCAAGTGCTTCCGCCCTAAACACCACTACTTACAATCCAACTTCAAAATCCAATGGAATAGTTAGGCAGCTTTTTGTTTGTTTTTGTTAACTTGTTTGTTACAACTTCACGCGAATGCTCGTTATTGATGGCGCAGGCCACTTGGCTGGCACTACCGGATAGCCCGACCTTGTACCGCCGCGCCCCTTAGCTACGCCCCTGGACGATCCGACTACTAATAGGCATTCATATAGCGTGCCTTTGCAAAATAGCAAAATGGCGTCGTGCCTGTCTCGTTTTCCTTCCGATTTTCGTTACGTTGATTAATGGAGCAATGTGACGAACTGTTGTTGGCCTACTTTCTTTCACCTTTCCCTACTTTCTTCTGCATCAATCTATGTACTTCTGTCCGTCCATTCTGGCTTTCGTCATGTAGCTGTGCATAACATTTTCCGGCACTTAAACGTAATTGAAGCAAAACACTTCCACCTCATTATCTAAAGCCGTATTGTAGAATCACGAAGCTTCAATTAGTTAATGACGCAAAAGATACATATTTACTCAGTACAGAAACAGATTGGTAAGACTGATGAATGACGTGTTGTTCGTGACACTGTTGTCAGATATCATGTTGGGTCAATTGAATCCTTTTCAAGCAACCATTCTCTATGGCCTTACACACAACTGTTTTATTCAGGTTTTATGAGGCATGCACTCCCCATTCAGAACTTGCTTTCCCACTTTCCCACTTTGCTTATGGCGAATGCAAATCGGATTGCATTAGTGACAACTCAAAGATCTTTGCAGCTTGTTTACTTGCTCTTTGAATTTCTATTTGAGCTTTCCCACAATGCTTCCATTGGCGATTGAATGGCTTAATTTTCTCTGCCACCCACAAAACTTGTTATGTTTTTAACGACCTCTTAACAGCCCCTACCCCCAGAAACAAAACTCCCCCGCCAACTCTGGTGCTATTTGAAAATTAACAAGCAGCATCAAATCAAACAAAGTGACCCAACCACCCCTCGCAGCAGCACCAGCCACCCGACCGACCCCATCAATGCCGCATGCCGTTGCATGATTTGCGCCCTTGGCATTTTCCTTACGCTTTTTCAAGCGTTAAACGCGTCACGGCTGCATGAACCAACTCCCAACTCTAGCTCCTAATGGCGTTTCACCCACCATGAAGCCTGTCTTTGACACACGCATTTCTCAAGAGTTTCTATGGATCCGATCCAGCAGTTGTCATTGCCAGTGTGCTACAGTGATTTCCATGGTTCCATGATGCATGCCAGCAATAAGATTTCAGAAATATTTCTCATTGTTGTTAGCCGGTTGACAGTTTGTTGCATACTTTTTGGTGTCGGAGCTCGCATTGGCAGCACTGTGAGTCAAGTGTAAACAAAGTTAAACGATTTCTTTTCAATTGCTCGAATTTCATTCGATGGAGTGACGACAACATTAAAATTAAATATTTTTTATGTTTTTGTACCAGTTTTTTTGCTCCACGCCCCGCTGTATACCCCTCTTATTACCATTGGGTTGCCAGCACAACAAGCAATTTCGTCTTTGCGTTGCCAGCGGACCCATATATACCCCACTGCCTTCCCAGTCTCACTCCCTGCTTACAATTCGCTGTGCAAGGGTGCGTAAAAATGCAATTTCAACAAGTTTCACTTTGATGTGCACATTTTCTTGGGCCCAATTCCCCCCACTGTTGAAGTGCTCCTTGCGTAGAAGGTGCGGAAAATTTTCTCTTTAAATGAAAAGTTAATGCAAAAGAAAATTATTTTTAATGAATAGAAAACAGTCCGAATAGCACCACATTAATATTCTACGTAACATTCCCTTCTACCCTGACTGGTTTCACATTTTATGCCGAAGGGTCGTTTCATTTCTATTGCGGAGCAGTGTGAAACAGCTTACCTAGAAAGATTAGGGTACACAAGGGTGTTGGGATTTTAAACTGTGCCAATTAAACAGCAAAGTAGCATCGATTTTATAGTCTGATTCAGTGGGCAGTAGCAATTAGCACAAATCGTAAGACACTCCCAATACTGGGAAAAAAGAGCATGCGAAACTGGAAGAAGAGATAGAGCTCAACAATGAAAGAGTTAGAATAAAAGTAAGCGAGAGAATCGGCATAAAAATTATACCTTTTTGCACGTCGCACTCTTTCAAAACTGTTGCCAACTAATGACACTAATTATCCTCTTAATCTTTTATGCAAATTGTGTTCCCGCCATTGTAAAAACTGACGCTGCATTCCGGCCCAGCATAACCTAACTCCCGCCTCTTACAATTTATAACGTCTGCGGTTCCAGTGTCACGTATGTGTAGAGGCTTTTAGACAAACGCAGGTATTATAATTATGGCACTGTGGGTTGGAGGGATAAGGCAGGGTAGGACGATAGCCAAAGCGAAAACTTTCACAGACAACGGTGAAGTTTCTGGCAATGCAGCGCACGCGATATGAAGGACGGCCAAAGTTTGAAATAAGAAGCAGCACCAAGTACCTTATCTAGGTGCTTAAAGTGCTGCAGTGGGAATAGTTTTAAGCTACGCCTTTAAAGATACTTTGTTGTGTCATTTCGTTAAAGAGAACAATCAAAAGTCGACAAAGTCTGTCATTAGCTGCAACAGCTGTTTTCGGTAGGGTTAGTTGAGTTTACACCCTCTCAGTGACCCTATATCCCTTTCGAATCACAGTCGAATTAATTGTAGTTGTCACAAATGCATTCCATCTGTGTTAGTCACTCCACAGGACGCCTTTTTGGGTCTTTAACCCTCACAAAAGTGTTTCCTTTGTCGCAGGACTACAGAGCGACATTGTCCTTTTCGGCTGTTTGTGCATATTTGATGAGCACCACTTAGAGGTTATGTTTGTGTTTTTTGTGCAGTCTGTGGTTGCTTGTTTCCGTTAAATGTGTTCAACCTGGTACTATGTGTGGGGCGGGTACTCCTTGGAGTATGTCAAGTCTCTTCGTGTTGCACTCAACTTTTCGCTGCTCTCTTTTGAGTCAGTTTCATTATGGCGGCAGTTGTACAGTTTGTCAACGGAAAACGGAAAAGGAAAGTAGCACACTTTGGGGGCAAAGGCAAACGCAATGGGGGAAAACTCAACGGGGTGCAAGCAATTTACAATTTAAAAACAAAACGAACTTAAGAATGAAAGAAACAAAAACACAAGAGTTGAGTAAAAAGGCACAAATGTAAGATGGAAGAGGGCAAAAATGAACGCTTTTTCTTGTACTGTAATTGGATTTGAAATTGCTCTATGAATTCGGTGAGCTCTTCTCTTTGTTCTATTTATGTAGCATGCACATAAGTGAATATACGCATATAGACTGTCTTCGCGCAACCGGAAACGCAACATTCAACATCCGGCACAGACACGACGGGGAAGAGTAGCGTAAAAATAAAGACTGGCAGTAAAGTTGAAGAGGACACGCCAAAAAGTAAACAGCATTTGAGGACGAATGCAAAGCGACGCGCGGATTAAGCCTGATCCCGTAGAGTAAATAATGCAACAACTAGCAGATATATAGAGCTCTTTTAAGTCATGGGGACAGGGCATGAACTGAAGCATGGACATTCTGGGGGTTGAAGATTGAAAGCAGATGAAGAAATTTAATTTTACGTCTTTTTAGCACAAGTAGCTCGTCTTTCAATGCCGTCAACGTTTTGGATACAGCAGGGTAAAGGTCTGGCGCAGGATCAAAGCAATAAATGGGTTGAATTACGCAATGGAGACAAATAATGTTATTAATATGGGTGTAGTTGTTGCCGTAGTCACCGTTGAGCTAGACACCAATTGACACCTTTTAATATTTTGTCTTTTGCATCTGTCCCAGCTTTAGCTTTTGGAAGGATATATAAGACGACACAAGAAGTACAAAAATTTGCAGACGTTCACCGGCTTAACGCATAAAGGATTGAATTTCGTGCTAAATTGTATTTTCCAGTATCTTAGGTAGCTTGCTCTTTCGCGATTTGTCTTTGTCGAGAAAAAAATCCAATTTTGTTTATCAGAGCTTAGTAAACGGATTTTTGCTGAGAAACAGACCTGCAAAAAGAAAATCTCGCTTCTAAGCTAAGAAGTTAAGCTAATAAACAGACAGTGAGATGCCCTGTTCTGAAACAAAAAAATCATCACCATTTGCCAAAAAATTGTGAGGACATTGGTTGACGTATGGCGGGAGATATGGCCAACAACGAAATCGCGGTACATGGCAGCTATATGGTATCCAGATCCAGATGAAATTCGGCACATATACGTGTCTTTCTAAAATATTCAATATGTCAATTTGGAAGATAGGTTATTTTAGAGGATATTAGTTTTCATCCGCTAGATATGCCAAATCGGCCACTGTGCGACGGCCCTTTTACCCCAGCTTTAGGAATTTATTATTAAAAAATTCAAAATCACATCTTTAAATTTTTAGATAGACATTAATTTTTAATTTAGACATCTTAAAGAGTAAGTGCATACTTACTTAGATTTTGTGGATAGCTATAATAGTTTTGACCCGATTTAAATATTTTTCTTCTATACTAATCGTAGCAATCATTTAATTATGCTAGTGGGAGGTGTTGACCGCGAGGCTATTGTACGGAAAAAAGAGGCAAGATTAGGATTTAAATCCACTAACTTCAACTGCTTCAGGTAAGTACACATCTTTTGCTGGAGTCTGTCTGTCTGTCTTTATCTATCTCAATCTGTTCTGATCTTCAAGAACTGGGTGTCAAAAAGGGAGAATGAATCGTCACCTATGGTTGGAACAATGAACTCATAGTCTGTAAGTCATTCCTACTTAGCCGTTAAATACATTTCAAATATCAAGTGTACCCCTTATAAATCAATCGGGACAGTGAATATTAATGTGTGTAGTTGCATTAAATGAGTTGGCCTCTTTTACTTCAAGTCTGTGAATTTTTTAACTTTTATCTAAAGGAAAATTCTTTTGCACTAAGACGAACAGACGAATGCAGGCTGCGGCAGGTCCCTCTACCAACCGCAATATATTTTCACTGTTTACACGCAAACCTTTAAATATACAAACTGAAACTTATTGGATCATCATTTTCGACATATTTTTCCGAACACGTTAAATTTTTGTGTAAAGGCCCATCGCAGTATGCAAAAATTTCACACGAAATAACACGTTACCTTCATTAAAGTGCAGTTCCGCCTGCAATCCCTTTTTTCTAATGAAACTTTTTCTAAAGATGGCGTACGTTAAAGTCGGGCGCAGACGACTCTGGGATACCCTGTACCACCACATTGCAATTAAGTCCGACATATTGCTTAAGACCTCCAAAAGATATTTTATTCGGCAAATTTGGCTACGATATTTTCATAAACAAACAGAAATCAGTCGAATTTCGCACCAAACAATTTTTTTGAACGATCGGTCCTATGGGGACTATATGATATGGTCAACAGGTTTTGATCAAATTTGGTGCAGTGATTGGGAACTATAAAAAACTTCCGACTGCCAAATTTGGTTACGATATCTTCAAAAACAAACGAAACACAATGAATTTTTGTACAAAAAATGTTTTTTTGGCCGATCGTTCCTATAGGAGCTATATGAAATAGTCAACCGATTTTGATCAAATTCAGTACAGTGCTTAGGTACTCTAAAAAACTTCCGAGTTCCAAATTTGGTTATGATATTTTCATAAACAAACGAATAATCCATCTAAAGCTTTTGCTTTTTTCGAGGTCCCCCCCGATAACCCCGATATCGAAAAAATCAAATAAACTTGTCTCCCCTGACATAATTACGCATCTAATCTGAAAACTTGGTCGTGGCCTAGCTCTTACCATCTCTGAGATCTAGGCGTTTATACAGACAGAAGGACAGACGGACATGGGTATATCAACTTCTCTTGTCACCCTGATCATACTTTAGATAACTTTGGGGGTCTCCGACGTCTCCTTCTGTATGTATCATACATTTTCGGCTTGATTAAATTTAATATACCCTTTGTACCATACAAGGTATAAAAATGTAAAGTACACCCTGTTGAATTTGTACGAAAAATACGATTACAGTTGAATAATTACCAAAAGTTTTGAAACAGAAGTGTGTTTAAAAAAAAAAAGGCACGCACCAGTGATGTTTTTTTCTTTCTGATTAGCTTCCACCAATTAAATCAAAACTTTAATCAATGCAGCACTCAAAAACTTTCTAGGCAAAAGTTACGGCAATGGTTATAACGCTTACTACGTTATCACCTTGGGGGGTTTTAATGGCCAACTGCCCGCAGGTAAATCAAAGCCTTTGATATGTTGTGACACGTGCCAGGCAAAAATGGAAATTAATCCTGTTCAAGTTTTGCCTTGGTACACTATTGCCATGGCCACTACTATAATTTGTCCCAAACACCGCAGGGTGGCTCAGAACTCCAGCTAAGTAAGTCAATGCCAAGCCAGCACTTCGCACAGACACGACTACGATAAAAATTAAATTCTAATTTATATTTACGAGCTGATAAAGCTCCACGAGTGCGTTAAACTCGAAACAAGAGCCATTCATAAATATGGAGCTTTTCTTACCCTCAGTTCTGCAGAAAACACTCAGCCACTATGCTCGTAAATGTGGCAAGTTTTGGATGTTGCAGGAGCTCACGTATTGTGTGTCGGGCGACGACACGCTCCCGCTGAATTAAACATGCAAGCGTGTGTGTGTGGTTGGGTGGTTGTGTCTACTGGGGATTGTTCGGTGCGGAGTAAACGTTGGGACTCACGTGAGTCTGTTTAGATAAGCAAAAGGTGCTTCATTGTGGCAAACAGCAACTGCAACAGTAGCAGACACACCCACACATACACACCGAAGAGTGCTGCAAATGGTTTTCCCATGTATCCTTGCCATTGGCATGGACCCAAACAGCTGTGGGACATAGCTAACTATTTGTATGTCCTCACATATACATTCATGTGCACATAGACATACATACAAAAATAGTTGCATCTGGCTTAAAATGAACAACCCAAACCTCAAACTAAATTTAAACTAACCCACAACCAAAACCCAAAACCAAAGCCATACAGCTGCCATCAAACCTCAACAGTTATGTTGGAAACATAAAGCAAAGAAACTCAAACTCGTTTTGCGTACACTAAAAAGAATTACACACAATCTTTGACTTAATTTATTACAAATATAATGAGGCTCTTATATTCTGCACCTAAAGGGTAATTTTTATTCGTATAATGTAGTTTATGGGCAGAAGGGAGCGTGGTGAGCACTTTAATACGATCAGAAATAAATGCAATGCAAAGTTGAGGGGGATTGGATTCACTTCCATAAAACGTGGTATCTCAGGTTATTTTAGAAATCTGACATGCTTAAGTTTTTTCGACCTCTAATTTGGATTCAGGTTACATCAAAACTCTTGTTTTTTCACAAACCACTTGAATCTATAGATCATGGTATGGATTTAAAAAGAAATCATGGCAATAAGCATTTGACATCTAACATAACAATATTTATAGTGACAAAGGTCGTCCTTCGCCTATTAACGACCTCAACATTCACCTTAAATTAATATAGAGTTGATAAATTTGGGACGTAGTTTCATGTTAGCCTCGTAGACTAAACATCATGAGCCTCAATACAAATGCGCCACAAGCCACATTCGATTAGGCGCCCAACGTAGGGCCCATAAAATAATACTACATTTTAAAGCCTTTCCGATCCACTCTACGAATTACGTTAATATCATGAATTTTTCGAAAACAAATAATAAATTTTCAATTGAAAACTGCTTGTTGAACTGCAAACAAGCAGTTTTGTCAATCCTATAAAGAAAAGTGCGTTGGTGTAACTATCCAAGTACTTTTAATACGGAAAAATAGTACAGCGCATTGCCAAGTCGTGCACCGCCTTTTCCTTCTTTTTCTTTAAACAATTCACTTTGTAGCCTAGGCTGAAACCCACTTGAAATTAGAATAAATTATTTGATATTTATTCTACTTTTAGACTTGTAAATATCGTAAAGACCCTAAGCTGCGCGTTCCGTACGCGACGCCACTGTTCCCAGACGACGTTCACGTTCAACCTCAGTCGAGATTGCTTTCCCTCGAACGTTGCCACTGGCACTCCCATCAGCAACATCATTGTGCTCATTTTCGTCACCAACTTTTAACGCAATTTCCATTGACATATAATTAAATATTCAATTTCCATGGAGACTCAGACTCCCTACAATTTTTATGTTAATTTCTGGGTTTTTCGCCTGGCTTGGCTTGCCTTGGCCCGGACACGGACTAGTCTAACTTATGTTTACTCAGCGTTTGCTGTTTGTTTAGACTACAATTTCATACTCATTATGGCAGCAGCATTGAACGACTGAGCGATTTGGCCAACATCCTAGCTTCTAGTACCAGTAACTTAGTCCAAGAACAGCATCCTTCCCATATGTCAGTGCTGCAAACAGTACTTATTTTATATATTATACAATACTGGTATGTATGGACTCACACATGGCAACTAGGCAACAGATACATAAATGACAAGAATCATCTATCCATTTGCAGCTATCTATGTAGTTGAAGGGCAACGCATTGAAGCAGACGAGAGGGAATTAAATGAATTTTACCAAAACTGAAGTTCAAAATTGGAGTGGAGTGTTGCATACTTATTGGGGATGAGCCTGCGGCTAGGTGGGTTGGAGTGGTTGCCATAATTATTGTTGTTGTGCAGCTTCAGTTCCAGCTACAGCTACAACTCCAGCTCAATTGTTGTAGCGCAAACACCCTTACACATACAGTGAAGCACTTGTACGAGGGCAGTTTGATCAAATACGGATTTTTTGAATAAAACATATTATTTCAGCAAATATGATACAATATCTTCATCCAATATATTCTTTAAGGCTTGAAACAAAATGGAAGAGCGGTTTTAAGAAAAATTTTATGCATTTTTCCCGTAAACTAATTTAAAGGTATACTTTAAGTTTAACAACATTTAATCAGTTCGAGTTCCTTAAACCATCTTTTATATGCTGCAAAGTAATGTAAGTAATGTGAGTAATGTATCCTAAGCTAGCGCTTCCGGTCCAGTAAAAGTTGGTTTATCTAAAAATCCTATTTTCTCCTAATTTTCCTTTGCTTTGTTCAATAAGGTAGAGAGTCTTAAATATCGCTAAGCAAGTCCTGGTCATTAAAATCTTTTGAATATGAATTAAGAAAGTCTGTGATATCTGTTTTTCATTTTGACAAGAGTCATCGTTTTATTGGCTTCTTACTTATTGTCGCCATGGCACTAGTTGTATAGATACCGGGTACGATCACCCCTCGGGCAGATAGTTTACTAATATTACTTACGGCGGCTTTTCGGGTTAAGGTATTTCCCGAGTGTGCTCTGTCCCGTAAGTAACCCAGTCAGTATCCTAAAGAAATTCTTGGAATATTTTGGGATATATTCTTGAACCTATTGAAGTTATAGCAGCTTATCTTGCCGTAGCCCAGCCATCACCGTCCAATGTTTTTCTGAGCGTGCTGTCAAATATTATTCTAAGATATTTAACTTCCTTGCTTGTCAAAATAGGGCATCTCCAGAGGCGGAGATGGTACTACAATACTATGGTTTTAGCTGAATTCTGGATAAGGCCGAAATCAAATAAAAGAAGATAGAATTTTTTTCATTAATATACTCTATCACGTAATAATATTTAAAGTGAATGAAGCAAAAATCCAACCTGCCCCATGATAAAACCCACGATCTCACTCTTTAGAAATCGTAAAGTATGGAATGTTTATCAAGTCTTTCCTTAGTTCCGGTGATCGATTTTAAAACAAAAATATGATCGATCCAAGAAATATAATCGATAAAAGACTATCATTGAGCAGACCATGCATATTTATTCGGAGTTTTACACATTCGCAGATTTGGAAGGCAATCCTGACGACATTTCAATAGTTTCTGATTTTTTAAAGTATATTTCTTTGATCCCTCACACAGACACTATTTCATTTTTTTTTTTTTTTTTGACTGAGATATGATTCTTTATTAAAGTATAAAAGGGGAAAAATTTATTTTTTAAACTCCAGGAAAAAATATTCGTACAACATTTTAAATTTTTTTTAAATCCTGCGGAAACGTGAAACCGAGCAAGGAATTCAAAATCACGGAAGCAGAGCATATCAAGCCATTCTATGATTTTTTTTTTGGAGCTGGCAACGCTTGAAAAGCAAAGGAAATTTACTTTTTAAATTTTTATACAAATTCACGGGGTTGTTTAATGACTGCCAAACAGTAGTTTGATTTAAAAATTTACATAATTAATCAAACTGCCCTAGCAAAACCATATGTGTGAGCGTTAAGCGAAGTGTAGCACACTTTTCGGGGCGCCCACCAAAGGCATGCCATACAAGCGCACTCATTTAGTCAAACAATTACATACACATACCCATACACAGACAAGTGCTCACTTATGTGGAAATATCTCATTTCTCTCTTTATATATATGTGTGTGTACTCCACATGCCCCATGCTCCTGCCACATTTTGTACCCACAGCCACTCACTGCCTTTATATTCTATTAAATCAGTCTATAAATGTTGGCCAAATTGCTTTAATGTGCAGCGAAAGTTTAGCAAAACGGCGAGGGGAGCTACAACAATTAAACCAGTGGAAAGGGGGGCATGTGGCAACAGTACAAAAGGGGATAACAATAAAAACAGCAACGAACAGAAGCCAGACTACAGCTGTTGAAACATGACTTTGTGCTTGTTTAGAAACACTTACAAAATATTATTGCAAGAGCAACAAAAGCTTTAAGCGGTATAAAACCCGGGCACCAACTATAAGGAGTGGCCCAAAGCGGGGCCAATACCGTTCCATGTGCAACAGCAGCAACAACAATACTAACACAAACAAAAACAATGCCAAGAACATGGTACACAAAGTTGCTAGGAATTAGTATATTGGATCAGTGCTAAGCTCAAGTGTTGGGCTTTTGCCGTAGCTGAAGTCGAGCTCCCACTCCTTTTGTGGTTCACAATGTTGAACGAGCAGACGGCGATGACGACATCGAAAAGCACATACCTACATGCCAAAACGTCTCAAGTCCTGGGCTGCTGACTTTAGAAAGGATAAACTGGGAATACACCATGAGTCGCATTTGAATAGCATCATTAGAACCAAAGTTTCCCAAGTTTGCCAAGAGTGTGTTTAAAGCAAAGCAAAAGACACTGAAAAGTTGGAAATTAATTTCTATAGAGCACGTTCCTATATCTGCGTATTTTATGGAGATTAAGGTACATCCTGGGCTTAGAGGCCAGTTCATAAAATGCTGCACTGAAACAGGTGCTAATTAAAAATGTTGTCGTCGCCTCATTAAAGAAATTTGTAAATCAACCTGCAAATGACGTGCGCCCAGCATGCAAAAAATTTAGGTCTGACAGGGATAGATCCCCCATTGGGGGGTCATGTACGGGGTCTTGTACGACCCGACAAAACCAGGGGGTTAGGTTGACAGTCGCAGGAACTGCACGTACGCCGTTAATGGCTTTTCTACTGTTGTTCTTTTTGATTAAAACGCGTTATTTACATTTGCGACTAAAGCTGAACAAAATTTAATGCCAGCCCAGCTTTAAGCCTTGAATAGGAAAAAGGGAATATAAGCCATTGGCTTGGGGTTGAATCTGCGACTCTAGACAAACAGTGGAGCTGGAACTTGTTAAATTGCACAAAAACTGTATACCTTTTTGAGTGTGGCTATGAACCTAGCTAGCTTTATGTATGGCATTGCACATGAAGGCTATTTGGATTTCGGCTTTCAAAATACTTTATTGCAATTTTTTTCGATATTCATAGTCCGATTTTATTTTTTAAATTACAAGGGTGAAAAATGGCGTCAGGCTAAACATATAAGGAGTCACAATATCAAGTTCGGTTTTCCTAGCTCTTATAATTAGATCAGTTATTTGCAGCCTGAATCGAACTTACTTGGGATTTTAAAATGGTTTTTAAATATGATAGAAATTGTCAGTTTTTTGGCTTGGAGGTATTTTTAATTAAATTTCCATTGCACATTAAATAGCCTTTTAACTTTTGGATTCAATTTCTGGCCCAGTGTGGAACGTTCGGCAAAAGTGTTGGAGCTGTCTGAAGCAAACAAATGCTGTCAATCCAGGTTGACAAATTGCATAGCCATCACTTGATTTCTTCATTTTGTTTTAGTCAAGCATGTTTTCTCTTATCTTTTTTCCTACAGCTGTTGCTTTATTTTGCCGTACAGATGATGGGGCACCGGAGGCGGCCATTGCGGATGGTAGTGTCTGCCATTACACTATTGATTGTTTCCTGTCATCTGCAACGAGCCAAACGGAAGCTGGTAACGCCTGCTGGACATGGACTTTGTGTGAGATTTGTGTAGTACGTACGGTTGCCAGCATGTCACATAAGCAGCTACACGTTACGCCTGGCCTCAGTCTGTGGCTTTCACACCAACAGTGTGGTGGACAGCTGCCACCATGCGGACCATTGCACGGACTTGCGTATTTGTTTTTCTATTGATTTCATTGCGGTCAAGTTGCGTTGACTGGTCCAAACCGGAGCCATCAATCGCATGAAGGGTCTGCTCTAGGCGGGGATCCAAATGCGGTTGTTCTAGCGCTTTGTGCACTTTATACGATTGTCAACTATAATGAGCTAACATTCATGATTAGCAAACTAGTAATGAAAGACAAGAGCTATCAATAAAAAGTTAGTTAATAACTGGGTCAAAGCACTTGCAAGCCATTTGGCCCAATTGGGTCAACTTTATATTACTTGCTAAGTGGCCTATTCGAAGCAGACTAATGGCTATCAAGTTACGCTTTATGACGCGTTTAAAATGTCAATAATAATGAATACAATACTGTACCAATTGAGGCTGTTATACTCGTACATTACATATGTATATACCTAAGGGTGAAAATATGTAAATCGCGTCACTTTTAAAATAGATCGCTGTTCAATATTGATTATTCTTTTTTTAGTTCTATAGAGAGTCCACAATTTTTTTATTCCAATTATTATCATCATATTTTTTATCAAATCGTGTCTCGGAGAGCATTAAATAAATATAAGGATCATGTATCTGATCTCAAATAAAGTTTTCTGAAATCTTGATTTGAACTCTTAATCTTATAACAATACCATAATTCTTAAAAAAAGAACAAAAAACTATTTTGGATTAAGGCCTATACGCAGAATGAAAAATTGTAAATTTAAAATTTCTTGAATTGAGAAAAAAAAGATGGCTTACGTTAAAGTCGAGCGCGGAAGACTTAGAGATTGCCTGTATAAATGCTAAAGAAATTTTATTCGCAAATTTGGCTACGATGGGTTCATAAACAAACAAAAAACAGACGAAAAACGTTTTTTTGACTGAACGGCCCTATGAGTTCTACATGATATGCATAGTCAACCGAGTTCACGCTGCTGAGGAACTGTGAAAAACTATCAAGCACAAAATTTTTTTACAATATCTTCATAAACAAATGAAATACAAGGAATTTTGCAACAGTCGATTTTTTTTTTTTTTGACCGATCGGTCCTATGGTGGCTATATGTTATAGTTAACTGATTGATTAAATTTGGTACAGTGCACAATGGGCCCGCGTGGCCAGATTTGGGCCAAAAGCCCTCCAGATGAAAGTCAAAATTTGGACAAAATGACAATTTAATATTATTTTACACATGTAAAGGTATCATTTGCAGAAAAAATTTTTAAATTTTAATTAGTGGTTTTTAAGTATTAAGACATCAAAGTTGACATTGTTTATTTTTTGAACTTTCGCGATAATTTACAGAAAAAAAATGCATTTACCATGATACATGTAGCTAAGAAATCTTTAATCACTTTATTATTTATAAATATTGCTTCAGAAGAAAGAGTATAGCCTATTTTTTCAATGTATGAGGAGTTCATATCTGCCTCTGTGTGAAATATGGTAAAATTCCAATTAAGAGTTTTTTTTTTAATTAAGTAAAAAAAATAGTTTAGTTTTTTTAAATTTTTTCCAATTTTGGTCTGGATTATCTATATCTCAAAAAAATCTGAGGAGGCTCAAACTTCCCAGAAAAATAATTCAATCCTTTATAATTTCATCACTTTAAAACAATTATTATGGAATTGACAGGATTTTGGCCAAAATATGAAAATCTGGGCCCACAGTCCAGTGCTTGGAAACTCTAAAAAACTTCCAGATGCCAAATTTGGTTATGATATCTAAATAAAAAAAGTATTTAGTTTCCAAAAATACGCATATTTCCTTTAATATTAACCCAATATTAAGATTTCGTGTTTTTAATTGCTCTCGATTTCTCCTTGCAAATGGTATATATGCTTCCAATACCTAGGCTAATAAATCACAATTTTCACATTTTCCCTAATTTGAATGTAGAATAATAGTCATTCTTAATGCTAGTCTAAAACCCCAGGAAATCAAGAAATCAATACATAAATACGAAAGTTATAGAGATAAACATATTTCCTGATTTATTCAGCCTATATCAATAGCACTGTTTCTTGAATTGCTGTAAGCATCCGCTTTCGAATTTATATTCGAAAGTTATTGCGTTTTATAAATATATTCTGAATATATTTTTGGCAAAAATACAATAGACAAAAATAAACCCATCTGAAATATTGACCCAATATCAATGGTACTTGGTGTTTTGCATTGCTGATTGGGTTACAAACGAATTGTCCATGTGAAACTTTTGGTTTGTTTTTTCGAGGTCAAAAAATAATATAAACTTGTCTCCCGTAAGATAAATAGGGCTCTAATCTGAAAAGTTACTTTCTGTAGCTTTGGTCGGCTTTACAATATAATATTTTGATCGAATTCGAAAAGTCCATTGGAACTCAAAAACCTTTTTTTAATTGCCGAATGTGTAGTTACGATACCTTAATTCTATGGAAGCTATATATGGTAATACAGGGCCAATATTAAAAAAAATTGTGGATCAAATCCAAGAGCATCATTGGCTTAGCTCTTATCATCTCTGAGATATAGGCGTTCTTAAGTACGGACAGAGAGACAGACTTATGAACCCATGCCTATATCGACTTCTCAAACAACCCTGATCAGTGATCACAATCTAGGTAACTTTGTCGATTCTCCGTCATTTCCTTTGCAATATTACTTAACTAAGATATACACTTTATGGTACAGGGTTCAAAAATGTAAATATTCTTAAATGATATGCGTTTATTCATTTATCGATATCTAATCGAAGTACTGCAACAGACTTTAGGACTTTTTTGTAACAATTGGCTAGAATTTCTTTAAAATATGAAAAATTATCATAATTTATTCGATCGATTTTAAATGTAGCTCGTTTCATGCATTTCGACCCTGCTCGATTTATAATTGACTAGGTGGAAACGGCAAAGCGATTATTAAATTTGAGTCCTATTGAATTGTATATTGATATGCATCAATCAATTTTGAATCACCATTGAATGTGTGCGGACTCGGCGAATATTACGATTTCATGCATACAAAATTAAACGGAAATTTCAACTTTGGTAATTGCACGCATGGTATGATTGGGCACAGTGGGCCACATATGAATAATTGCTTTATGGCCGTGCCGTTGCACATCCTACTGTTACAGCTGCAACAAAGGTAACACAATGCAAATAAGTTAACCAATTTCAGGCAGTGAATTGTTTCAAAGGCCCGGTGGTAATGTTTGCTGTGCGGCAACTTAAAAGACTTCTTAAGCAATTTTTTCCTTTGTACCATTGTAAAAAGGGCCAAAAGGCATATAAAACGTTGTCCTTGTTCAATTCATAGTCAATTAAATGCAATTAAATGTAGGTAAAAATGTATGTGTGTGTATGAGTAAATCACAATTGCACAAAGGGCAGCGCTTAAATGTTCCAGAGCAGGAAGCATTTAATTGAAGAGCTACCTTTTAGAGATGTGCTTGTGACGATAACTTATGTCTCGTGGGAATTTCAATTTTGGCGTGACGTTACATTTGTTCAGTTTTTTTTAATCATTTGTTTTTTATGATCAGGCAATGCTTATTTTGGAAAACTTTTACAGATTCCTAAACTTCCAAAAAATTTTATTTTTTTTAATATGTTTTGAAGAATGAATGCTATATGACTAAAAAAAAAAATTATTGATGGTTGATATATCAATTATGCTTTACAATTTAAACAAATATCGTGCTAGAGGTGTTAAAACAAAAGTTTTAAAACATATAGTGTGATATTTGTTTAAAGTTTTTTTTCACGCGTTCATCACTACTTTCTTAATTTATCCTCCCTTTCGCTCTCCTTTTCACCAGTAAATTTATGCACTTTGTTGGCTTGCGTGCCGCTCAATTATTCACTAGACTCCATATTTGTTGCAAGCACAAAAACGGCTTTGTTTGTATGAGTGTATGTGTGTGACAATTAAAAAGCTAACTGTTATTAAATGTTAAAAGTTTCTGAGCAAGCTGACACACATTAAAAGTAAGTCAAAGCAAAAATTTGACTAAGTCCTGCCGACAGCGGGATACCCTACATACATTTTTCCCAAAAAAAAAAACGTTTATATAGTGAAAGATCAAAAGGTATTTAGACTGAATCAATTTAACGTTTTTCATGGAACTAATAGGTACAGGTGGCGGCGAATACATTGAAGAATTCAATGTCAGAAAAGCTTTCCGACTCCCGGATTACTGCAGTGTCTCTGCAGGCAGAGGTCATTGCGATCCATGAGGCTCTGACAGCAATAAGAAACTTACGAGTACGAAATGAGAACATATGTATCTACTCGGACGCCTAGGCGGCTATTAAGTCCCTCGCCTCGTTGACGTCGTGCCTGAAGTCAGTAAACAACTGCCGCTGTCTCTGAAGGAGATGGCTGAGCAGTTTTCAATCAACCTCATATGGGTCCCAGGACATAGGGATATCCAGGGCAACTGTATTGCGGATGAGCTGGCTAGAAGAGGAACTTCCAGCAACCTCCTTCAAGACAAGGATGGCCCGGATATACCCATGCCCAGCTGCAAACTGAGAATACGAAACTACTTCGATCTCTTTGCAAACCAAACGTGGAATCGGATATCGAACACGTGTAGGATATCTCAGCAAACATGGCCGACATATTGCAAGAAAAGAACTAGAGAACTTTGCTGTCTAAATCCGTGCCATCACCGGACATTAGCTGGTGGGAATCCATGCACATAGGCTTAACGTTCCTCCTCATGACTTCTGTAGAAGTTGTGGCGATAAGGAGGAGCTAGAGACAGTAGAACACTTTTTCTGTCACTGCCCTGGACTGTGCAGGACAAGATTCCCTTTTCTAAAGTCACACTTCCTTGATGACCCAGCTCTCGGAGCAGAGTCCAAAATGCCTTTTAAGGTTTATTCAGGCCGCCGGTTGGCTGTGACTTATCTCATAGGAGACCTCGTGAGTGGGGAAGAATGGTGAACGGTCCACCGTCGCGGTATCACAACGGGCCAATTGTTGGCCTACGTGAGATGGGACTGTAAGTCGCAACTGCCGCCATAACCTAACCTAACCTAATCGGTACACATCCCAATTCATCAACTTGAAAATGAATTTACTAAACAACAGAGCCCATAATGTTCCTCAAATTTTCTTTCAGATACCGCTCATAAAGTACATACATAAATCCTTATAGGCAAATTGAAAAAAAAAAATTTGGCTTGCAATATACCAACCAATAAAAAATTCGTTTACGATTAACAAGGTTTCTTAAAAAATGTGAATACTAGAAAAATGTATTATAGTTAATATATGCGGAAATTCATTGGTCCAATAAAGTTAAAAAAGTTCCTTTCGCTAAGCCTTTTTTAAGATAAATAATTTAGTATTTAGGGACAAAAAATTTCAAGCGAAATAATAGTTAAAAAACAATTCTAAATCAAATTGTAAGTGATATAATACATTATATAAAAAAAGTATATTAATTAAAAAAAAATGTAAGTTTTATTTAATATTTCATTCTTCTTCTCCCAAACCCTTGTTTACCTCTTTTCGGACTCGCTTATGTTCCTCCTGAGGTGTGGGTATGCGATCTCAGCATTCGTCTGCAGGCATTCCGATCCTGGATCATGTCATAGCTAAGACAGAGGTTTTTGGCACTAGTGTTTGGATAGTCGTTAGTTATGGACATTCCTTTTACACCGGAGTTTGTCTCCAGACCCGGTAACCAATCGCATACACTGATCTTTGGATGATCTTTAAGATGTTAAAAATGTGCCTCAGGCTCAATGTGATGGTAAGTATGCCTGCATCTGACTAGTTCTCTTTTAAGGGCCTCTTACGCCAGATAGTGAATACCGTGGTGCAAAATTCTATTCTATAAAAAGCAAACTACAAATTTTTAATTTTGAAAATTGTTCGAAAAGGTTACTAGGAAAAAAAAATAAAAAAAATAGAAATAAAAATATTTATTTATAAGAAATAAAAAAAAAGATTTGGGGTATGGTGATTCGTTCGAATCGCTTGCGTTCCGAAATAAGGCATTGCGCCTTATTACTGGCTGCGAATGTAAGTAAGGAATTCGAGGAATAAAAAGGTTAAAATGAAGAACTACAAAAACTCAAATTCTCAACTAAAGATTAAATCGAACGCCCAGGCCTGGCCACATAGCAGATGCTGCTAACAGACGATCCTAGACGCACCCTGTATTAGCGATTCCAAATAGAAGACAAGTACAATTCATAAAAATAAATATGTTTTTTGATAATTGTATACAAAAAAAAATATATTAATTGAATATTAAAAACAAAACCTAAATAAATTATATGATAAATTTCGATTAACTAAAAAGTCATTAACTGTGCAATAGTGACGTCAGGCGTTTCAAGGCACCATTGTACATATTGTATTATAAGAAAAAAAATTTATAAAATAAAATTTGAAGAGATTTTAATTCTAAGGCCTAGCTAGCGTGTCAAAATAAAACTTTTGATTGCCGAATTTGTTTATGTTATCTTCAATAATAAACAAATTATGCATTTTGATAAAATTTTAAACAGTTCTTGGGAACAAATGAATCTTAGGTTTAGTTTGAGATGCTCTGTAATATCCCAATGGGAGCTATTTTATAAATTTAGAAAAAATAAAATAAACTGGTTTTCCGTGACATAATAAGGGAGCTAATCCAAAAGTTTGCTTGGTCTAGCTCTTACCATCTCTGAGATCTAGGCGTTCAGTCAGACGTTCAGTCAGACGGAGGAACGGGCAGACGGATGGACATATCTAGATCAATTTCGTCTGCTCTCGACCATATTGGAGGTAGCTTTGGGGGTCTCCAATGGATCCTGCTCTATGTAACATACAATCGCACACAACTAATATACCCTTATCATTAGTACAGGGTATAAATAGTGTAAATCATCCTGAAGTAAATATGAAACGTGGAGTCGTTAAATAAAAAACAAAGTTTAACATTCTCAGCAAACATGGAAAACTGTAGAATGCTTGTGAAGCAAGAGTGCTGCCAGCCGCCTCAATTTTCTAAATTTTAGAAACTTTAAAATACTTTTTAATGTGTATTAAAAAGCCAGAGAGCTCAACGCGTCAGTAACCATTTTAATTACTCTAATTTGAAAGACTTAAAGGCACTGTTGAAACTTACCAAACTGGAAAGGCAATCAGCGAGCTGCCAACTGCGTATAAAAGCTAGACTACTACAGTGCTGCCAACTACCTTAATTTCTTAAATTTGGAAAACTTGAAAATACTGTGCAATGGGATGTCGGAAAGCGAAAAAGCCAAACTGCATAGGTAATCAGCGAGCTGCCAACTGCCGCAATTTTTTGAATTCGGAAAACTTAAAAATTCTGTGGAGAGGATATCTAAGGCGTAGTTAAGCTACAATTACTTAATTTTGAAAACTTAAAAACATTTTATAAACGATTTATGTGCGAAGTCGGTAAGCTAGAGAGTTAAACGTGCCGCTTAATGTGTATACAATCAGGGAGCTGCCAACTGCCTCAATGCGGATGTTCTCGAGCAGGGCGTTAAATTGAAATATAAACGCGTTGACTTCCCGCTGCTTCTTGTTGTTGGTGTTGGCACAGTTGGAACACACCGCGACACCTGACTAATTTATGTTCATTAAGCAGGCGTTAAGTTGTTGTTGCCTCGAGAGCAGCTGCCTCTTGGCGCAGTCACGGGGCCGCACCTCGAGCTTTATACATATATACTATGTATACCCCATATAGTATGTGTGGCCTTCATTTACATACGTGAGTGTGTGTGTGTGTGTGTTGGTTTGGAGCTCTCATGATTTGCAAAAGTCTCACACTACTCAAACCAAACCCGCTGATTATGTGCCCTAACGTGGAGCTGACAAACCAAAATGTGTAGTTACATGTAATTTTGGGTGTAGCTCTGACACATCACTTTTGCAGCCCCAACCCCTAGGTAAGATTAATATGCAAATTTGTGTTAAGTGAATTTTTGGGCGCGCACTAAACGTGAGTTGAAAAGTTTTTTGCAAATTAAAAAGTACACAGACATTGGAGCAGGTAATAGAGTTGGCGAAAGGAACAAAAAAAAAACGGGAGCAATTTACAAAACACGTTCAAATTTGGAATAGTGCATTTTCGTGTCCAGCTTGTTGTGTGCCCCAAGTGCCACATGCAAAGTGTGCTATTAAAAAAAAGGAATACCAGAATTAGAAACAAAGCTGCAAAGCTCCAAAGTGAAAGGAGCTTAACCAAGAGCACATCACTTTGCTGTAATCAGGCTGAAAGCGACAGCGCAAATATGTATAAAACCCATTTGCAGTAACTTAACCATTGTTGGATTGGGGCGTCGACTGTCTAAAGAGTTGCAACGGGCTCTGGCAGTAATACCCGCTCGGCGTGTGAAAATCCCATCAAATCTATCAAAATCATTTACGTAAATCGCACCACACGCATAATGGGCTTTCAGGCAGTCCCAGACAGACTGTGGCAGTTGCCGGTCGAGCTTCATCAACATCATCGCATCATCATCAGCATCATCCGTAACGGCATTGAATCCAATAAGGGATTTTCAGTAGCAGTGCAAAAGTTTATTAAAAACTAGTCAAGAAGTTTTTTGCTCCAACAATACACCGAAACATACATACTCTTTGGCCGCCAGTCTGTCTGCATCTTTGTCATGCTGACAAACTTTCTGGCAAAGTTCAAGCCACTCGGATTCTCATAGAGCATCGACAGCAAAAACTGTTCGCACCCAAAACAGTTTGGGCGCCAAACTGACAGCTTAAAGCAGAAACACCCGAGCAGTCCAACAACCCATCAGCAGTTCCCTTCCAGACAACAGCAGCAAACAGAACCTAGTCAGTCAACAGTAGTTTCGTGGCTGTTACTCAAAGTTTTAATTACACTTTCGCTGCTCTGCATCCTCCTTCCAGTCTTACACCAAAAATGAACTACACATAAAGAAAATGGGTGTGAGTTGAGCTGGGTTCCGTTGCCTAGGGAAAGGCTTATACAAGGCCACAAACATTTTTGGCATGACTGCTTGGCTGGCAACAAGCCCTGTCTGGACGGACTAACTGGCTGGCTGGCTGCTTGGCTAGCATGCCTGACTGGCCCCAAACCTTGTTTGGGTTAGTTGGCTCTTTGGCTGATTTTCTTGAGTTTGGGGCCACTAGTTGGCTGGTTTGGTTCTGTTGTTGCCAGATGCCGCCGGTCATTGTTATTTCTGCTGGTGTTGCATGCAAAGCGCCATGCTTCGTATTTATTTGGCGACAAAGATTTATCACCCAGAACGAACGAATGGGTCGGAGTGGGCCAAGTAGCTGCCTTTCGCACACACATAAAAAGGTTGCTAACCGTTTATGGGTTGGCCAATAAGTTTCTGCAGTTATCTAGTCATTGGCTGATAAAACTTGTAAATGGAGACTTGAAACCTTTAAGCACTATTAACGTTTGCTTCGCTTATCTAACAGATTGAATTGAATGCTCATTTTTTTAGAATTTTTGTTTGGATTAACTTTTGGAAAAAAATTATGAATTGAAAAAAACCACGGGTATGTCTAGCCCATTTATTATATATCTTATTTTTAGGTTTTTATTCCCTTACCTCGAATTACAAAGGGTATACGAATTGTGTGCAAGTATTGACATATCGCACAAAAGAAGATGTCGAGGACCAAAGACCAGAGAATAGAAAAGATATCGTTTCGATTTAGACCCCTTATTACTTTAGCGATGTCAGGATTATATAATATGGTTCCCATAGGTGCATTATTAAGATCATAATTTCTAGATTTTTGCAGATACCGTAACCAAATTTGCCACTCGAAATTTTTCAGAAGTAACCAACCTATGTAGCATAGTACCGATCCGAAGTTTTTAGAATCTCCAATTGCTGTATTAAAGATAAAGATATAAGTATCAGATCTGGTTATAACATCATCCTAGTCCTTCATACCGTTTTTGTAATCATTGGTAATACATATTTATTTGCAATATTTCCACAAAAGACTAAAAAACTATGGTACATTGGCATCTTGGTCCCAAAAGTAAGCTTTCTCTACGTTGCAATATATTTCTCTTCAAGACTATCGGTCCTACTCCGGAACACGAATCCTAACATTTTATTCGCATTCGTTTTGAAACCAAAACGAATTTTGTATGTGGTTTGAAACCGAATGTTTTGTTGCAAGAGGAATTAAAGGAATTAAAATGTTTACGCATTTTAAACTGAAATAATTTTGTAAATATTCTTAGATTCTTTTTATGTCAATTTCAAGTTAAACTGTTATTGAAAAATATTTTTCATTTTTTTGGAACCTTGTTTTAAGTCTAAAACCGAGTTTTCGTATTTGTGGGTATTGGGCGTGCCACCTCCTGACAATACATGTTGCTACGGTTTTTTGCATGATATCTTTTTTTCTATCAAAGTTGGATTCATGATCCCTGAAAGTTTCATCAATTAACTATTTTTTTCCAGATGAAACTCTAGATTTACTGTACTACATGTCTAGCTTGAATAGTTTATATCTTGTGTTAAAAAAATTTCCCTTGTAATAGGAATGCATTGTCCTGGATAATTTCACTCGAAAGGTGTATAGTTGTGCTAACAATGAGCAAGGGCTCATGTAGATGGCAACAGCAAAAATTCGGATTTGGGTGCACGCAAAAACGAATCCCATTAAAATGTTCGTTTTGCGTTCTTCGTTTTCCGCAGCACTGCCGTATAATCATCTCCATATGCACGTACGCCATTGAAATCTGGGCTTGTACAGCCAGAACACAACTTAACAAAATAAGAGGTGCCGATGCGAAGACCCAAAGACAAATGCTGCTGTTCCATGGTTTATTAGGACCACCACTCCAGGGCCTTTAAAAAGACAGACTGTTGAGACATCGCAGTGAAACAGAGAGGGGTCTACTGAATACGGAAATTCCGAGACGCCTAAAACGGAGAAAGCGGAAGAAGAAAATAAAGAATTATTTTAAATAAAAAAAAGTAAAGTAATTAGTAATTTGTAATAAAAAAATCTTTTTAAAATGTAAAAAATGTAAAAAAAACAACTGATTTTTAGTGAAAATAATTAAATAACAAAAATGTATTTGGAAAATTCTGGCTATACACCCGTAATGTCCGCGAGCTGATTAAAAATGTGTGATCCTTACTACAACTTTTTGACAGAAGTCCTTGTGTCTTAAATTTTTCTTTGTGTAGATGGATTTCAAGCTATTCAAAATTTCTAACTCTATCCCTATAACTTGTCTTTTAAAATACTTTTGACAGCGTTCTTAAATGCATAGTTTTGCCTTGCAACTGACAAGTAAACAAAGTCTCTGAAATAATAATAGAAAAAAGATGGCGTACGTTAAAATCGGGCGCGGACGACTTTGAGATACCCTGCACTTACATATTGCTATAAAAACCAAAAACCCTTTGGGTTCAATGTCTACACATTTATTTAACTCAGTGTTGTGTATCATTTAGCCGTATGCACTACGCTGAGATGATTACAGGAGCTATTTCCGCCTTCTGGATTGCGATTATGAAGCAACTTTTACCTTAGCTTGCCAAGATACGCGTGGAGCCGGTTATTACTGATTTGTAATCGTTTGTAATCATAACTGATGTGTAATTTAATGTTTCGCAAATACCATGACGTCCTAAAGATTCTTCTGAAGGTTTGACTAAGCTCACTTGAACCCAAGTTATATTGACGATAAGTCCTGATCAGTTCAATTATAAACGTATGCTTGTTCTTCAAACTTTTAGCAAATAAGCCATTTGGAATAACCTTTGTTGCAAATGGATCATGCTTTATCTTTTAACTTTATAAAAGACCTGTGTAGTATTTAAAGACCGGAGTTCGTCAGAACTATTGGAACCACCCAAGGTGCCTGCACGCAACATCATCCCGGTGCTGCCTTTGGCAAAGCTGCTGCTGCTGCTATTGTTGGCTGTTGGATCTGCTGTTGGTATTGGTTTTGAGTACTAGTTGTTGGTGATGCTGCTGGTAAAGATGTTGGGGGATGGTGCCATAGTGGCCAGGCAAAACGTGCGCGGTTTGTCAGCTTGGCGCTCTGATGATGGAGTGCGGCATTGTTGCATTTTAATTGAAATTTCGTTGTGAACTTGGCGCGGCAACAACAACAGCAACAACAAAGTGTTGCAAGCAAAAACGTGTTGCCGGCAATCACAAAGACAACAAGAAAGAAAAAACAACACACAAATAAAAGTAGCAAAGTAGCAATAATAATAAATGAATGAATAAAAGGCAAGCGAAACACTTTTGTTGTTGCATCTGCATTTTTATTGTCCCGTGTACCCAGCGGACAAAATGTTCGTAAACTATATCGCGAACCATAGTTAGGTGCAACTTAAGCGGGTGAAACGCTCACGGAGTGAGCAAGAAACCAAAGAGAAGTCGAAATATTTGTCGCAAAATTTGTAGCGGTAATAGTTTATGTAAGCTAGAAATTTTATACTTTTGTAAGATTACGTACGAATGAGAAAAAAATTTTTTAAAAATGTATAAAATATTTTTAAAGCTTTTTCATGTAATTAATAAAAAATACTAACTTATTGGGACGACTACAGTCGTAACACTCATACATCAAGATACACCTATGCACCCCATACATCATACACAGGCGCAAAGCCAGGATTTCCTCATAGAGGGCGGTATTTCACTTCGAAGTTTAGATATATCAGAGCTCGCAACCAACTGTCAACCCATTTTTCCAGCTTTTGGGTTTTGGGGTCTGAACCCGAAACCCCTTGTGGATCCGTCACATCATATTTTAATTGGAAAGTTAAATGAGCTTGTTACGAATAAAATCATTTACCTTTCTAGCGCCCGAATTATCCAACCTATTTTAATAAAATACACGCGAACCCCAGTTTGTTACAAATTATCTACAAAATATTATAATAATATGCAAAAAAAAACGTTTAACAACTAAGTAATTATAAACAATTTATGTAAAAACTATATTACTTTTAAATTAGGGTGGAACCCTAGTTTGTCCGAAATAGTATTCAAAATACTTATACAAAATTATACACCAAATAGTAAATTATAGTATATACTACAAAATAAATACTAAATAATAAAAAAAATATTTACAATAAACAAATACAAATTATGTAAAATCAATAGGGAAAAAATGTTTCAATGTCAGAATCGTTCCTAAGACCAGACGATTCTACTATTATTTCACACTAAGCTCCGTGAAAACGCTTTATTCTAAAATGTAAAGTCTTAATATCAGCCACTGAATGCAAATGAAGCTCTGATATACAAACATAAGCTTAGAATTCCCCATAAGTCCAAGTCCTGAATCCGCAACTGGTTATAAAGGGTCATGAATCTTGAGGTTTTTGTTTTTAAATGCAAAAAAACAAAAAAGTTTTAAATGAACCGGAAAATCTTTATTATCCATAGAAAGAACCATTCATGCCATTCACTTTTTAAAGATAATCCTTTTCAAATGTTGGCTGCATTTGCGCCGTGGCTTGTCCATGCGGAGGTTCCAATTTTCGATGACGCTTTCTAGCATAATCGGCAGTAACTCGCAAATAACACGGGTAATGCTTCAATCGTAGCTGGCTTATCCACAAACACGTGAGACTTTACGTGGTCCCAAAGAAAAAAGTCTTGAGGACCAATTCACCGGTTCGGAGCGTAAGCGAGATAGATAAAAAATGATTTGATTGTGAGCAATTTCTTTAAGTTCGAATCGGAAGAAAATGTGTCTTCTTTTAAGAGAAATTCCTATGTTAATTTTATTGAGGCATCGGAAGGATAGCCATCGTCAAAATGATCAAAATAAGGTAGAATAGGAACTAAAAACTGCGGAAAAAAAGAAAATTGGAATTTCTTTAAAAATGTTGGAAGTTAAAGAAACGCAGCTTGTTACGAAGTAGGAAATGCCTTTCACAATTCTGACCTGGATGATCTTTAAAAATTTGACTAAACAAATTTTCGGCGGATCACGCAATGTAATATATCATTTGGAATAAAAATAAAAATGATTAAAGGCTATATAACCAAATTATAAGAAAGCAAAATAATACCATTTAAAATCAAAGTATCTTATATAAAAATACCCAACGAAACAAAAAGGCATTCCATCTGTGAAATACATTTTGGGAGATTTTAAAATATCAAAGCAGCAAATTTACTCAGTTACCTCCGATATCGGAAAAATTTGATAAAAGCAAACTACTATTATTTTGAGGAACTGTGGAGCCGCTGTTTGTGCTGTTTATTCCTTATAATTTGCAGTCGAGGACTTCTTGAAGGATGAAGCGTAATAATAATTGATTAGGCTCGAAAAATGGTGAAGGCGTTCAGAGCTCCAACTTACAGATAATACCTTTATTCGTTTCTAATATCTTTTCAGTTACTAGATTTCTGGGCGTACCTTTCCGCAGCCGCTTATCGATGTTCCCACAAACCCTCCATACTCTGTATTGAAAGGATGGTGCACGTTAAAGTCGGGCCCGGTCGACTGTACTATCATATTGCAATTAAATTCGGTATTTAAAAAAAAAAACTTTTGGTTGCCAAATTGAGTTTGATATCTTCGTAATCAAACGAAAAATAAACGAATTATGCCCCGAATACGTTTTTTTAACCGATCGATCCTATGTAAGATAAGCCTACCGATTTTGATCAAATTTGATGCAGTGCTTGGGGAAAAAATTCCCAACCACAAATTTAGTAACGATATCTCATAAACTAACGAAAAATACATTATTTTACGATATCTTCATAAAAAAACGAATTATACATCTTAAACTGTTAGTTGTTTTCGAGGTACGCTGAAAAGCCCCTATGAAAGCTGTATAAATAAAACAGGTATAAAAATCGCTGTTGTCCGCTTAACCAATGTTTTTAATTTGGGTCTCAAACATGTTACGGAACACTAGCTTTTTAGTCCGCTGGGTATATAATATGTGCGTGTATGCATATGTACTTACTAACATATATTATGTACGTACTATTATGGCGTCAGTGTGACCATAGTTTGTGCAGCTGTCCGCTAGCGGCAGTCACTATAAAAACACTCAACTGGGTCGATCGAGTTGTGGTCGTTATTGTTCTTGTTTTTTTTATGGTGGGTTATTTGGAGCGGGCGGAGGGGTTTTCCGAGTACGTTTGGGTGGCAAAGAGGGTGCGCTTTTTTGCGGCGAAACGCAAATATAATAATAAATTTTGCATATGGCCTTTGTTATTATTTTTCATAAATGAAATTGTTGTCAATGGCGGCAACATGGTTGTTATAGTTGTTGCTGGCAGCCATTTTTGCCAACGCTTTATTGTTTCAGAAGGAGGATTGTTGCAACATTCAACCAACCAAGCAACAAACCAACCCAATCCACATCATGCTGCACATTGGCATTGTGGTTGCTTTATTGTGTGTCGCAAATGGCAGCCACATTTCGAAAAGTGGCCAGAACAAGAGCTTGGAGCGAGCCAGCCGAACAGCAGACAGGTTGCTTTTACCGCAAGTGCGTCCTGTGGCTAGGTTGCCTGTCTGGTACAGAGTGTGAGCCACGCGAACAACGTAATTTGCCGTCTGATGAAGATTTACGACATGAAAGCCGCAATATAAACGCCAAATAGGGCAAAAGGACATTGGACGACCCTACCCAATAGCCATGATGGATGTGCGCTGGCGCCCAAGATGACAACCCTATCGGGAGATTGTGTAGGCGCTGCTATTGCTTTTTGGTCATTTATGTAAATTTGCGCACAAAATTAAGCACAGAATGAAGAGATTTGTCTCGTGTTTATTAGCCAAGTTGTAGCCATACAGTCTATTACCCACACACCGAAACTGTGTTTATTTTTAGAACGAAATCCACAAGGATGTAGCCAAATAGTCAGACAGACAGCTGTTGGGTCCAGGGAACTAGGAGCTCGTTGCTCTTAGCAGTTGTCCGGGCGTGCGAATGTACAAAATTTGTGCACTGCTTTATGAAAACAAATGAGAAATGCCCCTGTGGGCACTTGGAAGTAGCAAGGGCGTTAACGAGTCGAGTGTTGGATATCAAATGAGTGGGCGTGGTACAACGATGTCCACACACACACACACCCAGCACTCATATACATATACCCAAATATCTGTTTTTAATGGCAACTCTATTAGATAAAAGCCAAAGCACTTTTGCAATGACGTTGATTAGGCTCTGCTCCAGCATCAGCTCCAGACACAGCACAGTAATAGCGTCCTCCAGTTATATTTCTCGTTAGCATTTGTTATGCTCTGCTTATGAATACTTTCGGGCTTCCCAATAAATAATTCATGCTGCAAGTTGTCTGTATACAGATGCCGCACCCAAAAGCATCCGCCAAGACGCCCTCCCTATAGAATATAGTAATCTGTGCGGATGCAGTTTAACTCAAGAGTAATGGATTTCGGTTGTATCTGAACAGCGGAAGTTAAATGCAATTCATAACTAAAATGAAATGCTTAATGCATGCATATACTGTAGGTATAAACATAAGCGGATAAGTCTTTATTTAGTACAATCTAGAATAGATGAAAGAATTTCATGAAAATCTTAATTCATTTTGCTGCAAATCCTCAAAAATACGCTACAGTCAGGGTTGGCCCACTATTCGGTATGCCACTGCAGTATATTAGGAAACATGGTCATCAAAAAAGTACTTAAACTTGCTGTGCCACTTTTAAAAGAATTCATTGTCAAAAACCTTAACCTTGGAAGTTTTACACTTTTACAATTATAACTCACAGTTGAGCCACGAATAAAAAAAATTGGTAAGTACAAGATTTTACATCGATTTTAAATGCCAGTGCGCTGCATCGCAACTTATGTTGTGAGCTAACAGTGCTGCCAATTTGTTGGGAAATTGATAGCTAGATGGCGCCAGCAGTAACAAGAACTACTTGGTTTGGCGCTAAAAACAGAAAGTAAACATGAAAATCGGCTGTTTCTTTACAAATTGTAAATTTGTTAGAAGTTCAAAAAGTGAGTCCTTACTTTCGATTTACGACAAAAAAAAAATGCCAAGAGCAGGTAACACGCAAGAAGAAGCAAAGTATATATTTAAACCCATGCTCTATCCGCAGTGCTGGGTGTGGAAGATTTTGCAGAGACTTGCGAAGAAAAATAAAATTGATATTACAAGTTGTAATTTACAACTGAATTACTTACATTACGCGGTAACAGATTCCGGCAGTATTTTATGAAAATTTTCGTGTGTCGTCGCACGTTTTTCCAATTTTTTTGGGGGGATTTTAAGATCTCTATAATCCCTAAACGGCTCGGCTAGACGCAATTCCAAGTAAAGCCAAGCTGCCCGTGGCTTTGGAGTAGGAAACATTTCAAGTTTTTAAAAAAGCATTTGAAGGTACATTGATTTTTATACCCTGTACCGTATGGTACAAAGGGTATATTAAGTTTATGCAAGCTGGAGCAAGTAAACTTTCAGATTAGAGCCCTTATTGTATTACTGGAGGCAGGTAGGTAGGTAGGTAGTGGTGGTTGTCTTTCGACACACCTAGGCCTATAAAAGGCCCGTTGTGATGCCACTTGAGCTGCTCCTCACTCTCCCGTGTCCTCTCTAAACCAACCTGTCGATTTGATGAACGAATTAATCTTATTTATTCGGATTCCTGCGAATTCAGTAATATTCCCAATAGTTTCGGAACCCAGTGCATTCAGTCTCCTCCTGCATAGTGCCATGCATCCACACAGGAGGTGCTCCACTGTTTCCTCTTCTTCTACCTCCTGACAGCTTCTACAGTAGTCGAAATAGGGCACTCCCAATCTATTGGCGCGCCTACCAATAAGAGAGTGACCAGTAAGAGCCCCTATCGTAGCTCTTATGTCAGGTCTTTTAAGCTTTAAAAGTTGCTTGGTTCTATTCAAGCTCCATTGCGGCCAAGTCTTCCTACTAATAAGACAGGTTCCAGTTTGTTCCCATCTATAGTTCGCATCATTAATGATATTCTTATCTATTAATAATTTACACGTTGCTAGCGGCATAGGTGTCAGAGCCATGTTTGGCTGAATTGGTACCATTGTACCCTGTCTAGCTAGCTCATCTGCTTTGCAATTGCCCACGATATCTCGGTGCCCCGGTACCCAAAGCAGCTTAATAGTAAAGAAGTTTGTAGCATCCAGTAAAAGCTCATAACATTCCATCACTCTTTTGGATGTGAGCCTTACTGATTGTAGTGCTTTTAAAGCAGCCTGTCAGAACAGATTTGTATTTCCCTTACGGTTAAAACACGATTCCTAATGACACGAATACTTTCCCTAATAGCCATAACTTCTGCTTGGAAGACACTACAATGATCAGGTAAACGGAAGGATTCGTTAATGCCCAACGATTCCGAATAGTCACACCCTCCCACCTGATCATTTAGTTTCGATCCGTCCGTAAAAATGGTAATCTTGCTATTGCAGTCTATCATACCATTGTCCCAATCTTCACGAGATGGGAAATTGACACTGAACGGTTTGCTTGAGGATAACCCCATTGAGTTAACAAAGTCAGTAGTTCTAGGAATTTGCGGAAATTGTCGCAGAATAGCCGAGTGTCCTCTAGAGCTAATGGCTAGATTCGAGGCAAGTTTATATCATTTTTTTGACCTCGAAAAAAAACCAAAAGTTTTAGATGGATAATTCGTTTGTAGCCCAATCAGCAATGCAAAACACCAAGTACCATTAATATTGGGTCAATATTTCAGGAGATGGGTTTTTTTTTGTCTATTTTATTTTTTTCAAAAATCTGAATATATTTATAAAACGCAATAACTTTCGCATTTATGAATCGATTTCGGAAATATGTATACTATTGGAAAGGGTATGCAAACAGCAATTCAAAAAACGGTGCTATTGATAAAGGGTGAATAGTTTAGGAAATACGTTTACTATTCTATAGTTTTCGCATTTATGTACCGATTACTTGATTTCCTGAGGTTCTAGGCTAGCATTATGAATGACTATTATTCTAAATTCAAATTAGAGAACATTTGAAAATTGAGATTTTTGTAAAATTAGCATCACGAAATTGGCTAAGAAAGGAAACATTCGCAAGGAGATATCTAGAGCAATTAAAAACACGAATTCTTGATATTGGGTTAATATTAAAGGAAATATGCTTATTTTTTGAAAAAAAAAAAACATTTTTTTTTATTTAGATATCGTAACCCAATTTGGCATCATTTTTAGAGCTTCCAAGCACTATCCCAAATTTAATAAATCGGTTAATTGTAACATATAGCCACCATAGGACCGCTCGGTCGAAAAAAACGGGAATGTTGCGAAATTTCTTGTGTTTTATTTGTTTATGAAGATATCGTAAAAAAATTTTGTGCTTGGTAGTTTTTAATAGTTCCTCAGCACTGTAAAATCGGTTGACTATATTATGCAGTCCTCATAGAGCCGTTGTCAAAAAAACTTTTTTGGTGCAAAATTCGTCTGTTTTTTGTTTGTTTTATTTTATTTTTATTTTATTGCAAGCAGTGGTACAGGGTATCCCAAAGTCGTCCGTGCCCGACTTTAACGTACGCCATTTTTTTTTTCTTGTGTAAAGTTTGTTTTTAGCGCTAAAACCGAACATTTGTCAATTGCCAAAAAAAAAAAATGGGTAACAATGTTTGCTAACAAAGCTGCGTACCACAGATCAAAAATCTTGCCTACGAATTTTGCTAGCGTTTTTTTTTACGACGCCTTTTTTCTAGGCTGCCTTTAAAACACATCTTAAAAGAAGACTTCATCGGAAAACCCACATTTTCTTTTTGTTTGAAGAATTTATAATTTGTCAATCAATCAATCAGCGAATCCAATAATAGAGATAAACACTTAACTTATACTAGTGTAGCATATGGCGCTTTTTTGGTGAAATTGTCCTGTAGATGAAGCTAGCAAAAGCATTAGCTGTTCTGTTTTATTGGTCAAAACAAAACATAAACTTGCTGCAACTTATTATGATAGCAGGCAGAAGCAACGTCGCGTAGGCAAAATAAAAATTGATCAGAAAGTTAATTTGATGGCAGAATACATGAAAAAAGATATAGAAGATAGAGAGGCTTCTCAACAATAACTTTTGGGTTTGTTGTCCCAACAGCTCGAGTTTTTCCACCAATTCCTGTATTGCGGTCCGACAAGGTGCTTCACGACGACAGAAAAATGCTTTAGTTTTGCGAACTGTGACTGCAAGATTTTCACCATTTTTGTAGTGAATTTTAATAATTTCAATGCGTTGTTGAAACGTGTATCGTTCCATTTTTATACCCTGTACCGTATGGTACTAAGGGTATATTGTGTTTGTGCAAGCCGAAAATGTATGTAACGTACAGAAGGAGACGTCGGAGACCCCCCAAAGTTACCTAAAGTGTGATCAGTGTGACTCGAGAAGTCGATATACCCATGTCCGTCTGTCCGTCTGTCCGTATGAACGCCTAGATCTCAGAGATGGTAAGAGCTAGAGCAACCAAACTTTCAGATTAGATCCCTTGTTAATCCATAGGAGACAAGTTTATTTTATTTTTTTGATATCGGGATTACATTATATAGCTCCCATAGGAATGTTTCAGAGGACCTCGAAAAAAAACAAAAGTTTTAGATGGATAATTCGTTTGTTTATGAAGATATCATAACCAAATTTGGCAGTCGGAAGTTTTTTAGAGACCCCCAGCACTGAACCAAATTCCCATAGGAACGAACGGTCAAAAAAATTGTATGGTGCAAAATTCGACTGATTTCTGTTTGTTTATGAAAATATCGTAGCCAAATTTGCCGAATAAAATATCTCTTGGAGGTCTTAGCAATATGTCGGACTTAATTGCAGTGTGGTGGTACAGGGTATCCCAAAGTCGTCTGCGCCCGACTTTAAGGTATGCCATCTTTAGTTATGGCGTAGTTTCTACTTGTCAAATGTCAAAGAATAAAAGCTTCAAAAGTGACAGCTACCGAATATCGGGTGATTCAAAATAACATCTCTTGTTGGAAAACCCTATAAAAGCTTAAGCATTATGCAAAAATCAGTAGCACGATTTTTTACTCCTTAATCATTTAGTAAAAGGGTCCAACTAATACAAATATGTAACTAAATTTTGTATAAATATTTTTGCTTTCTGTGGCTAAATAGGATTTTATAGCAATAGTAAATAATTTTATATGACTTTCACAGAAAACTAAGGAAGGTTTGCTTTACGAACTCCAATCGCACAAAATCCGTTTTAAATGAGAAACAAAATAATTTTTGTTGAAAGTAATTTTTTACTTTAGTACTACCTGCACCAAGCCTTAAGAATATCCGATCGCTTTTGAAATCGATCGCTTAAAAAAAAATGGTTACACCGGAAAACATCAACAAAATCATATTGACCAATCGCAAAGTAAAGTTGAAGGAGTAAGGATTGAAGGATTTTGCAGCAACAAAAAAATGCTCTTTGGATAAAGAGATTTGGCTCGAATTAGGAGGTAATCGCCGAAAAAATCACAAAATTTTAATGGATTTGAAAAATCGTTCTTCCACAAAATGTATCGAAATGGTAGAATCCTTTATTCTAGATTATATAGCTCTTAAAGCAAAAAAAATTTCGCAAAAATAAGTCATCCTACGGACTTTTCAGCGAATTTGCTACATACAAACAATACGAATACTTTTGTAAAGACGTTTTTTAGTAGTAATTAATATTTATTTATTTTCTATTTAATTACAAGTGTATATAAGTTTACCATTTTATGAATTACAGACATTAGCGAGCACTTAAATTCTGACTTGGAACTGGCAGAAATTCAGGCATCGAATTTCCTTTCCCGATCCCATCTCTACTTTGCAGTAAACAAACAAATTATGTCTTGAAAGCGTTTTTGACATATCGGTTATATGGTGGCCATAGGATATTGACAACTGATAAGATAAACAACTTATAAAGTTTGGTACAGTTTTTCCGAGGCCAAAAAATAAAATCAGAATATCCTCTTAAAAGCATGTACGACTTTTGCTTTTTTTTAAGTTTAACTGGCAAGCCGCTGTCAAGAAGTGTTTTCCACAAGAATTTTCCATCAATAGTGTTTCAGTGATACCTCTACAGTTGCCACTGTGCGATCGGTCCACCTTCTTGGGTCTTTTTTTAAGTTTTCCCTAATTCCAAGAATTCGTAATAACTTCATCGATCCAAATTTTTCTAAGAACTCGAAGCCACTGTTCTGCCGAGAGCTCTGCGTCAACTTTCAGAAACTCAGCACTATTTTCATTAACAAGCGACTTACCACTTTTAAGGCTCTTAATGACTGACTTTTGCCTTAGAAGGCGGATTGACGGACCGTCAGTGTTTCGCAGATTGCTCATACCAAGAGAATTATTAAGTACTTCCGAAAAGTATTCTGCCCATCTACAAAGCTGGTCATATGTGTTAGTGACTAGGTCACCTTGCTTACTTTACGTTTAGTACAGAATATACAAGTTTGCCTCGATTGGGAATCGAAATTTAGTCTCTAAACGTAAGGTTTTGGGTTCAAAACTCTACAGTTTGAATTCCATAAACGTGTCATTTGCTCACAACCCAGTCAATCAGGCAGCTCCAAAACCTTACTGTGGTATTAGTATGCCATCGATCAATCTTTGAATACAAAACACGTTCGGCATCTGTAAGTCTTTCAGTGGAACAATCTTTTTGGGTTTCGCATTTCACTTGACAAGGCAGTCCAACTGCCTTAGGTATACTTTAAAAAATTAGGCTTATCGAGTACAACTTAAACTAACTTTAAGCATATTAATGATCGTTAGATACTCATTGCACTATAGATAAAGATTTGAGTTTCGGTTTAACTCATTTATTATCACCAAAATTTAAAGACTACCTAGATAATATGGGGGCAGCAAAATGCATAGATTGCATTGGCATTAGGAGCTTGTTATTTGTAGATTTGAGCAACTTTGGATACTTATATTAATAGTTAAATTCATTTAAGTTCACATATTGGCAACTTTATGGGCCTTTCTAACTACTAAAGCTTTATGAAGAGCCTAGAAGCATGTCTTTTGTAGAAAACTAGCGATATGTTGACCAAGAAAGGTGCCGCCAGCCAAAATATACGTGTACCAATGCCCGTTGCCTCACGATGGAAAATACCCGAGGCGGCACCACGTCCTGTATTGCAAAATGATTCCTCACAGCATGAGGTGCAGGCATAGAGCTTGGTACGTTCACCAATTACAATACAGCCGGGCTCACAATTGGCAGCGCAGCGACGATCTAAGGACCACATTTTCGGGGAACTTGTCGAATTCTCTGTGCTGGTCGTGTAGGAAAAGCGTTTGACCTAAGAAAATTCCAGCAGTTTGAGTTAAAATTCTAAACAATTTGAATGTGCCAACTAAAATGCTTTACCATGCATATAAACTCCTCGCCCTCGCACTTTTTCATTAGTGAAGTATCATTGCGCAAGGAAACATCCACACAGGCTTGTCCATCATCCATAGTATCACAGGCATAGCACCACAATTTATTCACACGCTCTATGGCCGCTGCGGTGCGATGTATATGCGTACCTCCTGTTAATGATGTGCTTATGCTGGTGCTGGCACTGGCTCCCGATCCAGGTGAACTGGTGCCCGTGACTGAAAAAACAGAGATAAGAGCGTGTTTATTGATTTTTTTTTGCTAGTCAAGGACGAATCAGAGACCGCGCTTACCATTATTGACGCAGGCAGTGAAGACTATGGAAGAGCTGGTTACCACAAAGTAGGCCAGTGTCAGCAACACTCTGGACATGATGTGAACTTTATCCAGATTAGGATATACCACTTGTTTCGCTCAAACTAATTGAGAGCCATTTATTTTTGGAAGCTGTGGTCTTTGTTTACGTGCAAATCTTGGTCATGACTAACGTATGACAGCGAATGTCATTTAAAAAGCAGTGCCCAAGGACATGCGCATTGCAATTCAGCAAGTACACGAACCAACAAGAAATGGAGCAGAATAAAAAATAAGAGAAGTGTCTTCATCTCCATCCCAAATATATCCAATTGTAAAACTAAAATATACCCCTTACCATAAGGTACCAAAATTTACCCTTAAAATAGTAAACAACAAGGGAATTGTCAACCCTAAAAAGTCTTTCAGACACCTAAGTATTTCTTATTGCATTACCATTTCAAGGACCGAACAAAAACCGCTATAGGCACACTTGCCAGACTGCCCAGGTCTTCAAAAAATTGTTTACCCAGAAACAGAGTTCATCTTCTTAGAAGCGCTGGGCAGTCGCACAGAAGTCGTAATGGCGAACGTGCAGCCTCTCAGCCATTTGGCCTCTCGTGCAGTGGCCCTCTACAACTCCTACCACCATTCTGGTCCTGTTTTTGTGAAAGCGCAGGAGTTCAGATGTTAGCTTTTGATTGTACCGTGGCCAGAGAGATGCACGGGAGATGCGATAACCGGACACAGAGTCCCAATCTCTTTCCGTCTGAGCTCTGGCCATCCCCCCAATTTCCAATACGACGCCCTGTAAGGGTCTTTATATATCCGTAACCGCAAGGTTGCCTGGCAATGCAGAACTGTACCTGGCACACTCATCCCCTCCTCGTTACCAGGGACACCGAAGTGCCCCAGTACCCAAGAGAGTATGATTGAGTGGTAGTGGATACGGTAAAGCGCTATCACCGAGTAAAAGACAAGTTTACTTTTTGTGGTATGCGATGTCATAGACAAGCATTAAAATGTTCCTTGGCCTTTCATCCAGGATGTTAATAAGTCTAGCCGCTTCCCAGATTGCATAAATCTCGGCCTGAAAAACGCTACACCACTCGGAAAGGCGGAAATAAAGCTTCGCCGAAAGCTCTTCAGATAAGACCCCTGTCCTCTGCCATCTTCCGTCTTCGAACCATCAGTATAGATCATCAGCTCCAATTTCTCTGTACGGAGAAATTGCATCAAATGCAAGATCGTAAATTATATTTTAATATTTTACAAAATATCCCCGTCTCGAAATTACATACAAAGACGTAGTTATATATTTTTTTGGAAATATTATATATTTAAATGGTGCGAGCAATTGGCATATATGTACATTAAGACAATGTCGTTTCCGGAAATTGTAATTTAAACTGCCCGCGCCGAAAACTACCATTCTTAGACTTGGGTTTTCGACAAAACATTTTCACCATAAGCCTTTTCCAACATTCGCAACGACTCCGCACACGAAATTTGGTTAAAACCACAACATTTGATACAAATTCTTTGTTCGATATTTTTCTTCATTGTAAAAATATTTACTTTGATGTTAAGTAATTTTTTAATTTTATTTTTTTTTTTCTTCATATTTTATTTACAATCTGTCTTTGCTGGACAATAAGTAAATGTACTAAATAATAATAAAAAAAAAAATTATAAGTAAAACAGAAAGTTTCCATTAAAACCTACTGTTGTGTTAATTTTATTTAAAATGATAATTATAGCTGAAACTAATAATTAACAGTCATGTTTGAATAGCAACTTTGATATTTATTATACAAGGTGCTTTAGCTTTTGTGTAATGACAATTTTTGAAAATGAATTTAAACGCAAACGTATTTTTATGATGTTTGTTTTCAACTCTTTTCGAGCCACAGGGTGGCTATGATTTGCCTAAACTAAGGTGCTGCCACATATTTGCATATTAATAAACAAATTTACAGTGGCAGCACTAAATGGCTGCAAATGCATAAAACTACAACATTTTCTAACAAAATTTTTTTTAAGCTAATAAGTACAATTTTAAATTACTTAGCATTGACAATTAACTTATGTGTACTAAATTTGACCTAAGTGTTGCCATATCAACACAAAGCGTTGTACAGTAACAACACCTGGCACCTTTTTTAAACAATTTCAACAATTCGAATATAATAAAGCAATTTGTAAAAGCACAAAACAAAAGCTGCTAAAAATTTATTTTTTATTCAAAGAGATGCAGCAACTGTACGCAAACTAGCTAAAATGTAAGTATGTACCAAATAGTTTTTGCTTGGATCTCGATGATTTCGTGCTTGTACTTATTCAGATGCCGAAACGTGCGCTGGTCGCTTATAACAAAAATGTGAATACTTGCCATGCAACGTTACCAAAAGCCGAACAAACACGATGATCCTGTGCTGCTCGCCTATCTGTTATAATATTATACCCTATGTATTGAACAGACTCTGGGACATTGATGAAAATGTAATTATCCAATGAGTTTGTAAACAGCCTCGCAGCGTTTGACGCTTCTAGAGCAGGGACTGAACAATATTCCGAAGGTATGAGCAATGCTTTAATCAAGTATATGCTAAAGCAGTGGATAAAACTTCATAGCTTTCTTGTCTGTGCTAAAACTGGACTCAACGGAGGAGCAGTTGCAGCGTTTTAGATACATTGTACGCTAATCGTTAATGTTTATAATCAAGAAAAATATCTGCCTTTCAGTAAAGATGGTGAGCTGCGTCGTTGTGTGCCTTCAGAAATACTGACCCTGGAACTGGTGCTCTACTGGCAGTACTTGAGTGAATACTTACAACGAACGCAAGCAGATGAAGCTGTGCTGCCTGAGCTCAGCGTTTTTGCACCTACGTGGAGAAGTAAATATTGGCTGTAGTTTCGCTAATTGGATAATTCTAATAACTTTTTCTTTTCAGATTTATACAATTCCAAAAGCTATAGATATGGACAAATTTGCTCAACTAAAATCTCGATACATACTGCTGTCGCTGGAGGAAGTTCTGTGACTTTTATTTGGACGACAAGATTGAACATAACAAATTAAAAGATCTTATAAAGCTGATTAACGATTGCTTGAAAAATCACAATGTTATACACGTTTCAGTGCGCGGCCTCTAATGTGTCTGAGCGTATGCAATATTATGTACCATTTTAAATAAAACAAGTGCATTGTGCTCCCTGCGTGTTTCGCACGCGAACCGCCATACGACCTTCTATATTCATTTCGAGGCATGGTGAGTGAAATATTCTCTGCACTCCTCAATTTTCACATTGTTTATCTAGAATGCTACACTATGTTTGCGATAATGCATAGTCTAATCGGTATCTAGTGACACAACAAAGAGGCTATTGCCACAGCAACGCCGGCGTGCGATGTTTAAAAGTTCCAAAAGATTTCGGAAGTACCCAAGCACTACCAAATTTGATTTAAATCGATTCTAGGGCAGGTTTCAGACTACGAACATAGTAAATCTGATTTTTGTTGTCAATGCCTGAGAACAAATGAAGTAAATACTTTTTTTTTGTTAACCATAAAATCTGCCGACTTTACAAAAGCCATACATAGAGATATGTTTAAATGGTAAGACCAATACTTTGGTACTTATTATGCCGGATTTTTGTGAATAAAAACTATGACCTACCATAATGAAATTGTGACTGCTTATTTGTTAAGTTTTTTATGTATTAAGAATGTTTGAAAATTAATTTAAAAGCAAACGTATTTTTATGGCGTTTGTTTTAGACACTTTCCGAACAACAGGGTGACCATGTCTAAGCTAAAGTGCTGCCATATATGTGCATACTAACATATGCATTTGCAGTGGTGCCACTAATTGATTACAAATGCATAAATATGCTAAATTAGCTTTAATTTTTTTTAGGTTTTTAATTTAAATAAAAGATTTTTAATGTATATAATTACAGAGCATTGCTAGCAGAATATATCTACTAAATTTGAGCAGAGTGTTGCCATATCAAGCCAACGCATTGTATAGTAACGGCACCCAAGCGAATGGGGTTGAAAAAGGAATGCACAATAACTCGACGCTTGTGTTTGGCTGCTGGCATCTTTTTTTATACAATTTTAACAATTCGCATACGATAAAGCAATTTGAAAAGTCGAAAAACAAAAACAGCTAAGAAGTGTTTTTTATTTTAGTGCATTAGCAAAATATTAAAATAGATACGGCAATAAAATGGTGAAAACAACAAAAAAGCGGTCTAAAACGAAGACTCCGGCTGAAAATGTAAATCACAATGAAAATACTACCGCGCTTAAACACATACAAGGACCAATGGTTGTAATCTTGACCAGCGCACAGACTAATACAACGCATCATAAGCGCTGCGTTAAGGAGATGCAGCAACTGTACGCAAAGGTAGGTCAACTAGCTGCAGCATCCAGCTAACGCCAAAGGACTAGCTAAAAATGTACTCTGTACTTTTAGATGGACCACGATGATTTCGTGCTCGTGTTTATTCAGATCCTGAAAACTGTGCTTGCCGCGGATGAAACAAATGAGAATGGTGCTAATGCTCTTATATTTTGTTCCAAATTCGTAACATCCTTCAAATCGGAGCGCACACATCCAATGCTGGCGGCCACATTTCAATGGCTGCTAAATGTGAGTTGTACTGTACTTTTCTGTTTGTTTACAAGTGATAAAAAAAATGTGTTTGTTATTCCTTAGACAAGATCGCATAATACACAAATACGATATCGCATTTGTTACTTCGTTAATCTCATACTTAAAGAGCTAGGCCCTTATGCCGCGCTAGATGATGTACAATGCGATCAAATACTAAACTACATGGTGGATCGCCTTATCGATCTTTCGAGCAGTGTGCGCAAGCAGGCAGTACTTGCCATGCAACGTCTACAAATGCCGGACAAGCCCGATGATCCTGTGCTGGTTGCCTATCAGTTTCACTTGTCGTCAGATCCATCGAGCACTGTTCGCCAATGCGTCATTACATGCATGGGCCGCAATTATCATACTGTACCCTACATATTAAACAGACTGTGGGATATTGATGAAAAAATGCGTCGCCATACGTACCTTAATATGTGTAATTATCCAGTGCGTTCGTATACAGTCTCGCAGCGTTTGACGCTACTGGAGCAGGGCCTGAACGACACATCAGAGGGTGTGCGTAAAGCTGTCATCAAGTATATGCTAAAGCAGTGGATAGAATCGTACCAGCGTAATTTCATAGCCTTGTTATCTGCGTTAAAACTGGACTCAACCGAGGAGGAGCTGCAGCGTTTTAAACGCATCGTACGCCAATTGTTAATGGTCATATTCGAGGAAAACGATAATACTGAGCTGTTATCACATCTACCTTTAAGTGAAGACTGTGAGCTGCATCGTTGTGTGCCTCAAGAGTCACTGACCGTAGAACTAGTGCTCTACTGGCAGTACCTGAGTGAATACTTACAACAAACGCAAGCTGATGAATTTGAGCTTGTGCTGCCTGAGCTGAGCGTATTTTGCGCCTACGTGGAGAAGTAAATATTGGCTGTAGTTTCGCTTAATGGATAATTCTAATAACTTTTTCTTTTCAGATTTATACAATTCCAAAAGCCAGATATGGACAAATTCGCGCAATTAGAGTTCCAATACATGCTGCTGTCGCTGGTGGAAATTCTGCATGACTATGATCTGGGCGATGAGATTGGACGCAATAAATTAAAAGAACTAATAACGCTGTTGATGAAGGATTGCTTGTTAGATCACAAGATTGTAAAGATATTAGTGCGCTGCACAGAGCAACTGATCTCTGATGTGGCTGCGCGTATGCAATACTTTCTGGAGATCATCTATGAAATTTGCGAGCTGAATGCAAAACAAAATGATTTGGTACACGATCGTAATTTGATCAATAAGTTGCTGGACGACTTGGATCCTTCATTAAAAATGAAAATCTCATCACTGAAAGTGAAAATACTCGACTTAGAGGAGCAGGAGGGAAATTTCGTACGTCAAAAGGAGTATATTAGAGCGCAGGCTGTTACTGATGAGAAAAACGCCGTAACTGAGGATTATACAGAACTTATAAGGCCCCTGCTCGAAAAACATGGCGTAGTGGAGTTTTCGGCAATCCCCAAGCTATCTAAGAAAGAGCGCATTTTAAAAGGCTTGTACATAACATTTTACATGGTTGCTTCCAAGCATGTTAAGTCTCTGAATCCCAGCATTTCCAAACTGTACAAGGTAAAATTACACTTTATAACTGCTGGTGATGAACTTTTCTTTAAAACATTTACTATTTGTAGGACTTTATATGCCGCAACATGGCTTCAACGGAGACGGAAATTTTTGATTGGGCTATTAAATGCGGTTCATCATTTAGTATGTTATACGATGCATATTCCAAGGAAATGTTTGAAGTGCTAATTGACCAGTTTTACAAGGAAAACAATTTGCGATTATGGGAAACATCAACAGTGTGCCTTTTTGAGCTAATTGATCATTATGGGGTTGATTACTTTATTGACGATAATCAAACCCTGCAGCCGCAAAGTGGAGTAAAATTAGTAGCCAACAAAAATAAAATGCGCCAGCTATACACAATACAAGACTTCTTCGATGGAGACGGAGATGGAAGTCAATCACAAAACAGTGAGCAAAATACAGACATCATTGGTATGATGGGTCACTTTGTGGAGAAAGTTGTGGATAAAGGTATTGGATTGGCCATTGTGAAAGGACTATGCCGGTTGGTTTTACGCGGACAACTGAATCATCGCACTGATGTGCTGGAAAAACTGCTAAAGCGTTATTTCAACCCAAATACGGGTAAGAAGACTTTACTCTTAATCAAGGCAACTTGTTAAAAAAGATGAATTTTTACTCAATTTTATTTGCTTACAGAACCCCATATTAGCCAAGTTTTAGGCAAGTTTTTTGAAGATATGATGGCATTAAACAAGCAAAGCTTGTTAGAACCTTGCCTGCTACCCACGGTTTGGAACATAATGAATTGTAACTTCGACTCGCCCTTGCATGATATTGTGCCTGACAACGTGACGAAGTTCTTTATAGACATGACGCGCCAGAAAAGCAGCACATCCAACAATAATATACACAATAAAATTGCTTTAAGTTTTTTGCAATATATACACAATTATTTTACCGAACGCAAAGAAATGTGCCGTCTTTTGGCTAAGGACCTGACTACACTTACAATAAAAGTCGCGGACGCTCCACAAATCAAAGAGGAAATGATAGAATTAGCAGATAAACTATTAAATGTATGGCTCTACCAGCTGTTTAGCACTAAACTGTGAGACTAAATTTTTTTATATTGCAGAGCGAGCTGGAGCCACGTATGGTGCGAAACATTACAAACTTTAAAGACATGGTAGATGGCGTCTTCAACCCACCTTTGCGGCGACCCGATGGCAACGAAACGGACGATGAATGCGACAGCGCTACTGTGGTCGCATCGTCAGAGTGCACACAACCTGAAGTTAATGCTGTTATTGAAGTGGCCGCAGAAATGTCAAAACAGGCTGAAGAATCAGCTCAGCCATCCACTACGGAAAGCGGAGTCATTGAAAGCACTACAGCAACTACAGGTGATAGCGAAAAAAACGATAACGAAGCTTCCAAAACAGAAACGTTACTTACCACGTTTGGTCATGAAAATCAAGTTGGAATACGTTTCTTACGCCGCTCACTGGCTAATTCTATTAGCCATTCGGATGCGGAAAGCATCTCTAGTGAACCAGCGAGAAAGTCCAAATCGGCCGAACCAGAAGAACCGCCAAACAAGAAACAGCAGCAAGAGAAGGTACGGCAAATAAGTAAAAGAAATTTGGAAAGACCTAAAACTAGACAACGCTTAGAGCAAGCTGTTGCTCGTGCCTCCAAAACGCCGGAAAAAGAACCAAACGAAAGCATTGCGTCCAATGTAGAAGATAATTTGGTTGAAGAAGATAAGGTAAGAGGATTTTTCCATTTTCATTTTAATCGAAAGTTTTAACAATTCGAACCACTTGCAGCAAAACACATCGGAAGTCATACCCGCATCACCCACATCAGAATCTCCCATTACATCAAGCAACACCAGTCGGTTACGCAAACGCACGACGCGCGCAAACAATACCAGCAATCTGCAGCCAGTCGCTAGCAAAGTGAGTACCAGACGCTTGCGCTTGCAGCTTTAGATCAAACCCGCACTACGGCTAAGCACGCCTACAACGCACTGATTTTTGAAAAAATATACACATTAAAATGTATAAACCATAGATATCGTAACATACTGTTTAGCTTAAGTAACCAGTTGCAATTGAAGTCATTATGAAAACAACAGAATGTTTCCAAAACAAATATACAATCGTTGTTTTTTTTGTGATTAAGCTAGACTAATTAATTAGTTGGTTAAATAATTTTATGGGTCCTAAAATTTGGTTACTTATTTTTTTTTCTTTTCATATTTGCTTGTGCAGCGAAAAGTTTTGCTGCTCGACACACCACTGCGAAACGGCAAACGTGTGCTGCGTAAGTCTCCACCCCGCCTACCACAATTTGCATCACCCAGCAGATCATCGCCATTAAGAAAGCAGCGGCGACTGAATGATCCGGAAGTTTTACAGCAGTCGCCAAAACAAGTAAACACTGTCAGCTCGCGAAAGTCAACAGCAACTGCCAGCCCAACGGAAAGCCAATCCTCTATTAAGGAAAATGAGGCGCCAAAATTGCCGCCGGTCTTGAGCCTGACAGCATCCACACCCAACATAAGCAAGCCCAGCAAGTCGAAAAATAATTCGCAGAATGTTATCAGTGTTTCTTCTGTCCCAACGCCCGTCATAACAAGAAACTCGGCTAGAAAGTTACGCCTTAATACCATGTGCATGACGAGAAAACGCATGAGTCTGGAATTGAATACCAGCGATGGTCAGCACAAACCACCCACACCAAAGCGAGCAATGCCTATTAAGGGCGCTAAATCTGCCAGCAAAGCGATAATCAGAAGTGAAGCTAGTGATAGCAACGCACATACGAGAAGCTCATCAGCGGATCGCAAAACGGCACGTACACGTGCAACCGCAATTGCTGCAATGGGCTGGGGAGCGCCGCGTCCTCGCCGCAAGTAGCGAAATTATGAAAACCAAAACTAAACTCACAGTAAAAATATTCCAGCATTATTTTAAAATCATTATGTGGTAATTCAATTATTTCATTTTTTTTTAAGTTGTATTGCTCATGTATATGTTATGTGTATATTTAGTTTTTTGTAGATTTAATATTTTTAGTTAAGTTATATTAAATGTTACCAGACCCTGTAAAAAAAAACTATCTTATTTTTTTGGATGTGTACAAATGAATTTGATTTAATTGCATGAAAACTGGCAATATAAATTAATAAAATGCTACATCTAAATATTGTATTATTTCATATAGTATTTTTATAAGTACATGTTGAGATTCTAACATACCTATGCAAGTATGTGTGATTAAAGGAAACTGTTTTTGAGCAGTGATTGTAAAGTTTGAGTGTTGAGACTATGACTAAAGTGTGCTTAAAAGTTAGGAATCAAACCGAGAATATGCTTTTTTCAAGCGTCTGGAAGCAGTTCAAATATATTTGTATCGCAAACGACTGGCTGACTGAGAACGACAAAAGTCGCAGCTATGAGAAAGTTTTGTTACAGTGACACATTTGTAGCAAAAGCTGTAATGAAAACCAAAGGAAACGCTTTGCGGCTGGAAATCGATGAGAGCTCTACCAAAAACTAAAAATGCAAACGCATGCATAAATTCTGGTTTGGGGCGCGTCTTGTCTACCATAGCGAAACGTCGCATATTCAGCTGAAAACTTTTTGCTGTTACTGCAGAATCCTGACTGCTTAAGAAATGGCATATGCCTATTCTTGAGCGCAAAAAAATATTGGGGAAATGAATTGTTAAAACATACCAAATTTCATGGCTCTAGTTCGTACATCAACAAATACGGGAAGAGGTCTCAATTTCAAAATTTTTACCTATAACTTCGAATGTTTTCACTCAGTAGTATGTCTATAACCGTGACAAACTGGCTGTCTTCTAGTTTCCGAGATCTACTTATTGATACGAAAATAATAGCTAAACCATTTTAGTATGTATAAAACTTATAATCTGCCGTGCCTTCTTATGCCTTGCATACATTGCACAAATCTATGATAGCCTTTGGATCCTTACAGAGTATAACCATTGGAGCCGGAGCTCTAAAAAAACCGTACTAACTGGACTTTCGGTTAAAAATTATAGCTAAAACTGATTTTAGTTTCGTCTTTAACAAGCGTCTGGAGTTTAACTTTTGTTGTTTAATTTTAATATAAATTAAATTAAGAAGGTATTTTACATTTGGAAATTACCGAAATCTTGTCCAACTTGCCAAAAGTTTTGCAATTTCGTGGATTCCAAAATTTCTGTCTTTTTTGCAAACTTAAAAAAAGCCAGAGAATTTTTCCATAAATTAGTAAGGCAGATGGCCTTGCCTTGTTCTAAATCCAAATAAGTTTGGACTGGTTGACTTCTTGTGCCTTAACTAATTATGTTTACGTGACTATTTTTTTTTTTTTGGAGCGGCTCTCAGTTTCGTGTATACTAAAATTAATACTAGTACAATATTTTCCTGCAAGGATTCTTTAGAGTTCCACTACAATAGTGTTCACAAAATCGTAAGCAAAGCGTTATTTGGAAAAATTTGCAATTAAAATCTAAAGTTGCTTCGGTTTGATTCCATGCTTCGAGCAGAAATGTATACATAATTAAGGCAGCGACGGTCAACTAACATCAAACATGCACTGGCAATATAAGTAGTTAATCAATCTTGTAGTCTATTCCGTAGACCTTGCGATGTGCCGAAAATCTTGTTTTATAGTTTAATGCCATTTAGTTTAAAAGCAGTTGTATGCAAGTCCCATTCATATTGCTGTAGGGCATCAAAAGATTCGGACAAGCTAAGTTTTGCATCAGAGAGTATGTTCTGCAGCTTTATCAATTTGATAGATTTGTGTACATCCCAGTTGATGAACTCCAAGGCGCTGAGGCAACGCGAAGGCGTGCTCTGTAAATAGTTTAAAAATAATTAGTTCAATTTGTACTTAATATTTAATGCACTTTGACTTACATCCTTGCCCAAAACCTTGACCATAATGCGCACTTCATCGGAGTCCACGCCGCGCTCGCAGCCCCTGGGTTTTTTATCCGAAAACTCCAGCAAATCCTCACAGCTAACCGAATTGGAGTCAGCCAAACGTGCAGCTGTGGCAGCAAAGTATTCTGCCTCTGTTTGAGCCCTGGCTGGCGTAGTTTTTGGTACAGCGCCGCCTGCAGCTGTTACCAAAGGCGTGTTGGGTACAGATGCTGATATGCCACAACTCGTGGCATCATTGATGGAGGAGCGCTTCATGGCCATATTAACAGATTCGCGCACTTTCTTGAAAAGCGCATTACCAGCTAGCTCATTGTCACTGGAGTAACGTTGATTGTACTGCTCAGCTGATTGAGGCTCCTCAGTTGACTGAGTCTCCTGCGCTGGCTCGCTGTCCACAGCAACTATTGAAGTTGTACTACTGGCCGTCAACTTTCTACTGCTCTCCACATCCAAGTTGCGCAACTCATCATCATTTACATATAAGCCAGAAATTTTGGTGGCCTCGAATTCGACATCTTTGCTTTTGTTGTAGTGCTCCTTTTGTATGGAAAAGTTATAGAAGCCATCGGTTACATCCGGTGACTGCAGCACGCCCTCTTTATTGGAATCCGCCTCCAGTATAGACTCAAACTGCAGCGAGGCCGTATCTGTCAGACCAGCTGCATCGGCGGGCGCAAGTTTGTCCAGATTTTGATAGGTATGTCCATTATCATTAACGGCACTACAGCTGCTGCGTGTGCGTCTTAGCTCAGTCACTGCAGGCATATTTTCATAGCTGGCCTCGGCAGCACGTCCTGTTGCACGACGCATTGAGCTAGGCCGCACAGCGGCCACCACTTCAATTGAACGACTCTGTTGCAACTTTTGTGGCGTTCTACTGGCTGCTTGATTGCTTTCCTCCGTAAAGTCAGCCAGCTTGCTGAGCGTGCGTTGCAGACCATTGGCTGGTATAATTAACGGATACTTACGTACATGGCGCTTGGCGCTGGTTTTTACCTGTTTTTTGCCCTCTCTTGGCGGCAAAGGAATTGGATTGGCATCGGCTGACTGCGTCTGAGTGTCCAAGCCCTGCGAAAACTTGTCAGAGCTATGCGTTACATAGCTAGGACTCTCGCAAGGCGCCGTCGTCTCCGCATCACAAACAATCGTATTGCAGTTTTCATCGTTCTGCTTATTCAGACCAGCAACCAGCTCGGCTTTGCGCACACGGTGCGCAGCGCCGCGTGTGGGCAGCGTCATGGGACGCGATGCGTGCAGGGCCGCCGCTGCATCCGTAGCATGCAATGTGGACTGCTGAGTATCAACCCATGCTGGCGCAGCTAGGCTAACGCTAGCTGGACTGCCAAGGCGACGTGGCAGTGTCTTGGCATTCATCATGTCAAACTCATCGGTGTCCATGTGTCGCAAAAGTGTAGCAGCCGGACTGAGTCCCATGTCCAGCATGCCTTTGCGCTCTATCAGGCTGTTGTAGGCATCTCGACCTTCCTGCCCGATTAGCGACTGATGGATGTAAAAGACAAAGAAAAAAACAAGATGCATAGGGAAATGAAATGAAACAAAAACTCAACTCAAATAAAATGTTTAATGAAGAGAATTAAAAAAAAATGTTAAATTTGCAATAAAATTACAAATAATAAATAAGAAGGTTAATCCTTTAACAGATTTACTATTTACAATTTGTGCAAGAAAAACACCTTGCCCAAAAACCATTTCTAGATAGATGCATTGAAATGGATTTTATTTATACCTTAAGACCTGGTTTCTTAAGGAAAGTTTTGGAAGCACAGGGTAATTTTTTTTGTGTTTTATCTTCTGCGGTTTTATGTTTAGATTTAAAAAAATAGGCTTGCTGCAATAAGTATATATTTAGGCTTAAATTTGGGTGGCTCTAATTTGTACATGCATCCAAAGTAAAATTTTGGCTGCAGTTCAGTGAGGGGGCTTGAAATTCATACATGTGTTTACTTTGTCGGGCAGAAATGCAGAAAGGCGGAATTGCGGAAGTGTCTAACAACTTACACTATAAAATCATAGATACATGCCCTACCAAGAATAAAGCCGCTTGTGCCCAAAACTGTGTTGTAAATCATCAGCTGTTCGTAAACAATCACCAAAAGTAAACAGCTGATTGTTATTGCTCAAGTTGTTTGTGTGGCGCTTTTGCATTATTTTTAGGGTTGCTCACGTCGTTAGTCGGGCACTTCTGCATTTCTGTCTGATATGCCTCAGTTTTCGTATAATAAATATACTCGTACATAGAGTATTCTTTTAACTAAATCAATCATCTTCAGACTTTTTGGATACACATAACGTTAGGGCATATGTATTTGCCAAATACTCTCAGTAAATACAACTCTCGAAACATAATTTTTCAATGATTTTCTTTATTGAATCCCTTTAAATATGCTCAACATTTTGATTACCAAAATTTTTTTCGGATTGGCTTTTAGAATGCAAACTTTATCAATATGAATAATATGATTAGTTTATTACGTATAATACTTAGTAAACATTTTTTGGTTTTTTTGTCATTGGTTTTTCTTTTTATGAAACGCTTCGAACGCATATTTTAGAATATCTTTTTGCAGTGTTTTTTTGTAGTACAACTTTTCTTGTATATTTGAAATATATTTGCTTTTAATGTATATATAATATATATATTTATTTTTAGTTGTTTGTTTATCGATTAGCTTTATAAATTAAATGCATGGCATGCATTCGTTTTGATATAATTTTCATTGAAGTTAGAAAAAATTATGTTTTTAGAAGTTTATAGCTGAATAACTTTGGTTATATGCAAATAATTTCTTTTATTATTATGTATTTATTTTTTTTTTTTTGAGTAGTCTTATATTTAGTTTAGTTATTTGTATTTTGCTGCTTTTTAAATTTTTTATTTTAATTTTTTAATAGTTATTCGTAAAATGTTTTTAAATTTTAAATTAATTTGCATAAATGCTTGTTGTGGTGTTTTTTGTTCTTTCTATTTTAAGTAAAAAAATTCAAGCGTAAGGATATGGCACATAATACACCTTTAGCATATGTACTTTTTTTTGATAATAATTTATGAGCACAGTTTTTAGAATGTTTAAATCTTTCAATTCATTTTTTTTTTTCAAGGATTGTCAACATTTGTATTTATGTGTGTGTGCGTGTGGCTGTGTGTGTGTTGTACGTGTATGCATGCTGGCACTGTACCATATGAATGTTTTAGTTTAAACCCTGTTCCGGATTCTTTAATATTGTTAAGTAAGTATATGCTTGTCTGTGTCTTTGTATTTGTTTATTGTAATACTGATTTTTTTTTGCTGAATGCAGCGACCAGGACAACAAAGCTCTTTAAATGTTATGATAAACTGTTGTCAGAGTCAAGGTGATAATGCAATTTGATATGGAGAGGTTTGGAACTTGGAACTTTTTCGGAAGCTTTTATTGTTACGCGTGTCGAGTCTTATATAAATTTAAATATTGATATTGCTTTTTAGTTGCTATTGTTATTTAAATCGAATCCTATTTATTATTATAAAAACAAACAAGTTCTTGAGCTTTTAACTATGTAATACTTTTTGTGTTCTGTGCGTACTCATGCAGCAAGGCTTAGGAAGCTCAGGTTAAGTTATTCACTTATTCCCACAGTTTGCTGCACAATTAGCCAGAATCCGGCATATTGCTTATTGTTTGTCAATTTAATAGTTCCGTAAAAAGTGCATTTGGAAGTTTCGGCAATTGCATTGACAAAGTGCACATTATTATCCATTCTGAGAGGTTTTCGGTGTTTCCAATAAGGCACACTCTCAAAAAATCAAATCGAAAAAATATAGTTTGTTTTTTACTTTGGTTTTCTTTTCTTTTTTTTTAAGTTTATACTACTAGTATATGCTGTAAATATTTCTGCAACTTACTTTTCGACACTTTTTTTTTTGCAAGCTATGTACACAACACACCCGGCCCACTGTACACACACACACACACACACACACACGCAATCCCCAACCACTTCCAATCCGTACAGCATTTACTTCGAGCGGGCTCCCACACACACACACACAACAACACAACTTGCGCTTTAATCGGACATAACATTACCGAACAGTAAATTGAGAACATATTTCAGCATTTTCCTTAGTTATGGCGCTGGGCTGGGCGGTATATGTGGCGCAAATTCTCGTCTAAACTGAAACTCATCACCACTTTCCGTGCTCGAGGAAGACGTACTGTCGCTGGAGCCGCCGGCTACAGCTGAGCTGCCATGATAGGCATTACTGCCGGTTACCAACAACTGTTGCTGCGGTTGCTGCTGCTGCAGCTGTCGCCAATGTATTTCATTCTGTTTAACCGCCGAGGCATGTATCTTCTCCGGCCAGTGAAACTCGGTTGGGCGCTGTGGTTTGTTACCACGCGCTGAGCTGCTAGAGCTGACTGGTGGCAGCTGTAAGGAGTTAACCGACAGCTGCCTATGTTTAAGCTCATCCGGCGATGAGGCTACAAAATTCGTCGAGGTAGGACTCTTGCCTGTCAGCCTGCTTATATCAAACTCATGCAGAGCAATGCCGCTCATGGGACGCAAGACTGCAGCAGCCGTGGCAGTGCTTACGCGATAGGCTGCATTAACAGCTGAAGAGGCAGCCGATGATGAGCCGGAGCCAGAGCCGCCGGGCAGTTCAGCTCCATTAAGCATATAGTTGGCTGGTTTCTGCGGCAACAGCACATTATGTGTGGCTGCGCCGCCATAATTGTTGCCAGGACCGCGTCCGCCAAAATCGTAAATGCGTTCATCATAGTTGTATTGATCATAGCTAGTGCGACTATGAAAACTTCGTCGATTTCCACCGAAATTATAATGTGGTGCTGACTTAATGCTAGAGTTTGAGCCATATATATTCCTAGGTGATACAATTTGCTCGCGGTCATCATGGCAAGCGGACTGCACCTGTCTATTAAGACCCGCGCGGCGGCGTCTATACAACGAAGATACCCCCGAGCGTATATCGCATTCGGAGCGTGCTAAACTAGGCTTACAGTCGCCGCTGGCATCTTCACCACCGCTAGATGAGCTGGAATCCAGCGTCATGGGATTGTAGCTAAGACGACGCAAGGTGCGCGCGCGTATGGAACGCGGTTTGTATGAGCCTGCACGACGTGGTAGCGGCGCCTCATGTGATTGCCGTTGTGCTCTAGGATCTGATTTGGTTGAGCTGTGTTTAATGCGCTGCTGTGGCTCGGAGAGCACCGGTGAAATGGGATTAAAGCTCTCGGTAAACGAGGTGGAGCGCTGGCGATAGCTTTTGACTGCATCGTACTTCAGTTGACTAGGTGAATACACTGAAGTGTTGCTGTTGTTTAAACCCGACTTCATGGGTGAGGCGCAAGACAATAGCTGCTTGGTAGTACCAAATCGCTCATAGCCAGAGAATTCATCTTTGAGGCCAACATAACCGCTAGCCGCAGATACGCTAAATACTGTTTCGCTTTTCAAAGGAAAGTAGCTCTCCTGTGGACTATAGCTAGACTTTTGACTGCTGCGCCGTGAGAGCGATATGTTTGTGTCTCTGGAAGCAAAGCCTGTATCTGGCGTGCTAGAGCGCTTGTCGTCGATTAGCTTCTGTTCCTGCTGCAAAGGATCGCTGTGGGCGGCGGCACTTAGCTGTGCCTGGTTGTGCATATACTGTAAATGCTTGTCCAAGTGACTGGTGGCAGCATTAAAATCAAACATGGTTTGCACGCCATTGCTGTAGCTATAAACCGCAGATTTAAGGCTGCCTGTAGCGCTGCTTATGCCATCATCCAGCGACGAGATTAGCTGCGGAAACTGATCATTCAAAATGGTCTCATTGGAGTCACTCTTGTCCAGCTCGGTATAGGTGTGCATAAAATCCAGATTTAGCGCTTTGAGCGTATTTTCTATATCCATAATATTATCGTTGAGACTTTTGGGTTGCTGTCCCAGCTCAAAACCAGGCGAGGCGCCTGAACCCTCCAATTTTAACGGGCGACTGAGTATTTCGCGCGATTTCTCAAAGCAGAAATCGGAACTTTCCTTATCAAATATGGGTATGCGCAGTTCGGTGTTATTTTTTATTTCGCTTAGGGAGCGAAAACGCTGTGCGATGTATGGGAGCAAACGAATAAATCGAAATATCCGTGTGCCAAAAAACCAAATAATAAAAAATTGTGCACAACGCGCAAAGCATAGAAATAAAATAACGCAAGGAAATGAATTGGACATAAATGTGACGGAAAGAAGAGAAAGAGAGCATAGACAAAAAACTTTTGGATTATAAGAATCTTGAAATGCTTTAAACTAGGGAACAAGCGCTACTGGCAGCTAATGCACTTATAAACTCCAAAAAGTTGATTGATAAACTTACCTGAATGTCTGGTATGCTTTGCAGCTCTTCTGTGAAATTCTTTTTCTTGGAATATGGCGATGCATTTCCGTGCGTGGGCGTGTGTCCTCCGGCACCGCCTGCAGCTGCAACACCACTGCTTCCGGATTTATCAACACTATTGCTCAGATGGGGAAATCGAAAGCTGAATTTACGCTTCGGACTGTGCGTAACTGGCGCATGATCCGAGACCAAATCAATCATTGATCTATAAGAGTTTTCATTAAAATTACTTTTTGTTTAATTTGTTTTCATAACACTAGCTTAACTCACCTGGCGCTAATCTCATTAGCAATTTCAATTGCATGATTGAGTATTTTTTCATCTTTTACTGAAATAGGCTTAACAGTGCCTGCTGTCCTTTTTTTTGACGAAAGCAGTCCATGACCATGTTTGTTACCATTTGTATCTCCGCCTTTATGTGCATACTTAGTAGACATTTCACTCAGCTCGTTCTTTGTATTCATATGCTCAAAATCTGGAGATTTGGGCTGACTGCCCGATGCGCCACTAATGGAACCAAACATAGAATTAATCTCATCTAGCAATGATGGCCCAAAATCCAGCTTATCAGCGGCTATTTCATCATCTGATATCTCATGATATTCGTGTGGATCATCTGTTGTATTACGCGAAGGCGCACGCCAGCTAGCTTCACCAATAGAGCTGCGTGAGTTAATGCTTTTTCCATCTATGCCGAAATTATTGTTTTGCAGCGCCATTGCTAGCTGCTCCTCATCCAGTTTGTGCTGAGCAAAGGGATTTGTTGAGGCATTATAGCCAGAAAAGTCGAATGAGCTCTTGCCATTGGTGGAAAGCAGCTTTGGGGTATTCTCAGTGGAGGGAATAAACGTAGGATTCATGGAAGTCGCATTTGTGCCTTCGGGAAAGTAGCCACTGGCAGTCTGTAGCGAGTCAGGACTCGTTGGAGTGGGTGGCAGTAGTAGTGGCGTTTGTTCAATGTCCTCAGAGGGCTTGTACGGTGTGACAATCTGTTTAGGCACATGGTTATACTGTGAAATGAAAGTATTCAATAAAATTAAGGAACGGTTTATAGATTAGCACTTACATTCTGTGAGCTGCCTAGAAAGGCAATATCGCCAAAGGTGGCACCATCAATGCCCACATGCCCAGTATGCTTAAAATCATTCTGTGGTTTGGAGATCATTTCCGTGCGCAACTTACGCTTGCTAATGCGATGATCCCCTACGCGACTGAAGGTGTCTCGATTAGAGCTGGGTAAGCCTTCTAGAAAAGCAACAGTATTTGATGGATTAAAGTAACCCGTCTTCCCAGTGCTTAGCACGCCTTTCCAGAAGGGCGTGCCGGTATTACGATCCAGCACGCTTATAATATCGCCTTGGCGATACATTAAGTGGTCCTTTTTGGGTTCCGTACAATTAACAACAGCTTTCAATTGCTCCGGCTTCATATCAGGCAGTTGCTCGTAGATTTCGCTGAATTTCGGACGCTTTGCAGCATCATCTTGCCAGCATTTCATCATAAGCGTATAGTATTCACTGGGACAGCAATCTGGCTGCTCCAAACGTTGAAAATTTGGCGCATCAATGGCCTCCAGTATTTGCAAACCAGTGAGTGCAGCCCAGGGCTGAAAGCCATATGAAAACATTTCCCAGAGACACACACCATAGGCCCACACATCCGAAGCATTGGTAAAACGTAAATAATTAATGCACTCTGGTGCACACCAGGCGATAGGTAGCTTTAGATTAACATTAAAGTTGGTCTTGTAGTAGTCTTTTCCCACGCCCAGCGCACGTGATAGACCAAAGTCTGAGATTTTAACTTTATCCTTGCTAAATACCAATATGTTTCGTGCTGCCAAATCTCTGTGTATCAAACGGTTGTGTTCCAGATAACGCATGCCATTGCAGATCTGCAAGGCAAATTCACAAAGCGTGGGTATTGTTAGGAAACTGACGCGTAAACCGGAATCCTTAAGGCACTCGAGTAAGGAACGTAAATGCGCCAATTCCGTGACCAGCATTAGCGAGTCTGTGGCCAATACAACGCCATAGAGACGCACAATATTCTCATGCTCAATGGAATGCATAATTGCAGCCTCCTTGAGAAATTCCATTGGGTTTGATTGCATGCGCTCACGGCACAGACATTTTATGGCCACTTGAATCTGTGTAATGCAAAATCAATTAGTAGATAGCTAAGAAACTTTATATCATATAAACGTATATATGTATATACAGATAATGCACTTACGCGTTCACTGCCATTTGTCCAGACGCCCTGCTGCACAATGCCAAACTCACCGGTGCCCAGCTGTTTATTTACGCTTATTGAATCGGCTGGTATAATGTGCTTATTATTGGGCACTTTGCTGGGTGAAGTGGCACCATTTTTGGCGCTTGAAGCAGCGCTGGCATTGTTGTCCAACGTTGCCTGGGCACCGGCGCCTGCGCCATCTTCACGCTTGACAATTGTGGTTGGAGCTTGTAGCAGACGCTTGATTTTGCTGAGGTAACTGTGAGGGAAATGCTTTTCATAGAATTTACGCAGTCTTCGTATTTCTGGTCGCGACAGACCAATAAAACGCAAATCCTCATCCGCTGCATATTTAAATTGAGCCGCGTTTGTTATTTTCAATTCATTTCTGTTTTTGTGTGTGGGGGGAAGGGAAAAGAAACGCATTTATTAGTTGTTGGGGGGCTTATTCAATTTGCGCTCTGTCTAGCAGAGAAAATGGGTCACTCACTTGATGGCATTGTAGTATTGTTGCAGTTCGGACTCGGTGAGGAATTCATATAAATCAATTTGTGGGTACTCTGGAGAATATATAAAAATAAATACAGGCATAAAACTTGATGGCACCGTAACAACAGCTGCAGCAGACAACGCGACCACACACACACACCAACAACAAAAATATACACCCGCATATGCACATATGTATAGTTTTACATATGTACATACATGCCACAGACGCCAACGCACTTCCGACGTGATTTCATTGCTCCAAAGGCAGAGCAGACCCTCATGTCAGCCTCAAAATGGGCATTTTTTTTTTTTAATCTTTTATCGCTGACAGATTTCCGTTTCACTGGGACGCACACACACACACATGTACAAATAATGCTGACACAGAACTTTGCTGCTGCTGCTACTGCACTCGCACCCGCCGCATTTGTCATCCATCACCTTTATAAGCACAATCATCCATTGTCGTGTTTATTTTCCTTTGAAAGGCCAACAACAAACAGCAGCTTGTTGATAATGGCTGTTAACCCCCGTGAATTTGCAGTTTGACTCATCCGCCGACTTAAAGGCTTTATGATAAACACATCGTTTTTTTTTTCAGTGAACGAGTTCCTTGCCCTCACATTTAATGCTTTAAAGCACACTTAATAACATATGCCGCCTTTGGCTACATATTTATTATTAATTACAAAGTTATCCCGCAGGATTATTGCTGTCCTTGAATTTGCAAAATAAAATCGATCGATACACACACACACGCATACACACACACACTGTCAATTGAAGCACCTTAACAGCCCCATGTTGCAATGCCGAAAACACTTGCAATTCATTGTTTTTAAACCACTTTTCATTGTCTTGCCTTTGTTTAGCAGTTTAATTTTGTTTTGAGCTCACTTTTTACTATTGTTTTGCGCTTTTTAATTTAAACTTACCCATTTTTGCGTGCTTTGCATTGTTTGGGAGTACTTTATTTTGCAGTGTGACCACAAAATGAAACTGACAAATACATCAAATGTTGCTGGCACGCTATTTGAAAAAATACCAAATGTTGCTAGCATAAATACTAAAATGCAACTGCGCAAACGCAACCAGTTCAAGACTCAACTAGTTCGAGAGCTTATTGGGCGGTATTTTTGAATTGGACTGCAAAGCGCATAAGGCTTATTGTTAAAATATATTTTTTAAAGCTTATTTGGGATTGGGAGTTGCGCTTATCATTAAAATAAACCCTACAGCGTTTACAGACTTAAATCAGATATATAAAAATAAACAAAAACTTCTCTTGCTATGTGTGGGCTGCTCTATATATTTGGGGAATAGAGGATCATCCTGCTGTCCTAACATCAAAACTAACCTTACCATCGTAAAGTTTGACATTTTTTACCATAAACGTTAACAGAATCTGTGGTAATTAATTGTTGTTTTCCTACTTCAGGACAAGGAGGGCTCATGGCCAGTTGTAAACTGAGATTACGAAACCATTTCGCTATAGTTGTAAAACAAACCTGGAATCGGATATCGAACACGTGCAGGATCTCACGACAAGCTTGGCCGACATACTGCAGGAAAAGAACTAGGGAACTTTGCTGTCTAAACAGAGCCCAATGCTCGACCGTCATACGTGCTATCACAGGACATTGGCTGGTGGGAAGCAATGCAGACAGTGGAGCACCTTTTTTGCCACTGCCCTTGGCTGTGCAGGACAAAGTTCTAAGTGTTCTGATCTATCAGCTGTCAGAAAAGAGTATAAAATGCCTCTTAAGGTTCATTCAGGTGATGAAGCATCATCTAAAACCATTGTTTATTGCTGGCTTAGAGAAATCAAATCGTAGTATGAATTTTGTGAAGGTCGTCAAAATTAGTCGTTATCGTGTAAAACTTTGATGCCTTTGAAGAACCAAAGGCGTCGAATAATAGTTCACCATGATGCCAGCTCGAATTAATGGGCCATCCGCCGCACAGTTCTCATTAAGCAACTAATGATTTCTTGCCTTAAATCAAAAATAAAATGGGCGGTTCGCATTTCCCATCGCCCGAAGATGCATGCCTTCAAAATGCATGTTTCAGAGTGATTCTTTTCGAAATTTATAGAGCAGCCCTCTTGAAACTATCCATAAAACCGTAACTTATTACCTGCAAAAATAGTGTACATCATTTCATCATATGAATGTGAACAATTGAGGTGACCCATATCCTCGTACTTTTCAAAGAATTAACATCGAGACTTAAATTCTTCTTGACGCGGAACGGTTGGAGATGTGGTAACAGTCTTGCTTCCAAGGCTTTCAAGGACAAGACACTATAACCAGCGTAACAAATAGCTTCACAAATTTTAAGACCTTATACAACTTTAAACCCAAATAAGAGAAACATTTGTATTGGATGAAATATTTAATAAATTGATTAATTCTCCAATTGTGATAGAAAACAATGCTTAAAAGTATTCAATTAATGTTGGCTAATTGCTTGCGCATTGGCAAAGATTACGATATTTAAAACAGGCGATAATTACTTGGAAAAGCGGTTACTATCAAGCGGTTAATAGCACACTTCACATGATCATGACCCATGGCGCCTGCAATTTCTGCTAGCTCTTCAAGGTTTTCACGCGAGCGTTTTTCCTCAAGCATCTTCATGACATACTTATACATGCGTCCATGATGACCATGCGAATATGCATGCCACAGCGAAAATTGTATGGCCTTTGCATCATTGGCCTCAACAAATTTTAAAATATCTGTATAAATATTATTCAGCTCGGTCAAGTGCTCCTTAATATTATCATCTAGCACGTACAATTTGGCCAGCGCAATACCTTTTTTGCTTAAAGCCTCTATGAGATTATTCTTTTGCTTGTCCATGTTGCTAAAATGTATAATAAATAAATAAATAACTATAACAATAACTAAAATAATTTAGCTTACGTTTTAATCTTGGCCGCATCAGCGCGCGTATCGGTCTTGAGCCCATAGTATGAAAGCAGTGCATCCAATTCAGTTGCCTCGATTACCAAGTCAGCCAGTTTAACAATACGCTGAAGAGCGCTGCGCAATTTCTGCTGCTCTTCGCTCTTCTTGCCATCAGATTCTCCTTCGCCAATGGGATTTTGCTGCGCATTGACAAAGGCAAATGGAAGCGAAGTTTTAACATCAGTAGATTCAATATTTTGAATCAACAGTAAATGGGCAGGCAAATGCTTGGGATGAGCAGCAATAACCTCGTTATAAATCTTTTCGGCATGTTCCAGTTCTAACATAAACAAAGAAAAATAAGTTGGCTTGAACTCGTTGAATTTTCTCATAGCCACTTACCACACTTAGCAATATTCGTGCATTGAAAATCACGCAAACTCTCGGCATACTCTTCAGTGCTAATCTTGCCCTTTTTGGGCGATGACTGCACGGCTACATTATTTGTCGGCACGTCGCTCTGCACATTTACACCGTCACCACCTGCTGGTGATGCTACAGCTGTTGCAGCAGTGGGCTTTGGTTTAGCTCCATTGGCGCCAGCCGGTGGCGAAGCAGCCGCTGCAGCATTATTGCCATTTCCAGCGTTGGCTGAGCCATTTGTTGAGGCTTTCTTTTCTGCGGGATTCAAAACATAACTAAACGGATGCAAATCAATGCGTCGAGCTGCATCGTCTTTGGGAAACACCAGATTGCCACTTAGCCAGGCACACTGTGCAGGCAAATTTGCTTTAGTAAGGCGTTCCTGAGATATCGGAGCTATATAAAGCACCTTTGTATTGCCTCTAACAAGTGAATTTGTGACTTTACGTCCACCCACAATGCATTGGTTATAGTTGTCGTAAAAATCTAAAGCCATCGCGCTGGGAAACTTATAAGCCGCTATCATATTCGCTTCGGAAATTTTCTCTAGCAAATCGCGCTTTTCATGTCTAATTTGCAGCCGTATGGTATAATCGCCTTTATCTAGCTTGGTATAAAATGTGTGAGAATGTGCGTCACCAGTGGCAAGCAATGCCTTATTGACATCAAATAGCATCCACATTTGGGATTCAAATTCGGCTTCATAGAGTAAATCATTAAACAATGGCGCATAGAGGGCCACCTCAGCAGGTTTAGCCACGTTCAAATTATAAACAAGCTGATTTTGATAGATTTGACGACCGTCGGGTATAACGTCACGTAAGGCGCTTAATGGAGAGATCTTTGCTTCAGCTGGCTTGAGAACAACAGCGGCATTTTTAAGCTGCAGCAATGGAAGTATCTCTTCCGAAACCAGAGAATTAATTTCCAGCCTGTGTATGCCAGCTCCTGCATGCATAATATCTGTAAAATACCAATTTAATAGTAAACTCTTAATATTTGTAATTACTTTACAATAGACCTACATGCATTCGGGTTCTTGGCCTCGACGCCATGGAACTCCAGACTATACTTGAGACTGCTACTGCCATAGTTGGACCAGTATTTGGCCAGACAGAGTTCAAGTATCTTTCCAGCTTTAACCTTAAACACTGATGTGGTTTCAAATTCGGAATTAACGCTTACGATCTTCATGGTTTCCAATTTGCGACAAGACTGCTTGGGTAGCAGCTGATTTGTGTGCAAAAAGAATTTGCCAACTTCCTTGCCATGATTGGGACCAATAAGGCGCATGCGTAGCACTAGATCAGGAGAATTTATTGTTAATGGCAAGTATTTTGACACATATTTAACAAGAACTTACCTGCCCAATTGGCGTTGTCGGGCACAAGTATAAAGTCTCGTTGTATAGTATTGGGTTGAAACTCTACGGTCTTATCTGCTCGAGTAGATGTTGGCTCAAACACGGGCATATTGCTGCCATTCTCTAGCACATGAGGCTGCACAACTGTGACCGGAATGTCAAATAAAGGTCCCTTCTGAACACACTCGGTATCATAGGCGCGTATGCTGCAAAGATTTTAACGTAATATAAGAACCAAACTAATAATTATAGTTATAACCTACACTGCACTGTGCACGCCAGGTTGCAAGGCCATTGGATCGATACGCACTACAAATGAGCGCGTCCCATAACTTAAATCCAAAAATGCACCACATTGCACCCAAGGCTGCGATGGTATTAAATTCAGGCGCACGTTATAGTTAAATTTATCCTTGGGGTCTAAAAAAAATAAAAATTTATTAATTCATTTCAAATATTTAGAACGGGCTTACACACCTGCTTCTTTATCATTAAAGAAAACTGGCTCAACATTAACAGTCACGTCCACAAATTTATTCTGCACACCATTACGCAGATGTATGCCCTTAGCTTGATTGACGCCTACGCGTAATGAGAAGCTGTAAAATTCATAAGAAACCTATTAAACACTACAAGCTTCTTTTAAATCAAATTATGACTTACCGCATCATATTGTCGTTGGCTTGTTGATGTTCCACTAAATGCTCAAATGCTTTCTCCACATTCAACAAGCCATTACCTTGTGCGAATGGATCAACGTAACCTAGTTTAGTGGCTGTGACACTTATAGCACGTTTAATACTATACGGTGAATACTCTATTTTTTTCTGTTTGAGCCCAGATATAAGCAATGCGACTGCACCAGCTACATGCGGAGCAGCCATGCTTGTGCCGTTCATAAGCTGCGATTTGCTCATGGTAAACTGAGGTACAGAGGCAATGGCACCACCAGGTGCACACACAGTCACACCTTGTCCGCCATCAATGCAGGGGTCTCGAGAGGTCCAGGTATATACATTGCCAGGTAGTTTCTCACGCATGGCATACTCTGCTTCCATCATTTGTGGGGAAACGTAAGCACCAACACCAATTAAACTTGGCTGGCTAATATCAGGTGGCGTGCCCACTGTGGAAAGCGCTGGACCATGATTACCGGCTGAGACTACCCAGACAACGCCGTATTTGTTAACAATCTCGTTCATGAGTTCACCAATGCGGCTGAAAGATTTGTTTATTAAGTTTAGTTTAAATTATGTTCGAGTACTATTGTTTATATACATTATATGTGTGCGGAGAGTATTAGGGAAAAGCATAAAATGGAAGCCCATCGTAAGGCACTTATACGTATTAGTTTACATTAAAGAACACTGCACGAGTAGAATCAAAGGGGCTTGTTGAATTGAATTCAGTGCTTCTGACTTATTTTTTCAATATCAATTTAAACCTGTTTTGAATCTAGACTATGCTTGTTCTGAGTTTCTCTTATTTCTTAACAGATTCCAAACTGTTCTAGTTACAGCAACTCAGTCCCAATTATTGCTAATAATAATAAACTTATTCTCCCTTTACACTCCTGGAAACTGAGCTACATTTTGAAATTCAATAAGACATAACTCGATTTCAGCTCTACTCGTGCCGAGCTCTAAAGGGAGTTATGTTAGCAATGATGTCTGGTGGCTCCTCAAATTACCTCCAAGCAATAATCTTCTTTTTTCTGCGTTTCTTATCAATAGTCGAAATGAGTGCATCGAGCTCGCTAAAAATGCAATTGTTATGGTTGTTACGTGCACCCACATTCAAGCCCACAGACAACAACAGCTTTAGTTCCACAAGTCTATTGTAGAATAAAGTCCATTGCTTACCCAGAATTTGACCAGCTTGCGTGTTCGCCATAGCTCATGTTAATCACATCAATGCGGCGTCCTTCTAGACACATTTCCATAACTTTCATCATTGCACGCACTAATGCAGTGCCAGTTTCCATAGAACCTAAGCGACCGTCACCAATGGTAAAGGAGACAATTTTGGCATTGGGTGCCACACCATCAATATCGCTAGAGCTGTGATTTCCGCTGGCAATAGAAGCTACGTGTGTGCCATGCGAAGCTGTCAATTATAGAAGTTATAGTTTTAGTTTTTTTCTCAGTCATTTGTTAGCTTAAACTACTTACAGCACATGCCCACTACCTCCAGCACATTGCCCTCGTCATGCACGTTTATAGAAATTGATAGATAATCATCTACATTCTTGGTCTCATAAGTCTTTGTATATTCGCTTATGCTTAACGCCTTGCTTAGGTCGCCTTGCTCAGTGGTATCAAAAACAGCAAGCCAGCCCTTTTCGGTTGGAAGCAACACACAATCATAGGTAGTCTTGACATCGTTAAAAAGCTTTTCATAGCTATTTAGCATTTCTAGCTCAAAGTCAAGATTCTCTTTGATGATCTTCTTGTCCCACGGCAACTTGGAGGCTTCGCCTGCAAGCGTATTTTTTATTAAAGACAATCAAATGCAGAATTTTGCAAACTACTAACCTGGATTTTGTGACTCAAACTCGACGATTTTGCGGCTAGCATTGGCAGTGGCTATTTTGTGTGGCTTATCCCAGTTTTTAAGTTTATCTTGTGCAACTATGTTCTCGCGTACTTTGGACGGGACGAGATCGCTAAAAGATTTCAGACCCACGCGAAATGCGCCTTTCTTATCCGTGTTAAGCGCTATTAGCTCAGGTGTCAGCTTTAAAGTGCGTCCAGAAAGACCCTTAATATTGCCCTTATCGTCCGGCGTCACTTTTTTGCTCATGTCCACGTCACCGCAGCCGGAACAGTCATAGCGTTCAATAACTTTAACTGATTTGCCATCGCAGAGTGTCTATAAACACAAACATTTTAAAGTGCTGCTCGTGCATACATATAATCAATCAGCAAGTGCCAACTCACCTGCAGGCCGGTGGCTCGTGGATCAACGCCAGAATCAAAAATGGCAATTGTTACATCGCGGCCATCAAAATTCGGATATTTCTGCAGAAAGTTCACCACAGAAGTTTCTTTCTTGGGCACCAAAGCGCTAGTCGGAAAGGCTGACTCGACAATTCCGCTGCCTATGTCACTCGCCATCTCTTCTGATTTATTGCTAGTACTGTCGCCGCTTGCTACTTTTTTTTGTACGTGCTCTGGCGTAATGTGTTGCTCTTGTTCTGACAAACGGAGTCCTAGAACTATTTTTTCCTTGTTACTATTGTGATATGTGGCGTATGCTCTGCGTGTTGAATTTCTTACACCTTGAGCACCTACAGCATTTATTGAAAAGTGCAAATAATTATATTGTATGAATGATTAAGCGGAACCGTAATTGTCAAATACTTGACAACTGCTGGCAGTGTGAATGACAAGCGTCAGCGTTGCCAGCTTGCTTTACATTAAATGTCAAATCGGGCAAGTTCGCTGTGACTGCCAAATTTTACTCAGCTGTAATTTTGTCATTCAAGCTGCCTTGTGTTTGTTGCCGAATAACAAATTGTCGTAATTTTTAAGAATTTAAAACTTTAAAAAGATGTGGTTCGAAGTCTTACCTGGTGCTGTAATTATCACCGTAGCACTTAGCGTACCCGTATACGCTATGTATGGCCTGCAAAAGCTGACCCTAGGCAACGTAAGTGCTGTTGTTGTTTGGCATAAAAATCCTAAATTCTTATATAATCGTAACTGATTGTGCACTAATCTACTTTTACTGAACATATTTTGGAAAAAATATAACTTTATAGTGTACTATTGAAAAACGTTAACAAGTATTTATATTTTGACAATATTTTCATTATTATTTTCGCGTATTCTATAGGCTTTTCGCCGAAACATGGACGAGCGATTCGATCGTGTATTGTATCAACGCGATTTCCGACTAACCAACAATCCATACGTGATGAATGTAAGATTTAATTTTTATCTTTGGTTTAAAAGCAAAACATATTTTTTTTGTACTTGCATGATTTACTTCAAACATTTCATTTATATTCAAAGTTAGTGTATGCACTTAAATATTTTAGTTTTGTTGTCATTAAATATCCTAGACATACCAACGCATTTCATAATCCTAAACTCATGAATTCGTTCATAATCAACATTATCATCATTGTTTTCTAAACAACTAAAAAGCATGTTCGTTCATCGTCCGCCTAACTTTATGTAAACAATTTTCTTTACTATAGTTCCAAAATATATTCTCTTACAGGGTCTTCATGCCATACCAGATGAGAAAAAAAATTAATTTACTAGTAAAATTTTATTAAGCTTAAGTGCAAAAAGTGAATAAAATTACAGTTCGAAAATTTAATACAATATTGTATTGTTCTAGGATTTGATACTTCAGTCGTTAGGATGCGCATGTTGTCTTTTAATGCTTAACTCTAAAGCGCCTTTTATTTACAGGGTCTCAAAGAAATACCCGACGAAGAAGAAAACCATAAAAATGAGGATGAGCAAAATTATGATGTGGGTGATGAGCCCGCAGAAAACTAAAAACTTTATGCTATATTTTTGTTTGTTGGTAATCAATTCTAATAACAATAAAAAAGACCGCGCAGCAAACAACAACAACAACCCTGTTTTGGCTATCAAAACCACCCTTATGGCCAAATAGTAACTACTCTTTCCCCATTGTGAAAAAGGCGTCAACAGAGGAAAGTGCAGTTTCTGTGCTGCGTTCATCTATAAAAATATTTAGTTCATATTTTTATTAGGTTTTGCTTGTATATTTCATTTAAAATTGCAAAATAAAACGCGTTTTAATGTTGCTAAATCGGATATGCGTAAAAGTGTGTTAAAGTACGCCTAAAGGACGACTACGAATTAAGCCGAAAATTCCGCAAATACACACACACACACAGGCACTGCGTACACACACTGACAGGAGCAACCATGTTGAAAGGGGTTGGGGCTGTTTATAAAAAAACCAATAACAATTGTTGTATATCAATTGGATCTGTTTATCGCTATGTAGTTGTTGTTTTTGCGCTTTGTGTGTTTTTGTTTACCAGCGGTTCTAAAACAAGTTCCCTCAATGACATCGAAGAGCCGGCTCGTCGTCATCATCAGCGCCATCATACAGAGCACGAATATGAGCGCGAGCGTGATGCGAATGAAAAACATTCCAACTATGAGGAAAAAGGTTATTGTGCGCCGTACAATGGCAAGGTATGCAAACAATATGTAAGTGGACAAGTTTGGTATAGCCTGGAAGATCCCACGGGTGGCTGGAAAAATGAGCAAATTACGACCGCACTTTGGGAGGAACTTATATCCGATTTAACTGGCTTGTGTCGTGAGGCAGCTGAGGTAAGTTTGGTAGTCACTTGCGATCTTTGTAAACATTTCTGATGTTGCCTTATTTTGCAGAAAATGCTTTGTGCCTATGCTTTCCCGCGCTGTCATCTGGAAAATGGACGCACTGTCAAGGCGCCTCTGTGCTATGAGGACTGCACTGCCACACATTTGCAGTTTTGCTATAATGACTGGGTGCTTATCGAAGAGAAAAAGGAGCGCAATATGTATCTAAAGAGCCGCGGTCACTTTAGGCTACCCAACTGCACAGCGCTGCCGCATTATAATGCTTCCATGAGAAGGCCCAACTGCTCTTATATTGGACTAACCGAAATAAAGGAGTCTGAAATTAGCTGTTAGTATAATCCGAGGTGGAAAGGCTTGATCGCACAACTAACTTGTATAACTTTAAAATTGCAGACGACTGCCGCAATGGAAATGGACGCTTTTATCTTGGCACTGTAAACGTGACCAAATCGGGCATACCCTGCCAACGTTGGGATACACAGCATCCACACAAACATATACAACCGCCCTTGGTATTTCCACAGCTGCTGGACGGTGAGAATTACTGTCGAAATGCTGGCGGCGAAGAGCCGCATCCCTGGTGTTATACTGTTGATGAATCTGTGCGTTGGCAGCACTGCGATATACCACTATGCCGTAAGCTTTGAACTTGGCTTCAAACAAAACCAATATTAAACACATTTTAATTCCCCAGCTGACTACATTGATCCACACGCCAAGGATCTCAACACGCCCATCAAAATGGATACATTTTTCACACCCTCAATGATCTTTTTACTTGCCGGCATTGGCTTTATTGGCATTGTTGCATTGAATCTTATCATTTTACTGGCCTATAAGCTGTCCAAGCATAAAAACTACTCACAGCCAACAGCGCAGCTAGCTACAGACTGTAATGTTTCCATGCGCGGGGAATGCAATATGACTGCTAGCCGGGAAACGCTAGGTTCCAATGCCTTTGTCAATACCAAATGTGGCACCATAAAAAGCACAGCAACTATACACAGCAATTGTGTGGTCATGACCACAGCGGAGCCCAAAACCAAGTTAAGCACACGTCTGGAAAAGTTAGAGTATCCACGTGGTGAAATTGTCTATGTACGTTCGCTGGGTCAAGGCGCCTTTGGTCGTGTATTCCAAGCCAAAGCGCCGGGTTTGGTAAGCGGCAATGAGGATCTCTTGGTGGCTGTTAAAATGCTGAAAGACGATGCCAGCGATCAAATGCAAACAGATTTTGAACGTGAAGCCTGTCTGCTGGCTGAGTTTGATCATCCAAATATTGTGAGATTGCTGGGTGTGTGCGCCTTGGGCAGACCCATGTGTTTGCTGTTCGAATTTATGTCACCCGGAGATTTGAGTGAATTTTTGCGTGCCTGCTCGCCCTATGCCACACACCAGGCTCAGCCACTCAATCGTTTGGAGCTGACTGAGCTTAATCTGCTGCAAATGGCTGCCAATATAGCTGCTGGCATGCTATATCTTTCCGAGCGCAAGTTTGTGCATCGCGATCTGGCGACTCGAAATTGTCTGATCAATGAGCAAATGAATGTAAAGATAGCTGACTTTGGACTCTCGCACAAGATCTATCTACAGGACTATTACAAGGGTGATGAGAACGATGTTATACCCATACGCTGGATGCCGCTAGAGAGTATATTGTACAATAAGTTCTCATTGGAATCAGATGTCTGGGCCTACGGCATTGTGCTCTGGGAAATTTTCTCTTTTGCATTACAGCCGTACTTTGGTTTGACGCATGAGGAAGTCATCAAATTTATTAAAGAGGGCAATGTGCTCAGCTGCCCGGATAATACGCCACTGTCAGTATATGCGCTTATGCGCCGTTGCTGGAATCGCAAGCCCAGCGACAGACCCGGCTTTGCCGAAATCAATCATTGCATACAACACAGTATTGCTGAGTACGAGTGCAAAGCAATGCTCTAGGATGCGGCAGTTGAAGTTACTCAAGATATATCATACAAACAAAATAGAAATTACTCCGTCGTGTTTCAGCCATTTTAAGTGAATTAAAATGCTCGCTCAATGTCTTCCTGAGCATAATATAAACATAAATAATTCTATATATTGTACTCTACTTTTTCCCCACAACGAATTCTGAACTTGCCATGGAGAACAAGTCAGCCATTTTATTGGTACTCATATCTAGTCTGTAGTATACAAATATTTATATATTACCTAGTATGTAGATTGCATTTCACAATGAGTTTTTACTAGTTTTAAGAGCTGACTTTCGTGTAAGTTGGCCACTAATCATTATATATAAATTTCGGAACGAAACGCAACAAAACTCCGAAGACTATCAAACAATAAGGAATACTAAATATTTAGAGAACTTTCTACAGCAATTTCTTAAGACATTTAATCTTGTAACAAAAAAAAAAAATGTTTATATTATTGTAAAATAAACTGTACGAAATGTATTATCAACATTTAAGTTAATTTTTGTTGTTTATGTAATACTAGGGGGCTTCAGCACCTGCACGCTTATGGAAAGCTAATTCAGCAATAGTAGTTATAGTAGTCATAATCATAGTCGTAATAGGCACGCGTGCAGCGATTACCATAACTATAGCCATAGGGAATAGGCAAAATTCCAATGCCTCCAATTCCTCCATAGCCTATAGGACGATAGCCGCCGTATCCATAGCCGGGCCGTCCATAGCCCCCTGGACGACCAAATCCACCAGGGCGACCGCCTCCAAAGCCAGCAGGACGTCCGCCTCCGAAACCGCCATGTGCATGACCGCCTCCAAATCCACCGCGTCCGCCGCCAAATCCACCACCATGACCACCGCCACCAAATCCACCACCATGACCACCGCCGCCGTGTCCACCACCACCACCACCATGTCCTCCACCTCCTCCACCACCACCTCTCGTGCTGACCAAGTCCAACACACTCAGTAGTACAACCAACAAAATTAAATTCCAAATCTTAGACATATTTAAGTAATTCTCCTTCACACTGCGTTTGCAAACTGCGACTAAAATTTTATCTAAATCTTAAAGTTCTACAAGCTAGAGCTGTATCTTATATACATACATTCAAATTAATTAGTATCCACATATTAATTGGAACTGCTGCATACTATGTGAAGCATCCAACCAATCGCTTACATGTATACCATGCAACGCATTTAAATAAAAATCAGGCCTAATTATTTTTTCACATATTGTTATTTGATATTTGTTCGTCATTTGTGCATTTCAATTTCAAACAAAAACAAAGCTCTTCTTCAAGATATCACAGCGGCCCAAAAATTAAACAATAAGTAAACATATTTTACTTAACAAAGTATATAACTTCATATAAATAGGCTTAAGGGTATGGGTGTCAATAAACTATGCGTATGCGTACGAGTATATGTGGCAAGTGGAAAGTTTTTTATCTCAGAGCACTTCAGGGCAATTTTTGTTTTTACTCAAAACCAGCCGCTCTGGATCCAGGCTAAGCCGCTTGAGCACGTCGTAAATTTTAGAACGTATGTCAGCTTGAAAATCACGTTCACGTCCGAGTATCCAAATTTGATCAGAGTAGCCCAAAGATCCAATGCTACCGCAAGACCACAATATGGCAAAGTTATCGTAGTCCGTGTACAGCACTTGGTATTTGCCGGAACCGGGCAGCAGACGTGCAATTACTTCGGGAAACCGTGTATTAAACTATGCAGAAATTAAATAAATATTTGAAAAGGTATCAATAGATTGCTTAAATAATAAAATAGGCTGGTATACCTTAAAATCCATGATTGAAGATTTGCTGTTCTCGGGCGTGGCGTAGCCAAGATTTACATTGGGATTTCCGGTGCTAAAAAAAGTCAAGTATATTAGTAAGTCCAAAAACTGTTTACAAATTGGAAAAAATTCATGAAAGTTTTTTAAAAAATTCTAGAATAATCGATTAATTTAAAACGATATAAAAGTTATCAAAATTTAATGAGCTACATATAACACCATTTTAAAGCTTAAGTTATTTTTGGTAAGCAAAACTTACATGCGATTTATGGTCTTTATGGCCACCTCCAGTTTAAAGTTGTTGAATTTGGATAAGTCGGCCTTATTGTACGGCTGAAATTCTAATGAAGTACAGCCCGATGCAATTTCTGGTAAATAAAACGATCGTTCTACTTCATACCACTGGCCAAGTACCTGTAATTATAGAGTTTATTAATTTAATTAGAACAAATGGGGACGTTAAATACTAAATAGACATTTAGAACCCTACATGCTTCATGCATACGGGTAAACCCAAAATGTATTTAGTGACGGCTTAAAAATCTCTTTCTGCCTAATTTAAACCCTACAACATTGCGCTGGCTTAGAAGATATGCTTTTCCATACAATTTGTAGCCTTGTTTCGGAGTGCATTGCAAACCTATAACGACAACTTTTGACCGCTGGTTTTTTAAGAGATTTGAGAACAAAATGAAAAAAGTCTACGGATTAGTTTTTTTATTTTTTTTTTAGGGTGGTATCCACGTAAAGTACTAAATTTAGCTAGGAACACCAAACAAATTAATTTGGAATCTTTTGCATCAGGGCACTGGGTTCTTTTAAAGTTACGAATTCAAATTAATATTTGTTGAATATATGTATTCATTACAGTGTTACAAAAAGCCACATAGATATTTCAGTAAGTATGGTGAGTGTACGTATGGTGAATGGACGCGTGGTGAATGTACTACTTTTCCGTTTACCTTTTTCTTTATCTTTTTCTGACATACCGTAGTGACAGGTCGTGCAACAATTAATATAAATCAGAGAATATTCAAAAGTATATAAATATTTGTTTTCAACATATATTTATAACAACAATATTTATAATAACACAAATAATATTTATATTAATTAATATACTGTGTTTTGCGCAATCGATGCCCAGGATATATAATCTATTAACTATTCTATTCAAAGTTTTAAAAAATAGTAGATGCTGATTCGATATGGAACATCTGGTAAGTGGGTTAATAATAATGTATTGGGAAAACTGCACTGCGACCCCATAGATCTAATGTGCTCATAGCTCTCTAGACAGCCTCAGCTTGACCATTCCCGTAAAAAACTTATTTCATCTGATTCTAGTCGAGTGACATCATGTATCGATATTCTATGCTCGCCAAATGGGAATATCTTTCCTTTGGGAGGTTTCCTTTTCAACTTCACAAAACGTTGCCAATATTACTCCGGTGTTTTCTGAGTCTGCGTGACCCAGTTAGTATTTTTTAAGCTATTCAAATTACAGGAAATGCGGGCTGCTTGGCTTGCCTTAGGGCAATATATTCTGATTCTCGTCGGCATCTGTTTGGTGGTGTGTATGCCAATGCTACGGAAAGAATCAGGTTTCGCAGCAGCATTTCATGCCAGCTCATCAGCTGCGTCATTCCCGGGAATGTTCTTTAGTCCCGTGATCCATCCAATGAAGGCTTTATACAATGGTCATAGATTGCAGATTGTATTATAGAGTATTGCGACATCTCTGTCTTAAGGGGTTATCATCTTGAACATATCGAAATTTATAAGTAATTTGCACAATTCAGACTCACAGACTCAATAATTTGGAATGCTGCCTTAGAGTTATGACACACTTGACCAGTTACAACACATAGACGAACGGACAGCCAGAAGATTTAAGCCGTTTGTGCGTTTCTGGTATGACCCACTTGCATCGAGATATATGGTATACATATTTGTTTTTATAAAGCAAAAGCTACGTGCCATAGGTTATTTTTTAGAATAATGTTTAACGTTGACTCGATTATTACTATTGGAACATAGTCTATTAGTTTGTTGTCCGTCCATGTAACCAAAAATTGTCGATTTAGGTTGCTACCTGACAACTTGCCTCTATAGTCGAGCTACAAGGCTTACACCCTCGTTATTAAAGCAATACGGTATTGTTTCTTAGAATATTATGCTGTACAAATTGAAAATCGGTAAAAAAAACTTTTAAAGATATACGCAGAAATATATAAATTTCGCATACCCTTCCATGTGAGCTGCCACAAATTCCCAGCCAGGGCTTAGATGAAGTTTTATGTGTGAGACTACAAAGCAAAAACTGTTGAGTTTTTCTCTAAGCAAATGCTCCAATCGCCTGCTTACAAACGCCAAAAGAATCATTGCATTAGGTGTAGACTTTTTTGCGGCGAAAATGAATGCAAAATCAAAAAAGAAGTAAATGCTGTACATCTGCGTGGGATGTTCCAACCTAACGAAACAATCACCGGGAAGCGTACAACAGAAATTGATACAAATGAGCCGAGTCTTGAACGATAAACACCGAAAATATGACAAAGTCATCTTATAGCATGACATCGCTCCTCTATGTACTGCAAGAGTCGTCAAGGACACCTAGAAGGCGCTTTAATGGCATGTCCAGCGCCTCCTTTCTCCTTTCGACTACCACTTATTTTGGCGAAGTGGTTCCATTGCTGCAATAATGCCAAAAATGGGCTTGTCTGTTAGATCGTCTAAAAAAACAAAGATGTTTTGCTCCAAGCTTTTTTTTACACACTTTTTGGCATAAATTTTAAAAATTAAGATATTTGCAGCAATTGTAATTTGGTTCTTATGCAGGTTCTATAGAGCCTTCAAGGCTACATATCAAGTTTAGCTCGGTTTGAGCCAATATCTCTTATAGCTGTCATATAACCGATCTGGCCGATGTGCAACAATTTTTGAGAAATATACCTAAAATGATGTTCGCCTAAGTTTTTCATTTTGATATCAAGCATTATATGCTGTTCAATAAAATCAAAAGTCAAAAAGTGTAACATTGTCAATTAGAATTTTTATAAAAAGTCTCAAAATTTTTTGATAAGTCCGAAAAGTTAATTAATAACCAGTGTTCTACACAGGCATTTAAGCCATTGTGCCGCTCTGAGCCACAAATGCCTAAAGTCAAGAATGCCAGAGTAAGGCCGTGAGCAACCCTAACTATGAGGTATGAAGGCAAGAATGCCCAAACAACGTTTATTAAAATCAACCAGAGAGCTTATTTGTCAGTAAAATGTATATTTTATGATCTTCAACTGAAAAGAAATATCATCCTTTATTATGTTTATTTATTGGATGATGTTCACAGCAAAAACAGCGTTAAGATATGGTCATACTCGTAGATATTGGCGCATTTTATAAAACTCTTTTGGCGAAGAATGCCCTACTTTTAGTAGTCAAGGTTGGAAACTTTGCTCTTTTACCATTTTGCATTTTTCCAAGGAGTCTTTGCGCAACTTAGTAATATTTGGCGATCAGCTCAAATATTGATAAATACGGAGTTAGGTATTTTTAATTTCAATGTTAAATCAATCCTATACTACGGTAGTGAAACTTGCAAATGTACGTAGAAACTCTTGTCACAAATACAGCTGTTAGTGAATCGCTGCCTGAGGTAAATTTTGAAGATATGGTGGCCTTATACCATCAATAATGCAGATCTAATGAATCGAACTGAGCAAAAAGAAACAGCGTTAGAGATCAGAGCACGGAAATGACGCTGGATAGGTCATACCTTGGAGACAACCCCATAACTACATTGCCAAGCAAGCTCTCAGATGGAATCCTCAAGGGATCCCTGGGGCACCAGCAAAAACATGGAGAAAAACTGTCGACGGCGAATTACAAACAGCCTGCTACACAAGGTCGCAGATATGCAGAGAAGCATCAAATAGAATAAGATTTAAAGGGATTGTAGAGGTAGATTAGAAAGCTAATATCTCAATTATTTAACACCAGGGCTAACATTCTTTATCATTCTTCTTATGTCCTGTTACTTCTTGTGGAGCATAGGTCCATCGTGAATGTTTTCCATTGATCCCGGTTGTGAGCTAGAGGTTTTTGTTCACCCCAGTTTTTTCCGAATTTTTAACTTCTCTTTGAAGAACTCTTCGCCAAGTTGTTTTCGGCCACCCTCTGCGTCTGCTTCCTTGTGGATTCCAGTCCAGTCCTTGTCTGCATATTTCGTTTGGCTGTTTACGAAGGGTATAGCCCAACCACCGCCATTTCCTAAGTTTAATTTCATTGGCGATGTGCATCTCTTTGGATCTTCTGTAGAGATCTTCGTTCTTTATCATTAAAATCTATATTTTGCTTCTTTTGTACGCGCATAAACTTTGTTCATATTTTTGGGTAAATAGTATGCAGCCAATATTTCATATAATCAGGTGACTTTAACTACGCCTTAAAGAAACAGTGTTGGCCCAAATTTGAAAATCATTGTTGGTGGCAAAAAAAACCATAGGCACAGTCAGGAACTTGCCGACTGATTTTTATTTTATAGCAATGATCTTTGGGTCACCGGGGACGATATAACCGATTTTCGATCATTTTGCTATTACTCACTGCACTTAGATGATTAAAACAAAATCAGGTATACCCCTTAGCCATTAGGTTTGAGAGTAAAACAAAAACAAAACAGCTGCGACATCTTAAGATATAGTACGAACATGCGCACAAACAACAAGTCAGTAGTCGCTTGGCACGCGTTCACACTTGCGCTTGCTTTTCTCCAGTTCTCCAGCATTGTGAGTAAGCATAAAACTGGGTTACGGTGCTGTTGGTTCCCCCTTCACTACGATGCCAAGGCGTAAAACACAGACATTTTAATTGTTTTGGAAAACAGGTTTCTTCGGCGAACTCATCTGCACAGAGAAGAAGTCAACGCGCAGTAGCAGTTCAAAGTCATAAAAAAGTGATTTATCTGAATGTTGTTCATATGTATAGTTGGCTTGGGGTCTGAAGCTGGCGAGGTCTTTGCACTCTCATATCATTATCACTTGCCCTGCGGGGCGCTTTATGCCTTTGTCTAATGATGACAATAAACGAGCATTGTCAAAGTGTTTTTCACGCTTGTCAACAACTCAATTGGACAACCAATTAGTGACAAATGCAGTCAACCACTAGTACCACAACTATACGCATATAATACCAGAGGGTAAACTCGGTAAACACTCTCACTGACTCTGCGGTGTATACAAGATTTGTATAAATTTAAATGGACTTTGTATGGCAGTGAATATGCATGACATAGTTGCTGCTGTTGGAACCAAGGAGGTCGAATCTTTTAAATTAATGCGTCGCTAATTTAAATTGTTTAATAAAATTGTTTGTCGTTTGGTTTAATTTGATTGCAGCAATTTTCTAGTTTCTGGCCAATCTAAGAGTTGTCTCGGCGCTCAATTGCCCACGGATTTATTTGTACGTGGTATTTTATAATTTTTGTCCTTGGCCAATCCAATGACGTTGAAAATTGTAGTAGTAGGTATATGTTAAATCTTAAATGAAGTGGATTGTTTTTTTTTTTATATAGGTATTTATAATATATGTTGGTTGTTGTAAACAGGTTTGCCTTAAATTAGTTCAAGTTCATCTTTATGCACAATCTATAAAAAGATTTTGGCTCAGCGTCTTGTGCTAATTAATGGAAAATGTTACAGATGTTGCCTTTGTAATACATTATATATATTATATTATAAACGTTGACATCGATATGGCGTTTCCAGTGGAAACATGTCGGGGGAGTAGTGCAAAAGTTTATTCTCAGCAAGCAGTTCGGAGTTGCTTTGAACCTTTTGAACGTTGCAACGTTTTTGGGGAGCGGTTTTCTGCTAAGCATGATCAGCATATTTAAAACCTTGGCGGAGCTTCGAACCTTTAGAACTCTACATCACGTTTCCCAACTAACTCAATATATTCTGCTAAGCACGATCAACAAATTTACAACTTTCCAGAAATTTAGGCCCTACCTGGTGCAGGCAACGTCAAAATTCGTCAGCATTTTGTTTGCTTTCAATACTATGCTTCGAGCCCCAGAACCCTACAACTGCAACCGCCCATTAATAAAACTAATTGTTACTACTAAAACACTTCACAGATTGCACAACTTTCCCCTACAGCTTAGTGAGCTCATACTTATAACTACTATTTGCACTTACCCGACTCATATTAAACTTTGGCATAGATGGATACTTCGGGCAACGTCCAAATCCATAAGCATTTGTTTGTTCCACAAATGTCATTAACAAAAACAGCGAAAAGAGCAAAAAACTTGAGAAATCGCGAAATTCCATATTGTTTTCAAGTTATTGAAATATTGGCACAGAATATGGGCGTATTTGTTTTTTTTTTCGTAACTTGTATTTCCTTATAACCGATTAAACGCGAGGGCGTTTGTTTGTCTTGCTGTTTACCTATTAATATTCCGTAAAGGAAATGTGCGATAATAAAAACGTGCTTTTACCAACAACGACTGGCAACAAGTGCAACAAGAGTGAAAATTATGGTTAAACCGCGCGCTCTTCAAAATATATTTATTTATTTATTTTTCGTATTAACTAGGTTGAGTCTTACGTTGGCAACGACGTTATGTAAAAGAAAAACAAAACCAAGTCAAGCCGAACCCAAACCGGGCTGCAGCTCTAGTCAAAAACTGGTCAATAGTTTGCGAATTTGTGCAGCAAAAGAAAATAAACGATGCACATTCATTCACAAATAAAACTTGCAGTCTTTCAAATAGTTTTGGTAAAATGTAGGAAGTTGGTAAAAATTTCTTTATAATGTTAATAATTTATTCAAGTTCACTGAGCTGGCAAATCAAATCAGCAATTGAGGAAGTCGAAACCATATAGCACACACTTATACACTACATACACATGTACTTATGTATCTTTCTGCTTCAATTTCTTTTACGACACAGTTTACGCGATTGCGCCAAGCTCTATTACCGCATTGGAAACAACTAATATCGACAACTGAATCAGCGCCTAGGTGCTAAAGTGTAAACAATACACACTATATTACGAATAGTTATTAGCCACTGTCACTTTCAAAACTTTGAAATAATTGCAATATTTCGTTTTGTTTTGGTTTTATTTTTTTAGGCGCAATGCGTTCCGCGCAGAAAGTCGACCGTTGCAGTTTGCAGTTGAAAAAAAATTGAAATACAACGACGATCAATTTCTTTAGCAGAGCGCGTCAACATGCGTTATTAGAGTTGTCTTACTCACACGTTAATTTTATAGCGCCTAGCTGCTTGCACTCACACTTGGTAAAGCTGTTTGTTGTTGTAACTGGCGAACAGCTGCTGCTGACATTTGTTGAGTATTCACCACGAAGCGTTTATTGTTGACATAAAATCGATTTCGATAAAAACTAGCAACAGCTGCTCTGCGAATTGTTTTCACATCTCTAGCCGCAAAGTAGCGTCTTTCCGGCTTGCATTACTTGCATTTAGCGTTAGAATAATTAAAAATATTAAATTAAAATTTTTGCTGTAACAAAATATAAAAACTTAATAATCACATGTTATAGAAAACTACAAGCTGAAGTCAGCAGTGCAAAATAAAACATAACTTGCTTAACATTCGTGAACAACATAATAAAAACTGTTCGGTTTTGCAGTGTCCAAATCCTGTCACTAATTTATGTTTCGTATCAAATCAGCAATTTTCCGCTTTTATGAAGATGTGTTACCTAACCAATTAAATTGGTAATATGCCTGCAATCTACATGTGTACGTAGGTAAGATTAGCACTACTGTTTGACCCAGGCCTGAAACACAGGCTCACATTTTTTCAAATATTTTGAAGTTATTTTCTGCTTTTATATAGTTTCGTTGACCACGCAAATACATGAACCACGTTGAATGGAGTAAAAACTGGATAAATTGTTAATGTGCCTGCAATCTCAATGGCTTCTGTCCTAGCGTTTTGAAGCAATTTTCTGCTTCTATGTAGAGGGTTTTTCAATAGGGACGACGCATTTTGTTTTTGACATTTCTGGAATAGGAGTGAAGTTGGCTACGCAATATTTTGACATTTTGGAACGTCATTCTATGGCATTTAATTATGAAATGATGCACGCTTCAACAGCGCTTACAAATTACTTTTCTACACAATATATCACGGTTACGTTGCGCACGCTTACGCCAAATTTCGGTCGACGAGATCTATTGGCGCATAAATACGAAGCCATTTATGCATTCTATAGCTTTCTAGTGCCTGCGCGACAACATAATACTCGAAGTGAACATAATATTGCAGCCGCTGAAGAGAATGTGTGTGAGCAGCCAAGGATGTCGATTCACGCCGACCGCAAGAGTTCAACATCAGTGTGACCACTTTTTGGCGAATTGTGACGAGAGTTTTGGCTCTCTGACTCAAGAACTGAAGCCAACCGACCGCTAATTGGGCTCTAGACCAGTTGAAAGCTGACGACAAGTTTTACAAGAAAATCATCTTTTCGGATAAAGCTCACATCTGGCTCAATCGTTTTGTTAACGAGCAAAATAGCCACATTTGCTGCAGTGAGCACAAGACACAATTGATCCGCAAAAATAAACGGCTTCGTTCCAACAGGACGGCGCTACGTGCCCCACAGCGTACGACCTAATCGAATTATTGAAGACAATGTTCGGCGAACGTGTTTTAATTGAAATCTCGCTCTTATTGAAAAACCCCAATAATTGGATAAATTGGTAATGTGCTTGCAATCCCTATGCTACCTAGATCTGCATAGAATTGCTGCTTAACCAAAGGCCTGCACCAATTAGGCTCAGCTTTTTGTTCACGTGTTAACCACGTGAATAATTAACCCTTGTTGGGTAAGTAATAATTGGATAAATTGGTGGTATGCTTGCTATATCTATTCTGTCTATGCAGAGATTCTAGGTAAGATTAGAACTACTGTGTGGCTGAAACTTTTAGGACGAGATTTGACACGATGGAAATCTATTTTAAATATCTAAGATATTGCATTTATTTACATAGAGGCAATCACAACAACTGTCTGTAGATATGCCGAATATATCATTCAGAGCATTGAGAATGCATTAAAGGCTCGGAAGATTTTATACTTTGTACCTGATATATTAAGTTGGTAGAAGTCAGAGAGCCTCAAAATTATCTGTCTGGAAAATTCGTCATAGACGTGTTCGTCTGTCCGAGTGTCCGTCTGTATGAACGCCTAGATCTCGGAGATGGTAAGAGCTACATAATATAAGATAAGTTTCTATGTCACGGGGAACAAGTTAAGTTCATTTTTCGATATCGGCGTAATGTTTAATAGCCCCATAGCATTATAAACCAAAACTTTGGCGTCATAGTTCGTTTATTTATGCAGATATCATCCAGATTTGGCGTTTAGAAGTTTTTTTAGAGTTTGTATTATATTATAAGGAAATTAATTGTAAATATGGCATATATATATATTTTTTTAAATTTTAAATCACTTTTTGTTCATTAAGTGTTAAAACGCCGCAAGGTATGGCTTTAAGTTTAAAGGAGAGAGTCAAAATTATAGCCAATAACGACATGGGGCTTAAAACGGTCAAGATTTATAAATAAATACAAACCAATATCATAATTAAATTTGGAATTTCTTGAAAAACATTGAGGAATTCGGTTTTCAACAGTTTTTGGAAAAAATCAACAAACCCATAAATATGAATGAACTGAGTCTTCAAAAGAATTCGACCAGCTTTATATTATTGCTTAAGCAACTAAGGTTCAGAATCTACAGCTACTTGCTATAGTTTCAAGATTAATGGGAAGGCAGCTGAGCTTCGAATTGGCCTCGTTATGAAAACATCCAATCCGAAATATACTCAGCGGAGATTTATGGGACAGATAACTTTGCCTTGGATATATGTTTTGTTGTTAAATGTCCCTGTTTTATAAATTATGCTTAGGTTTCTTAGTTGGCGACAATGGATGGTTCAAAATTAAGTGTATTAATATCTGAAAGTTGTTAGGTTAATAACACTAGTTTACAAATTTTAAAATTTTTTGGTATTATCAACATGTTTTAGTCATTTCCGTTGTAAAATTTTACGCTAAATCCGAAAAGTCTAAAAATTTTTTCATGGACTAGATTTCGAATTTGTTATATCTTTAACAGTCACTTAAACTTGAAGTTTAAAAGTTGTTTTATTTGCATATCTACTGCACATGAAACCGGTTGATAAACAACTGGAAGTCAACTATCATTACTTGAAATCCGTAAAATTATGACATTATTAAAGGCAACTATTTAACTGCAATAAAATTTTAATTATTATACGTAGCCAATAAATAAATATCCAATAGCTTTTTGTTGTGTACATTGATTGGACAAGGCCAGTGCCTGCATGTCCTTTGAACGGCTTAACATAGATACCACAGAAATGTAAAATAAATTGATTTCTAATTAAGCTAAACGTAATATAGGTATTTAAATTATTTCCAAACATATACCACAGCCAGAAACACTAAAGCTATTAGTACATACATATATGTATACTGCATGCATAAGCACATGTTAGCCTTGTACAGCAGAATTATAAAATTATAAAAGTTTAAAATTAAACAAATTTGGTGCTAATTGAAAACCAATTTAACACAACTATACAAATTCCAGGAATGAGCAGAATAACATATAGAGAGTAGAACGGATTACTGTTCAGTCGGAAATCCAACTGTAAATAAAATTTGGTCATCCTCGAAATTTGTTTATGGTACCTTTCCCATGTAAAGGCCAAAAGTGTTACTTACGATAAACAGACGTTCAAACGTAATGTGTCATATGATAAATCTGGTCTGACGAACTAGTGGGATGGTTCTGAAGGGGCCAAGCTGATGGCCACCAGACGGGTCGCAAGTTGCGGATAGCGAACGGCCTCTTACCAGGAGGTTAGCTGTGAATAAGCGAGAAATCTCGCAAATAAGCAGTCCCGGACAGTCAGCGGGTGCACAAATGACTGTTGCACTGACGAGGTGTTTGTGAAGCCGCCTACAAAAATCAAAGCTTCACACACTACCTTATTCCTACACAAAAACCCATCACACTTCTATCCTTTCACATCTCACACCTGGGCTGGGCTAAGGTGTTAACCGAACCGTGCCGAAAGCCGGCCAGGCTGAAGGCCCAGGTTTATCAAAAATAGTTCAGTCGCAAACGTGTGGGCTCCGGCATTTGGCGACCGCCGGTTCTAAGTAGCCTTACCTGCACATGCGGATCTCTGTGCGGGCTCGACCTTCCCTTTCTCCGCTTCTCGTGGGAACATATGAATAGAAATAACATTTACTTAAACAACATGCAGGACTTACCTGCATCTTTTGTCGCGAGGCAGTTCGAAGAAAGACTCTTCGATGCCGAACGACCTAGCGCTTATGGTTTCGCCCAGCGAAACGCACAGCAGGCCCAAGTACGCGATATCGCGGAAAGGCGTAATGTGCTACATGCCCAAGTACGCGCCAGCGCGGAAAGGCGTAATGTTCAGCAGGCCCAAGTACGCGCCAGCGCGGAAAGGCGAAAAGTGCAGCAGGCTCAAGTACGCGCTAGCGCGGAAAGGCGTAATGTACAGCAGGCCCAAGTACGCACCAGTGCGGGAGGGCAACGCGTGCAAGTACGGGTCTCACCGGAAAAGCCGCGTAGAGTGCGTGCGGCACCGCCCGTGACCACACGGCCAGTGCGTCCGCGTCCAAGTGTCGATGGCACGGCGACTGTTCAGCCTAAGAAAAGAGTTAGGCAAAGCAGATTGGTGGAACCACCAATTGGTCAGCCGGGTGGTCGTGACGATCCCAACAGAATCGGCATGAACGGTTCGGTAACTAAATGGTACCTCCGGTACCTTGCTCAGGGAATCCTCCCTGCGGAGGCTTGTAAAAAAGCCAATGGGCACCGGCAAAACGCCGCCGCCCAGCAACCACAGGCAGCGAAGAGGCTTAGCCATACACAGACGCCGCTCAAGGACGCGCCCAAGAGGGCATGTACAAATGCAACTTCTGTGAGCATCCCAAACATCCCTGCTATCGCAGTTACCAGTCAGCGTCCGACACCAACTGCGCGACCAACTGAGGCAGACGGTGGAGATCTCCCCTCAGTGTCAGCGTTCACAGGCGGTAAAAGACGGCAGTCTGGTGCTCAGACGGCGAAAGTGCTCAAGGTGGCAGTTATTCCTGTGGAATATCCCCAGGTGATGCTTACCACCGAAGAGCTGACCACTCTGGAGGAGGCCATTTTGCTGGAAGCTACCAACGGATGGAGCGCTGCATTGCGCCTAGTCGGCATACACTTTAAGCCGGGATATCTGGTAGTGGATTGCCTGGGCGAGGAGCCAGCGGATTGGTTAGTCAAGGTAGCATCCAGACTGTCGGGGTGGAAGGGAGCAACCCTTGAGGCAAAAATGGGTGATGACTTACCAAGTACAAATGTCATCACCGTCTTTCTTCCTCGTAGTGTGGGAAAGACAGAGGACTTTCTCATAAAATTGATTGAAAGCCAGAATGATGTCTGTGCCGATTTTTGGAAGGTGATATCAATGCGGACGGAGGGTCCTGGTGTTTTAATGACTATTAGAATCGACGAAGCAACGATGAAGACGATCGTTGCGCAGGATCACAAGCTGTTTTTCAGGTTTGGCACCGTTCCGGTCCAAGGACTTCGAAAGGGCCACCAGGACAAAGCCCCAGTCACACAGTCCATTCCAAAGCAGTCACAAGATGGCAATGAATCAATCAATGTGGAAACGCCACGGACACCAACACCAACAGCCCCGCCAGACGACACCCTTGACCACATTGTGAAATGTGAAATAGATGTGGAGGAGATGTCATCTGAGGAATTGCAGGAGAAACTACTACAAAACACAGGGGATGAAAGCGCCGACGTCATGTTGATGGAAGACGACGTTACTCCAGAGTTGCAAAGTTTTGTGGAAAATCCCACAGACTAATCTCGCCCACATCCCTTCTCTCACGCATCAACGCTAGCACAGATGAACATCCAGCTCGCTAAAAGTAATTTGGCACCTGAGTCCAGGCCATTGGAGTGATGAAGACAAACGAGACTGCATCAGCAATATTAACAGACTAGGTGAGAACCTACTAGAGTTTATCTCTTATATAAACCTAGTAAATCAATTTAAAGAAAAGTCCTAAATCTATCGCTCGTAAGAAACTATCTGAACTAACATATTTTAAGTCAACAAATCTTTTCGCATCATAAAATCTTAAGGTTCAATATATAGCAACCCAAAAAAAAAAAACGATTCGGAGAAATTGTTTATCTGATATGGGACTTCTTAGTTTTTGCAAAAGTAAGACGAGTTACTCACGCTCAGGACGTCCATTTGAATATATGTATACACAATTATATACGCAAGAAAGTTTTTCAGTAATCCTATCCTAAAGCGGGCAATTTTCCCTGGGAACTTCTTAAAGAAAGCACCATGCACTAATTTCCCTGTGAACTGGCCAGGTAGCCTTACGTACCAACATGATGTCATGGCGTCATTTATTGCATTCCAAGCCACATAACCACGATGGCCATTAAATAGTTGGTTCGCAAAGCTGTTACTTGTCCTTTTAAAAGCTTTTAAAGCGGAAGTTAGTGTATTTTAAATATGTGTACCATTACGTTTGTTAAGGTTTTCTGAACTTCGTATTTATGTATTATTAAAGGCAATTCCGCCCTATGCTCCACCTAGGGGTGACAACTTGAAAACGCGTATTGAAGCTCTACAGTAGTCTAGGAAAAAATATATATATAAAGGCAATTAGTATCCATACGTACTAACAATTAAATAGGTTGAATGCAAAAAGTAAATGATGATGTATAAAAAAAAAAAATGTGAATCAGTCGAGGCGATTTCCTATAGTGGGATATCCTGCACCTGCATTGATACGTGAAGAATTGTAGGTGTATACAAGGAAATTGGATAACTTGGGGTAGGAAAGATTGCGGGCGTGTTTTTTAGCTGCGAATTGAAATTGAATTACTAATGAAAGAATAAATCATACATTTTTTAAGATATCGTGCGGACGACGTAAGATATCGACACATACATATGTCTGCGGTCTATCATGCCTGCTTTCACCTATTACATACATTGCACAAATCTATAATATTCTTGACCCTATGGGTAGAGAGTATAAAGAATGCACAAATTGAAAACCATCACGGACTATACTTTATGCTTTTCCCTTTGCAATTTATTGCCAGAGGAATCTTAAAAGGGCTCCAAAGTTCGAAATGGTTATAAATTTATAGAATCTATTGTGCTTGAATGTGAAAATATAGGAAGGGCATTTATTTAATGCTGGCCACACACACACACACGCACACAAAAGTCGCAAACCTGTTATAATCCTGTGACCTTCAAAGTGCCCATGAAAAACAGATACATATCCTTGAGTACTTTTTGGCTGGCATATACATATTACATTTGTTGTTTCTTTAACAGAAAATTCGAAATTGAATTTCATGAGTTGAGTTGGTGTTGACTGTCTGTTTGTTGAATTGATTTGTAGCCCTGGGATAAGCGATAAAGCATCTTGTTATCTACGTTTATCTTCATTCCATATCCTAGCTATCAACTTGTACGTTTGTGATTGGGTACTGCTCATCAGTAAAAGGATGTCGCCATGAACTTGTAAATGGTGACAGCTCTTGGATTGTTACGCGTGCTGAATACCTCCTGCGTTGTTTATAGACCCTTACTTGTTGTGGCATTAGACAGCTGCTGCAACAAAAACTGGAAGAACATGAAAAACTTTACTTACGAGTAGATCTTAACATAACTTCTCAGCTCCTTGAATAAATAAGTTTTAAGCTATGTGCTTAAAGCTTCTGAACCCTGTTTTCTTCCTTTACCTTTTAATAAAAACTTGTCCAATTTCATAATCAAGTATAGGTATATTCTTGAATGAATTCATTTAGTACAGTAAAAATAGACCAAAAAAGGGGTCGACCTGGAAAAAATTGCACACTGGAATTTCTCTTGCTTAATGAATTAAGGATCATCCAAAAAGTTTAAAACCAAAATGGTGACCTCCTCCCCCCGTAGGGTTTACCGTTATTTAACATTTGTGTCGGCCCATTTATCTCGAATACTATGTCGTAAAAAAAAATTCTTTGATCAATTCAGAAAATCTTATCTGTATGTCCCTCATACAACAAGCTGTGAAAGTATGTTCTGGACGAATGACCAACACAACAAAATTTAAAAAAAATTCGAACGAAATACTTTTTAAACACACCTCTTATACGGAGTCCTATGCAGTCCTGTAGCCTCGCATTATCCCAATACCTAATCAACTACCTCTTAAGACTTCCATGCACTGCCTAAATTAATTAAGATAAACAGACTGATATTTGGTTGTCCATGTGAAAATACACCTAGACCCCGTTGTATCATGCAACCCCCTCTGCATCCTAGCTGTAGACCATAGCTTTCATTAATGCCGGCACTCCACCACTGATTTCGGTTTAAGGTCTGTCGGAAGGCAGTTAAGACAGTAGAGTAAAACGCGTTGCTCGAAGTAGTTGCAAATAATCCTGATGAGCTGCTAAGAGATATAAACGCGATAGTCTGAATATAACGCTGAGCCAGCCGGCGTTGCCAGACAGCTCATGTGCAGCTTCGTTACGGGGGAGCGTTTTTTTTTCGACTTGTTGATTTCTGATTTCTGCCAAATTCTATAGAATTTTATGTGCGGCAAAGTTTGCCATCAAGAACTTTAAATTTATATACTTGCAGATACTTTTAAAGTTTCGCCAAAAGATTGCCTGAAGTGGCACTGAAATTGATTTAAAGTTTCAAAACGCTTTTAAGAAGTTTGTAGGGAGTATGTTGAATGTTTCTCAACAATACACACAATTAGGCGATTTTTGTAACTGTGTTTTGTTTATATTTATGTATGCATTATACATAAGTGACCAACAAATGACAAATTGAAAGTGCTGGGGAGAAAAAGGGACTTTAAGCGCACCTAACAAGTTTGGGAATTGTGCAAAGTTTTGCATGGTAAAAAATTTTTGGCAAACTTTGTGCCAAAGTTTTATAAATAAACCCAAACAATTGTGTCGATATCTATGGGTGTATATATTTCTTTCTTTTTCACATTCGTTGTGTAAGCCAAATACAAAGAAAGTTGTAAAAGGTCCATTAAAATCCAACGAAGCGCTTAAGATTATTCAATTTGTAGCCGAGGTTGACAAAGCATTTAAGTGGCCTGCCTTCAAGCTGCTGCCCAGAACGTTCTCCAAGAGCTATGCCAGAGGTCGTTTTGATGGTAGCATCAACACTTGGCGTTAGATGGTATTAAAACGTTCTAGGAGTGCGGAAAATGAGCACAAAACGAGTGAATGCCAAGTGAGTGGCACTGATGACGTTAAGTACGCTGTCGACTTGGCCAGGATTAGACAGGAAAAGTGCCTGATGTTAGTTTAAAGTAGATAAACAAAAGCGGATTTTCATCCTTACCTCTATGTGTGTGTGCGTTTCTCTGTGTGTGTGTGTTTGTGTGTGGGATAAAGAATGTGCTGCTATGCGCGTTTGAGTGTGTTGAAATTTAAGTCCTTCATAAGCCTTCATTTTACAGCAGAACAATGGAAAAATGGAAAATGGAATTTAAATACAATACTCTAATGAATTTTGGCTGTTTGGCAGCATAACTTCATTTTAATATGCTTAAATTCCAACATCATGCGCAGTGAGGCATCGGGTATGATGATGGTTGGATTCCCCTGAAAATTTTTACTGCATTCGCCCCTGCACCTATATTTCTGAGCTGCTTATGAGTTGTGGCATATGTGTGTGTGATGTTGCGGAAGCCCACAGCCTAAACCTTCATCTGTGTGTTTGCTCCGTACCCTTGTTTCAGTTGCTGCCTTTGATGTAGGATTCATTTTAAATTCGGTCTGCTTTACATGCCACATACTATGTACATAGTTTTTATAAACCAAATACAAATATGGAAGCTACAAGTGCTTCATGATTATATGATTACATTGGCTAAAATAATAAGCTGGCTTCTTAGATACAAGTTTTTCCTTTGATTGCATTTTAGTAAAAACTAATTTCTCCTAAAACTTTCAGGAAAGGCGGCGGGAAAGGGATCCTAGCACATAGGGGGAAATGGAAATGCGTTAGACCATTACTCCGTAGTTTTATTATTAAATCTTAAAAAAAGTTCCAACAGATCCCTAGAGGCTTACTTGAGCCTTTTCTTTTATATTATTGAGATAAAGAATTCTAGGAATACTTGGGAATATTGGGTTTCCTACAAACGCATTTAATTATAGACTAAATAAAAAAATGTTATGCTTTTAAAAAAAATTGCTTTAAATATCTGCATATGTGTATAAATATTAGCTATAATATTCTAATTAAGACTTATTTTTCAACAGGTCATTCCTACATAACATACTGGTCCGCAACCGTTGGCTACAAAAACTATGATCCAGGAAAACCTAAAAATACAGCTCAAAAGGTTTTTTTTACATTAGCTGCGAGAGATACAATGCCCTAAGTTAAACTTTTTAAATTTCTTAAGATATGTACGTAAGATAATTTTGAAAAAAATCGATTTTCTTATATTATATCCAAATTATTTTATTGTCTCGTAGCGTATCATATAAAAGTAAAAATATAATTATTTTTCCTAATCTAATTTTATTAATAAAATCATTTTACTTTTATGATTTTAGATGGTATATTTGTCTTTATATATCTTTCATTAAGGTAAGTTGTGTAAAATAAGGCTATCTCTATTGATTGTACACGTTGCTACCCCCAAAGCACCTTAGTGAGTCCAATTTTTGGATGAACAAAATTTTATGACCAATGAAATATGTTTCTCCTCAATTCTAATTCCAAAAGCAACCCAATCAGTATCTAAAGTTCTTTGCCATTGGAAGATTTTTTTCGAGTCCTAGATCATGAGAAGTGTGGATCCGTATTACTTACCAATATTTAGCCATTTGGACAAAGTTAAATTCTATACCTCAAAATGAATATAACTCGAAAATTAGACGTCCTAGAGCAAAAAGAAGCGTTAATTGGTATCAGTCACTATGTTAGGCAGCATATTGAGCCGATCGGATAATATTTTTGAACCCTGTACCCTTGCTGTGTGGAGGTTATAAAATGTTTATAGCTTGCCAAACCCTACCTCATGCCCATAGGGTCTAGGGTTTTCTAGGTTGGTGCAATGCAATTAGATGAACATTTTGAGACAAAATTTTAAAAATCAATAACGGCTACTGATACCGACTGACAAGCAATTTACACTGTAAACGAAAAGTGCTTCTACAAATAAAAAAATTTGAATAAGTCAATCCACCATAATTAAGAGTTTGTTTATTGAGGTTTTTAAAATGTATGGAAAGAACTGCGCATTTTACAATATAGTATATGTAATTTCTTTTTGTGTGAATATCATCTTCGGGAACTCTGAATATCTTAGCTGAACCGAATATGTACAATATTATTTCAAGAAACGTGGATTTTATTTTTTTGTGTTCAGTATGTCAAAGAAGCAACGACTCAATAATAAAGATTCTCTTTCAAAATAGCTAGGTGGACCCACGATTGCGATTGCGTATATGCTCCTAGAAAGTATATAGATTTGGAAAAATACATTTTATAAGAACATGTTGCCACTTACATTTATAGCAACTGGACACATTTCCAGATTAAGGCGAGCTCGCGTACCAGCGCAACGCATAAAATGAGAAAGAGCTTGACGGGGTGCGACACGATGTGTGCTATCAAAAGGGCACACAAAGAACCCTCGGCCTTGCACACTTGTGGCCGCTCCAGCTGTTATGTCTCGTTCAAAATAATTACACATCTAAATAAAAAAATATACATTGAAAATTATTATTATTTTTTTCTAAAATTAAATAACAATACTTTTTGTTAACTAGTATCTAACAACCGCTCTGAACAAAACTTAGCACTGAACTGAAATGGGAAAAATATCACATCAGCTCTATATGTGTAAATAAAATAGTCAAGGATTACTTTGATGTACGAAATTTAAAAAAACTTCTACAAAGCCAAGCTCGTTTTTAAGGTTTCATGAACATGTTAACCTTATTTAACATTTTTTTTTTTCACATACATTACACAGCCACAACAAAAATGTTTCCTGATCTGCGGACGGGGCATGAAATCATCTGTATTTCGAAGCGCCGAATACGCTAAAAGAATTATCCCCAAAAATATTTTTTTTGTTCGCCGATGTTATGACTTTATAGTCGCTGAATTCGAATCTAAAGTCAAAACGACGGGTTTCTGAGATAGCCCCAAAAATACCTCGTTTTCTGAATTTTTTACTGTTATGTTAGAACCCTAACTTGTTGAGGGTTTTTTTGACCTCGAATTTAATGCCCCCAAAAACATCTAGAAAACACTATCTGCCTTCTGAACTTGAGAATCGATTTTTATACCTTGTACTAGTGCTGGAGAAAACATCGATGTTATATCGATGCATCGATGTATCGAAGTTTAAAATATCTATATATCGATGTTGGCCAACAGAGATGTTTCTCCAGCACTATTAAACACCCATTTGATGAGTGCAGAAGTTTGTGCAAGCCTTACACATATTTTCGACAGAAGGAGACGCCGAGTATGATGGATGATCAGGGTGACCAGAAAAATAGGCCCCAATCAAATGCATCGGTCAAAAATGTGACTTTCGGACGTGATCAGTTTGTGTTAAAAAAAGTTTTTTTTGAGTATTTAAGCACTATGCCTAAATGGATTGGCACGTCCGATCGTCATTTTTTATTTAACAGGTAAGCTGAAAAGATCGTATCGGTTAAAAGAAAATCATATTTTTTTGGCAAAATTCGATTTGATTATTCAATATAGTTGCAATAGAGAGCGAAACACGGATTATAGCGACCTTCCAACTTTTCGATACCATTTTTATACCCTGTACCGTATGGTACAAAGGGTATATTGTGTTTGTGCAAGCCGAAAATGTATGTAACGTACAGAAGGAGACGTCGGAGACCCCCCAAAGTTACCTAAAGTATGATCAGAGTGACTAGAGAAGTCGATATACCCATGTCCGTCTGTCCGTCTCTCCGTATGAACGCCTAGATCTCAGAGATGGTAAGAGCTAGAGCAACCAAACTTTCAGATTAGATCCCTTATTAATCCATAGGAGACAAGTTTATTTTATTTTTTTGATATCGGGATTACATTATATAGCTCCCATAGGGGTGTTTCAGAGGACCTCGAAAAAAAGCAAAAGTTTTAGATGGATAATTCGTTTGTTTATGAAGATACCATAACCAAATTTGGCAATCGGAAGTTTTTTAGAGACCCCCAGCACTGTATTAAATTTTATCAAAATCGGTTGACTATATCATATAGCTCCCATAGGATCGATCGGTCGAAAAAATGTTTTTTGTGCAAAATTCGTTGTGATTCGTTTGTTTGTGAAGATACCGTAACCAAATTTGGCATTTAGAAGTTTTTTACAGTTCCCAAGCACTGTTCCAAATTTGATCAAAATCGGTTGACTATATCATATAGCTTCCATAGGAACGATCGGTCAAAAAAACGCTTTTTTTTACCAAATTCGTTGTGTTCCGTTTGGTTTTGAAGATATCGGAACCATCCAATCCAGTGTACTAAATTTGATCAAAATCGATTGATATAGTCGTATAGTCCCCACAGGACCCATAGGACCGATCGGTAAAAAAAATTTGTTGGTGCAAAATTCGACTGATTTCTGTTTGTTTATGAAAATATCGTATCTTTTGGAGGTTTTAAGCAATATTTCGGACTTAATTGCAATGTGGTGGTACAGGGTATCCCAAAGTCGTCTGCGCCCGACTTTAACGTACGCCGGTTATTTCATTTCGGAGAATTTAAAATATGTTTATTATTATTTACAATAAATCTTTAAACGTTATAAAGTAAAATTCGTTTTAACAAGATTAAAATTCACACGATCATGTTCGAAAAATCAGTGTAAGATTTAGTTGTAGAGGAGCTTGATATAGGAAAGCTTGACTGCATTTATACTATGCTTCGGTGGCATTGCTCAGACACCCAACTTAACTAGAACTGCTTTTCGGTTAATATATTAAGGTAGCAGAAAACGAAATTATGAGCTTGAATTTAAATTTGTGCTCCACCCAAAATTTTGGTCCTTTCCAGCCACCTGACAACTGCATACGGTATGCATGTGATAGTAGTGACACTGTAACACGCTACCATGCACTACCTGCAAACCGCCCTAACTTCTAATGCAGCCCCCAGTTAGCAACCACTTGTGGGGCGAACTTCCTTTCGGAGTAGCCACTCCGAATTATTTGGCCTATTTGGGATTGGTCGCAGCAGGCAGCAGAGAGCGAGAGAGAGCGCTTTCTCTTACACTGCCAAACTGTTGCTCTTAACAACTTGTGGCTCTTAGTTTGTGACACAGTTTTCACGCTCTGCCGCTCTTTGTGGTACTATTTACAATTCCATTTGTTTGTTTTCTGGTGCTGGGATAGTAGTACAAAAAAAAAAACCAAACAACATTCAAGTTCTGGCCAAAAAAAAGAAAGAAAACTTGGCTAACTGTAGAGCTAACCCCAGCAATTTGTCTGTGCGCTTTGCCTTTCGTTTTTTTTTTCTTATTTTTTTTAGGAAAAAGCCTATCAAAAGTTTTGTACTTGGCTATGCCCTTATGTAAATATTGAATACAAGGCCTACTTAATTAAAATATATATGCGCCATTAAAATGTTTGCGCCACAACAAAAAGAAAAAAAAAATAAACCGGAACCTTCCAAAAATGTTTCACCTTACATACGGAGTGTGTTAAATTTATCCCTCCCTTCTTATCTACCGCACTTAGTCAATGCACACAGCGTAAATCCCACAGCGTCTATAATAAACTTGAAACTTAAATAAAGCAGCTCCGTCCCTTCACGAAAAAAGTGCGAACAAACTTAATGGGCATGGGCAGGCTAAGAAATACGAGAAATTCCTTTTTGACAAAGCGCGTCCGATGGAGTAGTCAAGTCCTTGTAGTAGTAGTAGTGTTGGTAGTCCTTTGGGCCAAGGCATTCGAGCGATGTGCAAAGATGAAATATTTTCAATACAAGCTAGCAAAGTCCAAAATACTTATAAATATTTTCGTGGGTGAGTGTGTTGGTGTTGGTGTGGGAATGCGAGTGTGTGCGTGCTAGTGTGTAATATATTTATTAGGTTTTTTTTCTTTATTATTTTGACAACTGCCAAGTAGTTGGGCTGAACTATTATATATCGATGTAACGCCTGGAACAACGCACTATGGCCAAATATCTACATATTTTGTGCAAAAATCAAAATCTTATTTTGTACTTGTGCTATTGAATTTTAGACATTCAAAGCGAATGTTTGTTTTTACTGCATGGTAATATGAAGATGTAAGTACGTATCCAGTAGGTCCTTGGAACAGTAAGCCTCACGAATCATAGGCTGGAAGCTGCAAACCCAATTTATAGTACCAAATGCAAAAAGAAGTCCTTAGAGTGAACTTATACGCTGAGGACGTAGGGGGACTCGTTCGCATCTTTGTAAAACACCATTCTGTCAGAAGCTCTGGGTACATATTGCAGGCACAGGTATGTGCTATAAGTCGATGTGTGGCCATCAACCTGGATAGAAAATTTAAGGCCAGAAACATTGCTATACAGCCAGACAGTCAAGTCGTGATTAATGCTGGTGGCTGGCTTGAAGATTAATTCGAAATTGGTTCGTGAAACTAGATACAAACTCAAAAAAAGTCTCTTTTAGATGACTTAGAACATGCTGCAAAACTACTAATAGTTCCTGAGCCATACTGTGGCATTGACAGACGTACCGCCAGACAGCTGCTAAGTGAAGAGGATCGGTCCAGGTTGGAAAATAAGACAATTTATAAGATAAAAATAAAAGATGCGGCAATATTAAGGATATACTCACAGTAGAATATGATCAATGGAAATAAAACAAGTGGACGAGTTACTCTCGGAACCAATTATATAATACACTGTTCTTTCAGTCACAGTATTTATCCGATTTTGAAGCATTTGATAGACTTATTTCATCATCAAATGATTACATTAATTTTGATGACTTTAGCTTTTTAGGAAACATATTTTCCTATAGGGATTCTATAGATAGACAAGGTGTTTAAATTTGGTAATTTTTTGCTATATCTACCAATATTCTGAAACATTTTAACTAAAACTAGCAACCATGGATGAGAAAGTAAAGTTTGAAGATTTAAGACGAGTTTCAACTTACTACGTGGAAATTTTTGGGGTGAAAGGGTCAAAAGGAGAGATTAAATCAAAAAATTAAATGCAAGTGAAGAAGGAAGACCGTATGCTCCTACTTTTTTTGGTTTTCGAGAAACAGGCAATATAAACATGCGGACACACAAAGAGACGGACAGGCAGATGGACAGGGTTAAATGAATTTCTTTTGTTGTCATGATCATGTTAAGTACTAAATATGTTCGGTGTATGTGAAACCTGGAGCGCATGCAGCTCAACCAAATCTAAAAAGGACTTCTGGAAAAAATCTAGGAATTTAAGAACCAGCAATAGTCGCCTACAAGCGTTTCACTACGTAAGCTATTTTGCTTTTTCGCTAAGTCAACTTTAGGTACTTGGTCTGGTTCTGGAGAGGCCAAGGTAATCTATTTAGGTAAGAATCAATTTTTAACAAAAAAAATTTGTCTTTTGACCATAGTGCAAACAATAAACGAGTACAGCTGTAATAACAATAATATTGTTGGTCACGCTGCCTGCGACCATGAAGATTTATTGTGCTCCCTGCTACCCACAAAGCTACTCAGACATTCAAATTTCCGGAAAAAACTTAACTTCTTGGGATGGTTTTAGCTGGCTAAGATCGAGCACTTCTGAATTTCAAAGAATCTTTAGGAGAGAGAGTTCATAAAGCGCGTCTTGCTAGGTTTCTCCGAAGTCTGTAGTGTACCGTAAGTATCTCAGTTAGTATTCTAAAGTAATTCTTGTCCAATTTTGGGTTTTTTTTTAACCTATTTAAGTTATGGAAGCAGAGAAGTTGCTTACCAACAAATTTGAGCAAAATAGGAGTTTTTCGACCATAGTGCAGTCCAAGGGAAAGTACTGAGGTATTGTATTAAAATAAAACAATAATGATAACATAAATGTAAGGGGTACCTGCGACCTTGAAAATCTATTGTGTCTCCTACTAGCCCTTAAACCCCTCATTCAGTCAAAATAACGAAAAAAAATTAATTTTTTGGATGTAGAGATCATTGAGATTCTATGCCCGACGATAAAGAAGCTCCTGGCTAGAGCATCGCGCTAAGTAAGCATATGTTGGAAAGACGCCACCTTATTTTTACAAAACCTTCAATAGTTAGAGTGCGTGATGCCCTATGTGCTCAAGTGCCTACTATGCCTGCGATACGCTGTAGGCAACACAGTGTTCTAGGTAACTCATGCCCGATTCGGAGATGTTTTTAAATCTAGTTAGGTTATAGTAGCCCAAGCAACTTCTCGTCCTGCTTTAAAGCTACCACGTTCCGTTTGAATTTCTGTTCTCCTTTTTTTTTCGTACTGTGCCACAGAATCTACATTTGACTTTATTGCATTGTTCAGGATTGCTGAACAAAAAGAAATCTTTCGACCATTGTACACCATACACGAGCAAGTACAGCTGTATTGTATAATAGCAACACAATACAAGCAACAACAATAAGAAGAGGCCCTTGTGTTGGCACACTAGCTCAAAGACCAAAGGCAAATAATAAAAATTTACTCTCGATTGAATTTGACAAATGAAAAGGAAATCATTGGAGAGCAATGGACACTCGATTAGATTTATGTTGTTATTGATTTATATATATTATTGTACATGGCATGGAGAGTTCTCAGTGCCCACCCTCTCTAAATATTTGGTATACAGCAAAATTTGAGTCCTATGCCACTTTAAACTTTAAAGGTAATCCAACCAATTTGTTATAAAATTTCTTTTAACAAATTGAATCGATATCAGCTTTAATTTATATGCCACAAAAATTAAATACCCAGAAGCAGCCAAAAGCCAAGTGTGGACCTAAACAAACATTGGGAACCAACTAAATGGACACAAAGCCAGGCCTTACAACCAGTTAGTGTATACTTAAGACCGGAGCAACAAACCCAACTACAACAACACACAAAACCACAAAGACAAATAGCTGGGTGTGGTAGATTTCTTTTTAATTACATTGAATTGTAAATATTTATGGTTTAATATTGAAGTGGCTATTGTATATTTATAGATCTAAACTGGTTTATAAGGCTGCTGCTTCTGCTTCCAGTTAGAAATCCTTCTTAAACAGTGGCGGCCTTAGAAAAAACTGCTAGGGAATGATAACCCGAATTATATAGATGGAATAAGGACTGTCGGTAGACACCCGCGTGAAGCTCTGGATCATGAATTTTTATGAAATTTGTTTCCTACAGATTTTTGAGTGATCTGTGTAAGTCCCGAATCCCTCTCTAGTTTATAAATCCAAAAAAACAAAAAAATTTCAAATGAATCGGAAAATCTGTATTACTAATAGAAAGAACCATTCTTGCCATTCACTTTTTAAAGATAATCCCTTTCATATGTTGACTGCAAAAGCGCCGTAGCACGTCCATGTCGCGTTCGAGCCTAAGTCTTACGGTGTGATATCACACGATCTTGGTGGCCTATTCTCCGATCCGGAGCGTGAAATTAATTGTTCACCGAATTGGTTCCATAAAATGGCCAAAGCGCGCGAAAAACATTCTTTACAGAACGCGAATTTTCGTAATATAACTGTAAGATTTGGAAACTTTGTTCGGGTGAAAGTCTTTCCATGATGAAATTGCAATGTAAACTGAATAAAAAACAATTGACAACTTGACAGTACTCACGCGTGATTTATTAAAAAAACCCTGTTGAAAAAAACCTCAAGATTGATGACTAATAATAATACTAATAAGTCTGAAAGTATACTAAAATTCGGTACCTCTCCCGTGCGCATTTTTTTTCTGCATCCGCTATTGCCCAGGTTCCAAAATTACTGCCGAGTTCCAAGCATTATATTTTTTAAATTAAAATTTTGATTGAAAAGGACATATAAGTGGTTTGTATCAGTCAAATGAGCGCATCCCCCAGTACTTTTTATTCAAGTCATTTTATATTCGTTAAATATGGTCACACTTTCTAAAACCGGATAGCCATGGCGATAAAACAAGAGCTTTAGTAAAAAGTTTAAACAATACTAGTCGATCGAGATTCAAGAAAACCGAATAAAGGATAAAGCTATGTTTCACTTTCCTATATCATGTTACTACGTATATTGTGGAAGCCCGCACCAAGCGATAATATAATAAACGAGAGCGCTGCTGCAAGCAACACTAATGATCCAACAATAGGAAGGCCATGCAACGCACAGGTAAGTTATTGGCGTCTCTCTGAGAAAGAGAGCACAAGTTAAATTTTTGTATAGTAGCTATTTGAAATCGTGAACCAATTTTGATCAAACTTCACACAAATGTGTAGACATGTTATAAAAGTTTTCTTATTTTTTAAACTATAAAATTGGTATACCGTTTCGTATAGCTACCATACAAAAATGAACCAGTTTTCTACATAGCCAAACTTGCGCATTTCTTTGCGGCACCTTGTGTAATTTATTGCTCACAAGAGCGACATCAACTCAGTCCGGTGCAGAGTTCGTCAGCGGGAGACCGCCAACAAATGCATGGATTATATATATTAGAGTAGCTTTTAAGAAACTCACATATTACGAAGGGGTCGGGATGACGACCGAAGCACTCCCTTTACTTCCGCCACTGATGCTAAGTAACCCCAAATAGACAAACAGTCGGCTGGACACGCACTGCACACACTTGATTGCTTGCATTTGGCGTATGCCAGTCAGGATGTCCGTCTGTCGTACACATGCCTTGCCATTTGTTGCTTTAATCCCCCGCATGACCTTGAAACTATATATTTACAGCACTCATTCCTACAACAAACAGCCACACACACACACAATCCTGTTCAATGCAGTTCCGTAAAAGTGAGTGGGCTGTGTTGCAATGTGGCGAATTTCGATTCTAAAATAAGACATGACTCGGACCTGAAACTGAGTCTTCTACTCTTGTGTCTGTCTGTCCGACAATTTCTCTTCCTGTCTGACCGCCAGTCTACGTTGTCCTTTGCATTTGGCATTTTCAATTTGCATGACAGTTCTACTGGGTTGAGCGCGTCAACTACTCAAAAGCATCCAAAAATGGAGGTAGCCCACCCGGATACTGTCTCCTGTCGCTTTCTATTACTTGACATCGTTATGTCCTTGGCATATGTTCGTTGTGGCAAATGTCCACATCTGTTACACGGTCACGTACACTAAACACTTGCATACGTATTTATATTGGCATAAAGGTGAGACCCTCTTCCTAACACTTAGAAGGACTTGGTGCGTGATGGTGCAACAAATAAGACAATACGTTGAAACAACTGCACGTTGTTTATGATACATTTTTGGCGAGGTTTTGGGAAAAAAATAACTCATGCTTTTTGACACACATTGAAAGTTAAGAAAGCAGCACGTTTTAAAAGCGTGTCTTCTACATACCCTTGGAAATGTCAAAATCTTTGAAACAGTTTGATTGTGATTTATGGTTTCATCTTAAATGCCTGTCTTAACGAAATAAAATTCTTTTTTGTATAATAAAATGTTTTTCCGTAGCGGCGAAGCTCGAAACTGAAATACACTGCTTCGTTTTTTGTTTAAAAATTCTGCAAATTTAATACTTTCGCCTACTTCTTAATTGGATTGTGTGTAGGATTTTTTTTCTACAATCATATTAGGAATGACTTCCGTAAATTTCAATCATTTTTGATGCAGCTCACAACTTCAGTGGAGAAGAATGTTTAACATATTTAAGTTTGAAGTTCATACGTTGGGAATGTTCTTAATTTTTTTAACACTTTTTATTTAAAGGCCTATACGCTAGTGTTGGAGAAAACATCGATGATCGAAGTTTAAAATCTCTATATATCGATGTTGGCCAACAGAGATGTTTCTCCAGCACTTCTGCACTCATCAAATGGGTGTTTAGTAGAAAAAATCAGTACGCAGAGTGGAAAATTTCGCACGGAATGACAAAACTTCATATACAAAACAAAATTCCAAATGCGATATCCCATTAAGATAATGAAATTTTTGTACAAAAATCACATTTTGGATATATTTTTTTTTAGTCCTACTGAAAAATAGAATGGAGGCAGAAAATGGCTGCCCGAAAAAAATAGGGTCCAATCTTATGATAGCCTTTCAGTTCACTTCGTTTATGGTGGGAAGGGATATTTCTTTTAAGGACCTTTATTTGATTTTTCAAATGGTAAAAGCGTCTCTTTTGATGACGCAGAAAACGTTTAGTGTAATGAACAATATGCATATTAATTTGACTTGTCAATACAAAACTTGTTTCCTGGACTCTTGAGGACTTTAAGCATGTGTTCATACAGACGTACACAGCCTTTTTAATGGTCTACCACGAACACTTCTTCACCCTGTAACATATGTTGCATAAATCTATAACATCTTTAAAAAAAAGGCAGAGTTGAATTTGAACATTTGAAAGCTCAAGGGCCGTGGTAAGTAGGGCCGTATCATTATTACCCACGTATTGAGAGGTCATGCTACTGCATGCTCTTGGGGTAGCTGAATCCGATTCCAAGGTTTAAAAAACACGTAAAAAATCTGACACAGCCTCAAAAACTCCTTGTATCGAGGTATTTTAAAGTTTTTGTCAGAACCCTGACGTGCGGGTTTTTTTCGACCTTAGATTCGTATTTAGCGATCCCAAAAACATAGAATGAATAAAAAAGGGTTATGATACCCTCGAATGTTTTCTTTTTTATTTCGACGTATTGAATCCCAGTCTGCTATTAAAATACATAAAACTCAGAAACCTGGTGATTTTTGTTTTTTTGACATCGAATTCGAATTCAGCGACCCCAAAAACTTGTTAAAAACATTCACGTATAACCGGTGTCGAAAAAAAGTTAAGTTATAACACAGCTACACAAAAAAGAATATTTTCTATATGCTTTTGGGATCTTTGATTCGAATCCGAAGTCAAAAAAACAAAAATCAAAAGGTTCTGATATAACAAAACGAGATATTTGGCAGGTTATCTCAGAAATTCAAGATGCTGTCGTTTTATCTTCGGATTCAAATTCAGCGACCACGAAAACATCTAAGAAACATCGCCAAACAATCGATCTCGACAAATATTTTAATGGGATTTATTGAGTTGGCTCATTTGCGGATGATGATGAAACGATTCAGCGAAATACACACGATAACTAGCTCCTTGTCTTCAGATAAAGAAATTTAAAAGAAGCCAAGGTAGGCTTTGTACAGATTTTTTAAATTCCTAAATCCAAGTAGTCCTTGACTATTTCATTTTCACATATAAAGCTGATTTGATATTTTATCCATTTCAGTTCAGTGCTAACTTTTGTTCAGAGCGGTTGGAATCTACTGGTAAATAAAAAGTATTGATTTAAAAAAAAAAGGTAAAAGGTAAAAAAGTTAAAAAAAAAAAAAAATGTTGATGTATAGTTTTAAAATTTTTTTTTATTTAGATGTGTAATTATTTTGTGCGAGACATAACAGCTGGAGAGGCCACAAGTGTGCCGGTGCAAGAGTTCTTTGTGTGCCCTTTTGATAGCACACATCGTGTCGCACCCCAGCGTGCCCTTCTTCATATAATGCGATGCGCTGGTTCCCGGGCTCGACTTAATCGGGAAATGTTTCCAGAACCCATTAACGTACGTGGCAACATGTTCTTCAAAAATTTATTTTTTTAAATATATCTAATTTGTAGGATCATATACGCATACGCAATCATGGGTAAACCTACCTTTTTTGTAAGCGAAACTTTTATTATCGAGTCGTTGCTTCTTTGGTCCATGAAATCCACGTATTCGGTTCGGCTATGCTATTGATGTTCCCGAAGATGATGTCATTCATACAAAAAGAACCTAAAAAAAAACAAATAGCATACATCTTTCCATACATTTTTAAAGCCTGAATAAACAAACAATTATAGTGGCTCTACTTATTAACTTTTTTTTTGCATCTTTTCGTACAATTTGGTCTAGCTAGAAATTTTTATCTTTTTACATTGCACAAGTCTAGAAATACCTCGACTGTATGGATATAAGGTAGGTGGTTTTTATATGTTTTTCAGGCCATTGAATCCGAAAAAACATAGCACATCAGGCTCCTAAGATTGCATCCAAAATAACTCATTTCAAGGGAGTTTTTAAGATTATTTGAGAGCCGTTCAGTTTTGATGATGTTTATACCTTGAGTTCGGTGGCTTCAAATTCATATCTCATGTAAAGTTTATACCACTACCAAAAAAAGTCGACAACTTATAATAGGTTTTATCAATTTATGTTTTGGTACAGATAGTTAATAAATTACAACAAATCGCAGATGAGTAGCTGACTATGAAAAGGGAGTTCTCAAGGCCATGGTTAACACTGTCCATCTTAAGTAAGCTGCAGAAATATTATTTATAGGCAACAGTTTTACATTCTCTCTCTATATTCTGGATTCTTTGCCGAAAACACGGACTTTTCGGCTTCGAATTAAATAAAAATTTTTTGACAAGCAAAATAAATATTTTTCTTTTTCTGGAAAAGCCTACTTAGGTCAATTTATAACCCCAAAAAAAATGATTTAAATAAACTTTCTTTAGGGGTTTATGATGTTTAAGCAAATGTATATAACACGCAGAAGATAAAGTTACCTCCAACATGGTCAAAAGACAAAATAATTTGACATAGACTTGGCTTAAGGCCTTAACTGCTATGTCAAATACATTAAGTGCACTAATTGATGCAAATCCTTAGTATTCCACGAAATAGCACCCTTAATTCCCACTGCTCGTAAGCTTTCTGGAACTGCCTTTTCGGGATCCCGTTCAGAGATACTGTCACGCACCGTGAGCGTCTTTTACGAAGCTGCATCGCTTTCATTTGACGTCACAAGGAAAGTGGAAGAAGTTCGGTGGTGGAAGATCTGGTCTGTTGGAGGGAAATTTGCACACCATTCACTTTTTATTCATCACACAGGACACTTACAAAAAATTTGTCTCAACTCTTTGGTATGGCCAAATCTTCGGTAGTAATTTTTTCGATGATGCTAACGAAATCCCCAATTAACTTACAATCAGACAAATGTTTGCCCCTTAAGCATCTCTGTGTCGGCTTCCCTTGAGGTTCCGCTTGAGCCGACAAAAGAGGAAGAAGCTCAGCGGTGCTAGATCTAGACTGTAGGGGGCTGGGGAAATTTGTACACGATTGTATTTTTATCATTCAGGACTCTTGGGACAAACTTTTCTCCAAAAATTGTTCTTCTGCTATCCTTGACTCCCAGTGGAGCATTATGGCAATAATCATGTAGATCGGAGAGTTAGAATGACCTTAGTAGCAGAAGCATGCATAAGAGTAGCTGGAATGGCAGAGTGTTGGCCTTAAAACTTTAAAGCCGGCTCGAATCCCAGCTTCGATTCTCGTTCGATACCATTTTTTTTACATTTAAGTCTTGAGTTGCATATAAATATGATGGTGTAGGGTATTTTAAAGTCGCCTGAATTTTACCTTTTAAAACCTTTTCACTGATAATGTACGTCTTCTGTTCAAATTATGGTACGTAACTTTCGCTCTTATGGCTTTCGAGATTTATGTGCTCATACAGATGGATATATACAAGATGTATGCACAAATCAATGTAATCCGACCATAAATATCGGATAAATCGAAGTAGCTGAGTTGATAGAGTCTTGACTTTAAAACTGAAAATCGGCTCTCAGATACCGAAATTTAGGTGTTCATACAGACGGATAAGCGATACCTTTGAACCTGTGGGTAGAGTGCTTATAAAGTCCTCAGATTTCTCTATATCTACAATTTATTTGCCAAAAATAAATGCTTTTAGTGTACATCTGTTTTCTAATACAGCCATAAGATTGTATTTAAACATGTCAAGTTACGCTGGGCGTATAAATTAGATACACGTGTTTGTACACTGTAGCGTTTACCTGTAGAATTAGCTACACTTTATGGCTTAACACAAAAGTATCTATACAGTGTTTACGCAAGTTATTTGGACTCTAGGCCGGGACAAGCTTCCTCAGCAGTGGAAGAGAGTCGACTGGGCAGCAGTACATTATGCCAATGCTTTGCATAATTAAGCTAATAAAAGCAAATGTCTTCCTAATATAAAGCAGGCAAACAAACTGACAGACTGACACACTGATAGACTGACTGACAGCTGAAGTTGGCGGACATTTTGACAGCCAGACAACAAGACAGACGAACCAAACTCACTCAAAACACGCAAACTAAATTTGAACTGCGGCCAAGTTAAATAAACTGAATTTGTTGTACACATTTTGGCCAAGTTAATTGATGAAGCGGGACGCTTAGATAAGCTCTGATTTGGGGTCTACCAAGGAGGGAACATTCTCACACTCGCCCAGAGAGCCTAATTCAATTTAGCTGGCTTTGAGTTTTAAAGAAAATATTCTGACCAACTTTGTGGCATGGCCAAATGGTAAGCAACTTATTTAATATTATAATGCACAGCTTAAGCTCTTAATGGCTAAAGCATGTTTTAAAAATGAATATGATTATAATTTTAATATTTGGTTTGAGCATTTTAAGTCATTTTAAGTGTCAAAGTGCACAAATTGCGACTTGTCTAGATAAATAACGTCACAGCCTGAAAGTATGCTACAGTTTTTTATTTTTAAATATATATTTTCACTTTTTGCTGCTAACTGTTGTTGGTTTCAGCGGAAATGGCACAGTAAATGGCGGCGTCAGCTACCGGAAGTGCGGCACGTTTACAGGTGTGCCACGCAGCTGACGATTATGCCAGGCCAGGCCAGGACGATTAAATCTGTGCCAAAGTGTTGATCGTTTTTATGATTGCTCTGTGCTGCTGGTCTTGGCACAATATATTTCATGTCAACTCAGTGGCCTGGTTGGGTTACTTTTCAATTACTGCCGTGGTGGAACTTTTTATTTTTTTGTTGGCCAAAATTGCGGTTGCTCAATGCGCCATAACCCGGTCGACTTTGGCCATAAATTATGCTCTTTGTTGCGCTGAGGCTGCGGCAAGAGCTTTTACTTGCCTCTAACTGTGTTATGGATTTGGCTTTTTTGTGCCAACGGAAATTTCTACGAAAGGCACAATAACGAGGCGCTTATGGTTGGCATTTCCGTTTTGGGGGGGCTTTCAAATGTCACAAATTCGGGCTGCGTGTGTCCAACAATTGAGCCTTTAAAATGTCCTTCATATTGTACCAGTATGTATACTTGGAAATAAAGCATGCTTTATGGCTTGTTGTTTTATTGACTTTTAGAATGTTTGCATTGGCTGCAGCCCGTCTGCGTCACAAGTCATTGCACCATTAAGAAGTTTTCTTTAAAGCAATCGATATTCATTGTATGGGCGCAGCAAGGACCAAGCCGCTCAAGAGCCTTGCACGAAATGGTCTTGCAGGTCGCGTGTTTTATTTGCTTACAGTAAGTACGATATGTGTTTCTATACCCTGTACCCATAGGGTCAAGGGTATTGCAAAACATAAGATGCTTATGCCAAAGCGAGCACTAAATTAACGTAACACGTAAAATAGAGTTGGGTTGGGTAAGCAAAATATGATCCTACCCCCTATGCTAAGCATCTGGTCCCACAGTTTTTTAAATTTATACCGATCACGCCAGAAAATTTATGTTGCTTTATGCGATGAGTTTAGTAAAGGAATGCTCAAAATTGATAAAAAACTAATAAAATAATGCATTTATTCGGCTTAAAATTTTGCGAATTTGTTCAAATATAGCTGAAAAAATGTTCAGAATTTTTTAAATGAAAAAACATTTCCAATTTGAATGTCTAATGCCTAATGTCAACATGCAAACCTGTCTCCAGCTAAGGAGTTGCCACCTAATTAAATTACGAAGTTTTAAATTTGGCATATTAGGCTATGGTTTTGATGTTAAATTTAAGCTACAAAATTATAATTTAAGTTGACTTAGTTATAAGTATGAAGGAAGTATGACGAATTAAGTGCACAATTAAATAAATAAGTGTTGGTACTCTTTTTGACATAAGGTGGCAACGTGCGGTATGTTAGTGAGTGATGTGAATGTCAATTGTTTAGCACATAGTTCAAAATTAAGAAGCAAATTTTCAAATCAAAAGAAAAACTAAAATTAAATGTAAACAAACGCATTTTGCTATTCACAATGCTACTGACAGCTGATGACTACTCATGGCTTGAAGGCTGTTGTTCCTACTCATGAGTTGGGATAAATTGGATAAATCTTCAAATTTATTTAACAGAAAATTTTGAAATTATGCTACAAGTTATCGTCTTATCAATAACAAAATAACTTCCTTCAATCACTTTTAAAAATCATATAGACAAATATAAAAATATTAATTTTGAACAGTAGCAACACTTTAATGCCATTCTCGTAAAAGCGCAACTATTCGAAGCCAACAATCTGAAAATGAAATCTCTGTTCTGTTGCATCTACGGTTTCTAGAGATTTGGTTTCAAACCGTACTCAAAATCTCTAGAGATTTCTGTGGCGTTCCGAATAAACTAAAACAAATTTAATTTTTTTTAAATTATTTCAGTTTAAAATGCGTACCTTTTGATACTTTTTTGCTTATTCGTTTTAATTCCTCTTACACAAAGAAGTTGATTTCATTAGTTTTAGTGAAATTGGGACCACCAAACATATGGTTACAAAACGAGCTCAAATAAAATATTCCGAATAAAATATTGGGATTCGCTTATCTGAGAACGGCTGCACGGCCCCATGCGTTCTCCGCACGCTAACCCCCGGTATTCTTTATTCAATTCAGATCTTCCAGACTATTTTTTACCCTGTACAATTATTTCCATAATGTTCATCCCATTGGCATTCAGCAGTCGGTCCTGCTCGACTTTACAATGGTCTGGAACAGCAGCTACCTGCGTGCAGCTCTGGTTCGCAACTGGAATAGGAACGTTGACAGTGGCTTTCTTGATACTGTTCAATTTCAACAAAATTTAAATAATTTTGTGGTTGCTATTGCTGCCGTTGCTGTTCCCCCTTTGATGATACATTTTAATGTTTAGTATGAGTTTTACCTGCGTGATTTCAACGTATCGAGGTGAAACTTACATTGTGCACACCGTATGAGGTGGGTCTATCACATAGTGTTAGATTCACCCAGATGCGTTCACGCCTACGATCACAATCGGTACCACACTGATTTTTTGGTTGACGTATTTATTTATAGATAACAGATTAAACTTTTATATTCTTGTGTATGAGCCCGTAAACGCCTAGTGTCATTCATTCGTTTCGGTGGACCTGGGTTCAATATATAAAAAAAAACGATTAACACTAAAGACAAGTCCATAAGAAAAATTAAAGAGTATATAAAAGTCATAGCTACAGCCAGCTCACTTATTTATTTCTGCAAGGCGTAGCCGAAGCCAAATGCAAAATTTTCAAATGCCTTTGCCCAACGAATACGAGCACTCGATAAGGACTTTTGTGGCGTGTTTGCCGCCGCTTGATTTGCTCAAAGGCTTAGGAGAACGCAGTCGCGCTTTTGAGAAAATGAAAGCATTTAATGTTGATTGCATTTTAGAGTGGTACTTCTGAGACTGGCCTACAAGTTGGTCCGGTCCTTTCACTTGTTGCTTTGATAATAAGTTTTGCAGTAGTACTGCTTGCGGCTGTCATTTAACCCTCCGTTTGGCACATGGGTCCAGCCAGACCCTTTTCATTTTAAATTTTATTTTTAACACACTTCTAATTGAGCAATCATCTTGCAATTTTTTGACTTTTCCTAAAAAAGGCTTAATGAATAAGACGAATACTATTGTCAATTCATCAAAATTATTAATTAATATACATAATCATCTTCAAAATAAACCGTAAAATGCAAAAAAAAAACAAAAAAATTTACCTGTGTTTTAACCATTTTCTACCTGTGTTTTTTTTTTTTTTTTACCTGTAGATCAAATTGAACATATGCGAAAGGCATTAAGTAAAAGAAGTAATGCAAAATTTATACCTGTGCGTGATATAAATGACCGTGAATGCACGTCCAAAATCAAAAATTCCCATACATTTGTATGGAAATATATAGGGGTCTGTCTGGACCCATGTGCCAAACCAAAGGTTATCGAAACATGTGCCAAACGGAGGGTTAAAGAACTCGTAAATGTCGTTCCAACTCAAGTTCGGTTAGCACAACTTGGCAAGTTAGCGCTATTTACTATGATAATAGTAAACAATTTCCGGTTTTTGCTATCTTTGTTGGCAACTTAATTACTGCTGGAAATGCCGGATGACGGCCACAGCCCCACGGCTGCAGTTGCATTTTCCATTTAAAGTTGGGGAAAAAACACAAATAGATGTTGTGCACGTGATGGGTGACCATCAAAAATGTAAATAATGTTGGGGATTAAAGCTTAACTACAGCTTGTTCTATTACACAAGCTGCCCCAACAACCAGAATCAGAATCAGAGCGAGTACAACAAAACCAAGACGCAGAGTTTGGCTATGCTAGCAGAACCTTTTGGCTTGTGACACTCCCCCAATTTGGTATATAATGAATTATATATAAGACATTCTAAATTTACACGCAACATCCTTTTCACTTGATTGCAAGCACTCGACTACGTCACAGTCACAAGTAATTGTGTGTGTGTGTATGTGTATTTTTTGTGTACCTGTCCCTTGTCCTTTGTCCTTGTTACTTTTCCAGAAACCGAAAAAGTCTTCGATTTACATTTTGTCTGTGACGTTATCAACGGCAAAAAAAAGAAAACAAGCTTTTCTTAGGGGAAATTCAGAATATAAGATACACTGCAACCATGTCCTCAACTTTCTGTGTGCGTTAAACTTTAGGAAAAATTTAAAACATTTTACAGCACTGCCAGTCTTTCTATGCACTTCTCTTCATCTCTGCTGACATTTCGCTTAGAGCAAGCCCATTCTTTTGCAAATTTTATAGGAAACCCTTTCATTTGGTGTCTAGCAATAATCACCCAATGGATTCGCAAATACTTGAGTACTGCTATGAATATGCATGGGGTCAAAACCCAAAATTGATGAATTTCCTTTTGTTCCAAAAAAAAAAAAGTTGTGCATTCAGATGTTTTCGAACCATTTGCAGTGAAAGACAAATATTTACTTCATTTTGCTGGGCTTTTTTGATGTAGATGAATTTTTGTTGGTAATGGATTGGTCTCAGTTTCTAATTGTTGTATGGGTTCGTAAGATGAATATTAAAATGGAGTCTGCGATTTAACGATTTTTGTTTATCTATTTATCGTTACCTAAATTTTCACTGCTATGTAATAGCTACTCTCAACAGGCGTTTGGAACTTTAAACGATATCACATATCTTTGGGCAAAAAGATTAGGACTTTTTTTTTAATTTTGTTACGCAAAAATATCTTCTGTGTACAATTATTTTAAAGGAAGTGAACAAATTTTATTTGTTTTAATTTTTGCATGCTTCCAATTTCACATTTTCTGCTGTCGATATTTTTCCTTATTTCCCTTACTCCTTGTTAGCACAGCTTTGAAACTTTCTTTTACTTCTTAATACTTTCAATTGATTAAAATATTGCTACCACTTTATTCGGCCGTGCTTCGCAAAACGAATAACCAAAACGATTAAATTTTTTCGTTTTTGCTTCCTGCCAAATCCGGATTTTTTGTTGTTGCTATCTACTCAAGTACCTTTTTCTTAGCACTGCTCTCCACTTTTCAATTAGATTTTTTTTATACAAGACACGAACCATGTGTGTACAAGTTTACATATAACGTATTCTTATTTTGGTTGATTGAACAAAAAAAAAAAAAAAAATTATCAATAAGTATCTAGTTTGAAATTGGCATAAATGGAATTAAAGAGTTTTCAAATAATTATTTCAGCTTAAATTACGTGAACTTTTGCACCCACATTTTGGCAATTTGATTTGATTTAATTTGCAACAAAGTAGTTGGGTTCAAACTACATAAAAAATTCGTTTTGGTGAAATTGATAGCACCAAACACGTGGTTTTAAAACCAATTCGAATATTTGATACGTTTTCGTTTTTCGAACTATTTCTTAAATAGATACGATTCAACAAAGAAGGTACACCTAAGTTTTTTCACGGAATGAAATCTGCAGCCGAAATTTTGAAAATGTTGTAAGAGGCTTTCAGCGAACAGGCTCTGTCAAAAACATGAGCATACATATTGTATCAATGGTTCATTGTGGGTCTAGAAAGCATAGAAGACGCTGAGAGTCCCCGAAGACCAAGCGCATCATCTGATGAACACCGTCAAATAAAAATATGTGGACTTGGAAATCGTTGCTTGACCTCTTGGTGTGCCAGAGGAATCAGTGAAAACCATATGTATGTACCTGAGAAAAGTTAAATCTCCTTTGGTGGGTATTTGTGATCATTTTGCAGATAACTTGACGCATATTTGCCTGACTTAGCTCCGAGAGAAAACCGATTTGCTCAAAGTAGAATATATTTAAAAGTATTTTCGGAGAAGATAAATGAGGTAAAATGAAGCCGTCTCTAATGCATAATATTAAGCATATAGCGAAAGCATTTAAATCTATCCTAGAACTTTAAACGAGCAACCATGTTTTCGAAATTGGTGATCACTGTGACGTGGAAACGGCTTTACCAATAAGTTTGAAATTTTTCCCATCTCATTTTTTATAATTGCCCCCAGATGGACGAAGAATACCAGCATACCATTTTGTTTCGATTTATGTTTTTAATGATGTTTTTTGGGGTTGCTGACTCCGAGAAGTCTGAGATTTACAGTTACGTGAGAGTTCTGACATTTTTTTTACCTCGGATTCGAATTTAGCGACCATAAAAAATATCGCCAGACAATCGGTCCCGAAAATATATTTTGTGGGATTTTTTGGGGTTGGGGTAGATCTCAATTCTTTTGACGGTTGCGAGTTCAGCGCTACGAACTACAAAGGTTCATTGAAAGTTTAAAGTCAAAGTAGGCTTTGTACTGTTTTTTTAAGTTTCGTACATCAAAGTAGTCCTTGACTATTTCATTTACACATATAGAGCTGATGTGATATTTTTCCATTTCAGTTCAGTGCTAAGTTTTGTTCAGAGCGGTTGTTAGCTGCTGCTTAACAAAAAGTATTGCTTTTAAAAAAAAAATAAGGTAAAAAGAAGAAAAAATATAATTTTGAACATAATTATTTTTATTTTTTATTTTTAGATGGATATTGGACGAAACATAACGGCTGGGGCGGCCACAACTGTGCAACTGGGAGAGTTCTTTGTGTGCCCTTTTGATAGCACACATCGTGTCGCACCCCGTCAAGCTCTTTCTCATTTTATGCGTTGCGCTGGTACTCCAGTTCGCCTTAATCTGGAAATGTGTCCAGTAGCTATAAATGTAAGTGGCAACATGATCTTAAAAAATTTATTTTTTTAAATGTATCTACTTTGTAGGAGCATATACGCTACCGCAATCGTGGGTCCGTCTAGGTTTATTATCGAGTCTGTTGCCTTATTTGAAATACTGAACACAAAAAATACAATCTATGCTTCTGCAAATAAAATATTATACACTATTGGTTCGGCTATGATATTGAAGTTCCCGAAGATGATGATGCCATTCACACAAAAAGACGCTAGATATAATATTGTATATTATAAATAGCGCACTTCTTTCCATACATTTTACAAATCTCAATAAACAAACTCTTTATTATGGTGGCCTTATTAAAAACGTATTTTGTTTTTGTGTATAAGCACTTTCCATTGCAGCACAATTGCTTGCGAACCACTATCTGTAATTAAGCAAGGGGAACTCGCCTCAAAATTTTCATCTTGTAGCATTACACAAACTCTATGGGTATGAGGTAGGGATCGGCAAACTATAGTAATCAAGGTACATCCTGCGATTTTTTGATTTTTTTCGAGACCGCTTGTCCGACGATGTTTTGGGCATCCCGAATCCGAATCCCACATATAAAAAGCTCAGCACGTCAGATTTCTGAGATAGTCACCAAAATAACACTTTTGTATGAAATTATTAAAGGTTATTTCAAAACGTTTTGGTGGTTTTTGTATCTCGATAGCTCTTTCTTATGTAAATTTCATACCACTTTTTGTTTGTGGCTTGTATAATGGAAAAAAGCTACAACAACTAAGCTTCTTTAAACAATTTCAATAGAGAATATAATTATTAGCTCCTGAAAATAAATTTAATTTAATTGTTAAACAATATTAAAACAAGGATATTTTGTTACATACATGCCTTTTTGAGTTAATTCTAACATTATAATTAAGTACATATTTAATTGAGTTGAAAAATGGATGTTTTTCGCTATTGTAATTTATTCATTTGTTTGCATCAATTTTGACAAAAAAAAATGTTATTTGCATAAAGTAATACAATTATTTAAAAAAAATAGCCTGAAGGCCTATGTTGCTCTGGCTTTAAAACTAGTTTTGTTCCCTAGAATTAATTCTAAGTTACAATATTTAAATAAATAAATAAATAAATAAAAATTTAAAAAAAACATGAAAAAGTCAATGTTGTTTTATTTAAACAAATTAAATTAAATTTTATACCCTGTACCGTATGGTACAAAGGGCATATTAAGTTTGTGCAAGCCGAAAATGCATGTAGCATACAGAAGGAGACGTCGGAGTCCCCACAAAGTTACCTAAAGAATGATCAAGATGACTAAAGAAGTCGATATACCCATTTCCGTCTGTCCGTCTATCTGTCTGGATGAACGGCTAGATCTCAGAGCTGGTAAGAGCTAGAGCAACCAAACTTTCATATAAGATACCATAGGAGACAAGTTTATTTATTTTTTCGACATCGGACTTACATTATATAGCTCCCATAGAGGTGTTCCACAGGACCTCGAAAAATACCAAAAGTTTTAGAGGGATAATTCGTTTGTGTATGAAGATATCGTAATCAAACCTCACATCCGAAAGTTTTTTATAGTTCCCAAGCACTGTACCAAATTTGATCAAAATCGGTTGACTGTATCATATAGTCCCAATAGGACCGATCGGTCAAAAAAAACGTGTTTAGTGCAAAATTCGTTTTGTTTCGTGTGTTTATGAAGATATCGTAACCAAATTTGGCAAATTTGAAATTTTGATTGCAATGTGGTGGTACAGGGTATCATAAAGTCGTCCGCGCCCGACTTTAACGTACGCCATCATTTTATGCTTACATTTGTATTAATTGAACAAATTGTATTGTTTAAACAGTGAATAAATTTAATGAATTCATAAAGATTTTCACAAAAAAATACATATTTTTATTCCCTTTTTATATAGAAAGAAGGTCATTGTTGATTTTTTCAATATATGCAAACCTGGTCCCAAATCCAATTTTTTCTTGCCGGGAATTCGAAAAAGAAACGAACTTTCGTCCAAAAAAAATTGGATTTGGGATTAGTGTGCACAATTTAAGTGTGCGGGTATGATATAAGTATAGGGTGGGCCATCTATTTGTTTGTTGAATGCATTATATTCGTTTTACTAGTTTCCAACGTTAATGTATATACCAAATGCAAGTCTGAAACTACTCATTTATCTATAAAAAATAATATCACCCAAATGGCCGCCGCGGCTGGCACTACAGGTCCATACGCTAACATCGTAATTTTTGATGACTTTTCTTTGACAAAAACTCATCTGGCTGTTTTCCCATCCATTTAACGAATAGACGACGCCGATAATGGTCCGTGGGCTACAATTGTTGCGTCATTTTGACGCAAAGTGTTCCTAGTAAGATGTAATTCTTGTACCACTTCTACGCATTGTTCGGTATGTTCCGAGTTATGAGTGTTTAACAACCAAACCAAAAGATGGCCCACCCTATACCATCATTGAAATTGAGTAAAAATGAGAAAAAAAGCAGGCAATAATATATTTATTTATTCATTTAATAAAGATTAAGTAAGTTTACTAAACTAACAACTAATAGGAAGCACTGGCTCTATAGCTCACATCACCGATAAAATTTACCAAAATTCAATTCATCTCAAACTCGGAATTGAAATCGATTTCCAGAACAGGCATACGTAAAAGCTTATAGGACCAGTATGTGCCGTGTAGAGTTACGTCAACATATGAAAATAAAATAAGAAATAGAGATTGACATTTTGTAAAAATAAACTCTTTAAAATATATAATTTTTCATAAAAACTGAAATACTTTTTTAACAAAATGACTTAGATGTACTACTGTGATCAAATTGAAAGGTGTATTTTCTTATATTTTCAAAATCGTTATTTATTTATGCAAATCTATTTCATCCCCTTCAAAGAAATACCCTTCCGCTGCAATACACCAATGCCAACGAATTTTCCAGTTATCATAGCACTTGGCAAGGATTGGCCTTCAGAGCCTTCTGCGATTCAGCTTTTACTATCTCAATCGAGTCAAAACGATGTCCCGGAGCGGTCTCTTGAGTTTGCTGAATAGCCAGAAGTCACATGGAGCCAAATCAGGTGAATAAGCAGGTTGCGGAACGATATTTGTTGAATGTTTGGCGAATTGCTCACGTAGAACCAGTGCCGTGTGAGATGGCGCTTTACTGTAGCACCTCACAAAACGCAGCGTATCTCAAACATTAATGAATATTTTGACGTAAAATTTCGCACAGCTGTCACTTACAGTGCTACCAAGTTACAGAAATAAAAAATTAACTAATCTAATTTCATTTCCACCTTTCAATTTGATCACACCTCTGTTAATATCAGTGTTCCAAACTTTGTGTTTTAAATTTTTTCGCTTATAGTTTGCAAAAGCTTTTTTAAAGCCTATTTTGACAGTACTTTTGATTTTTCTATTTTAATATAGAAATAAAAATAAATTAGTTCCACAAATTTACAAAAACTCACATATTCCCTTTTATCCATTTAATGGCTACAGGGTATAAAAAGACTAGCAACAAGCCATGCTCCATGTGCTGCCTTTAAAGCCCTGACGTATTATATACACTAAAATGGTTTCCACACACACACACATAGATACACACATATACACAAAGTGACTGTAGAAGCGCCTGAATATTTAAGGATGGCAAATGTTATGCTGCTGCAACACGCTCGATATCGACTTTCGCTGTTAGCTAACTCTGAATAATTCACTAAAATGGAAATGCTAAAGTTTTGCTTAAAGATGTTGCAACGTTAGTCCTTGTGGCTTATACCTGGGAGTGTTATCTATGCTCTGCCAGACTAAACTTAGGAAATCATGATATATGCTTTCATTAAGACTTGTAAATTTTGTTAAAATAATTGCTCAATTACTTGTATAAACTTTATATGCGAGGGTAGGCGTAAAAGTTATGGGTCTAGGCCAAAAGTCACATTAGTAAATATGTTACTTATTTATGGCATTTTCTATAACCTGATAAGTTTCGGTAATCTCTGTAAACCTGTGCAGTTTTAGCGAAAGCCTATCTCAGTTAAAACAAAAGGAATTGGACTATGTTTATGCTCGGAAGACAGGTGCCAGGTAGGGAGTGTCAATGTGACTACTCTTTGCACCAAGTTAGCGTACACCTTTCGCTTGGCCTAATATTCGGCAATAATTTTTTTGAAGCTACCATAATAAATTTCTTACTCAATAACAATCAGACAACCATGCGTCTGTGAGCCGGTTGGAACCCAGCATTTCCGTCACATTCAATCCTTGAAGTTGTTGGGCAACCAGCGCGCTGATTGGATTTGACAAGCTCCCGTCCATTCCGAGGACATCCATCCCGACTTTGCCAAATTTGATGCTGATTTTATTGGCTCACGCAAAACGAAGAAAAAGTAATATCAAGTCAATATCTTCGGAAGGCCCCCCACCATCACGCCAGGTGGTTCGACTGCCATTCATCGTTCCGTTCGCGCTACAGAATCCAGCCAACCTACTTTTTGATACTACCCTGTAGTTAGTTTTAACCCTCGATAACAGCCATCAAATACTGGACAGCGTGCACGAACTATATAACTTATATCATACTTTATAAAGAGCGCCTAGGCCGGCTAAACGAAGTCATCGACACAAAAATGGTTGACAAAATTCATGGAATAATCTTCAACATTTTCTCTTCTGAATGTTTCAAAGTCAATAACAAAGGTAATCGACTTGAATACTTTGCAAGTCGAAGCATTGGTTTTTATTTTAAGAAATCGAAACTGAAGAAGGGCAAGGCTTGTCTATTAGCCAACATGTAGGTGGCAACGGTCTTTTTAAAAAACCGAGTGCACAGTAGATATCGATTACTTTGAACAAGGCGGAACGATAACCGGGAAATATTTTAGCAATTCAAATTTATATTCAAAGCAAAACAAAGCGCATATAAAAAAGACGATAAAGTCGAGCGCTGACGACTTTAGGATACTCTGCACGATGTTCTCATAAACAAACGAAACACAACGAATTTTGTGCAAAACACGTTTTTTGCCCGATCGGCCCTATGACAGCTATATGATATAGTCAACCGATTTTGATCAAATTCGGTACAGTGCTTGGGAACTATAAAAAACTCCCGAATGCCAAATTTGGTATATCTTCATAAACAAACGAATTATCCTTCTAAAACTCTTTGTTTTTTTCGATGTCCCCTATGGGAGCTATATAATATAACCATAATATCAAAAAAATAAAATAAGCTTGTCTCCCCTGACATTATGATTAGGTACTCTAAAAAACTTCCAAATGCCGAATTTGGTTGCAATATCTTCACAAACAAACGAAGCACAACAAATTTTGTACAAAAAAACGTTTTTCTTGACCGATCGGCCCTATGGAAGCCATATGATAGAGTCAACCGATTTCGATCAAATTCGGTACAGTGCTTGGGAGCTATAAAAAACTCCTGAATGTCAAATTTGGTATATCTTCATAAACAAACGAATTATCCATCTAAAACTTATTGTTTTTTTCGATGTCCCCTATGGGAGCTATATAATATAACCACGATAACAAAAAAATAAAATAAACTTGTCTCACATAATAACGCATCTAATCTGAAAAGTTGGTTGCTCTAGCTCTTACCATCTCTGAGATCTAGGCGTTCATACAGACACCCGGACAGACGGACATGGGTACATCGACTTTTTAGTCATCCTGATCATACTTTTGGTAACTTTGGGGGGTCTCCGACGTTTCCTTCTGTATGTTACATACATTTTCGGCTTGCACAAACTTAATATCCCCTTAATACCATACGGTACAGGGTATAAAAAAGGGTATTTTCCACAAAGCAGCAATTTGGAACCTTTCTTAAGACATTCTAAGCTTGAAATGTTGCTTCGTGGAAGGAAAGATGGCTTAGGAACTTTAGTAATCAGCTAAGCGAGGGTCTATTTTGAGGAGTTTAACAAACAAAAAATAGGCGTAAAGGCATGAATTTATTAGAAGACCGCTCAGTTAGTGGGTCTAAAGGGCGGCTTAGAATCTATCTTTAGGGTGACACCATAACGTTTAACATTGAATTTGTTTCTAAAAAATTTACCCTTGACGACTTATGAGGATAATAAAGTGAATATGTATAAGTGTGTAAGATTTTATTCTTTTCTAGATGTCTTTTCTAAAAGAAATATCGCTATTTCTTGTGTGTCGTTTTAGATCACTGTTTATTTTTTGCTAACCAATAGAATTACAGTCTTTGGCTAGTCTGAAAGCCTCTGTACACAAATTATTTTATTTAATCATTAAGTATTTTAAACACTTTGAGTATTGCTTGATTTTCGGTCGTACTCGTCTTATGAATTAAAAATCCTAAGAACTTACTTTGGAACTTTTGTAGTATTATAATATTGGAAATACGGTACGGTAGTACCACACAAAATAGGGCAATATGACCATACCGGCTTTAGAATCGATCTGGACAGAAGTAGCATAATATTTTGGACCTATATAATAAAGAGCTTAATAAATTTGGGCTATGTATGAATCACATAGAAGACCCTAAGACTAGACTATAAGTTCTTCCTGCCAAAATGCTTACCATCAATTCGGGTAGTGGTAAAGGCATGCCAGTCGGATTGCCGGTCCATTCGTCTGAACATCAAAAAACTTGTATAATTCTTTTTAATTATTATTATTCAAATTTTATTTTTTTGCTTAACTGTTTATTATGAAGCCCATTGCGTATACGTAATTTCCTCCCGGTTCCTTTTGTAGTGCTTTACGGTTTCATTAATCATGTCATTTTAGAAAGATGGCTGATTGGCCATGGTTTCTTAGTTCGCTGGTAGGGCTGCTACCTTGGCCAACGAACCTGCCAAGAAATACACGTTTATATCGGGAGCCGCTTGCTTGAAAACAGAACCTCGCTGTAGACGCCACTTACATGTGGAACAGACGCTACTATGTGGATTGTTCTTAGCTTCGGCGCTCACCTATGGTATGAAGCCCATTGCGTATACGTAATTTGCTCCCGGCTTCTTTTGATTTGCTTTTCGCGTTGTTGTTCACCCTTTTCGCTTATGGAATATGGATCTGTTCATAAACGAAGGATTTCATGATATAAATCTTGAACGCAAGTGGTTATGAATTTTCTTAAAAAAGGGGTTTTGGAAGTCTTAGAAGTCAGTTTTTGCAGTAACAAAAACAAGTTTAGTTTCAAATGTAAATTTGAAGCGATAATAAAAAAAGCATGATGATATTACTAGCTAAGATACAGGCTCTAGTTCGCAGAAATTAAATTTTTGTAAAAAAAACAAAAGTTAATTACCCCTAAAAAAACATTTTTTTTCTTTGCGGGGATATCACACCCCAGTTTTGCGCAATAGTTGAGCAACTTGTAATGGAAGAAAATAGAATAGGGTATATGAAAGTCGGATTGTAACTCCCCATTTATTTTTAGATACAAAAAAAATGGTGCCTTCTTTGCAAGTTCGCTAACCTTACAATCTGCCCTCGCATATACAGCTTAGCAATTGTAATGCTATTACTCAAATGTTGTTGATAACTTGTCTCTTTTTGTAGGCGTGTGTGTGGGCGTGAGAATGTGTGTGTGGGAGAGTATATTTGTCTAGCTAATCATGAAGTTGCCGCAGTGTCCTCTAGGTCTATGTACTATTGTACATATATATGTAGATATTACATGCTACATGTTGCCAGTTACCCGAGCTTGCACAAACAGCCACATAAATAAATAAATATATTCAATTTCGATGATACGTGTATGGTATCGAAATATTTAACAAATAGTACGTGACCCTGTAACATTTATTTGCACATTGTATTGGGAGCGTGCCACAAGCTGCTATGTACTTATATAGTCATTTTTATGTTCCTCCCACAGCGTTGTTATGTGGCAACAGCTTGAGGCAGCAATTTTTTTTTTTTTGAAGCTTTTGCTTTTAGTGCCAACAAGTTGACCAATATTTAATAAACTGCTATCTATGTGCATATACTGTATTGAAGCTGCCGCTGCTGCTGCAATGCAGTTAATACAATTCGAAATACTTTTCTGAATAATTCACTTAATTGGCCCCCAAAGAGATGCTAGTATTAAATGTCAAAGTTCAACCGCAAAGCACTTGAAATATTGAAGCAACTGTCAAAACCGCAAGCAATGTTGAGTATATGTTTTGAATATGCCAACAAACCAATTCACAATAGACTGTCAAAATGCAGTATTCTGGACAGCAGGACGAACAAGTGAGTGATTTGAAGTGGTTTGTTTTGTCGTTCCGAGCTTAGAGTGCCGAGTATCCGTAGCGCATACAAATGAATGCAGCGTAATGTGTGAGGGTATAGAGTGATTTTTGTTAGGTTTTTTAAAGTTGAATACATATATATTCGTAATTTTTGATAATAGAATCAGTTCATTTTTGAGAGAAGCTCAGATCACTCTTAGATTTTGTAAATTAAAAAAATATTGTTAAAAATTGTTAAAAAAAATATTTCGATAGCTCGATAAATAACACTAGTTAACAAATTTAAAAAAAAACTTTGTATCCTCAACACGTTTCATTCATTCCCGTAGTAAAATGGCACGCTAAAACCGAAATTAAGTCTAAAAATTTTTTCATGGAACGGATTTCGAGATGTTTTGAAAAACTCATTTTTCGAAATTAAAAAAAGTGTCTTAAACGCAAATATCTCTGGTTTTACTAAACTGATTTTGATTATTTTTTTACCAAACTGTAGATAATTGAATTATACATCGATTATGCTTGTAACATATTTTTGTCAAATTTACGGCTTGGACACTATTTATGCATTTATATGAAATGTTTCGTAATTTTTAGCAGTTTCGAAAAAAATTATATTTCGAACGTGAATATAACAATTAAAAAAAAAATTGTTAGACAATTTTATTCATGATGCGTAAAGCTCGAAAAGTTTCTTCAATATCTTTATTCGCTTAGGAAGTAAGGCTTAACAAAGAAAACTCGTTACATTATCGGAATTTTGCAAGAAAAATATAATAAAATATTGCTTGGAACCTATATGACATATATAAAAATCAAAGAGATCGACCAAAAAATTGTCCCGCTTCACCTATTTTCGCCGATGAGTATTATTATATCGGCTTCTTGGAAAAAAAAGTGTTTTCGGTGCTTCAAAATTCAAAATGCCAGATTTTGGCCAAAAGCCCTCCTGATAAAAATCAAAATTTGGACAAGATGATAATTAAATATTATTTTACACATATTAAGGTATCCTGTGCAGAAAAAAATTTTGAATTATAATTAGTGGTTTTTAAGTAATTGGCAATTAAAGTTGACATTTTGTATTTTAAGAGCTTTCGCGGACATTTTCCTAAAAAAAACCTGCATTTACCATGATACATTTAGCTACGAAATCTTCATTCACTTTAAAATTTATAAGCATAACTTCAGAAAAAAAATAAAACTGAGCTTGACAACCTTTCGGTTTTAAATATATGCGAGTAGTTAAAAAGATTTTTTTGGTTTTTGTATCATTTGGCTGCTTTGCTTTAAGGTTACCTCCGACTACCACTCGATATTTGATCGAAAACATTTTTATAAATTTCTTCACATGTTTTACAACAAAATGTAATTCCTCCCGATTTTCGGAAATTAAATTTTGTATCTAAAAGTTGAATTTAAAAAATTGACATATGAAAATCTGGGCTCACAGTGCAGTGCTCCAAAATTAAAAAATTTTCAATTATCTTCTACAATTGAAAAATAAAAGTTGTTTGTGCAAAATATAGATTTTTGTGACCTTTTGACCTTGAATATCTTGAGATGTGGTCATGGTATTCATAGTAACTTTTAGAATCTGCCAAAAATTTAAAAATGAGCGTTCATAGAAAGTTTTTGTTCATTATCTTTAAATATCGGAGTTTAATGCTTACTTGAAACTATTAAATATTGTTTCGAAAATTTCAAGCCTTATAAAGTATTTTTTTTTTTTTAAATTCTTACATTTTTTTTTAAACTTTATCTATTAACTTATCTTTCTTCGTTCGTTCTTATATAGTAGGTACTTTGGGAATGTATTTTTTCGGACTTTGTCTAATATATCTATGCATATGATCCTATCCCTGGAAGAAAACATTACTTGTGCTGTCGGCCGACATACCTATGAAAGTGATTCTAAATCTAAACCTTTGTATGGATCCTTAAAAACTTCGGAAAGGTAGTGAAGTTTTTCATGAATAACTAAATAGCTAGCACAGATACATATGTATATCGTGCTAAATAATATACGTCTTAGGTAATTTTCATATATCCTTGCTTAAAAAATCACCCTATGTATGGCAAGCTAGCGAAGTAGCTGACAAAAATGAATCTCAGCTATGGGTCAATCAAATTACAGATGAATTTACAAGCCAATGCGCATGAACTTTATTAACATAAAAAAAAGTGGTAAACAACGTTGATGCTTGATTTTCCAGTTAATAAAGGATGACCTAATTAAAAGCATAACGAAAGGGTACAACAATACCCAGGATAAGGCTTCCATTAAAACAGTAGCTCAATATCTTACAGCACGTTCATTTGGCTGCCATTTGAGAAATAATTAGAGCACGCAATATTGTTGTATTGAAATTTCAGACACTTTATTGTTAGTTTAATCCTGGAAATTAAGGGGTTTTTTTTTGTTGAAACTTTTTTTCTGGTTTCACTTGTTAAATTGAACAAATTTGTTTGGCCACGAGGCTTAGGTTACGTTTAGGGCCAAAACCATGCGCCAAAAGGCACAGAGTTTAGGTTTTCGTTTATAGTTACACTCAAATATTGAATAGTTTTTTTTTACGTTTTTGGTTTAAAATTTTAATTGCTTTAAAGCGTCTAACGTTTAGGAAAACGGTTCGTATTGTTTACCCAAAATGGTAGGAACTTCAAAAGTTATCCTTAAACTAAAAAACCCAAATTCCAATTCTATTTAAGAAGTGGATTTATTTATTTATATAAATATTGCTTATACTTAAAAAATATAAACTAACTATAACAGATAGTAAGCCATCAGGGCTACCTTTAGCTAAATAAGTGAATATTTTTCAATTAGTTATTTATTTTTATTTTTTTATTGTTGAGCAGAGCTTGGTTACATTAACTTAAAAAAAAAGTTAGCTCTAAAAAAACTTTTGATATCCAAAATTTGGTTACGATTTCTTAAAAAAAAAAATACGTAAAATAAAAATTGACCAATAATTTAATTAGTGAAATATTAATTGTAAAAAAATGAAGTAATAAGAGTAATTTCGCGATTTTCAAAATAGTATTGATATTAACTATTTATTATTTCATAGTTTGGTTTAATAAATATTTCATTTAATTATTATATTCAATTTAAAAAAAAAACTCACTCAGGCCAGAAATATGGGCCCGTTGTGATACCGCAATGGTGGACTTTCCTCCACCCTTCCCCACTAGAGCGGTCCTCAAAATGCTCTAATTCACAGCCATCCGGTGGCCTCAATAAACCTTGAAAGGCATTTCGGACTCTTTTCTGAGAGCTGGAATAAGTCATTTAAGAAGTGTGACTTGAGGAAGCGGAAACTTGTTCTTCATCGTCCCGGGCAGTGAAAGAAGAGGTGCTCCACCGTCTACAGCTCTTCCTCATCGCCACAACTTCTGCAGAAGTCCTGACGAGAAGCGTTGAGACTTAATGCATGGGTTCCCACAAGCCAGTGTCCGGTGATTGCTCGGATTACTTTCGAGCATTAGGCTCTGCCTAGACAGCAAAGTTCCTTGGTTATTTTCCTGCAGTACACCGACCAATTTTGCCGTGAGATCCTGCATGTGTTGGAAGTTTGATTCTACGTTTGGTTTGCAATGTGAGCTAAGCTCTTTATGCTTAGTTTGCAGCTGGCCATAGGAATACCTAGACGCTCCTTATCCTGAAGGAGGATGCTGGTAGTTCCTTGTCTTGCCAGTTCGTCCGCAATGCAGTTTCCCTCAATATCCCTGTGTCCCGGGACCCAGATGAGGTGGATACAAAACTGTTCTGCCTCTCCTCCAGAGACGAGCGACAGTTATTCACTGACCTCATGCATGATGTCAAAGAAGCGAGAGAATTAATGGCCGCCTGGTTATCCGAATAAATACAGATATTTCTGTTACCTATTGGTAAGTTTTTCGTTGTTATAAGAGCCTCCCGGATTGCAGTGACCTTTTTTGAATTACCCTTTTTAAAATTTAATTTTTTTCCACCACACAACTTCCTGTCATAAACAAAAGAAAAAAAAAGTGAATTATGAATACATTGAAATAGATAATGATCGTATCGAAAAAGTGGACAAATTCAAGTATCTGGGCGTCTACATTAGCAGCGATACCGATGCATCTGTGGCTGTAAAAGATAGAATGAGTGCCACAATTAAAGCCTTCTATGCCTTCTAAGCCTTCTTCTAAAAAAAAATTTTGTGCATTCACTTTTCTTACACGAAAAACTATCATCCTTTACTCCCTTTAGAAAAGGTATTTTTTCAGTATTTTTATTTGTCTTCTGGTATGCGCTACTCATGCCTCGTGTTGCATGCTGAAAAGTTTTTGACATGCTTTTGAAACTTTATGCTTTCAACAACTAACGCAGTTATATCGTATAACACACTTTGTTAAATTGATTTTGAGTTATGACCCGTCAGTTCACCTGATGCTAACCTTGACCCAGGCCAGGCAAAAATGTACTATGGTATGTATTATATATATAGAGATACTTGAGTCAACTTACGTAAATGCCACATTTATTTTCGTTGAAGGATTTCAAATGACGCTTAATTACAGCTAAAACGTGCCCGGATTAACTTTGTTTTTAGAACAACAAAAACAACAACAACAAGTAGCGCTTTGGGCTTTGCCCGGGAAACAAGAAAAAGGCCGTGTGCGCAACATGGTGGCAACACCCAGCTGCCCTCTCCTTATGACAGCTTCACACATGGCATACCTGCTCAGGTGTAGAGGCACGTGTATCTCAGCCGTGTGCCAGACGTTAGTACAACAATCCGAGAGATTCATCCCAGCAGTTATTCTTGCAGCTTCTTGGCCTTTTGCAATTTGCTTGCCTGTCTGCCACTAATTGCAAAGTCTAGCAGCCTTGAGGCATATCATTTAAACTTGCAACACGAAAGTTAATTATTTCTTGGCAAAGCGCTACGCGTCTTTTCTACTGACTTTTCAACTGCAAATCAGGCAAAATCAAGCTTAATGAGATGATGACGATGGCTTAGAAAAAGATAGAAAACTATGTAGCAGGCAATGCAGAGCGTAACTAAAAAGTATTGTTAATATATAGAAAAAATAAACCCATTGTTAAAGTTTTATGAGAAAAGTATTCAAGTTTCAGCATTTTTATGTTTAAACTTTTAATTGTATACGGTTTCTTAAACATTACTCACTCAACGAACTTGTTGCTATGCGACCTTGTATGAGGCACAGCTTATGGTGAATAAAGTTGGGAACGAGGACTTCACGGTTTTCATGGAATTGTTCAATATTTAAGTGCCCTTAATTCGAAAGAATTTGTAATTCGAATCTCAAATGTGTTGGTAGCTTTCTTTCAATTTTGAAACGCATTGTTGATGTTATTTTATATATACTGACTTAAAGATATATGATTAGGAAAGAGTATTCGATAACGTTACTACTGCAAAAAGTGGAAATAAAGTAAGCCGTGCCGGGTTTTTATGAACTTATCCATCACAACCAGATCCCGGCCGGAAACTTTTTTCTTTAAGGCCCATACGCAGACACGAAAAATAAACAAAACTTCATATAAAAAAAGTACCCAATGGTTGGTCACAAACTTTTTCAGCATGTGGTACGCAGAAATATTATTGTTTGTTTTTTTCTTTATTAATGTCAGCAGTGAAACATAGATGGCGCCAGCAGAATAAAAGCTTAAGCAATCAAACGCATTGATTGCTTATAATAAATTTAATACTTTCTTTATATTAAATATATAAGTGAACAAGGACATGATGCGTCTTAGCTTTAGGCGCGTCCGCTTAAGAGTGTTCGTGCCGATGTCATCAATAGAAAGTGGTTATCGCATTATCGCCTATCGGCAATACTGTTTCGGTGTTGCCACAGATACCCCCTTCCCAGTGACCAAGTCGGGAACGAATCTGATAGCAAGTTTTCCTCCAGCTAGGCGACGTGGGTGATCAGTTAAAGGGTTTCCAGTTGATACTGTATGAGATTCCTTACCAGCTCCACAAGCTTTTTAATTGAAGAAGCTACGTCTGGTGATTTTGGAAAGCGTGATAAGGCTTCAACACCAAGCTCGTGTCACATGCTTCCAGCATCTTTTCGGCAGTTTTTGCTAGACTGCCAGGATCGTCCTCTTCCCACGCAGACAGCAACGGGCGAATCGAGTGAGGCATGTAACTCATGAAAAGTGTGCGAATTACTGGCCCACACCCAAAATCAGGTGCAAGGCGCTTCATGTTGGTTAAAATTTCTGGTACATGCACGCGTCCGCCTAAGAGTGTTAGCGATGAGAGACGCTTTGGAGAGTTGGCAACAATTCGAGGTAATTGGTGTTGCCACAAAGCTGTGCTTTTTTGCCGCTACAGCCAGAATGTGGTTAGTAAAAATTATACTAGAATTACGCCTTGCTTCAATGGATGGGAGAACAGCCAGATGAGTTTTCGTCAAAATATTACGATGTTCGATTATTTTTCATACATAAATGAGTGTTTGTAACTTGCATTCGGTATATAATTTTTTTTTAATTTTAATTTAATTTCGGTATACACATTTGCCCAATTTGGTTAGAAAATATACGAACAAAATGCAATTAACAAACAAACCAACCAATGGCCCACCCTATATAAAAACTAAAAATTAAGAAAAAGTGTGCTAGCTGCTAGGGCCTTTGAGTCTACCTTATCATATAAAATGTATCTGAATAGACTTTTTTTGTTGAAACTGAAATATTAGGATAGCGTCGTTTGGAGTTGGAGTAATAATGACACATCATGTATGTGTATGACTGTTAATTCTTCCCGTATTTTGGGTAAAATAAATCAACAAATAATATATGTATTTCAATTTCCAATTTCGTTGGAAAATATACGAATAAAATGCAATTAACAAACAAACCAACAAATGGCCCACCCTATACTTTAGTAAGTCAGCGACCATTCTTAACATTTTAAAGAAAATCAGATTTTTTGGTAGGTTTGGGCAGAACAGACAACCTGGTCACCCCCCTGACTGGTTTAATTAAGCTTCGACCAACAACTGTTGAATAGCTTAGTCAATTAAAATGTAATTAAGTTTTCGTTTATTTAAGAATCTTACAATTAAGGTTTTAGCTTCAAATTGTTTACATAAGAAAGAAATTGTGTAATCAAATATTGTTATTTTAATTATATGACAAATCACCAAAAATGTGACAGAGATAAATTAAAAGTCACTTGAATAAATAAAAATAATAACTAAAAGTAATAAAATTCAGCACTTAACGATTTCTCTAATAATTTATAACACACTTAAGTTTGGAATGTCATCCACGCGCCAAAAAACTCACAATAGTGCACATAAACACTAACAGTTAGTGTTGATCAATTTCGAAATGAATTTCAACGTCACCGGAAATTAAAAGTTTCCTTTGCTTTTCCGTCGCTTATGCATGTAGCATAAATCTGCTATTGTTGTTGATTTTAAAATGATTTAAAACGTGCGCTACTCGTGGAGTAAAAGGTCGCACAGTGGGTTTTAAATCTTTATGGGTCATTGCCACATGTCACTCAAGTTTGTCGTTCTTATTTAAAGTTTTGGCCTTTAACAGTTGGCCCAGTAAAGTCGCATTCAGTTAAGTAAAACCGCATATGGGGTTATATACGTAAAACCAACAATATGCAAATTAGACGTAAAAAGCCAGCAAAAGGCGAGAAAGAGAACTATGTGTCAGTATATTTACTGTGCACACTGTGTGCGTATATGTTGACATTGAGTGAAGGTATTAATGAAATTTTAATGAACACTTTTTTGGGTTATGATTAAGTTAATGTATGTGGGTTTTATTAGGCGACAAAAAGGTGAGCATAATTTTGTCTTTGATGAATCGAAATTTCAAGCATTTAACTACAGTTTGTGGTAGATATCACAAAGTGACAAATACGCACAAAAATATACTTCATTATGTGCAGATACTATCTGTAACATATTTGTTTTATAATATACTTGCTAGGGTTGTTTACACAAGCACACACACAGTCATGTAATGTAGCCTCTTTGTCTGTGTTGACAGATAAATGGATTCATCCATACACAAATACACACGCATGCACCCAAGCGCGTAGTCGGCTTTTTTTTCAAGGGGGTCGCAACTATCTTAAAATTAGTTATGCATCTATCTTTTCCACACTTACATAAAAAAGGGTTTTGTATTTTTGGGCATTGTTAGATTTAATAATTTAAAAGTACATATAAACTACATTTCGAAAAAGATCTAGCTTTTATAGGTTGCGAGAATGGGTTCCTCTTCGCTCAGCACTTGCCCAGCGTCTTTCTGTGGCATTAGCTGGTCAACAAAACTATGGTTAACAAATGGGCATCAGGTGAACATAGGAGATATTGGTTCTCTTTACCGAAGCAAAGACAAGCTAAAGTGTTTGTCTTACCTTCGGATGTCATAGGTCTTCGTAGAGCGCACCTAAGGTTCCTGGTAGCCTACTTATCTGAGCACTATACTGTAAGTTATCACTTACATAAAATGGGTCTATCGGACTCTTCAGAGTGCAGGCTTTGTTTTGAAGACGACGAGACGACCAAACACATCTTGTGTGACTGTCCATCAATAGTATGGGTCAGAGTCACACATTTGGGAGCTGAACAGATCACCGAGTTCCAGCTCCGTCGAATGCCACAAAAGACTTACTACTACAGCTTCAGGTCGCAGGGCCCACTCTCTTTGTGAAAGAACCCAAAAAAAAAAAAATAGTAGTACGATGATTTTTTATCCTTTAATGTTCAGAAGAAATGTATTTCTTACGTCCACCCAAAAAATCTAATTTTTTTTATGTGTAATGATAATTATAGTTAAGAACTAATAATTAACAGACTAATTTTCAGTACTGGCGCATGCCTTCTGTCAAATGAACAAAAAAAATCCATTTAAAAATTCACTTTATTTTGTTCCGCATTTATATTATTTCACGAAATGTTAGAGAAATCCCGAAATATTGTAGGCAGCAGAGAAGTATTTTGCAATTCTAACTTCTGAACTCAACAGCAGGAAAGGGGTTGCGTCGGACCCGAAGTTCCCTAAGATGCCTCTAGGTTGGAAAAAAAACTTTTATATTTTTTTTAAGTTTTTTGCGAAAGTTGATAAAAATTATAAGGTATAGAATAATTTTGAAATAATGCATTATTTTTCCTTTTATAAATATTAACTAACTTATATTGAAAATTAAAATTCATACGCCTTAGTCCATCGAATAATGACCATTGGTCCTAGATTTATCTCGACGTTCCTAGATTTACGTTCCAAAAATAAACTAGGAAACAAATTCTAAATTCTTCACCAGAGCAAGGAAAAAAAAGTATCACGCTATCTTTCAAAATTTTTCGCGACATGAAGCAAGCAAAACAATGGGCGGGGGGAAAATATTATAATATTATATGGCGTTCTAGGACTCTCGACTAGCACCATTAAGATAATAATGTTTGTTTCGGGTTGCTTGTAGACTGATCTAGTAGGCTGCGCAATAGATAGGGCCGCCATGCCGCTTTTCCAAACTAAATTATTATTAAGGAAAGACTTTAATATTAGGAGTTCTAAGGGTTGGCCGTTCTAGGTATATTAAGCTGACAAAAATATTAAATTTTTTTAAAAAGCTCATTTTGAAAGCTTTATCGAGATGAAATATTGACAACAAAAATATGAAAAACAAAAATTTTGGGGGAGAGAAGACCAATCCCCCTTTGGCTACGCCCCTGCACCTCACACAGAAACGGCTGTTGTATATTATTAGAATGCAAATTGCTAAATTGAAATTGTCATTCACACTTACTCCGCTTGACTTGGGTTGAATTGTGTTGCTACCTTAGCCATATTGATCAATTGGCCAAAATCAATAGCATTTTGGCCCAAACACGTCACGCGGCTTGATGTTGGCTTTTAGGAAGTGTCTAGCTGTCTATTAGCTTGTTTGTTTATGTCTTGACATTACTACAGCTTGGTATTCCTAATAAGAGCTTCATATGCGCTGCAAAGTATGCTACACTTATTTCAATCAAAGCTGTCAGAATGTACCTCCCTCCCTCACATTACTACATTTACCAACAAAATGGCTTAAATGTCAGTAATTAGGAGTACATATTGTTGTATGTACATACATATGTATATACGCCAGCTAAGAGCTACCATCAAAAATCGATAAGCGATACAAAATACATACAAATCTACAGCCACATTTAAAGCTGCCCCCAAAAATAAACTCAAATTACAGGTACATAGGAAAAATTCCAGGAACCGGTTGGTAAATGCTTTGGCAGTCAAGCGTAGACTTTGCTAAACGGATTTTAGGCGACTGGAAAAAGGGGCTGATTTCTTGAGCCTAATGGAGTTTTAATTGATGGTCTTGTACTTGGTTTAAATAAGTCATCATTAAAGGCGTTAGTTGCATAGCAACCAGCATGGAATTTAATGCGATTTTAGCTTCTACCTTGCAAAAGTATATATGTACAAGGTTATATACTTACAATTTGTAGTGCAATCGAAACGACCCGCAGTTTGGTCAGTCCATTTGACCTATTGTATGCCAAATAGTTAATTAGGTCAACCACATTAACTTCTAGATGTTCCCAGTTCAGAGATCACAGCTGCCCCCTCTTTCGCTCTCTCTCTCTCTCAGTTCACATGCTACATGGGTAATTAACACTAATTGTGGCATAATGAAAGTGGCAATACGTGCGTGAGGATAGTGCAAAAAATAAAGGGTCTCTAAATAGTTGTCTTCGAACTTGGGCTGCGGTTAATTTCGTTTATGTAAGCTGGCAATGCTGTGACTTTGAAAGTTTGATTACGGAATAGTTACAATGTTCAATGACGTCTCCCAATTGCCAAAAGTGATTATAAAAATCTTAATTTTTTTTACTAAACCATTTGAGAAATTGGAAATTTTTTGTTTTTTCAAGACTTTTTAATATTTTTCCGACGCTAAAAACAAATCATCATGACCAAGTTAAAGCAGGCAACACGTGGCAATGATGAAACTTAGGAAAATCGTAAAAGGAAACAAAATAAAATCAAATAAAAGTTCAGCAAACAAATCAGCATCAATGATAAGGCAGATTTTTAGCTGGAAGCGTTCTATAAATCAGCAAAGCTGCATCCAGCAATCTCAAGAGCTTCGATTAAAAACGAAGAATCATCTCATCATTACGGGTAAAAAATTCTAAAAACCTTTTTGAACTATTTACTAAAACTATTAGACTTAGTATAATATTAAGTCTAATCATCATTTTATCAGAATGGATGGAAAATTCCAAAAACCTTTTTAAAATATTTACTAAAACTTTAAACTAACTTAACATAGAAATGTTTAGAAAGTTCCCAGATATGCTCATATATGTATACTTACATCTATAAAAGAATTAGAAGTAGATTATTCAATTTTGGCCGGAACAATGTGAAAATTACTTTTATTACAATTTTATTCTGACCGAATTGCAGTTTTATTACTATTATTATTATTGGATAGAGCCGTAATAAGTAACTACGAAGAAAATAAATTTTTGTATTACATAAGTATTGTTATATATTTATTAATTTACAGATTATAAAAGTTTAGTAGTTTAGTATTAGTTAGTTTAACAATTTGCTTTATTTTTATAATTAAGGGTCATCAATCTTGAGGTTTTTTTTTTGTAAATGCAAAAAAACACAAAAATTTCAAATGAGTCGGAAAATCTTTATTATCATTCTTGGCATTCAGATACTCCCTTTCAAATGTTGGCCGTAGCTCGTCCATGCGGAGGTTCCAATTTTCGATGACGCGTTCGATCATAATCGGATAACACGGGTAATGTTGGCATCTAATGCTTCATTACAAAAAACACTTAAGACTTCATGTGGCCCATAAGAAAAAAGTCTGATCGTGTGATATTACGCGATCTTGGTGGCCAATTCACCGGTCCGGAGCGTGAAATTAATTGTTGACCGAATTGGTTCCATAAAATGGCCTAAGCGCGTGAAAAACATTCTTTACACAATGGGAATTTTCGAATTATAATTGTACGATTTGTAAATGTTGTTCGGGTGTAAGTACTTCCATGATGAAATGGCAATGAAAACTGAATAAAAACCACATTGCAACTTGACAGTAAAAAAAAATGTCTCAAGATTGATGACCCTTTATATAAAATGATATAATATACTTAAAGCTGGCCACTTAAATTTACAGAGTTAGATAAAATAATATTTTCAACTGAAACATAAATATTTAGTATAGATATGAATAAATATTGTAAGTGTAACGTTTTGTCGTTGAATAGCGAAAGAAAAGTGAACACAAAGTTTTGTGCCCAAGGAAAAAAAAAGGATATATATTATTATTTTAAATAATACTCCAAAAAGGTAATATTTGGGACTTCTGTGAAAGAATATATTTCTCATTTTAATAAAGATAGTTTTCATAAATCTTTAAAAATTGTTGCACCAAATCGATTTGGCCTATGTATACTTACTTATACCGGAAGGCGCGAAAACTTTTTTGGAAAAAGAAAAGATGATTTATGTATGGGCACTTTGAACAATATAAAATTACAAAAAAAAAACAAAAAAATAAATTTTTTAAAAGTCTGTTATGAATTAGTTGTTAAGTAGCGCTATATTAAGTATACGATTAAAATAGTCGCTATCATCCATTTAAAGGTATAAGCAAACAGCGCATGGCGTTACGTTACACTAAATAGAAGTGAGTTTTGACTGGGATTGCAAAATCGCCAATTTCTGCGAATAAAGTATGTCTTTTAAAATAATTTTTTTTTTAAGTAAGTAAGTTGTTAAATCAAAAACCTTTTTTTTTTTGTTATAAGCCTTACTATCGGCGTGACGTTACATGTCGGACGTCCAATTTTCATTAAACATTTTTTATATTATAAATAATTTAACCGCAGAATTGCTCGCCATCTTACAATTTTATTTGTAAACAAATTTTTAAATGATTTAATTAAATAATTTTTAAATAATTTCTTTAATAGGACAAGTTAGAATATATTTTAAATAAAATTTTTATTTTGCGTTCAGGGTAGATCTTCGTTTAGGAAATATCTTATTTAGCGATTTAGGAAAGTTTCAGAATTGAAATCAAGATAGTTTCTAAGAAAAAGTTTTTTAAATTTTTGTGTAAATTTGTTCATGCCAAAACGGCATGAATGGGTTAAGCCTAGTTCCGTGCTTAGCTTCGCTCAAAGAGCGTAAGACGCGCTCACTAAGCTGAGAAGCTGCAGAAGAGATGACTCGACCCCGCTCAGCTTATGCTGCGCTTATGCTGTTCTAAGCTGAGCGCAATAGAATTAGTTCTCCAAAACAATTTAATGTAAGCACACCCGTGCACGCGCATTCCCCGATTTGCCACTTCTTACATTAAACATATAATCACATATGTAAATACACCCATCAATACAACGAATAAAGACAAACACCTACAATTTCAACAACACCAACATCTCATTACTGGGCACGGGTCACAAAAGGTATCAGGAAATACTATTACATACACCTAACCACATCCAGGAATCCTCCTCACCTCAACAAAATTTATTTGGCTAAAAAAATGGTTCCTAAAATGGCTTAGTAGATTAATCCAAAAAACTGAAAAACACGTCTTTCCAAATTGAGCCGTAAATCGTTAAGTATAAAATTGAAATTTCAGGATACATTTTTTTATCTATAATTTAAATTGTTTGAAGATAAATTTTTAAAAGTCTTTAGGATCGGTTTATTGTTCGTCTTCCAGTTATACACATTGAGTGCATTTGTAACAAACGTTAGTATAAGTATAAAGTTTCTAACCCTGTTGGGGGCTATGAAGAATTCTATAAATTTAGAATAAATTTCTGGTTTCCGTTATATTGTTAGTTCACTCTTCGCTAAACTGCTCCTCGGAGTCGCCCTATCGGTAGCTACGCTACCGCCGGCGCTGCTCTTAGAGTCATTGCAGCTACTGAGCCCCCTCACCACATCAAGGTGGCGATCCCCGAGGTAGCCCTATGCTCCACTTGGAGTAACAGGATATAAGAAGAAGAAGAATTAATTTTTATAGTATTTCAAGCTTATATTTTATTGTTTTTCGATAGGTCTACGTTATTTCACAAAAAAAGATCAAAAACTGGTTAACTACAGAAAAGCAACGTTGCATATTGTCCAACTCGAATCATGAGAAAGTTTTTTAGAAAATTTTAAATTTACAATCAAGTATTTTCACTAATTTCAGGAAGCCATTTAAATGACATTACTTGCAAAATATTTGAATATATTTTTATTATTTATTATCCTTTTCTGCAACTACTTAAAGCATTAAAGCCTTCCATCCAGTTGAATTGAATTTGAACCAATAAAACTGAAGTTTAAGGATATCAGCAATTCGTCTGCACGACTTTTATACATACTATACTTTTATACTTTAGAAGTGCTGTGTCTGACAATACCCCAATTTTTGTTTTTCTTGAAGTTCCTGCCTGGGGTGGCAGTTTGGCCCGGGTTTATGCGATTGTAATATACTAGGTTTAAAAATTGTAGGATGCAGTTAGGGTATTCACGTTTAAAAGTTGCACAAAATCTCAACTGGATAAAGTGTGAACGCCCTTTTTTATTTTATGAGTAAACTAACGAATATCCATACACAAGTGCCAAAAACCTCACCTTTTTCAAATGCAAAAACAACAGCAACGAATGGGTCTCAGCGTTGACACGATCCAGGATCGGAATGCCTGCAGACGAATGTTGAGATCGCATACCCACACCTCAGGAGGAGCATAAGCGAGTCCGAAAAGAGGTAAACAAGGGTTAGGGAGAAGAAGACGTTTGTGCTTCTTCTTTCAAGATTTTTTTTCACCTTTGTTAATTTTAAATTTGCCGCGCAGCTACTTAGAGGTATGAATTGCTTAATTCAGTTAAATTTAATTAAAGTCACTTTGTTTACTTTTTTGGCGCTTTTTATATAATAAAATGGCTAAATATTCCGAAATACTAAAGTGTTGAAAATGCCACAAGCAGCGTATTTGACAAGACTTTCTCTTCAACTCAACAGCTGGCAACAAGAACAAGGTCTGGTTTGAAAAAAAGATGAGTTGAGAGCTAAAACACAACCCTATACATGTGGTTTTGTTTTGTTTCAACTCCTCAACTCGGCAGCAACCGTGAATACCCTAAATGCGAAAAAACACATTTGCCGTATTGTATTCACATATTTAGTTTCAATTATCGAAAGAATTTAAAAAAAGTGCCGGCGAATAAGTCGCTTTTAATAATCAATTGTAGAGAAAACATTTATTAAACTCCCTGACAGCACTGAGCATCTGTTCTTTAGTCTATAGCACCTACTTCAGCTTCAATAATGTGAGTGCCCTTTAATCCACATAATAAATTAAAGCCATATCTCACACAAAACTCTCTTGTCAGGTTTTGTGAAAGACCCTGTACGAAACCCTTGCTGCAACCTTTTGGCAATTTGTCAAGTAATTATGAGCTTTAGTGTTGAGCAATGTGCAAAAGTATGGCAATTTCTTGCGCCCAATTAGGTACTATAAATCAAAAAAATGTAAATTTATATACATATTTTTTTTGCTCATCAAGCCGTAATATGAATAAATCAAAGTTCTCGCCTCAATAACCTCTGAAGTCTGTAGCTAATGGAAATTCTGATACTTGCTTATGTCAAGTATCTTAGACTTAACCTTTGCCACAGAAACGTCTTGTGGTCTGTTTAAATTGACAAAACTCGTCAATTACTGATTGTCAGTTCCAAACTCAAAGTCAAAGGCAAAGTCATGGCTCAACCAAGCGAAAATACGACCCGAAAGACACTTTTTGCATTGCAAATGAACCGCTGACATTTCTATTCCTTCAAATGTCTAAAGCGTTATATCTTTTTTGCTTTTTAAAGCAACAAGTATGAAGTACACAAAAACGCACACAAAAGCACATAAAGAGACACATATATGCATGTATATCTTATATACACAAATACATGAACACATACAAGAAGAAGCAAATCACGCAATGCCAAAAAGACGCAATGCGTAAAAGTTTAAGGAATAAAACGAGTTGAAAGTAGAAAAATTTGCGGCATAGAAGTTGAAATACTCTCTACTTAAATTTTTTTTAGATATTGTTGGATTATTATACGTGAGGCGTATTTGTGAAAAAGATCTTTTATTTGATGACTTTTATATATATTTCCACAGAAAGGAAATTTCTGAAAAGTATGCAAAAGTTATTAAAAACTGACTACGAAGTAAAAAGTTCATACTTAGTTCAGATATAATGCTACGCTACGAGAAAAGCTTACATATTTGAAAAAATAAAATGTAAAATTAACTAACACTGTTTCAAATCATACTGGAAAAAGTTTTTTAAAAGACTTGCCCGATTTTACAACTTTTTCACTCCAAGACAAAGCCCATATTTATTTTTTAGGTAACGTTGCGTTGTTTTAATCAATAAGATCCATTGTTGTCATAGTTTTATAGTAAAAATAGGGCTACTTAGAGCTGACCGGGTGCTGACTACGAATGCCTGTATACGCAGTTACTGTTCCAAGACAGGCACCCACTTTAACCTTACCTTACCTAGGGCTACTTAATTGCTATTTCATATTTTGTTGTAGAAATGTAATGTGACGCTAAAATAGAAATGGCCATATTTTTACCGATAATCGTCTAATAAGTCTTATTTTAAAAAAGTCTGTAAAGTATTTCTGTTTTACTTGATGACTATCATGCTTCGCACGGCAACCAGATATGCTAAATCGGTACTCGTCCTCGGTTGTATGAAAAAAACGAAGCCCCCATAGCCCCCTTTGGTGCCACCTACATCTAAATAGTGCATAGAACTTTTCAAACCGAGTTTCAAGTCAATAGGCTATTTGAATTTCATAGCCTCCTTACAAATGAACTCAATGTATCTCCAACTTCCGCTTTTAGTTTACTGTCGATATAATGAAAATTAGTTTCCCAAAATACTTGCTCTTGCCCATGATGTAATGATGATGTAATGAATTGTGCAAGGTGCTGCATGAAACTGGTTAAATTTTTGGTCTAAAACAAAATAAAACGGACACAAACTTATTCGCAATAATTCAAGAAATAAACATTTTTTTGAAGTTTATTTTTTTTTTTACTTATGTGTTTTATATTAGACTACCAAGTTGTGGAAATTTTGATAAAAATTGGTCCACTGTTTCATATAGCTAACATGCAAAAATTGAATTTGTGCTCTCTTTTCAGAGAGACACGAATAATGGACCTGCACACCTTCTTATTTTCGGAGCATTTTTTGGCTTCTCTTACAATCCATGACGAGGTGTGAAGCTAGACTCACAGCATATAAGAGATAAAAAGCAATTGCTAAAACTGATACAAAGTTCTTGTTTTATCTGGATTTTCTTATCAGTTGTTCTTCTATATTCAAGATAGAATATAAAGATCTCTTTTTGGCTATGAATATTAACCCTCTACCATCCAATGCTTCAGGAGGGCTGAATCCTTTCTCCAGGGCTCTTACTAGCTATTCCGCATTGTTGTAATGTGGGATAGGATTTGATTGGTTCTTGGTTTGATATGCATTGAAGTATATCGGATCTAATTAGTTTTAAAATATGATAGCCAACTCAGCTAGATTTGGTGAACTTCGACCTGGCGTAGAATCATCGCGATCGTCGACCTCACTCAGTTCGTCCTTCCATCGAATGCGGTTACTTATCACTAACGCATAAAGTGTGATAGATCTAATTCTTTCTTCTCATATTCTACAATATGGTAGGCTGCTCGGATTCTGATGCAGAGAGCCCTGAAACATCGTCGGACATCAGGAGTAATATTTTTTATGGGGTGTTTTGAGGTTATACACAGTTAAAACAAAACGACTTGCAAATCCAGAGCCAGATCAAATGTACTATATGTTTTCGGAGTCGCTGAATTCAAAATCACAAGTCAAAAAAATCTCAGCAGGTCAATGCTCTGACATAATCCTAAAATTCCCCATAAAACGAGTTGATTTGGATGCTTTTTCTGAAAACAGGTTGTTGGGCTTTTTTCGAACCCGGATTCGGCTTCAGCGACCCCAAAAACTTCGCTGGATAAGTGCTCTAGTTAAAATATTTTGTGCGGCTTTTGAGGTTGGGATAAAACCCATACCACTTGGGCCAATTCTGTTAGATCACGATACATTTTTATTTGTGTAGCTGTGTTATCTTTGTGTATAGACAATGTTATATAGTAAAGTAAGGCGTTGAAATATTTAAAACTGCATTCCAAACCATATTTATCCATAATAAGACCTATGTAACTTTTTGGAAAAGCTGAAAGCCCATCATTGTACATAACTAATCTCTTACCTTAGCACAAAATTTAATTCTTTCAACTCTTTTTGTATTCGCGAACAGATGAATACTAATGTAATGTACTTCTATCCCATTGGATACAGGTTCTAAATATGCAGAAGCTTCAAACATGAAACTCAAACTCTTCCTAAGAAAGCCTGTATATCAGACATACACCACATATCCGAACGCATAGACTCGTACCTCACAAAATAAAAGAGTACAAAGAAACATTACGCAAATAGTATTTTGCTCTTTTTTTTTCTAGATACATATCGAAAGTAATTCAATCAGTCTAAAACGAATGTTTTGACCTACAAAACAGTTGTTAAGTTTATGCAAGACTACCCATCAATGTTATTTTAGTGGAATTAATTTCCAGGTACCATCCCGCCTTAATTTTAACTTAATTAATATTTTGAACACTTTTCATGACAAACTTTGGAATTGTGCCTCTCAGCCGCTAAAGTGCAGCCAGAGTTGCTTAACTTTTGTAGTAATAATTTAATCGCCAGGTAGTCTGAGAGTCAGCCGGATGCGCAGTGCAGTAGCGTGTCGCGGTGCCTGGAGCCATAGCTCTTGTTCTGGCGTGCCTGTGCTGAGTTGTCTAACTTCAACGCTTGAGTTGAGTTTGTAATTTGTTTTGCCAGGGTGCGTGTTATTGCAGTGCCAACGTTTGGAGCTGGGTTGTTGGCAAACGGATTGGCGGCATCGCGCTGGAAGCTTGGCACCTGCATTGGAGCATATCGTTAAAGCCTAGTACAAGGCGCAGCCACAGAATCTCATTTTGTCGTTTCAGTTTCAATTTCAATTTCAATCTCATATAAATTAGATGATACCCGCACAATTTGAACGCTAATAAGCAAAGACTTTGTTGTCGTGCTCTAGTCATATACATATACATATACATATACATATACATATACATATACATATACATATACATATACATATACACATATATAGTAGGTATATACATATGTCATCTGTAAGTATAAAGTATAAATATGCGAGTCAACGCTGCGTATGCGCAACATATTGCGTGTGAATTTTAATTAAAAAGTTTTCTTACTTACCACCAAGATAATCGCTTTGGCTTGTCTGTCCACAGTTCTCACCCAGAAACGCTCTTACTCTTGCTGCTGCTTGTTGGCTACTGTTGTTGTTGGCAGCTACGCCATGGCTGTGGTTCTTGTTGTTGTTGCTGGCATCGACGCCATTATTGTTGTTGCTACAGTTCCTGTTCCTGTCGATTGCCGTTGTCATTTGAATCGATTTTTTGCTCACTTTGAAAGCAATTTAAGCAGCAACAACTTAAGTATGTGCGTTGTCAAGTTTGCTTCATTTATATTTAATTATGTATAGTGGGTTCTCTGGATTTGGCTTTAATTAAAGTCTTAGAACCCACAAAGTCGGTAACATCGACCATAATATACCAAGCAACATGGCAGCAAAAGCAACAGTGACTACATTTTTGTTTTTTTCACGCATTTCTTTTATAATGCGCTGGTTGGTATTTTTTTTATTTTGTATACACTGTAACCAAAGGCTTAAGGGTATTAGAGATTCCTGCAATGCATTTGTGTGTAACAAGTGGAGGGCTACGAGCAATATAGCCATATCTATCTAGAAGAAGATAAGATCTTGGGACAGCAAATTTTAAAAAGAGCTATATATTTTTATATTGATAATTGACTCCATTTTACAGAGAAGAATACGATGATAACTTAATCTTTTATCGGTTAGGAAAGATTAAAAAAAATTCCGAATTAATTTGCCAAATACTTTAACTTAAGAAGCCTCTTTCATGGAAATGATCTTAGATGTAGAGTAAAAACCCATTTTTACCACTCTCTAAATATTCCCAGATCATCATATGAGGAAATATATTGCACTTTTTTGAAAGATGTTTCCTAAGAATATTTACAGCAAGGCTCAGAACTTCAGAAAGAGACTACTTATTGTATTACCCAGATAACCAAATGCATAATGCCAGCAGGATAGATTTCATCATTAATTTAATACGTTGACTGTTTGGGAAGTAGTCGCTTGAAGGAATAAAATAACTTTGTTCTGGCGCCACATGTAGAACTTAGTTTTGTGTTTCCCGAAGCAGTCCAAATGTTCACAAACTAATTAAAGCACACCAGAGAAACAATAAAAGTATTGAGTATGTTAAAAAAAAAACCTCCATGCTGTCCAGATCAGCACGATGTTACTACAAACAGTAGTTTTTCGTATTGCACAGAATTTTCAAGAATTATTCAACAAAAAACTCAGAACCCGAAAATGATTAACTTTAGGTTTCTAACCGTGCTGGAAAACATCGATACTTTGATGATTTTTACTGAAAAAAATAGATTTATCGTTTTATCGAAGTTTCATCATCATCATCATTGGCGAGACAACCCTGGTCGGGTCTTTGCCGGCTGTAGTTTTCGCCTCCATTCGTCGCGATCTCGGGCTTGTGTTGTGTTCTCCAATATTTCAGTCCTTAATTCTCTGCAACTTGGTCGACCTCATCCAACCATCTCAACTTCGGTCGACCTCTTCTTCGGTTACCCACACACTGTCCAAGCATTATTCGTTTAGGAGGATAGCATCGTTTGCTCTTATTAGGTGGCCAGCCCATCGTAATCGGTTTGTTTTATTATTGTTATTGTTATTATGTCGGGTTGACCGTATATACTATATAGTTCATGATTATATCGCTGCCGCCATATTCCATTTTCTTGTATAACTCCAAAGATTTTACGCAGGATCTTACGTTCAAATATTTGAAGGTTGTTTTCATTTGCCCTGCTTAACATCCATGTTTCGCTTGCGTAGGTGAGAACTGGTACAATTAGTGTACGGTACAGGAGGGTCTTCGTCCCTCTGTCTAAGAGATTACTTTTCAGATGTCTTTGCAGTCCAAAACAGATTTATCTCACGCGTTATACTATTGTCTATATTTACGTTGACACCGAGGTATTGAAAGTTTTCGGCAACTTCAAAATAGTAGTCACCAAGGCTGATGTTCTGGCCGTATCTATGTCTTATTGCTTCTGATGTTGTTGAAATTAGGATTTTAGTTTTTTGTTCATTTATTATAAGACCCATTTTTTTTGGCGTCTTTTTCAAGATTTATAAAACTTTCTTTTAGATATGGTAACGACGTAGCTATGATGTCTATGCCGTCCGCATAGGCAAGTTTTTGTACCGAATTAAAGAAAATGGTTCCCTCTGTTTTAACGATTTCCTGACAACGTATTCCAGGGCTAGATTAAAAAGAAGACATGATAGCTTGTCTCCTTGCCGTAGTCCTGCGTCTGATAAGAATTTGGTTGAGGTTTAAAAAGATATAATCAATGTTTTTTCAGCTCTGGTTTCTAGAAATTTGAAGCATAAGCAAAAGACACAAAAACTTAACGTCTTGCTATGCCACCCATAAATAAGCCTAATAAGCAAAACAATGCTGATCTTTTGCTGAAATAAACGCGCGCCATTAAAACATTCCCATACACCCCCTCTATGAACCACCTTGGCGCAGCTATCTGATTTTTTTTTTGAAGTGCATCCCACTTTCGGCTGCTTCAAGATTATGTATTCACTTTATTTTTATAATTGCTATATGCTTATGTGTTTATAAGGCATTGTATCGTCATAGGGGGTGGTTATGTACGCATATAGTATATAAGCATATAAACTTTTTTTGTTGTGCCCCTCAAGTTGCTAGGTAATTGCATGTGCAGTCGTTGAGTGCGTTGGAACATAAGCCACCACTAACTAACGCCACTAAACGTCAGTTATGTCCCGCTAGTAAGATTACTTGGATAATGTGGCCTGCCTGTTGATTGTGCGGAACGCTTAAGATGAGCTAATTAGCTAATGGGGGCTGGAAAGTTATGAAGCATGCTTGTAAAGTATAAATTGTAATAAATCAAAACTAATGATGAGCTGCATTAAATGAGTGGAATTTTTCTAGAAAGTATTTTTTTAACTGGAAGAGCCGGAATCCTTGTACTGACCGCAATTTCAGTAGCATTTTGACCCACTAGACTTCACGCACAACTTTAATTCAAATTTCCTGGACATCTGTAATTAACATTTACAAGTTAAATTGAAGGTGAGAGAGAGTTAACAAATAAACATACATAATTACAATAAGTACAGTCAAACTTCACTTTATCGAATTAGTAAGAAACCGGTTTACTATTTGTTTTGTTACTGGTTTGTTTGGAACTTAATTGGTATGTGGGAGGTAGGAGAAGCTAGAAGTTTTTCTCACTTGGCGATATAAATGTGTAAATTCTCAATATCGAATATTTTTTAAAGAATTTTCTTACACCGGTCCTCTGAGAAAACTCCGGGCCCGGCGGAATCCCTCCCTTTCCCCCCTCTCACGATGTTCCTGAATACATGGAAAAAATTAATATTCAAAAAGCTTTGATAATAATATTTAATTAAAAACTGTCTTTCTTCTTTTAAAATAAGCCAATGCTACATATTAAAATGACTTGGATTCACTTGCGGGGATTAGAAGAAAAAAGAATGTACTATTCGCTAATGGATCATGGAACCGCTTGAACAATGCTTCTTGCGAACGTTTACGTTTAAATTTTCTTTTCTCTTTATAGATGATTTGTATATAGTACCTAATCTTGGCCTTAAGTCCTGAAAGAATCTTAAAACTGTCTGCAGGCAGGTAATCAATGGAGATTCTTCCCTCATCATGCTGCCTCGCTGGGTGATCGAAGAGAACCATTTTTTCAGCTCAGTCTGGCGGAGATTGGGACTTAAACGTGACAATTGTAAATTATTATATTTAGTGGTTCTGAAATGACGTCAGTTATTAGGATAAAACCAATTTAGATTCGTTGCGTAAAGTTTTTTTATCTAGGTACTAGTGCTGGAGAAAATATCGATGGTCGAAGTTTAGAATCTTTATATATCGATGTTGACCAACAGAGATGTTTCTCAAGCACTACTAAACACCCATTTGATGAGTGCAGTAGTGCTGGAGAAACATCTCTGTTGGCCAACATCGATATAGAGATTTTAAACTTGGAACATCGATGTTTTCTCCAGCACTACTAGGTACCTAAGAGATGCAATACATGCCGTGGGATGGGTCCAATATTACAAGTGGAACCGGTAAACATTTTCCTGCCCAATCACTGGCATGTCTTAAATTAGTGGCCTTATTAGGTTATCGCTAATAAGGGTATATCCAAAATTAGGATTTCGATATACAAAATTTTGATAAACTATATACTAATGACACTGCTATAAATTTTAATACATATTTAATTAAAAAATTTTTTTTCTTTTAATTTTGGTAGGAGTCAATTATGTAAAGGATGTTTTTTTAACAGCGTCCAGATTTCCGAAAGGAATATCTCTGAAACCAGTTGTTACTTTTGACAAATTTTTATTTTTTTTAATTCCATTTTATTCAGTAAGGACTAACATTTCAACATGGTAAGATTTACACCACAACAACGTCTTCGAATCTTCGAGATTTACAATCAATATCAGTGTTCTGTTATAAAAACTTATAGATCACTTCGTACAATTGATGGACCGAATAATCGTCCATAAGAACGAGCTATTCGTCGTGTTCTTGATCATGTACACACTCATTTGACATTCCACGATGTCTGACCACCAATCAGAATGAAAACAGTACGGTCCGATGAAAATATTGCTGTGTAGAGAAAAATCCAAATTTATCGAATCGCAACGTGTTACCGTCCATGGTGTGATCGATACATAGCGATGATCAATGAATATTTGTTTCCAAATTTTTCGTGACATCGATGTCGAAGAGTTCTGGTTACAACTGTTGATTTACTGAAAACTCAATTCGGTGAGAAAGTTATTTCAAGAAATGCGCTCACCAACTCGCCGCCATTTTCGTGTGATTTGACTGCTTTAGATTATTTTCTTTGGGGACACGTCAAGTCATTGGTTTATGCAGACAAGCCAGCAACAATTGACGACTTGGAAACCAACATTAAACATGTCATAACTGAAATACGGCCTCAATGCTCGATAGTGTGGTCAAAAATTGGACCCACAGGATGCGCTTTGTAACTCGTAGTCGTGGTGGTCACATGCCAGAGATATTTTTCAAATATTAAGTGATACGAAATTGTCTATCCAATAAAACCACATTTGGAGTCATTACATTAATTTTTCTATGTTTTATTTAAGTTTGAAATCCGGACGGTCTAAAAAAAAAACCCTTTGTTTCATTTGTGCTCCGATATTGGATCTCCTGACTGGTGGCACAATTTCAGTCAGAATGCCATCTGCAAGAAAGGCATTATAAAATACCGAAAATGTGAACAAAAAAAAGCTTCTCCCAAGCCCAAAAATACGCACTAAATATAGCCGAATTTTACGTCGGAAACATATTTGTAGATAAACGAATCATTATGAAAATCAATTTGAATCGAATTGGGTATAATTTTATGATTAAACTTTCTTATCGCTATTTTTTCGTGAAATGAATCCAACCATTCTCATTCGAAATATTCAAATAGAAGAGCCACTCAGAGCAAATTCAGAGGTTACAACACCTCTATCTATATATTTCTACTATCGAAAACTAAGAAGTTTAATCGAATCGATTTCGAGACATCATCACTAAAAGCCTTTCCAAACAAAATATAGAATTAAACACTTATTTTTAAAGAAAGGCATATATTTTTTTTTTTTGAGCAATGTCCTTTTAAAGTCAGCAACGTCTTAATTTGGCGACCATTTTGGTAGAACTTGTTGGAAAGGTTAGTCCTTCGTCAGGTATGATTGCATGCCATTCCAATAATGACATTTTTTTCGGGATGAAAAAAGGCAGCAGTCTAAGAGACTAAGGGCCGTATGAATAGGGTCTTTGTTTTGTTGTAAATTAAAAAAAATATATATGTATAAATATGTATATGCACATATACCCATTTCTCTGAGGTAAATGACCATTAAATGATTGAGCTTAAAATCGTCTAGACAATTTATATATTGGACATAAATCTGTTAAAAAACAATAACAAATCTACAAATTTACTAGTTACTTTATGTTATGTTCTCTGATGTTTGACTGTACATAATATGTTAAAGCCAATTAATTTTCAAGTGGCCGCTTTGTTGCTGCGGTAGTGGCTAATACTCATAATTTAGTTATGAAGCACTGCTGCGTATACGCAATATTTCGTTTATTTCGTTTCTAGCGCAATAAAATTCGGTGCGAACTAAACAAAAACCACTTGCTTGATTCCGATGTTTGTGCGCTCTTTAGAAGCACGCACTCGCGCTCTCAGCGGCGCTCTTAGACGCCTACGGTCTCTCTTTGTTATGGCATGAGCAGCTGTTTGCGCAGCTGCAGCAAATTTACTCCGAAAATTGGGCAGCTAGCGCCATGGCCAGGCACGACTACACAGCGTATACGCAATATTTAGCTTAGTCGTAAGTTGAACGTGGTGTTGGCCGCAAGGGCGCCTCGGAAAATAAGCCAAGTGATAAAATAATAAACCACAAGTTTTGCCGCTGAAACCAACAAGTACCTAATAAAAGAAGCACATACAACTCTGTTAGTGTGTGTGTGTATGTGTGAGTGCTTGTATATATACACGCGAGTGTTGCCAAATGTGTGTGTGTGTGTGTGCTTGCTTTTTGTTGCAATGCAAATGTAATCTAAAACGCAACACCTAAAAGCATGCTTTATATTTTTATTATCGCGTTCAGTTGACTTTTTGTTTGTATTAAAAATGTTACTTTTCTTACAGTGTAGGTGTATGTGAGTGTGTTATAAGTGTGTGTGTGTACAAAATACATTTGCATAAATGTGCTTTGGCATGCGCTGAGTGTGTGTGTGTGTGTGAGTGAAGCGGCTCATGACATTTCCACTGAATAATTAATGTAATCAAGCAATTTTAACCCGTTTCATATCGTTGTAGCCCAGTTGCAACGACAATTCCGTGCGTGTAAATAAAAACAACATAACAAGAACAGCAGTGCTGCCAACATTTCTACATTGACGAAGAAAAACAGCCAAAGACAGCTAAATATTACTACTGCTTATTAACTTAAAACTAAAGAAAGGGTTAATGCAGAACTTTAATAATTTTTAAGTCGTTTAAAAATTGTGCTCAACTTCAAAGTTAAAGCGCGTTTGAACCATAAGCGTCAAAATCGTTCATAATCGAATAAAAATGTAACTATTTTTTTTTTTTTTGACAGTTTTGAAATTAAGCTTAAAGACTAAAGATAACAACGTAGCTTTCTGCTAAGATATTGCAAGTGACAGTTGAAAATTTCATTACCATTTTCATCATTTAATTATAAAATTTAATTTTGTTGATTCCATTGATATGGACATACGATAGTATCGTCATTCGATTTTTGCGGCATCGATTAATTTTAATTAATTGTTTCGTGTCTTTATTTTATAATTTGTAATAATTAGATGTAGATCTACAACGTTTGGAGATGCAATACGATAAATTGCTTTCAATTTCTATTTGAAATATTATATTTTAATGCATTTTTCAAAATTAAAGACTTGTTTTTTTTTTTTTATCGATAATGTCTTTTTTAATTAATAAGTTAGCAAATTCAATTATTTTCAATCATTTTTTGTAATAGACAAGATACTTTGCTGCGACATTTTCGCTGACAGTCACTTCTGCTATTTTTCTGAGTTTTTGGGAATCGCACAGAAACATATTTTACTCTTTATAATGCGAAAAAAAATCGTTATACGGAAACCAAAAACCTTTGTGAGTTTCTTTCATTTGAAAAAATGAATTTTGAATGAAATTTTTTACGAAATAGCTGTGTACTTGAGAAAAAATGCGTACTTGCTAAAAATTGTAGAGCAGTTCGTTTTGGGCAAGTTTGAGTATATTTGCAAAAATTTAGCTGAATCTCAAAGTGTATTAAAAAAACTAAATAATATAATTAAAATTAATAATGTTATGAAATAACATAAATCGTGAAAAAATATTAATATGCTTTATTTTTTTTAACAGTATACTCACTTAACGCTGTTTTCAATTTTTTTTTTCCGCAATCAGACATTAAAAATCAAAAACCGCGGGCAAAATTGCAAAATTTGGCAACACTGAACAGCAGCAATAAAAACAACACTAATTGACCTGTTAAGGCACACTGTTCCCAGTGTGTGTGTGATAAGAATGTGAACGAATTTATGCACGAAAATATTGCTTTATAATTACTACAAATGAAATACTACACTACAAGAAAACACTGAGCTACTTTTAAAAGCAGGCAACGAATTCGCTAACTCAACTAAAATGCAACTTCAGACCAACAACAACTAAACTACGCTAACTACAAAAAAAAAAAAAAAATTCAACAAATCTATTTTTCGAAATATATACATGCACATACTTTATATACATATATGTACTAACACTACGCTGTACTATCATGACTATCATAACTATATAACTAAAAGCTTCTAAAATCTTCTCTTATTGAGCAAAAAGCCATCAAGCATTTTAAAAACAAATAAACATGTAATAAAAAGTGCTGACTGCTAATTTTTCGTTAATTTTCGGCAAAACAAAAGTGTCTGCAAATAACTAATAATAATTTTGAAATTTATATGACAGCAACATACAGCTGCTATGCCAATTTCCAACGCGTTGAAACAAATCCAACAACAAAACGTATTCCTCACCAGCCTCTGGTTATTGTTAAACATTTCGATGAGCATATAAATTAAATTCAAATTGAACAGAGAGCTTTGACACAGAAAGCTAATGGCCACACAGATACACACACATATGTACATATGTATGTACTTATATATATGTAGATAAATGCTAGAATAAAAATACGACATCTTAAGTGCCACTAAGCAATATGTGCGTGCGTGTTTTACGTTTAAACGTTTAAAAAAAATTGACACAAAAAAATATAGAGCCAACAGGTTACTTAGTAAAGCAGACAACAACAAACAACGGATCACAACAAAAGATAAGAGAATAGCAGACAAAAGGAATCGCAAGAGAGCGGTAAGTACACAAACAATAGAAAAATAAAGATCAACAAAGAAGGCAACAAAAACTATCCAGCTCTTGTCATATGTAAATGAAATTTTTTATGTCCGGTAAATACAAAAAACTGACCATGTCGCAAAGTGTCATAAACAATTTTACAACACTTTTTTTTTGTACCCTGTCAAGAGATAAAAAGTGCATAAAAGAAGAGAGTGTAGCTATGCCCAGGTTTCCACTTCTCCACCCTTAAGCACTACCGCCAAACCAAGCGTCTGTAAATCTAAAACAACAAAAGCAATAACTATAAAACAAAACACAAAAATGCGCTTGAATTTTCCACTTATAGGTGTTTTTGCGTGTGTGTGTGTGTGGGTGAGAAGGACCTTCGTAAGCGAGAGAAAAGGCAATGACTGCAAGACGGACAGATTTTAAAAAGCAAAAGGCTACAAAAACATTGGTTCAGAAAAGAAAAACAACACAATAATAACATAATTGGCATATGCCGACTATTATATACACTGTACTCTAGGTTTTCAAGTTTTTATAAGCTTACAAACTCTGATCAACTGTGCAGATAGTTTACAAAATTCACAAATTTTTTAAAAAATAATATAAAATACAAATTTTTTATTTTAGGTGTACCTGGGGTACAAGAATTCCAAAAATAATAGTCATGTACATTTTTATAAGTTGCAAACTCAAATATAAAATCTTCTGATTGCTAAATAAATTCACAAGCTTTTGGAAAAATATAAAATTTTCATGTTATTAATATATTATTCAAGAGTATACCTGGAGTACAAGAATTCTATAAATGTATTGATAAATGTCAAATATTTATAAGATGCAAACTCAGATCAGAAATCAGCTGATTGGTAACTAAATTCACCGATTATTGAAAAATATAAAATTTTTCACAAGCGAATATTTATACCCTGTACCCATAGGTACAAAGGGTATACTAGATTTGTGCAATGTATGTAACGGCAAGAAGGAGGCGTGGCAGACCCCAAGTCCTTTATACCAAAATGCTTATCATAACCTCGGGTAGCGATTGAGCCATGTCCGTCTGTCCGTCTGGCCCTCTGTATGAACACCTAGATCTCGGAGACTATAAGAGCTAGAGATACGAAACTTTACTATCTGAAGCGCATATTTCCTCAGAAGATCAAGTTTGTTGAATCATGTCAATATCTTTCCCTGTTCCCCCGTAGCAGAGTTTCGCGGTTTGTAGCTGGACCGTTTAATATTTTAATCTGAAATTTAACAGAGCAACGCGTTGTGGTTACATGCATCTGTGTGTCAAAAATGAACAAAATCGGACAAATTCAGCAAAAGTTATAGTCAAAACCGTTCAAATTTCAGCTCCCCTTGCCTATAAACTGCGTCAATATTTGACTCTACGTAATAAGAGTAACAAATGACCTAGAATCACCAATTTTGGTAAGCTGATTTATGTGGCTCGAATGAACAAATCCACATCCAAATTTTATCAATGCGACCCCCCAACCCCCGCGTTTTCTCCCACACCCCTCAACATATCCCCTTGAAACTTGCCCCATATACTTAAAATAACTTCTTTGACATAAATTTCGATTTCTATCAAAATCGGTTAAAATTTGCAGAATTTATAGGTATAAATATCGTTTCGCACCAACAAAAAAAAAATTCCAATTGTAATGTTCTTAGAAGGAATATGCAGGAAAAAAACTTTTTCGAGAAAAAAAGGTACATGGTATTACACTGTCGGCCACCGCCTCGACTGTATTACATTTTTTTATCTGGGAAGTTAAATATCCTCAAAGTGTTTACTTCGAGTATGCGATGACAACCCTAAATATTTTATAAGCTTGGAAACTATGAAATAAAATAAGCTTGTTGTTGACTAAATTCACCAATTTAATTTTCATAAGTAATTCATATCCATTAATAATAGTAATGCGATGACAACCCTCTACGATGTTGATGATTTTTGCTTTTGTCATATAGTTAGGTTAGGTTAGGTTGAATAGGCAGCTCAGTAAACTGAGATCACCCAGAGACCATGAGGTCCATTGTGTTGCCTAATTTGAGAGGGAAAGAAAGGAGTTGGAGAAAGGGTGGGGAAGGGAAGGGAGGAGGATCGGCACTATAGGACATCCCTAATCGCCTAAGTCTCTCCTATTACAGAACCAATTTGAGGATTCGACAAACGCAGCCAGTTCCGCAATGGGCACATGAGCCAAACTACCCAGATCTTCAAAGAACGGTTTACCCAGAAACTGGGTTCGTCTTCTTTGAAGCGCAGGGCAGTCACACAGCAGGTGTTGGATGCTTTCTGTCTCCTCCTCGTCCCCGCAGCTTCGGCAGAAGTCGTGATGGGGAACATTCAGCCTCTCAGCCATTTGGCCAATGGTGCAGTGCCCCGTTACAACTCCTACCACCATCCTAGTCCTGTTTTTGTGTAAACGCAGGAGTTCAGCTGTACGCTTTGAGTTATACCTAGGCCACAGAGCTCGAGAGATGCGACAACCGGACACCGTGTCCCATTCTCTTCTCGCTAGAGCTCTGGCCGTCTCCCTGATTTGCGAAACAACGTCCTATGGTCTTTCTATGTCCGTGACCGCAAGGTTGGCAGCCAACGCTGATCCGTTCCTGGCACACTCATCAGCCTCCTCGTTACCAGGGACGCCTGAGTGTCCCGGTACCCAGCAGAGGGTGATTGAGTGGTGTTGGATACGGTTGAGCGCAAGCGCCGTCTTACTGATCAGTTTGCTCTTTAAGGTATACGATGACAGAGCCTTGATTGCAGCCTGACTATCGACCAGAATTATAACGTTCCTTGGACTTACGCCCACGGTATCAATAAGTCTAGCCGCTTGCCAGATTGCATAAATCTCGGCCTGAAAAACGCTACACCAGTCAGGAAGACGGAATGAGAGCTTTGTAGCAAGCTCTTCAGAGAAGACTGTGACCACAGGTTGATGGCGTGAGAAGATTAAGTGCCCGGAGTCTCGCTGCGCTTCTCGCCGCCACCGACTTCAGGAAAATGCCCACTGGATCCAGGTTCAGAATTACATCCAGGGCTGCCTGAGGAGTGGATCTCAAGGACCCGGTGATACCGAGGCAGGCTGCCCTTTGAGCCCTCTGAAGGTTGTGAAGGTGAGATTTGGTGTTAGCCGCCTTCCACCATACCAACGCCCCATAAGTTAAGATAGGTCTGACAACTGCTGTGTATAGCCAATGAAGGATATACGGTTGCAGTCCCCATTTCCTACCAAACGTCTTCTTGCAGGTGTAGTAAGCACCTAACGCTTTTTTCATTCTTTCTTCTGGGTTTCTCTTCCAAGAGAGTTTGGAATCCGAATGACACCCAGATACTTAGCTTCCATAGATCTTTTAAGTTGTGATCCATTGTCATATTGTTACTAGCCAATATTTAATACGTATTTTTTTTTTGTAGTAAAAATTTCAATTATTTATCGAGTATTTCGATTTGTTTTTAATGTTTCTTTGACAAGCCATAGCTTCTGAGAGAAAAAGGAGTATTTGAACAAATTTGGTTCAATAAAAGATACAATATTGAAATTGAAAAATAAATTTTGATTTAAAAAAAAAAATTTGTTCAACATTGTAAAACAATTTTTTTTTACTTCAAAGTTAAAAAGTTAATAAACTTCTGTCAGAAATAGGATTAATTACATTTGAAACGCGCAAATTCATGGCGAAAAACTGAAACAAAAAAAATTAAAAAATCGGTAGCTCTTTTAGTTAAGAAAGCTATGCTTATTTCAACCTCCAAAGGCACTAGTAGATTGTACGTTGTAATTGAAAAAGATAGATAATAACGTCCAAAAAATTGATTTTAACATTTCATAAAAGATTTTGAAAGTAGGAATAAATATCATATCCGCGTCTAAAGATATTCAAGGTCAAAAAAGTCAGTTTTTTGGAAATAAAATTTTACTCGTGCTTCAAATGTTTTTTAGAATATTCCGAAAAACAGAACGTCGTAAAGTTTTGTACCAAATCTTTTCTTTTTGTCCAAATTTGTTCATGTCTCTCTTTCAATTCCTGTTATCCCCAGTGGGACATAGGGCATGTAAAGGGGGTTTTAGAGAAGCTGAGGTAGCTGTTATCAGCAATCTAATTCCTCAATCCCTACTTTCACCACCCAGTGGTACACCCTGCTAGCCTGAGCAACCGTATTGAAGATGAGCTAAACAACCCGAATGGGAGGTACGGTCAGGGTTAACGAGAGAGGGAGTTTCGGGAGGGGTTTCTTCGTCATATATGATTTAAAGGTCCCCCGAAGTTCTGCAGCGTCTGTCTCGGAGCGAGCGGCCGCAAAAAGCGTCTGTTCCTCAGGTTAGAGGTCATTTTAAACATGAGTACCCGTACGGAAATGAGTCTCAATCTGACTTGGAGGTGCAAAATTCATGTTGAAATGGAAATAGTTCCACAATTGAAACCTCAAATTTGTTCATGCTCCGTACATTGTTATTGGTATGGTCTTGATTTTTGATAACGATTAAGTGCAGTCACGCCACGCTGTTTGATGTGTATCTAGACCACAAAAGGAGTTCAGAAACGCCTTAAGGCTTGATTATATAGATACTTACTGGCGACTATGTTGTCGCTGATCAAAAAAAATATACAACTAAATAAGCTAGGTACGGTAAATTGTGATAAATCTGCCCAATAACAATAAAATTTATTTACTACTATGTCAAATGTTTTATAATAACTTAAAAAAACTACTGTTAAATGTTATCTTTGATAAGAAAATAAATTTTTTCAAAATTTTGAGTGCACAATTATAAATAACGTGTTAAAAAAAATTACGTATGCGCAATGTAGCCTAATATGGGTGGTAAAAGTTCGATTACGGGGTAATACCAGATTTTTTTTTCAAAGAAACTTAATTTTTTATACGAAATGCAAATGGGTGACGATATTAAACATATTTTGAGCTACAAATATTAATTTTTCCAAAGTAATAAAAAACAAAATGGCGCCTGTAGAGGACTACGAGTACATGACTAATTTTCGGAGAGGCTTCCACGGCTGCAGCTTTTTTATGTCACATTGATCTGAAAAATAAAGACTTTTTTTCCTCTTAATCTATGGACCAAAAGCAAGTGAACCACGTAGGGGATTTCGAAAATATCAATTAAAAAAAAAAATGGCATAAGTTTGAAAAAAACTATTTTTTTGCAAATGGCCCAAATGGGTTTTTGTTTTTTTTATATGAAGTTTTGTCATTCCGTGCGAAAATTTTCGAACTGCGTATGGGCCTTAAAAGAAAAATTATAAAAAATGAGTTGTTAAATACAAATTATTTATTATTTTGACGAAATCCTTCGAGGTCCATTTTAAAATAATGCTATAAAGATTGCATCGAAATTTCAAATCGATTGGAAAAAAAAAATAGACTGAGGTATTTGTGAAGCCATTCGAAAAAAAGTGGTTTCGAGAAAAACTCGTTTAAAGTTTTAAAACTGGGCCGACGCTTATAGCAGGGGAAATTTCTTTTTTTTAAATCATAAAATAATTTCTAACATAATCAAAATTAGCTAATAAAAAGATACAGATTTTCTTAAAGGCTAATAAGCAGCAGTGTAAATCCGCCTGAAAGAAAACAAAACTGCATTTAAAAAACACAATTCTTAGCTTTTTTTTCATATGAAGTTTTGTTTTCTTTCAGGCGGTTTTACACTGCTGCGTATTAGCCTAAAGATTGTACACTGGTGTTACACCTTAAAAAATTTATGCGTGCTATCATTATCAAATCCACCAAGTTAAAGATCGCTACAAGCACATTTCGACTTGCTTTTTCAAAAATGAAATATTTAGTCCAATATGGTATGCATCGAATAACATTTTATTCTCCTATCACTTCTTCTGTGGGAACTTTTTTGGATGCCCTGTGCCACTCATCCTCTAGTTCCCTGATTTAATGTTGCTTCCGTCGACGTACTAGCAATGCGTTTTAAAAATTTCCAATTGTTTCGAAAATGTTCCCAAAATGAAAACAATATTTATGGAGATTACTTAAAAGCATTTCTTGGCAGTTGGCCTACAAATCAATGAAATTAATATTGAATAATAATATTTATGTTTATAAAAACATCAATTAATTTTTCGCGGATGTGGAAATTGTAACAGTGGCGAAAATGCAAAGACTATAAAATGCAAATTTTATGATAAATAATAAATACATTTACACAGTCCGCAAATAAACGATATGTAGAATTTTGATTTTCTTTTCACTAGAGAAAAATTCAAACGACAATAAGAGAAGCGATGAGTCAATCTATCTCAAATATGATTTGTTTGATGATAGTTCAATGATTCACTGAATTGCTTAAAATTATTCACATTGCCTTTTATTTACATAAATTATGGCCGAATATTAATTTATGACGAGTTACAATTTAAATAATAGTGAAAATAAATAAAATACTTACATACTCTTTCAAAACGTATAAAATACAGTTTTTGGCAGGTTTTTTCTAAAAAAAAAATGTGGTTTCTGTCATTAAAACTATATCCAGCCATAAATCGTATTTATTGCATAGTGTAGGCAGTTTGTTGGATATAAAAAACTCATTAGGCGGAATGACAGCACATTAGCCAGAAATAAAATGAGAAAATGCTAATTACTTCTTTTCCAATTAAGGAAACTAAATACCATTTATTTAAGTGTTTTTTAGGAATGCCATATATTGGCTATTAAGCAAAATGCTAATTGTTAGAAAAAAACATTATGATTACTTCAAACATCAACGGATGGCCATTATGTAGATGTTTGGTAAAGGATTCTATCTAATCAACACGAGGTTTCCAAATCAGAAGAAAATTTTGTAATGCTTAATTTTTGTTGATTTTTTAGTTTTTGTCTATTTTTTTAATTTTTATAGCCCAATGCAAAAAGTCTTAGAAGTCAGCAATATATATGCTGCTACAATTAAAATAGTTTAAACAGAAATACATAATTTTTCGGAATTTGCTTATTTATTGTTTAGATACAATTTTCTTTAATTGCTAAATTTTTATTATAGAATTTTTTAATATTAGTAATTTAATACAAATTGAGTTGCTTAATTTAAAAAAGTTTTACTTGTACCTAAATAAAAGTCAAGGAGCTAGAGGAATTTTGTAAATGTGCGATTCTATTAAAAATGTAAATTATTTATTGAATAAAAAATTTAATTTTTAAATTAAAACTAGGAGCATCAATACAAGCAATATAGTATAAAATTGTGTCCTATTATTTGATACGCAGCTTTGCATCATTAAAAAATTTTTTTTTTTTTTATATTTATATCCTGTACCTTATGGTACAAAGGGTATATTAAGTTTGTACAAGCCGAAAAAGTACGTAACATACAGAAGGAAATATCGGAGACCCCCCAAAGTTACCTTAAGTATGATCAGAGTGACTAGAGAAGTCGATATACCCATGTCCGTCTGATCGTCTGTCCGTCTGTCCGCCTGTCTGTATGAATGCCTAGATCTCAGAGATGGTAAGAGCTAGAGCGGCCAAATTTTCAGATTAGATGCGTAATCAGGGGAGACAAGTTTATGTTACTTTTTCGATATCGGGCTTATTATATAGCTCCCATAGGGGTGTTTCAGAGGACCTAAAAAAAAAACAAAAGTTTTTGATGGATAATTCGTTTGTTTATAAAGCTTTTGTTACCAAATTTGTAATCGGAGGTTTTTTAGAGGCCCCCAGCACTGTTCCAAATTTTTCAAAAAAATCAAAATCGGTTGACTATATCATATAGCTTCCATTGGAACGATTGGTCAAAAAAACATTTTTTGTACAAAATTCGTTGTGTTTCGTTTCTTTGTGAAGATATTGCAACCAAATTTGGCATTAAGAAGTTTTTTAGAGTACCCAAGCACTGTACCTAATTTGATCAAAATCGATCGACTATATCATATAGCTTCCATAGGACCAATCGGTCAAAAAAACGATTTTTTTACAAAAATCTGTTTTCTGTTTTTTGTTTGTTTATATCGTAACCTAATTTCGCAATCAAATATCTTTTGGTGTTCTTAAGCAATATACCGGATTTTATTGCAAGCAGTGGTACAGGGTATCCCAAAGTCGTCCGCGCCCGACTTTAACGTACGCCATCTTTAAGTTTATGTCTTCTTGAGAGCACCATATTATGACGTGATATAGCCCATAACCTGCTGACGACCATAACGCTTCCAATGATATCTGATTTGTCAAATTATAATAAGCCGTTTCAAAGTTTCACGGGAACAGACGAACATTCATTCATACCGGTCAAACATATAACCTTTCTTTTTACTGCGCCGTAGCCACGTATTAAGAGAACTTACTTATTTTGAGCTAAATTTTTGTTATTAAAACATAATTAAGTACATTATAATAAAGTCTTTATATAAATTCCTTTTAGGAGCTAATAGAGAAAAGTTTCAGACCATAAATTTTTAATGGAATTTCCCTATCGAATTAATATTTAGCAATTTATTGCAATTATCTTTGAATGTGTTATAAAACAAGTTTTTAACAAGGCCTGGTAAAACTTGGGATTGCGACTTTTAACACATCAGAAATCATGCATGCTTCAAAATGTCATAAAAAAAAAGTTGGATTAGTCAAGTTAGGATTCCTGACGGAAAAATAAATAATATCTGTGCTAAGATATTTTTCAAGAAGTGGCATGTTTCGACATATGGTCAAAATTTATAAATTTGTAAGGCACAGTAAATCCGCTTAGCAAATTTTGACATTTATAGGATAACCCATTTGTTTAAAATAAATATATTTCGAAAATATTTAAAATTCGAGTAAGATATTGCATTAAAAAACGTAATTTTTTTCTATAGCCAAAGGGATATGCGGGGGTCATAGGAGTCGACAAATACATTTTTGACATGCATTTTTGTTTTTACTTTGTCGCCTCTTTTTTGGGAAAATTGACGAAATCGTTGGGAAAATGAACGAATTTTTGATATTCTCATAATACAATCTCCAAGTTCAGCCTTGAAAACTCTGGTGCTAGGTGTGGGGGGTACTCATTTAGGAAGTATATCGATTTCCTGAAATTTGACACAAAAATTAGTTTTTTGTTTTTATTACTCTCCGAGTGACCTTTTTTTTTTCTTGAATGAGCAAAGCATAGTTTTGTATTTTTTTGAATGTGCAAAAATAAAAATGGAAATACAAAATATTTAATATGATAATAAAATGTATTTAATAATAGATTTTTATAGAATATATTTACATGATAAATCAAGTTCATAAAAGCAAATAAAAAAATATTCATAGGATAATATTATGTACTTGAATCGTAATATGTATGTAGTTCATAATCTCAAACGAAGATAACATGTTTTTGTTTCAAAAGATTTTAATCTTGAATGAATATTTTTTAAGTTTTTTTAAGCTATTGCATAGCTTCTCTCTGGGGCTTTGAGCGCGGCGACCGAATCAAGAAATTCCGTAACGAAAAAACCTAATTTTGAAACAAAGTAATCTGCGTCAAATAAGTATTCCCTTCAAATTTGTTTCCAAATGTGTTAAGCTGAGAAAAACAATTTTTTAGTTCATTCTCTGCTGAAAGCTCGAAGTGAAAACATCGTTTAGTTCTAAATAAAATAAATTTTCTTTTCTATTTCTTTATACAAGCTAATATAAAACGAGATACTGGCTCTTAGGCATAGGCAGTGATGCGCGTGTACATGCACGGCCCTAACTGTATATCACCCAGTGCCAATGCAAATTACAAAAACAATTTCGAGCGTTCTCTCACTTACTCTCTTTGCTCTCTGATCTCGTGTGCACAAAAAACCACCCTTGCGTATATTTGTTGTTGGCCCACAGATTTTCAATGTAATTTGTTGTTGCTTTTCGTTTGAGCATGCACTTACAAAAATCGGTATGAGATTCTTTCGCTTTTTTTTTGGAAACTTGTTAAATGGGACTTTTAAGGCATTGCTTGCAAACAAAAACTAGTTATGGCCCTGTACCTTTCAGTACAAAGGGTATACTAGATTTATGCAATGTATATAACAGAAAGACGGTGGCTATAGGTAAAAACATATGAATGGAAAATATATTTTTTTTTAAGTCCGGTGGTAAATAGATGTTTTTCGGGAAATCCCTTGCGAATTTCATCTATTTTTGGAAGCACATATGAATGTGCGTTTTCAAGCTTAAAATTAATTTTAAAAAAAATGAGAAGTCGATTAACAAACGAACATTTAGAGCAGGAATGTGCACGAAGAGAGCGGCCATAATTGTAAATGTATTGGTATATGCGCAACTGAAAAGTGAAAATGGCTTTACGCGCCATTACAGCTATTCTGTCAGTGCACGCTAGCATTTTTTCGTTTTGGCTTTTTACTTCGGCAAGTGCTCGGCTCGTGTCTGTGTGAATTCTCATTTTCAGAGGTGGGCACGAAAAATAACGGAAAGAGCACTTTTTGGTTGTGCGCCTATCTTTCGCCACTGACAAGACATAACGGAAAGAGCACTTGGTACAAAAAACGCCTTGGCTCTTTTTGCACCGAGTGCTCTTTCCGTTATGTCTTGTAAGTGGCGCTAGCCAGACGCACACGCAAAAAACCGAGAATGTTACAAAAACAAAATACACACAGTGTGCGCTTTTATGGCCCTACTCGAGCATCCCTTTTTAGACCGTAACGGTAGCTTTTATTAGTGCTCGCGGCCGAAAAATTCGCACAAGTACACTGAGCACAGAAACATAGTTAATTTGGCAACTGTAAGACCCAGTAATTTTTTTGGTAAATTAAAATTGTCATATAAACTCATATGACTTTTCTGTTTCTTTGAATGTGTTGCAAAATTTCGTGTAGTGTACACGCACAAGCAGATCGCCGGCGACGCGCCGAGTTTACAAAAACAAAATACACACAATGTGTGCCTTCGCTCGACTCGCAGCAACTTACAAAAACAAAATACACACAATGTGTGCCTTCGCTCCACTCGCAGCAACTTACAAAAACAAAATACACACAATGTGTGCCTTCGCTCGACACGCAGAAATTTACAAAAACAAAATACACACAGTGTGCGATTTTTATGGCCCTACTCGAGCATCTCTTTTTGGACCGTAACGGTAGTTTTTATTAGTGCTCGCGGACGAAAAATTCGCACAAGTACACTGAGCACAGAAACATAGTTAATTTGGCAACTGTACGACCCAGTAATTTTTTTGGTAAATTAAAATTGTCATATAAACTCATATGACTTTTCTGTTTCTTTGAATGTGTTGCAAAATTTCGTGTAGTGTACACGCACAAGCAGATCGCCGGCGACGCGCCGAGTTTACAAAAACAAAATACACACAATGTGTGCCTTCGCTCGACTCGCAGCAACTTACAAAAACAAAATACACACAATGTGTGCCTTCGCTCGACTCGCAGAAAATTACAAAAACAAAATACACACAGTGTGCGTTTTTTATGGCCCTACTTGAGGATGTATTTGCGACCGTAACCGTACTTTTTTTCTTGATGTTGTTGTAGTGCTCTTTCCGTTATTTTTCGTGCCCACCTCTGCTCATTTTCATTAGGCCCCCACGGGCTATGGGTGCACATCACTGATTTAGAGGCATTATTAAAACTATCAATAACTAAAATAAATATAGATATTGACCAATTTTTAAGTTCTTTATAAATATATGTACCTCAATTTTTTTTCATTATTTTTTACCACTCTTATAAGAATGTTTATACAATTTTTTTCAGTGCACACAATAAACCGTAATAACTGTTAACTTTAAATGTGTTAGTGTTTTTCTTTATATGTATTGGTTTTTGCTCTTCCATAAGCAGGGTTTGGACATCCCTGCCATAAGTGATTGCGCGCGGGTGTTCAAGTAGAGGCTTTAACGGACAAGGTTGTAAGCATGTGGCGCTGCTCTTATTTGTGGTCGATGTGCTGTTACTGCTTTTTGTTTAGTTTAATGTGGGTTTGAGGATCAACAAACCCAAATTTCATCGCGATCCTTGACTATATTTTCCATTAACTTCAGCTCTTGCTCTAACTATACATAAGTCGCAAGGTGGAACTTTTGACGAAATAGTATATGAGTATAGTAAAGCACATTCTCAGGAACTCGTTTATGTTGCGCTCTCTCGGGTGACTAATATTGAAAAATTGTATATCACAACAAAAAACGAAAATTCTACATTCAAATTTTATCATAATCGAAGGCAAGCTGCATCGACTGCATCTTTGTTGCAAGAATTCAAAAGACTGTCTTTAAATAGTGTTCAGACGATAGCTCAAAGTTTCAAAGATTTCATTAGTAATAGAAATGGCATTTCAATAATGACTTTCAATTGCCAAAGTCTAAATAGTCACAAATACGATTTACAAGATTCAGTTACGAGACAAACAAATGTGTTACTTCTCACCGAAACTTGCATGACGCGTGATAATCCGATTGAAATACCTAATTTCAATTGTATTGTTCAATTCAAACGAGATACTTTTCCAAAAGGTGGGGTAGCTATTTACCAAAATAATAATAATGTTACTAATATTATGACTCCGAATATTGAAATAATTATTGCACATGTTAGCGATGTTAATGTTAGGCGCTCATTTGTTGGAGATATTTGTGCGTGATTATGCAAACTTAGAAATGGCCCACACATAGTCATGGTAGCAGTTTACATTTCTCCAAATCCAAAATTAGACAAGGTAGAGCATTTTATTCATCGCACTTTACTGGAGTACACTGAAGAAGGGTCGAAAATACTTGGTACAAATGGTAATAAATTTCCACTTATCTTGGCTGGCGATTTCAACATCAACTAATAAAAAATCAGAGCGGTTGAAAACTTTTCTTTCGCAAAAATTGAATTTAAAAATGAATAATGATCCACAAGAATCCACAACAAAATATGGGACCACTATTGACGCGGTATTTTCAAGATATTTAGAGGATATGAAGTCTCAAACTTATGTTTCTTATTTCAGTTACCATAAACCTATAGTTTCAATTATAAAAATTCCTGAATAACCTACATGTATTTTAAGATAATAAAAATATTTTAAACAATATTAACTTGTCATTTATTCAATAAAAGAAAAAAAATTGATTTCTTATCGGTCACCACGCTCAAAAAGTGTAACTTGAATTAATATCAAAGAAAAAAAAATAATGCATAAATATTATAATTGCATAAGTTGATAAAAATGCTATGCAATAGCTTTACCGCGGCAGTCCCCGAGTGCCACACGTATTTTTTTTTTTTTTAATTTTAGTAATTGATCAAAAACACTAGTTTACACAAAAAATGAACCTTCGTAAAAAAATGTTTTTTAGGGTAATTTGGGGTCGAGAAACACGAAAATGGCAACCTTTTTTTTTCTTCAGCACCGTTTTCGAGATATTTTCGAAAAACATGTTTTGGGCACTTATTTCAGTTATTTTTCAATATCTCGTGTACAAAATTTTGTATCGACATGAAAGACAATTAGATCGGAAGGTATTGATTTGCTCTTTACAGTGATATATAATTATCTACAGATTTAGTCAAAATTATAAAAGTTACAAGCAACCAAAGTCGAAAATTTTTACCATTTTTCAAAATTACAAACTTTTGGATTGCCCTTTATTAACGAAAAAAAATATTTAAAAAATATATTAAGCCTTAATCTGAAAGAGAATTCTTTTACGAACATTTCGAGTCGAAGATCTTCGAAATCGGATAGGAACTGTAGATGTTATGGAACCATGAATGAAAAAACACGACTTCAGCTTCATACAAATGCGTGAAGACGAAAATGAACGCAAATGAAAAACTTTGAGTGAAAAATTTTTTTTTCATACAAAAGTGTGAATGAGTGAAGATTGGAACTTTCGTATATGGTTCCATAACATCTACAATTCTTACCCGATTTTAAAGATCTTAGACTCGAAATGTTCGTAAAAGAATTCTCTTTCAGTTTAAAGCTTAACATAATTTTTAAAAATTTGTTTTCGTTAATAACAAGCAAGTCGAAAATTAGTAATTTTGAAAATTGGTCGAAAATTACAATTATTTTTTTCGACTTTGGTTGCTTGTAACTTCTATAATTTTGACTTAATCTGTACATAATTATATATCACTGTAAAGAGCAAATCAATACCTTTCGATCTAATTATCTTTCATTTCGATACAAAATTTTGTTCACGAGATATTGAAAAATAACTAAAATAAGTGCCCAAAAACATGTTTTTCGAAAATATCTCGAAAACGGTGCTTAAGAAATAAAAAAAGGTTGCCATTTTCGTGTTTCTCGACCCCAAATTACCCTATAGAACATTAACCCTTAAAAATGTAAACTAGTGTAATTGTTCATTTTTTAAATTATTATTAATTTATAGACGAATCGTAATTTTTGCAATTTTTCATTTAATAAATTTATTCCAACAAAGCCTTTAATGTGATTGTTAGAGTGGACTTAAAATTTTAGAAATTTTTTTTAATTGTGTATTAATTAATTATTCTCTTGCTCCATTATTTTTTTTGCCTTATATCAGATTTTGAGTTTTTTTTTTTATTTAATTATAGATATTTTTTTTAAAGGTTGTGTTCTAATTTTAAGTACACATTTTTTTTTAATTTTATTTACTTAAAATAAATAATTCTTATTTTTCTTCTTCTTCTTATTTTTGGACAAAAAATCCATTTCAAGAATGGCTTCCACAATGGTGAATTTTTGATTCGAATGAAAAATATTTTTTTTTAGAACGCCTTTTTTTCCTTACTGTAACTTATCACAGGCCGGAGTTAAAAGACATAAAAAATATTTCTGTTTAATAGCCTGAAGGCCTATGTTGCTCTGGCATAATATAATTTTGTTTCCCAGAATTAAATTCTAAGTTACAAAATAAATAATAATAATAATGTCTGTGTAAACCACTAAGCCATAAGAACTCTTAAAAAATGAACTTCCCTATAAGCTGCACAAATATTCTTCCTGTCAAAATTAACATGAAATGTCACTTGCTAAAAAATTAGAAGCTTAGGCAAGTTCCAATAAGGGATAGGTGGCCAGATATCAACATGATTTGCAAGCTATTCTCATTTGATCAAATTTAAGTCGGATACGCTTGTTTTCTTTGAGATTAAGGTGTTAAAACAAACAGATGGATATGGATGAACAATATAACCAGGGAACGGTCACCTCCTAACTCTTGTATACCCATAACAGTCCTTTAAAGCCGGGTATTAAAAATCTAAGAATGACTTCAAATTTTACTCTGTAAAAGTTTTATAGACTTCAAAAGTCTTTTCTTCGGTCATAACAAACTCCATGTCATAGTGAATACGCCTGATGTGAGAGCATGTTCACACAACTTAGTTGCAATGCTTTTTAACAGCTCACTTTTTTGTGTGTTTTTTGTTGTTATTGTTGCTATTTAGCCGGATACGGATGGCTACAGGTAGAATCAGCTTGTATATCTGGTTACTCACAAAGTAAAGCAGAAAAAGTGAAAAAAAAGTGAAAAAATTCCAAAGACGCTCTTCATGCTCTGTTGACCTTTGCATTCGTTTCGGTTTGTTGTGACTTTTGGATGACACTGTGCCCGAGTTGTTGCTAATGCCCCAACCTCGACATGATTCTCAATTGGCCGTGGCTTGTGCAATGTGGAGAAGAAGGCCGCTGTTCCAATTTGATTTGTCAAAAGTGTGTGAGAAATGCCACACAGCGTGTTCATAGCTAACTTTAAATAGAACCATTTCGCCCAAAACTTAAGAGCCACTGTTAGCTGCTGTCCAAATATTAAGTAACTTTCCTACTGAGGTGATAATGACTCCGAGCCAGGGCGGGAATACTATGCTGTACATATGTACACAAATATATAGTTGTTTGGCCCACTTAGCTGACTCTCTGACTGGCTGGTCGCGGACACTTGAGCACGTTTTGCATAAATTGCTGCTCTTATGCTTAGTACACGGTGTGACGACTCACGTCCATTATGGCCGGGCACGCTGATAATGGCAACACTGCTACCTTTGATGCCCGGCGGGCTCTGAGGGCGCTGAGTGGCATGCAGCACATCGTTGGAATGAAAAACAAGGCAAAACAAATAAAATAAAAATGTGATAAAGGTGAGACGATGGCTGACCTGGGGATGCTCTGCACTAACTCCGCCAAATTTTGTTACGATGTGTTCAGTGCTTGGGGCACATAAAAAGGAAAAACAAGGTGGGTTTGCGGGGTTAAAAGCATAGTTGGGTGTTTCAATAAAAATTCAACGTTTCGTTTATTATTAGGCTCACATGAGTTTTAATGTCGAATTTTGTGGCTGTAGCTTGTTTTTAGTATTTATGAAAGCATATGAAGTGCAATGAATGACATTACTTTCAGAAAAAGAATTATTATCTATGTCAAGTCTTTGGTTAAGTGGTAGGTGTCCGGAATGGGGGCTTGGTTTTTGGCTTTTCATGTGGCATCATACCTCCAGCTTGTGTATCATTGAAAGCAAGTGCAATTTATAATATCCTCGACCGTGAAGGGCATAAATACTTGCATTAGTCGTATGTAATAGTACCCCTTCAATAACTTTCCCCAAAAAGAGTTTTTCATGTCTGTTCTGGATTTCGTTTTTGGTTTCGGCTTCGACTTGTCGATTTAACAATGCAGTTTGTCGGAACCTAAGCCACATAGGATACGAGTGGCTGTACAACTCGGCCGATTATCGGAAAATGCAAACATTTAATTTCACACAACGACGCCACATACGATGCAATCGATTGCACGATAATTAGCCGAGTTGTACAACCAGTCGTATCGTTTTGGTAACACTTATCGCAAAAAATCTACAGTAGGCCTTTGAAACTATACAACTGAAACTATAATGATTGACTTAATTGTTAAATCGAGGTAATAGGTGTGCATAAGAAGCGGCAGGGCCGTGGGGAGAAAATTCGGGCCCGGAGGGAAAATGAAGCGGCCCCTATATTACACCTTTAGCTTGCATCACGACAGTACGATAGTAATTACACCAGTAATTACACCCTGAGATTAGATGAAAATTTTTTTTTCTCCGTACAACATTTATTTTTCCAGAAATATGTAAAATTTGACGTAGTTCCTATTTTTTCGTGGTAAAAAAAGATAAAGAAAGAAAGTGAATCAAAAAACAAATGAAAAATTTAAAGTCAGTCAAAAGAAACGCAAAAGAATAGAAAATAAATCTTCGGATTAAATTGAAAAGGAGAGAAAATAAATTGCGGGAAGGAATATATAGTTTTAAAAGAGGAGTGTAGAAGAGAAGCCTACCGCCATATAAAATTTGAAATCAAAAAAGAATAGAACATTTAGCCCAGGTTCAATTTTAAGAGAGTAAGTTTTGTATGCGATATGACAAAAAACCGGAAGCAAGGTTTGCCAACCCAAGTGTGCAGGTGGTGAACACCCTTGGTATTTATAAAAAAATGTATGGTATTAAAATGGGGAAGGGTCGAAACTCTATACATTTCAGCCAACTTTTGAATTTCTTGGCAGCATACTTTTCTTAAAAGTATAGCCCAGTCGAGCTTTATAGAGTGGGTGTAAGCCGAAAACAGGGTCAGATATTATCATGAATTAATAAACATCAGCTGCGCATCTTTTGGTGAAATTTCGTTTCTCCAGCTTCAGCTTATAGTCCCCGAGATTCAGATGTTCATACGGACATGCCTTGACCTTGTGGAAACGGACTATAAAAAGTATACTGATAACAGGACAAAATGAAAAACGTGAAAATAATGCACACGTGCGTGCACACACACCCAGACACCCGCACACCACCTACACGCTCGCAGGACCGCCCATCCATTCACTTATAAGAATTGCGCTGTTAAGCGTTTAAGCACAGCTGTCATTTTCACATCAATGGCACAACAATGATGACCCTCTGACACACAATGTGATCTCTTAAGGTATCAAGCATTACAGAGATGCCACACGTCGATGCCTATCGATGTCCAAGAGCTTTTCGTGCTCGTGACATTTGTTCGAGTTTCCCCATGATTTTATAGATTGTACTTGTAATCTTTTGATTGTTTTGGTTTCAGCGTGTAGTTGTCTTTTGTTCCAAAACTAACTACAACTTTGCGTACAACGAAATACTTTTCAATTCTGTCAGTGACATAAAATTTAATTACATTTGCACAGCGTGTTGACGTTAGACTTGTTTTTGCGCCTGGTGTCGCCTACAGCAGTGCGTATACGTAATCCCTGTTGCCTTGCCAATTTCATACTTCTACAAAATATTCAGTACACAGTGTTATTTAGTTTTTTTTTTGTCTCTTATTGTTGTTGTTTTTTGTTGTTTATCAAACAAAAGTTTGGCAATTTGTATTCAAGCAATGTTGGATGCCGGAGTGAGTTTTCCTTTTACGGTTGCCCCCCATGTGAAACCCAAGCGTTTTGCATGTGAGCATATAACGATGAATGTGTGCCCTTTTGCCGCACTCTAGAGATGGTCATGTGAATGGAAAATTTGTTTAGGAAAAGCATAGAGCAGAAAGCCAAATTTTTGGGCAAAATTTATGCAATCACAGTTTGAAGTGTTTTGTGCTCCACTTTAGTAACGACAAAGGAGATTTTTATGAACAGAGCTCTTTGCAATTTGTGGTGTTTTTAAATGTTCTAATTGACAATAGATTTAGTGAAGTGAAAATATAAGCTTACTTAATTATAAAAGTTGGCAGCTCCATTTGAAATAAGTTTTTTAACATTTTGATAATGTTTTTTTAATGTTGATGAATTATAGCTTATGTGGCAATGTACTTTAAAAGCTATAAGGACAACAGGCTGTTGTATATATTAATGAAATTACCAGGACATCAGCATGCCATAACTGACTATTTGCATGGAGAGCTTTTAAATATGCTTATCTCTATAAGCAGAAGACAAGTTTGACTTTATGTCTAATGAAACAATAGAAATAAAATTGTCTAAAATAACTAAAATTGAATAGTTTTATAATTTATTTTATTATGCCCAATTTAAAATCAACCATACACTTTTAAACATGGAAATTCTGCTGCAATGCAATATTGAAAATTTGTTGCAGATGCATTTATTCATGTTATTTAAAATCAACATTTTGCTTTTGTTCTGTTTTGCTGAATCAAACAAATATTTCAGAAATAATTAGTTTTTATTTTATCTCTTTGCAAGAAAACATTTGTACTTGATTGCAAATGACACAATATTTGTAAATTTTTTTGAGAATTCTTTAAAGCTATGTATTTATGTTTATTTAAGGTAAAAAGTTCAACTACAAATAACTAAAAATGGCTCTTATGAAAAATAAATTAATAAATACACTCAAAAAAGAACCTATCTAGTTTTAAATTCAAGATGGGTTCAATCTGGAAATTGTCAGAACTTTTCATAATTTTTAAGCTTTTATTATTTTATCAAAGCTTTACACTTTTATTCATCACACATTTTTTAGGCCTGTGAAAAATCAGGAGCTCTTGTTTTTAAGACATTCTCAAATTATATTATTATTTATTTCTACATAAAAGCACTCTCGAAATATGAATTTTGCTCGCGAAATTTTTAGTTCTTATTCCAGTGCTAAAAAATTTTCTGTTAGTTTATAATAGTAGCCATAGCCCATATTTTATTTTATCGAATTTTTTAAAAAATTCTTAAATAATCAGCCGTGCTCCAGAAAACGAAAAACCAAACAATTTTATTCGGATTCGGTTATACGTGCTCCGCAAAATGAATTTTTCTATCGATAACTTTCCTTTTTTCCTTTTTATTTTCGTAAAATTCATAAATTTTCCTTAACTTTCAGATAAAATCTAATTTATTATTTGTTTTTATCCAAAACAGCTGATATGGTTGCCGTGGCATCTTTTTACTACTATATGCTGTTTACATTTAATTTTTATCAAACTATTGCTAGTTCCTTATTATTTTATCGTTTAAATAAAATTACACAAAAATATTAACAATATTTATTGAAATTAAACACGACTTAGCTATTTTTGTTACATGGGAAATTTTTCCTTGTGTAACATGGGAACCCTGTCGCACTTATCGTCATATATCCGTGTATGATATGTCCACAAAAAAAATAATTCAAAATAATTGTCAATAAATAACTTTAAATTTTTTCTTCTTTTTAGTTTAAAAAATTTTTTCGGTATGAATGTGTGCCCTCTTTATTTAAACATTCGCAAATTTAAATTAAATAAGAAATAAGAACTTTATTCTCAGGCGTAGAAAATCACCTATAGCTTATTTGAGCGTAGAATTCTTTATTTTTTTTCAGTGTTGAAACCAAGCCGATTTTTCCAAATCCTCTAAGCCGTTTAAACTTTAAGCCGAATAACTTCTTTTTGGCCTCATTAAATTTCTATATACGTCTAGGGCAGAGCTGGGCAGCCCATAGCCCAAACGGGCACTTTTTGTTCGTGCACTTACGGCGGACCGCTCTCTTTTTGCCCAGCTCTGGTCTAGGGGCGCCCAAACGCTTCTTATGAAAGAGCAAAAACCAATACATATGAAAGAAAAACACTAACACATCTAAAGCGAACCGTTTCTTCATGTTATTATGTGCACTGAAAAAATCGATCTTCGTTGTTACTATTTTTTCTTTGCAAGCTAGCAAGAGAGCACAAATAAAAACAACAATAAAAATACAGTGAAAATCAGTGGGCCAACAACAAATATACGTAAGGGTTGTTTCTGTGCTCATGAGCTCAGAGAGTAAGAGAGAGAACTCGCGAAATTATTTTTGTAATTTGCATTGGCATTGGGTGATAGTTAGGACCGTGCATGTACACGCGCATTGCTGACTATGTCAAAGAGCCATTACAAAAAAAAAAGAGCTAGATGAGCTATGGGCCTGGGCACCCCTGGTCTAGATTAAGGTTTGTAAGTTTTTTGTTTTATACCTTCATAACTACAAAAAAGTCAAAAAGATCAATATACATTCTTCTGCGAGAAGTATCGATTTATTCGAAATTCATGTCATCATGACTTTTCTTTTGTATTTTAAAATTTTATTTGGAATTTAGAAAACAAAGATAGAAAGGATAGGAGTTATCCAGCACTTTTGAAACATTTTAATGTTGAAAGAATGAATCAAATTGTGGATACAAACGGTTCTGCATTCTTTTTAATGTTTTTCAAAGGTAGTTTTGTATCTATGTCTATATTCTTAGTCATACTTAATGGATTTTGTTAAACAAACTTACTTTATAGAGCACTTTTTTTGTTGTTGTTGGATCACCTTTATTTTTATATGGAACATTCGGTTTTATACTAAATATACTACATACATTATACCTCTTTCTAACTAAATCTTGATGCACAGTGATAAAAGTTATTTTATTCACAGAAGGAATTGTTAAAATCAAAGATTCAATAATTTTGTACATATGTACATAAAAATTTTTGGGATACTCTTTCAAATGTTTTTCTTAAGTTTCTTACAAATTAATAGTTTTTAAGCAAAAACAATAAATAAAAAAGGTAACGTTAAAGTCGAGCATGGCTGACTTTGATAGACTCTGTGTCATCACGAAATTAGGCAATCTGCATATACATATAGGGTTTTCCAACAAGAGGTGTTATTTTGAATCACCCGGTATTTCGTTAGTTGTCACTTTTGAAGCTTTTATTCTTTGACATTTGACAAGTAGAAACTACGCCATTACTAAAAACGGAACGATACACGCTTCAACAACGCATTGAAATTATTAAAATTCACTACAAAAATGGTGAAAACTTCCATCGAAAAATCATCTTGAGGCCCATGTCCACCTCGGTGGCTACGTCAACAAGCAAAATTGTCGCATCTGGGGCTCGGAAAAAAAAATCTCAAAAAATTGAATTTTTCTTTGAATACCAAAATAACACCTCTTATTGGAAAACCCTATATAAGGAATAGTAAAAGAAAATAGCACAAAAAAAAATGTGTAAAGTATATGGAAAACAAATCAAATTGTTAAAACTAAACTAAAAAAATAGATAAAAAAAAAATGCTTCAACTAGGAATCGCACATTGGTCCCGTCGCTACGTTAAGTTTTGAGGCGGACACTCAACCAACTGATCTATCTATCTGAACTATTTAAGCTATCTGAGCTTTTGGCAATAAGACTCATAAATAGTACGTTGGGAATACCTCCGCTGTTCATGGTTCGATTTTAAGAATCCGACACATTAATCGAAAGAGTTTTTTATTTACAAAATTTTATTTATACAAATTAAAGCTGAAACTTGAAAACTCAAGCAACTACAGCGAATTGAAATTATTTGATCCGACTGGTCACATGATGAGTTCATGTGCCAAGTTTGGCTGCCCTAACTCATATAAACTCCAAGATCGAGGCGTTCAGTCAGACTGACTGAGATGTCTTGATCAATTTCTTTTGTCCTCACAATCGTATTGGTGTTTGCTTTGGAGGGTCCCTGATGTCTCTTTCCATATGTTGCATACATTTGCACAAAGTCATCTTTGGCAAAGGGTATAAATTATTTCATAGAAATCGAACAGCCACTGATTTAGTTAAATAAAAAAATTTATTTAAAAAAATTATGTATATTTCCTAACAAAAATTGTTTGGCCTTTCATTTTATTTAAACGAGTCTCACTCACACTTATACTGAAAACTTATAAATGTGGTGAACAATATATCAAATGGCACATAAAGCATTTTATTTCTAGGGAAATATAAATACCTAAAAGCATTCTTGATACAATTTATTATTTTTTCTAAGAAATTGTTACTTAAAATTTCCAATAAATACCTCATGCGCGTTCACAATGTTATTTGTTTGAATAATAAATCATATATTTTTTTTTCTAACGATTTGTTTGTTACCTATGCGAACATTCATTTCAAAAAATTGTCTATACAATATTTGCAGGCCATTTATAATTCAATTTTAATAATTTGCTTTATTTGACTTATTAATATGATATACTCGCATATAAATATATATTTTTATACCTATTTTGCTTGAAGAGTTATGAAGAGTTATATATGAAGCTTGTTAGACTATTTTTTTCAATTATGCAGATTTCGATTTATATTCTCAACTTAGTTTATTTTTTAAAAATATTAATGTAACATGACGATGCAACTATGGCATCCAAATCTTTGTACTAGAAGAAACTGCAAACTATTTTATTATCAAAAAATTAAAACATTTTTATATTCGGTCAATAAATAACCAATCCCTTTGTTGTTCAATATTTTTTGGGTAATATTTTTGATTTGACGCAAATACTTGGCTAAGACATTATGAATAAACTTTTGCACTCGAGATTAAACATTTGAATACAAGTGAAATTCTTGACAGAACCCTTAAACAAAGAAATATAAATTTTGTTAATGTTAAAAAAAAAATGTTTTTCTCTGATAGGAGGATATATCAATTTGGAGCTTGTCTTACCATTTTGTCTGCATCTGCTCTCCCATTATCTCTCTAACTTTTAGCTCTTTACTAAAAATGTGTTATATTTATAGTGTACTCTTTTTTTTTGATCCACCGCTCTTATAGAAAGCAATCCGTTATTGATTTTTGACTATATTGCCTCATAGTCTCGATTTTCATGAACTCTATCGAAAGATCCCAAAGATAGTCCATGTTCACATGTTTACTGCTTCGTTTTCGTTTAATAAGATTACAATAGCCCCAATGGGTTATATTATTTCTTGATATATTGTTTTCCCATAAACTTTTCTTTCAACTCTTATAAAAATTCATAATATGTCTCAAGTCCCCAAAATAAACAAGTCTCCACCAAAGCCCAAAGAAATCATTGAATTTATTAAACACTCATTTTTCTTTTTTATGAAAAGAAAAACCTTCACTTTTGTTAACATATTAATTAATAAGCCCTAAAAAGTATGTAGGTAGACTCAATTCAGATTAATTTCCAAAAAAAAAATTAAAAGAAAACAAAAGTTTCTTCTGTCAAAACAACTTATGCCCACTCCCGCCAAAGGCATCATACAGGCTTGAGTTTTTCTGCCAAATTTTCAAGAATTTATTAAAGCTGATATAGACTTCCCTATAAGTTGGTTTCGTGCCAAATAATTGCGCTACTCTTTTATATCGTATCGTACTCTCATTATATGCTTTCGGTCATTTCGTTTTGTTACAACGCTGTCCCTTTATATAATTATTCCGCACTGCTTTTTCCTTACATCAAATGAACAAGAAAAAATACCTGACATCCTGTTGTCAGACCTTGTTTTACCTTGCAAGCTGCCCCCGGCTTGTTTACATGAATATTAATAACTGTCAATTAATATGAATGAGCAGGCGCTGTAATTTATTAAAGCTGAGTTTCTTTTATAAGTTAATCAATTTGCAGCACTTGCCGAACGCAATGATTTATCGTGAGTCACTCAATCACGCGCACATCGCTAGCATGCTAGTCAATCGCTAGTGGCTCAATAAGAGAGAAAACTAATTTTTCAGTGTTGAGCATAATATGCATGTCACGGCTGAAGGTGGCGTCCAATCTAAGCTCAGATCAAAAATTTTTGAATGCTCCTCTGTGCGTGAACCTGCGTTAACGTAACAAATCTTTACATATATATGTATGTGTATTTTTATGCATAGGGTACTTTTTTCGTGGAGGTTTTTGTTTTTGTTAACTGCTGACAGCTGCCAGGGAAAATTTTTTGTATGAAATTCAGTGCGCAATACAAAATACAGGCTATTAAGTTTTTGTTGTTTTTTTTTGCTAAAGCTTATTTCTCTGTTACGGGTTTGTAAATAAGCAGCTTTGACGCATTGAGATTGATGAGAAGCCATTAACTAGCCACAAAATCCCAAAATCAAACTTCAGTATATGTGTAGGCGGTATATTTAATCCGTTTTTATTTTTTTTTAAATGACAATTATTTAACTTATTTACGAGCATGATTTCTTCACCTAGATGTGCATAATAAATTTTTGTTGGTACTAAGTAAAAGGTGATTTTTTAGCAACTTTCTTTTTGGCCACACTGTTTTTGTCAGCTCAGCTGTTCTTGTGTCTTGTGCTACTGTCAAACATGTCCAGTTTGGTCTATAATTTAACCATGAATCCACTTACAAACGAACAACGCTTGCAGATTATTGAATTTAATTATCAAAATTCATGCTTGGTTAAGAAAGTACATCGTGCACTCCTTCTGAGACGGCTATTCGGAATGTTGTGACTAAACTTCGCACCAAATTTGCATTATTGTACATTAAACCCCCAACACGCATAGTAGAGTGGGGACAGAGGAAAATATCGCAGCTGTATCGGCCCGTGTTGTTGCACCGTTCGCAGCAATTGGGCCTCTGTTACTCCACTACGTGGACAACTTTGCGGAAGGATTTGGGTGGTGCAAGAATTGAACGCACGCGACTTACCACAACGGCTAACTTTTGGGAATGGGCGCTGGCAAAGTTGGATGAAGATCGACTTTTTTTTATCGGAAAATTGTGTTCAGCGACGAATCTCATTTCTGGTTGAGTGAACAAGCGTATTTGGTGTGAAGAGCAGCCAGAAGCATTGCAAGAACTGCCAATGCATTCCAAAAAAGTCACTGTTTGGTGTGGATTATGGACCAGTGGCATCATTGGACCGTACTTTTTCAAAGACGACGAAGGCGGCAGGATCATTACTGTGAATGGGGAGCGCTACCGTGCGATGACTACAAACTTTTTTTTGCCCAAAATGGAAGAGCTGGACTTGGCTGACATGTGGTTTTAGAGCCACATGCCACACAGCACGCGAAACAATGCCCCCAATTGCGAGGCAAGTTCGGCGAACACTTTATTTCACGTTTGGGACCGGTCAATTGGCCACCTAGATCGTGCGACTTATGGCTTTTAGACTATTTTTTGTAGGGCTATGCTAAGGCTCATGTCTATAGCAACAAGCCCGCAACGGTTGAAGCACTGGAAGCCAATATTGAAGAATTTATTTGTGAGATACCAGCCGATATGTTAGAAAGAGTATGCCAAAATTAGACTCAGCGTATGAACCATTTGAGGTGCAGCCGCGGTCAACATTTACATGAAATCATCTTTAAACATTAAATTATTTAGATCGTTCTATCGACTCAAATAAAGATTTCATAATTTTTCTGAATTTAATGTTTTTTTTTTTTTAAATAAAATCCGAAAGCTCTTAAAAAATCACCCTTTATAGCGAATATTTTATTCGAGAGAGCTTTATACAGATGATTAAATTCTTTGAGTGTATTTTAAAATAAAATAATATTACAAAAAAGCCTCTCAAAAATCACCCTATATGCGTGGAAGCAAGTAAATCTGATAAGAAAAAAATTATTTTTGTAAACATTGACTTTGTATTAGAGTTGTTGTTGGAGTGCAATTTTTGGTTATCGCTATTCGGTGACCTGTGCAGCGATGTGTAGCGAGTAGATATTAAACCATGTTAGTGCCATGAAAAATAATAAGTGAAAAAACTTCGTTCCCTACCACATCCATTTTTTTCCATTTGTCTTTAATATTGTTTGAATTTTGAGATTTTATTTAAAGCTAAGAAAAGCCTCTGAAAAATCACCCTATATGCGTAAAAGCAAGTAAATCTGATAAAAAAAATATTACTTTTGTAAACATTGACTTTGTATTAGAGTTTGTTAGAGTGGAATTTTTGGTTATCGCTATTCGGTGACCTGTGCAGTGATGTGCAGCGAGGAGATGTTAAGCCATGTTCGGAATTTTTAAGGTATTAAGATACTATATAAAGATATTATAGAGTTATGGAACTTTGGTGCCACATATTAGGCACAGAAAGGGTTTTTGTTGCAATTGCAACACACTTCTATTGTTCTCCATTTATACATTGACACTTGATTCTGTCTACAAAAAAAAACCACTTAAAAAACACCCTATTTGCTTATAAGCAACTATAGCTTACCGTGTTTTATGTCGTGTGATATGATACCAACAGATGCCATGACAGATGGCCGCGGGCGTTACTCCTGGCGCTGACAATTTCAGCTAGTTGCCAGGCGCTCTGAGGCTCATTTGGCATCAAAACAAATATTTACAGTTGTTGTGACAACATGGCGGCAGTGTGCGCCTTTCCTGTCCAGCTACAGCTGTGGGTCCTGCGGCCATAGTCAAGCGTAATACAATGAATGTATTCGTTAGCGAGGCGTTCCCTGCGGCTCCATTAAAGCGAATAGAGTAACAGCACATTTTTATACATAATTAACCTTTTGTCTGCTCATTTGTGGTTGTATTCCTTAGGTTGTTGTTGTTGTTATTGTGTGCATATCCTTTATGGGGAATCGCAGTAGCTGCTATATATAGTAAGCTGCTGAAATGCAAAAAAGCTCATAAAATAAATTGCCAAGCTAATAAAGTAGATAGGGTGCCGATATAAATATAAAGCGTTAGTCTCATTAGCGCAAAGACGTTTGCCATATTTCTTTGGGTAGTCAGTATGCGGCAGGACGCAGTTAAAACCAAAAAGTGTAGGCAATGGCATTTACCTTTAAACGCAACATTCAACGCCTAAATGGCAATGTGTGCGCGCGTGCGTGATCTGAGCCTTCTAAGGCCATAAGTGTGCTCATTATCACCTGGCTGTAGAGACACTAGACACCAGGGACCATGAAACAGTTACCTGAGCAGCCAGCACCCAGCAGCGCATTCTTAAGTGCTTCATTTTGTCTAAATAAGATTGGGAATTCGGACGGGCAGCAACAGCTACTACTTACTTCAGTTACAACTTCTGCTCCAGCCGCATCTTTAGGTGGCACATTTATGGTAGCCATTTTCGCCTGGCATTAAGTACCCCATGACTAGGCATATGCTTAGCGCATACATACACATATGTACACAGCACACAGATACACACCAATACACACAGATACATACATAAAGACAGTCGCATGTTTTTACATTCATTCGTAATGAACTTTTTGTTGTTTTTTGAAGCGAGAAATGGCGGCTGCTGGTGTTGCTTGTTGCCAACCCTCGCTGGTTTATTTATAAACGTACGTACGAGGGCTGGCTGAAAAGTTTTCCCCAAGGCGCAGATTTTTAATTAGGTTTTTTTGTTTAAAGCATATTTTTGTCAGTTTTTTTTATTGAAACTCCGTTCCTAAAAGTTTTTTTCGTGGTGGTGCATGGTCAAATTACTAACGTACGTACCATTCTTATCCAGAAATAGACGCAGTAGCAGTTTTGACTTAGCTGCGGCATCTCAGCTCTGACAACCATATCTACAGGTAGACGCAATGTTTTGCTGATTGACGATTCGTTTTTTAGAAAGTAGTAGTTTTTTGAAGCCAGTGGAGTTGATTCCTCTTGCAGCTGCAAGAGGCCTAAAGTAATCCTGAAATATTTGACTTATGTCGCCTATAGGAGCGGTTCGTCGTTGATGAGAATCGAGGGTTAAATTTGGCATGTTGATCTGACTACCATATCTAAAGGTAGACGCAATTTCGTGCTGATTGCCCATCCGTTTTTTAGAAAGTGCTTAGTTTATCCAAAAAATGGTGGAGTCGTTTCCTCTTGCGGTTCCATCCCGCAGTGGTTTAACTGAAGAGCTCACGACAGTATGTTATCCGTTAGCCCAAAGTATTCCTGAGATATTTGGCTGACGTAATTTGCAGTATTGGCTCATCTTTGATGAATATTGAGTAAGAAAGCTTGGCATGTTGTTTATGTCTTCTATTGATGGTAAGTTCCAACGTCTGGCCAAATTACTTCAGAATACCGTCATGAATTCAAGGATAGTACGCAGGCACCCATCATGAGTGTAGGCGGGTGTGAAATAAGTAAATTTCTGACTAAAATTTTTTTGTTTCTGTTTGATGTGGTTAAGATGTTTAACACCATGGCTACAAAGCGCGAAATTTTCATATGGCGGAACTGGGCAAGAAGTCAACATAAACAAGCAAACTTGATCTGAAGTGTGACTATGTGCACCAGCTGGTAAACAGCTTTTGTGGTCTCTGAATTTTGAGTGTATGTACGGACGCCCAACCGCTAACAAAGTTTTTGATAAGCATTTCGGTATAAGGGACTTCTGCCTGTTGCATACATTGCAAATACCTAAAATACCCTTGAGGCTCAAGTCATTGAAATTCCATTTAAATAACTACTATACAAAGTTTAACTAAAGCTAAATTTTCAACCACGAATCACAAATCAAAAATTATTAGATTCATTCAAAATTACTTGCAGAGGCTTTCAGAACATTCTCGTCGTAATACTGCGTGACAATAATGAAACAACAATTTGATACAATGCGCTGGAACTTTTCTTTTCAGCCACCTTATAGTTATATGAAAATCTCGCAATCTTCACCTATACACACTTCACTTTCTCAGTTAGCTCTCACACTTATTAATTGCTTATAAACGATTTAAATTAAATATTAATCATAACCACGGTTTGCACAATGAATGTACCCTTAGGAGACGATTTTAAACAAAGAATACATAAATCGCGATATAAGCCACTTTAAAATGAATATTCTTAATCCAGCAGTCCCACAATTTGTTTGTGTAAAGTTTTTGTAAAGCTTCTTCGAAATAGAAAAGAAGAAGAAGGAAAAAGGAAGTCTGCTTCCATCAAGCCATTGTTTCAAGTTTGGAAACCGATAATAGTAACAGGTTGCCAAATCCGCGAATGCGTTGTCTTGGTGAAACACAACTTGTTTCGATGTCATATGCGGCATATCTTGACTTAAATCAACATCTATTTCTTCCACTAGCCAATAGATATTGCCTTTTTTAAGCTAATAGTTATGAATTATGCCACAGGCAGGCCAAAAAAATTTACCCACAGTCAACTTGTTAGCTAAACGACCCGCCTCGGCATTCGTGGGTGTCAATTCCACAGAAATAATGTAATGCTTTGATTGTTTTTGCATCCCTGTCCCTAATTGAGGTTAAAGATATGGAGTCCTTTTTCATGTAATTTAATATGGGCAAGCACTCCTTTGAAATTACTATACGATATGCGATTTGTTGTTGGCAATGGGCAATTGCAGAAACCGTAAGCTAGAAATATTTGTCATATCCAAATATTTCATACTGTGCTAAATTGCCTATTTGTTTGTGTAAATAAGTCGAGAAATGTGTGTACAGCGCTGAAACTTGACTGATTTGATAGTATCTGGTCACACCCTTATCGCTACATTGCGTATACGTGTTTTTTTAAAGTTTCATGTATTCATCAGAGCTAATGTACAATTCAACAATATTTGATGGCGTAGTGATATATTTTAGTTTAAACAAAAGGTAGTTTTTTGGCATTGAGGTTAATTTATATATAAAATTGTGTATAAGTACGTATTTTTTTTAGCCTTTGTGTCAAAGCTTATGCTGTTGCAAGCTATTTCTGTTCTTATTGAGCTAAATAGAGCCAAAATTTTTAAAATTTCAACAAATATACGGAGCTTGGGCAAAATTTGACAAGAAGTGTTAAAAAATGTTTTAGTGCATACTTTGAAAAATATTTAAAATTAGGTGAAAGTTACTTTTTACACCACATTATATTACCATTACTTGTTTTTTTAATTTTTTCAAAAATTTGTATTTTTATATTAATGTTGATATTTAATTTAGTGCATTTATGTGTAAGAACGTTTGCAAGTTTATCAAAATTTCAGGATTGCTATTACTTAAGGGAAATGCGCTTTAAAAAAATGCACGACAAAAAAAAAAGCCTAACCGAACTGAAAAAAAGTAAAAAAAAGGATGAAAAATAAAAAAAGGGGAAAAAATAGGACAAATATTTTTTTGTAAAGCATTACAATTTTAATGCATATTATTGTTTAAAAACAATTTATACACGACTTAATCAATGACGGCAACATCCGGCAACATTGTTGGCGCAATGTTTCCTACAGAAAATGAAGAGATTTTTTTTTTTTTTAATCTAAAATTTGTCCAGAATATAGACAGAATAAAATATAATTGATATATTGAACAATGGTCAAGACAAATTCCCATGCTCTTGTTTGAGCTGCTATATCATCATTATCATTATTGGCTCTGCGATCCGTATCGAATCTTGGTCTCCTGTAGAACACGTTTCCATCCTGGTCGGTCTTTTGATAACGTCCTCCAATTTCTGATTGGAATTTCCATTATTTGGTCTTTCTATTTTCTTTTTGGATGCCGGTTCACCCATATACACCTTCTTTGTAGGGTTTTCTTCAGTCATTCTAATTATATGACCAGCATATTCTGTCTTTATTTCACAAGTTTGCTGATCACTGGTCCTTTTAGCTCACTTGCACTCTCCTTATTGTACCTTAGTTAATGGTACCATCGTCCTCCCTCACGGGACCAAGTATGCGTAGTAGTACCTTGCGCTCAAATATGTCCATTTTGTTTTCATCAGCTTTCTTAATCGTCCATGTTTCAGCTCCGTACAGAAAGACTGGTTCTTTTATAGTTTTATAGAGAGGAATTTTTTTTTTTATTGCTTAATAGGTTTGATCCTAAAGCCTTATAGAATCTACCGTACGTTTTATTTGCCGATTTAATTCGCTTATGTATCTCTTGTCTGCAATCATTCGTTCTACTTATAGTTGAGCCCAAGTATTTGAAGCTTTCGATAGATTCGATGTTATGGTCTCCGCCATCAGCGAAAGCGAGTATTTGCCTTTGCAAATCTTTATTTGTTCCATATTGAGCCTTTAGCTTCAATTTTTGAGTCGCGTACTACATATTCCTAAACGAAGTTAAAAAGCGTCAGAGCTAGGACATCGCCTTGTTTTACTCCTGATTCCGTCGAAAAAAATGTAGATGTGTCATTTCCGTTTATTCTGACAAAGTTTTTTGCATTTTGTATCGTAATTTGAACCAGTCGTATGTATTTTTGTGGAATACCAAATATTTTTAAAATTTGCCATAACATATCCCTGTTAATTGAGTCAAACGCTTGCATTAAATCTATGAATATATGATGAAAAATAGTGTTTCTTTCATGGCATTTTTCGGTTATTTGCTTTATGGTGAAAATTTGATCGTTCGTGGAATTGTTAGCTATAAAACCCGCTTGGAAGCCTCCTATGATCTCTTGTGCGTATACTTTTATTCGATCGTTCAGCACCATTGCGAAGAGCTGGTATATAAGTTCAACAAAAGCGGTGCAATTTCAACGGATGTTTACTCAGCTTTTTTTATCAATCCTTAAATTCGTTCCCTAAGTACAGATACCTTTTCACGAATCTTTACCTTAAACACTTCTGCAAAAATGTGTACTTCAACATAGAAGGCGAATTATTTTTGACTTCAGCGAGCTGATACACAAAACCCAATCTCACAAAAGGGTTAGGGGTTTCTACTGAAAGTTCTTATTGACATGTTGCAAAAACTAAATTGAATCGACAGGACAAAATATTGACAGCAATTAGCTGATGGAGAATACTTCTAAAAAATAAATACACGAAATGCTTGCTATTGCGGCTGCTTTGATTACTTTTCTGCCTGCCCTCGTATATTCAATATATGCATGTTTTTGTATGGGTGTGGCTGTGTTAGTATGCGTGTTGTGACTGTTGTTGCGTGTGTGTGTGAAGTGCATACTTATGTTGCCAGTCTTACGCTCTATCAGTCGTTGTCTGCCATTTTGACTTTTTGCGGCTCTCTGCATATTAATGTGCGCCATTTTTATTCCGTTTGTTTGTATAACTTAGAAGTAAGCTTGGTCCTGTACGTCCTGCAGCTTATTCATATACATGCATACATACATACATATAGAGTTAATTCTATAATAACTTTTAACGAGTAGTATTTTTCTACACTTAAATAACACACAAACACACATAAACACCCTCACCAGTCTTAGTATATACTAAGCGGCATAAAAGTAAAGCTCAACTTTGCACTAAGTTTCAAATTAGTTTTTTGCCACTTGGGAGTTTTTATTTAACAACTTTATTACGTTTTATGTTGAAATTTCATAATATTCATTGGCCATATAAAATTCCATTTTCTTTATTTAACAACTTTGATTGCTGCATTCAATTTCAAACTAGCTCTTTGAGTTAACAAATCTTGACAGCTGCGATTTAATGCTGTGATACTCAAATACTGAGTAGGAATGGTTAGGTAACCATTGACTTTGTGTATTTTAAAAGCGCACAGCAATTTGCGGCACATATTTCAAAATGTCAGTCACAGAAATTGTGTAAAAAGCGGCAAAGAAAAGTCTTACAAGAAAAATGGCAAGAGTTTAGAATTTTTTTTTTTTGAGCCAGCAAGCAAAATGTTCACTGAGCATTAATAATTGAACCTTTTTATACTCTATAGAGAGTGTAGGGAAAGTATGAGAAGTTTTGCGTAAGACATTAGCCTTGCATTAGGGAAATTGCTTCGAATATCAATTTTGTTATATATTCATAAAGAAATCTGCTATATAATTTTTCTGTTAACTCTACGAAGTCTCTGTTATTCTTACTGCCGCTCTTTATGTCTTATTGTAGAGTTATCGTATTTTCGTATACTTAACTAGAAATGTGCTCACATGTGCCGAACTTTTGTTGTGTAAACTGGAACCAGGTTCATTAAAGCTTTAGTATATAGGTATTTTGTCTCCAAAGAACTCTTCTATACTCCACATTATATAATGTTTCTTTTTTATTATTTCTTTCTATAATTTTGTTAGATAGAGAGCTGTTTATAAGATATGTTGACATCGATATACTTTTATTGGATTGGATTAGACTGAGAACATACTAGAATCTTCTCATTTATATACATGGGTCATTCTTTGTCAAACCAGCCACCCCCTACTAGAGAGTAGAATCTGTTTTTTTATGTTTTCGGCGTCCATCTTAGGTCCAACAATTTGTAATTTTGAAATTCTAACCCCAGATTCGTGATAAGCGATCCAGAAAACCCATGTTGGCATACCCAACTCGAACTTTAAACACAAAAATGAAAAACGCATCTTGGGTCCGCCATTTTGAAATTTTGAAAAACTAATAAGGTACTTATAATCAGCTACCAAAAAAGTGTTTGAATAGCATACAATATTTGCAACAATGTTTTTCTGAGAATATGCTATGGTTAACAATAGTGTTTAAATTATGGAGTTAACTTGCTTTGGCGGCCATTGTAGCTCCGCCATTTGGAAATATCAAAAATCACCATACGGTTTTAAAAAGTAGACAAGAAGATGAACATTTTAAGCCCAAAACGTTAAATCTTAAAATGTGAAATCTGATGAGGGGGTGGCTGGTTTGACAGAGAATGATCTATTTATATTTTTTTATTAAGATAAACTCCACATTTTTGGCAACGATACTAATTGAAGCTAGCTTTTTATTTGAAATGTGCACAAAATTGTGGAAAATTACTAAATGTGGAATATGGCTGCCACAGTTTATATCCAGATTTAATATTTTGCCTTAGAACTTTATTTTCAATAATAGTACATAAAAAAATAATAAATATTTGGTAAATTATATATTTACAAATATTATTTGTTCACACAATATCTTCAAAATATAAACTCTATTCAGTTTTTTCTGCTAAACTCTTAAGTTTGCGGCATATTATATCTCTTTATTTATATTATTTAATTTTTAAGAATAAATAAAATAAGAAAATAAATTTTATAAATATTTTGTGGATATATTAAAACGAAATGGCGCAAGTTCCATAAAATATTTTATGACAAATATTTATTTTTAAAATTTTTTCACAAAACACAAAAAATTTCTTGCTTGCATTAAAAAACATTAAGATACTTCTTATAAGCTCGTTCTTTGCATTAAACGAATAAAATGAATAAGTTTATTTTTGTAGTTTTCACAAAATATAAATCATGTTCGATCTTTTTTTTTCATCAAAAATACATAGTTGCTTTTAATAAGTCCATTTTCCGTGATTTGCAAAATTTTTGGATAGATCATCTCTCTTTAATGAGCTCAGTACTCCATAATTCGTAAAAAAAAACAAAAATTGGTTGTATGAATTTCCGGAACAAAAAAAAAAAAAATCTTTTTTCGGGTACAAACGTCTGACCTACGTTAACTTTATATTTTTTGGGTCGCCGAATTCGAATCCATAGTCTTAGAAACCCACCCAAAAAAGGCTGGCTGCCTCTCGCAGACAATTTTTGAACTTGTCTTGCGGACAATATTCTAACATTAGAAATCCTTTTGCTTACCAATTATCGTTATGACAACCCATCCACTGGGTTTTGTGTTGTCTTTTTTAGAGTATTCAAACTTCTATGCAGCGTGCTCTAACTTCCGGTCTTTCATTTTTTTGGCAACCATTTTGTAAATTTAGTCATATATTTATGTTCTTGCATATGGCAGCATTGACAAGCAACGTTCTGCGCTCGTGGCAGCTATTGTTTATAAATTCAAATGCTGTTTACATGCAAATTGAGAAGCATTCATTGTAAACAATACAAATTAACTTTTTTATATGATTATACTATGGAAATCAATAAATGTTCAATCGAACGTATTTTGTTGATTTATTGCAAGGGAAATGGTATTCCATAGTTTATACATAAAAAGCATTATTCCATCCAATATATACATATATAAATGCAATATAAATATACAATTCCAAACGATTAACATTGGCCGCCACAGTTTGTTTAGTCAAAAGTTTTCTTTTCTTTTGTTTACTTAATTTTCATTGCTCGTTGTTGGTCTTGGGGATTTGCCCAATCGAATTGAAAGCAATTCCAAGTCCAACCAACAACTCTGCTCTTATGTCGTTCCTCTACAAGTATTCCAATATAGTACTCGTATGTAGGTATAGGTATATATGTATAGTTTGTATAAAAATTCGTTTCATTTTTATATCGATTTATTGCATTGGGCAGGTATATAAACATACCTGCGGCATCTCTTATCCGTTTCCACAGCCATTGCCACAGTCACAGCCACTTCCTCCTCTCCACTGTTTCACACTCTGTAGTTCTGTCGACGTCAAACTTTGATGCCCAGTCCACTGCCTCCATGGCCTCCACCTGCCAAAATATTTTTTGGTTTTTTGCTGCTGTCTATTTAGCAGGAATTTTTTCTCGTTTTGCAGCAATGTCAATGAAATCGGATCAGTTCGACAATCAATACGTATAAATAATTTGTATAATTATTTTCAAGGCTGCCATCGTTCCATGTTTTTCAGATTTACGGATTACAAGCTTCGTTATGGGGCATACAATTACAGATTTTAAATAAGTCGGAAAAAAAGTTTTTGTAAACTTTTTTTGTTCTGTGCTGAATATATAATTTGCTTTTTGCAATGTTTGGTTTACCAACGAAGCAGCTCTAAAAAAGTTTTAAGAGAAAAAATGTTTAAAGTTACTTTAAAAATCTATCTATCTAAATATATTGGCTTTTTTTCTCAGTAACTAAACTGTATCACATAAAGATAATAAAGATTGTTTGAGGCAAATTGCGTCTGCAGAATCTATTGTCCGGCCTACTAGCCCTAGAGCTTCTCAGCTAGTCCAATTCCAGTGAAAAATTTAATTATCTGGAATGGTTGTAATCTGGAGACACTCTCATAAAGATACAGATAAGATAATACAAGAACAAAATTGCAGCAATCGAGGGTTCTAATATAACTTTATCCATAAAACGGGGTATTTTGGGGGTTATCTCCGAAATTTGACAACAAATTTATTTGGTGTTTTTAGCAAAACTATTCTCGGTTTTGGAGATCAAACCATGTTTAATGTATTATATATTTTTGGGTGTCGCTGAATCGGATTTCGAGACCTGAAAAACTCCAGCTCGTCAGAGTTCTGACATAACCTTAAAAACCGAATACAACGAGGTAATATTTTTAAAGTGTTTCCGGGAACCACCGATATCCCCACTAGGGAATCGTGGTTGGAAACTCGGCCAGGTCAAAGTGACTGTATTAATTTCTTCACGGACGGCTCCAAGCTCAACAACCATATTGGGGGGGAGTCTACTCTGAGGAATTAAATATTCGGCAGTCTTTCCGACTTCCGGACCACTGTAGCGTATTTCAAGCAGAGATCCTTGCCATTAAGGAGGCTTTGGTCTGCTTACGCACAACCGGTCTGGAAACCGGTGCGATAAATATATTCTCGGATAGCCAGGCAGCCATTAAGTCACTTCGAGCACTATCTTCCAACTCGATGACAGTTAACAACTGCCGCAAATCTCTTCAAGAGATGGCACAGCAGTTTGTTATTAGCCTCATTTGGGTGCCAGGAAACCAAAATATAACAGGCAATGAAAACGCAGATGAATTGGTCAGTCAGGTCACTACCTCTACCCTCCTACCGGACAAGATGGATATTCGTATGCCAATGGTCACTTTTAAGCTACAAATAAGGGACAAATAAATGGTAAATAATCATCGCAATCAGTGACCTAAAGATTTGTTGTTACCCATCTTGTCAATGGAGCGGTATACAAACCGAAGCCTGTGTTGCATGCTGGATGTGCGACAACATGGCTCATTTAAAATGTGCCGGTCTGACCGGCCGTGTCTTCGACTTTATACGTGAGGGCAAAGGCCTAAACTGGACCTGCCCAACTTGTCGTTCCGCTGAAGTTGAGATGAAAGCCTTTATGCGCCAGACAAAACTGGGATTCGATGACCTTTATAAGGATTTTCGTTCTCTTCAAGATAAGTTTTCTTCAATTTCAAGTATGTTTGGCAATTTGCAGCTTATGAGAGTTTCACCTAAGCGCAAAAAGGCAAACCTACCAGCCATTGAACCAACTTTAATAAATTCTAACCCTACAGTGCTGGACTCGCCGATAACTCCCCGTCCGTCGCAGCTTATTTTGTTTGCTACACCTATACCAGTTCCTTCAGCCGCTGCTAGTGACACGGCTAGTGCTGTTGCTGTTGACACTAGCGCTAGTTTGACTGTAGCTTCTACAGCTCCTACCGTCGAGTCTGCCACTTTGAACTGCGCCACTAACAGCGTGACTGATGCGCCGTCCTCTGTCATCTTTTTGAGTGGAGTTCCTATACCTGCCGCCCCGTCAACTGCTGACCCCTCGGACTCATTGGTAGGAGTGGCTCCTAAAAAAACAATCTTCGTCTCCAGGCTAATGCCATCGGCAACTGTAAATTGCATTAATCAATTCGTTTGCCAGAAGCTTAATATTTCTCCAAATGAAATTGAAGTATTTAAGTTCAATTTAAAGTATAAGCGCGATATCTCTTCGTTTAAGATTAGTGTCCTTGATTCTCTCTTTTCTGCTATACTTAATCCTTCAGTCTGGCCTACTCATACTTTAGTGCATGAGTTTATTAGAAAACCTAAAAAGACTTTAGCATCTAATGTAGCTTCCTCTATAAGTGTAGTTAACACAGCTTCAAAAAACTTAATTCTGTTCTTACCATTCAATATCAGAATGTTCGTGGTCTCCTCTCTAAACTTAGTAGACTTTTCACCAATAGCGTAAATTTCGATTCTGATATTATTGCTTTCTCTGAAACCTGGCTTAATGCGTCTGTCTATGATTTTGAGATTTTTGTTAGCTCCTATGTAACCTACAGGCTTGACCGGTCTCCCGGTCGTGGTGGTGGTGTACTCATTGCTGTTAATGTAGCCTTAGAATCTCATTTACTATCTCTAAATTTTCCAATAGGCATTGAGTTCATTGCGGTAAAAGTGTTTTTTAATAATTCCTATATCTATTTTACTTGTTCCTATATACCTCCTTGCTTGAGTGTATATCAGAATCATCTCACTGCCATTCGTATGGTGGCTGATTCTGTTGGTACTCGGGATCAAATTGTTGTCTTAGGCGACTTTAATCTGCCTACATTATCTTGGCTTAGTTCAGCCAATTCTAGTTTTCTTTTTCCATCTGGTAATCATGAGTTTGTTACAGGACTGATTGATATATCTCTCAGCCAAATAAATTTTATACATAATTGCTCAAATAGAATGCTTGACCTCGTTTTTGTCAATGATAATTCTGATTTTGAAATTTCTAGGATCTGTCCGCTCTCTGTACCCGAGGATCCGTACCATCCGACATTACAAATCTCTTTAAAATTTAATGGTCTCTACCGAAATCAGCCACATGCTCACGCTCCTCGGTATCGCTGCTTTCGCAAGTCTAATTTTGTCGGTCTTAATAAATTTTTGTCAGAAGTTAACTGGTTTCCTTTGTTGACCACTAATGACCTTGACTTATCCATTTCCAATTTCTATCGGGTTTTATACGCTGCTTTTGATCTCTTTGTCCCTTATTCTGTCCCGGCTCCTTCTTTAAAGCCGCCTTGGTTTACTACTAGTCTGTCCTCTTTAAAAAATCGCAAGTCTTCCTGTTACAAAAAATTTAAGAAATCTGGATCGCCTGTCGACTTTTATAAGTTTTCAATTTTACGCAGCAAGTTCGTCCTTCTTAACAGAATTTGCTACAATAATTATCTTTCCCGCTGTCGGCTAAACTTCTGTAGTGATCCTAAAAAATTCTTTTCTTTTGTTAATTCTAAACGTAAATCTTCCTTATTTCCTTCATCGCTATATTTCAAAAATGAAAGCTCTACTAACAATTCTGAAATCGCCGACCTGTTTGCGAAATTTTTTCAAGGAAGGAATGAATCCTTTATTATCCCTATTCACAAAAAAGGTTCCAAGTCCAACATTGAGAACTACCGCGGTATTGCCAAGCTTTCATCAATTCCAAAAGTTTTTGAAAGGATTGTAACTTCACAATTGCAACACTACTGTCGTTCTTTAATGTCGGATTCCCAACATGGGTTTGTAAAACGTCGGTCTACTTCTACTAACCTTTTAGAACTTTCGTCTCTTATTAATCTTGGTTTTACGGAAAAAAAACAAACTGATGTCATTTATACTGACTTTAGCAAAGCATTTGACTCGGTAAACCATAGTCTTCTACTTGTTAAACTGTCTCGTCTGGGGTTTCCGTCTTGTCTTTTAAATTGGATATCGTCCTATTTATCCAACCGAGTCCAGAAGGTAGTTTTTAAAGGCTGCGAATCTACAGAAATTATGGTCACGTCAGGGGTACCTCAAGGTAGCCATCTAGGCCCTCTTCTTTTTAACTTATTTTTAAATGATCTCCCTCAGGTAATCTCATCTTCTCACATTCTTATGTATGCGGATGATGTTAAACTCTGTATGTCCTACTCCGATAATAATAATTACTTACTTCTTCAGCAAGATTTTGATAGCATGCAATCTTGGTGCAATATCAACCAACTCTTTCTCAACAAGACAAAATGTAACGTTATGACATTTTATCGTTCTGCTCCTTATTTGGCTACTTACTCTTTAGAATCTTCTACCTTAGAACGCATCAAGAGTGTGTCTGACCTTGGTGTTTTGTTTGATCATAACCTTAAATTTAATAACCATATTTGCAACATCGTGAATAAGGCTAGAGGTGTTCTTGCTTTTATTAAGCGTTGGTCTAAAGAGTTTAACGACCCTTACACAACCAAACTTCTTTATATTTCTCTCGTCCGTCCAATTTTGGAATATTGTTCCTGCGTTTGGAGCCCTCAATACCACCTTTATCAGGACATGATTGAGTCCGTACAAAAGCAATTTCTCCTTTTTGCACTTCGTGGCTTAAACTGGGACCCAAATATCCGACTGCCGCCATATTCTGATAGACTTCGCCTTATAAAATTGCCTTCCTTAAACCATCGCAGAACATGCCACGGCGTGTTTTTCTTGCATAAACTGTTACTCGGTCTTATCGATTCCAATGTACTCCTTAGCAAAGTTACTTTGGTCATACCATCCAGAGTAACTCGTAATTTTCGACCCTTAGCCTTACAATTTTGTAGATCTAATTATGCTTTGCACGACCCTTTCCGTGTCTTATGCTCTAACTATAATAACTTTTACAATTTCCTCTCTTTCGAACGGTCTACTCAATCTATCACTTCTTCTATCTTAAGTCACCTTGACTTGCCACTTCGAGCATCCTTGACCAATCCTATATTATGAGTCACCCACTTGGTCAATGGTGACCCATTGGCTTTTTTTGCGATATAATGTTTAATTTTTATCTTGCTTCCTTTTTTCAACTTTAATATTGTAAATCCAAGTTTCTGGCCAGTTCTTGATGTGAGTAGGTGCATATCATTAAAAAGTTCAACCATCGGGCTAGAGACGCGGATTAGTTCATATCAATTTCCTCGCTCTACTTTCTTTTCTAAATAAATTATATGTACTTTTTATAATATAATGTCAACTGTTCGTAGTTGTACCCCTCAAATAAATAAATAAATAAAAAAATAAATAAATAAAATTTAGCTCTCACGCACAAAGGCTGTGGCATAATACACCCCATTGCACAATCAGTCGCCTAATAGGGCCTCAAATCGACCCAAAGCGATCCATAAAGCTCTGTGAACTCAAACCGTCGCATTGTTCGGCAGTTGGCAAAGCGATCACTGGACATTGGCTTGTCGGGACACATGCGACCAGAATGAATATTCCGAGTGATCACTTTTGCAGAAGCTGCAAAGACGAAGAAGTTGAATCAGTTGAGCACTTCTTCTGTTCCTGTGAGGCTCTCAGTAGACGTAGGAATAAACACCTGGGAAATTGCTTCCTTCATGACCAAGCGGAGCTAGCACATATATGTCCGAGGAGAATCGCAAGTTGGGAATACCTTTAGCATTACTATCTCAGGAGAAGGGTTAAAGAGAGATTCGCGGTGTCACAAAAGGCCGGTCTGGGCCAAAGTGTGCTGGTTTTTCAAGCCAGCAGTCGCCCTTACCTACCTACCGGGAACAGACATTACATATATCAAAAGACTTATCCTGGGTGCGAATAGAAAGATATGCATTCTTTGCCGTCGCTCGCTTTTATGATCTCCAATATGAGGGCTTTCATATGGACAAATTGCAATCAGTCGAACCCAGAGCTGATGCAAAAAGCACTAATTTTTAATACCTCTGACCCTATGAACGCTAGATTTTTAATTTTATTTATTGGCGGTATACAAAACTTTATTTATTTTTTATCTTTATTTCGAAAATTTTTTTATTTCGTTTTTAACTGCTTTTTGAAAACTTAGTTATAGTAGGTAGGAGTTACATAAACTTCTAAATCACAACCATTTTGTATTACTTGTCACAAAAACAATTTGTATTAAATCTGTATAAACTATATTATTTAAAAAGTAAAGGCTACACATTTAAAAAATAACATCAACCATGCATCCTGTGCTGGCAAGTTGCATTGTCCCGTCGGTGGCCATTGGATGGATCATTCTTGCCAATCCTCCGGATCCCGAATTGAATAATTTGTATGAAATGGCATTACGCTTTTTTGGGCGAGAAGATCCAAACCTTCGACGGGTTTCAGTTCGTTTCCAGCTCCGAATCCAGCACCAAAACAGAGATTTGTATCTTATTGTCGCAGGCACACGGGTCTACTATCAATGGTTTACATACGTTATACCGTTTTGGTCTATGAGAGCCATACACTTGAATGAATCTGACTAAATGTTTTTGATATTGGGTATGGCAGAAGTATTAGGATTTTTTTTTTGTAAGAGTTTTTTGTTATTTACGATGTGGATTAAGTACGTATTTTAATGGCCTGTACATTAAGACAAGGGAAGACACCAAGAACTAAGTTGGAAAACAAAAGAAGTTGATATGGACATGTACATTCATAATTCCGTCTGTATGAACGCCCAGATCTTTGAGATTATTATATTTGGAATAACAAAATCAAGATTTGGATCTGCAGGCAGATTAAGTTTTTTCTTTTGCTACGCTACGATTCGGCCCTGTGGTTAGAATAATAAATGTTTTTATAAAATGCTTACATGATTACATATATATATGAACGCAGATATAAAGTTACAGGACATCTCCAAGTCATCCGCAACCCACTTTAACGTTCGCCATACTTTTGGAATTAAGAATCTATAACGACAGAGCAATGTAACCATTTTCGGCATTTTGCAAAGAACTGCACTATAGAATTTAAAATAAATTGTTAACCAAATAATCATATGATGTATTTCAATTGCTCTCTCTTCTTTGCCAAATGTTGCCAATGAATATTTTCAGCCTTTTTTGTTTAAAAGGACGGCTCAGAGTTCGGAACTCTGTCTCAGCAACCCCAAAAATGTGTCTAAAACATCCGAGGTCTTAAAAACCCCAGCACTTTAGAGTTCTGGCCTGACCTCAAAAACGAGGTAATTTGAAGATGATCTCAGGACCCTCACTTGCTAGGGGTGTTTGGATCTCTGATTCAGTTTCAACGACCCCAAGAACATAGCTGAAAATAAAATATTGGGTTTGTGGATGTTATAAGATCTCAGAGACAACAAGAGCTAAAGGCATCAAATGTTACCAAAAGCATTATCAGTATTGTGGTATATTCGCACTCATAACATCGCAAACATCCTCCTACTATCTCGTACTGCGTGAAAAATGTTACTCTAAACCTCAAATCAAGACTTATAATTATACGTAGGTGCAAATTTCAATAGCTTGCGATCTACGGCTGTTATAGGCACTAATTATCAAATTTAAACTAGGGATGTGCGATACTAATCCCGTACATTTGATCGATATATCGTCAATGCAATGTCATCATAGCACTACTGGGCAATTATCGAGTTAAAAAGGTTTCCTTTGCGTATAAGCACAGGGAATATAATAGTCGAGTTGCCCCAGCTTGCAATTCTCCACTATTCCAAGAGTTCAGTTGCTGAATACTTTTGTTCAAACTAGTTTCATGGCATTAATAATGTACATGGAGTAAAAGGTTCTTCCGTCGTTGCTTTTTAGTCCCTCTATGCAACCCAGCAATTAACATTCATCGTATCGATTATTGATGCTGGTGATTGTCAGTCCAGCAATTTGTGCCACTTAATGAGGCATTAAATTGCAACAAATTAAGTTTTATTCCATTATTTTCTCCACACTTTCAAGGCGATAGCAAATTTGTTGAAAGAAACTAGGGGCAGTGGTGATGAGGTTTGGCTGCGGGTGCAGAGGGTCTCTGCTTTTGATAGGTCTGCCACTTTCGCAGAGCTTCTGAACAACTTTGCATTTGCAGCTACGTCAAAGATGCAAAGAAAAACCAACTAACAAAGTGCTTTAATGTGCCAAGGGGGAAGCCCAGGGGGAAATGTCACCGACACGGCAATAGATGACACTGGGAAGGACGTCTGGCGCGGACCCTTTAGTGCCTTGTCGTGCTGCATGTTCACAATGTTAGCAAATGTTACTGCTCATAATTTGCAATGCAAAAATATGAAAATGAAAAAACGGTGGCTTAGGTACAAGACAGACAGACAGACATCTTGTCTGGGGGCAATTGTCGGGTAGTAGTTCCCCGTTTCAACAACAGCGTAGAGCCAATGAAATATACGTACGGCACATGCATGCATACATATAAGCCGCATATTGAGCAGCTAGTTTACATTGTGGGGATTTTGTTTTGTGTGCTCCGAGGGGACTTACGGCGCAAATCAAAACATTTCAGTGCCAGCAGGGGTGCACGGTGAAGCACCGGTGGCGACACAGCATGTGGGTTATCAGCCTACAGTTGGCCTATGCCATTTGTTGGTCTTATCAAATTTTTGCAGCCACAAAAAAATTCCCCCTGAATTGTGCGCTCAACTATATAAGACTGAAGCTGTCACAGTTGGGCATCAATCAAGTTCCAAGACTGTGCCAAAGATGAAACTCAATATCAAAAATCTGCTGATGTCGCTGGCTCTATTGGCTCTGGCGTTGACTACAACACCAACTGAGGGGAGCTTGAACCGCGGCAGGATTTTCGACACACGGCCTTCACCATTCAACCCAAATCCGCCACCTGGAAGACCTCTATAAGACAAGGATGAAGTACACACCTGTTTGCATTGTTGTCGCATAATTAAGTTTAACTTGTTTCAATTGCTTTGATCACGTTTGTCTCATTTGATGTGATTAAATATGTAAACTGCAAAATCAAAGGCGTATACTTAATTTAATTATGCATATTGATTAGTCAAGGGGAAAGCTGCATGTTGGTAAATTTTGGTGTGGTACACTGGGAAAAAAGCAGTAGTACATACTTGCAGATCTGGCTAAATATATTCTATCAATCTATCAATCTATCAATCTATCAATCTATCAATCTATCAATCTATCAATCTATCAATCTATCAATCTATCAATCTATCAATCTATCAATCTATCAATCTATCAATCTATCAATCTATCAATCTATCAATCTATCAATCTATCAATCTATCAATCTATCAATCTATCAATCTATCAATCTATCAATCTATCAATCTATCAATCTATCAATCTATCAATCTATCAATCTATCAATCTATCAATCTATCAATCTATCAATCTATCAATCTATCAATCTATCAATCTATCAATCTATCAATCTATCAATCTATCAATCTATCAATCTATCAATCTATCAATCTATCAATCTATCAATCTATCAATCTATCAATCTATCAATCTATCAATCTATCAATCTATCAATCTATCAATCTATCAATCTATCAATCTATCAATCTATCAATCTATCAATCTATCAATCTATCAATCTATCAATCTATCAATCTATCAATCTATCAATCTATCAATCTATCAATCTATCAATCTATCAATCTATCAATCTATCAATCTATCAATCTATCAATCTATCAATCTATCAATCTATCAATCTATCAATCTATCAATCTATCAATCTATCAATCTATCAATCTATCAATCTATCAATCTAATAAGATTGATAATCTTAAACAAATTTTGTATGCTTCCTACTTAGAACACCTCAAAACGGAAATTAATCTTATTTATAGCACACAACTTTTTCGCTGAGTGTAAAAGGTGACGCTTTGTTATAAATTTGCAAGTCAAAATTGAGCCTAGAGCGCAACGATTGCGGCTGACAAGGCTGTTGTATACGCTACACATGGAAAACTTGTTGGGTTTATGACCTCTATAGTGCATTAAACTTGATTTTCCACTTTCCTACCTTAGTTTAGCTGGCATTGAACGTGACACGTTTCAGCCTCACGCACGACGCAAGTCTTTCGCTGCGTCATCTGTAGAGCATATAAATACGCATAGGTGTATATGTTTTGGTGTTTATATACATATATGTATAGCTTGACTTATACATAGACATTTGCATAGCGGCTTTTGTTGACAAGCGGGCCAAGTTTGCCGCCCTTGAATTGCCACCTCATAAATATTAATTAGGAATTTTCACAGTGTGTATGATATTATTGATGTGCGCGCATGGCCTTCAGCTACTCTTAAGAGTAGATGTTCAGTGTGTGTATATATAGGAGCATATACCAGATATTTAAAGATATGTGTGTGTTTAAGAAAAAGCATCCACCTGCAGTGCCAGCTCTTACGCACAGCTTGTAACTTGGCAAGCGTTGTGAATTATGTTCCCAATTTTAATGCAATTTTGAATATGTTGTGTTGACATTAAACTCTGCGTATGAGTAATCAGCTGACTCGCTGTGTGTCACAATATATAGTAAATATTGAAAGACTTTTGACAAGCCATGTGCGACGACATTGAAATATAAATCACCTTTTAAGTATGCTCAATGCTCAATCGGTTCAAAGGCAATTTCTGCGCTTCGCACAAAGAAGTTTAAACTGTCCGGAACGGTTTAATTTGCCATCATACGAGAGTCGTCTGAGGTTGATCGATTTGCACTCACTTAAGGAAAGACGCATTTTTTTAGGGACTGTATATTTGCAGGTGACGCTTAGGAAGGGATAAATTTAAAAATTGGTTTCAAGAATTAAAAAAAAAAGGCTGGATTGCAATTTTAATAAGTAAATTTAAAAAATAAAAAATTTCTTAGGTCAAAATAAAAAATTTAAATAAAGCGCGAAAGAAGGACTTAAGAATAATTCAAAAAAGTTTTTGACTCACAGCATTTATAATCAATTTCCGATGGTATAACTTTTTTTTAACTTAATTTTAATCTTTTTTAAAATTCGCCAAGGTCAAGTAATTATAGCGCCATATTATGTAAAGAGTATTTTTATTTTATCAAATAAGGGTTTTGTAAAAAATAATTATATTCGGAGCACGCGACTATTTTATGATTATGGTGAAATACCGTCCATCCTGAACTTTCCCGTCCCATTAATACTTAAAATTTTCATGAACCAGTCTTGATCCCATCTCTAGAGTTCATAAAGTGACAAACTTTGTATCAGTGACAAACTTTGTACATGTATGCTGTTTTTAAATTTTAAAAAAATTTCCTTTTTTTTGTAAGTGTACAAAAAATAAAAATAAATAAATAAATAGATAAATAGTAGCTGCAATAGTGCTGAATATATTTATATAAATAAACAAATGTTTGTAATGCTTGACTTTCTATTTTCAGCAACAACGATCCAAAGAAAGCACAAAGCACTTGCAAATACTATTAGCGAAGATCGAGCATCTAAAAATAAAGATCATGACAGCTGAGCGGTGCTCTGCTAGAAACAATGACGTAATAGACTGGATCAATCTGAACGACGTCATGGATGCGGTATGAACCGGCTGACTGAACTGCTGTTGCTGTTGTTTGCCCAACTCGCTGTCTGCTAAATATCAAGTATACGCAGTCAATAAACATAAAACGATATGCTTTGGATATTATAATATGCCGCAACATACAATACGTGCAGACAGATCAAAAAGTTGCAAAAAAAATTAATAAAACGGAAAATCTATCTAATAAACTGAGAAGAACCATAGAGAGACAGAGAAAGACCAATAGAGAGAGCGCGCGTACTAAACATGATAAAAGAAGGAAAACAGCAAAGAGCGAAAAAAAACGAAAGCAAGAAAAAGAATATTGTCAAAAAATAAAAATGCTTACAGCTGCTGCTGCTGAGCCTCAGTCTAAATTCGTCGTCGATCGGCGTTAAATGCTCGTTGCTGCGGTGCGGGTGTGCCAAATGTGTGTGTGTGCGCGTGTGTGTGAATATCTGTGTGCAATATAGTGCCCGAAAGCGTCTAAGCGTGTGTGTGTGTGTGTGCGTGGGCGTCGGTAAGCAAACAGACGCAAGAGCAACAAGCACAACAACAACAACAACGACACGCATACAGTGCGCATAAAATATATGTTTGTATGAGTGAGTACGCGCTAGTGTAAAGTCCAAACGAAGTTAACGACCACGAAATACAAAAAAAAATCACAGTAAAATAAGTGTTAAAAAAGTTTCGAAAGCAAGGTATCGAAAAATTTACATAAGACGCAAACACATACTCAAAAAAAAACAACAACAAAATTGCTAAACAAATCGAATATTTAATCGAATGTGAGAAGAAAAAAAACAAGTGCATTAACATAATGAACATCATGATAAATATGTAATTGCAAAATTCAATTCCATTAAAATGCCCACCAAAGGATTTCATTTTGTATTCGCACAGCTGCTGCTGACCTAACGGTAAGTTGTCATGCTGTCAAAACCCAAAGAAAAAAGTTTCCCTTAACAATATGTTGAAGTCAAGTTGGTGACCGACTGTGAAATACCCTGCAGCGATTTCGATAAAAGTAATGAAAAAAAGATAACTATTTTTTTATGATGTTAGTGTTTTTAGTGGGAAAATTTCAACCCCTCGTTGTTTATAAGGCTTACATGGCACTAGATACTACATTCGAAGGATCTAGCTTTAATGGGATCTAAGATCTAGATATTTATACAGTCGGTTGGATGGACACAGCTAAGATATTGATAAGTTTTCTTACCATGAACTTAAAGACTGTCACGTTGCACATGTCTATAATACTCTTTCACCTAAGTTTTTATAGGGTATATACGGTATTGCCTTTGAGCAGAATATCTTTTAATTCTATTTGCTGCAAAAAGTTTAGCTTTCATATGGACTTATACATGTTGTTATAAACTGTATGAAAAATTTAAACAAGAAAAATCAGATAATTAATTCAGTAAAGCTGAATGCAATTTTAAAATAATTTGAGGTTGGAAAATACTATTTCCTTTGGGCAAACATTTATCAAAAATTTATAACGTTACCTTCGATAGCGTTATATCAATTGATTTCATTTTAAATAAATAGAGAAGAAACCACATAAAGTCCATACTTTAAGTAACTCTACGAAGTCTTCGTCGTCTCCTTTCGTATGTTAAATACATTTTCAGCTTGTACAAACTTAATATATCCTTTGTACTTAAAGGTATAATAAATGTTTTTTTTTTTTAAATGGACGTTCGCTTAGGCTGGCCTCTAGCTCGGTGGGAAGCCCTTTTGAAATTTTAGCTTTCGTAGTGATCTATAAAAATACTGCAAATATCCACAAAAGAGAAAAGTATAAGGAAGTAAAGTTGGTCTACTACTACTACTTTTAAATGAGCTTTGTGCAGTCATTTGTCATAAATGATAAACGTTTTCTTTGATAACGTTTTGTACAGTCACAACAAAATTTATTCGTACAGACAGGCGTATAAAACCAAAATATTTTGTTGAATATTGAAGAATAACATTTTATTATTTTTTTTAAATAAAAATGTTAATATTAATACCAACCAACCAACTTGGTATATATTTTTTTTGTGCACACATTAATACACTGAACGTTGGATGTCGCTCATGTATTGGAAAGGACAGAATTAGCCAGGGGTTTCCTTCTGGAATTTCAATGCATTGCAATGCCAACATACTTTGTTCATTGGTTCGACAGCAACAAATGTATGTGAACCAAAATCGAAAACATTATCGTATTCAAATGCAATACGATTAAATGACGATTGATTTTCGGATTCGTATCCGATTATTTGAAATTTCTTGATTATAATCTGATAGGTCGTTTCGAATTTCTCTCGTTCTCAATCGGACACTTTCAATTCACAATGAATGTTGATCGGCTATTTAATTTGCACGTAATTGTGCGACTCGTAATCTTTCGGATTTATTACGTTGTCTGCGCTGCTCTTCAGTCAAATTATTTCTTGCAACTCTATTTTGTTGATTTTTATGTGTATTTCGTCCGATGTTTTGTCTTTTTGGTAGCATGCTTCTTTGTACCTTTGTATGAAGAAATTGGCTTACACAAAACACAAAAACACTTACAAATTTTTATGAATTAATCCTTTTTCATTTATCTTTATGTGAATTTTGATTCCAGTAAGTGTTTTCTTTATCATAAGCAATGAGCTTCCAATTCAAAATGTTCGTCTGTCAAATTTGAATTGAATGGAAACTGAGTGAACACTGTGTTTTTTTCGTTGCATTTGAAGCTAAGTACTCAGCGCCACCTATCGAAAGGTGTCCGTACTTATGTTGTAAACCTTCTCGACAACATACCGAACATAGCCTGTAAATATGAACACAATCACACTGCAATAAAGTGGATTCTATAAGCCTCGTACAAACATACATTCATTTTTATATATATAGATAGATTATGAAAGAAAAAAAAATTAAATAATTATAACAATATTCTATTTACTTAATTTTCTTATAATATTATATATTTTCACTAGTATATTATTCCGTGAGTAGCTTTAAGGTGCTATATTTCTTGTCTTCGCAGAAAATTAAATGAAATTCATGATTTTTTCAAGAAATATAAAAACAAGTCTATTGAATCAATAAAAACACGAAAATTACATTTTATTTCATTTTTTTTCTTAAGAACCGTTTTCCAGATTTTTTCGAAAAGTATGTTGTTGGATACTGTTTTCAGTTATTCGTGCATATCTCGTAAACAAAATGTTTAACCGATACCATGGCTCCATAGCATGTACAGTTCTCACCCGATTTTGAAGATCTTAGGCTCGAAAAGTTCGTAAAAGAACTTTCTTTCAGTTTGAAGCTTTAAATTTTTTTTTTAAACTTTGCTTTTTAATGAAAAGCAAAATGAAAATTTTTAATTTTGAAAAATGGTCGAAAATGTCACCTTCTTATCGATTTGGGTTGCACATAGCTTCAATAATTTTGACTCAATCGTCACATATCATAACGGGTGTTGTTTTTAAGCGCGTCCGGATCTCAAACTTAAATAAAACATAAAAAAATGAATGTCATGATCCCAAATACGGTTTTATTAGATAGATAATTTCTTATCATTTCGGGCACAACTACGAGTTACAAAGCGCAACCTGTGGGTCCACTATCGAGCATTTGTGGCTGTATTTCAGTAATGACACGTTTATTGTTGGTTTCCAAGTCGTCAATTGTTGCTGGCATGTCTACATAAACCAACGACTTGACGTGTCCCCAAAGAAAATAATCTAAAGGGATCAAATGACACGACCGCGGCAGCCAGTTGGTGGGCGCATTTCTTGAAATAACTTTCTCACCGAATTGAGTTTTCAGTAAATCAATGGTTGCGGTCGCCGTATGGCACGTAGCGCCATCCTGTTGAAACCAGAACTCTTCGACATCGATGTCAAGTAAAATTGGAAACAAATATTCATCGATCATCGCTCTGTATCGATCACCATTGACGGTAACGCGTTGCGAATCGATTAATTTGGATTTTTCTCTACACTGGCCTCTACAACAGCGATATTTTCTTCGGACCGTGCTGTTCTCATTTTGATTGGTGGTCAGACATTGTGGAATGTCAAATGAGTTCGTACATTATGAAGAGCTCTATAAGTTTCTACAACAGAACACTGATTTTGATTTAAAGTCTCGAAGATTCGAAGCCGTTGTTGTCGTGTTAATCATACCATAATGAATTGTTAGTCCTTATTGAATGAAATGAAATTTAAATTTGTCAAAAGTAACAACTGGTTTCAGAGATATCCCTTTTTGAAATCCGGACGCTGTTAAAAAAAACACTTTTTAGTATCTACCAAAAATTTTGTAAATTATTACTTTTGGACAAATCAGTGCGTATATAACCCCTTAATAAATTCTTCCAAATTACGTATAATGCTCTTTACCACGTTATGGGTCTCCCTGGGGGTCATTCTTCTTTCACTCCATGTTTATTGCTGTCTTGAATGATTTACAGATTTTATTTATTGTTTTATTATGTTTCTTTTAATTAAATATCATTGGGTTAAAAATCTAGAGACTGAGGTAGAGCTTTTAATTTATAATTAAAATGTTACTCATATTGATGTAATTTAAGTTCCACATCATTAAACTTAAAATTTAAGTATTTAAAAAAAGGTTGTGTGCTAAATGTAAATACGTTTCTTCTTTACTTTCAAATAAAGCTGATTTACCCCAAATAAATTTATGTGGTGCCCAATTAAAAGTTATTCAGATGTGTAGAAAGCTGAATAAATCGATTACAGGGTATTTAATTGACAATAGGTCGTTCTCATTTTGCTTATCTGGCTAACATGAGGCTTCATACCAAACCAATGTTTACAGATTGGCCTTGCTTTTTTTTTTGCTGTTATCCGGTTGTGTTCATTTTTAGCACACTGATATGCACATAATTTCGAAACATAGTTTGCTAAGCTCAATGTTAGTATAGCTGAAAACATCAAAAATCTGCTTTCGGTAAAGGGAAGCAGATATCGATTCGATTCAACAAGCTGCATCTAAAGCAGCAATAAAAACATCTCTTTTTTTTGTTGTATCTCTAGCTCTTGTGGTGCTCGAGATCTAAGTGTTCCTACAGACGGACATGGCTCAACTGCCATCCAAATCAATGTTGTTAATTTTGGTATTAGACACTTGTGCTCCACCTCTCTTTACCCTGCATACAAAGTGTGGTCAAATTTTTGATAGACATGCGAGTTCGACTGAGTGTAATTGACAGTGCGTTAGAAGTCCATTGGGTCAGTCAGTCAGTTAGTCATTTTAATTAGCCTAATGTAGTCGCTACCTTGGCTATATCTTTATCTCGGTTTTTTTTGTTTTTTTTTTGTTTTGAAAACTTTTCCGTTGGAGGCGTCGCTTCTAGCATGTCAAAAGTTCCGCTCTTTAGATAATTTCATTTCAAACAAAACATAAAAAAAGGCCCAAACATACGCACAATGCTTTATACAATAACATAAACATACATACCGTACATTCCAAGACCTGATGGCAGCCCCCAACTTCCGTTTTTGGCCCTGAGTAGAGAGAATGCGTATTTCCTTTATGGCTGTTTTCACAAATTGAGTTTTCGTTTTTGTTTGTACCTCTACATACATACGTACATATAAACACATACATATATATTTCTTGTTTCTTTTCTTGAGTGGCAGTTTACATACCAACTTTTATTCATACTTTGGCAGTTACCTGCAATTTTTCACTGGCTTTTACACTTCTTGCCACTTGAATAGCATACATAAATTTTTAATCCTTACTAGGACATATTTTTCAAGCTTGGTAAGGTAGCTTTTAAAATTTACTACTTAAAAGAAAAAAAAATAAAAGCAGTGTTAGTTTATTTTTTGAACTTATGAAAGTAAATAAATAAATAGAAAGCTTTAAAGCAAAAGGATAGAAGAATAGAAAGTTAAAAGGCCATAATAGAGAACAGAATTATCTTAAACTTTTTTTTTACACTCTTTTGAGATTGTTCCAGTTGTTTAGATGCTAATAAGTTGAAATTATAGTGAGTTTTTTTCCAAAAACAAAAGTAAGGTTTTTTCAAACACCAAACGAAAATTAAAAAAGTGTAAAATGTACTTCTAGCTTGAATTTTCTTATGCATACGCTTTCAAAAATTGAACAAGCTACTATTGTAGAATTTCTTTTATTGTATATTGCTAATTTCGTATAATTCTTTGTGTTGAATGTAACCGCATACATTTTTATTGAAATCGTGTGACTTAATGCAAATAATTAAAAAATCGTTTGTTGAGCAATGTTAATATTTTTATATTTACGTACAAAATAAATCAACTTTTTCCATCGTATAAACAAGAAGTATGTATTCTATTGACTATTATAAAAATGTATTATAATTTTTGTCATCTTTTCGTAAAAAAATATTTTTTTTATACATTTAAAAAAAAAAATAAAAAATTGTTATTTTTTTTTTCTAACATTGTTCGGCCAAATCGATTTGTTTTATATAAACACCAAATAAAGAACGCATAAAAACAAGCTTTTAAAAAATTTGTGATTGAAATATTTCAGGAATATACTTTAAAAAAAATAAGAAAATTTGAAATATATTTTTTTTTTGTAAGTTAAAAAAAATTTAATATATTTTTTTAAAAGCCCTGTTGCCAACTTAGATTACGTAAAAATTGGTTCAAAAACATTCAGTAGTTTAATCACAATAAAATAAAAACGAAAACACGTTTTTTTTAAACTAAGCCGCAACGCGTTAAGTTTAAAAACTGAAATTTTTCGAAAAACAATTTTTTATGCTACATGCATCGAGTTGCATCCTTAGTTTTCAAAAATCTATGGAGGCAGTTTCCAGTACCTTATCCAGCTAGACCCTTTATTGATAAATAACGAATTAATATTAAAAATTGAAAGTAATAGATTCTTAAGCTATTAGCCGTCGTATTTCTTTTATTCAAACTATTAAAGTTGAACATGTTAATAATAATATTGTTCAAAACGAAAGAAAGAAGAAATTCTGGCTCTTTATTATCGAAAAGTCGAAAGAAGCGAATATCTATGTAAAGTTTTAGCTTTATTGTCGTAAATTGCATAACTGAAGAACAAAAATTCATAAATAATGGAATAAGTAATGATAACTCTGAAATTTAAATAAGCTTGAAAACCCTTTTTTTTATACGCAGAAAGCAAGAAATAAAACCTCAACTTTAATTAATCATAATGTGGCTTCGGATAGACAACAAAATTTAAGAAATTATTAAAACTAAAGATGTAACAAAAATTATATATGCCAAACGCTCAATATTTGTTAAATATTATCTACACTTATTTCCCAAATGTGAATAGGCTCCGTGAATTTTAGAAAGGTTTGAGACCAGTCCCGCCATCCTGTAAAATAATTGATCCGATAATAAATTACACTGCATTGTAAAACAAATTTCTTGCGACAATACAAATGTTGATAAAAACCTTTTTAACTAAAAAGATTATATGTTTTAGACGCTCTATTGAGAAAAATTGTTCTCAATGTTCTTACTTTTAGCAATAAATAACAACAGCGCAATTTCCAAAGCCAAGTCTATCAATTATATACATATAAAAATTTTTCAGGAGTTATAAAATGAAAAAACCAAAATACCTAAAAATACTAAAAAGAAGTTTTCCCCTAAAAATTTTAAACAAAAAATCACACTTAGAAATTAGTAAGTTTCTTAGCCCTAGTGTCTGCACATTATTTTTAAAACGTTTATCATCATGTTAGTCGCTTCGACGACGGTTTTTAATTGTTTATTGCTCAAATTAACATCTAACTAACATCTAACCCGTGCTTCACACTTAAAAGGACAATCCCCCACCCATACAGTTAGAGGTTGTGATTCTAGAGCAGCCTTATCTAGTTACATTGCTATCACGCTCGATAAGCGATTGCAGTGTGGCCAAAAGGTGCAACAACTGCGGTGGCTGCTTAACAGAAAAAGTACTTTGTTCCTAAGAGCAAAAAGAGCAGTGTATGTCTAGTATGTCGCCCCGAACTGGCTCTATGGGCTGCAGATTTGGAGTATTGCAGCAAAAACAAGCTCTAAGAGTAAACAGGTACTGCAAAAACGAATTTTAAGGCAATTCATCGCTACATACGATAGAAGAGCAGATAGAAAGGCACATGAGTAGATACAGTGACAGACTCAGAGCAGTGTATTCAACAGGAATCTACTTTCAGCTAGGCCTCTTAGGCGGCTCAAAAAAAACAAGTTTTCGCCAAAACGTTTCAGTCATAATGATTCTCCACCGTTTTATGAATCCTCGTGCTTAGCGCACGAAGTTTTGCTTTTTTTTTATTAATATTACTTTTTAATTTTTTTTTTTAAACAATTTATTTATACACAAAAAAAAATTTGCAAATCACAATCATAAAAATGAAGAACGATGTTGTGGGTCTATGGTTAAAATACTTTTTTTTATTTTATAAAGATCTTACTATATAAGACATTTTTGGACTTTCTCATTTCCTTTTTATTAATAAATAAAAGTCAATCTTTGAATTTGCGTGGGAGCTGAATATTAAAAAACATTTTATGGAGTTGTAGAAGACGTTCAACTTTATTTTTTGTTATAATTCATTAATTTCTTCTTTTTTTTAAATATACATGCGCAGCGATGAAATGGAAAATTATGTCTTCGAACTTTGTTGCATATTATGGAATTAAAACTAAACTATACTAAATTTAAAAAATAACATCAGTTTTGATGGCAAAAGATATTTATACATATATATATATATATAAGTGTTAACGTTAAGGGTAGCAAAATTATTTATATTATAAATATATTGGTTTTGCAATGAATGATTCGGATAACCTAAACAAAACTATTTCAAACTAACTAAAAAAAATCAAATTCGTTTAAAAATTTTCTTAAACCTGAATTCGTACTTAGGATGAATAAAAAAGGAGAGCTTAGAAGCAAACAACTATAAAACTTATAAAACATATTGTATAATCATGTATACGCACTGTTAGTTCGTACTCAATTTATATAAAATTTCTATAATCCTATATTAGCTCCATTTATTAAAATATCAAAAAAAAAAGAAAAATTAAAAAATTTTAATAAACACGGCTTGCATCAGAAACCTTGGGCAATTTTTTCAAGGGAAACGCGTACTTAAAAAAAATAATATTAATTATAAGGTATCTTTATAAGTTTAGAAAGTATAGGCAATATGTATACAATAAATATTCAGTTGAGCTCTTCAAATGGAGCGGAGTGTCTGTGCCCTGCTTTATATGTCTCTGTACATATGTGTGTGTGCGTATCTAAGCATTTTTGCAAATGTATGTGTGTGTGTTGGCATTTGTTGGCTGCGTTTTAATATAGGAATTATGAGGAATTACATATGTGCGCTAAAGTACAATGTATAGTATATCAAGAGCATGTCTATTAAGCCAAGACATTGTTCATGGGTCTTAAGTGGGCTTAACATTAACAAAAGCATTACATTGTTTGCTCTCTTTCCCGAAATTGTTGCGATATTTTGGCACGCTAATTTAAATAAACCTAATCAAATTTGATTGAGTATTTAAGCCTTGAAGCATTTCTAAAGCATTTATTTAAATAGCTGGCTCTTTTTTTTTTTTTATTGGTTAATGTACAATAAAATATACTTGTACAAATGGATGGATGTTACAAGGGGTATGTCTTTAGCACAGACATTGTTGACTCGGAATGCAGCTAAGCAAACTAGGTACCAGAAAATTGCATTTTTTTCGGGGTCACCAACTACAAAGAAAAAGGCGACAAAGGGGTAGACGAGAACATTAAGAATTTGGCGCATATTTTCTTGTAACATTTCTATGTCAGACTAGCTAGTACAACAGGCATACGTATAATTTAAAATAGAGGGTCTTCTTTATTCTTAGCTATTTAAGAACGTACATATTTGATATACGGCTACTTTTTAAAGATTAATTTTATTATACAAATTTTAAGTTTTTATCGAAAGTTTTTCGCTCTTCCCATTAGCCGTAATTTGCTCAAACATTAAAATTTGTGTTAAAAGGCTTAAAGCTACATATTACATATTAAAAAATTATATAATAATATCAAATTTATAAACAAAGGAATATTATGTTTATCGGCAATTTTCAGTTTTTTATACTTTAATTGTGCTGCTCGATAGTGATTTTTTCTGATATCTGGCGCAGTACTGAATATTGATTGCACGAGTCCGCTAAAATTTCTTTAATAGAATCAACAATTAATAAAATAAAATTATAAATTTTACGTTAAATTCATACCTTTTATGCAAACGATACAATTAATTTAATAATTGTTTTAATTTCAAATATTGCCAATTCGTTGCTTTAATGAATTTTATGCATTTTGTGCTAAACGCAACGAACGCATTGCGTTTTATGGGGTAGTTAAAATATAATTTTTCAAATTTTGTTTGTGTGCGTTTTTTTTGGTAAGATATCATATTTTAAGATAATGGTGCGATTTAAAAAAAATTTGTTTACCCGGTACCGTATGGAACAAAGCGTATATTAAGTTTGAGCAAGCCGAAAATGTATGTAACTTACAAAAGGAGAAGTCGGAGACTCCCCAAAGTAACCCAAAATATGATCAAGGTGACTAGAGAAGTCGATATACCCATGTCCGTCCGTCTGTCTGTCTGTCCTTCTGTCCGTATGAACGCCTAGATCTCAGCTAGAGCAACCAAACTTTCAGAATAGATCCCCTATTTTTCCATAGGAGAAAAGTTTTTATACCCTGTACCGTATGGTACAAAGGGTATGTTGTGTTTGTGCAAGCCGAAAATGTATGTAACGTACAGAAGGAGATGTCGGAGACCCCCCAAAGTTACCTAAAGTATGATCAGAGTGACTAGAGAAGTCGATATACCCATGTCCGTCTGACCGTCTGTCCGTATGAACGCCTAGATCTCAGAGATGGTAAGAGCTAGAGCAACCAAACTTTCAGATTAGATCCCTTATTAATAACCAAATTTGGCATTAACAAGTTTTTTAGAGTTCCGAAGCACTGTAGCAAATTTGATCAAAATCGGTTGACTATATCATATAGCTGACTTCTTTTTTTTTAATGAAAATATCCTAACCAAATTTGCCGAATAAAATATCTTTTGGAGGTTTTAAGCAATATTTCGGACTTAATTGCAATGTGGTGGTACAGGGTATCCTAAAGTCGTCTGCGCCCGACTGTAACGTACGCGATCTTTCATTTTTGCGTTATTATAAATAATAATTTAATAAGTAATTTTCACAGAAAATAATTTCTTGTGAATTTCTCTACAATTAAAATTCTCGATGCCACAGACACGGTTCGAGATGGTTTTCAAATCTCTGAGAAAGTTGCTCGAGATTTGATTAAAGTCACCAATAAAAATAGTTTTATTCAAAAAATAAATATAGCTTAATTTAAAAGGTTATTCAATTTCTCATTTAGCCCTATCACTACAATTTGATAAGTCCAAAGTTTTAATTCATGATTTTAACTGTAAAATTAAAATCTCAAGCAAATATGCCATTTTGTGTCAACGTGCAAAACCATCCTAAGCTAAGGAGTTGCCACATAGTTGTAGGACTAAATTCCAGGGAATTTAGTTTGCCATATTAATAGACTTTTTGGTGTTATATTAAAGTTAAAAAATAATATTAAGTGACAGTTAAATTAATAAGTGCTGTGCATCTTTTTTTCCTATGATGGCGATGTATTGTATACGGCGTGTTAGTGATGGTTGTGAATGTCAACAGCTTAGAAGTTTAAGGTTAAAATAAAAATATTAATCGCGCAACCTAAGGACAGAATATGGAATTTTTTTATTTTGAGTTATAGTAGTTACAGTAATTTTATTAACATGAATTGGAGCTCGCCCAGTTGAAGACCCTTACATTCTACTTGGACAAATTTTAACTGTTATTTATTTTATTTATTATTTAATAAACCCAATTGTTCATAAATGATGAGATAATTTATTAAATTAGTTAATGAGCTTGAATAAGCATATGTTTTGAAAACATAAGATAGAAATCAATTTTTCTATTAACTTTACTAAAAAAAATTCACAATAATAAAGAAAAAATTAAAATTTTAAACCCAATAAAAAATAATAAATAATTTAATGAAAATGATAAAAAACATTTTCAAGCCAAATATATTAATTTATCATAACGAAAACGAGGTAAAGTCCCACGAGCTCAAATAAAAACAAAAGAAATAAAAGTTAACTTTAAATAAAATATTAAATTAAATATGTCACATCCTAAAAAAATAACACAAAATAATATACTTATAAATAAAATTCTTGCATATTCAGCTAAAAAAATTAAAGCAAATCCTCCTCTTCTATATTCTACATTAAACCCAGAAACTAATTCTGATTCACCTTCTGCAAAATCAAACGGAGTTCGATTAGTTTCAGCTAAAGAAATTGTCAATCAAATTAAAGCTATCGGAAATAAAATAACTACAAATCAAATAAATTCTTGATAAATATAAAAATTTAATATATTATAACCTCCAATTAAAAAAACAAAAGATAATAAAATTAAAGCTAAACTAACTTCATAAGAAATAGTTTGAGCAACAGCTCGTAACCCTCCTAATAAAGCATAATTAGAATTAGATGACCAACCAGCAATTATAACAGTATAAACTCCTAATCTTGTACAACATAAAAAAAATAAACCACCTAAATTAAATGAATATAATTTAATAAAAAAAGGCATACATATCCAAACTAATAAAGATAAAAATAATGAAAAAATTGGAGAAATATAATATCTTAAATAATTTGATAATAAAGGATAAGTCTGTTCTTTAATAAATAATTTAATCGCATCACAAAAAGGTTGAGGAATTCCTATTAATCCAACTTTATTAGGACCTTTACGAATTTGAATATAACCTAAAACTTTACGTTCTAATAAAGTTAAAAAAGCTACTCTAACCAATACACAAATAATTAATAATAAACTTCCAATTAATGATATTAATAATTCTATAAAAAACAAGTACTATTTGTAATAATAAATTACATAAATAAATTCTAAATTTATTGCACTAATCTGCCAAAATAGTAAATTAATAATATTCTTATTTAAAATAAAAATTATTCAAATATTTAATCCTTTCGTACTAAAATATTATAATTTTTTAAAGATAGAAACCAACCTGGCTTACACCGGTTTGAACTCAGATCATGTAAGAATTTAAAAGTCGAACAGACTTAAAATTTGAACGGCTACACCCAAAATTATATCTTAATCCAACATCGAGGTCGCAATCTTTTTTATCGATATGAACTCTCCAAAAAAATTACGCTGTTATCCCTAAAGTAACTTAATTTTTTAATCATTATAAATGGATCAATTATTCATAAATTAATGTATTTTTAAAATTAAAAGTTTATTAAATTTTAATATCACCCCAATAAAATATTTTTTATAATTATTATAAAAATAATCTTATTAACAAAAATTATAAAAAATATAAAGATTTATAGGGTCTTCTCGTCTTTTAAAATTATTTTAACTTTTTGATTAAAAAATAAAATTCTATAAAAATTTTTAATGAAACAGTTAATATTTCGTCCAACCATTCATTCCAGCCTTCAATTAAAAGACTAATGATTATGCTACCTTTGCACAGTTAAAATACTGCGGCCATTTAAATATTTTCAGTGGGCAGGTTAAACTTAAAATTTATTTCAATAAGACATGTTTTTGTTAAACAGGCGAACATTATTTTTGCCGAATTCTTTACTAAAACTTATCATTAAAATTTATAATTACAATATATAATATACTAATTTTATCATTATTAATTAATTTTTACTATTAAAATTAAAATTTTAATAAAAATTTAAAATAAAATAAATAATTTATTTATTAAAATAAATTATAACATATTTATTAATAATTGCTAATTCTAAACATATATTTTTTAATTTATTTATTTATTTATAAAAATTTATTTTATAGCTTATCCCATAAAATATTAAAATTATAAATTATTAAATTTTATAAATAATTTAATAAATTTATAATTTCTAAATTAAATTTATTTCTTAAAAAACTAGATACCTTTAAAAACGAATAACATTTCATTTCTAATATAATATTTAAAATAATTTTATTACATTAACTTTTATATTATATTAACTCTTTTAAAATCGAGAAAAATATATTATATATTTTTTATTTAATAAACACTGATACACAAGGTACAATAAATAAAATTTTCTTTTAAAATAATAATTTTTCAAATTATTTCAATATTCTTTTACAATACTATTTAACTATTATTAAATTTATTTTTTCTTTAAACAATACTAAAACTTTTTATTATATAATTATTTTTAATATTTTATATTTAAAATTTATAAAAATTAATAAATAAAATCTAATCAATTTATATTGATTTGCACAAAAATCTTTTCAATGTAAATGAAATACTTTACTAATTAAGCTTTAAATTGTCATTCTAGATACACTTTCCAGTACATCTACTATGTTACGACTTATCTTACTTTAATAATAAGAGCGACGGGCGATGTGTACATATTTTAGAGCTAAAATCAAATTATTAATCTTTATAATTTTACTACCAAATCCACTTTCAAAAATTTTTTCATAATTTTATCCATTTAAATATATTTATTGTAACCCATTATTACTTAAATATAAGCTACACCTTGATCTGATATAAATTTTAATAAAAAATATTGAATATTATTATTCTTATAAAATATTCTGATAACGACGGTATATAAACTGAATAACAAATTTAAGTAAGGTCCAACGTGGATTATCATTTATAAAACAGGTTCCTCTGGATAGACTAAAATACCGCCAAATTTTTAAAGTTTCAAGAACATAACTATTACTACTTTAATATAAAAATTTACATTCTAAATAATAGGGTATCTAATCCTAGTTTTTATATAGAATTTCTAAGCTTCAATTAATTAATTTTTAAATAATTTATATATAAAATTTCACTTAATAAATATAATTTTATTTAATAATAAAAAAATTTAACTTTAACTAAAAAAATTAATTTGCATTATTAGTATAACCGCGACTGCTGGCACCAATTTTGTCAATACTAAATTAATATTGCTATTTCTAAATTTCTTTAATTAATAATATTAATTACTGCGATTAATAAATAATAAAATAATTTTTTAAATTATTAAATTTTCATACAAAAATTTACATATAAATCAAATTAATAATAAATTTTTAAGCCAAAATAAAACTTTATAAATTTATAAATTTATTAATTACAAAATTATTAATAATATTATATATCATTTATATAATAAAAATTAATTAATTAATTATATATTAATAAATATAAGATTTTTAAATTATTAAAAATTTATATAAATAATTTTAATTAATCAAAGAATCACAAAATTAATTAATTAATTTTTTAATAATTTCCCTTAAAATTATAATTTATATATATATATAATATAAAATAAATTTATATATATTACATATATAAATAAATTAAATAATTTTTATTAGTTAATAAAAATTAAAAATAATTAATTAAATAAAATTATAAAATAAATAAATAAACTTTAATAATATTTATAAATTATATATTTTTATATCATAAATAAGCCAAATATTTTAATTATTAATAATTTAAATAAATAATTATAATTAATCAAAAAGTCACAAATTTACAGTATATAATTTATTTAAATAATTTCCCTTAAAACTTTTAAACTTTATATAAATTAATTAAATATTTATATATATATATATATATTATTTATTAATAAATTAAATAATTTTTATTAATTATTTTTAAAAAATTAAGACTATTCGTCTGGTTGCTGCTCTACGCTGCAATGGGGACCAATTACATATGTGTACATGCCATAGTGTATAAGCAGTTCGCCTTGCCGCGTTGCCAATCTTTTGCACTTGGCTGGTTGCATTGCCACACATTGCAAGTTGCCAAATTGCATAGACACGACGCTGCTGGCAGCGGAAGCGGCGTCAAGTGGATAAACAAAAAAAAAAAATAAAAAGCAAAAAGTAAAAATAAAAGATATTAAAAGGAATGCGAGCTGAGGGTGACGCTGTGCTTGTTTATTTATTTATAACATTTTGTTTTGCTGCTGTTTCCTTATTATTTTATATTCATTTTCTCACTGCTTCAGTTGCTGTTTCTTAGTTTTAGAGAGCAAGAGTATGGTTGAGGGATTGGGAGCGGCAGAATGCGCGTGGCCTTTGAGTGTGTGTGTGCGTGTGCACGCAGCATGAATGATAAAGTTTTTCAAGCATGCCGCCATTGTGTGCGTGTTGCCTTTAGTCATTGTCAGTGTCAGCCGCCATGCTATCGCTCAGCCTGCTTTGCGCTTCACTTCGTTGGCTTATTGTTTTTGTTGTTAATTAATTTTATTTTGTTGCTGTTGCACTTTTATGGCGCAACAACAAAATGGCGACAACCCCTTGGCGTTTTTGTTGACGGAAATGGCTGCCATTTTTGCTCTTCAACCCTCCTGTGGGTTCGGGCTGCTGTTGCCAGCTGGCGTCATTTATGAAATTGGCTTTCACTTTGTTGGCTTTCGTTTGCCGTGTCGTAAATTGTTTGCACAGCTTTCAAGTGCATCTTTACCTGTTTCTGTGCCGCACACGCCTCTGCAGCCACTAATGTTGATTTTAATCACTTTATCAATGAAAACTTTGTTAGCGTAAAGTTACTTTGTGTAGGATTTTGGTTTTAAACTTGACTTCTTTTTAGTGTATGGGTTTGTTATTTTGTTTGTTTGTTTGCCCAGCTCACTTCACCTCTGCTCCGCCCACCCATCGCTTCAACTCAAACATATTCTGTCACAATTTATTCCATTCAGTTTTGTGCTGAGGGCGACATTATGCTGCGCACTCGCGGGTTAAGTTCAACTCGCTCAAGTCCTGTCAACCTGGATGATGGATCATTGTTGACAGATTTAACGAGCTGGCAAAGTGCAGCAAAACAATTCAATTACCGTAACATGGCATTTGTTGGTGTGGCACAAAGCCATCCATTAAAGGGTAAAAACCCATTCACAAACACATACATACTACACTTGTTTATAAAAAGCATGCCGTATCTGTGACAAGAAGCAGACGGGATTTCAATTAACTATGCTTAATGCCATTATTTATGAGTAGCACTTGTGGCAGTGACCCTAGCCAGAGTACTTGAAGCTAATAAATAATATAGCACAAATCGCGTGATTCTTCTTTTAAGCATGCTCGAATTTGCTGATATGATTTACAATGTGTTAAATTATAAATGGAATTTCCTGTTGCGTTATTACAGTGCCGGATTCTGTTCGAGGGTAAAGGTCGTTTAACTTGGTACGCCACTTTTTTGTAACACTGCCGTAACGCCCTTATTCACTCCCATGTACAGTCTGTATTTATGCATAGTACTGCCAAGTAAAATAAGTTAAGAAATGTATTCAAAAAATAGATATGTAATTCAAAAGGTTATGATTTTACTGTTTAAAAAAAAATATATATTGTTAAGGCTTTTAATGGCAGAAATGCCTTATAGTCGTTACACGGTACGAAAAATTGTCCTCCACGATTTTTCTGTAGTAAAGGTGTGTTTTTTTACAGCGTCCGGATTTCCGAAAGTGACATCTCTGAAACCAGCTATTACTTTTGATCAATTTAAATTTCATTTCATTCACTAAGGACTAACAATTCATCATGGTATGATTAACACGACAACAACGGCTTCAAATCTTCGAGACTTACAATCAAAATCAGTGTTCTGTTGTAGAAACTTATAGAGCTCTTCATAATGTACGAACTCATTTGACATTCCACAATGTCTGACCACCAATCAGAATGAGAGCAGCACGGTCCGAAGAAAATAACGCTGTTGTATAGGCCAGCGTAGAGGAAAATCAAAATTTATCGATTCGCAACATGTTACCGTCAATGGTGATCGATACAGAGCGATGATCGATGAATATTTGTTTCCAAATTTACATGACATCGATGTCGAAGAGTTCTGGTATCAACAGGATGGCGCTACGTGCCATACGGCGACCGCAACCATTGGTTTACTGAAAACTCAATTCGGTGAGAAAGTTATTTCAAGAAATGCGCCCACCAACTGGCCGCCACGGTCGTTTGATTGATCTCTTTAGATTATTTTCTTTGGGAACACGTCAAGTCGTTGGTTTATGTAGACAAGCCAGCAACAATTGGCGACTTGGAAACCAACATTAAACGTGGCATTACTGAAATACGGACGCAAATGCTCGATAGTGTGGTCAAAAATTGGACCCACAGGTTGCGCTTTGTAACTCGTAATCGTGGTGGTCACATGCCGGAGATCTTTTTCAAATATTAAATGATACAAAAGTATCTAAGTTTTATTTAGGTTTGAAATCCGGACGCGCTTAAAAAAACACCCATTATTATGCAAATTTTATTTTTGTATAAAGAAGTGAAAAAAATATTATAAAATTTATCAGTCTATCATGCGAAGTGTTAAAAAAAGTTTTTTGTAGAACAATTTTTCTGACTAAATAAGATCAAAAATAATTGTCTTAGATTGTTTAAACAATTGTCCTACGGGCTATTAATTAAAATAAATTATTAAAAGATAAACCATTATTGAAAATATAATTTGAAATTAATTTGCAGCTACATTATAATATTCAGATTTTATTGATTTAAACTTCTGCAAGCTGATTTCCGTAGTTTAATCCGCTAATTATAATTGTTTAAAGTGTTTGATAAACCAATCAATAACAAAATTAATCTTTGTTTCAATTTATTGACTTTCTAATGGCTCTTTATTTTAAGCGTATTAACTTATGAAATTTCGTTTTGTAAAAGATGTGATGTTATGCTATTGTAATCACTTAAGTGATTATTAGCTTTAGAGCAAAGTAGTGACCTCTTAACGTAACTATTGATGAAATTTATTAAAATATTTTTGAGCAAGTATTTATTTAAGAGTCGATAAATATTATAAGTATAGTTTGTATAAAACTATTTTGAATGAGAATGTTTTCTTGCATTATACTTTTTTGAGCGTAATTTTTCAGTAGTCGCGACTAAGTTTGTTGAACTTATCGTTTTTGTTAAAATGAGTTTTGGTTAGCAATAACGATATAAAGTTTTTAAAGCGCTGCTTTGTATTTTTTTTTAGTTCATATTCATATACCTAGGTATAATTTACAGGAATTGCGAGATTTCCTTAAAACACAAACGTATTTGGTCAAAAAAAAAGTTTAGTTTAAAAAAAGTTACGTTTTGTAAGTTAATATTGTAAATAATATTAAAATATTTTGTTTTGCGTCATGACTCTATGTGCTCTATTTAATTTGATGTGAATTGGCATAGCTAATATCCAGCGGACGATCAAGACGCTTCCAACGATACCTGATTTGTTAAAATATGATAAGCGGCTTAAGAGCTCCTGGGAAACAGACGTACACACATGTATAGATACTGGTATAGGTCAAACACATAACCATGCTTTTTGCTTCGCCGTAGTCTGTTAATAAAAAAAGCAGAGCAATTGTTTTGAATAGAACATTTTCTAACCAATTGGAGTCAACTCAAGCAAACTTTTAATATATGCACAACTCTGACACTACAAAACGTGAAGCATTGTTTCTTTTTACAACATAATTTTTTCGGGTATTTCTCAGTAGCACCTATTCTTTTACTTGAAAGTATTTTTTTATCTTAAGCCATTGCCAGCCTTGCGCCCCAACCATGGCGCCCTTCGGCTAATCCGGCACTGTGTTACGCTTCACGTTTTAAACTATTTTATAGCTGCCCTTGCCAGCAAGCTCTTGCCAGCTCTTTTTATATCTTTCTGACAGTATAAATTTAATTGTAGATATTCAATATTTATGAGATTTATATGCAAGCGTCTAATGCATTTCAATGTTTTACTACTTACACATCGTGTATACACATATATTTTTTGGCTGCTTGCCAATTTTCGTGCGTGATTCGCTCACGAGCTGACGCCATCTTTTTGCTTATATGTATATGTAGTAAGCAGGCTTGTGTGTTTCCGTAAGCATTGTTTATGTTTTAAATTTTTTCATTTTTATTGATATTTATTGTTCGTGTCTTTTTAATCAGTAAATGTGGAAACCCCAGACAGCGTAACGCCAAAATTGCGGTTTTTAATTAATATGATACATAAATTGATCCGTAATTTGTCTCATAAATGTCAATGTTTAACAAAATGTCATTGCTATCGAATGGCAAGTTTAATGAGCCTTACATGTTGGCCAAACAGTAATTTGGATAAGCCACAATAACCGCAAATGGTGGCACCCATACACAGACTGGGCTGTCATGGTCAATTTGTCGTTATTTGGTCGGTAGGTCGTCAGCTGGAACCTGTTCGCGTTAAATAAGCACTTAACCTGATATCACAATTTTCCTTTGGCTAACTTATCCCTATACAAAAGTTGCGCACTTTTTACGAACTTTGCGCTACAAAAAAGTTGACTAAATTTTGCCCATAAAGCTGGAAACTCATTTTTCCTTCTTTTTTTTTTGTCGTGTGCCTTTAAGTAACTTTGGCAGTAAGTTTTCTTTGACCGATTTCTGCTACTGAAGCGTAACAATTTGGGTTCCGTTTTGGTTTTGATATCCCGTGCGCAGTGGGTCAAGGGTATACTAGATATGTGCATGTGCAGAAGAAGGCTACAACACTTTCGTCTGTCCGTCCTTATGAACAAATGCGTCTCAGGGGCCATAAGAGTATGCAGCAAAAATCTTCAAAAGATATAGGGTAAAAGAAGATAAACCAAAAATATGTTATAAAAATTTATGTGAGCCTTAACCATGAAAGGTGTAAATATGTATTTTGTTTGCAAAAAATTATGGCAGAGTATTCCCAAGTCGGTCACCGCCTCATATGCTTTTCACTTTTATTTTGTTTTAACTTAACTTTTGCAACTGCAGTTAAACTCTAATGACTTGATTTTTGTATTATCTCTCTCTCTTTGCAGATATTATCAGCATGCAACGCTCTAAATGACAACAAGACCCCAGAAGTTTGAACTCTTTTTGTGATATCTTTTTGTAACTTAGTGAAAGTACGTTAAGACTAATTACTATATCTTAGTCATATATATATACATAAAACTTTACTACTATTTAGTTTTATTTATGTTAAACCTCAATTATTTACTTAATTACTTTCATTTAATGCAAGACTCTGTTTAGAACGAAAGACAAGTAAAACCAAAAGAAACGGACTCACATAGGTTACCCTATAAAAGACATATAAGGTCCTTCCTTCCCCTTCTTACTAGTAGCAACTAACTTAACTCAAAAGAGCAGAACTTTAGACGCACGCCTAGAGCGCCGCGCAGAGAGTCGTCTTAGTGCAACGTCACCATGTCACATGGGGACCGTGAGGAATGTACGTAATATATCCAGCCGATGAACTCATCTGTATGACATATGGTTACTATGCGCCACGCGTAAAACCACGACCCTCACTCGACTGTCTCCCCGAGCCGCTCGTGCCCATCGAGTATCCGGTTTCCAACTCCAATACCAACGCCGCTGGCAGAAATTCCCAAAGCAGCAACGCCAACGCCAACTCCAATACCAATCCTTATCACAACAGCAGCCACAACTATACGCCGCATCTGGAAGCTTACGACGCCTTACCACAACTGAGCCCCAATCATTTTCTAGCCTACAACGCCGCACTCACACCGCTCAATTCGCCACAACAGCTGCCGTCGCCCGTGCACACCACAGTCTTTAGCTTTAACGAACCCGCACCAGCACCACCACCACTCATTTACCAGTCGCCACCACAGCTGCTATCCCAAAGTTTGCCGCCCACACCCACACGTCGCACTTCGCGCGCTTCGCTGACGCACTCCAACCACAGCTCCATAAAGCGTTCAAGCGTGCGCAGCAACCGCTCCAAGCCACCGACACCACCGCTGAATCAACAGCGTAAACTAAGCACGCCGAAATCCACGCATACAGTACAGTTTTCAGCGCTGCCACCCATGTATAATGACTCCAGCATGCGCAGCGGCAGTGGCAGTGGCAGCAGCGCAGGACGTGGACGTGTACCCTTTGAACGCAGTGGCGCCTATGATGGCAGCAACCCTGGTCTAGATGCGGGACCCGCTGGTCTCGGTAGCTCTTTTGATTATCCCAGCGGCACGTTGGTGACAGCGCGTGAGCGCAGTCCTAGCATATTTTTGGAGCCACCTACACCAGATCCCACACATGCGCACTTTGGGCCCGGCTGGGGCCGGCCCATGTCACCAATGGATCTGCCGCCGGAGCCTTCGACCTCATCAGTTACAAAGTCACCGACCAGCAAGTCACGACTGCGACCCAAGCTGCATATACCACTGGGCCGCCTGGGTCGTTCCACCTCCTCGGATACGCGTGAGTCCAGTCGGCTGCGCGAAGACGTGCACGTGCATGTGGAAAATCCCGTGTTTAGCAGCGAAAATCTGCGCCAAAACAATTTCGATGCATTCTTTGAGGCGCGTGAGCCGGTTATCAAGCTGCAGCCCAAGACGCCCGGCTCAGCGTCGGCAGATGGCAGCGACTACCCACCCCCGCTGGAAAACTACGCTGGCGTCTATGACTCACCCACAGCGCGCGGACGTCGCGGCACGGGCGGCGGTGGTCTCTTTGCGCGTTCACCGCACGAGGATCGCGAGCGTGCGCTTGGCCTCAATGCGCGCTCCCGCAGTACCGAACAGTTTGATGGCACGCGGGAGCTGCGCGGTGGCTCTGTCAGTGCGGCCGGTGGCAGCACCGATGGTAAAACTGGCAGTAGTAGTGCTGGGCCCTCCAAAGGTGACAGGTGCTTCTAAAACTCTTTTTCTCGCACTCTAATCAAATTGTTTACAGTTGTTTTGAAAGCGAACTACGCGACATAACTCTAGAAAAAATTTCGTAAAAACGTTTGATTGATTGAATGTTTACATGAATAACCAACCAACAGTAACCAGCGTTGAGTTATATTGCTACTAGCTCAAGAAATAAAAAACCCAGCCAGTTAAAGTTTTGCCATGTTTATAGCTTGCTTTTTGCGGTTCTTACTAAAATCACTCGATTCATTCGATTAAGTTATACATGCGACCATTTATTTCACATATACTTGCGGAGAGTTTAATGTCCTTGTCGTAAAACGTTTATGTCATAAAAAATATGAAGGTGTTTGTTATACAAGACATCGAGGTTTTAAAAGACTCTGGTTCTTAAGGCGTTAGGTGACGAGGTTTTGTTTATATGGTATCGCAAATTTTAAAATCAAGCCATTAGTTAATTGTTCCTTCAAAAGTGAGAACTCTATCTCAGAGCTAAAGGGTTTATAGTGTTTGTAGCTATTGATTGGACTTAAGTAAAACCAAATAAAGAGTGGATATAGGGTGAGTGCTTAAGGAGCAATATACATAAGGAAATAATTTTTGATTTCACTTGAATTGCCAAACTATAACTTTTTATGCAAAGACTAGGAAAATTAAAAGGTGATTTTTTTCAAGATGTAATCGCTGCAAGTTCTTTAATTATTCCTTTGTAATCCAAAGTTGATGCAGTTTCACTTTCTATGGAAAAATTAATGATTTTTTATAGGATGAAGTACTGAACTGTTGCTTAAATTATTTTTAGTCCCTTGCGCCCAATAATTTTAAGAATTTCCGAAAGCAAAAAAAACCTTTAAGGCAAGCTTCTGCTGAGCTCCACAAATTGGGTATTCAAAATTTTTTACATAAGGGCTTTAAATAATTAAATGGAATTCTTAATTTGAATCCAGTATTTTGGTTTGGCTGATTGTTTTTTAATTGTGAATACAAAATTATTTTTGAAGTATAAATCTTTTTTCGTAGAATTAGCATTGTTAACCTCAAAAAAGAATTCTATATACAAAGTTCCAATTATTTTTTTATAACGAATTTTTAAAAAAACTTATATTTATAATTTTTTGGTTTTAAACGAGTGATTCAAACATTAAAATTCGATTTTGATAACCCTTAAAAACGAATTCTTCACGGAAAGCGCCAATTTGGTATTTTTGAAATTTTGAATAAACTTATTAACGTTAAAATTTTTGATCCAAAAGTACCTAATATTAACAAACTTTTATAATTTCGAATTGAATAACACTCCAAAATTAATTTTTCATCGAAAAAAAATTAATTTGCTCTAATGGATTAAAAAAATGTTTGTTATTTAACATTTGTAATAATATGCTTGTATTAGTTTAATATGTGAGTACTATATTTTACATTTAGCATATTAGCTTCAGTCGTGGTGACAAAACAGAAAAGCTATTGTTACTGTTGGCGCCATCTTGCGCAAGTCCTCAGCAAAATCATAGGGCAGCACTGTTTCGTTTGTTTAGCTGTGTTCACTTGCCCTACGCTTTTGGACATGAAATTTTCAGACCACTTTTTTTTATATGAATATGAGGCCTCAAATGGCTAAAAATTGCGCTTTAAAAAACTAAAAAAATGTATTCCTAAACAATTTTTAATTTCAATTCATTCAAATGAATATAACACGAACAAGCGCTTAAAACTCGAGTGTCGCAGAGAGAGTAAATAAATTTCTTCATTTGATTTTGATAAACTTGATCAAAATCAAACTATTATATATCACGTAACCTTCCAGCCAACACTGATAAATGCATCTGCATGGGCATGCCAACTTTGGCACGCCAAAGTAAGGATGTACTTCATATAACTGCCATGTTCATAGTCACTCACTCTCCTCACACCAACATACTCACCCAAATGCAGTGCATTAGTTTTCCGCTTGCTCCGCACAAGCAATTTTTGTGCTGATTGCGTGCTGCTGGCACATTCTGATATTTCTGTGCTCAGCACGCATGTAATTCCTTTTGCCAATGCTTAACAAGCTTTAAAAAGTTTACCCACTCTTAACGTCTGTCCCGATCGGGTCAGGGTTTGGCGGTTACTGAGGGACCGGGTGCCGCTTGCACATGACTGACGGGCATTGTGCATGCGACAAAAGCTGGAAAAAAGAAATGGCGGCAAATATGCGCCATTGCAATGCAAGTAAATATAAACGTGCCTGTGTGGTTGCTATGGATGACAGCCTGCTCCCGGGCAACGGGAGCACTAGTGAAAGTGTTTCTGCCAAGGAATATAATGGCTGCAAGGCACTTGTGCACAGGCACGACTCAAGCCGTTGAATATCAGCTATTGGAAAACTTGAAAATTTTTAAAAGCTGATGATGTTACAGTCTGGCTGCATCCTGGATCCCTTGCAAATTTGTTGACCAACTGTAAACGAAATCAGCGTCGTGGGCGATACGTGCTTGCCAACAGCTGATGAAACTGACATGAGTTGTCATTACCCTGTAATCTAACAATAAGGAGTACACTAAGCTGGTGTGAAGCCTTCTGTAGCGTAGTGGTAGCGCACTCGCTTTACAAACCGAAGGACGGTGGCTCGAGTCCCCGCAGTAGCACTGGTACATTTGCCTAGCACTGGCATCGCAAGCTCAAAGACGCTTTTTGCCCCAGAAAATCTCTATTAATTGAAGACACCGCCGTTCGGATTCGGCTATAAACTTTAGGTCCCTGTTCTGTTCGAACAGTTATTAATAGAGATCCCCATGCCCCGTCAGGGAATTATTATATTAAGCTGGTGCCAAAAAAGAAGATTCCCTAGAAGGAATAATCGGGACTACAAATAAAATCTCTTTAGTCGTGTTCGTCAAAAGAAATGGGAGTTTGAAAAAAATTCTAAGGGTACACCCACTTCTTTTCTTCTTATTTGTAAATACCTGTTTGATGTTTCCACAAACAAACGAAACACAACGAATTTTGTGCAAAAAACGACCGATCTGTCCTATGGGAGCTATATAATTCAGTTAACTTATTTTTATCAAATTTAGTACAGTGATTGGGAACTCTAAAAAACTTCCGAATGCCAAATTTGGTTACGATATTTTCGTAAACAAACGAATTATCTATCTTAAACTTCTGGTTTATTTCGAAGTTCTCTGAAAAGGCGTGTTTCAGAGGGAGCTATATAATATATCCCCGATATCGAATATAGTATAAAACAAACTTGTCTTTCTTGACATAAGAACGCATCCAATTTGGTTTCTCTAGCTCTTACCATCTCTGAGATCTAGGTTTTCATACAGATATATATCATACTTTAAGTAACTATTTTCGGCTTGCACAAACCCAATGTACCCTTTGTACCACAAGGTACAGGGTATAATGATTTTATTTCTTTTGGGGATACCTCTCCCAGGTTCCCAGCTACAGTTTGGCACTGACGACGCCTCAAACCTTTCAATGTAGAAGTCTTAGCTGAATAATTCTGATAGATTACAGGGTATACCATAGTCTGGATGTCACAACTGAAGCCGTCAGAGTTGTTTTTAGTTTGTGAACACTGAAAAAACTGTATTATGTACATGTCATATATATGGTCATATATCCAGTTCTCGGCATAAATATTCTGACAGAAAACATTTTATTTTTGATGTGTTTTTTGTTAAGTCCCAAAATAAATAAAAATATATTTGTAACTATTTATTGTTTATAAGTAAGTCAAATGTTAAAATATTTTGACAGTTCTACACAGTTCGATGAACATCTATTATTTTTTCCAGCTTTTTTTTTTTTGAAATTTCTAATTCTTTAAGTAACTCTTAACACGAGTTAATTTAAATATAGATCCCAAGAATTAGAATGAGCACTGAACTCTCCCTAATTTTCACAGCATTTTTTCGATTTTGATGTCTTTAAAGAATATTTTCAAAACTATTATTTTTATATTTCCACTAAATTTCAACTAATTTAACTTCTGTTGTCATCCTAATCTTTGTACTAAGGTTTGTGAGGACTTACTCATTGTTTGGTCTTATACACAAAAAAAAAGGTACCCCGTGCCCAAAGAATAGGATATAAAAAAACCGAATGAACCATATTTTATCATTTTATTATGATAGTCGAAGCGGAGCGTAATATATAGCAGAGTGCTTTGTTAAAATAATTATGACGACGACTGTGTGTGTGGGTGAAGGTGGCATCAGACTACGTCCTTCCCCCTCAATCGGTATGGCACACGTTGCCAAGAGCTGTCATTTAGCGTCGGTAAAACGGCGACGTGAAAAGAACACTAAAAAATGTTTGCAATTTTTATAGCATATTTATATGGGCACGCTGCACTTGTATATGTGCGCACATGTGACGTCATTTGGTTGCATTTAGTGTAAATATTTCATAATGCAACTGTAATTGAACGCTGACCATGTGAGCAGTTAGACAAAGATAGTCAGACAGGCAGAGAGGAAGACAGACAGACAGAGCTTAAATGCCTCAGAGACTTATAAATGCTGTCATGTGCATGCAGGTGTGTATATGTGTGAGTGCCATTGAATTTCAGTTTTATTTATTGATGGCATTCGTAATGAGCTTTGGAACTGAGGCGCGAGACTAAGTACAGTAAGCCATGGTTCTGGCCATGCTCTCATGTATGTTGACTTTAGTATTGGGCAATTTCGGAATTGTTTTCATTTCACATTGCGCCGTTCGTTGGCCATTTGGCTGGGTCTGCTCTATAATTTGGCTAGCAGCACTTGAAGTTTGAACAGCGAAGGAAACACAGAAGCTCATCAAAAATGCTGTCTAGGCTCATTATTTATGCATAAAATATGGAGAGCAGCGATTTGTTTGACTGCAAAACAAGGACGAGCAGCAGTACTTGACTTTTGTGTGCTAAATTCTGGGGAGGAATAGCATCATGAAAGTCACTTTATTTATTTATTAGACCGCCGCCAAAAGTGTCTCAAGTTACTTTTTATTGTCTTGCCTAATACGTTTAAGTTTAACATCATCTCTTTAATATGATATACCCTGGGAATTGTTTACGCCTTAAGTTAATATTTTTATTATTGGTTTGTTTTACTTTGTTTATGTTTCTTGTTGATTTTAGCATTTGTAAAATATGTATTTTCAATTTGAATTGTTTTGAGTTTATTTTTCTTTTTTTTTTTTTGTTAAATTGTTGAATTCTTAATTATATTTCTTAGTTGAATTGAATTTGCATGTTTTGTCGTTTTCTAGCAGAAAATAATAAAATTTATTTTTATGCAGATTCTTTGGAAAAATCTTCAAGTGGTCGAAAAAGTCGTAGTTTCTTTGGGTGGAGGGGACCACGCGGTGGTTCCCTTGGCCCCCGGGGCAGCATGGCGTCCTATAATGGTGTGCTCAAGGACTACAGCCACAGCAGTTTGAATGAGGCTTTCAAATCCCAAAACAATGTCAACTTTAAGTTAATTAAAACAGGTGAGTAAACTTAATATTATTGAAATTAAAAATAACTTTCAATTGGTGTATCGAAATATCAATTGCTTGACGTAAACAACTATAACACATGTTGAGTTGTTTATGTTTAATATATGACTGTAATTTTAATAGTCCCTATTTACAATCAACTCGTTCCCTCGGCATTGCCATAGATTTTGTGGATCATAATGCAATATTTTTTATTATTTTTTTTTTAACAAAATATTTATATAATATAATTTTGTCTTTGAAAATTTTAGCAAATGTTACCATTATTTTTTGTTGTGCATTTTTTTGGAAAATTTTTTAAATTTATTTTTGGCTATTAGCCCATAAGGTAAACACGAAAATTTAAAGTCCACTTTTTTTTATTTATGTATAATTTTTTTTGTTATTTCTCGTATCTTACAAGGAGTGATAAGAAACAATATACGTATAAGATGTTTGACAAAGTAAAAGTGGCAGAAATGCAGAAGTGCTCGAGTAGTGATGTAAGCAATGCTTATAACGATGCAATAAACAGCTCCAGATAACATCTTGAGCAACAAGAACCAGATCAGTTTACAAGTTGCATATGTCTAGCTTTGCTTATGTTAAGAAAGATAAAGTTTTTTATCTTTGCCAGAAAAATATAAGCTTGCTGAGTTTCCACTGCAAAGTTTTATAAATATCAAATATTTTTTTAAAAATATTGCTTTTACATACTTTTGGCGATTGTTTAAAAAATTTTTACCAAAATAGAATAAAAAGTATGCACTCACTAGTGAATATTGAGGCTTTTCACAAAACTGTTTTGGGCAGATGTGCCCTACTTCTCGTAGTCAAGCGTCTGGTTCGGGCAGAAAAGCAGAATAATTTTCTTTAGCATAAATTGTTGGACTTCCTCATTTTTGCACTTCGGCACATCACAGACACATATGGATTTTTAATCGTTATTTATCGTCAAATAAGTATTTAAACTAATCTCCGTTCAGCTCGATACATGTACTCCCATGGGCTTCCAAGTTTTTGATTCATTCCAAATAAGACCTTTTCTTAAGGCCCTCAAAATTGTCGTTTGTTTGTTTCAGTAATGACCAAATCATTCAAACTTAATCTCCCTCCGACAAATTTTTTCAAATTTGGAAGATATTATATATGGAGACAGAATTTTTAGATCAATTTATAAAATGTTACCATGATGATTGTCATCAATCGCGGTATCCATCATGCGAACAGCTTTTTCATATACAAATGTTGATAAAATGTGACGTATCCGCTAACTTATGGTGTCAATTATACAGCTACTATAAGCACTTTTTTCTGCGATCGTCATGTTTCATTTCATGTATTTTATCGACTATTTTTAAAGTGACGATCTCTTCTAACCATTCGGCTTCACTTGCACTGGAACGACCTCAAAGAAACTCAGTAACACGCTTTTATCCATTAAAACGGATGGTACTTATTCCCTATGATACAGGGTTTTCCAACAAGAGGTGCTATTTTGAATCACCCGGTATTTCGGTAGCTATCACTTTTGAAGCTTTTATTCTTTGACATTTGACAAGTAGAAACTACGCCATTACTAAAAATGGAACGATACACGCTTCAAGAACGCATTGAAATTATTAAAATTCAATACAAAAATGGTGAAAATCTTGCAGTCACAGTTCGCAAAACTAAAGCATTTTTAGGTCGTCGTGAAGCACCTCGTCGGACCGCAATACAGGAATTGGTGGAAAAATTCGAGCTGTTGGGACAAGTTAGTGATGTGAAGAATAAATCCCGTGCTCGTCGCTCAAGAACAACTGAGAATATTGCTGCTGTAGCCTAAAGAGTTGAAGAAAACCCAGGTTTGTCCATTCCTCGTCGTTCTTTGGAATTGGGCATTCCACAAACATCATTGCATAAAGACTTGAGTCTTAACGCTTATAAAGTTCAGTTAACACAAGAACTCAAGCGGGCCAATCATCAACAACGTCGTGACTTCGCTGATTGGGTCCTTGAAATGCATGAAAATGATCCGGAATTCCATCGAAAAATCATCTTGACTGGGGCCCGGAAAACCCACGAGTTATTGTTGAGAAGCCTCTCCATCCTCAACGTGTGACTGTTTGGTACGGTTTATGGTCCGGCGGGGTCATTGGACCTTACTTTTTCGAAAATGAGGTTGGATCAACAGTTACGGTAAAGAATTGCGCTATCGAGAGATGATTAATGATTTTATGGTCGGGATGGATGGTACTGATCTGGACAACGTTTTCTTTCAAAAAGACGGCGCTACGTGCCACACAAGCAACGAAACCATTGCTCTTTTACGGAAAAAGTTTCCGGACCGTGTTATCTCTTGAAGAGGTGATCACAATTGGCCACCGAGATCTTGTGATTTAACACCTTGCGACTTCTTCCTTTGGGGCCACGTGAAAGATAAGGTCTACGCCAACAGCCCAGCGTCGATTCAAGACCTCAAAGATAGAATTCGTGAGGCTATCGAGGTCATAGGGCAGCCACTTTGCGATTTGGTTATGGAAAATTTTATGAAAAGGATATGGTCCTGTAAGCGTGGTCTTGGTGGCCATTTGGCTGATGTTATTTTTCATTATTAACGGCATACCTTGCTCTTTATTATGAAATAAATATCCGATCATTTATCTCACAAAATGGCATATTTCTTTGAATACCAAAATAACACCTCTTATTGGAAAACCCTCTATTTAGCAAGCCTTCGAAGATCGAAGCTAAGATCCCCATGGAATGGTTTTTCCAGATATAGGTGTTGAGTCTTTAAATCTCTTGGACATGTCATGTATCTAGTTAACCATGTGCCGCTCAGTTGAGGTGCTTAATACGCAGGTGGCGGCTCCAGCACATTTTCTCCATCGCATCATTCTATGGATTTTATCGACGATTTCCGGCGTGACGATCTCTCCAACTCGTTCGGCATTATTTATATCCTATTGTGTAGTGCTTCTTTCAACAATACTTTTAATTCTTGTCAGGAGTTCGAATGCTCGTCGAGTTTTGTAAGTCAGCCAGATTGCTCAAGGTATTTGACTTCCAAAGGCAGAGTCCCATCCTAGCTCTGTCACGGTTCCGCAGCCCATATATTTCAAAACGTTACCAGAAAGTGAAAAACAACTACAAAGGTGTAACAAGCATAGACAACTGGGGCGTATATGCTAGTCTATTTATATACAATATATCCTTAACATCTAATATATAGCATTATAGCAGCTCCACATGAAATCAACCCTCTGCTTGATACATATAAACAGTGACAACTTTAGCCGCTTTATTTAGCTAAAAGTTAAACTCAGTTGCTGTCAAATATCCCCAAATGAAATCAACCGAATATAGGGACTTAGTTGCAGGTGTGTGTGTGTGAACGCGTGTGTCCTTTCGTGCCTGAAGGTAATTTGAGTGTGTGTGCTCCCATTTATTGTATTTGACAAGTTTTTTGTGTTTGTTGTTTGGCAGTGTTTATCGGTTTATGGCTTATTGATTTTTATCACATTTACTTTGTCTTCCGATTTACATAGATGTCTATTGATTGAGCCATAAATCTATTAAACTCTTGGGCCAACAATAAATTTTATTGCCAACCAGTTGAGTTGGGGCACAGCATCAAAGGTTGCATACCATCGGGATATCCTTTCCAATTTGGACCCTCTGATTGCACTGCACTTGTTTGTGCTTTCTTTCCATGCCTCTCCACACACACAAACACGTAGACATGTTGCCATTGTAGTTTAGTAAACTTGCTACAAGTTGCGATTTGTGCGGCACATGTCCTGTCATAGTTGCCCCACAACAGCTGCCACTTGGCTGGCCATAATTCAATTTTTCCCCCCAAATTCAAAATTCCCATACAAACTGTGAAAAGTGCGCAAAGTTTAGTTTGTTTTGTCAGTGAAGCTTACGAAAAAAGTTTTCAATGCTAGAAATTCCTTATCTCCTGTAAATCGAGAGAGCGCACTGCTGCTCTGGTATGTCCTTGCCGGTTTAAATATAAACAAGCATAACTTTAAACTTTTTGATTACACTTTTTATACCCTGTAGGTAACGCTGGGTACTATAGTAGACTTGTGCAATGTGACGGGCTTAGTGGTTTTTATCTAAATCTAGGTCAGGTATCGATTGTTCCATGCATGTCTGTCTGTCAAAATGTCTCTGTGAGCAATTTGCGTAAATGCATAACTACAACCGGCTGGGTTAAGCAACGAAATTCTCCTGTGTGGAAAGGTAGTAAAACGTCGATATGATTCGATAAACCTGCGCACGTATAATAAGCAACTTTTGGTAAGATTTTGTTTCTCTAGCTCTTGTAGTCTTGAGATCTTTGTGTACATGAAGACGTGAGACCAGACACATTTTCAGACAAACACAGCTAAATCGGTTTCTCGCTTTAAGAATTTTTGGTCAACTGAACAATAAATTTGTCTCCTTTTTCTACAATGTGTGATTATAAAACTATTTTCCAAAGTTTCCAAGCTCCGATACTCCTTCGAAAGAATTACCCATCCTTAGTTTCCGTAAATAAATCGATGCACTGACAAGGCTTGAACTATGGACTGGTTTAAGTAGAAATCAGATGAAGCGGTGAGAGAGAGCTTTCCATTCCCGTTTTAGCGTCTACAAACAAGTTAGTCCGATTTCAGCACCATGGCGTTTGCCATTGTCTTGGCTCATCGCGCTTTTCTTTTAATAATTGGCTCAAACGTATAATTGAAAGTCTTAAGAGGGCACCAGTGATGGTTACGGCTTAACTAATCACGGATTACGCGAGGCTGAAAGTCACCAAATGCACTACATGATCTTCGCCCCATCAATCATCAATTGCTGGGGATCTCGGATCTTGGATCTCGACTCATGACCTGATAAGCTCCGTATTTTCTGTCAGTTTTGAATTTTGACCACTTACTTCTTTATTAATTAACCTAACTCCAGCTGCCTGGAATAAAATGAAATTTATTAACTATTACTTATTAAACTTCGAAAATGAGTAAGAAATGTTGAGGATAGCTTAAGCTCATGAATTGTCTTAGGAGCTTTGGCTAGCGACTTCACGTATCCCCAAAGAAAATAAACCAATGGCGTTAAAACGCATGGCAATTGTCGCGAATTAATGCAGCCAGAAAGTTTTCACGCAAATGGTTGATGGTCTTGTGAAACATCACATTCTCCAAGTCCATATTATCGATTTGGACCGCAAAATATCGGTAATCATCGTCTGATATCGTTCATCGGTGACAGTGAGCTTCCGTCCGTCCGCGGCCAACATAAAGTCCACACCAGCCAGTAATTTTTGTAGGTATAATGGAGACTCCGATTTCCCCAGTGGATTTTCAAACGACGAACCGTAGCAAATTTGGATAATTTTGATAAGTCACAAAATTTACCCATAGAGCCGCAAACTTTGGTATGATACTTTATGTAAGTCTTACAAACAAAACGACATCGACTAATCATCCCGGAAATCGTTTAAAATAAACCAAAGGCAAAGGAAGATAATTTTATTTTTATATGAATTTGTAATTGCCAACTGCTTGTTAGACAAAATACAAGCAGTTTAGATAAAAACAAGCAGCTTAGACTTACAGTGTACGTAAGCGTTAGTTCTAAAGTAGCCATTTTATTTTTTTTGCTGGACAAGAGTATTCTACTGTCGCCTTAACTCTGCCACAATTTTATCCTTTTTTTTGGTGCAGTCTTTTGTGACACTTTCTCTGTGGTTATGCTGCGGTAGTTGCACATGGAATGTTGCGGTTGCAGTTGACTGCGCTTAAATGTGTTTCAAGCTCTGTCCATTATCGGCATAATCGATATGGTTGGTTCCATTGATGCAGTGAAGCTTGAACCAGAGGAGCAGAAAGTTTTTAATGCGCCTAAGGCCTTAAATCTTCTCAAACACTTTAAATGTCTATTATTGTGGGTCTTTTATAACATTTTAATCGATCTCAATTTGATTGCCATTTTAATTGATTGTTGGCACACACAGAAAACACACATGCACACATACTATTATATTGACTGTCAGGCGACAGTCATTAGCTTCATGAAGTGCGTAATGTCAGGCTATGCCACTTGCCACATGCCACAAAGCCCGTGTCACATGCTATTGATACCTAGTCAAACATGTGCATTGTGTTTAACATGGTTCGGTGAGATAATTACATAAATTGTGTTTGCAACTAACCTGTTGATGCATGATTCAATGACTTTCAATGAGTTTAAATGCCTCTGAACTGTTGCCACAGTTAATTAAGGCATAGTGTGGATATATAATATATTAGTAGCTTTTCATGATTGGGTTGGTTATCTAGCAAAAAAAAATGTATCTTTTTTGTTATCTTGCAACTTATTGTATGGTTGCAGTCCTGTAATTATATATTTTTTTAACTCAATGGCCATAATGTAGCGCATGCAGAAGAAGGCAAAAATATCGGGGTGGTTAATTCTGCGGCAGCTTCTTGCAGATTTCATCTCTGTATTCGGCTAGTCGTCTATTAGAACAAAACAATTTTTAAAACGGGAGACATGTATCATAGATGCTACAAGAGACCAAATCACAGCCATTCTTAACTTACCCAACTTTTACTTAACTTGACTAACTCCTGAAAGTATGCAGCAGAAATTTGAAATACACTGCGCCTTGATAATCTTTAAAGGCGACGTAGATAAATACCCCTGAAATACTCATCTAAACGAAAAATCGTTGTATACTTTTGGATATAGGGTGGGTCATCTGTTGACTTGTTTGTTAAGCACTCATAGTTCACAACATTACCGTCCAAAGTGGATGCTCTTGACATATGTCTAGTTAAAAACTACTCAATTTTAGTCATGAATCGATTAACAACCGAACGCGGCAAAGTGATACAGGAGTACTATGAGAAATGCCGTTTGTGAAAGAAACATGGTGGATGCCAATGTAGACGAGTCGCCGGGAACATTAACGCGCCATCGTTCGCAAGAATTACACCTTGCTAGAACCACTTTGCGTCGAATTTTGCATGCTGATCTGCATTTAGATGTTTACAAGATTCAAATGGCGCGACAATTAAAACCCACGGATCATTATCATAGTCGCTTATTTATTCAATGGATTGAAGAAAAGCCAGATGAGTTTTCTTCAAAAAAAGTAATCGAAAATTACGATCTTCGCATATCTTCTACAGAGAAGCCGAGGCGGCGGCCATTTGGGCCATATTATTTTTCATACATAAATGAGTAGTTTAGAAACTGCATTTGGTATATTTACATTTGCCCAATTTGGTTGGAAAATATACGATTAAAATGCAAAAAACAAACAAACCAACAGATGGCCCACCCTATACATCATGTGTCGTGAGTTTTTATCAATCTTAATCTATGACCAAAAAATGGCGCGTTCTTAGTTCTACCCCAAGCTTAACAATCAAAAAACATTAATAACACAGATCAACATGGTTTAGTTGTTGGAATGCTATGGATCATTTCCCATAGCCATAACTTTGCGAAAAAAAATCGTAAATGATTATTGAATCGTGAATGAATCGTAACTGTTAAATTAAAGGGTTAGTAGGGGTAGTACTAAATGATGTAACTGGAGTGAGAGACCACAAAAATTATTTGCACCCCGTACATAACCTCAAAAGCAGAAAAAATCGCCGTTTTCGGGTAAATAGCCTCAAATATCTCAAAATCCTGACGTGATAGGCCAATTCTGGCCCCGGATTAGGATTCTACGCAGCAAATTACTTCGGAAATGACCCTTAGCTTTCCAACAACTGAAATGACCCCGGTATTTGTAGGCCTGTGTTATTATAAAGTTTGCTAATTTTGAAGTTAATTTACGCATCGCATATAAAAAGTAAATACTTTAGAGGGATACCTCACGCAATAGTTTTAAATTTTGGATTCCTTAACTCTTATATGCAGCAAATGATTAGTTGAAACACTTGTCTATAAAAGCAGTTAAAAAAAGGTAATTTTGAAACATTTCATGAGGAATCTCCATTAACCCAAATAGAACTAAAATGTCAAAATTCTTCATACTTTTTGTGTGTATACTACCAATATACAGAATAATACCATTCTTCAATTCTTTTGTATATACAAATCGTCTTTCAGTCACGAAAACAATTTTGTTTCAAAAAAAAAACGATTTGTGTGACTTTTGATCTTTCATATCTTGAGACCGCTCTATGATATTCATTGTATCAAGAAGTATTTTATGAGACATCAAATTTATCATAAATGGCGATTTTTATCTCGAAAAGTTGTCTGCCATATGTTTATCTATCCATCTGTGCGTATGAACGCCAAGATCAAACCTTAACGTGGGCTGGAGATCAATGTTTGATTCCCAGCCGAGACAAATTTAAATAAATTTTGTTCTTTTTAACTGTCGTTTTTATGCAATATTTTTATTATTGTTGCGTCGCAAAAAAGCAATATTCCGCAACGCGCCGACCGTTCCAATAATTCCTACTGGGGTGCTTCTCAGTAGCACTTCCAATAACGGATCTTATACACTGTGTGTTTGTCTCACACATGCTGGACTGTAGCAGCTACTGCAATAGGTTCTGCACTCAAGCATGTGACCGGCTCAAATCAGTTAGTGAGAGAACTTGATTGATGGTAGTCAAGACCGCATCGCGGCGCAGGCAAACCATAAATGTAAGTTTAATAAAAAATGTAAAGTTAAATAATGAAGCAAAAATAATTATGATGAATAAAGATATCAGTCCTTTCGACTGCGACTGTTGAAAACTGAAAATCCTGCATTTGCTTTTGGTAATAAAAGTGGCTTGTCATAAGTGGTCCGCGTTGGCGCCGTGGGCAAGACACCAATCAACAATTATAATAAAATGAAAAAATTACAAAAAACGAAAAAAAGAAGAAAATGCAAAGTTTTAGCTTTAACTCAAAAAAAAAAATTTAAACATCTTGATTCATTTACGAGAAGAGTTACCTATATAACATATATGTATGTTTATCAGTTGTCGGCAGATCTATCGGAATTGTGGACATGATACACATGGTGAATACTGGCGAGTATCTCATTCATAATTGTTTAACTCATCAATCGAAAAGATAGATTTAAGATTTGCTTCATTTGTTTTCGCTCATATATATTTTTATAGCAATTTATTTCTGATTAAGTAATTGTTTTTATGACTATGACGTCCAAAGTCATATTGCCAAATTTTATGAGCCAAAGAAAATACATATGTACTTAAGTCTTTGTAGTATGTATAAGAGGAATTATAAAAACTGTAGCAAGCTAAGTGTATGGAAAATTATGCCGTAAGTTGAAAAGTATATGCTCTATTTAAAAAAAAGAAATATATGCAATTTTGTCGTTTTTAATATTATTTTTTATAATTTTTCATAATATTTTTCTCAAATATGAAGATTTTCTTAAACATATTGCTTTTTGGCACGAATATTTAAGTTGAACATTTTTAAGCAGGTTGAAAATCATTTTAAATTACTTTGCTTGGCTCCAATAAAAACTACATTTTAAATGATTTAAAATAAATAAAAATATACTCGGTTTAATACCTTTACTGTAGTTGGCTGCTCAACTCTAGTGCCAGGGTGAATTGCTTTTATAGCCTGGCTTTGAAGCATTCACAAGCATTCGAATGCATTCATGTTCATTATTAAGTATACGCACGGTGTGCAGCTTAAATGAGATACACAAAGAGCAACAAGCGTTAAAGTGTTGTTGGTTGCTTTAGAACAACATTTTCCTTTTCCAGCCACTTCTGTTTGCAGATTCGATTGCATTTTCCAGTACTGTGCACTCAGACTCTATAAGCTAAGCTCTATTCAAATGCATGCTATGGCTAGTCGAGAGTGGAGTGCGGATTTTTCTGAGCAGTCTATCTATACACTGTAAAGTGCACGTTGTGACGGGGTATATAACATTTGTGAAAAATCCAAGGCGGCAGTTATCTAATATTTAAATTGATTATGAACTCCAGAACTTCTTATAAATGCTTGAGGTTCCTTTATTTTCTTTATTTTATTATTTAGATTGTTTGGCATACAAGCATTGCTTTTTAGGTAATTTGGGACTTGATGGAAGAGACTTTCTTCAAGAATATTTTTCCACTTAGAATTGTTTTTTCGTCAGCTGTTTTGTTTCAAAATTTACGCGCCTACGCAGCATGAGAATTTATCGGAAAAATTAAGGGAAATGTACGAATTTATCGAAAATAACAAATCGATCAACGACGAAAATTAATTTCCGCAGCACTTAAAAACGAATCCGAAAAATTATGCGATTTCGTTTTCCAGATAAGACTTCGTGTTTATCTTTCTATTTGACGAAAAAATTTGTTTTTATCGCTTACTAACCGAATTTAAAAGTTAACAGCAAAAACTTAATGTGTTATTTAATTTCTTGATGTATTTTTTTTTTTTTTTATATTAATTTTTTTAAATTTTCATTTAGTAAGATAATAACAGTTAAAGAAACTTATCATTCAATATCATATTAATATTTTAGTTATGTAGGTTAATAGTATTTTTAATTTATTTTTGATTTTTACTTGTTTATTAATTTAATTTTTTAAATACATACAGGGGTTTTTTTTTAAATTTATCAAATAAAGATTATGAAAATATTAACCGTTGGTAGCAAAAAGCCCGTTTATTATCTTAATATTTTATTCATATATTTTATATGTTTGATTTTAGTTTTTGAAGTTAATTTCAATTTTTTTAAATTTTATTAAACAAAGATTATTAAAGACTAAACTATTTTTTAATACTAAGCGGGATTTTGCTTTATTTATCATTATAAAGTGTTCGGCTTGTAAGTTAATATTTTTTTTAAAATTTTTTTTTCTCTTCTTTTTAATTTTTTATTTATTTTTATTATTTTTTCTAAATTATGAAGTCTTATTTGCTTCACAATACGTTTTTTTTTTTTTTAAACATATCAATATGTTATTAATTTGTTTAGTTTTTAAAAGTTTTTTTTTTTTATCAGCTTCCCATCACCGAAGAAACAACATAATATTATTTATTAATTATATAACTAGGATTACATGAAGGTAAATCCCATTCAAGCTGGCAGTCGCTTAAGTTTATAATGTTAGGGGGATACAGAAAAATAAATATCATTTCAATATCTTCCTTTTAAGCTGGCGAGCATAATCTTCAAGTTTTCCTAAAAGGAGTAAAAATTTAATACAATCCTTGTCTCTATTTCATACATATAGGTTGTGTGAAAAAGTCTCCTAGCCAGACACAAATTATCTATAAACCTTAAATGAAAAACGCTTTTAAAGAGTATTCCAGATTTGTCATTTCCAGTTTATGGTTTACCAAGTTGTTTATTTATCAATTGAATGAAGTTTCTTTTCCTAGCAGATTAAACACTTACTTTTGAAATGATTAACTTATATACAATTTATTTATGTATTTCATTGCAGTATCCGATTTTTCCGAAACACTTTCCCAATTGTATGAGGAACATGCAACTGCCCTTCAATCTTTAGTGTCTAATTATCGCAAAAAGAATGCTGAGTTGCGGAAGGAGAGGTACGTACAAGATACTGTTGACATCCTTAATGCTAAAATCAAGAGTCATGTTCAATTTCTGCCTTTTTACAAACCAAACACTCCGCACTTGACACTGGAATTGGAAACAAAATGGCTTTTGTCATGTGTAGACCCGCCTGCCACTTGGCCATTTTTCAAGCATGGGAAACATTCCTGCAGGAAGTTGAAACGGACTCACAAGCGTCCAATGATGTGGCCAGTGTGCTCTCGCGCCAGGTGAGTTCATGAGAAGAGAGGATGTGTGGTAACAACTACAGTGTGCATGAGTCTGAGAGTGTGTGTGTGCGTGTGTATCTGAGTGAGTGCATAAAAGTATCTGACACTTAAATGGCAAATGCATGTCTGCATTGCTAATTAATCATACAGAGTGACTCAATGCAGCTGCATTTAAATTTATATACATATCAGTCTTATGATGGCTAACTATATATTTATATACACATACATAAGGTTTTATATAACTCTGATAGAATGTGAGGTAAAATTATATATAATCAATTACTTTGCCGACTTTTGCCCCTGCGTCCATTTAGATCCTGCGCGTGTGTTTCGGACTTATCCGTAAATTTTCCATAACAAAGCAGGATACCAACTAATTGTAATTAATAAGGTTAGATTTAATTGACTGCGGTTACATGCTTTACTTATGCATATAAAGGGTGTTTTTTTTAGAGTTACACAAGCTTAAATCATAATAAAACAAAGAAATATATTTTTAATATCAATGAAACGGGTTTTATTGGATAGAACATTTTATGACATTAATGCTTGAATATGATTTCGGCCGCCATGGCTGGCGCGTGCAAGACGCAATCTGGAACACCAATTTTCACAAACTTTCCGCAGCATTTGCGGCCGTTTTTCGCCAATAACTCTTCGAATGTTGGTTTCCAGGTGTTCAATCGTCACTTGTTTATCAACGTAGACAAGTGGCAGTAATTTTCTGTGGGTGTAATGGTGTTTCGGCAAAAGCTTGTGGATTATTCTCACTCCAAATGCGACAATTCCGCTTATTTACGTACCAATTCAACCAAATGTGCTTCATCGGAGAACAACAATTTGCAAGCCTTGCTCTGGTGTAAGTCTATTCATAATGAAATGTCAAACCAAACTCAATAAAAAGCAACTATCAGCTGTTTAATGGCTTGTCAGATAAATCAGTGTTGCCAACTCAAAGTTGTGAACCTCTAAAAAAAACACGCTGTACTATAGGAAAGGACAGAGGTAAAATTAATATGACTATAAATAAGTATACTTTTTTAGGAATGGAGATAAAGATCTGTTTGGGTTTAACGTAACATTAAATTACTTGTTGAAACAAGGCTAATAAAATATAAAGTTTGGTTTGGCTTTTCGACTAATCGATTTCACCTAACGAGTATTTACATATATACCAATATGGGGATCTATGATGATGGTGGGACATATTTGCCGACCCACGGGAAGTCATTATACTTGATATTTTTTCTCCAAGTTTTAATTAGATTTTGAAGTGCCTTATAAAGATTGGGAACGATTATTAAATCACGCAAATCATGTGAAAAATTGCTTTTTAAATCACGTACAACTTTTTATACCCTGTACCGTATGGTACAAAGGGTATATTAAGTATGTGCAAGCCGAAAATGTATGTAACACACATAAGGAAACGTCGGTGACCCCCAAAGTTACCCAAAGTGTGATCAGGGTGACTAGAGAAGGCGATATACCGATGTCCGTGTATCCGTGTGTCTGCCCGTCCGTATGAGCGCCTAGATCTCAGAGATGGTAAGAGCTAGAGCAACCAAACTTTCAGATTAGATCCCTTATAATTACATGGGACACAAGTTTATTTTAATTTTTCGATATCGATGTTACATTATATAGCTCTCATAGGGTGTTTCAGAGGACCTCGAAAAAAACCAAAAGTTTTAGATGGATAATTCGCTAGTTTATAAAAATATCGTAAGCAAATTTGCCACTCGGAAGTTTTTTAGAGCTCCCAAGCACTGTTTAAAGCCGAATCCGAAAGGCGGTGTCTTGAATTAATAGAGATTTTTGTTTTTTCTCTATATTATTTGAGCAATAGATTGGTTAATATCTTTGCAAGCTTTAACTTGTCTTTTTCCCCATCTCATTTTTACTTTTTACTCGGAATTAACAAACAATTCAATCTTCGAGTAATTTGAGTTGATATGCCAAGCAAAATAATTCAAATAATGGAATGTCTTTTTGGTTTTTCCAGAACTCTCAATTTGTCACAGAGAGAGAAAAATAATTGCCCAAAGATAACGTGCAAAAATAGCATTATATTATCATTCTGCTTTTGAGCTATGAGCAATTGCAAAGAGAGTATACAGGGTGTTCTATTCAAGTGGCGAGAGTTTTATGTGTGCGTATTTTACAGTGTGTCAAAATCGGTTTAAAATTACGAATTATTTATTTATTGCTTAAAATTTTAATTTTATTTTTATATTTACAGTGTTGACCAAAAGCATTTCATCTTAGCAGTTTTGTATAGCATTCTTTACCTTATAATAGAATCTAAATAAAAAGGAGAAATAGGATCAAAATCTTTAAAAATAAATATTCCAAATATAAAGAGTTATATTCAATTGTAAAATGGAGTAATAGTTAAAAAAAACTAAAACTATTACAAAACTGTAAAAAACACAAGGGAAGACAATATTGGATTTTTTGTAAAAAAAGTCAAAATTTTTTCCCCATAAACATTGCCCTGTTGGAAAAAATAGAATAGAAAAAGTTGAATGTAATTTTTACAAAAATCACAGCTAAGTTAGCTTGATCCATTCCAAAATCAACAACTACTTAGCAAAAATAAAAAAGATCAGAAGTTTAAGTAAAGAAAAATACTATAAAAATAGGGAGCTAGTTCCTAAAGGTGCCCAGCTGGTGGTTTTAAATATTCCCCCTCCCATGTTGCAACTTAATTTGCTAACAGGTATCCTTGAAAATACATTCCTAAACACTTTTCAGTCTCACGCACATACCATCCATATATTGGATATGATATGGAAGAATTTAAGTTAATCACTTGCTGCGATTTAAAAAAAAAACAGAATTCGAGCAAACCAAACCTCATGTTTTATTGCGACAGCAAATTTTTGTTTATTTCAACATAAAAGTGCAAAAGATTTGGTTTAACCCAAAAATTACTTAAGGAGCCCTAAATTCCTACTTGGAATAACTAAAGGCTAATTTATTTCAAATGCTATAAGTTAACAAGAATTATACAATTTATGCAATGGAATAAAAAGTTAGTAAATAGTATTTTCTTAAATTTCCTTACTTATATTATATTACGCAAAATTAAAGAATTTTTGTATTTCTTCCGCTTGCAATCGAAAAATGTAATACAAGCGTTAAAGCAAGATGCTGCCATTAAATAAAAATGGAAAATATCTTTTTTTTTTAACAAGGGTAAACAAAATTCTATTCCAAATGCCCAAAAAAGTTATTTTGGATTATCACTTTAAACAAAATACATATTTGGCAACATTGTCATTATGGTTCTAAGGGTTGGCCCTAAAAGTATCAGTAGCTTTTAGGAGAAAAACTGACTCCCCATCAAAACTTTGTAAGCTTTGTCAGGACGTTGATAAGGGATGCCATGCCTAATTGCGAATAAAGTGACGGCATGTGTCGTTTTGATTTGGATCCAGGGTGTCATACCCCAAAAATTCCACTTCAATTGAATTCAATTTTATTGCCCTGACTGTAATTTTTTTGTATTTATTGTACAGAGTTTAGCTTAAATAAAGCTTCTTAACTGTGGGTCTGTAATTGAAATAATTATGTTTTTAATTGTTAACAAAAACAATACAAATTTTGCACATTTGGCCCACATCCTTTTTATGTTTTATTATGATCACCAGAATTATCAACTAGAATTGGAATCAACCCGTCTTCAGATTAACTGTTGCAATAAGTAACTTGAACAATATTATTTAATATATTTTAATACTATATAAAACTTATTTTTTAAATATATCATTTACAGGTATCGCGACCAATGCTTGATAAATCCTTTCATCGCAAAGTTCAAAGTCGAAAAATATTTACACACAGGGAGTCTTTTGAGACTATAATCGCAAAGACTGAAGAGAAGCTGTCAAAGGTGCGTATCCAAATGTTTGCAACAAAAGGTTAATTAAGGTGCTTCAAGCGTAGTAATACCTATTAGTATCATAGGCTGCAGGTGGCAAGTTCTTCTGTGGCGCAGAGAGACGCTACAGTTACAGATAACAAATCTTTGTTTTTATTACTGTGTATAATCCATGCAGGTGTGCATATGGAAATCCATTCACAGACGCACGGATTAGACCCTAAAATATGTGACTATGTAGCACGTTTAAGCCAAGTGCTTATGTATGTGCATGACAATACGTATACGCACAGTTGCCACTTAAAGTGCCACAAATGCTCACAAAGCACAAATGTGAAGTGGCCCTCATGCAATATTTACCTTTGGCATACGCATAAATTGTGATGCAAGAGAAAGAATTGTAGCAGCTGCAGGCCATTGTTGCAACAGAAATAGCAATAAACATTCTGTCAGCTTTTGTTTCTATGCATCCTATATGCTATATCTAGACATACTATATGTACATTGTACATATATGTAACATACATACTATATTTACTATACGTTTTTGCAGTGTCGCCTGGACTACAAACAATGCCACATCGCACATCGCCAGAGTCCCACTCAGCACACGCTCACCGAATACATCGATGCACACAATGCGTATGTGCAACAACTGCATGCCACAAATGGCATGCTGGAGGCCTACCACTGCGACACGCTGCCCCAATTAATGCAAGAGCTCGAGGAAATACACAACGATCTGTGCAGCATAGTGTCCGATTCCCTGTTGCAGGGTGCTGATGTCATTTGCAGCAAGGTGAGTTGCGCTTGATTTATAGCAATAAGTAGTGGCAATAGTTGCCGCAATTTGTTGCGCCCACACAATGGCGGCAACCGTGCTTATCCAAGCCTAGTTCACAATAAAAACCAATAGCAGCAACAGACATGGCTAGCAGCAGGTTGTTGTATTCAAGGCAATGCACAGTGGTCGAAATGGTCAATGCTGCCGAAATAAACAAATAAATCTGAAAATGTTCAAGTTGTAACTAAAAGTGTGTTTTTATTTCAAGTTAAAATAATGCAAAAAAGTTTTAGAGGGACACGGGTATCTTTTCACTTTATAATTATATAGATATAATATTGAAACTCCAGACAGTCCCTTCATTTTTTATTTATAAATTATTAAAATCTGTTAGGTTGAAACATTTAATTATAAGTTCCCTTTCTCCTAATGAATAATCGAAGAAAGATAGGCAAATTTTTCTTTATCTGGTACGCTGAAGGGAATAGCAGGCAGAGTCTGCCCAGAACAGGGAACAGTACATAAAAGGTACTATTATAAGGATCTCCTAGTCAGCGCAGTTTGTTCGCAGGGAAGAGTAATAAGTAAGTTCATGGACCATGAAGGAATTTATTTTTAGCCTTCATTTGGATATGGCGTTGACGAAACCCCTTGCCAACCCATCACGATTTCTGCCATAGCTACGAAGATGAGGAGGAGATAGATAGTATCCAACACTTTCTATGAGACTGTGCTACGCTGCTTAGGAAACGCACCCAACTTCTGGAAAAATGTTTCTTTGAAGAGCTGGGCAGTGTGGTAAATCTGTATCCACAAGGTGCAATCAGCCACATCCGAGATCTGGCGTATCAAAAAGCAGGCTGTGAGTGTTGAGCATCCAAGACATGATAGCCAGATATTTAGTTTTATTCCTTAAGGAAATTGGTTCGTCCAGTTATCTCTCGCTCTCTCTTAATATAGCCATGCACTCCTTTTGAAGCATTGTGTGCGTAAGCTCACTAGGAGAAGGAATATTTGATCCATTGATCAATATGCTTATGAAGTAATGATAGTCACCAAAAAGAGTGTGTGGACTTTGGAACTTGTCATTTCCACAAGATTTTCTCACGGTATTGGTGGCCGTCGGTGGCGTAGTGGTAGCGTACTCGCTTTACAAACCGAAGGTCGGTGGTTCGAATCCCCGCAGTAGCACTGGTACATTTGCCTGGCATCGCTAGCTCAAAGACCGCTATTTGCCAAAGAAAATCTCTAGTAATTCAAGACACCGCCGTTCGGATTCGGCTATAAATTGTAGGTCCCTGTTCTTTGAACAGTTATTAATAGAGATCCCCATGCCCCCCATGGGCGACTGACACAATTGTCAGTCAGGGAAATTATTACTATTTTTATTGGTTCAACGATTGCCACAAAATTTTGTACAAGGCATTTACGTTATAATATATACTACGTACCTAGTACTAGTAGGTGTTTTGAATAACATGATGAGTTTAAAAATATTTTAAATATTTCGCGGTCTCAGTCAACCTTATTAATTTATTTAAATGTTTAAGTTTTAGTAAGCCTTACAAGTAAAGTGGCATAAAAAGCTTACATTTTCTAACACTTCACATTTTCTGCCTAAGTCGACCATTTCGACCACTGTACCTTGGGACAATTTACGTGTGTGCTCCATTAGCGTTACCTTAATATGAATTTTACCGCAGTTTTTATGGATGAGCCTGCAATTTGTCCAATTACCCGGGGACCCATTGAAATGACAGCAATTATATAAAGTTGTACTTTCTACTGAAAAGCTTTGGCTATATTACCGCATATTAACTTTTTTGAATAAACTAAAAAAAATAATTGATTGATTGATTGATTCCCAATGCAACTGCTGCTGATTATATGAATATTAAATGGAAAACACGATATTGATATTATTTGTAATTTGTTTGTCACTAAACAGATTTTCTGCTTAAATATGATTATCTGTTAAAATATGATTAGATTTATAATATTTAGTATATGCTGAAACTTTGTATATTCTACACTTTTGCTTTTAAAATGTTATACTTCGTTTAAATAATAACTAGCCAAATAAGTAAAAAGTTAAGTGCAAAAAAATGATATGCAAAATTATTGTACCTTTAAATCTTCGGTGCAAGCGATAACTAGGATTTCTTAGAAAATAACGTTCTTGAAATTTAACTGAAAGCTGCAAAAAGTTCGTAATTCAAGGTTTTGTTATTTATTATTTGTTCTCTTTTTCTCCGAGTTTCTTTCTCGCTGTAGTTGTCTTGGAATCTTTCATTGCAACACTTTGCGTTTTACAGACCACTTTTGCTGTTAACCGAAGTAACAACATCTATAAAATTGGCAAAAAAAAGTTTTAAAAATGTTTAAATTTATAAAATCACACTTTTCAAATTCCCTCGCCTATTAAATCACCAAACTTTCAATATTTTGATGAAAAATTTAAATAGCACTGATAAAAAATTCCAAGTCCAACACCGTCATATAGATTGAAGGTGATCTGAGCCATCGTCTTAACTAATAAAATAAAGTATTAATAATTCATTTATTTAATTTTCAGTCTTTTGAAAAAACGTTTTTTCATACATTTTTTATCAAAAATGAGGAAATTTAAGTTTTAATTTTTTTTAACATTGTTACACCATATCGATTTCATTCCAAACTGCGTCATACAAATTTGGGATAAAAAGACATGTTCAAAAAAATTGTGATTAATAAATATACACAAAAAACAAATGTAAGAAAATTTCTTGTTTTTTTTTTTTAAGAATTTGGTTGTTTGAAAAAATTGAAAAATTTATTTTTTTTTTAGAGCCCTAGTGACAACATAGTTTAAAATAAAATTGATTCAATAATCTTCAGCAGTTTAGTGCGAATTAATTAATTAAGCCATAATGCGTTAAGTTTAAAAATTGAAATTTTACGAAAACAATTTTACTTTACATCATAACAGAATAGAACACACTTAAAAAACTAGGGTGCGGTCATGACTCTCGTCCCGCTTTTTAAAACATATGTAGAATGTATTTTTTATTTAATATTCAAGGAGAAAAATGTTTTTTTTTTTTTAATGATAAAATAAATTAAAAGTTCTATGTACAAGAGGAAATAATATTTTATATAAAAAACTACTGACTACAATACTTAATTTATTATTTTATGTTAAATATTTGTTTATTGAAAATTATTGAATACAAAAAATATTTAATAATATATTACATAAAAAATATTTACTTGACAAAATAAAATTATTTATTTAAAGTTGGAATTAAAAGAGAGTTGTACTAAAGACTAAAAAAAAATTAGTTCGGCTTAAAATCGAATTTGGAACTACACCCAATTTTTATATTTTCCGAGTCTTCTCGATACTCTAAAAAACACACCCAATAAGTGACGATTTATTGATGTCAGTATAAACTCTAAAAAAAAATGAACTTGACTTGCATGACATTTTTTTTTTTTTTTGGCTTTTAATTAATTGCCATAGAAATTTGCGAAAACATAGCCTTTAAATATTTTAAAACCAATTAATAAACATTTTTTTAAGTGCGGTAATAATAAATCATTGCCACTAATTACGAAAAAGCGTAAAACATAGTATCTTTAGACATGTCTTATTTGTGCTATCTTATTTCGTGAAACACTATAATAGGAGGAATTAATTGATTGTTAAATTTTTAATTGCGTTAATTTTCATGCGAGTCAAATACTCATTTAAACCTACTTTTAACCTTGCGCCAAAATGATTGATTTTCCGTGTAATCTAAAGGTCAGTCGGCCAACTTAAATCGCAATAGTGTTGACTAATTTATAATGACTTCTCTAATTGTGAAAGAAACCCCAAAAGAGATGCCAAAAATAAAAAGACTTAGTGCTAGTAAAGAACTAAGGCATAAGAAGCACAGGCATGCAGACAGACGGACATGATTACATTTTTTTTTTCTTCGAGTTACATGGAACATCTTATTAACTAACTTAATTAACCAAAAAAAACAAATTAGTTTAAACCCTATCCGATTTGATTGGCCACAACTTACATTAAATGCGATTTCTTTAAGTTTTCATATTGAGTATATTTTAATCGCTACTCCGTTTCTTTAATAAATACAAACAACTTCAAAAATATGGTATTAGACATGATGGTGCACATCATAAAGTGATTATGTGGTATTATGGCACAATGGTTAAAGGGTGTACAATACAATATTCGACACTTGACTACGAAATGTAGGGCATTCTTGCTCAAAAAAGTTTTGTAAAAAGCCCCCAATTCAATTAGGGCTAACACCTTTTAAACTCAGTTTTTGGCATTATTAAATGCTTCTAGTGTTAATGCTAGTACGCAGCAGTGTAAAACCACCTGAAAGAAAAAAGTGCTACTTATTTTGTGCGCAAAAATAATTGTATGGGTAGAGTTTCTGACCAAAGAGTGCTGCCCATGTATAGGCAACTGACATGTAGATGGCGCTACTAACAATAGATGGCGCCATAAAGTAAATAAATAATTTATAAAAATCAGCTGTTTGCTCAAATTGGTTACAAGTGTAAAAAATAATAACAAGTGCAAAAATTAATCACCATATAAAAATATTACTTAATATTTATTATTATTATTGCCTAGTTATTTGCGAAACTCCAGAAAAAACAGAGTATATGGGTAAACTCACATTTAATACACAGAGCTGAGTGTGAAAAAATTTGTAGAGACCTACGAATATGAAGTGAATTAGTTTGCAACTCAAATTTTTACATTTAGCGGAAAATTGTCGGTTCAAAGCATTTTCGCAAAATTTTCACATGGCCTCGGATGTTTTCAGCACTTTGTTTGCGTTGTTGGAGCACAACATGATCCCTAAAAGATAATTTTCTGCTCTTTAGTAAAATTTATGCATCTGTTTTGCATACGCGATATTTTTTCTGCAATCAAAATAAGTTGCTGCACATTAATGTTTTGTTTTTGGCACGAGCTTTTTGCCGGCGCCATCTACGTGTCAGTTTCACGAAAAATGGGCAGCACTGGTCCTGCGTACCAATGAAAAAATTTTTGGCGGTAAGAATTTTGCAGTGTTATTTTTATATGAAGTTTTGTTTTCTTTCACGCGGATTAACACTGCTTGGCACTAGGCTTTATATATATTTAAAAAAATATTTTTAAACTGAAAATAGATATTATATGCTTTTAAGTACACCATTTTTCTCACATAAGCTTTTCTTAATCAAAACTTAACGAACAATTAGACACTTGTAAAGAGCTGATTGTTTTTGGGCATTTTTGCCTTCGTGCCTCGTCTTAAGGATTGCTCAGGTATTTACTCGGGCGTTTTAGCCATACAAAGTAAACATACATAACTGTTGTAACATTTTGTTTTAAGTATATTGTCACAACGAATAATAATAATTTTAATAATTTCTCGAAATCGAGTTCGCGGAGTATATCCTTCTCTAGACTCAGAAGTATAAGATAAACAGGTACGAAGTCGGTTTGCTCGATTGAAATATATAGATCGATTTTACAAAATCAATTTAAAAGGTTCTTCAACGCTAAATATATTATTAAACTTAATTTTTGCGACATTTGGGGATACCTGGGCCGTGGCCAGGGTTTTAATCAAAAATCAAAAAAAGTGGTTTTAAAAGTCTAAAAATTTTACAAAAATGGATTAACATATATTGTAGCTATCCTTCATCTTGGCCAATTTGACGATGAAAAAATGATTTATACCGTTAACTGACTTTCCGCAGGCATGTTCACACTATGGGCAGAAAGCCAAAATGCGCTTGTCACAGAAAGACCACATTTCAAATAGAACCATTTTTGCTTAAATGTTTTATCGTTTTTAAGGGATTTGTACGTCTGACCTAAAATATTTTATAGAAATATAAAACATATGTGCATATATAAATCAAATGGGCTTCACAATGCACTCATGTTGATTTAGCTGTACAAACAAATCTTTAGTGTAGCCCAAGCTTTTCTTATTTAATTTAAAAAAGAACTTACTAAATAAATGAAAAACTAACCGCATGAAGCCAATTTTATTTTGTATAGGCGACGGATCAGGCCAAGCGTTATAGCGCACTGACGACCCAATGCAGCATGGTGTCACCTGCTCAGGATCTGACGAATTTTGTGCGTATATTGGCGCAGCCCTCACAGGCACAGAAAGTTCCTAGGCGTGTGTTTGCCCCACCCCAGGCGCAGCAGGGTGAACCGGATGAGCAGGCTGAATACAATGTGAGTAGTACGCAAAGCGACATCATGACGTATGCATATTACAAATGCAAGACCTTTCTGAACAGCAGGAGATGACGCCCATATTGCGCAACGAGCTTGTCTTTGACCGGCACTCTACGCTGTCGCAGCGTACGGCTTTGGAGTCGCTTAAACGTGAGGCCATCGAATTGGAATTGCAAATACGTCAGTTGCAGGTGAGTGTTGGGAACAGCAGCGGGCTGGAAATAGCAGAAATGGTATGCTCATGTTTTACGTTTGTTGCAGGACTCCATAGAGGCACTGAATCGCACACAGACGCGCGGCATTGAGGGGCAGCTGTATAATAAAGTGAATGAATTGCAGGAGGATTTATCGATGAAAAAGTTTGATTTACGCGCCAAGCAGATACATTTGGCGGCTATACGTGCTCAGGTGAGTTTTGTAGGCTAGTGTAGAAAAGCTTTTTAGTCTAGACACAAAAGTTAAGCAAAGTAAAGCTGACGCAGCTTAAAGCTGCAATATGCTGCGTTTTAGAGCTTTGCGAGCTTTAAAGCTGCCAAGTGAAACACCTGTTGAAGGCAAATGGATGCACTTAAAAAGATTTGTATTAGGTTTTTGGAGTTAAGAACTCAAAATGAATAATTAAGCTTAAAGCAGCTTGTTTTGCAGCTGTTGGCTTAAAAATTAAAGGATTTTTATAAAAAGCCATGTTATGATGCTGCGCGCCCAAGACGAGCCTATAGGCTCGTGTGCACGCTTGAGAGTACACGTGAACTGGCGTTCGTATGTAGGTCAAACAGCTGTGAGTTTGACATTAACTAGCGCAGCTCCTGAGCAGTGCGCATGTGACCAAAAACTCGCAAGAGCAAGCATAGCACTTACTTCACTTGGGCACAACTCCGGACGCAGTGGCGCGGTTAGTTCTATGGTAGTCGAGCAAGCGTGTGGTCAGTGTGGACGCGTAGACGTGAGTTGTTTGAGCGTAAGCGTTACGGGAACGTTGGATGCTTAAGCAAAACGCTTTGTGTTTTTGTGTGTATGAGTGCATTGTGCATTTCCAAAAAATAAATAAAAGCAATTTTTGAATTTTTTCTAAAAATTTGTTAACCACTTTGAAGAAGTAGCATCCTCTAAAATATGAGCAGATTTTAATGCAGCATGCAAAATTGTCCAGTCAAGCGTGAAATTTCGCGCGTGTGTTGAGTTTTGGTATTGGCACGCAATGAAGCTGTCAACTTGCGGCGTTGCCTGCTGCCTCCAACACCATTCGGCATAAAGTTTCTTCTTTTTTTTTGGCGGGGGCTCTGGGCCTATGTCAATAGATTTGGGAAAACCCGCTTCATTCACTAAAAGCACAAATCACGCAACGCAAAGTTAGCATCAATGCCAGCGCCCGCGCCAAAAACAGCTGTTCGCACAGAAACGAAGCGCGAGAGCCAGGCGTCCCCAAAAAGAGAGCCATAAACTATAAGTTGGTGTGTTTGTAGAGTGAGAAAAAGAGCGCGCGTGCATGCAAGTGCAAGTTTGGCGTTGCCAGACTGCGGCAACAAACTCTTTGTTTACCGTGAACTATAAAAGCCATGTGCAACGTTCGTTCGCAGTCAGTCACGTGCTTGTATTCCGACGTATATGTTATAGAACGCGCCGCGCCAAAAAAAAAATACGTTTTACGGCCGTTTTTGTTGTTGTAGCTGTGCTTGAGTGATCCGTTCGACAATTTGTTGTTATTCGTAGTTAGTCGTGTCGTGTTAGCCGTCGCGCCTGAGGTCTGATTGGCTGCAGCTCGTATTGCACGGCGTACTTCTGGAACGGAGCAGTTTCGAAAATTAAATTTTGGCTTAAAAATAAGCGCTAAATTTCTATTTTGCTTTTAGCACACTACCAAAAGGCGTTGTCTTTAGCAATTGGAGTTACTTACTTAGTACCAAACCAAAAATAATAGCAACAATTTTGTTAAACAACTAAAGTTCTTAACTATAGGATTTTTCCAGCAGGCAAGCAACTAAGGTTTTACTACTTTTTTTTTTTGGTTTGTAAACTTAGTCAAAAGTTTGATATAAATTGCTTGCCTTAAAAGCGTAAGTAGAGCCGTAAACTTAACTAAATTAGTTATATGCAGTAACACGCATACGCACCGTGTCACGCGTACCAAAGTGTCTTACTTGTTTTATCATATGCTTGCTTCTAAAACTTGTAGTAAACACAAAAACGCTAAATTTTTTTTAATGAAATATCTATATCAAGCCAGTGTGCCAACAACTTAATGGAATTCACGCTTGTAAAACAAAAAAAAAATTTCCAAATTCCAACACATTTTTATCTCATACTTTTAACTAATTTTCCTAGAGTTTACTGTATATAACAACTACTACTACTACTAACTAGCTATTTATGAATTTTATGCAAAAACCTACAATAGCTGTAGTGTACTCTAGCGGCTCGCTTTCCATGCATCTGTGAAACATCGTTTAAAAACAAAAAAAAAAAATATACAAAAATCGTTAACACCGTTTGTAAACGGCACTGAACTAACTCACTAGCCAAACCACTTAGTAATACAGTACCATTAATTGTAGCAAAAAACAACACAAAAGCAAAAAAAATAAACGCAATCAAATTAAACTTAAAAAAAAATCAACAAAATAAATTCGAAAAAAGCAAAAAAAAATATATATATCTATAAGTTTGTATCTTTAACGAGCAGTCTACACATAATTGTGCACCATGCGCGTTATCGTACTGAAAAAAAATCGCACTAACAAACGCGGCACTCCTACGGCATCAGCCACGCGTGAGCTGCCTAAAAAATCGTACGCAAAAGTAAGAAATTCGATATTTGGTTACAATTCTAAACATAATACTCTTACTCGTTTCAAATACGCAAAAATTTTGATTTTTTATTTGTGTTTATTTTTTTTTTTGGCCAAATTGCCAATGCAATCAATTTTTGAGCGTTAAATTCAAAAAACCGCGTATTCCAAAACAAATATACCTAACAAAGCTTAACAACAGCTCAATATTTACAATATGTTTTAGCAGTAGCAGCATGTTTTAGTAACACTTCAATACTTCAATCATTTTTTAGCCAACTTTTATATGCAAAATGATAAAAATTTACTCAAAAATTGGTTGTAGTGGCATGTATTGCATTTGAAATATACATTTATATTTAGTCTTAAGCTTAAAAACATTTATATGTGTGCATCCTAAGCTAAATATTAGCATATATACCATTTACATTGTAAACAAATTGTTGTTTGTTTCATATTTTTGAAACTTAAAACTGCTCAAAAAACAGCAAAATCCATTAAAAATAAAAACAAACACACTTGACAACCCTAAACAAAGATAACTGCATCGTTGCTACGGTTCTCTTCTTTAGTATTGGGCTTGGGCTTCATGCGTAGTTCCAACCAGTATCGTGCAACCACATAGAACAGGAACACCTCTAGACCTTTGGCGGAAAAAAAGTGGCATTTAATCCATTATTATATTATATTTGTAGTAAGACTTACATAGGCGAAGTCCTTGTATGGGCAACAAATGCGCAGTGCTTATAACCAGAGCGTGGTATACGATAATAAACCCAACAACATAGTACCAAATCCAAGCTCCGATGCAAATTGGGCTTTCCTTAAGTGGATAATGAATTGATATGTGATTAATAATGTCACAAAAATTAATGTAAATGAATATAGAATATTTTGAAACTACAAAGGAACCTGCTACTAAGAGAGATAAACTACCTCTGAACTATTTTATTTTGGACACATGTTTGTTTCGTTTTTTTCTATATTGTAACTCCTTCCACGCTGGAATCAAGTCCAAATAATTGGATGCTGAATTTTGTTGCGTATCTTAAAACTGCGATCATATGCAAATTATAACTATTCTTTTTCCATTTCTTACCAAAGTTTTCTAAAGGGTTTTCAGATTCAAACACACTTCTCGTCTCTAGAAACATTGAAAAGGAAACTATCAAGGAGAAAGTTTTGAAGTATTTTGAGATTAAAGCCTAATTCCAAGTCGCGTAGGTTTCATATATTAAATTTTAAAACAATGACAACTCGCAATAAAAATGTTAGAGCTGGTATTATCTGGAATACCTTCAAAATATGTACTTTTTTCTCGTTAGGAAATTGAATGCAAGCTATCTGCTGTAAAATATGTTTGTCCCACAGCAAATTGGAAACAAGTTACAAGCATATCATAAACACTTAATTTGGTACAAAAAAATGTCTCAAAAATTATAGAATTTAAAAAAATTCTTTAAGAAGTTCCTTATAGGTAAGTTAGACTGTATTTAGTTTGCTTTATAAAGTTACGAGTGTTTCCACATTTTATTTGCTAAAAATCTTTCCAGTCGTTATTTTGACTTTTTTTTCTAAGAGCATCGTGTCCTAAAGGGTTTTGTTTGTAACACAGAAAAATTGGAAATAAGTTAAAAGCATATCTTGAATCACTTAATATGGTAAGAAAAAATGTAATAAAAATTATAGATTTAAAAAAAAAAAAAGAAAAGAAAGAAGTTCCTTATGTGGAACTTCGACTGTATTTGTTTTGCTTTATAAAGTTACAATGAGTGTTTCCACATTTTGTTCGTGAAAAATATTTCCAGTCCTAGTTTTGATTTTATTCGTTTTTTTTTTTTTTTCAAGAGCGTATCCTATATTTATTTTTAAAAAGTGCATTGATTATTTACAGAACGAAGATCTTATTTCAAAGGTTTTTGAAAATCTTTGTCATTAGATAAAATGATATAATCAAAAAGCGTACATTGTGACTGGGTTGTATTATTTTCTTAAGGATTCTCTTCTCTGAAAATATTAAAAAATATATAAGACTTTGCTATAAGGCCGCAATTTACATTTTAGTCTTTTGTTTCATGAAATGTAGTGTTTCATTTAAATGTTGAAGTAATCGTATTTTTTAGTATGATAGTAGATATTAACAATTTCATGGAGCTTTTCCAAACAAATTGTAAAAATAAAAGGGTAAGGCAATGGAACAAATACAAAACAAAAATTGGATGCTGAGTTAAGTTTGAGTAGTCCTGGTGGATATAATTACTATTGGAGTGATTTGCCAAAGGAAGCGGCATGGTTTATGTGCGGTAGGCATATAAAGCTTTTCACACCTTCCAATTTCCATTAATCACATCTTGAATGAGCAGCGCAGAATACTAACATGTCTTTGGGAGCAATTTGATACCATTCCTTTGTACAAATACGGGGAAACCCTTATATTTTAACAGGACAGCGCCTCAATTCAAGTAGATAAACACGCGAAAATCTTCATGAGGGTGACGCTTACAGCGAGAAAGCCTTTGAATTTTCCTTTACTAAGTTTTTTTTTTAATTCATCAATGTTTTTAAAGAATTCTAAGCTCCATGTCGTTATAGGCTAAAATTCTGTCTCTATCCTCTAAATTAAATGCCAAACTTTGCGACGTTTCATCATAAAATGAACAAAAAGCGCGTTAAAATAAAAAAAAATATATATATGTCATCATTACACTTAATTTTCTTAGACTAATCTTGTATACCTATGAAACGCTTAAAATTCCAGAAAAAGTTGCATGTGAAAAAAAACCTATCATGAAAAATCGTGTGAAGCAATAATGCAAAGGCTTAACGGTAAATCGAAAGGTGCAATAGTAGACAGTTATTGGGGCAAAAAGAACTTTTGTAGATCACCCCCACAAAAAGAGATATTTAAAATTGAACATAAAACTTCAAGGTGTCCTATAGTTTTGAGAAGCACTGTATATATGAATCTGATCATTCTTATTTTTAACAAATGGAAAGCACACTTTCTAAATTGGAAATTAAAAAAAAAAAATGGCTAAAAAATTAAAGAAAGATTTCTATATTATTTTTTTGCATTAATTTTGGATGGTGGTTAGGAAGCTCGGAAGTAATGGCCTAAACTGATCAAATTTGAAACAAGCAGTAGTGCTGTCGAGAAATAAGCATTGTCCGTCGTTAGTCACTACAGGTTCCTAATTTGTGTAAAGACTAGTTAAGAAACGTTTATTATTTTCTCCCTCGGAAGAACCTACCAGTTAGCTCTCAGCACTACCTTTAGGCACAACTAGAAATATGAAGCGAAAATAAGTGAAGCAGGATAATATTACTATCCAATAATACATTTCATTTGCGTACTTACAAGATGTGACTTATCAAAGAAATATAAACAAGTAGTTTTCTTTTAAGTCACCCAAATCAAAGAGATCGATTCAAAAACTTATTCAATTCACTTCATTAGAAAATGATTTAAACTAGAATCTGATATTGAACTATGATGTTAAGCAGTAAATTTTATGTAACCAGAAGATTATTTAATGATTGAAATAGTTTTAATATAATCGCACATAAAGTAAAAAACAATTGGATTATTTACTTGGTCCAAATGCGAAATGTCCAGCAACAATTTACACTAAGAAAAATGGGCATTTACTCCCGACCCATATCCTTGACTACGAAAGGCAATTGTTGTTGCTCATGTTGTTAGTCGTGCATTTTTGCCTTTTCGCCTCGTTGTTAGGGTTGCTAAGGTCGTTACTCGGACATTTTTGGCTTTAGGCAAAGTGAACCCCCCAAATATTTTATGCATTTCCCCTATTATATACAAAACAAAACTGAGGTTGGTTCCGATTCTTTTTTTTTATGAGTTCACCTTAACTTAAATTAATAAATTAAAAGTATAAATATGTGCTAACATTTTATTTGCAACAGCCTTTGTAATTGAAATATTAGAATATTAAGGAATCTAAATAAAAAATATTTTTTTACCAATTAAAACGTGGAACATATCTTTTTTTTTCATGGGATATATCATCACTGAACATGATACGACAAGACAAATATTATTAAAAGTCAAAAGTCTAGGTTACTAAACTTTCAAAAAAAAAAATTCGAGCGAAAATGTAAACCAAAATAGACCAATTAATTAAAAGAGATTCTACCGCCGCAATGGCAAGCCTGTATTTAAAATTCATTCCAACTATGAATATGAATACGTCGTGAATCGATCTGTATGGATTGTCTTAAAAAACAAAGCAATGCAACCAAACAACTTACCAGAATAGCGCCTATGTAAAGAAGTACAGATGCTAGCAGTGTGGCCGAACCCATGACTAAATCAAACATGTATCCATCTGCATCTTTGCAAGACTCATCTAGGGGACACAATGCGTTGGTGCAAAAGATCTGCAGGGCACCAGAGACGGCCTCCATAATGGCAATTAACATGCAGACTATTCTGAGACTAAAGACACAACAACGGCTCTTAAATTCAAATGGCGGCAGCTGCGGCTGTGCGTCGGCCATCTTGAAAGTTCTTAAAACGATTTAGCGAAAGCACAGTTAATTTCGAAAAAAAATATTGAAATTTAAATACAGTAAATCACAAATTTGCAGAGTTGTTTGCAATGATTACTGTTTGAAATGTTTTAGAAGCTTTTTATATAAATATTTGTAGACGACAAACAAAGCCTACTTTTGTTATATGTCTGGCTCTTATTTTAAGGCCACTTTGATTGTATATGTGTTTATATACGAGTATATATGTACACGCTTTATATGATTAAGTGCTGCGCTTTGCAATTTTGTGCCCTTTGTGGCGATTCACAAAATTAAGTGTACAAGGAAATCCAATTTGATTTATAGGTCTGTTTGCTGGGCAAGGAGGGGCACAGGCGGCGAGCGTTGCAATGAAATCAACAAATCTAAAACAATTCAATTTGAAAGTGGGTTGTGCCCTTCGAACTCTAGACCCTTCTTAGCACCAAGACTGACTGACTTTTCCTAGCTGCTCTAGCATTTTGGCACAATCAGTTGGCCATAAGCGAAATTCTCACTTAAGGATTTCTCTCTTTTTAACGTTTTAGCCTGAAATGTCTTGACTTGAGCACTTGAACTTCCTCTAGGCCCCAACGCCCCACTCACTACCCCGTTCTATGCTGCCAAACAACGATGACTTTTGGCTTGTATTTTTTAGTGCCAATGCCTAAAGCAATTTCGTTTTTATATTTATACTTACAGCTACATATATGTGCAGTATAGGTGGCATGCTATATATATACATATATATATGTATATATATATGGGCCAGTATTTATTGTTGTTTGGCCTTGCTCTTGGCAAGCTGATTGCCTTTGTTGGCTGCCTTTTTGACAGCTTACTTAAGGCCGGGCCTAACAGGGGGCCAGTAAAAGCTATTGTCAGTATTATTTGTATTTTTTTTTTATTCGTTTTTTATTTTTTATGGAAACGCTTAACAATTGCAATTTCATTATTGCAGTTTGTGGCATGCTTTATGCAAAATTGTTATTGATTTTATTTTTTAATGAAATTATTCTTTTGAGGTGTACGGAAATTGTGTTAATCAAATATATGCATTGTATACATATGAGTCAAAATGAGCTTACGAGAGCAGTTTGTAAAGTAGTCACCGTTTATGCTCCTTTAAGTTTATCTTGCAATTAAAAAGTATAATTTATCAAGTTGTTTAAAAAAATAATTTATTATATACAATGGCTTAAAAATAAAATCTTAATTAGAGAGGCAAGACTTTATTAGCTCATGAGTTCTTAAAACAACAGCATAATTGTTAAAACAAATACTAAATAATCTTGAAATATAATTAAAATTCTTAAAAAAAAAAAAAATGTCCCCTATATGATATGAAAGTCACAGCCATCCAGCGGCCTGAGTAAACATCGATAGGCTTTTTGGACTCTTTTCTGAGAGCTGGGATAGGTTTGTAAAAAAGTGTGACTTGAGGAAGCTTAACATTGTCCTGCAAAGTCCAGGGCAGTGGCAGAAAAGGTGTTCCACCGTCACTAGCTCCTGCACATCGCCGCAACTTCTGCAGAAGTCGGGACGGGGAGCTTTAAGCCTGGATGCGTGGATTCCCACCAGCCAATGTCCGGTGATAGCTCGGACTACGGACGAGCATTTAGCTCTGCTTAGACAGCAGAGTTCCTTAGTTCTTTTTCAGCAAAAAGTCGTCCAAGTTTGCCGTGAGATACTGCATGTGTTCGATGATCGATTCCACATCTGGTTTGCAATGAGGGCGAAATGATTTCGTGACCTCAGTTTGCAACTGGCCATTGGTATACCTAGGCTCTACTTGTCTTGAAAGAGGATGCTGGTCTAGCCAGTTCATCTGCAATGCAATTTCCCACGATATTGCTGTGTCTTGGGACCCAGTTGAGATTGATTGAAAACGGCTAAGCTGTTTCCTCCAGAGACGAGCGGCAGTTCTTTACTGACTTCTGTATATTATCAACGAGGCGAGGGACTTAATAGCCGCCTGGCTGCCCGAGTAGATACAAAAATTCTTGTTACCTACTTGTAACTTTTTTATAACTATTATAGCCTCCTGGATTGCTAAGACCTCCGCCTGAAAGACACTGCAGTGGTCCGGCAGTCGGAAAGATGTATTCTAATAATTAAAACAATTTCTTCTTAAATTAATCACAACAATCTTGTTTGAAAATGGTTCAAGCTCTAAAATTTTGGTTGCAACCTGATTTTTAGATTTTTTCGCGGCTTATTTTAAGTTTGAAGATTCTTTTAGAAACATTTTTCTTCGGTGTGAAGTAATCATACAAAAAAACAATTTTTTTAATTTTAAATAATTATTTAATTTTAATAATTAGTTCTTACAATGAATGAATTTATGATTGTTCGGAAATTAAGATAATGGTCCCGATTTTAGAATTTTTTGTGGTTTATTTTAGGTTTGAAGAATTTTCTTCGGTATAAAATAATTATAATTAACTATTTAATCTAGATTTTTCGGACTCATTTGAAATAGTCCGAAATCTGCTAACAAAAAATAAACTTGTGCTATATTGGTTTGCATATGGTCGTTTTAGTGATCTTAAATTTAGACGAAGTTTTTCCTGTGGGATGGCTATATCATTTAGAGGAACTGCATTGAATCCAGTAGTGCTAAAATTTTAGCATTTTTTCTGTCAAGGTCTCAGCAATTGGCTTTTGTTTTAGAAATGACAAGTAACTTGAAGAAAATATCTTTTCACCAAGACATTACTAAAAGCTTAGAAAAAGAGACTAGATGTTTTATAGCGAGGGATACGTTGGGTGTGGAGCTAGTTGATATAATAATGAAGTAGCTTTTGTTGGTGATGGGCGGTCTGGTTGGCATAAAATGTTACTAAGGTATTATTTTTATTTCTAATATATACAGAAAGAGTGCGACCAACAAGGTCATCGACTATCTAAGATTATCTATTTGATGGGTATAATAAAGAGCCCTTACCATAATCCCGTAGATTCGCAGAGCCGCTTTTGTCATGCTTGAAGTTGGTTCCTTCCAGAAATGCTACTGCTCTGACTGTTACTTGGTCTTCGGAATGAATATTGTGCTATATTGACAAATATTTGGAATAAACTAAAAAAATACTTGAACAGATCTGAAACTTGATAGATTTGATAATAATAGCATGCATAAAATTTGCAAAAAAAATTTGGCACCGAGCTGGTCACGACGTCTACGTTCAGCGTTCATATAAGCCAACATTGCGTATACGTAATTTATTATTTAAAAGACTCAAAACTTTTGCTTTCTCCAACCGAAGCTTTTTGTATTTGACAGGTTAGCTTAATTTTCTTGCTTTTCGAGTAAACAAAAAAAAAAATTTTTGATTGGGACTATCAGCTTATTCAAATTTCAGGGCTCTCATTACATAAATTTATTTTATGGAACTGTTGTACTCAAGGTGCTTTTCAAGAAAACATATATTTAGAAAATTTATAATCGCTTATAAAACTTTTAATTTTTTTTTGTCCTGTGGTGTAGGTTGTGGAGTACGCAAGTTTATGGAATCAAAAGTTCAATTGATTATGATTATGCGATTACGTTCGACCGTTAGATATAGCTTTTTTCTCCTTCCTATCGAAGCAATATATTTACCGTTCTACACCTTCCAGAATCTTGAGAATCTGTTATTCTTAATCGTCCAAGACATGAGCTTTTTTTATCAAAAAGTTTTTTTCGCGGTCCAATTTTTGAAGCTTAATTTAGAGTTCCCATAAACTTCGTTCATTTCTGCTTCACTTACTTATTGTTTCTGTACCAAGATTATTCAAATTTTGAAAAATTATTTTCTATCAATTAACGGCAACACAGGGTGCTACAGTTGCCCTAATTAAATTTAAATTTTGACAGAAATCGGCTAAAAATTTACGAAATGTTAGCTTACTTGCTCCTTCAGCTTATTCCATTACTTTTCAACCAGCCCACGTATGCATAAACCTGAGTATTTATGAGTATATATTCATACTTATATTTAATATGCTGTATACTTTTATGTACAGTGATGCCTCAATTTTTATAAATTAATGTATGTCTTGCATATTGTTTGTGCGCACTTCAAGTGTTTAAGGTCAAAAGCTAGGCGTCAAAGGGTTAATTTTAAATTTATTGCTCTTGCTTGTTTTCACTGTCTGTCGTTTGTACATATGTACATAACATATACATATAAAAAGTCTGTTTGTATACCCAAATCCTTGGCAAAGGGTCCTGGTCCTGGTGCTAGCGTAGGCGTGTGAAACCGCTGCGGGCAAAGTGGATAACAACAACAATTTGGAAAAGCAACTCGCAATTTATGTGGTGTGCGTGTGTGCGTGTGTATCTTTGTATGTGCTTGTATATATGACAGAGAAATATTTCTTTGTGGCCTGACATGCGCTATCCAGAGAACCCAGCCAGCATTGGGACCTACCGCAACGAAGCACCCATTGCGTTCCATTTCCCTATAGCCCGAACCCAAGCAGCGCGACTATTACGTTTTAATTTTCTTTTATTGCTTTAATAAATATGAAATGCCTTTCACTGCTTTGGGCTTTATTTTGAGCACATACATTTGTAGCCCAAGATTTTAGTAAGTATAAAAGTCCTTTATCCTTTTAGTGCTCTTAATTTGTTTTACCAATATGAGTTCTGCACTAAACTTTAAACGCCCGCGACGCCACAAACGTCCAGAAGTAGACAACAAAAATTTCCTCCTTTTTTTTCTGTTCCTTTGTTGGCGCATCAAATTTAATTCCTCATTAAATGTGTCACGATTCATATTCATGCTGGGTAATAAATCAAACAATAAGCGTATATAGTACAGTGAATCATAAAAGTCTTGGCACTAGGCTGCGCTCAGAGTTTACTTAATTTATGTTTGTATTTGGAACGTGCTTTTTTTTCGAAACGGAAGATTATATTAATTGCGCTAGTTAACATTTTTTTCTTGTGCTAAAAAATAATATTAAAACAAATTGATTCAATATAGTAGGCAGTAAGTAAACGCAAATATTAAAAAAAAGAGTACAATTTATTTTTAAACCAAGTTCGGTACTTTATTGGGAAGCGTCATCGATGACCTTTATACATGAATAATTATATCCGATATTAATTTATTAATTAAGGCATTATTTTTATATCAATGTCCTCCAATTAATGTACCCAACCTGGTTTCCAAATAATTTTTTTTTTTTTTTTATGCAAGTTTTACTTCCCTACGCTGCATTGGACTGACCCGTATTTATGAGTATATTTAGTACCGAATTTTTTATTTTCTGTTTTATAAAAATTTATTTTTTTTTTTATAATTTTCTACCAAATTTGTTAATTTCAACATCCGATCAAAAGCATACAAAAATTTAATTTTTAAAAGTATTGCGCCTAAAATGTTTTAGTGCTTAGATGTTATGGATTTTTAATAAAAAAAATGACATATCTTTTTTAAAAGGTCCCATTTTTAATAAATAAATAAATATAAATAATTTGATTGTGCCTAGACCATTTTTTTTGTTAAAATCAATGTTTAATTCAATTTTAAATTTTTTTTAGGGATTATTTTATTATTATTTAGGAATTTTTAAAACAAAAACCATAAAATAACTATTTTTTTCATTAAAATTTAATTTTTTTTTGACGTAAAAATGAAAATTATAAAACAAAAGTTAAATAAATTTTTTTTTTTTTTAAATGTTAAAAATTAAAAAATAATTAAAATGGTTTTTTTTTTATAAAGAAAACTACATTTTAATTTTATACAAAAATAAAAATGATTAAAAAATAAAAATATTTTAAGTACAATTAAAAGAATTTTAAAAACTAAAAAAATTTAAATAAAAAAATTTTTTTATTTTTATAAAGTAAACTAACTAAAAATTTTATTTTATACAAATATATAATAAAAAAAATGTTATATAAAAATATAAATTATTAAATAAAATTAAAATAAATCAAATTAAAAGTTTATAAAAATTAAAATTTACATAAAATTAAAATTTTTATAAAATTAAAATTTTAATGAAAATTAAAAAAAAATTTCAAAATTTTATTTTGTTTAAAAATTATTAAGTATAATTTTATAAAAATAAAAATTATTGGTAAGTTTTTATTTTACTAACTGAACGTAATAGCGATTCCGCAACTTTCATTTAAAAAATTAAAAATAAATAAAATATTTCAATATACTGTACTTGAAAGATCAATTCAAAGATGCCACAAAATAAAAGTTGAATGTAAATAGCAAATTTATGTGAACAACACTTCAATAGCACCAAATCGATGCCTAACATGTCCTGTAAGGATCAATATTAGGGATCCCACAAACTAAAAAACGATTTTATATAACAATTGAACCAGATTAAAAATTTAATTAAGCCCTGACTGTACCTAGGGCCTTAGAGCCTATACGCAGTTCGAAAAATTTCGCGCGGAATGAAAAACTTCATTTAAAAAAAAAATCCCGAATGGGACTTTGGGACCCCCTTTTAGACCCCTTTAATAATAAGATTTTTTCACACTTTATTGTTAAAGGCTCAGCAAACCAAAAAAAAAAAAAAAGACCTTTTGAAGTGGAAATAACCACAAATACATACACCACTCTATATAAAAAGGGTTAAGAAAGTAAAATGGTGTACCAAAGCTTTAGAGAGAATCATAGCATACCATCAGGGGCTGTACGTGCTTAAGTAATTTTTACGAAGAAGAAATTATGTATCTCAAAATTCTGATGCGATGAAGTACAACGGACTCCAAATTAAGTTTTAGCAACCCTACATATGGTCTGCAGATTCCAGATCTGCTGCATATCACGAAGGGATTCTGCATTACAGCGACACCATTCGTCTTTTTTAACTTACAAATTTTATAAAACCATGTCTTTTTTACGCGCTGTTCCTTAGGGTGGGATGTAAACATAGAGTTGAAGTTGCAGAAGGACAACAAAATTGATGTAGAGATGTGTGTCTCTTCGTTAGTGTGTTTCTTCAGTCTGTATAAACGCCTAGACTTTAGGTGATAAGAGAGCTTAAATAACTTTTTATATGTCCAGCCGAATTTATATTATGTATTATCATATTATATGCATATGTAAAGTAGGTACAGTGCACCCTAAAGCCAGTCGCGTACGACTTTAACATTCGCCATTTTTTTTTTGTTAATATTTAACCAGCAACTAAAGAAATTATATGAGTTTTCGCATGTAAATATTTAATAAAATATTTCGTAAGAAAAAATGACATCCCAAGTTCTATCGTAAGTTAAGTAACAAACAATTTATTAACCGAAAAACTTTGGAAGTAGCGGTGTGCCAAGACTTTTTTGTATGACTGTAACAGCAAAGATCGAGCTGCGTAAATATGCAAGGCAGCACGGCGCTTGATTTTCATTAGCCTTTGACGTTGTATTATACACACACACACACACTTCCGCACACCTACGAACAAACAAATAAAGGGTAACAGGCAATATGGCGGCGGAAGGCAAAGAAAACCAAGAAAATGGCAGCATAATAGGATTTGCGGCAAAGGAAATTTAATTAAAGACATCAACGCCAGCGCAGAATACACAATGCTGGGCTTCTACTTAGCATCTTCAATCTTGGAGACGACGCAGTTACTCGGAACTCTTGCATTGTTCTTGTGCAGAGTGTTAAGTCAGCCTTTAATTGACTGTTCCACCTGAACTGGAATACATAGATACATATTTACAATCAGAACAACTCAGGGCTATGAGACAAGTTGCATTGTTTTGAAAATTCTTGCAAATTGCATTCAAACACTTACTCAGTGTTGCACAACGAATTTTATCAGTCGGATGTATGCTTCAACTGATTTGTTGACTGAACAAAGTAAACGCTGCATTATATATAAATTTTACATAAAAGTGCATATAGACGAGGGCAGACTGAAAAGTAATGGGCCTGCCAGAGAGGGTGCTAGTTGAGTTGGAAAAATTAATCAGTTTAGAGTAACAATGGGGTTTGAATTTTTATTGTTTTAGAAGATTTGAAGGAAATATTTTCTGTGACTGGCGTAAATAGACTTAAGAGGAAATTCTTTGAACATCTGCGGCTATCATTTTCTTAAAGGCTCAATGCTCTTTGGTCTCAGACTCCCAAATCTTAACAATATACTTACGGCACTAGTAAATATTTTTATCCTACCAATAGAAATTGAAGTCTTGGTGAGAGTGGACATATAAATAAATTTGAATGATTTTGCGTCTTAGGTAAAATTTTTTATTTTTACTTCTTTGGACACACTTATCCGGTAGCGACAACGTTAAGTTGTTAGAAAGGGCTAGATTATAATTAAATTATTTTTAAAAAAATCCCCAAGTTGGCAGCGCTTCGACAATGTTATTTTTAGTTTTGAAGTTTAATTTTCCGAAAAGCATAAATTTTAAATTTTATTAATTTTTGTTTTGGCGTGCTACCAATTTCACATTTTTTGCTGTCTATTAAATTGTTCTTATTCATTTCGATCAATTTTCATATTTGCCTTCAACATTGTTGCCGCAGCTCTGTACCTTTCGATTACTTTATGGGTATCGGTTACATTTCATTTTTTTTCATTAAAATATTGCTGGTTCTTTGTTATTTTATCTTTTAAATAAACTAACGCGATAATATTAGCTTTGGCAACAATGTTTCTTGAAATTAAACATGATTCAGCTATTTTTATTACAAGGGAAATTTTTTTTTTGCAATACATCAACCCTGTCGCGCCCATCGGTTATGGATATGGCCATGTTTATTTGCAACCGAATATTTTATTCGTTTTAGTCTTCGATAGCACTAAAAATAAATAAAAAACTGTCAGCATGACTTTGTTGGCCAGCAGAGCCGCCTTGGCCTTCTTCAGCCATTTTATTTCAAAGTTACGAAACGGCCTCCTTATTGTAACTAAAAACACAAAATTTTCATTTATTATCGTCTTTGAGCAATTTCGTCGTCCATCTAACAGCTAAACATTAGCCGCTTATTTTTCAGCCCACCCTCGTTTACAATCAAACCAAGCAAGTGCTAGCTGCAATTGTTAGCTTCCAACGAATTCCCACTGAAACTTGTCGCTTCTGCATCAGGAGGACAGACCAAGAGGCTGGAGGATCCTTGAATATTTTGCTTCTATGACTATGCTGGCAAATTTATGTCAGGGATCAACAAAATGACAGCGAAATTTAAACAATTTTGATAGTGCAAAATTCTGAATTGTTGACTCAGGCCAACTTTCAGAACTTTATGTTTTTGGGTGTCAGGATAAATTAGTTGACTGCTGGCTCTGATTGTGTATACAAGCAACTTGAGTAATCAACAAACTAATGGATACTTTAGTAGTTGTGTCTACTAAAGTGTACTTTATGATGATATTAATTAGTGTATACAACAATTATGTCATGGAATGGGGAGATAGACTAGAACGTTAATTTGCCGAAAAGCTACTAATAATATGTAACTATATAAGAAAGAGAATATTCACATAAAACAAATGAAATATATTCGTTAAAACCAAATTGTTCGTCTCGAAGTTAAGATGAAAAAGGCATATATTTTGGAAAAAAAATGCAATTATTACTTTCTTCTTACGTAACTAAAATGGGTTCAAAATAAGTCTTTTATTTACTATAAATATAGATTTATAAATAATTTCAAATTTCGATTTTGTTATGCCATGCATTTTTTAAGAAAAACTTTAGGGCAAGTAAATTTTTGTTGTTCTGAAATATGTTTTTGAATTCATTTATTTAAAAGTTGTATCCATCCTATATAAATTTTTCTTAAAACGTATACAAATATTGGTTGATAATTAAAATTATAAAATATATTAACGAAATTCAATATTAAAATTGAATTGACTTTTGCTATTAAGTATCCTTTAATATTTATTATTTTTTTTTGTTTCAACAAAATTTTTTTTTAGGAACGAAAACGATAAATTGTATTTTTTTTTAAAATTTTTCAAAATAATGCCAAAATGTTTTTCAAAAAGTTAAACATTAATTAAAAAGGATTTTAAAATAAATTTCTCTTCCTGACAGAATCTACTCCTCCTCTTATCTTTTTCTTTCTGAGAAATGGCAAAAAATTAAACTATCTCTCTCTGCTTGATATGAAGCATATACTTACAAAAGATAAAATAAGCCGGAAGGTTTGGTGAAAGGAAGGTTAAGGCTTAATAAAAACTAAGTGACCCAAATTGCCAGAAAGTTATCTTGCAGGAATGAGCTCATGGCTTTAATTATAAAGGGTGTTTTTTTAACAGCGATTATTTTATAACAGATTATTTTCTTTGGGGACCCGTCAAGTCGTTGGTTTATGTAGACAAGCCAGCAACAATTGACGATTTGGAAACCAACATTAAACGTGTCATTGCTGAAATACGGCCCGAAATGCTCAATAGTGTGGTCAAAAATTGGACTCACAGAATGCGCTTTGTAGTCGTAGTCGTGGTGGTCACATGCCAGAGATCTTTTTCAAATATTAAATGATACGAAATTATCTATCTAACAAAACCAAATTTGGGGTCATGACATAAATTTTTCAAAAAACACCCTTTACATACGTCTTAGTAAAAGGATCTATACTTTTAGCCAATTTTTTAATAAAAATATTGTTAAATTTTGCTAAACTGGAGTATTTTCTTTTTTTGCAACACAATTTGTAAATAAAGGCTGGCTACAAGTTAAAATTAATATTAAATTTGTCAAAACACTCATTGTTATATGACACATATGTATGACCATAATCGTTTAAAAATTTAAAATTTTTGCTTCAAATTTGTGAAATGTATTTTAAAAAGAAAATCAAATACTCTTATTTATAAGCAAGTCCTCACGAATTTCGTGTTATAGCAAAGATTACAAAATTTTATGAACAAATATTATGCCTTTGCTTATTAAGTTTGCTTAAATTATTCAAGTAGAAAGCTTCATGCACTTAATTTATATTTATTAAAAAAAGGCAAAGAGTTTGAATAAAAAATAATATAAAAGTACTTTTGTTTTTATAATGTAACGAAGGCTTAAAGTTTTATTTCCCCGTTTATGTTTTGTTGCTCCCTCTGGCGGAAAATTTTAAAACTTAGCGTGATTGCTTAGCTCCCTCTGGCGGACTATTGTTTGTGTAAAGAAAAATTTAAAAATTTACTCTCAGATAATATGGGAAAGGGAAAAGAACGTATAAGAATAGATAGCTTAGCTACAGATAAAATTTAAAAAACGAGAAAACTAAAGTCAGGGTCTTAAACTACAAAAACCAAGCAGGACAAACTGATTTAAAGCTTGCCAGCAGCGGAAACGAAAGTAGGACACCTTCCCAAAGGCCATATGAGCAAAGAATGACATCAAAATGTACTTAACCAATCAGCATATGCCTTCCCACAATCGTCTTACGTTCCTTGCGTATATTGAAATTTCATTTGCAAATCTTGCATTCATTTGTTTGCCCAAATATCTGGGAAGCAGTTCAGGAATGATGAACAAAGAGGAATAACACAAAGAGAAGCGAACGAAGCCAAAGCAAAGCAGTAAACCACACAACATTGTTTGACTTTAAGGATTTGGTGGTATACGAAAATGGTTTTTTGTTTATACTCTGTATACATCTGTTGGGACAAAGGGTATTATGGAATTGTGTAAATAGGTGGCGGGAGGCGTGATTATAAGTGAATCAAATAGAGGTTGTCCATCTGTAGAAATAAGTTAATATCGGACACTATGAGAGTTAAGGTTAACAAATTTTAGGAAAACATGCGCAGCTGTGGAATGGTAAAGCTCATTGACTGGGGACATGTCACCTAAGTTTTGGTTTTTTTTTCCGGTGCCCCGAATCAACCCAAATAGAAACTAGACAAGATACCATTTCGCCTTCCATTCCGCTGCATAGAGCTTTTTAAACACTTTGCAACATCGTTTCGTTCAAACTTTAAGAAGATATGGTTAAATATATTTTTTGGTTTAATCTTTACATCTCCATAAGTACAGCGGGTCTTTTTTTTCTTGCATTAATTGTATTTTTATTTTTTTGCCCAAACTGGTTTTAACCAAATGCTAACGAATTTTCCAATGGTATGGTCACACTATTTATACATCTTGTTATAAAGAATGCTATATGGGCAGAGTCGGAAAGATTGAATAAAAACTTTTAAAGATATGGATGAATAAGTGTCAATTTGGATCCCCTTGACTAAATTGGCTCAAGACTTCCTAAAACTAACGAAGCATTGACTTTTTTCGAGACAACCCAACAGTCCTTTTTTTTGGAAAGCGTATTCCACTGTCGGACACCAACTGCTATGCTTTCGAATTTTTTATTGTTCTTGTACTTGTTTTTTTTTACTTATTTTTTTTATTCTTTTGTGTCTGTCTTGCCCTTTCCCAAGGACTGCCAAGAAGGCAGCTATACTACGTAGTATATTCCTTTTTTGAGCTTTGGTTTGAGTGCTTGAGATACGCTTTGTGTAAAGCTGTTTGGCAAGCAATACGTAAAGATGATGAATGCGAATGAGTCTCAGTTTGAGTCATTGTTATCCTGCTGAATAGGCAGCTATGTACATTCCCACACACCAAACACACACCAGCATACACACACACACGGTTTTAGAGCTGCTACGATTTATGGTTGTGTTGTGACGTATGTCCGGTTTTAGACACGGTAAGGCCAGATAGCCAGCTCTTTAAAATTACATTCAAGATCTGTGCAACTAAATTACCTATCGTTTGGTTATTTATTTTCCTTATTTAATGCTGATCGTTTGCCACCTGCCCCAAACAAATACAAGACGCAAAAACATGCCACAAACAAGAAGTCACATTAATCAAATGTTCAGGCAACACTTGAAAGTTTAATTGCCGCACATTAATCTTGACATGTGCCCGTTTCCTTCAGCTTGTCCCAGTTTTTGCCGAGCAGCCCGAATTGGATGAAATGCTTTGCTGACTGCCAAAGTGTATTTTTTTTTTTCGTCTTTATATACCCTTTACATAATGAGTACCATTTAGAGTTTGCCAAGAAGCGTGTAACGCATTAACGGAGACAATTTAAATGGGTGGAAGACTCAACCAAGTGAGGATGCATATTTTATGTGCACTGTGTCCTCTGCATTTGATTTTTTATTTTTTTTGACTAGTCTAACTATTTAATGGCTCATTTGCGTATCAGGCTGAGATGTGGTTCTACGAGCTTCAGCAGTTTATAGTTCACGATTCGTTAAATTTTCTCACGACTCTTTTTCACATTTAACTGTATAATAAAATTTTAATGAAAGGCGGTAAATTTGAGATACAAGGGGTGACAGCTGCAAAGTGCTTAAGTCTAGTAGACTGCTAGAACTTAGATTCTCCAATCAAAAAAACTATACTTACTCACTGCTGACGCCCTATGCTCTTTTTGAGCTTTCAATTAGCATAATCACGCTTTTATTCTGTATGAATAAAGGAAGATATATTTTATATACTAACTTTAATTGTTAGGTTATAAGCTGTGGACTCCATTGTACGTTTTATTTCTTCTAAAATTATGTCTTTTAAATTGATGTCTACCATCAAAATTAAGTAGATGTTATGCAATGCTGAGAAAGTTCAAAAATATTTATTTTGATTTTTTTTTAGCTTATAATTTTTTTTTTTTCGATCAATTAGAAAATTTTTTGAGAATTTTCAGCAGTGCTACGGTACTTTCCATAGTAGGCTTGTTTTAGAGGCTATGATGATTTTTATACCCTGTACCGTATGGTACAAAGGGTATATTGTGTTTGTGCAAGCCGAAAATGTATGTAACGTACAGAAGGAGAAGTCGGAGACCCCCCAAAGTTACCTAAAGTATGATCAGTGTGACTAGAGAAGTCGATATACCCATGTCCGTCTGTCCGTCTGTCCGTATGAACGCCTAGATCTCAGAGATGGTAAGAGCTAGAGCAACCAAACTTTCAGATAAGATCCCTTATTAATCCATAGAAGACAAGTTTATTTTATTTTTTTGATATCGGGATTACATTATATAGCTCCCATAGGGGTGTTTCAGAGGAATCAAAAGTTTTAGATGGATAATTCGTTTGTTTATGAAGATGTCATAACCAAATTTGGCAATCGGAAGTTTCTTAAAGACCCCCAGCACTGTACCAAATTTTATCAAAATCGGTTGACTATATCATATAGCTCCCATAGGATCGATCGGTCGAAAATTAGTTTTTTGTACAAAATGCGTTGTGTTTCGTTTATTTGTGAAGATACCGTAACCATATTTGGCATTAAGAAGTTTTTTAGAGTTCCCAAGCACTGTACCAAATTTGATCAAAATCGGTTGACTATATCATATAGCTCCCATAGGACCAATCGGTCAAAAAATCGTGTTTTGTACAAAATTCGTTGTGTTTCGTTTATTTGTGAAGATATTGTAACCAAATTTGGCAATAAGAAGTTTTTTAGAGTTCCCAAGCACTGTACCAAATTTGATCAAAATCGGTTGACTATATCATATAGCTCCCATAGGACCAATCGGTCAAAAAATCGTGTTTTTTACAAAATTCGTTGTTTTTCGTTTATTTGTGAAGATATTGTAACCAAATTTGGCAATAAGAAGTTTTTTACAGTTCCCAAGCACTGTACCAAATTTGATCAAAATCGGTTGACTATATCATATAGCTCCCATAGGACCAATCGGTCAAAAAATCGTGTTTTGTACAAAATTCGTTGTTTTTCGTTTATTTGTGAAGATATTGTAACCAAATTTGGCAATAAGAAGTTTTTTAGAGTTCCCAAGCACTGTACCAAATTTGATCAAAATCGGTTGACTATATCATATAGCTCCCATAGGACCAATCGGTCAAAAAATCGAGTTTTGTACAAAATTCGTTGTTTTTCGTTTATTTGTGAAGATATTGTAACCAAATTTGGCAATAAGAAGTTTTTTACAGTTCCCAAGCACTGTACCAAATTTGATCAAAATCGGTTGACTATATCATATAGCTCCCATAGGACCAATCGGTCAAAAAATCGTGTTTTGTACAAATTCGTTGTGTTTCGTTTATTTGTGAAGATATTGTAACCAAATTTGGCAATAAGAAGTTTTTTAGAGGTCCCAAGCACTGTACCAAATTTGAACAAAATCGGTTGACTATATCATATAGCTCCCATAGGACCAATCGGTCGAAAAAATCGTGTTTTGTACAAAATTCGTTGTGTTTCGTTTATTTGTGAAGATACCATAACCACATTCGGCATTAAGAAGTTTTTTAGAGTTCCCAAGCACTGTACCAAATTTGATCAAAATCGGTTGACTATATCATATAGCTCCCATAGGACCAATCGGTCAAAAAATCGTGTTTTGTACAAAATTCGTTGTGTTTCGTTTATTTGAGAAGATATTGTAACCAAATTTGGCAATAAGAAGTTTTTTAGAGTTCCCAAGCACTGTACCAAATTTGATCAAAATCGGTTGACTATATCATATAGCTCCCATAGGACCAATCGGTCAAAAAAACGTGTTTTGTGCAAAATTCGTTGTGATTCGTTTGTTTGTGAAGATATTGTAACCAAATTTGGCAATTAGAAGTTTTTTAGAGTTCCCAAGCACTGTACCAAATTTGATCAAAATCGGTTGACTATATCATGTAGCTCCCATAGGACCAATCGGTCAAAAAATCGAGTTTTGTACAAAATTCGTTGTATTTTGTTTGTTTGTGAAGATATTGTAACCAAATTTGGCACTCGGTCCGAAGAGAGAAGTCCGAAGCACTGTACCAAATTTGATCAAAATCGGTTGACTATATCATATAGTCGCCATAGGACCGATCGGTCAAAAAAAAATTTTTGGTGTAAAATTCGACTGATTTCTGTTTATTTATGAAAATATCGTAGCCAAATTTGCCGAATAAATTATATCTTTTGGAGGTCTTAACCAATATGTCGAACTTAATTGCAATGAGGGGGTACAGGGTATCCCAAAGTCGTCTGCGCCCGACTTTAACGTTCGCCATCTTTTTTCATGCCTTTGTTTCAAATGTTTTCGATGGTTCGGTTCATCAAGAGTAAGAAAGAGAGGAAATATGCTTTTCTTGTATGGAGCTATGTTTATACATATAGCTTGAAATAAACAGCCCAAATGGTACGAGTCACTATAAAAGAAACTCGCCGAATCCTCAATCTCAGCATTGGTGACGTAACGAGAATAAATTTTAAAACCGAGGATTTCCCACCGAGCGCTGTTTGCGTGTTGGCCTACGAAGCACGCAGGGGCGAAGCCCCCTAACTCATAATAAATATATGTGCATATGAGAAAACGAAGCCGCTGAGGCCTCAAATTTGATTGAATAAGGTATTTTAAAGTTGTTTTTTTTGATGCGATACGATACTACAAAAATCAGAAACGGAAATCAAGTGAAATACTTTGGTAATGAGATTGTAGTGCACATTGGTTAAAAGCATTTGTATTATGATAGAATTCTGTGGTAAACATAAAGGAATAATACGTTTTATAAGAAAATGTTTGAAAAAAATGTAGTCGTAACTTTATCTACAACTTACAAGTGTTTTTATAACCACAAAATTTTATGCTAAAAATTATTTCTAACTTGCTCATATTTGGTTTATTATAGTATAAAATTGTAGGTACTCTATTGCTTCAAAAAAAAAATAAAAAAAAAAATGGTGCGGAAGGGAGATCTCCTTCAGGAACAAAGCTCCTTATGCTTATCCTTTTTTCGAGTTACCATTTGCCCATCAAATCCTTATGCTTATCCTTTTTTCGAGTTTCCATTTGCCCATCAAAAGACGATTTGGGTACTGAAAGAAATTATTCTGTAAAAATGCATCTTTGCAATTTTCTGCCATTCTCACAATTATTATTTAACCCGTAAAAGCATTATTGCTTTGAAAATTAAAAAAAAAAAAATCGAAAAAATTGGAAGCGTCCTTAAAATAAGTCCGACAACTGAAATTTTAAAGTATAATAAATATATTTTATTTTTACACCTTATTTCTCTACGTGCCCATATTTTTCTATAATTGTACTCTTCCTACGAGCTCCTTAAAGAAGCTTTGTTCCAATAAATAATATAAAATAAAAAAATATAAATGGTAACAGAGTCTAGAGTACATTGTACTCTTGTAAAATAGTAATAGTAAAAAAGTTTCATGACTGTCTTAGTTTTATGGTCTCAAGCAACATCCTTGCTCAACTCTAAAAGTATTTAAAACTAGGGAGCCGGCACCCCTGCTTGCAACGTTCTCATTCATAGAAAAGGCAAAAATTATGACCCAAAAAGTAGAGTAAATATAGAGAGAGTAAAATGCGAAGAGTTATGCTACAAACTAGAAAAATAATCTACATAATAATGGAACTAAATGGGTTAGTTAATGATAAGGGGAGCGTGTATATTTCATACAGATGAGCATGGTAAAGATGATGGCTATGATATCTAAAAAGTAAGCGCGAATGTGTTTAGATGTAGCGTCGATTTACTAGTTATTTTTTGCCAGCATCAATATGGGAAATATCTGACGGATAGCAAAGTGAGAGGTTTATAGTTACGATATTTGGATAGTGTAATCGCTTTAATGGTTGGCTGAATCTATTATACTAGAATTTAATTCTATTAGGTACATGGTTTTCTAATATGTGAAATAATTTTTTTTTTTTTAGTATTATTCGATTAGTTTCTAAGCTGCTAGGCTAAGTTCACTTGAGGGATATGGACTTTTTATCACATCTTTGTATCCTGAAATTTTTATTAAATTGATCGATGATTTTACTTAGACTTTGGGTTCATAGATTTTTTTTTTATAAAATCATATAGAAGAAAAGTAATTACTTGCTATTTGGTTCTTTTTGCTGTTAGTTTGTTTCATAGATTGTTAGTTCCTACAATAGTTTTAGCAAAGGGCCTCAGGGCATATACATTTGCATGTGTGATGGTGGTGGAAATGGGAATGAGGCCACCACTAACAGTGAGAGCGAGATACAGAGAGCGAACAAATGAGAACCAAGTAGAATAAGAACAAAGTAAGAGCAATAGTCAGTCGATCGCGGAGAGCAGAACAATGAAGTCGTGTTTTAAGTAAAGTGCAAATGAAGTACGCACTGAGTAATTTGATTTGAAAATATGTTTTGATTTATTTAATTATAAAGCTACACTTATAATTACCCGCTTAATAAATATTAAAATGTTATTAAAACCCACATGAGAACCTCAAAACAGAAACCGAAATTTTAAAAAAATTTAAATAACCCAAGGCAAACTATTTCTTCAATTCAATTACATTATTTACCCTAATTTTATTTTGCTTTCTGAATATATGCATTATATAGAGAAAACAAATTTTTTTAAATGACTTTTAACCTTCCTGTGCTAACACTGAATCAGTTTGAGTGAGGGTCACTTATCTATACAACAGATTCAGTGAATTTTTCCCAACCTATAAGACTCTTTTACCTTATTATAGGATCTTTAAAATTGTTTAAGGTAATAAAGCCTGTACTTTATAATGTTTGAGCTTAAGTCAATAAGTTGAATTAGATTGAAAATTTTTAAATCCTTATTACAAGCAATTTTTAAATAACAGGCGGCAGCTTCAATTCTTAAACTTATAGGAGGAAAATAAGCAAAAATATTCTTTTGACTAGAAAAGAAACAAAACCTTTAAAGAGTGTGCCAACTTCGTTGTCTATGGTGCTATCTTTTAGAATCCTTTTATTTTCTTCTTTTTGGTTTTGGGAAGGTCCACCAATTGGCTGTATATGTTTGAGTAAGTGTATGTGTATGTGTGTGTGAGCGTGTGGGTTTTTTGTGAACTGTCTCTGCATAAATTTTGTCATTTTGGCAATTAACTTTGCGCGCTTCGGTTTGGGCCTCCAAGGGGGCGCCAAATTTGTGGCTCCTCGCTTGTAAATATTGATGAGCCCCACTGTCGGCATCGTTGGCCATCTCCATGGGCTTGATGGACTGTTGCCAAAATTATGTTCAAGCTTATGCTGCTTGGGTTGTGTGACGCAGCTGTCACAGTTTTGATTGAAATATGAGCATGGAATTGCTGCTGCAGCAGTCACATCAACACTAACGATGATGCCAGAACCATAATACAATAACTACAACAACAACTACAAGAATAACAACAAGGACCCTCCTAACTAGGAGGAAACCAGTCAAAGCAGCGCAATTGAGTTAATTAATTTTCACGCTGACATTTCGTTGTTGTGTATTTAATGAGGTTTTTCCTAGGATTGTGTGGGTGTTTATATACTAAGTGCTTTCTCTCGTTGTTGTTTTTCTTGTGTGTGTGTGTGTGAAGGTGTCTAACAATTTGTATTTCGATTTTTGATACAACTTAATAACATGCCAACTTTGTAAGCTGCCTTCTGCAGCGGCTTGCATGCATAATTAAAATTGTGTTTTGTTCAAAGCATTACACTAGTTCTAGAAAATAAAGTTGTTCAAAATCTCATATAATACTCTTAAAATTCAAGCCAAAAGGCAGATTTCAAATACAAGCAAGCTGGTAACTTATCTTTTGGATAAATTTCGTTTATGCAAGAAGTTTTAAGTGTGCGATTTTTGAACAAGCTCGCGTTTTAAGTTTCTATGGAGCTTATTACGATATTAATCAAAAAGAATTCTGTAACTCTTACTTTCCAACTTCAGAGATGCCATTTGTTGGTTATATCAAATAACAAAGTATAGTTTTTATGTGGCGTATATATTTCTATATTTAGTTTTCGAAAAAAAATTCATTATGACTGCAAGTTTTTTAATATTTATAGTTTTCTAAAGCAAATTCATTACGATTTTGCAAATCGTTGTTCAAAAATTCAAAAACGAAGATTCATAGATTCATGTTATTCAGTTATCGATAACTCGATAAATAATCGAAATGTTGCAAAAAACATTTTGACAGGTTAATATCTCTTCTCTATCAAGTATCTCAAAATAATTAAAAAGTGGCCTAGATCACTTATCTTCGCTCTATACACTTATTATAAAGGGTTCCCAGATTAACGATAGAAAAGTTAATTTAAATTAAATAATAATTGTGAGAGATACTCGTATCTAAATGATTCTGACTTGAAATAGCACATCACTCAAATGGACTCCTGGACTTAAGGCATAGTGGCTTTTGGCCTAAATCTTAAAGCTTTGACCACCATCGGGCTTTATTTCTTAAAACAGTACAATCGTATGCGGATGCAGGCCTAAGTTTAATCATAAAATGGGTCAGGTTGACTCTCTGGCAATGCTTCATCAGCTGATCAACGCCGAATCAACAGTTGCGTTTTCTTCACTTCGCAGTAATCTTTGTTTAATCAGCGTTCGTCAGCGGTCGCAGTCTAGTAATGAGCACAATCGGCTGCGCTCACAGATACAGCCGAACGCATGCCGAAGTCGCGGCCTGATGCTGGAAGAGCAAAAATTATCTTAGTTGTTGACACGCTTTAATCGAAGTACGTTTACGTCGGCTTATGTAGCACATTTTGTTTTCTACACGAAGCACACCAACACATTTGCATTTTAAACCTGGCCTATACATTCAAAAATGTGCATTCATTCTCAAACTTTTTCGCGGTAGCAATTCAAAAAACTTTTACTGCATCTGGTCACACTATATTTAAAGCTCCTTATATTTTCTTTTGATTCTTCGCGCTATTCATTTCATGCTTAATGTATACGTATAAACATCTTGCACGTGTTGTACGAATCCAAGTTACAAGAAGAAATGCAAGTAAGAAGAAAAAGAATACAGTAAAATAATAACGCTTACAAGGCTCTCATAGTCAGTCACACACACAGCCATACACATATGGGGCTACACATGCTGTCAAGCAAGAGAGGCAGCAAGAGAGCGCGTAGAGATAAAGTATCTACCATACTTACTATACAACGTCAAGGCGCCACTGTTTGCTTCTCGGCTTGCAATTGCCTTCAAAGGCAAACTTTTCGTATTTGCTTTGCACTTGTCTTTTATTTTTCCTTGCTCTTAGTTTCTGCTGCACACTTCTTTTTTTTGTATATTTTATTTTCCGCTCTTTCAATTTTTATTTATGCAAATAAGTTTTGCACCGCGCTCTCTCGTTCTCGCCCTCTCTCTGTGTTGTTTTTGTTGCTGGCGTGCTTGCTTGTTATCGCATAAGGATGTTGTTACAACTTTTGTTTCTTTTTTTTCTGTATGTCCTTTTTATTTTTTTTTTTTTTTTTACTTTTATTTTTGTTGTATTGGGTTGGTGAGCTACTGCTACTATTTTTGAACTATATACTATCTGCATGCTGTCTGGCAGCACTGGCTGGCTGGACGACTGTGGCCCGACGGCTGTTGGGGCCGCCCACGACAAGTGTTACCAGAGCTCTGAGGGCACAAAAGGCAAAAGAAAACCAGCTGCAATGAATGTGGTGAAGCATGAGTTGGCAAAGGAGGTGTAGAGGCAGCAGCAGAAGCAACAGTAGGGGCAGACAGTTGGGCAACAAAAATTTTACAACTCAAGTGCTCGTTGTTGTCGAAAGTTTAATTATCACAGTGTTTTTGTACGGCCATTCTTTCATTCTCACTCACTGACGGACCTAACAGACGGCCATAGTGCCTCCCCCCAATGCCACTGTGCGCCGCTGCTGATCTCAGTGCAATGTTTACTTAACCAAAAAAAAAGAGGAAAAGCTTATTATAAGGTTACGCAGTTTAAATACTCTTGCAGTAAGTGAAACTTGGTATTATTGGGTGAATGGCAGTTTGAAAAAATGAATAATTGAACGAGAATGGAATCAAAAATGATTCTCACATTTTTTTTCTGCAACATGCAACGATGAAATATTCCAAATGGCAAATTGTCCGATACATTCATTTTTATATTTTTCACAACTTGATGAACACAGCTTTGTAAAGTTTGAGATCAAAAGATTTAACTGCATGGCTAAAAATATCAATATTGCGCCGGATTTGAAAGGGATTAAAATATCTAGTCAGTTTAACGAATAAAATACGTATCAGGGCTATGCTAATCTATGCTATCCTTTGTAATATGCAAGATCAAGAATATTTTATAGGCGAACATGCTCCTTCTATACCCTGGATTCTGTATGGATATCGGATATAAAAAGGATCGATTGCAGTAACATTGTCAGCTGAATGCGTTGTGTTTGGTGTAGACATTTTTGAATGCAAGAAATGGCAGCATATGAGTTTCGCATTTAAAACTTTTCGTTTGTGCCATTTTTTCGTTCCGCCCCATTGCAACAGTACTCGTTATTATGGTACGTTTTGTATTTTGTACCCTCTTTTTTTTTGATTTTGTGGTCAAACTTTGTCGGTTTTCGTTATATTCATTTTTTTATAGCATACTTTTCAGCGCTTGTGGTTTATTTTAATGCATATGCTTAATGTTGGCCGTAAATGCAATCAACTGTGAAATTCTAGTTGTTAAATCGCTTTCAACTGCATCTTAATAAAGATAAATCGTGTATACGTCATGTGGGCAGCGGTGGTGCGTTGGTCTTGAGTCCAAATATTTTAGCTTTAGTCTGTCAAAATTTTTACTCATTTATGGTGCTTTGCTGGAACTCTTGCGTTTGCAAAATTTTCATATTCGCACACTCGACACACGCACACACACACACCCACTCACATACTCGAAATAAGCATAAATTTTGCGAGTATTTTATCATAGCCAAAAATTTTAGCACAGGCTCATGAATTTTTATTACTGCTGTCGTTAGTGCTTTGCATACATTATTACTTGCAAGTATATGAATGAGTGTGTATGAGTGTTGCTGCACATTTTCAAGGCAAGTCCTTTTCACTCATTTAGGCGTATCTGTGTGTGTGTGAGAGAGAGTGTGCGTGTGTAGCTATGCGCTGTCGGCTATGTGTCAAAAATAAAACATTTGAAATATGCACAAGATCTTTGCTGCCACAAAACCTGCCTGACATGCACACTCACACTCACACTTTGCCTGCATACAAATCAATCTGTATAAGTCTGTGTGGCAAATCGTGTTGCATGTGGCATAAACCTTGTGTTTATTTGTTCATGACTGTCCAACATTTCGACTAGTTGTTGTGTCGAACTTTGTGTCAGTCTTCCTGCCCTGGGAAACACTAAATCGTAAATGGTTCTACGTGATATGCAAAGACAATGAATGCATTTCCCATGTTGGTTTATGCAACACTCGTCATGCCACATGAATATCGAATGCCAGTCAGGCAATTCAGTTACAACATTAATTTGCAATAAATCAATGTGAGCGTATACGTCGCGTATACTTGATGTTTTCTTTTTGTTTGCCTTTTCCCCCTCACTGATTTTGATTTTTTTTTGGTCATGGCAGCAGCAGCTGATTGCACTGACAAGTTGATTGCAACTAGCTGCAACTAGCTGAATGCTTCATTTCTGCCATAGTTCAGGCACTGATACGTACAACGTGCGCAGAATGATGGCTGACATTTGACAGGAGTAGCTACCAGGGCCAGGTGACAAGACCATTAAAGCTGCTGACGTTTTGTGGAATGAGCCCTAGGCTTAGCAGCTGCATCCAGCTGTGTGAGCTAAGTAATAGTGATTGTTGTTGTAGTCACCAGCTGGTGTAACTGCTTACTAGGGATGGGAGGTTTCGCGTTTTGATTTTTTTACTCATAGCACGAAATTGCATTTCGGGCCGTGCGCGCCTAAAAACAGGAACATTCCAAAATTGTGGTAAGAGAATAGTTTATGTTTAATTTTTAATGGAAGTGGAATCCGCTGGGTATATGGTACCCCTATAACGACTTATAATCGCAATGCATACTAAGCTTATAATACAATACAAATAAAATTATGTTCAGCCAAGCACACAAGGTTCATTCCCTATTAAGAAGATGATTGCAAATATTTGCATTATATTCGTTCGTGATAAATATTTGCAGCTTCGTGACCTCAAAAATCTGGCCCTACCATCCCTATGGCCAACTTATAGGATCTCTTGCAGCACGTAGGGCAAGTTTTGTTTTCAATTAAAGCGTCGTTAGAATCCAAATAGAAATTGGAAACTTCTCGTTTTGGTTGTATTCGGTTCGACTGCTGCACATTGGCCAAAGGAGCATAAGTACAACTCTACTTTATGGTGTGTGTGGATGTCTATGTGTTTGTGGAACAGTGGGTCTATGTGGGCGGGTGTTTTATGTATGTTGAAAACACAATAAATATACGCGTAAGTGGTACAAGGCCAAAGTTTTGTAGCCAGTGGCAGCTTAGCAGCACGGCAAAGAGTGCAAAACGTGGCATTTTCTTTTGTAAATTCTCCGCTTTTACTCTTTTCATTTTCTTTGAGTGAGTAAGTGTGTGAGTGTGTATGTGTGTGAGTAGTTTTTATACTCTACTTAAAGTGAATGCTGAATATTGATTTTGTTAAGAGGTTTGTACTTTGTGGTAGCTGTTTCTACTCCAACTCATTGACATGCTCAGAAAGAGGATGTACTTAAATACTTGTCTGATATTTTTTATTTAGATTTTCTTTTTTTTTTTAGAAATTATATAAACAAATCTCGATGATTGGTTTTCTTCTTTCTTAAAATTTTACTGATCTCCAAAATCTTAAGTTTTCAAAAAGGAGACGGTCTTATGAAATTTTTTCGTTCCATTGTGGAACACTTATTAAACAAAGTTTCCTTTAAAAAAATAATCGAAATATTGTTTTATACAGAAAAGTCGAATATTTGGTTATGATGAAAATATGTTGATATGCTGAAAATAAAGTTATTAGATTTTAAATAAAAAGAGCAACTCATACGTAAATGGTTTTGAAAAGATAATTTAAATAAAAAAGAAAAATTCTGGGATAAAAATATGCAAAGATTAAAATATGATGCTTTCAAAATGGGAGTGAGATGATAAAAATATGCAAAGATAAAATATTTTTAATAAGATGAAATGATGGTTTCAAAACGGAAGTGAGATGATAAAGATGCGTAAAGATTAAATATATTTTATAAGATAATATTATGCTTTCAAAATTGGAGTGAGATGATATAAATGCGTAAAGTTTAAATTTATTTTATAAAATGAAATTATGCTTTCAAAATAGGAGTGAGATGATCATCAAAATATGGGAAGATAAAATATTTATTATAAGATGAAAAATAGAAGAGAGACAATAAAGATATGTAAAGATTAAATATATTTTATAAGATGAAAACATGCTTTCAAAATTGAAGTAGCTCTTGTCACGAATTCTAAAGTTAAACTTTCGAAGTGTTGTTTTTATGTTCATGTTAAGTACAAAACAAGGAAAAATATGGAAAAGATAAAAATATGAAATATGTTTGGAGTTGATATGAAGATAGAAGATGTTTCGAATACTAAACTGAAGTGCCTATTTTAGAGGCAAAGCTTTGACGCTAAGTACAATTTTATTCCCATAAAATTTTATAATTTTGAAAAAAAAAATGCAAGTGGTACTTGACCTGGCTGTAATCGCCACGAGTAGGTATAGGCTGTAACTTAAAACCTCAGAAAATATGCTGCCAAAAAGCTTAGCCGCTTTTTATTATAAACCCTTGGGAATTAAATTAACCTCTATTTCATTTCACTACGCCTTATAACTTTTTAAAGAGCATTTAAACTTTCGGGCAATCCAAGTCCAAGTTTATTTTCTCATTTTATTTCCCTGACTTGCCCACGTACGGACGCACAGCTGTGTGTGAGATGCTCTGTTACTGTTCATTTAAGCCGGATAGCGCCTTGGGGTAATCTTATGGCCATAAGTAAGCGCTGGCTTTAATAGAAAACGAGCGGAAAATCGCCTATTATAGTGAAAGAATTTTCCATTTACTTGTATGTACTACTCGCATTTACTGAAATTTGCGACTTTTGCTTTAAAACTGGAAAATTTTAATTCAAGCCAGATATTTGTTACTAGTTCTATGGCATCAAATGGTACTTGTAGTTGGTTTCCATTACATTTAGCCTCAAGTCTACTAATTGGAATGCATTCCGGCCGTATAGAGCCACGTTAATTGCATTCCATCCATACAAAAGCAACAATCACGTATCGTAATGCTTTAGGCAGGAGGCAGGCAGACGATGCCGATAATAATTATAGATTTCCATGCTGCGTACTAAGCAAAAATGTTGCAGTTGCAATTAAAATCCCCTAGCGCAAAGCTTTTGTCTGGCAACAGACGCCAGCTGGTATCCCGCAGAGAGGGTGAACGAGTATTGCTACTACTTATCAGCGGAGAGAGAGAGTTAGTGTGAGTGTGAGCTTTGCAATGTTGCATGCACCTCACCTCTCACCATTTCCGCTGCCATTCGTTCGTTAATGGAGAACTTATCGTTAAATTGGAAAACTGTTCGCATCCAACATTATGTTTGTGTATGTAGATATATGCATGCGTGTGTGTGTGTGTGTGTGTGATTGTGAGAATGACTTTGTATACATGTGAGATAGAGAATTATGCACTTGGCTTGCCTTGCCGCCAGCAAAAGAGAGCGCACAGAGCTCGAAACGAAAACATTTGCAGAGGCGTCAATGAAAACATTTTCAAAGAAAACATTTACCGAGTTTCCCAGTTTCCAAATCATATAATTCAATGGCATTGTTTCCAGTGGTACGTGTGAGTTTAATCTTTTGGCATGGAGCATGGAAACTTTAATTGGTTGCTGCCAACAAGTGCCGAATTATTGTCTGTTAAGGCTTAAAGCCTTTTTGAAGATATGCCAAAATTTTGCAAATGTGTTGCAATTCGTAGGATTTTCACAATTTAGAAATAATTAAAAAAAAGGTTCTAAATGAGCATAAATTCATGAATCTATCAGTTCCAGGTATTTTAATAAAATTTAGACTCTGTGATACGCTGCACTTACTTTTCCTTGAAAAAAGTAATTAATTGCGCCAAATTTAGTTTTGATGCGTCAGAAGCTTTAGATGTATTAAAGGGAATAGGTTTACAATGGTAAAAAGTCGAGTTTATGTGTTGAGTGAACATACCAACATAGATATATTTAGCTTGTTATAAGGGAAATATTTTTGTAGTATATAGGAAACAGGATACAAAATGGATGCGTTTTTGCCTACACGCTTCCGATCTTAATAATTCCAGCAACGGAGTGTATTACAGAAAGCTTTTAAAGCGTGATTGTAAATCACGAAATTATCCTACGAAGTGAGATTTCGCTTTAAAGGCCTGTACGGAATGTTTCCGTGCGAAATTTTTCAGCCTGCGTATAGGCCTTAAATCGAGAAACTTTATCTGCGATATTTTGTTCTACTACAATCTAGTCTGGATATATATATATGCATACGGTTAGATGGATGGACAGACAAACATATTAATAATATTAATATGAATCATGTCGCCACCAGAGTAGATGACAAAAATTGTATAACAAATAATCTAACGTAGATTGCATAAATCTGTAGTAACTCTGATCCTTTAGGTACATGGTATCCGAATTTCAGCCAAAATATGTACATTTACTTATTTGAATGCCTTTATGAGTTTATATAAGATTAATTTGTTTAGAGTCACTTTTACCTCACTATGTGTGGCATAAGTCTTATTTCTGAGAGTTTATGTATAGATTGTACTCATTACGTTCCTAGCATATGGATAATACGTAAGAAGGTTGCGTGTACGTATACTTTATACTTGATAAGATGGATTCAGTTTAAGTTTGCATTGACTCACTCTGGCAAGTGATCTCTCCTTTTATTCTTTCGTTATTACATGCGTTCCTTATCTATATCTTATCTGATGCTGTGTCAAGCTACCAATCTTTATATCTATTAGTCTGACCGACAGATATCCTAATCGCTTTCACATCTTACAGTAATCGTGGATTTCGGATGTGCTATGTCCTTATTTGTTACAATAGTGGGCTCCAGCGCTACCAGGTGCAAAGAACCTTTCTTTTCATGTTGCGTACTGAGGGGAAGAGAAGTGACGTCTTATAACATGCTCCCTGGGAGCAATGGTGACATGCTGTAGTTGAAGATTTTGCCTACATCTCAGCAACATTACTTTGATATGAAACCCTGCAATCTTATAATGGTCATCAACTTGGTCCTTGCTATTAGAGCCACCAACCCTGAGGTCGCAGTAGTGTACCATGTACTGCTAACGTGTACTAGCTCTCTCAACAGCACTGTGAAGCTAGCTGCCTCGTGGCCTTTTTTCCCGATGATCACATTGAACTCGACAGCGCCGCAATCGCCAAGAGAGCGAGTTGCTTATTTAATCCTATAAGCATATTTTACACTGAACTTGACGGTTCCAGTTGATTCGTGGCGCTTTTTGTTTATGCCTAAAGATACCTATGTATATAGCTTCGTATAGCTATTTTCAATGCATTTAAATTGTTCAACATTTTGTTCAAACCTTACGTTTGTCTCTGTAAGGTTTTCATATATAGTATACCCAGTCTATAGATCACATTTCCTATTGAAATGTTGAACAATGGGCCACGTTGACAGTTTTTGACCAAAATATCTACAATTTTTTTTTTTAAATTTCAACAAAATGAGAAAATTAAAGTTGACTTAAAGCGATAATTTACTGAAAAAAAAAACTCCTGCACTTACCGTGATACACTTTAAAATATTAACAAAAAAATAACATTAAGCTTAAAAACTTTTGGGTTTTAAATATCTGAGAGTATTTATTAAGATTTTGTTTGTTTTTTGTGTCAGTTGGAAACTTTGCTTTAAGGGTTTCTCCGAATACCACTCGATATAAAATTTATTTATTTATAAATTTCTTTGTATGTTTTGCAACAATAATTCCTTCCAAATTGCGGAAATTAAAGGGTCTATAGTATAGACTCACTCACTGTCTAATGCCTAATTTCCTTTTTATGTTTGTTGGTCTTATCCGAAATATGAGTATTGGCTTTGAAAGTGGCAGTGTCATTCATAATAATAATAAGATATAAGTCAAATATTGATGACTAGCACTGTAAAAATCGACATGTCTTCATTATTATTTCTACTAGCATATTTGCACTTGTGCTGTCAACATGATATGCCACCAATATGACAAACGACTTTAATGCATATTTTCAATAAAACTTAAGTAGTCACTTATATTGAATGGAACATAATCTCTTCTAAATATGCTACCAATATGACACATGCCTGCCAGATACAATGTGACTTAGCTCACAATATGACAAATGTTGACATATTTTAACGAGTAGTTTAATTTCCATTTATTGCCATAATTCGATATTATGCCAGCGTAAACTTAGATAAAGAAGCCAAATATTCACTGAGTACCCAAAAACTTTGCCAAAAAGTTTTACTTTATAATAGCATTTGCCGAGCATTTAGAATAAATAAAAAAGGCCTTAATAGAATCTACAACTCAGTGTTAATTGTTCAAGTGCTGGGTGCCGGGTTAGTATGGTCCAGCTACTTTAAGCCAAGTTAGTGCATGTCAATTAGGTTATAAATAAGAGTCGGGGATCTCTGCAAATGGACAACGCTTTGGCAGAATGAAATGCGAGGCTGTAGATAAGCCGCAAACTACAAGCTTCAACGGCTAAGTGAAGCGTGGGCGATAAGTCCTTGCAGGCAGCGTGCAAAAGAGCGCATTGTAATTGAGGGGCAGCACACACACACACACACATACACTCGCAAATACACATACATACTAAACAGAGGGAGGTGTGTGTGGGTATTTGTGAGCGAATCCCGTCGCTTTGCCATTGTGTGCTCTGAAGCGTGAAATGTATGGGCAAAAAGAGCAAAACAACAAAGAGAACAAAAGTGCGAGCTAAAAATACTTCGAGGATAAGAAGAAAAACAAAAAAAAAAAAGAAAGAGTGTGTAGAGAGAAAAAAAAAAAATAGAGTTGGAACCCATCCACAGACCCCAAAGCAGCTGCTGTAAGCCAACGGCAATCCAATAACAAATTATATGCACGAGACAATTGGTCCTTTATTGCTATAGGACTTTTATGCGATATGTGCAAAATGATTTACGATTATGTTGATAAAATGGCTTAAATAGTATTTTCATTTCTTGGCGCTTGAGTGCACTTTCGAGGAGAGCCTCCGGCAGAGCTGTGGGCAGATCTTATACTGCTGACAATGTCGCATACAGATTCGCGCGCATTCAATTGTCTGGGGCGTCCAAAATGCCATATGATTTGTATTGCTCTTAAGTTCCGTTGAAAGCCAAAGTGTTTTGGAGGCGGCAAGAAACAGTGAAAGAAGCAGCCACATGTAGCAGCAATCCGCTAACCGCACACTTCCGCTGACACATGTGTAGAGGAGATTTACACACTTACAAGACGAGAGGCAGCTTATACTTTGCACAGTGGGCGTGATCTGGCATTAATTGATTATAATTTGCATTTTGTGTTTGAAGTCTATATTCCTTTACTGCATTTTTGAAAATGCAGATTTTGAAAATTTTTACCGGGTTTTTTACAATATGCAATCAAAATGTAAAGTGTATGTCACGGTAGGGGGAAGCAAAATAAGAACTGATCGTTATTTTTAATCAAATGATATATAGTAAAAGCAGATTCTATATATCCATGTTCTTCTAGTTGTTTGACTTTCTATATATTGATATTTTGGCTTTGAATATTGAGCCACCAATAATAAAAACTGCTTGTTTAAGCAGTGTTCGCTTAATGCAGTTGTATAGAGAGACGACAGACATACTAGTGACATGTTCCCAGTGGATAATAGGGTGCTAGGTAACATTCTATTACAATTAATAATTATACCAATTGTATGTAAATAACTTACGATCATAACCAGCAGCGAAGATAGAATCGGATTTCAGAATTCTTATTGTTAAAAATCAAACAATGAGAACGTCTACCGAAGTTTGGTACTGATATTTCTACTTTCTACTCACATTTTTACTCGCCAGCTTGGGAATTAAAGTTTAAACTTTTTGGGCCACTTGTTTCTAACCTTTTTTTCACTTGCTATATATGTATATACTATAATATATACTATTGTCAGTAGATCTTCAGAATTTTATTGTAATGTTCGAGACAATGCTTGGTTTTAGACTGCTATGACGAACCTAGTGAATCTCTTCTTCTATTGAACAGCAAGTTACAAGGTGATGATATTTGAACTTCCGCAATCCATTAAGTCAACTCATCCACTATTTTCAAAAATTTGTTTTTATAATGTTTATATTTCTCTGCTTTTTACAACAAACATAAAATGCATTGTCTTTATTTGTATTTGTTTTTTGCAAAATGTAAAACATTTAAACCAAAAATTATACTCTCGAAACAAACCTTACAAAAGATAACAATTTTTAATTCAATATTCCAAGCCAACATTTTTTCAGCCAAGTATCTCAAAAGAAATAAGGCTCAATTTTCGCACTCTAGTAATTGTTTTTAAAAATCAATTATTTAATTTAGATGTGATGTTTTTTTTTTATTAACTATAATTTAAAAAAAAAATTTTTTTTTTTTATTTTTAAGTTTGAAAAAAATAAAAATACATTTTTTTTTAGCAAATTCAAAAATGACCTTCTCCAAATTGAGGGGTTGCAACTCTTTTGCAAATAAAGCTTTATATTTGTTCATTATTCACTGTTTTTAAATTTATGTCTTTAAAATGCTACTTTGCCCACAGTGCAATGTCTTAAGTAAGCGTCTGAATGTCTTAATTTTGCCCGAACATAATTTTAAACTTGTCCTTATTTGGCTTGCCATGTGGGTGGATGACTTTGCTATATAATTACACATACACACACAGACACTTACAGAACACATATACGCGTATTTATCTGCATATTCATTTACAACTTATGTACAACATTTGCGTGTATAACTGTCTGCTCTTGCATGAATATACTGGTTGAATATCCACTAACACGCTCACACACTGTTGAATATAGTACACTTTAACATAGTATCCGACAGATACACGCACACACTCACACGCACACATAGATACTTATATACGTTACAACTGTTGGCCACATTCACCGAAATTGGTTTTATTTATGCCTGAGCACTTGAATAATTAATTTTGCCGTGCCAGCAAGTTCTGTGCGAAAGTTGAGAGATGAGCTGAAAGCTGAGAGCTTCGTGCCAGAACCAGAGTTGCATTTTACCTTTGCGACCTCAGCGTTAAATTTGCCTACCTTACAATGCACTTGTTGTCAGTAAACTCTTAAGTTACAAATTGAACAGAGCTCGGAGCAGGGAACTGGCAACTCGGAACTCGGAACTCTACTTATTGATAGCACAGATAGCAGTTGTAAATGAATAAATAAACGAGCAGTGACAGTTATACCATTAGCTTTAAACTTAATGTGCAGTTTTGTATTTAGGATATGTGGAAATCCCTTAATTTAATTTAGTCAGAAATGAAATACTTGTTCTCTTGGGTAAAGCTGTCATTATTAGGTACGTTTAAATAGTGAGAGTAGTAGATGTAGAGAAAAATGCTTTACAAAATTTAAACTATACGCCTTAAATACAACTTGAAGAAAAAAATCTTTATGTGGACACTTAACACTTGGCCAGCAACAAGGCCAATACTAACACATGCCTGAAAGCCATAAAGTAGAACATGAAATTACTTTCTGTACACCCAATTGATTTCCAATGACTGTTTGAGGTCCGCTCCCCCATGCGAACAAGTCCTCCAGCAAATTGTCCGTAAAATTATTTGAAATGTAAGGCATTGCTCAAAAGCGTAATCTAATATAAGTTATATATACATATTTGTTTATACTAGATATATGTGTGTGGATGAAAATATATGAAACGGGCCAAATTTTAAAATGGAGCTTCTGCTTCGAGTTATCGATAAATTGGTATTCAGGTAGACTTGATAGTCATATTTGGAGAACTTTTATTATATTTAATTTTTTTTAAGTGGTAGATATTTTTTAAATAAATTACATGCTTGTTTTTTTCGTTCCAAAATTATAATATTTTTTAGGCTCTAGTCAAAAATATGAATTATCTCATTTTATGGCTTTCCCGATATGGCTGCAGACTGATTTTGTAGAAATCTTTCCCCTCTGAAACATAGTTTAATACTGAACAGAAAGATGCGACAATTCGCTTCCGCCATCTAGCGACAACATCTTGCTTGCGCCATCTAGTGACCACACTAGACGGAAAAATATGACACGACGAGGGCGACAAAAAAAAACGATGCAAAGAAGCTTTTCTACATAATAAAGAGAAATTTTGTATGATAAAAAGAAATTTTTAGAATATCTTAATATATCTCTAATAAGAAAACTGCAATTCATAAAAATACAGAAAAAAAAATTTGTATCGTCTTTAATGTAAGACCTGATGAAAAATTCTAAGTAAATGTGATATTATCGAAAGCTCTACAGATAGTAGAAACTTAACCCTAGCGACTGGTTGTACAGCTTGGCTGTTGATCGAGAAATTTGTACAATAGATTGTATCGTATATGAGGTTTTTGTATGAAATTTTGTATGTCTGTACGAAAAATCAAAATTATGTAATTTTTCAATAAAAAACTAAGTTGTACAACTAGTCGCAACGTGTATGTCTTGGGTTACAGCTAAAAATCGAAATTCACTTATTTTGGCTCATTTTTGTACTATATATAGTAACTTGTAAAACGCATAGGGAGCTTCAGCGCGTCATCGCCTGACAGGGCACAAATATTGACCTTGACAGCGAACTTGCTGGGTAATTTCCGTTCTGCTCTGTTTCCGGCCACGTTGCTAATTTGCTTAGCTCACTCTCCAACACTGTCGCAACCATTTGCATTATTATATGTTTATATATATATTAGTTTATACTCGGTGTATTGGTTTGACAAATTAAATAAAATTTCTTCTTTTTTTCTGCTCTGTGCTCTCTTTTCAGGTAAGTTAACAATGTTGCCGGGAAAACCCATTTGAGCAGCGCTCATAAGTATGCAATAAATGTCGGCTAAGTAAATAGCACACTCACATACACATAGGCAGATACAGCGCTTAAGGCCTTGAGCGTGGAAATTGACAACAGCAAAGAAAAATGTGGCAGAGTCGAGACGGTGGTGCACGACAGTGGAATACCCTGCACCTAGCTACTGGAAAAAATGAATTGCTGCATGCTGTAAAATTCCAATTTTAGTACTAACGCCTACGCTCAGACGGCTTTTGGGTAGTTGAAAATTTATTTTAAGGTCAATTTATTTTCATTTATTTATTAACTTTTGTCAGTTGCAAGCGATTTTTATGTGGTACATAAATTTAGCCTAAAATGCTTTTAAATCACACAGCCACAAAAGTTAAAAATATTTTAATGTCTTGGTAGTGAGACTTTCCTCTATATACACTCTTTAGGACGCATAACGTCAGGCTTTTGAGATAATCGGTTTTAAGAATATACAAAAGGTTGACAAAGCTGCCCTTAAAAGTATGCTATGATTTTTTGTTGGTAAAAGTTGATGTCTCCAACTCGTATGGTTTCAGAGATATAGTTTTTCACACAGACGGACGCCCATAGCTTCTTCCATAATCACATCAAAGCTGATCTTTTGATTAAAAATAACTTACAGTCTCTTACATAGTCCTAAGTACCCGACAGCTAAAGGGTATCAAAAGCTGCTTTGACGGTGGCGCTGACAGCGACGCTGTTATTGTCCTTGTCTTTGACGTTTAAATTATGTTTGCTTAACAACATTTGAATTAATTATGAGTTTATGAGTAAACATAGAAAGTAGGGGCCTGACTTATCTTAACGTCACCTTTCCACCAATCACACCCCATTGACGACGATAATACTTAACCTTATCTAAGCTTACAAGCAATTTGTTTGTACACCTTTTAGCAGGTATTATTTATAGTCAAGTATCGAGTGTCTTTGCGTGTGTTTTTTTTTTTTTTTTTTATTTAAACGAGTCTGTATCTGTGCGTGCATTTGTTTATGCAGGCGCTCTTTAATTGGATTTCGATTTTCAACTGCAACGTGAGCGAATTGAAAAACAAACGAGCAAGCCAAACCCCCTCAAGCCTCATAAGCTAATAAAAAGCTAAAATATGGGACTATTGGGGGGTCAGTGGAAGGTCAGTGGCATAGTCTAAAGGGTGGTCCAAACCGCATCAGTTGTTGGCAGCATATGTCGCCAGCCACAGCGATTAACTTAATTAATGTCACACTAATGACCGCTCAATACGATTATGCTGACAACTGATGTAGCGGCAGCAACAACAATAACAACAATTTAAACAACAAAAATAGCTACAGCCAACAACAACAAACTGAGGAGACTAAGCCTCTGAATGAAATAAACCAATTGAAATTGCGAAATTAATTAGTACAAGGCAAATAGATTGAAAACGAAAATGATGATGACGATTCATTGCACATTGATTTTAATTTTGAGCACATGAATAAATGAATATATGTGTATCCACACACAATACACTGACCAAAAATCGCTAGTAGCATTGCCAAGACCTTGCATTAAAAATTTATAGATATATATTTAGGGTATTCACGGTCGCTGTTGAGCTTAGGCGTTGTAAAGTTGTGCAAAAACTCAACTGCCTAAAGCGTGAACACCCCTTTTGTTTGTTTATAAGTTGAGCTGTTGAGTTTGTGCTTCTTCTTTCGTGATTTTTTTTACGTTTGTTAGTTTTAAACTTTTCATACCCTCAACTGAATAGTAAGCGTGAATAAACCAATTGTTACAATAAGTGTGACTGTAGCTTTTATCAGGGAATTAATACCCTAAAATATAAATATTAAATAATGTTCGAACCCTTTGCATCCAAAATAAGGACTAGGACCACCAAACATGTGATTTCAAAAAGAATCCGAATAAAATTTTGGATTCGTTTCTGGAGTACGGATTATTATTATTATTTATTTGAAAAAAATTTGATTGAAACCATAAATTAAGCCCAACCCAACTTAAAATTTTTAAGACAAAAATTATTTTTTCTAAATTCTTATTTTTTCTGGAAACAAGAGTGCTTTTACATAATTGTTTCCTGCAAATACCATATCGTGCTCTAAAAATCCCAAAACAATCTAAAAAACTGATATTTCCAAAACATTTATCTTTTAAGATACTTTTTTTAAGTAAATCACCATATTTTTCTTGCAGTGTACACATATGTACAGTTTGCAAAAGCCGCTTTCATGGTCTAAGCCATGACTTTTTAAGCCACTAATTAGTTTGTGCTGCCTGTTATGAATAATATTTAATAGCACATCCATTTGCCAAATGATATCCCCAATAAACAAAGATTGCGACAGAATGGAGAAGTGAAGAGATTTCTATTGACTAATTACAGATAATATTGAACAGTTTGTGGAATTAGCACAAAATCCATAATTGACGAGCTTAATCAAAGTTGCTGCCAGCAACAATCACAAACAGATGAGACTTAAAGTGAGTGAAAGAAAAGACCGGGATTCCCCCCCTCAAAGTGTTGCCCCCAATACACACACACATACACAAGCAAATAGAGAGAGAATCAATGAGCATACATGACTTGCGGGTAAACAACAGACAGGACAAACAAACTGAAAGATACGTGTTCGTTCGTTCATTCGCCCGTTCTTGCTAGGCCTACTCGGAGCACTTTCGGATTGTTAGACCCCATCAATGGGCCAATTGAAAATGCAAATCTGCTGCTGCACTCTCAATCAGCTAAAGAGGATGAGCGAAAGCCAAAGCGAAGGAGCAGTGGGTTGCAGTTTTGATGCTGTCAGAGCTTCGACAGCTGCACTAACAGCTTATAATCGCAACTTAACATGCTAGCAGAAGCATCAGGGCAAACATCCTTCTTACCGGATATCGTACAATCTCAAAAAGTTGAATGCCTGACGTCAGGGCAGGGGGTCTGACTGACTCAATGAGTGACTGACTGGGTGAGAGTGGCTGCTCTCCTGCTTGCACTCATCATCATCATCGTCAACAACATCGTCATCATGCTCGACCTCAGCAGCTCCGTGTGCGGCTGCACTAAATGACTCACATGATTTCTTGCCACGCGTTGCATGCAGCATTTCGAGTGCGTTGCACTGGATTTTGCAGCTTTTGTTTTATGCCCAACCTGCTTAAAATGTGCATACACGTACGAGGGCAGTTTAATAAATTGCAAAAGCGCTCTAATATCTCAAGATAGTAATTTTTTTTGGTTACAATAAATGAAACGAATTACTGGTTTTAGCTTTCTGAATATGACCAAAAGCGTTGTGCGAGGGAAGTTTAATAATTTGGTGCGAGCTATTTGCAACAAATAATATTTTGTTCACTAGCAAAGGGCTGAAATATCTGAAGATATTCCTATTCTTGGGATGCATTGGTTGCACTTTCTAATTTGTTTTTTCCTAATATCCCTAAAAGAGGCGTTCGAGGGCAGTTCAATATGTTAGAGGGAAACAAATCGTTTTGTTGTCTTCTTTTAGCTCAATACTTTAAGTCAGGTGCTTTTCCATTCATTTTATCGCTTCCAATTAATTGGTTTTCTCAATGTCTCTAAAAGTGGGACAAACTTAAGATTCGATACACATCTTTTTCAGTCGCTCAATTTTTTCAGATTAAGAAAGAGTAAATAGTCGTAGCCCATTTGATGAATTTTTCAATTTATGGTACTTGTCGGCTGCACTCCATTGCATTATTATGATAGGAGATCAATATTTCATAGCCGAATCTGTCCAAGTGTTCCAGTCATTACCTTGACGGCAGGCAGACGCAACTTCGTTAAGTTGGTGTTTAATAACCAAGAGTTGTCCAACAAGAGTAACTCAAGTTAGACGGTTCCACAAAGCACCCATTGTTCTGATGGCTTTTTCATGCGAAACCAAAGTTCATTATAAATATGACATATCCGCTCAGTTGAGAGCACGGAACTTAGATTCCATATGTATTCATATTCTTCGATTGTCAAATTATGTCGTATTCATTTCATGTCTTTTTGCGCAATTCCTGGCTGGTTTCAAGAGATGGTCTGCTTTCAAAGGCTATTAAATAAAAACTGAATGACTTAGAATGAATAAATTTTACAACAGTCTACTAACATATGTTACTATTCAGCGAACTTATCAAACTGCCCTCGCATGTATGATTTTATATCTTTATCTCTGCTGAGAGATAGAGGCTGGTTGGGACGGGGCCGGGATGAGGCACTCATATGGCTCAGTTTTTGAACGCTGCCTTTTTGTTCCCGTTCCTTTCTCTCAAGTGCCTCTTATGTTTCAGCAATGTTTACAAACATGCAGTCGAGTGGCTTTGAGTATCATTGTTCTTGAAAATTTCAACATGTGTCAGTGTGAGCGCACGTTTGTACGTGTGTGTGCTGGGATGTGTATCTGTATGTGTACCATATCTAAATTCTAAATATTATAGCATACTTTTCGGCCATGCCATGCAAATGATATGCTAAAGAAATGTGCGCCATTTTGTTTGGTTATTTTTTATTTTTATTTTTTTTTTGGAACAAGAAAATACCACATAATTTGTGAGAGAAATATAATTTGTACAGTTATATGGTGGTACACTTTTTATGTGGCATGCAAGCTGTGCCACACAGCAAAGGCAACACTTTCAATAAAACAAAGCACAAAAAGCACACTATGCTGGCTTATGCCATGTTAAACGAGATTTGCATAAATTGCGAAATTGAAGCTATCGGTTACCGAATCTATGCGGTTGAGAAAAGACTGAGGCCTAAGGAAAGCCACCTATGAAAAGCTTTTGCATATCTTCTGTGAAGTTTGGGAAATAATTTGCTCACTGAGTAACTGAGAATAGCTTTTGAGTCTTTTCAGGTCTGTCCGGAAAGTAACTGGACTGAGTCAATTAAAAACTGTTTGGTCTCAGGCTTATACTCAAAAGTCGATACCGCGTCCCCAGTGATCACATTGTCCAAAAATTCTTACATAGTTGCAGAGTTGAGCGATCTACACTTTTCGTCGGCTTCGAGCAAACTGGTATTTTTCCTTAGATCCCAATTTTCCAGTATCAGGCGTATGTCTGTCTGTTCACTCGGAAAAAAAAAAAAACAGTCCGAAAACTTCCGGACAGACCCTTTGAATATAAAAAAATTGTATAATTCCATAACTCAAGAAGGGGACTTCTGATACGCTTGGGAATCATTTTAGTATTCTAATTATATCAATACAAATGTAAAAATTAAGAAAAACTAGAAAATATTGTAGACAACGTAAAATGTAATTCAAATTAAAATTTTACTTAGTATGCTTATATAGTGTAAGACAGCCCTTGGGCAGGACAACGTTTGTCACTAGTCCTATAAAGAGGCCATTTTTTTCTGAAGAGTGGTACATAGGCAAGTATCTAAAAGGGAATGCCTCCCTCCTGCAAAGAAATTCCCATTGCGATGGCTTGTATTAAGTATAGATTTTGTTCTGATTATCGTTTGTTTGAATTGCCAGCTGCTTTTAACAAACCCACATCGCGAATACTGCACAGCATAAACACAGTCACCAAAGTGCTTCCAACAAACTGCTACATAATTTGTGTATCCTTGCCAAAGCATTTCCTTGGCTGACTTTTCCTGCGCGTGTTGCCAAGCACGCAACTAAATTCCACATAATGCAACGTGTCTTTTAATTTGTACAAAAGCTCCCTTACCATTTTTCACCAGTTTTTGTATTTTCACTTTTTCTAAGCTCTACTTTTTTGCTTATTTTTTGCCATCCTGTTGCGATTCTTTGTTCACTTTTTTCTTTTACTATGTGTTTTTGGTGTTTGCCAGCAAGCGTGCTCATTTAGAGCCAAGTTGAATTCAATTTAGCCTTTAGTTTAACTCTTGCATGCCAAGCAGACAGCAATCAAGCCACTATTCTTTTCATGTATAGCAGTTTATGAGCTTAGCTTTAAAAATCTTGGAAATATAAATCTGGAATGGTCTTTTATAGAGTAACCCTGTGAGCTGCACGATTGTAACAGGCTAGAACTTTGCATGAATGCATTCAAAATGGCAAACGTTTCATTTCTTTCTTAACGAGCACACCAAGTATCGAGTTAATTGTATACCAATTGAATTGAGTGCAAACATCATGGTTGTTGGGCTTACATGTTTACGAGGGTTGCCTTTTATGTTTCCAGCTCTTAAGTCAAAATAACATTATTTTATTAATGAATACTTACTTCTTTTTGAAGTATACTTTATTAAGAAGACGTCACCACGCAAATGACTTTCTGGAGCACTTCGAGAGTAACTCCTGATAGATGGGAAATAAAAGTAAATACCAAGTCAAAACTTTTAAGGTTATATGTGCTTAAAACCTCTATTGTGTCAACCGTCGTGTAAGACCTTTCTGGCGAAGGACCATCCGCCTTTGGCGATTTATTTTTCTAAGTTTTCCAATTCCTACCATTTAACTTTGGCATTACTACGCTAGAAAACTAGTCGCTACCTAGCAGGGTATCTTGCAGATACCGAGATTCACTTCCATTTAATAGATTCAACAGCAAAATGTTTCCTCGGGTTTTGCTCGTTTCTGTTTTAATTCGGTCTCATATGAAGTTTACATCGTGTCCTTGCAAAATCCAGACGGATCTGTTTTGAGAATGGTCAAACATGTAAAGCCAAAGCCAGTATTCAAAATATTATATGATGATCACAATAACGCCCAAAGATGAGTAAATTTTTTTAGAACGAGCTTTCCGGAATTCGTAAGTTTGTGAATGACGGACACTACTAAAAGCATTATACCAGTTTTTGAAAGCGATTACAAATGTTGTTTTTTTTCCAAAAGTCAAAAGAGAATATTCCTGTCGAGATAAACTTTTCAAGTGACGATAAACAATATAAAAAATATAACAAATATTTTGATTCAATTATTAAAATTTCAAATATCTTAGTTGTAAAGCATAAAAGGCTAAACTCTATATATGTTTTGTAATATAAAAAGTGCTCGTAGCAGAGAATGTTCTGAGTATGTTTGCGCTGAAAAATGTCCAGCAAACCAGGCCTGGTCACACTTTAAATAGCCAAGGCCAGAAATAGCCTTCGTAGAGCGCGCTTTATTCAAACGCCTCTCTCGATCTGTCTTCTCTTTAATAACGTGGCATAAAAATGCTTAAGAGAAATAATGAGTAACACTGGAACAATAACAACCGAGTAGCTTCATGATCCAACAATTATTTAGAAGGTCGTGCAACGCGCAGGTCCAATATTCGTGTCTCTCTGAAAAAGAGAGCGCAGGTACAAGTTTTATATATATATGAAATAGTCTACCATTTTTGATCAAACTTTCCACAAATGTGTGCGGTTCTGTATGAGTCTACAAACTACTTTAGATATGTTAAATTGTATGCTCCTAGCTCTCAGGACTGTCCAAACTTCTTGTTTGCCTTTCATAATGATTTCCCTTTCGCAAAATTCTCCATTACTGCTACAGGCTGAGATATAAAACGAAATTGAACAGCTTGACCCAGGTAAAATGTGATGCTCTACTTCCGCTCATAACATTAAGCTTGTACTGAATGCGGAAACCATTACCTTTAGCTTAAACACACTTCTTGTCTACTTCTTAATCAATGTCTGGAGTTTCTTCCCTTCCATTACCATCGCTTGAATTTTGGATTAACTAAAGGATTCCATTCCAATTGATTTTCCCACTACCTACAACTATTCAGACTACATCTTTTGGCATTCTGCAACATTGTGTTGCTTGCTCGCTATCTGTAACGCCTTATCGCAGTTTTTCAATATCGTTGAAGCAATTTGAATGCACATTGCCAAACATGCCACATATTCGAATTTCAATATCAATAGCTGCAATATCTAGAACAAGAACAAGAACACGGAAAACCAAAAGTGGAGCAGTCAAGTCCAAAGAAAAAAGAAAAAACAAAAATTACAAGAATCAAATGAAACTTGGAACTCAGAGTGCAAAAAGGCGAATGTGGAAAAATATTTGCACGACGACCAGGAAAGTGACAACTGTTTGCTTAGCTGAGAGCAGGGAGCTGGGAGCTGAGAGTGTTTGCCGCCATTGCTGTTGAAAGCGGAAATTTGACACTCTTACTTGCATACAAAGTGGCCATGGCGGCTGCAATGGTGTGGGTGGAGTAAAGCGAATAGCGGAGGGTCGGCGTGGACCCAGACCGAGTCTAGAACTAGAGATGTAAGTGCAAGTGCCAGTCAACAGAGACTTGGCATTGGTGTCAGATCAGTTTACGTTTTAATAGCAAAACGGCAGAGGCAGAATCATCATCGTCATCATCATCTCCATGCTCATCCTGCTGCTGGTTGCACCCACACCCACATTCAACTCAATTATGGCGCTCAGCTAGCAGCTGTTGATGGCGCTGTAAGCGATACTCTTGCCACTCGCGTAACAGGACTCTTAAGCAATTACGGATGCGGAAAATGGTAGCTTGAAAATCAACTACGTATTTGATTGTAACTTCTTTTAATGGACACTAGCTTGAAAGTACACTGCCCAAAATTTATGATACTTAAAGTTGATGCAAGATGACATTTGTTTTTCTTAAGCTTCGCTTTTTATGTTTTACTGACTATGTCAACTTATTAAAGCTTAAATATTATTAACTTAATTAATTTTGTATCTATTTTTCAGTATTTAAAAGCAAAACAATTAAATTCCGTCTTAAATGTATACTCTATTTATATGGAATTAAAGGCGAACGAGTTGCTTCTACTTAAATATTCAGTTATCGATAAAAAAAAATTACGTCGTAAATATAAGGAAATAAAGGGCGATTTTTTAAGAGCTTTCGGATTTTATTTAAAAAAAAAAAAACATAAAATTCAGAAAAATGTATTTTTTTTTGGGTCGATAGAACGATCTATATAATTTAATGTTTAAAGATGATTTCATGGTAATGTTCACCGCGGCTGCGCCTCAAGTGGTTCACATGCTGGGTCCAATTTTGACATACTCTCTCCAACATATCGGCTGGTATCTCACAAATAAATTCTTCAATATTGGCTTCCAGTGCTTCAACCGTTGCGGGCTTGTTGCTATAGACACGAGCCTTAACATAGCCCAACAAAAAATACTCTAAACGCGTTAAATCACACGATCTAAACGGCCAATCGACCGGCCCCAAACGTGAAATAAAGTGTTCACCGAACTCGCTCCTCAATTGGGCCATTCTTTCGCGTGCTGCGTGACATGTGGCACCGTCTTGTTGAAACCACATGTCGGGCAAGCCTAGCTCAACCATTTGGGCAAAAAAAAGTTTGTAATCATCGCACGGTAGCGCTCGCCATTCACAGTAATGTTCCTGCCATTGTCCTCTTTGAAGAAGTACGGTCCAATAATGCCACCGGCGCATAATCCACACCAAACAGTGACTTTTTGAGAATACATTGGCAATTCTTGCTATGCTTCTGGCTGCTTTTCACACCAAATACGGCAATTTTCCTTGTTCACATATCCATTCAACCAGAAATGAGCTTCGTCGCTGAATAAAATTTTCCGATAAAAAAGTGGATCTTCATCCAACTTTACCATTCCCCAAAAGTCAGCCGTTGCGGAAGGTCGTGTGGCTTCAATTCTCGCACCAGCTGTATTTTAAAAGGTTTTACACCCAAATCCTTCCGCAAAATTTTCCACGTAGAGGCACAATTGCTGCGAACGGTGCCGAATCGATAATTCATGGTCATCAACAACACTGGCGGATACAGCTGCGATATTTTCCTCTGTCTTCACTCTACGTATGCGTGTGGGTGGCTTTATGTCCAATAATGTAAATTTGGTGCAAAATTTAGTCACAGCATTCCGAATAGCCGCCTCAGAATGTCGCCCAAACTGACCATAAAATAGAAGGAGTGCGCGATGCACTTTCTTAACCAAGCATGAATTTTGATAATAAAATTCAATAATCTGCAAGCGTTGTACGTTTGTAAGTCGATTCATGGTCAAATTATAGACCAAACTGAACATGTTTGACAGTAACACAAAAACAGCTGAGCAGACAAAAACAGTGTTGCCAAAAAGAAAGTTGCTAAAAAATCAGCCTTTATAATCATCAAAATCACTTCACAGTGGCCCAATTCCCTTATTATGGTCGATTTATAATGTGTCAAGACATTTCAGTCAGTTTATTTGAAAAAATGTGCATGTTTTATTAACAATAATACATATACATTTTTTTTGTCGATTAACTAGAGAAGGCAGATTTTAAAAATATATTATAAATATTTTTGCAGTTTATAGAGAAGGCTTTTTCTTGCTTACAGTTTGCTTGATATTTTTGGCTTGTTTTGCATATAAAATTTTTTGTTTATCTCTTGTCTTTGTATTGTGTTCGGCAACACATTAAAAAAAACTAAGAAGTCTAAAAATATGCATATGTATAAAACTTTAAAATATACTTGAAAACTTTTTTATAAGATATCCATTTCCGTACGTAGAATGGGATAGCCGAGAAGAAGTACATCAACCTAATTGAATCCATTAAACGACTTATTATACAGTTTTTTCTATAAATTATTTTGAACTAAAAAAAAAAAACTAAGACATACACTAGGAAATGAGTATTCTAGAGTAGGAAAACTTTGCATTTACTGAAAGCACTTTGTTTTTCTAAAAACAGCACAGCCACACAAAAAATCGAATCGGATGATTTCCTCATGTTTTGGGATCGCGAAATCCGAATCCGAGGTCCAAAAACCACAGGCACGCTTCTGAAATAATGCCAAAGCAATCCTTCGGTTCGTTTTTTCCCGTGAATTTAACAGGGTTTACTTAAAAGAAAACAAAAACTAGTTTTTTTTAAATCAAAAAACTTTTACAACAGGAAATTCCGTTTTTATTAATTATAAAATAGTTTTATAGGCAGTTTTATAAACTTATATATTGAGACATTTTCATTTTTAATTTTAAAATATAAATTTTGTAGTAATCATTTATATTTTTAAATCTTACCTGAACTCTGGAAAATGAATTAATAAATTTTTGCTTATGTAATGTAATAGCTAAATTTTTCTAATCTGCTGAATCTTGGTATATTTTATTTTATTTTATATTTTATTCGCTTCGTTTGCCAATTCTGGAAATATTAATTAATCCATACGAATAACATATTTTTGGTCGAATTACTTATAATTTAACTCTTTTAACTTAAATTCTAGATTGAATTTTGAATTCTGTAATTAAGGCGCTTTCCATAAATGTAAACTCCGAATATGTACGCCTTTGATTAAAAGTAATACCCTTTCTAATAAAACAAGGAACACTTTTTCAAGCAAACTCATGTCGTAACCTTAGCCTTTGATTTAAGAATATTCACTATGCAAAATCTGTTATAATAAAAAAAATAAAACTACGTGGAATTTTCTTAAGAAATTTCTTTGAGATTTCTTAAAGCAAAAAAACTAGATTAAATGCTAAATTCCCAAAAAGCGCATCTTCCTGCTGCCTTTCTAAAAAGAAAAGTTTTTGAGCTTAGGGAATTTTCAATTTGAAACGAAATATAAAGATTGTCAAATGGAAGGCACACTGAAGGTTTATGAATAGTCCACAAACTTGTGCCTTCCAGTTTATCTGCATAATTGGAACTAATGGGAACCAAATATCTTTATGCTGTTCCGGGCCAGAGAATTATTCTCCACAGCATTACAAATGCAGATATCATTTTGATAGGAATTTCAATGGGTTATTAAAACGTAGTTGTCGTACGAGCCGATTGCAGTACCAACCGCAATAAGCCTGCCAAGCCACAAATATTCCAAAGCTGGCAGTTGCAGTTGTAACCAAGTCCACAATATGAGCATTGCAGCTGCACAAGGACTTATTTGCCACAGACACACACAAACACAGAGGAACACACAAATTCGCTTAAATATGCAGGTGCAGAATGGTGCTATGTCACTACTTGCACACTCGGAACAGTGAGCAGCCAGAGGCACACATAAGTGAGAGAGTACATGGCTGCTCCATTGATTCTGGCCTCATAAGTCAGGCTAAAAGGCAAGCAGGCAGCATAACAGAGTGCACCAAGTGCGGCACTGTGGTAACCAAGGAGGTGTGGCAAGCTTTTGGAGCAGTCAGGCTGCCACCTACTAGGGGTATATAAATACATACCTGGGTTCCATTATGGGTCACATGCCTGTAGCTTGCTTAATTTTATATCAAATTTATAACAGACTTATTGGCACTTTGCAGGAGGATTATGCCATCCATGCCACATTCACATACTCCTACTACATGCCGCACATGCCTCAAAACTGCACGCACACATACACATTGCGGTGTATGGCAGGCAAAGGGCTGCCGCCTCAGTCATTATATTTTCCACAACAAATTCCAGTGCCTGCTATTTGACATTTTATGACTTTAGTTGGGCACCACATAGGGACAGTTATTTGGTATCTGGCCAAGATTGGCACAGATTTTCAGTCAGAGTCTTGAGTTCAAAGCATTTGATTAATCACATGGCAGTGGCAATGAATCAGTTTTGGCTCCAAGCTGTGCATAATCAGAGCACCCTGTCGGTCCAAGCAGCTGGTTCGTATTTTGTTGAATTTGTGGTGCAGCTCCTACTGCTTTAATGAATTCCAAACCGCTTTGCAAGCGCAGCATTTTTACTTTTCCTTTACTTGTTTTTCTTTCGTTTTTCTTTATTTTCTTACTTTTTTCTTTTTGCTGATTTTACCACTTTTCGAAATTCCGCTGTAGGCCAAAACGTTGCCGACGCTGTCCGCTGGCGCCACATCAAAAGCAGCCAGACCTTATATAAGCCAATGACGTCGTCGACCAGCTCAAGCAGCAAACAGCAGCAAAAGTGGTGAAGGGGGGAGAAACGTGGTAACAGCGTGGGCGTTTGTTACCTCAGGTTCCTTATGTTTTTTTTTTTTTACTTTTTGGTAAATCGCTGAATTCTAGAATTTTAATGAAAATTTAAATAATTGAAACCGATGTTGCCGAACCGAAGCTGTGGCAGCCTTGGCAGCCTTGGCAACCCTGACGGAAATGCTTTACTGCGTAGCGTTCTGCAAGCGAAAGTGGGAAAACTAGTCAGGCGATGATTATATTGCATATTAATGAGCACAAAGGAGCAAGCTAGCAGTTTGCTGCTACTTTAAGCGGCATTGCACACTGCTAGCAAGCAAGCAGTTCAAGTAAGCAGTGCGTGCCATACTTAAAGCCATTTGTTGGCATATACGCCTCAGCACGCCGTCAAGCACTGCCAGGCGCCGACGGCGACGCCGCAGACCGCCAAGACATTTGACAATGACAAATGGTTACTCTTATACATACTGCTACTACTGCTACTACTACCAATATACATATACGTTGTAAGAAGGAAGGCAACTCCTCCACGTGGAAACTACTATGTATATGAGCAACAAAGCACAGCGTCACCAAAAGTTTCCTTTGCTGCAAAAGTGACACTCTCAGGAGGTGCACGTATGGGTACAGGGGCAGGCAAACAGGGACGACTGAGGCAGCGACAAAGCGGCACTGGCAGCTTTAGCTTATGTATATGTCAGACGCACTTAGGAGCTGCTCTCGCACCAAAAGACTTTGACTTGTAGTATGAAAGACAGTCGGACTACTGGACAGACAACTAGCTAGTTACGAGGGCGGTTTGTTGAGCTTGCAACTTTTTATATGAAACAATCGTTTCCAACTAAATCGTTCGCCCAAGGAAATCATTTGAGCTATGACCTCTTTGCTCAAAACAAATCTCTAATGGCGAACTTTGTGTATTCAGGTTGCTAAATATGGAGAATATGAGATTTGCAGATTATAAATTTTTGCGACTGCATGATAGACCGTTTTGACGCGGTCAATTCAAACCACCGACTCTGATTAATATAGGCCAGGCATCATTGGACGCTTGTCAATCTATTTGATGGCAAAAGATTCTTAAGCCCCTTTTTTATGTAAACAATAATTTTTTTCCCCCCCGAAGAAAATCTTCTTCCTGATTTAAAGGTACTGCTGATTTACTTGTTTTCTTCAAATTCTGTGGAACGTTGATTGTAATGACGAATTAGTTCAATAAGATGTTGGATTATTCATGATACAGTGGCTACATAACAAAGGTATCGATTTTCTGCAGGTGCTGTAAAGATATTTGTAAAGTAAGGTGGAGCATGGTCTCCGATATTGCCTCTCATCTCTTACCACACAAGTTTTTTGCTAAGATTTTAAACTTTTCCCGCTTATTTTTAGATTTTTTTCTATGCGGAACAATCAAAATTAACTCCTAAAAACTAAAAAAAAAAAAAATAACGCTTGACTTAGAGCGAGAAAACTATGAGCTACTCTCGTTCCCATTTTAATTCTTTTCAGCAAAAATCTTGTGCTGACTGTTTTTGGTAACAGTGTACTCGTTTTATTAGATTTCATTTTGAATAACCTTTATCTTTCCGGATTACAGAACTTAAGTCGAAATAATATAATATTGTCTCCCATTTGTTTTTAAAAACATAAATTCTGCGTATTTTAGGATGCCTTTTTTTTTGATAGTTATGATGTCATCTTCAAAAAATATAATGGTCTCTTTTTTATTCAAGCGTGCATGTTTGAAAAAACTAAATAATTTTGGAGAGTTCATAGTATTCTATTGAACACCTTTTGTTTGTTGCCCCAGTTGACAGCAGCAGTGTTGCATTTTAAGCTACTATTCGGAAAACTTTACTTTTAGCGAACTCAACAAACTAACCTCGTAGCTAGCTAGTGCGACGACAGTCAGAATAAGTCCGCCTCAGTCAATGTGTTGGTAGCTTGGTTGGATGGTTGGTTAGTAGGAAATGTGGCTTACATCGTGACAGGAAGTGGACTTGCTACTTGGGGGCCTACAATGTGCCAATGCTGCTACTAGCTGCTTGCTTGCAACACTTGGCTTACAGACTCGTCGTGTCTCTATTTATTCAGACTGTTTGGCCAAAAGGACGTTGCCACAGACTTCAGCGCCTCACCGTTTCAGAGCCGTGGCGGTGGCGGCGGCTGCGGCACACAGCCCGTGCTCTGTTTACGAAACGAATTAAATTGTTCGCCTCAAGTGTATTTTGCGCTTTGGCGCACAAATATGCCGAAGTCGACGCTGACGTAAACGCCAACGCCGACGTTGAGGCTTGCCACTTTTCTGTTACTAACATTGTTGCGGTGTTGTTGTTGTTGTGGCAGCCACAAGCGACGCGACCACAAAACTTTCCAGTATCGTCGATACGGACATGTTAGCCGTGATTGCTGCCGTTGTTGTTCTTGGCTGCTGTGATTGTTGTTTTTAGGCAACGCCTGCCTCGAGGATTAATTTGTTAATCTGCGCCACTCAATCAGCCAGCCTGCTTGGCACTACGTGAACAGATTTTTTGCCCACCCAACAGCCACCCCTTATAACTACGCTCATGCCCGGTGTTTTTAGCCATTGGCACTAATTATATACTAGGTCTGTCTGTATGCGTCCGTGCATTTATTGAGTTCGAACATTACCTTAGGGCATACCTGGCGTATGATTAACGGCTGCATTGTGGCCATGGGTACGGGCGCTCGCACGTGTTACAAATGCGACACGTTTGACATCAATTATCGCACATGCCGTTAGCTTGATAGATCCCTTAGCTCTCGAACACCCGGACTCGAACACGCAGTGGCCCTATTTTTTTTTCGTCAAAGCCTGAATCGATTGTTTTGTGGCATCCATTGATTTTCATCATGTGGCGATTGGAAGTGGCTTCCAATGCTACAGCTGCCATATGAGTACACTGAATACAGAGTAGCATGACCGTGGAATTAATTGATTTTTTATTGGGATTGTGGTTGGAAGCATTGCGCGTTGATGCGTATGAGCTACGCACAGACAAGACAGATTATCGGCTAACTAGAGCAGCAATAAATTAGAGAGGACAGCGCGAGCCAGAAAAATTAGGCACGAACAGGAGGTAAGATATTTAACAGCGTTTGCTTTGGATTTTGCTTTTATTATGAACTTTGCTATGACTTTTTTGTATGAGAAATGTTTTCGTACAGATTAGTATTAATATCTACTTTATAATTATATAAATACAAAAATAAATAAAATGAGGAATACAATTAAAATAATGATTTGAAATTATTTCACCTTAGCACCTTTATAAATATATATAGGTATATCAATTAATTTACAATGTAAAACATATAAAGTGCTACAGGTGCCACCTTTGAAAAATAATTAAGATGCATTTACAAAGCTAATGCATGCTTTTAAGCATTATTACTTTAGTTAGACAGCGGCAATAATAATTACTTCTCTATAGGTATAATTAACGAGTATTGGGGGTCGCAAAATAATTGTTTCATCAACTCAACTCAAACAGAATGCCTTTAATGACCCCTATAATGTAAGCAGTGGAAATTTCACAAAAATTAAACTAAATGAGGTCTTGCGAATTAATTCCTTTAATTTAAAAAAAATATGATTTCAAAAAGTAAATTACCAGTATTATTATTACTAGTAATATTTTTTAAATTAGAAAACCAGCTGTGATTTTATAAAAATTTCTAAAACGAATTAAATAATTAAAAAATACGATAATCCTAACATTTTGGTATAGTCGAAATAGATAATTTAGACTTATAAAAATAATGGCAATGAGCACAACCCAACGATATAAAAGAGAAAATAATTTTTTAGTGTGACCATGTTTTTTTATATCGTAATGCAACTGTGATTCGACAACAAATTCTCACAAAAATATTTACCTACTTTACTTATGATACTTTCATAAAAAAACCAAATAAAACAAATTTTATGCGAAAAACATTTTTTGGCCGATTGGTCCTATGAGGGCTATACGATATAGTCAACCGATTTTAATAAAATTACATGAGGGCTATACGATATAGTCAACCGATTTTAATAAAATTTGGCACAGTGCTTGGGAACTCTAAAAAAGTGCCAAACTTGGTTACGATATCTTCATAAACAAACGAAGAATCTCTGAAACATCCCCATGGGATCTATATAATATAACCCCGATATCGAAAAAATAAAATAAACTTGTCTCCCCTGACATTATAACGCATCTAATGTAAAAATTTGGTTGCCCTAGCTCTTACCATCTTTGAGATCTAGGCGTTCATACAGACAGACAGACGCTCGGACGGACGGACACGGGTATATCGACTTCTCTAGTCTCCCTGATTATACTTTAGGTAACTTTGGCGGGGTCTCCGACGTCTCCCTCGGAATGTTACATACATTTTCGGCTTACACATACTTAATATACGGTATATGGTATAAAAAAAGAGTATTGTGAACTTTACATACAACAGAGCTACTGATATGGATTTTGAAGCCCTGTATCAGAATTTGAAGTTTAATAAACCACAACACCCAAGAGTTCTGAAATAACCTTCAAAAACCTCTCAAAACGAGGTAGTTTTGAAGCTATCTCAGGAACCTGACGTGCTGGATTTTGTTTGACATCGGAATTCAGAATCACCGACGCCAAACACATAAAATCTTCGCCATACAGCCGATCTAAAAAAAGTTGAGTTTTTTGAAGTTATATAAGAAGGTCGGGGGTCAAACTAGTTCGAAAACATAAAAAACACTTAAATCAAAAAAAAAAATTCTACTTTTGAAGGCTATCTCAAAAATCTTTGCTGTAGATGTTTTTTGGACCTCGGCTTCAGCTGCTCAAAATCCAAATGGTTAGCCCAGTCACATAAAATCTTCACCCTACTTTTTTTTTTTGTGGGCCTGTATAGTCTATGGTAACTCAATCATTTTTGGAAAATTACTAAAGATGTAAAGTTATTCAATATAAAAACGTTGAAATATTTTCGCTTCCAAATGCCATCAGCATACATTGAACATTATCATAACTTATTAATATCTGTAATAAAAAGTAATAGTATTGTATCATGCGACAACTCTGCGTAGGTATAATCGATAAATGATAAGGTGTTTTATCGATTAATAAAAAAACAACAGTGCTCAAGATATTTGAGTTAGACAACTAGCTTTTTTATTACAATGCCTTATAATTGTAAGAATATTTACTAACGTGCTTTTGCACAGGCTATAACAATTTTTGAAAACATTCCAGCTTAAAATTACGAAAACTACTATTGTTATCCGAAAATTTAGCCCAGAACTAAGCTTCCAGTACAACACTGTTACAAAATCATGAATACTTATGAGCAATAAATTTCACGAACAAGCTTTAAAATTTATAACCAGATACTTCATGATTGCATCGCTCACGTTTCGGGCGGTACAAGTTTTTTTTGTATTTTATATGATTTATGAAATCATTTCAAAATCTAATACTCGGATCTCTTTCACTTTTGCCTTTTGCATTTGCGCTTCACTGAAAATTCATATAAAATTTCGACTCTTTCAATTTTCAGTTGCGGAAATTTGCAGGGCTCTCGCTCAGCACAGGAGCTACTCTGTGCCGGAGCTGGAGTCTGCTCCTATTCCATCTAGCAGTGGCGTGTGGCTTTTGCCGTACTCCTGTTTTCACTTCTATTCTTGTTGCTTTCACATTTTTCCGCTCCATTTCCCACATATGCATGCATAAGCAAGCATAAGGGTTATTTGTGCAAAAAAAACCAGGTAAAAACCTGGTGAAAATAAAATAGAAAAGAAAAAATAAAATTGGAGCCACAGCCAACATTTTGTCACTGCAATAAAAGTTTTCGTGTGAATTTTCCGCTTTTCTGCACAGAATCCTGCCCAGTTGTTGTCAGCTTAATCAGCTGGGAAAGATAGTGCGGCTCCATGCACCGTAAATTATGCATTTGAATCGTTCTCATCCAGAAACACGCACAAGCCGCACTCAAACACACACTCACATGAGTACACCAACACTCAAATGAATACCCCACACCCAAACACACCCAAACAAACGACTCATCCGCTTCGTGTAATTAAGTAGATAGCAAGCAAAGTGTAACTGTGTTGGGTTATACAAGTATTTATGAGTCGGTGTGGGGTTACGCCTATGTGTGTGTGGGAGTATTCCCCTATTTAGAAAAGGAGCCTGCTTAGTTAGGAGCCCACAGGGACAGCCTCGCACCTAGGCTGTAATGCATTATAACTAGAACAAGTGTCACTGATGTTTGCTTTTTAAAAAAAAAAAAAAAACCAGCAGGAAAAGGCTTATTTTTTTTTCAGTTACGTTTTAGAATATGTTTAATATGGTTCTGATTTTAATCAAGGAGTAGGATCACAAATGGGTTTAACGTAAAACTGCCTTATGTAAAAAAATGTTCGCTGCCGTATCTTAGACAAGTTACTAATTATTCTATTAAAGAAGTTTTTATTTATGCAACAAAAATTAATAATATGTTATACGAGCAAACAAGGCTCTATTGAACAGTTTGTAAATAAGTAGGGAAAGTGCGAAACTTTCCTATTCGTAGAAGCAATATGTAAAACAAAGCTAAAATTGCGGCTGGAAAAATATCAATATAAATCGAACAACTTCATCTGCGCACGGAGGATCCGCGTCCAAGAGGTGTCAAAAGACACCTTTCAAATTTTTACTTAATATTATTTTTTAGTTTAATCATTTATCTAAACATTTTTTTTTGAATGTTCCTATTATCAAAGCATACATATCTTTGTACGAATAGTAAACAAAATCTTTGGATAAATTATTAAAATAAGAAAATAATGTTAAGTTACGCCTTCTTTTGCCTGGTACATACATTGTCCAAATCTATAATACCTTTGAGCCTATGGACACAGACAGGGCTGTAGAGAGAAAATCCGCGCCTGGTGGTGAACATGTACCAGCCCCTTTATTTCACCTTTAGCTTGAATCATTGTGTTCTGTAAGTACAACAGTAATTACACCAAGCACCTGAGAAACTTATATAATACAAAATTTCAAAATTGTAATACTTTCAAAAATTGTTTGAATTTGCTTTATAAAAAACTTTTTGGGGCAGTTGCTTGCCTTAAATTTTGAATAACAAATTCCAGCAAATGGAATGGCTTGACTAGACGATAGAAAACTAAACTAAATACTCTTTAGGAATTAGGCATTTGTGTCTAGAAGATAGTACTTATTTCGAAAAGCTTTCAAATTTTTACTAAAACTATCAAGATTGGAACTTTTTCGTTTAAAATTTTGCTTGGTTTTAGTTGCTGCAATGAGGCACCACAAAATTTCAACCAACAAATTGCTGCAACTAATGAACGCTTTATCAACATTTCCTGCTAAGAGCTTCATTCATTCAAGGACAACATATCGTCTGATAGAAGGAAACAGTGTTTACCAAAAAAAAATAAAAATTGTGGAGCATAATGGGAATTTTTCAAAGTAAGCTCCTGCAGCAGCAGCTGATTGTCAATTTGCTTGGAATATCTTTTGAAATTCTACCGAAATGTAGTTTTTAAAATGTGTGTAGCCTACTTTTCGGCTGGCATTTATAGCAAGCGATTAACATGCTAAAGCCACTATCGGTTTGAAGTCGGTCCCTCGTTAAGGCTGTGATAAATCGCTCTGAGCTTGTCAGCTCTTAAGTGAAGCGCCTGTCAATTTATCAAACAGGCGTTGACCCGGACCCCGTATTGCCTAAAAATGGCAACCACAGCTAGACAGCCAAGGTTAATTTGGCTTATGCCTCAATATTAAATTGTGTTGGAGGCTAGTGCAGGAAAAAGACATTTCATTTTATAAGTAAAGGCTACAGCAAAATGGCGTTGCATGAGACAAATTAAATTTTCTTTTTTTTTTTTAATCAAATTGACGATAGTGAGCACTTCGACGCTGCTTAACCGCACTACACACAGTTACCACATGAAACCCTTGGTACTCAACTGAGTATGTCACATGATTGAATCAAAAGCCACTCAGCTATTGAAAATCAATTTGTACTGTAGCAGGACACGCTGGGACAGAGCTGCTTAATGTTATGAACCGCAGGACGCAGAGTAACGAAGTGCCCGATTGACGAAGAGACTGTCAAGACAGTCAGTCAGTCATCTAGTCAGAGAGTCAGACACAACAACGTGAAATTGAGCTCAGCTCTGACAGCGCAAAGGACAATAAATGCCAACACGTACATACATATACATAGATAGACATTTGCACACGCACAAAATTTTCCACATTTACACTTGCAATAATAATAAAATACATAAAACCGAAGTGGAAGCCAAAAAAAAATCATGTATATAAATGAAATTGTGGGAAAAAAATTTACTGAATGTGTGGAATATGTTGGTATTGGTTGATACAACTAGAGATGGGCGCGTGCCGCGCTACGAATGCAGGCACGAATATATTTTGAAGCACGAGCCGAGTGGTCTTACCAAGGGCCAGTAATTGGAGCGTCATCTTCCTTGGAGGGTATTCTTAATTAGTATGTATTGTACGGTAATTAGTGTGCAGTGGACTCTTTTTTATTTGGCGGACTATAATATAAGTTTTTAATATAGGTAAATTTTTTAAAAATTTAGAGGAACATTATTTCCATCTTTCAAATTCCTTTTCCGATCAAATATAAATTTAGACTTAAATTCTGTGTTGCAAAAGTTAAAAATTATGTACTTATGAAGCAGTGTCTTCGTATTTACTTATCCAAATATTTTTACTAAGTAAACCAATAGAACACAAGTTCGGTAGAGGCTTAATAAAGCTGTAAATGTTTTTGTTATGAAGCTTCTAGTGCATTTCATAGTACACAGGATCTAGGAATTCAGTTAAAAAATATTTTTGTATTTTAAAAAAACCTTCCAAATTTGTAGTTTATATAATAGATGCATCACCTATAAAATGGTTTGATACATGTATTTGCTAGGCTCAAAAATTTGTTGAAGCGTTAAAAATCTAACAAAGTACGAATTTCGACACTACAGCAATTCGAAAAGTCGCGATCATTCAACTTACGAGTTAAGAATTGGCTGTGAAATACAAAAAACTCATAAAAATCGAAGAGAACTTATATTTAAAAAAAATATGCAAAATATTTCAGACAAAACACGATTTCAAGGTCTAACACTGTGCTGTGCATGTAGAGCACGTGAGTCACGAAAAAAATATCATCTCGCGCACATCTCTAATTACAAAATACCAACACATAAACAACATGCATGTATGTATAAGCGTTAAATGCAATGTGGCCAAGCGTGTGTCTGTGTGTGTGTTTGCGTGTGTGCACGCGTTACTTTTAAAGCGATTCAAAATCGAGTTAAGAGCACAAGGACGAATACATAGACAGAGCCCGAGGAGATCTAGAGAGCAAAATGGGGCAAAATTCAGGTAGACGTATGCAAAATGAAGCGGCGGCAATGTTCCTGAAAATTGATGGCAGTCACGTAAAATGTCAGGACGAAAAAGAAATACCATAAAACAGACATGCACAAGGAGCATAGAAATACAGAAGTAGAAACTTGAATGTATATGCTGTACATAAGTGTGGCCCATATGACTTGAAGTGATAAAAGTAAAAAATCATGAATGTATGTGTTGAACCGAGACAGTGTTAGAGGTTGAGCAAGAGCAAATGCAAATTACAGGAAACATGGAAAGTGAAAGGATATGGACATGACACACTGGAGGCACATTGGTGACCGTCTGAAGGGACTGGAGCAATGACAACTGACAGCAATGGCGTCTGTGTTGCGACAAGTTAAAGTGTCATTACTGCAACGCGTACAAAACGGACTACCCGAGCACGTTTGGCAGCACACAGATACAAACACGCACATACACACAAGTAAGTGTAAGCAAGAGACAGCTATAGCTTGCTTATACGCCTTACACTTGGCCTTACTCCACCGCAGCCAAGTGTGAAAATATCCTGCGGACTTGAACATTTCTACTCAGGCATGAGCACAAGTATTCAAAAGCGAAATCTGTAAGCAAAACTTTTTTAAGAATCTTTGTGCAGATTTATGCGCTTAATGAGCAAGAACCTAGCCATGACTAGCCATAGCTTGGCATTAAATCGACTTTATAAGCAGCATTTTTGCATAAACTGCCACTACTCCGTACTACTCGGTAACATCAACAATAATATAAGGCGCCGTTTATGGCTTCATATAGCGAGACGGACTTTTGTGTGCGAAGCCATAAAACAAGAATGCCGCGCTCGTCCCTGCTCAAGCTTCAGCTCAGCCAAATGCGATAAATAAGCGCGCCAGCAACAGGCGCGCCCAACGCAGGGCGCCGCCCCCTGAATGGCGCCTTACCCTAAAGCAAGCCAGCTATACCAAGGCATTCGAAATCTGCTTGGCAGGCGTTAAGCGTGAGCCGATTACGCGCACTTATCTGCTGGGTATGCTGGAGTGTGCTGTGAATCCTTTGGCTGTTGGTTTTAAAGTTGGCGTCCTTTTGTTAGCTAGAGCATTGGAGGCAGCGTGTTGCAGGCTGCTGCTGTGTACGTTTAATTGTTGGCCATAAATATGCTCAGAGATCTTATGTACCCCCACAGACATTTATGGGTTTTTTGCATACAAATATTTGTTGATTAAGTGGCCATGTATGCGTCGTAAAATATGCTACAATTTTTATACGTTTGCCAAGCTTAAGTGTTGTATTTTTATGTCCCGTGATACACACACAAATACACAGACATACATACTCACACATTCATCATTTGATTATTGTGCAGCTTGTTGCATCTGGAAGTGTAAATGAATTCGATTTGCATGTAAAATGCAAGTGCCAAGTTAAATGGCCGACAGCAATATATGTGTAACTGTGTGGGTATACATACATATATACATATGTTGTATTTGCATGTGCACGTGTATTACAGCTGGCAGCATGCCTTTTTGGCAGTCAGATTAATGCGCCAAAATAATTTCTTTGCTGATGTGGCAACAATTGCGCTGTTATTGTTCATTTAATACCCTGTAAACATTTGTGCAATGCCCACAACATGGCCTAAGGGAGCATGTGACCCATGGCCCCTAAGTCGTGAACATGCGTCTTTAGAAACACCTAAAGGTCAGAGACTATAAGCGCTGTGGACACCGCACAGTTGTTTTGATTCCCGTTAATATTTGCATACTTTGACCCGCAGGAAAATTTCTCGGTTCACCAACACAATATGCACCTTGTTACCTAGAATGTTAAAGAAGTTAGATATAATGGCTTAACTTCAGACCCTAGCAGCATATTGCAGTTTCTACAGATATTATGACAGCTAGAGCTACCAAATTTCCTAGTAAGACCTGTGTGAGTCTGCTTATATTTTAGTTGTCAAGAATATATGGACTTTTTCCATGGAGTAGCTCCAAGCCAAAATTCTAAGCTGAATTGTAGCCTCTCCCTAATAAGTTCGGAACTACACAACAAGATATCATACCGAAATCCCGTCTGTCCCAAAAGAGATCCACCGCCTAATCTTAAGCTATATTGATAGACTATGTCAAGCACTTGGTTGTAAACCTGCTGGAAAACAGTACCCACAGGCTTCAAATGAAGGGTTTTCATATACTTGAACTTCACACTAAGCTAATCGTATGTCTCTGACATGAGCCTATGCTTAAAAAAAATCGACGCAGAGTATTCCACTATCAGCCACGGCTCTGAGTGCTTCAAATTTCTCCTTTTTTTTTTTGTTGCCAAAAGCAGATCCTTAATGTATTGCCTGAAATGTTAATGTAGGCACCACAGTATGATACAAACCAAAAATATTAACACTTAATTAAATACATCAATCAATGACTCCTCGAAGCACTACTAATAGCTGTACACGACCGAAAAAGTGGCATTAATTTAAGTAGAACTTAACAGCGATAAATATTTTCATTGCTTATACGACATGTGGGGCAGAACAGGAGCTGCTGCTGCTGCTTCTTCTGGTACAGCTTGAGTGATTTAAATTTCACTTCATGCTTTCAGTCAGTAAGGCACAATATATGATAAAGAGTGGGGGGAAGAGTTGGGGAGCATGGTGGAAACTCAGCAACGTTTAGTATATGTACATATTTGTGTGAGTGTGTGTGTGTTGCTTTTGTCATTGCATGTGGTTGCATAATCGCTGCTCTACATTTCGTGCATAGTTGAAAGTTTTGCAAACGGCGTGAAACAAAATGAAACAAAACAATCTAAAAGTTTGTCTAACTTTTGGCCAACGAAGCTTGGATACACTTTTAAATTTCCTACTACGAAACTTTGAATAGATATTTATTTAGGTTAATACGATAGAATTTCGTATAGGTCACACTGACATTCCCTGAACAATATTGCTGAAAAGCCGAGCCGGAAAAAGCGAACACAAAAAAAAACTAAGAGGAGGCAAAATTGGCATGAATTGCCATAGACTTGTCTGCTGATTGGACGCTGCAGACCTTGGAAACATGCGAAATTAAAGTGGAATCCACGTAACTCCAACTAACTGAGCTTGACATACCTACAAGTAAAGGTACATCCATCTACGGAGGGCATAAATTCTTGATGCTTGAAATGGCCCGATTGGAACCATTTCAATTAGGTCTGCTTTAAAAATTTGTACTAACTTCAACTCAAGAAAGGATCATAGGATTGCAGTGAAACACTTTTAGATCACATTATATACGTTTAATATACAGACTATGTAAAATTACCAAATGCTTGAAACACTCTTTTTTGAAACAAAAGTCCTGCTTGAGGATTGGATCTTCTTCGATAGACACTTTTGTTGCGGTTTAAAATGATCAGAGACATCAAAAAGGGCATAAAATGAACAAACTACTTAAAGTCTTTAAGATGGCAACTAATGCAAAAGTGAACAAATATTATAGGTCAACAATATGACAAATAGCTCAAAAATTTCTCAGAATCTGTGATACTTCAAGCTACCAGCGAGTTGTAACCATTGAAGGATAAAAATTTTGAATCTAGTGACGATGCAAGAACCTTTTTAGTGATCTCCCTGCAATTTTTTCTACAAACACTCTTCTTAACAAACATAACGCACGCCATATGACACTTGTATCGTTAGTCAGGTACTTCTGCATTTATGCCCCACGAGGTGAAAACCCTAACTGCAAATATAAATGGCAGCCAAAAAAATAGATATCGTTAAAAACTAGCCTAAAGCAGCAACTAACAGATATTTAAATAGACTTCAACCATAATCTTGGCAAATCATATTTTCCCAGTAGTTGGGCATACTGTACCCAATGTTAGGGTATAAAATGTTCAAAACAAAACTGCATAGCTAACAATGATCACATGAACAACAAGCAAACCCATTAGAAGTTGAAACATTTCCATAGACAGACACACACACGCACACATACACACTCTCTCTCTTTGTTTGTTTGAGAGACAGAGAGAGTGAGGGAGAAATAGCGAGAGTAAGAGAGAGCGAGAGTGAGAGACTGTCGCTTTTTTGCTGTTGAGTCATTTCGAGCTCAAAAGCACTCACTAAAACAAATAAACACTTTGCGCATTGTTTCGTTTTGACAAATGCGTGTAATTTAAGGAAATGTTTGTTTGTCAGACTCGTCTCTGAGACCGTCCGCCTACGCCCGCCAGCCCGCTTAAGTGACAACAACCCCTCGTCTCGCGCGGTAACAGCTGTCTTAGGCCTGTATGTACGCTCCACAAAATTGCGCCATCAAGTTTGACTGCCTTTTGGCTGCATTACGTATACGCCGTGTTGTTGTTGTTGTTATTGTGCGCACCTTAGTTATTTTGTCTTTTTTAGCACTAGCCAACACTGACTTTTTGCAGCTGTGCAGCATGCGCCAAAGGCAGCAATTAGTAGAGCGCTCTAAAGCCATAAAGTAAGCATACATCGTACGTCGTGCATGGCATATTTGCTATTTTCCACGCTTTTCCAAAGAGGGGGCGGTGGGTGAACCATATGCATTTTAAGTGCAAGAGTCTAATGACTGAGCGCGACTCAACTCAATGCAACTGCCATGCTGCACAAATGGTGCAACCACATACTCAGGCATACATAGCCACAGCTATTTCCATGCATTATACACAATCTAGATTACAAAAGCACAGTCGGGTCCCGAGACTGGGCACGGCCCTGCTGAACGAAAATGGCGTTAGAAAAATATAGGTTAAAAACGGCCATGAGGCGCAGCATGCCACCCAAGTCCTCTGCCCACTTGCGGTCCTCTCAATACTAGTACCAGCTCATCAAAGTGGCAATAAAATATGCGCGCATCTACGCGCTCGAATAGCTCATTACAAGTGGCACTCCTTGGCAAAATGCTACCTCCTCGAACCATTGCCATCCTCAAACCGGAACCCTCCACTGCATACACACACACACACACGGACACATTACGGAATCTATAAAAATGTATTGCATTGTGGGGCAAAACAGTGAGCAGCCAATTGAAATGCTTACAACGTATAATAACGGCACAGCGGATAAGCGCACAAAAGCAGCAGCAAATAAAAAAAAAATAAAAAACAACGGAAAGAATATAAGAAAGAGGGGTAAGGGAAGAAAGCCACAGCGGCAGCTGCTGCTATCAGTTGGCGAAGCAGATGAAGCGCGAAATAACGCAGATTGCCTTTGTTTTAATTTGTAGCAGAGTTTCTCTGCTTTATCTCTCACCCTCTGCCTCTTAGTAGTCTCTCCCTTTGCTCTTTGTCTTAACATTTTGGCCTAAACGTAGTTGTAGTAGTACGGCCGTAAAGCACGCCGCATAAATGTTCCTTTGTTGTGGTCTTAATGAGCAAATTTTTTCCCATCTTGAGCGCCCCTTATTTCCTTCTACTGCATTCAACTTGAAAAACACAAAGCGATAGCAGAACGAAGATATGCCCATTGGGTCAAGGATGTTAAAGATTTGGGCAATGTTTGGAGGCGTGGTGGACCAAGATTATTTTTACCAAAGCTTTACGCACTGAATCGGGTTCAAATATAGACGTGTTCATCCAATTAATCGACACCTACAAAGCACATCCAAAAAAAGTTTTACGTAAAGATGATCATAATAAAGTTTTGCTCCGAAAAATATTTTTTTTTATTTGTTTTATTCGGTTCCTATGTTCGGTGCTCCCAATTTCATCACAACGAATTTTTTATGTGGTTAAAACCGAATGATTTGTTGCAAGTGAAATCAAATCGAATGGCCAACTTAGCACAATGCATTGCAATGGTAGAAAATTTTTCGTTTTTGATTTTTTTTATATTTTTTTAAAATATTTTTTTAAAATTAAATACCTTGTACTAAAAAAAATTAAAAAAGAGTTAAAAAAAATCTAAATTTTTGTAACTTTTACGTTATTTTTTAAAATAATAATAAACGCCGCAAAGTTTTTGTTTCCATATGATGCAACATATGTTCTGTTTGAAAGTTCTCACTGAGCAAATATCATGGAAAAATCTGAAGGCCTGTTATCGATCATCTCAGTGATCTTTTATTAATTGGCGGGAAATAAAAAATTTGAAAATTTTAAGAGCTTAAATTTATTTTTTCGTGCCGCCAGATTGGCTGTTTCTCCCATTGTGTATAATTTTTTAAGATTTTATCTGAATCAAAACAAATGTCCCTTGTAATAAAGACAGCCAAATCGTGGCAGGAGAAGGGCTAGGATCGTGTATATATCTTATAAGCTTTCGCCACAATACGTGTAAATTCACTACAATATCTATCTATCTATGTAACTTTTGCAACACTGATCATCAGCAGTTAACAAGCACGCAAAAACGAAAAGAAATAAAACTTGTTCGTTTTCCGTAGCACATCTGTGTAAGTGTTTAATCAAATATTGAATGAGAAACTGCATAGATTTCGATCAAAATTTTTGTAAAACGAACTTTTGTTTAAAAAAAAAAAGGGTACAATGTGTTCCTTCCACTTCGGAAAACACTGCCTCGCCTTTCCATTATTTTTTTTTTGTTTTTCCTCTTTTCATTTGGCAACTGTCTTTCATGTTGCGCAATTTATGACACCTTTGCGGTTTCAATATCGTAATGCAGCTAGCAAAAGTAATTACAAATTTTGACATCTATAAATTTCTGCTCTTGGGTACAAAAGCTCCATGCTGCTCCCTACGTTTTCCGTAAGAACAAAAAGAAAAAGGGAGAATTCGTGCAACAATTAAAAGTTAGTCGCATCAAAACTGGTCAAGGTCAGAGTGCAAAGCAATCACAAAGTTCAGCTGAAGGTTAACTGCAATCTTTTGTTTCCTTCAAATTGAAGTTGAATACCAATTTTCCCATGATGCATTTATGAAATGGAACAGTGCCTGATAAAAAAAGAGACAGCTTTAAAGAGTGCACAGCTGACGTCATAAGTTTACTGTTTGACTGCATCATCTGTTCCAGCAGCAGCGTTTACAATAAAAATTTGCATCCTTTGCTGAAAAGTTTAAAGACTGCCACCATTTTATTTTGATTATACTTTGTGACAATATATTATTTCACGACAAATCTCACAAATCTTTCCCAGCTTTTACAACCAAATATTTTTACTCACTGCTGCGTAACGTATTTGCCAAAATTTGACCAAATGTTGCAAAATTGTGACAAAATTTGTTTTTTGCATATAAATCGCACATATACTCGTCCAAAAGTTTTCTGACACTTACTGTCCAAGCCATTAAATCGAAAAAAATGCTTCATAACTTACAAAACAGAATGCGCAAAACTTAAGTTCGGCAAAAATTTTTTTTTTTATACCCTTTAACTAAAGGGTAAGGTGTATATTGAGAAGACGACTAAGGAAGTCGATTACGCCGTGGCACTGGCTTTGAGTTAAAGTACAACAACGGTGCTGATTGTCAGCGGAGTAGTCCTTTTTCCAAAAAATTTTTCTTGTTTAATGATTTTTTTAAAACTGCAGGTTCTTTAAAAAACTCAGGCCACGACAGGCCTATCCGTGTCAGTCTGACAAGGCGCCAACTATTCGTGGACGAAAAGATTACGGATCAAAATTTTTCGTGGATGTAGTAACTTTTCGATTTATTATTAACAAATTATGGATCCACTCGGCCAATATAAACCGACTGTTAGAAATTACATTAAGTTTTTTAGTTTTCTCACTTTAAAGAATTCATATTATATTTAGGCCAAGTCCTTTAGCGTTTACACTGCACAGTTGACGTCCGTAGCTTGGTAACGTATTAAACTCCAGCGCAAACCCCGCTTAGATGAATGTGCCTTTCAATCAGGCTCTATCCAGACTATGCTGTTGATGCCTTAAATCAAAGGGAACGCTGACATGGCCACTGATTGCAAGTGGAACACCCCCATGCTCCACCCAGCTAGTGACAGTGTGCTCCAGCTAGCCATAGTTAGTTGTTCCTGACAACGTTCAAAGCACTTTTAAGCGATAAAGAGCTATGGGTGGCACTACTCATAGTTGAGCTGCGGGTGCCAACAGCAATGCCACATCTTCAACGTGATCAACGCCAGAGCTTCTGGACAGTACAATGCCTGTATGTTATGCTGGAGCACCGCTCAGTGTTGTAAAGTGTCAAAACGTGTACTTGTCTCTGGCAGAAGGGCAGCAGTTTGTTAAGACAGTGTGAGTGTGTGTGGGGGGGGGTGAAGAATGAAGCTTTTAAAATATGCACTGCATGCATAAAATTATTACTAAAGATACACCCCACAGCCCCCCACTCACAAACCAATGGCAGGCTGTCTAGTTCCGCCTACAGAGCAACTGTGACAAAGGCAACATGACAAGCACACGTCCATTAGAGTGTTGCAGCCAAAGAAGTGCTGATGATGGCGGAGGGGCAAGTGCTGTGCTGGTGGGACACCTGGGTGGCAAACATGGCGGGTTTGCGCCAAATTTCAAATGAGACTGTTGTCAACGTCAGCAGCCAGCAGAAAGCATCAGTTGTCAACCAATACTCAGCCTTATCTTACAATGTATCTGTATCTATGAGTGTGTGTATCTTTTATATTATATGAGTTGGTATCTATGTGTGTTTGTTTGTTGATGTTGTTTTTTGCCGCTCTCAATTTGTGGCATTCCATTTGAATTGTAAAACACTCTCAAGGCCAAACATCAAAGTCAATTTTTATTGGTTTCAGTCTTTGTTTAATAATTGATAACTTTATAAAAATTTATTTTGTTGAAATTAATTTTACATTAAAAATTAAAGCGTCCTGACTGCATAATTAGTTAGTATGATGAATTTTAATATCATTTGTATACTCTTAAAGTAGCAATAAATGAGCATGCTGCCATGATAATGAGCGTGGTAATGTGCAGCATAAGAGTTGTATGAGAACTTGAAAATATAAAATAAAAACGAAATTTTTAAACTAAGGATCTTCTAAGTGTCTGATTGACATAAAAACAAATAACAATAGTAAGCCATCTTTTTTGCAAAACAAAAAAAAATATCACTTTTTCTCTAGAATTTCAATTCTCGGTGACATAGACACCTTTGGGACGCTTTTAAGCTCTCTATTTTTACTCGAGTTTTGATTAAATTCAGCAATGAAACAAATTTTATTCAAAACAACTTTTACTTATTATCAGGCATGTTCCCGATATCGACTTGTTTTGAGAAGTCATAACGAAGCATTCCACAATTGGTGTTCCGCATTTAGACTGAGCCCGAATCCATTTCGAATCGTTTTCGATACCTATCGATAAGTTCACATTGTAGAGTTGCCACAAGTTTTCGAACAACTAACTAAATAATTTATTTTTTCTTTTTGCCAACATCTTTCTAGACGAGAAATATTTTTTCCTTATTAACTAATTTTTTACAATTTATTATATATACATATTTTAAGCCATCTGTTTAAAAAATTACCTTCGAATTTATTTGTGCAACACGCCAACACTGAACTTTTCGAAGATAAAACGAGTCTAAGTCCGAAACACCTTACTTTCATTTCACTCGCTTTGGTTTTGCATGTACACACAATTTTTACAGACAAATTTTGTAATAAAAATATTTCATGAAAAATTACCTTGCTTCGTTCAACTGAGCACATTTAAATTTTCTTAAAACATTAAAAAATAATACAAAATTAATTTCAGTGACAAAAAATACATTTATTTAAGTAATTTAAGCCAATTACTTTTCATTTCGACAGCTGCGCGCCAAACATTTCAAAACGGTTCGACTCTTGTCGGAATCGAAGTCCAGAACACCTTTCATTTCGATTCCGACACTTTTACTAGAAATCGAAATCGGTAACATGTTAAAAGGTTATTTGTATTTCATAAATCAAAAGTTTTAATTTATTGCTCTTAAACTGTGACATTAACTGTCAAAGTGTAAAACCAATCGAACCGAGTTGCCACCAACTTTTGCGGAACATTAAATTAAATTTCGGTGCGTTTTATTTACTAATTAAAACGCTTTTTTGGTTTTAAGTTAAAGGTTTAACACTTATAATTTAAATTGACGTAAGACGAATTAAGAGCACAGCTTAATTAAATAAATAAAAGTGCTATTAAACTTGTTCACATTAGGTGGCAACGTGCGGCATGTTAGTGATGGATGTGAATGGCAATGGTTAGCAGTTTGCTCAAAATAAATAAATCAGTTTTTTTCGTTCAGCTGTTTTTTTTAATGGCTGACAAACACGCTATAGACACTTTTATTTTGTAACTTGCAATTTAAGCCCTAGGAAGACCGATAAGTTCCCTGCAGGAACTTGCATTTGCAAGACCTTCTAACTTTGAAGCTATACATACTTATGATATAAAGTATTTAGACAGATTAGCATTATTATGGATAAAATTCATGAAATTTCATGATGATCAAGTTTGTAGTTTAATTGTTATTTAAGTCAGTTAAGGCTTTGAAAATTCAAAAGGCCATCAAGAAAACTTACGGCCGTCCTAGGGTTAAGATGTAAACAAGTGCATTTTGACATTCACAATGCTGCTGACAGTTAATGAGAACTGATGGCTCATAGGATTGTCATATTTTTTTTATTTTAACAAATTAAATCTAGTATTTAAAAAAATGTTATTATAATTTAACGAGCACTAGCTACTGGGACCTTCGACTCGAGTAGTGTCGCATATAGTCAAATATACTATGCTTAAATTTATTTTGAAATATAATAAGTAAAGTTTATCAAATAAAAAAATTTACTTTTAAAATGTTAATTATTTCAAAAATATATGTGTAAACGCACTTTACTTATTTTTTTGAACAGTTGCAACTCTAGAAAATACGTAAACATTCAAAACAAATTGTCCGAAAAATGAAATCTCTGAATTTCTTGCGACACCTACGGTTTTTACTAAAGATTTAGTTTTAAATAGTGCCCAAAATCACTAGAGATTACAGTGGCACCCCGGAAAATCTTTATGGATTTTTGAGTCACCCCAGAATATGTTGTGTCCGTTTTTTTTCTAAATTAAAAAAAAAAATATATATATATATTCTCGCTGTTTTTTTGATGAAAATGTAACTTTATTATAAAAAAATGGTTATCAATGACTCATTCAAAGTATTGCCCATCGCTAGCTACAACTTTTTCCCATCTTTCTGGCAGAGTTCGAATACCTTGAAAGTAGAAGTGTACGTCTTTTGAGGCTATCCACGAATCAAGCCATTTTCCGATATCTTCATATGAATGGAACTGCTGATTAGCCAGACCATGTGCCATCGAGCGGAACAAGTAAAAATCGGACGGCGCAATATCTGGGGAATATGGCGGGTGGGGTAGGACTTCCCATTTGAGCGTTCCCAAGTAGGTTGTAACAGGATTGGCAACATGAGGCCGAGCCAGTGACGTGGAAGCATGACCGGGTTGTCCCCAAGATTTTTTCCTCTTTGCGTTGCTGTAATGAATCCATTTTTCATCACCCGACCCGTCACGATGCGATGAAGAAAACTCTTCCTTCTTTGTCGCTGGAGCAGTTGTTTACAGGCGAAAAAACGACGCTCAACGTCCCTTGGTTTGAAATCATTAGGAACCCAAGTTCCTTGCTTTTGAATCATTCCCAACGCATGCAATCGCTTGGAAATGGCTTGGCGGGTAACTCCTAATGCTGAAGCAAGCTCTTCTTGCGTTTGGCACGAATCCTCATTGAGCAATGCCTCCAATTCAGATGATGATTTTTTGGCACAAAACTAGACATTTTCACACAACCACAAGTAAATAATGCAAAAAGAAATTCACTAATGTGCCATAGCAGTTTGCTTACCATATGGGTAAGCTTCGTTTATGAAGTTTTGGGTATGTCAAAATAGGCCAGAACTTTCTGCTAAAGCCATCTATTGACAAACAGCGAGAACTTAGTTGCGCATTTTTATTTTTTTCATTTTGTTTTTTTTTTCTTCATTAAATCTAAAGAGTTTTTAATAATCGAACCGAACATTTTATTCAGATTATTTTTGAACCCAAATGTTTGCTGCTCTCAACTCCACCAAACCGAATTTTTCATGTGTCTTGAAACCGAATGTTTTGCTGCAAGAGGAATGAAATTGAATCGGCAAAATTGTATACTGAAATAATTTTTGAAATATTCTTTGATATTCTTAAATTATATTTATGCCAACTTCAAGTAAGATATTTATTAACAATTATTTTTAATTATTTGTTTTCTGACTCATCCCATAAAATAACATGCACAGTCAAAAGGAATTTTCTTATTATACACGAACACATGACTGATTTGTACCACAGGGCTCCCGCGTTGCACAAAGAAAATTTCCCTTGTAACAAAAATAGCTAATAGCTTAATTTTAATAAATATTGTTGCTTAAGTAATATTTTTGAGTAATTTTATTTAAAAATAAAATAATAAAGAGCTAGCAATAGTTTTATGAAAATGAAATGTAAGCAACATTTAGTAATAAAAAAATTCAGAGCTGCGGCAAAGTAATTTCGCGCCAACACAACATTACAGTTTATCGCAAAAATAAGAGAAACATACGAATTCATCGAAAATAAAAAAGGAAATATCGACAATAGAATTCGTTTTCCGGAGCACGCAAATCCGAATCCGAATTAAATTGTTCGATTTGGTTTTTTCGTTTTCCGGAGCACGGCTGAATATCTAAATTTCTTATTAAAGGCCCATACGCAGCATGCAAAAATTCCGCAAGAAATGTTAAAACTTCAAATAAAAAAAAAAAAATCCCTTCTTTGGGATATTTTATGGGCCTTAAGCCAGAAAGTACGCCAAGAGCAGCTAAAAGTTCTCTAAGATTGTGCTCCAGTAAGTCAAATAAATTCAAAAAAACATGAATAAGAAATACTAGATTCTTCGCTGATTTTCATTGGTTTTCCTAACAATCAAGTTAAAAAAATAAAAAATTAACTAGAATAAATGGAGTTCTGATTAGCAAAAAAAAAATACTATCAGAAAACCTTTTTCAAAAGATATTTTTTTTTCTCTTATAATCAAAAGACCAAAATTAACTGGAAAATTAAAAAAAAGTTTGTTCACAGTATTTGTTTAAAATTTTTAATGTCGAAAAGCTTCACGTGTTCTTTAAAAGTGCTTGTCGATATACTTCTCGGTTGCTGCCACGGAATCGATCTTACTTAAGCCACTCTTTAGTAAATTGTAGCTGCTTGTCATCTTCTGATCTATTTCATTTCCCAAAGTAATAATTTAACTCAAACTTAATTTTATCTCTCTTAAAAAATTTCAAAAATTCAATATTTGTTTTTCAACACAGTTGCTCGGGCTAAGTCTGTAAATACTTAATTTAGATACTGTGCCTGTTGTAAATATTTATAAAAGTAAAATACTTTGTAGTTAAGTATATTCTTGATCAGGCATATCGACAGTAGAAAAAGAATTCCCCATCCCTGAATTTCTATAAAGAAATTTAAATTCTTTGTTAAAAGATGTTTACTTAATGCCTATCCAAAGTCATCACCGCCTTCAACTATTCTTGGAACGTACCTGATCGTGGTATAAAATCAACAATAAACTCTACTCTGTGCTTTAAGCTAGCCAGTATCGATACCCTCGATATCGATAACTTTCTCGCCCGATACTGCCTCAGCCAATGCTGCTTCCGCCGCAGCGCTAGGCTGACCATCTGTCTTTGATCATTCACGCATATATTCGTATGATTAAAAACTTTGATTGCTATGATTTCTTAATTTTTTAAACTAGTTACAAAATTAGAGCTTTTATAAAAACTGTTTATTTCCTAGCCAGGGTACGCCAAATTCGGCTACTAAGCTGAATACATTTTTTTCGAAATTGTAATAAAATTGCCATCATATCATATGGCAAACAATATTGGATCGTTTTTAGCCCAACATGACGTCGTTGCAGCCACATTTCAATGGAAACGCAATACCCTGATTTCACGATGGCTTTTAAGTACACCATACACACGCACACTCATGTACAAGCGCATGCAACTGTATTTTTATGGTAATTTGTATAGGGTCCTTAATATCCTGTGTTGTCAGTCTGTCAGTTTGATGAGACGGCAGTTATATATATATATACATACATATATGGTATACACATATGTTGACGGCGTTGTTGTTTTTGTTATTCGTAACGTTTAACTTCTGTCATATTGCCAAGGTTGCCAAAAAAAAAAAAGTAAAAACAAAAATGTCGAGAATTTCCAGCGCACTCATACGCCCTGTAGCCGCCGCATTATAAATGTTGCAGACTGCAATTTAGTGAGTGGAAAATAGAGTAAAGTTGTAGGCCACGCAAAGTGAAAAGTCAAAATCACTTTTTTTTTTGTTGCAGTTTTAACAGACAGCTACGGATATTGAATTATTTATGACCACACACACACATACACATATGTATATACCTACATGTATATAATGTGCATTATACAATCAATGAGAGTGGCAGCTAAATCAATGCACTGCAAAACGGCTTAAAGTTCTTCAATTTAAATGGACATTTTATTAAACCACAAATATTGCGCATTGTATGCTGTATATATTTTCCATGTAAATCTACTATATACTTGTTATTGATGTTTAGCATAATGAGCACTGGAAATATTATGCGAAAAAGATACCAAATGACTGTCAAATAGAAACCACATAAAAATAACAAAATTTGGAGCAACCGCATCCAGATCTCTACTAAATTGCGACCAAATGTTGTACGTGGTTTTAATTATTATAGCTAAAAGCCCACACAAATATGTACACACATACATATGGACATATGTATACATAAAAATAAATATAACGACTATAAGTCTTGTTTCAAAGCAGCAAAGCGATTGAATATGTGTCTCTTTGTGTTCTACACTACTGTTCAAATGAATAGGTATAAGTTTTTGGCCCCAGAGCAAAGTTTATAAAAGTTTTGCCAAAATTTGACCAAATAGCATTTTAATGGCTTTATTAAAGAGTTTGAAACCATTTTGTTTATCTTATAGAGTTAGTGGTTATTTAACAAAATGGAGTTAACTAAAATGAATTACTAAATATTTTATATAAAAAGTTTTTTCCATTTAAATATTGTATATGTATATACAAATTGATCTGAAGTTTGGACTTGTAACACTTTTTCTACCTAGAGGCACCTTTCATAATTTGACTTATTATTTTCCTAGTTTAATCATTTATCCAAAAATGTTTTTTCCATTTTTCGTATTTTAGCACCATTGCATAAGGCCAGCGTAGCCAGATTTTGGCCAAAATTCCCCCAGAAAAAAGTCAAATTTTGGACAAAATGGCAATTTAATATGATTTTACTCATATTCAGCTATCATGTGGAAAAAAAAAATATTAAATTATAATTAGTGGTTCTTAAGTTTTTGCCAATCAAAGTTGACATTTTGTACTTTTTGAATTTTCTCGTTAATTTACAGGAAAAAAAATCTACGAAAAAAGAAGCTACGAAATCTTCATTCACTTTATTATTTATAAATATTACTTCAGAGAAAAAATAAAATTTAGCTTAAAAACATTTTGGTTCTAAATATGTTCGAGTAGTTATAAAGATTTTATTGTTTTTTTTAGCATTTGTCTACTTTGCTTAAGGGTAGCTCCGACTACCACTTTAAGTTTGATCGAAAAAAATTTTATAAATGTCTTCACATGTTTTATAATAAAATTTAATTTCTATCGATTTTCGGAAATTGAATTTTTGATCTAAAATTTGAATATTAAAAAATTGACCGCCAAGAAATTTTACTATTTTTTGAATTTCTTAGCTGCCTAAAAGTGTGCTTTAATACCCATTTTTTCAAAAGTTGTGCTAAAATGTAAAAAATATTATGATTAATTTTAACGAAAAAACGAGCAAAAAAAGAGCATGCCAAAAAAATTTTAACTTTTAAAAACCAGATTGATTGGTGGTGTCGTCTTTTTGTAATTGGCTTGGAAAGCTGAAACTGTTTGGGGCTATAACTCCAAAGCCATTCAATATTTTGGGCAAAAACTATTTTTTCAATGTATGTGGAGCTCTTATCTACCTCTGTGTGAAATATCAAAAGTCAAAATTTTTTTATTGTTTTTTTAATTTTTTCAAATTTTTGTCAAGATTATCTATATCTTAAAAAAATCTGAGAAGGTTTAAACTTCCCAGAAAAATAGTTCAATCCTTTAGGAACACGTTTGTAAAATTTCATCACTTTAAAAAAATTATTATGTAAATGACAGGATTTTGGCCAAAATATTGGGCCCACAGTGCATTGGGTTGTACGAAAAATGAAAAAAACTTTTTTGAAATGCTTGATCTAGAAAATAATATCAAGTCGAAATATGAAAGATGTCTCTTGACAGCTCGTGGTAGAAATAAAGCTAATTAATATTTAAATAATTTTTTTACCTAGCCCGCTGTTATTTCTTAATATTTTTTATTTTTATATTCCACTATAACTAACATTTAATATTCAACAATGCTCTCTTATTTTACTAAAATTTGAGCTTCAATAAAAAGTCAAATTTTTTTGCTTAACAATATAAAATAAATTAAAAGATATAAAAATTGCGCATTTTTTTTTGTTTGTTAAAAAATTCTTATAATTATTTTATTTTTTAATCGATCTACTTAGTTTTTTTTTTTTTAAATAAGAAAAGAAACTTTTCGCTCATTCTAAACATAAATATATTAAATAATATATATAATTAATAAATAAAAAAAATAATAATCAGTTTTTTGTGTCCTTTACACAATTGTCATATAAAAAGTAATAGAAGGTGTAATAAAAGTAAATTTCCTGTATTTAAAAAATAATATCTCATTAGTTAAGTTGCAATCGGCTTTAGAATTAAAAGACAAAAAAACATTTTAACTTAAATAAATATTTCTGGACCTTATCGAACTTACCTATTAGTATATAAAGGCAAACATACGTTTGGCGTGACGTCATAAATATAAATAGAATTTGGTTTTGACTTTTATTACAAAGCCTAAAGTTTCTTCACATAGGGCATGACCTTTTTTTAGTATGGTTTTAAAAAAACTTATTATTCAACTACGAAACATTCTTTTGATTTATTTATTGGCCTTAATATTCGGAGTGATGTTACATGGCGCGACTTTACGTTAGGTTAGATTATGGCGGACTTAACGTCCCAACTCACATAGGCCAAGAATTGGCCCGTTGTGGTACCGCTACGGTGGACCATTCACCGCTTTTCCCCAGTCAAGAGGTCCCATATATGAGATTGATCACAACCATTAGGTGGCCTGAATAAACCTTAAAAGGCACTTTCTGTTCCGAGAGCTGATATAAATCATCGAGGAACCTTGTCCTGCACAGTCCGGGGCAGACACAGAAGAAGTGCTCCACTGTCTCTAGCTCCTCCTCATCGCCACAGCTCCTACAGAAGTCATGGTGGGGAGCGTTGAGCCTGGATGCATGGATGCATGGATTCCCACCAGCCAATGTCCGTTAATAGCACGGATAACGGTCGAGCATTGTGCTCTGTTGCAAAGTTCTTTAGTTCTTTTCCTACAATATATAGGCCATGTTTGCCGAGAGATCCTACACGTGTTCGATATCCGATTCCACGCTTGATTTGCCCTCCTTGTCTTGAAGGAGGATGCTGGTAGTTCCTTGTCTAGCCAGTTCATCCGCAATACAGTTGCCCTCTATATCCCATGTCCTGGGACCCATATGTGGTTGATTGAAAACTGCTCAGCCATCTCCTCCAGTGACTTCGTGCACGATGTCAACGAAGCGAGGGACTTAATAGCTGCCTGGCTGTCCGAGTAGATACATATGTTCTTATCTCGTACTCGTAAGTTTCTTATTGTTGTCAGAGCCTCCTGGATTGCAATGACTTCTGCCTGAAAGACACTGCAGTGATCCGGGAGTCGGAAAGCTGTTCTGACATTGAAATCTTCAATGTAAACGCCTCCACCTACACGGTCGTCCAGCTTGAAACCATCCGTGAAAATTTGTATTGAGCCAGCTGGGCCTGGTACACCTAACAACCCATCCTTCGTGGTTGGGATATGGGTTTTGAAGTTGTTTGAAAAGTGTTCCTGCGGAGTACAATAGTCCGCACTCTCGGGAATCAGGGGATTTCCCTTGAGAATCATTGCCTGACCGAAGTCAAGATCCTTCCATCTTTTCGCCTCTCTAATGCGTAAAGCTGATAGAACGGCTGATAACCCACCTCGTCCAGAGGCAGGAGATTTAGTATAGCATCTAATGCTTCGTTCGGTGCGCTGCGGTCCGCTGAACCTTACTTAGCTTTTTAAGGTTGGCCTTCTTGTCTAGTGTCGGCCACCAAATTGAGACTCCATACAGGAGGATCGGTCTGACAATGGCGGTATATAGCCAGTGGACTATGTTTGGGGACATGCCCCATTTTAGTCCAATGGCTTTCCTACATGTATAAAGGGCGATCGTAGCCTTTTTCCTTCGATCTTCAGTATTCAGGTTCCGTGACTTTACTTTACACAAATTTCGGCTCCAAATTTAATAGCTTTAAATGAAAATTGTATGAAAAATAAGAGAGAGAAGATACTTTTGTATCTGTAGGCATATCTCGCACCTCGTAATCTTTGAACCTTATTTGTAATTCTTTTTTAATATATTTTACATAATAGCTCTAGAATATTCTAATCAACCGAATATACGATCGAGACTCAATAAAATCTATCTTAAGATAGTTTCACAATTTCTTACCAGACTTAAAGCTCACAACTAATTAATCTAAATAACTGAGATATCACAAATTCAACTTCATCCCATTCATTTCTTTTCTCAACTCAACTTCTTATCGCTTAGTCATAAATATTCCTTTCCAACACTGACTTAAGAATGAAAATACATTATTTCTTGGCATGACTGTTGAACCTATTAACTTGAGCCGGATTGTTGTTTATGTCACACATATATGCTGCATGTCTGTGTGTGTGTCTGCGTGGGTTGCGTGTGTAATTATTACACATTGCGGCATTTGCAAAGTGTTGATTATTAATTCAAATGGGTTTATTTACCGCACATGAGCGACTGAGCTACGCATTGTTACAACATTTTTAGAATGTTATTAGAGTGCCATCAAAATATCTATTTAATATTTAACATTTTACCTAAATTGCCTGCATTTAGTATATGTGTGTGTGTGTATGTAATTAAGGATTATGCCAGGCTTGCATATAAATTTTTGCTAATTTTAACAACAATTAGATTCAGCTGTCTGCAATACGCTTAATTCTATAAAATTGCACCAACGTTGCGTATACGTCATGTGCTGCCAAGGCAATTATGAATTATTTGATAGCAAATGGTTAAAAAATTACGTATACATTACAAAATAAAAAAATAAAATAAAAATGAAGAATTGATATTATATTTTTTTTTGTGCTGTTTGTACTACAATTATTGTTGATGGCAACATTTTTGTATTACTTTTAGACGATTTTTTTTGCAAAAAAGCTGACTGTGCGAAATCTGCTTAGTAATGACAGGATATTGTTAAAAATAAACAATAATTAAATATGCATAAAAGCAAATTAAAGCTAAAGTTTTTGTGCAAATTCGATGGTTTAGTTTTTATTGAAAAAATTTATACAAAATTTTAAATTTGATTAAAAGTAGGCAATGCTTTTTTTTCAATTAAATAAATATTTAATGATGTTAAACAAATATTGGTTAAATTTGTATAGCCTATACAAAGGGTATATTAAGTTTGTGCAAGCCGAAAATTTATGTAACATACAGAATGAGACGTCGGAGACCCCCCAAAGTTACATAAAGTATGATCAGGGGGACTAAAGAAGTCGATGTACCCATGACCGTTTCTCTGTATGAACGCCTAGATTTTAAAGATGTTATGAGCTAGAGCGACCAAATTTTCAGTTAAGATGCGTCAGGGGGGACAAGTTTTTTTTATTTTTTCTATATCGGGGTTATAGAAAATAGCTCCCATAGGGGTGTTTCAGAGGACTTCGAAAAAAAACAAAAGTTTTAGATGGATAATTCGTTTGTTTTTCAAGATATCGTAATCAAATTTGGCTGTCGGAAGTTTTTTAAAGTTCCCCGGCACTGCACCAAATTTGATCATCGGTTGACTATATCATATAGCTCCCATAGGACCAATCGCTCAAAAAAAAATTGTTTGTGCAAAATTCGACTGATTTCTGTTTATGAAAATATCGTAGCCAAATTTGCCGAAAAAAAAATATATTTTGGAGGTCTTAAGCAATATATCGGACGTAATTGCAATGTGGTGGTACAGGGTATCCCAAAATCTGCGCTCGACTTTAATGTACGCCATCTTTTTTTTTATAGGGGAATAAAATATATTTTTGCAGAAAACCGATTTTATACTGACCAAGAAATTAACAATACAGTGATGTAATTCAAAAGTATATTGGACTAACTTTCTGATCCTGTTTTAAAAATCAATATTTTGTTTCATAAATCCAGTGGCGTAGACAGCTTTTATCGCTGGAGGGTGATCTACTCATTTTCCTATATCAATTTTATTGAAAAATTTTATATTTTATTCTCACGTAAAAACCATGAAGGAGATTGATTCCCTGGGCCCACCCACCACTGCATGAAACCATAACAATTTTTTTAATTTATAGAGTTTCTTAACCAAACAGCGAAACAAATATTGTTTGTTAATCTCTAAACAATTGCTACACAAATTGTCAGAAAACTTTTAAATTTTGCATATCATTAACACGTTCTAGAACGCGGATTAGTTAAAATATTTTTTCGCCCTATGCTCCTCCTAGGGGCGACTACTCGTAAATGCAACACTAAGCTCTACAGTAGTCTAGGAATACATATATATAAGGTCAAATAAGCTTTGTTGAACCGCTTTGAACAAATAAATAAAGTTAGAAATTGGAATAAGAGTATTTCAATAATTACATGCTTAAAAAGGCGAATTTTTTTCAATATCTCGAAAGCCTGATTTAAGAGGCAAAAACAAAATAAGCTGACCAAAAATAACCAAAACAAAACTCTTTAAAGTCTTGGCCAATATGGTTTTTTGTTAGTGTTATAAACGGGAAGCTTTTATAGCATGGGTCTGTTAAAGCGGCAAGAAATCTTTACGAAAACTTATCTTCAACTATTGGTAAAATTTTATGTTTGAGATCTAGGTGTTTGTTGGGACTCACCCTAGATGTTGATTTTGGTACAAACAATTTTTGGTCTGCCAAAATCCTTAAGAAACTCTAAAAAAAATTTGGATTGCTAATTTTAAAATAAGAAGTTATCGATTCTAAACACGCTGATAAATCTTTTCTAATAATATTTTCCATTTATTTGTATCTTTGCAGAAGGAGTTATTTATTAGCAAAGTTGAGCCGAGTTCGCCGCGAAACGAACGTAAATTTTCCGCTGTCACAGCGCCATCGATGAAAACAAAGTGGCTGAAAGCATTTAAAAGCCTAAAGCCTGCTTCTGGTTCAGCAACACAAGCAGACAGGTGAGTTTAGCTGGGAAAACGCCAGCAACAACAACAAATACAACAACGTTCGTTCGTAGGAAAGCCTTAACAACAACAAGCACTGCGTACAAGCAAAAATTACATAGAACCCTAATGCGAGCTTAGTAGACTCAAAGCACAAAAGCTGCCTAACCCCAACACTTTGAGATGATTAACAATTCAGTTATAAATACAGAGAGAGAAATAAAAATAAAAATAATGCAATTTGCAAAGTTGTAAGAGTTCAGATTTTGCTTGTGCGCAGTCCAGAGATTCAGAGACTTGTAAGCTTTAGCACAACACGCCACCATACCTGACATACCTGCAACCCAACACCACCTAGTACTGCAACCAATAGGTACAACTCTTACCAATACTGAAACTAAACCTTCTTGCACTTAGTGTTGAACACCGAAGCAAAGCTATGAAATACAAATACAAATAAAAACCACAGTCAAAATGGGAAATAAAATACAAAAAAATTCCAAACTGATGCCATAGATTATAAGTTTTTAGGGTATGGTTGTGGAGGGTGGTAGGATTGGGTGGCTGAGGGGCTTAACATAGGCAAGCCCGCATTTTAATATGGCTAAAAGCTTCCAAGCTATGGCTGCCGACTGCAGTCAACAGAAATACCGAGCAAGAAAATATGTAATCATTGAAAATATTTCCACAAATTCAAGGCTGGAAAAGTACTCAACTCTGGACAAGCACAGTGTTGGAAAATAATTTTGTATTTTTTTTGTTGTTTGTGTTTGTACTTTTGCGTGTTTGCTTATGCAACAAATTCAGATTATGCTAGGCAATTTGGTAAATTTTATGTCTCAATGGAATTCGAGTAAAATTCTTTAAGCCAACTTTATGGAATTTGTTGACAAACTGACTAAACTGATAACAAACTGGCTAAATGGTATGTTGAGGTTTTTTTCACTGCCCCAGCTCACCTCTGCACATACACACACACACACACAGCTAGCTAGTTATATAAGCGTCAGTCTCTAAACTAAACTAGTATATAAGTGCTATATATTAATAATAATAATATGCTCAACATTTACTTTTATACTACACTACTATGATACTCTAATAATAATCCATTTCGTTTATTGTTTAAAATAAATATATTTATATACTTTGGCATACAATGCTGCATAATTTAAACACTTAATTGAAAAATATATATGTATATCATTTCAATTTGCAATTGATCTATCAATCAAAACGAACAAATAAACAATCAATCGATCAATCAGCCAACCCCGACAAAATCAAATGTATCACGCAGTATCCACCGTTTTGACTTTGAGGTAACCAAATCTTGAAAAAAAAAAAATCCAAAATAAAATACACAAAAAAAAATTCAAATTTATGCATTGCAAATACAAAAAAAAAACACAAGACTTGTATACAATTGCTTTATATAATATAAACCATGTATAGCACATGGCGCACACTCTACCACAAAAGTACTCGCTCGTGTATATACAAAGTACAAGTACAACATACTATCATAGCATTTAGAGATTATGTATCTTTTGTTTTTATTGGCGCTTGAAAAATGTTGCACGCAAATTGTAGAGTTGGTCGCCTTTGTCTCCCCCCACCCTCCAATATATCCACAAAAACACCTATTTAATATATTTTATTCGAAACTCCAAAACCAAGAGCATAAGATGGGTAGCTGCTCCACCGTAGGGTTAAATAAACATAATTTTTTCTTGTTTGTGCACCATTTTCATTTTATTCCGTGCCGTTGTTGTTTTTGTTTTTCTTATATATGAGCGAAATGCATAAATTGCAGCTGTGCCCCAAATACCAAGCCTATCAATCACACTCTACACTGCAACTAAAAAATGGCTACAGCAAGAAAAAAATATACTAAAACAACAACAAAAACTATAAAATCTCCAATTTGAGTAGCTTTAGATTCCGCACACATGCAAGCGCATACACTTGGCGAAAAAAAGTTAACTTGAACCAAATCGATTTAAAAAAAAATTATGGAAGGTTCCAATGAGGCGTTGATTAAATTATTTAAACCGATGCCTCAAAATAACTTATAGGTAGTCCGTTTCGGAAGCGCTTGAGATTTTGTTTCTTTCGAATAAATAAACAAGGCTGCCTTCAGGATTCATCAGCGACAAAGCTTCAAATTCAACTGAACATGCTTCGATGAAAGCGTGTTGACGACTGAGCTCATTATTCCTCTCATAGCAGCAGCAGGCCGCGACTCGGCATGCGTTCGGCACGAGTCTCTGTAAGCAGCCGATTGTGCTCGTCACTAGCGTGCAACGGCCGACAATTGCTGCTCTATGCCTTATGCTGAAATTCCCTACTGAAAAATTGACTCAACATACTATGAGCTTAGCTTGAGATGATGCGCGGATATGATCCACAAATTTGAAGATGACGCAATATGCGTGATCATTAATCGTGTCTCTCTTAAAAAGAGAGAATTGGTTCAATTTTTGCATGATAGCTACTTGAAATAGTGAATCAGCTTTAAGCAAACTTCATACAAATGCTTAGACTAATATGAAACGCATAGAAACACATACATAAATAGGTAGGGGAGAGTAGGGCTTACTTTTGATATTATTGCATTTTTGAGGCAGCCAAAGGGCTGAGGAGATCTTCAGTAGACACTATGTTGTAGCCCACATATGTGGCTAAAACTTAGCTTAAAACAACTTTCAGTTCTAGCTGCAGTAAGAAGAATAAGAATAAGAATTTATTTTTGGCGTATTTTGTCCGCAATGCACCATTCCGAAAAACGGGTTTTATTGCTGAAAAGTGTGTGGGAAAAATAAAATGAAAGATTGAATTGGCAATTTTATAAAAAAAAAATTATTTTATTTTATATCAATATATATTTTATATAAATATCAAGAAAATTACAATTTTCTTAAATTTTCTTATAAAAAATAAGTTTAAGAGCTCTACTTTTAAATACAATAAGTACAAGGTATGTTCTTCCACTTTTTCGCTCAGTGTAAACACACGTGTCTTTGCATTTTATTTCTTGGTAAGCATTTTTTAGCCAAAGCCTAAATTAGCATTTTAATAATCTTATCACAAGCCAAGCAGACAAGTTATTTTTTTTAATTTTCTACAAACAAGCCTAAACGTATTATTAATTATAATAGATAATGCGACTTAGACGGATACCCAAATTTTCATTTTCCTTGAATTGAATGAATGAATTAAAAGACAATGTTAGAAAAGCGCTTCATAGAATTTTTAGCGACTTTTACAACTTGGAAACTAGTTACATACAATTCCAACAAAAACATTGATACAAAAATAATTTCTCAAAAGAGTGTTTATAAATATCATACTTTAAAAAACAGCCAAGTTTCTGAAATTATTTTGGTTAAATTCTGGCTTGCAACCAGCATAAGTGAGACTTTTTCCGCAGTTTCTCTCAGTGCAGCCGCACGTGTTTCTATGTTTTGTATGCCTTTGCGGGCTTTAAGCCAAGTTCTTAGTATTTTTTTTTTTTTACCGAAGGCCAAGAAATGCATGGCACATGAAAATTCAACGCGCCACTGAAGCATGCCAAGAAATTGCGAAAAATTGCAAGCGATAAATTCTGCGCACCCACTCATACTAACACACACTTCCGCACACCCACACACTCACAGATACTTGCCACCGGGTTGCATAAGCAATGTGTTGAAATTGAAACCGTTAGCAGCGACTAGAAAATTCATTGGCCGAAAAGTTGCAGCTGCAAAATATTGGTCTCTAAACGAGACTGCAAAACGATGACAAATCGAAAATCTTCACAGCCTAGCATTGGACCAATAACTCTTTACCAGAATCAAAAGCTGCTTTGCTCACAGTTTATCTGCAAAAGCCCAATTCCAAACAGAGCGCACCTCATCTAGTCCCACACACGAAAACAAATACAAATATAAATACAAATAAAAAGTACAGTCCCCCACACCCACACACATGCAGTGGCAAAATGGCGGCAAGAAAATCGTAGGCAAAGTTTCGTTATATTGAGAAACTTTTCGCATTGCGCACAAAATCACTAACACGCCCCTCAATGAAAATGTGCCATTTTCCTTGCCACATGCCCCCCTTCTAACGCCTTCTGACGCGCTGCTCAAAAACCAAGTTATAAAGTTCCTGTTGTCGGTTTTTATACTTGTTGTTGTCTTGTTTTTGTGCCTTCCCCCAAATAAAAGGGTTCTCGGTTTGACTCCTCCGCACAAAAGTTTTGCTCAGGAACAAAATAAGTAAATGACTATGTAATACAGCTAGCTAACTTGTACTAGTTGGGTAATTATTTATGTTCGCCAAGAGCAAACTTTTTCTTATTTTAATCCAGCATATTACACATAATAATCAACCTAACCACAACAGACTTAGTACCTACTTATATCCTTGTATATTTTTGGTCAGTTAAGTAATTAATACTGTAATTGTATACTATGTTTAAACTGTATGCGTGATTACCTTATTTAGTAGTTTTAACTAGATCCGAGTATGTATCCAATATTAATTGTTTATAAAAAACACATTCATTATGTATGTACTGTGTATATAATATAGTTATCTGACAATTTCGATAACTTTGGTTCGCCAAAGTTTGCATACTCTTGCAGTACTACGCAGCCACTATGATATCTACATTTGACACATTAATAATTTGTTTCAAGCTAAAGATTTTTAAAGATTACTTTTCAATACATTAAAAAGAGAAACAAAGAAAAGCAGACATGCATAAAGGCAGAAAGGCACAATGGCAGAAATGCTAATATTTCAAACAAAAAAACTATTAATACAAAGATTCTGCATTTCTGCTCGATCCATACCCTTAGCAACAAGAATTATTTCACTTCTGCCAAAAACTGTGTAGGAAAAAGCACCCAATATCTAGACCCAGTTTTTTTTTCAAATTGAGTTTATAATTTCTTTTTAGTGAAAGATCGGTATTTTGAACTTAACATATTAAAATTTTTATTTCATATGCTTTTAAATGCCATAATAAAACTTTTACTTAACAAAAACAAAGTAAGCTATAAAGCACTTAGCAGCTAAATGTTCTTGCCCAAGCTCTTCGTGAGGCACTTTTGCATTTTTGCACTTCCACCCGACAAAGTGAAAGGCCTAATTGTACCAATCCAATTAGAATAAGATTTTAAATTTAGTTTACAACTTACTAATTAGTAACGATAGTTTCGAGTATGTTGCTCTAAAACATATTACAGATTTTGCTGTATTTGGTTACCTCTCTTTTTGAATAGACATGTGTACCATAGATCTTTTGGTATTACAGCGAGCCGAATATTGGTTCCTTAACCAAGCCGTACCGAACCAAAGATTACTATTCTCATATGAGGTTAGCAAAGCAATCATCTAAAAGATAGAAATCGGAGCAAAGTATTTTTTTGTATTCATCTAAAATTTGCTTTTCCTTTGGACCTAGCTTTATGGATAAAAGCCCCATACGCAGTTCGTAAAATTTCGCGTGGAATGACAAAACTTTATAAAAAAGAAGAGCAGTGGATCTAAGGCTGACATCTTTTTCAATTATAAGAATGACAACATTTTTTTGAATATACAATGCCTTCTGTAACCAAGAGGGGTTACGGTTTAAAAAATGATGATCCCTGACAAACTGCTTTAAATAAAATGCAAAAGCAGTTTCAGCTTAAGGCCCATACGGGATACCCCGAAAATTTTCGAACTGCGTATGGGCCTTAAACTGGAACTGCTTTTGCATTTTATTCAAAGCAGTTTGTCAGGGGGCATAATTTTTCAAGCCGTAACCCCTCTTTACGTAACCCCTCTTGGTTACAGAAGACATTGTATATTCATATAAATGTTGTCATACTTATAATTGAAAATTTTTGACTGTACTTGAAATAAAACAGCTGTCACCCCTAGGTCTCATTTGATTCGTTAAATAGAGCTTTTCGAAAAACTATCGTATTAAATACGATTGGAATCCAACAGCACCTAATGATAATAGTAGCTTTCCAAGAGGATCGAATCTGTTAGGCTTTGACTGAAATTGTCAAACCTACTATCATCTCAGCAAATATTTCCGGGAATACATTTTTTCACTTTTTCGATTTTTGACTCAAGCAATATATATGTAAAACCTCCAATAAAGGGCATGCAAAGTAGCTGATATACGAGCAAGTAGCCGGAAACCTCCTGTTTGCCCTTTTGACTTTGTATACACTAAACAGTCCATATACTCCCTGCAAGTGTATCGATATAAAAAAAAACCAATTAATGTGTAGCATTTAAACCAAAACGCTTGATAACCCCTACCATAAACAGTCCAATTAATTGTTATTGGCATTTAATAATAAATAAATGTGCATAAACCTATTAATTAGATCCAAACTTTTAATGAACTGCCTTTAATTTGTGAAGAGTATCTAATGCGCGGAATTATAATGATTGCTTTTGAATAATCCTCTAGAAATAAACAAAAACAAAAAGTAATTAAAGGTATTAATATCCCACTAGATTACCCGTAGTTTAATTAATACATTACTTTAAGAGCTATTAAATTACAGAATATCATTATCATTTCAAGAATTTTTTAGTTCGTTTAATGCAAACACAAATGTTGCGCTTTTTAAGGCAGCTGCTTCCTGTAAATTATCAGCAATTACTTATTTACTTATTTGCCCTTACTTACGAATAAGAGTCACAAAAAATAAAGCAAAAGAAAAACAACGGCGAAGAGAAGGAAAATCATTTGTTTATTTTACACATTGGTAACAACTTTATAAGCCAAAGTGCTGACATTGACGGCAACGCACAGTGGTTGAAAATGATTGACCAAACTGCAATTTATTCAATTTCAAAAGGTTTGACTGCCGCCGAAGTTTTGTTTTTATTATAATTATATTTATATATGTGAGAATGGCGATTGGCAGCTTAACAGCTGATCATAAAGTATAGAAGTTGGCAGCGCTAGTAAAGTTAGGAAAGACAAGAGTTGGCAGCACTAAAGCAGCAGTGCGGAGTTTTGAGAGAGCCGCCAGAGAGTTAAGACGTGAATTTGTTACGCGGTTACAAATTATGAAGTAAAGAATTAAAACATAAATTAACATGTTTTAATAACGAAATAATAAGCCAAATAAACATTTGTTAAGTGTGTTTATGAAAAAACCTAAGAAGTGCATGTTTTATTTGAACAGACTCGAGCATTGACAGCTCCAGTTCTACATACTACAGTTGTGACTCAAAATAAGCTTAAAAAGAAGAAATTAATATGAATATTAGTATGAAGCTATTTAATTAAAAATTTGTATGTTTTTTGGCCTGTGCTTAAAAATTAAAATTTAGAAGTAGCATTCTCTTCGATGATTTCATACTTATTTGAAGTCTTTTCAAATATTTCTACAGAGCAGGAGCAATATATCGGAAAAATTTTTGAAAGCCCAAACTATTTTATACATCGTTAAATGGCTCACCCACAATCTAGAGACTTGGATTACTTAACATCAACTTTTTCTTCTTTTTCTAATATCAATTTTTTCAAAAAATTCCTTTTTAATACTCTAAGGCCAACTGAGCCTTGTTGTACCCTTTGAATAAACAATTAAACTGTATAATAAATAATAAAACTGATTTAACTTGAATATTTTGAAGATAATTATTAATTATAGCCAAAATGGGCATTTCGACCACTGTGCGATGTCGACAGCGATGCCGACGTTGATGTTGACGTTGACGTTGACGCTGATGTCGGCGCTAGAACTGAATTGTTTGTGTGCACAATGTAAGCCACTTGCAAACAATCAGAGCCGAGTTGGCTCATTCGGTAGCGAGAGAGAGAGGCGGGAAGTCGTGCGCTGCCAACTACGAACAATTGCACCATTGTCTGCGGTGGGGTGCATCCCGCTTCACCTCTCCACATCCTAGCTCTCTGTGTCTCTGTCTGAACCCATAACATGAGTAGTTTATGTATTTGTGTGTTGCTTCTCTGATTGTCCGTTTATGTATTTTGTTGGTAAATAAAACAAAAGCAAAATTTAACAACAACAAAAAGGCAAAAAAGGGACTATTTCGGACAATATTTTCTACGTCACTCTCTCTCTCTCTCACTCTCTATGCAAATATGACATAAACTTGATATAAGGAAATGTGCTGCATCCATAAAATGTCTCAATTGGTTGCTTTTATGGCAACAATTAAAAGCTAATCTTGATCAAAACAATTGTCGCCTGAAATTATGTTGCTCTCACAAAGAGAACTGTGACAGTTCAGGGTGTTTGCATTTAAAGAGATGTTCTATAAAATTTACGACTGTGTACATTTTGGATTTGCTTGTTTTACACAGTGATACCGGTTGCGGAAAATATTTTCAATTTCCTGACAATTTCCGCATAGTTTTTAAACAAATTGCCTAACTTTTGTTGGTTGTGATACTCTATATTTTTTAAATGGGCTTTAAAGTTATCGATACCAATGTGAAATTATAAATTTTATTAATAGAAAGGATTTAACGAAACAAGTATTTTTCATACGCTTACAGATTTTCAAAAGGCTTTTGCCACTACAACTTTGGTAGGCCAAAACTTAAAGTCAATAAAAACATAAGAGTCGTGAAAGGTTATAGACTTTTGGACTTGCTTAATACATATTTCATTAGATATGCGAAATAAGAGCAAAAACTTTTATAAGTAGGGTTCTGTAATCAGGAATTATCAAAATGTCTTTGAAAAATTGTAAAACTAGTTTATACTAGGGTTTTTTTTTTTTTGTAGACAGAAAGTTTTAATTTGAGATTTCAAAAATAATTTTATAAAGAAATGCTCTTGAAGAGACTTCGTACGTATTGTAAGAATGTTTCGTCTTATTGTTTTTATTTTGAGTATTTTAATCCTTATCTAGTAAAAATAGAAAAACAAAAATTCTTTAAAGTTTTAGAGCGAAGGAATCTGATTTGGGTAGCGCATTCAAACCTAGTATCGGCTATTTTTCTGAGTGCCGTGTTAAAATATTTAGAGACACGTTTTCCCTTGTTCATTGGACAATTTTGAACAGTATGACATTTAAAATTGATACTCCTAAGATCTTGACCTACTTAACCGGTTCTAGCCAAGAAAAAGACGACGAACTGTTTCTCCCGCGAACAAATTTTGTGCGTTTATTAAAATTACTTAGATCTCCAAGTAATGCAGTGGATTACTTCGTTTAGTTAACGTAGAACATAGAACATGGAACATAGAACATATGTATAGAAGTGCTGGAGAAAACATCGATGTTATATCGATGCATCGATGTATCGAAGTTTAAAATATCAATATATATATAATATTATATGTTGGCCAACAGAGATGTTTCTCCAGCATTTCTGCACTCATCAAATGGGCGTTTAGTAATTCTGGAGAAACATCTCTCTTGGCCAACATCGATATATAGATATTTTAAACTTCGATACATCAATGCATCGATATAAGATCGATGTTTTCTCCAGCACTAATGTATAGGGTGATATTTTACTTTCCGGTTATGTTGTTGCCAAATGCCTAAACTTACAGCCGCATACACCTTATACATTGTGGCATCACTAAATTTGCATTTGTATATGTACCGACTCTGTTTAAACATAGCCCACAACGCTGCGCAGTTGTGAATTATAAGCGAATAAAAAATAATAATTAATAAGTTCTTCAAAGCCGTTTTGCACGTCCTTAAATAAACATACAAGAAAAGCTTTTTTTCTGTATATTAACAAAAAAATTATAGTATAAGTACTATTATACAAACAAAAACATTTGTAATATAAGTACTATTATACAATATTATATAATAATTGATTCCTGTAACATTGTCAGTAAATATGTAATGTATTGCCAGTTTTCTGTATATACCATGAAGTATTCCTCAAAAACCGCTTAAAAAGCGCAACATTTGTTTCACATTTTTAAAACCTACGTAGTCGCATCTTGCATTTAATTTTTTTTCTGTTAATAGCATCTGCATTTATATAAATACAATTATTACTATTCATATTTGTTCGACGTCAGTTAGGCGCTACGCTGGCAAAGATTATATTGAGCTAAAAAACTTTTCTACAAAATTTTCACAGGCGTAATGGAGCCGCCAGCACATCTGCAGAGCCGCTGCGTCCCAATCTGGATGGCAGCCATCATTTGCAGGAGTATACGTACAAAAAGATAACAGCTTGCGATGTTTGCTCACAGATCCTGAGAGGTACGTTTAAAATAAGTGTGGCTTTCTCTCGCTCTCTCTCTCTCTCTCTCTCTGCGTGTACTCACTATATACTCTATCTCTCTTACTATAGGTCACACACGTCAGGGACTGCGTTGCAGGATATGCAAATTGAATTCACATGGTGACTGTGCGCCCAACTTGCCGCGTTGCCAACCTAAGCAAAAGTTGTTGCGTCGCCAGAAGAGCACCTCGGAGCTAGAAAATCGAGTTGATATCGAGGAAGAAAGTGAGTATTTTCCACGCTCGTTTTCATAAAAAAAAAAAACATAAGAACACACAATTAACCAGGGCTGCTTAATACTTGTACTAATCTCAAGCTAAGTAACTAACTAACTACCTAACAGACAAACATATGTACAGGCATCATTGATACTATATAATATGTATATACAACATACTTAATAATAATATAAATTTAAGCTTTAAGATACTAAGTTCTAATATAACCAACTAATTGTACAACGTGGGTGTCTTCTAAGCATGTATCCAATGCATTTCAACGCCGTTTCACAAAATATATCCTTTATTGTAAGTAACCCGGTACAAATTGTTGTATACCATTTCCCGTGCTACCAAATGCATTTATATGGTATATGGTATTTGGTATATGCATGTTCCGACAAAAGTTTTTGTGCCAAAGAAAATGCTTTGCTGACATTCCCGACTAACTAACAAATTGCGCACGGATATCAGCATTAAACTATGTATAACTCTAAAAGTCGTGTCCGCTGAATTGCAGGATTTGTTTTTATTCCTTTTTGTTGCAAAGAGTAGCCAAACCCGACCATGCTGGGTATCACGTGATTTCACAGCGGATTTATTGCGCTCTTGGGAAACAAAAGTTGTGGCATTTCTGACGTTCAGCAATTTGAAAATTTGTCGAAGAACTTTTTCAATTTTGTTAGGATTTCAATTTTTTTTGTTTTGTTTCGATTTATTATTTTATGTACAAACAAAAAAACAAACAAACAAACACATGAATTGTTTTGGCAATAGTGAGTTTATAAGCTGTTTGCCATTTATTGAACTGTTACTATTGTCATAAAAATGGCGGCCAACACAGACAAGCACACACACACACACACACACATCATAAATCTTTGACATTGTCAACAGCGTTTTAGCTAACTGCGTTGTTCAACACTATCATTTTTTCTTTTTGTTAGTATTGTAGCTAAGTTTTTTATAAATACAAATTTAGTGCGTAACTCAATAAATATTTAAAAATTCCTTTCCCTAACGAAATTTAATGTACCCCCCAAAAAAAAAGCATCAACACAGAAGTCCATTAGCCCCCAAACTGACACTGCAACTGAAGAACAAAATCAGAGCACAGGTCTCTTGAATGTGCCCCCAAATAGGAACTTTCGTCAAAAGACTCCATTCATCGATCGCATTGCGCAACTAGGTACCCAAACAAGAAATAAAAACAAACGGCCAAGTATTGTTTTGTATCTGACAGATACTTAATACTTACTTTACTTAATTGCCATGCGCTTGAGTTAAATGCCTTTTTTGTTTTATCAAAAAATAATTTTAATTTTGTTTGAATGTTGCGCTTTGCTTCACTTAATTAGCGAAATTTACAAAAAAACTAAAAATAATTATAATTAAAAGAAACAAAAATTAAAAAACCAAGTTCAGCTATTAGAGTATTAGAGCAACCATATACTTTTAGCTGATACCCTACACACAATACACAACAAGCAACAAATACAATTATAATAAGGGGTACATACAAGTATTAGCTACTTTTATACATAAAATACAAATACACACACAACACAGCAGTAATCGGCTAAACGCGAAGATTGAATTGTAGTGGAGCATGTTGTTTTATATACTACATATATATAACTATATATAGAGAGCTACAAAAAAGTACAACTTATATGGCCAACTTTTAATGTAGGTTCTACTTAACTGAGTATGTCACTTGATATATCACTAAAGATTAAATACCTACTATGTACTACTACTGCTACTACCACACACAAATATATAGCATATCTTTTTCTCTTAATGGGTACTGTAAGAGTTGAGACAAACATTTAGAGTGTTTGTCTTATGTTTCTTTTGCTCACATGTATGTTGTAAGTACTATTTATGGTTCTTGAACTTTAGTAACGCGCATCTTAAACACATCTACTACACATATATACTTACATACAGTACATATGTATGTAGTGCAGTTAGTTGTCAGCTCTAGGCCTAAACATAAACTATATAGCGCTAAGCTAACTGCGTTTTTTTTAGCATATTTATTAAAAGTAACATTTCACTTACATACAACATACTCGTTTCGAAAACATGAGCTAAACGATAAATCGATAAATATCGACTTATCTAGCATTAACATATTCGCTCATTTTAATCGCTCAACCACTTGCAAAATTTAACTAATGCACTTCAATGCACAACATTTGCCGCATACACAAAAAAAAAATATATATATATATCGATTGACTACGCCCCACCTCACCTTCAACTCGACCACCCACTCTACGGCACTGTGTGTAATTGAATCAAAATTCAAAATCGAAATCAACTTCCAAATTACAAACCAAAGAAATTACCGAAATTGATCAAATTTATCGCGTGCTGAAACAAGCCGGCGAACTCAAATCCGGGCATATTACAGCCGCCGACAAATCCGTCCAGGGTAAAGCATTGGATGGCCTCGTTGGAGCTCCAGTCGTGCCTGGCATCACAACGACAGCAACTACAGCAGCAGCAGCAGCAGCACAAACAGCAGTGGCGCCACCTGTGCGTGAACCTCTACCCGATATACCCATTGTGAGTGTATCCGAGATGATGCAGGAGCAGCGCAGTCTGGCCGCAGTGGCGCAGGCAGCAGCAGCGCGTGCAGGACGCGGTGTGCGCCCACCGCCGGTGGCCATGCCCATTTTGGGCGTGCAGCTGCAACAGCAGGAGCTGCAGCAACAACGTGGCGGTCTGCCAGTGCCAGCACAAGATATCTCTAGTAGCTCAGGTCCGCATTAGTTCTCAACAACAATTAAATGCCATAGCGTAGTTTGTTCTTGCTCTCTCTTTCTTAATCTTACTCTCTTTCTGTCTCTCTTACTTTAATTTTTTAAGACGGTTATGTGCTAGAAATCTTCAATAGAGTTTTCTGGCACAACGCTGTTTATGTCTATTTTCAACTAGATTTATTTTTTTTCCGTTTCTATGTATCTTTTAAATTGTTTTGAACTCTTAGGGTTTTTCACTTTTAACTTATAACTTTTGCTTTACTTTGCTCTGTCTCTCTTGCTCAGCAATCAATCAACGAATCAATCATTTCATTTTGGAAAAAATAAAAATTAACTTATTTAACTTTGATTTCCTTTTCCATTTCGCTTATATGAAATTCAACTAGCAAAGAGAAAAGTTGAAAATATTAAAACCATTCAAAAAACACTCACACACTCTCACATGCTCACATTGAATATATATTTATAACTGTAGTGTTATAATCCACATAGACTGCAGGCTTAAAAATTTTCAGTTATTTTTCTTCTTTCTCTTTTGTTAACAATATATTTATCTTTCATATCTGTCTTCCCTCGTTTTGTGCTCACCTCCAATGTAGTAGACATTAGCAATATGCTCTCTCACACACATACATACGTACATATACATAAGTACCAACTTGGTTGAGTCCTTTTAATATTTCAGCATCTCTCTGGTAAATGCCGTTTCTGCACTTGTGTATTCTCGCTAAGTAGCGCATATTTTGTATTAAGTACTTAGACGCTCTCACACACACCCACACAAACACAGACACGTAGCCACACACATATTCAATTACATTTTACATTTCAAACACTCACACACACTCACTAACACTTAAACCAGTCGCCATCTTGACCTCAAAATTTATTGCTGCTCTCACTTTAGCAAGCGGCTGTAATGATTGAATTAGATTAGATTCGGCTAGATTGATACGCACACACACACATATACACACAGAGATACATACGCATACACACAGATACTTGGTTATACGTAAATATAAATGCATTTTCTGTGTATAGTATATATAGCAGTATATATAAATATTTAAGTAGACAATCATTTCTTTTGACTTATGCCTAATACGAACTGCTTTTGCTTAGCTACATATATACCAACTTAGCTTAGCTACTTTTATGGTTATGTACTTACTAACAGCTATAAATAGCTTAGCTTATGCTCATCATATATCAACATTTAACTAAGTATTAAATGCCTATTCTTAAACATATTAAATATATATAACTATGTTGCATAAGTATGTATGTAATTAGTTAAATATGTATACAATTTATGCTTTGACTTTGATTTTAATTGAATTGTTTAAGCCTACTTCTATTAACCACAAGTTAAATTCAAAATATGCCTGAAACAGCTAATTAAATAAATACAATTGCATACATACTAATAATAATAAGACATAAACAAATATATACAAAAATAGCCACACACATGCAAATTAAATTTATAAACTAATACGTATACTTAATTTAGATTATACCTCTCTATTATTTTTGTAACATTCAAGTGGTTTCATTTTATTTGGTCTCTAGCATAAATTGGGTCAATTTTTATGCCTTTAAAAACCTTGGCAGGAGTTAACGAAAAATTGAACTCATTTACCCGAGACGTTATTAATAAATAATAAGTCATGTACGAAGAGTTTGTGTGTGCTTAATGGTATCAGTTTTGTATGTCAAGGGATATATATGTACATACATTGTTTGAATTCAATTTATTTTTCTGTTGTCGTTAAACTTCGTAATGCCTATGCCTAGTACATGCCTTCAAAATACATTATGACATTCGGAATTAATTAAGCAACCAATATCCGTAGATACGATGTATATTATATATTTGGCTTAGAACCTATAAATCATTCTATACACTCCTTAAGTTATTTCAATCTGGTCAAAAGAAGCTCTTAGTTGGTGCAACAAGCGCATCTAAATTGTAAAAGATACTTCAGTAGATCTTTACCGCTTGAGATAAACTTTTCTTATTATCAGTAACAATATTTAAGCCCCCTTTTGTGGTTTTAGATTTCTTTCGCAAAGACGTTCGTTGCTGTTCCAAGTATGTAGGTTAATTGAGCTGTCTTATCTTAACACACCTGACAGATACTTCTTCGACAGCCAAAGCCACGTCGCATTCTTATTAAAGAGAGCAGCACAGTTGTTCTAAATGTTCAAAGAGTTTTCCAAAGCGTTTAACGTTGGATTTTTTTACATTTCTTTGGACCAGCACCTTGCCAAATTAATTGCACTTTGAAAAATCGGCGGAAGATTTTCATCTGAAGAATTTTGGCTTATGCATAAGAAGCTTACTTTTAGTTTTTACGCTTTCATAAGGAGTTTATAGATATTTCAATAATCTTGATATAGATTTGGATAGTTTTTACTAAGGATCATGCTGAAGGAAAGTACTAACTTTACTGTGTTAACGAATTCAGGCAACGTGGTGTATACGCAATCCCCTCAAAGAACTGCATAAAAACCTAATTATCGTTAGTATATAGCTGTCAGTTTTATGAGACCCTTTTTTAATTATATAAAAGAAATATTTTTTTTAGTTATTAAAAACTGCTGGAATTTTAATTATACATTTTTGCCTTAGCAGATAAGGCCTTAAGCCAAAAGATACTTTCAGCTGGCTTAAATACGGCATAAAAGTACTATACATGGTATTTAAAAAGCCAAATTGTTACACATAGATCATATTAGTTCTACTTCTTCCTCATTCTTTCACGAAAAATATTTTTCCAATCGTACTATGGATAAGTAGAAGCGCTCCCAAACAAAATTTTTTGAAACGTACTTTAAAACTCTGACCAAAGTTTACGCAGCTGCTCTTAAAGGTTGGCAAAGAGATGCAAAGGTTTTTATATACCTTATTTAAGCATTTCTAAAGACTTTACCAATTAGACGAAAGGTAACCTTTTTTGAATCTTCCTTAATATATTACCACTAAGAACAAAGGCTTAGAAGAAGAATTCTGGAAATAAAAGGCTTGCAGAGCAAAAACCCACTTTCCCAATATTCTCAGGCAAAAGTTGTTTGCTTTAATTTCCCCAGACAATTGATTGCATTAAAACCCACTTCAGAGTGTTAATGCATAAGCTCTTTAAGATCTCAAAAGCCCTACCCTAACAGCAATTGCACTAAACAATCCGTCAGATACATATTACGGACACTTCTTAAGTGTATGTAAATGTCATACACTTGGAGACTGCAGCTGTCATGCAAACTAATTGAAAGGTGTTGCTTTTCCTGCGGCCAAAACAACAAGCTACAATGTGTTATGCAATATGTGTTCTCCAAGCCGTACCAGGGGAAAATCTCCGAAAATGCTGCTGCTACATATAAAGTACATAATATTTCAATTAGTAAAGTTGGCATAACATTGGGTTCATAATTATTCAAGTTTCGCATATGGCTCATAAATTTCCAAGTGGACTTAGATGTTACTCTCATAAGTGGGCACAACTTGCTACGGTTTATAGTGTTAGTAGCTGTAAGCAGTGTTGGTAACTGCTAAGAGGCTTATGAGTACAAAGTTTAGTGCTCCACACAGTTTACCTAAGACTTTATTGATTGCTTTAGTTTACATATCAGACATACACACACACACTCACACACCTATTTATATACCATATGTATTTGATGCGGTTAGCCCACAAATATTTTGACCAAATTCAAAAAAATACACAATAATTTATTGAAAACAAAATTATTCGAAATTAACACACAACCAAATGTTTTCTCGTGTCATCTTTTTGCAACTTTTATTTCGCTTGCTGGCTAAAATCAAAAACAAAAAACAAATCAAAACCAAAAAATATATATCCAAATGTTTGTAAACCATGCAAAAGCTCAACGCTATAACACGCAATATGCGTCCGTCTCAAACATGTCCACATCGGCATACATCAGCAGCGGCTTTGGCATTAACTACTACACTGCAACCGCGCAGCAAGCGCAGCTGCCACCTACAACAACCGCAGCAGCAGCAGCCGTTGCACAACAACAGCAACAACTGCAACAACTTGGCTATGTGCAACAAGCATCGCCCTTGCATCAGCTACAACAACTACCACAGCAAGCGACGTCGCAGTCAGCAGCGCAGACGCCAGTCTATATGCAAAGTGATCCCAGCCTGAGGCGTCGTCTATTTGCCGGATTTCGTCCACTCTCCGGATTCGGGCGTCTGCGTCAGCAGCGCTCATCGCAGCATCGATCAATCTCATTGCCAGAAAGTAATTACGTGACATACCACCACCACAACCACCACCAACCACATTACCAATATCATCATTATAACCAACATCACCAAAACCAAAACCAACAATTTCATAGTTTTGATACACCTTCTACTCCCCGCTCTAATCGTACAACTCGTTCCATAACCGATTTGTACTGCAACTATTCGTTTGATAGCCACGACCAGAACTTCAATAAGAATACTGTTCGTGCAACTTCTTTAACAACAACTACAACAACAACTATTACTACAACTACAACAGCAACAACTACAACAATAATTTCATCTTCAACAACTATAACAAGAACAACAACCACCAGTTCTTTTTGGAACAGTACTGCATTTTATTCCAATCAATTGTTACTATAAATGTTAGATAGATGTCTTTTATCGATGTGTCTACAAACAATAAATAGTTTTATGTATACATACACCAATATGTGTGTGAGTGTGTGTATGCATTTTTTTTTGTATGTGTGTGTGTGTGTAATTGCTGTCGATAAAAGCAAATAATTTTAATCGATCGATAACAGGCTGTAAGCGAATGTGTTATGTAATGTGCTGCTGCTTCGTCAATGACTTAATCGAAGCTATTTAAATTTAATTCGTTTCTTTTTAATGAACCCCACTTTTTAGAGCAAAGGCATTTTCGCACGGATGAACAAGTAGTACTAGGCAACAGGGTGTTCTTTAATACATTTTTCGTATGATAATAAAAAGTAGTACTAGGATACAGGGTGTTCTGTTTAGAATTTTGAAGCCTTCTATTCACGAGTCGAATATCTTATCTGACTAAAAACAAAAATTTATTTCAAGAGCCTTAGATTGGCTTAGATTCCAATCTAGTTGAGGACAAATTTAATTTTTGATGAATCACTTGTTATTCCAAGAAATGAAACCTGAACGCCATTGAGCTAAGACCTTTTTTACTAGGATGGCAAAGTATGGGGTGGGCCATCTGTTGGTGTGTACAAAAAATAATATTGCCCAATTTGACTAATTTTGAACTTGACATAAACTGGTATATTCCGAATTATGAGTGTTTAACAACCAAACCAACAGATGGCCCACCCTATAGTACTAAGCAAAAGGGTGTTTTTTAGAATTTTAAAGCCTTTTGCTCGTCTAGTATCTTAATTGACTAGAGCCAGCATAACTACAGTGTGTACTACTCGTCAGATATCTGATATGATTTTAAACCGGGTGTTTTTTAAAGGGAACTATGGCGTTTTAGACGTGCAAGCTTCTGAAATTAAGAATTTCTATCTTGAAATCAATCTAAAAGTAAGTGCTCTTGTACCTTAAATTATATAAAACATTCTTAAAATGAGAGTTTCTCTCTAGAATAAAACGCTTTTAAAATGGGAATTGTGCTTCCAAGAGTAGACATAAATATTTTTTTGGTTAACAAATTTTTTTTGTATGCTAAAATTAATAAGAAAAAGTCAACGAAATTCGTGTAGCTATACAATCTTTTTGGCTTTTGGAGGTGTATTTAACATTCTAAAGTAAGGTTTTTATTAGCCTCTAAAAACGTCATACATATCTGCCTTCAAATACTTTATTATTAGTAGGACTTAAACAAATAATTATAATCAAGCCTGCTCCACAATTTGATATCTCGTAATTGATTTCAGCATCGATTTAAAAAGAATAAAGTTTCTTTGGGAGGGTCCAAATTTCTTACTCAATTTAATATATAACCGATAAATCGCACGCCTGGACCCTAACCCACTACTGTCTTGCCAGTATAGTTCAAAAAGTCAACTCAACAAACTCTGCCACAGCACGGATCCAGATGATTACCCAAAGTTCAATATTTATGAACAATTGGTCGATTACCTGTAATCAAATAAACGACGCATTACATTTCATATTACCTGCAACTTACCAACTCGCTTACCATTATTTGCTGTTAATTGACCTGTTTGACTGTTTGACCTTAATACACATTCAAACAAGTACACACACATACACATATATATAACTCATATGAAACTCAGCCAAGTAAATGGAAATATGTGCATTAAGTGTTTTTTTGTTTTCATTATCTGTTTGAAATGATGAATGTTTGTTCGTGTGTTTGAGTGTTAATAATCATTTCCCACACACTCAGACACTCAAACACTCACACTTACTCAAGAACATAAACACAAGCATGCATTATTTACTTTAGAGTAATTACAAGTGACCAACATTGGCGGCATTCGCGTCTTGCTCTTGGCTCTGCAGAGCGGCAGCGGGAATGAGAGAGGCTCGCTTTATAACTTGAGCAGCACACATTAAACAATTAAAACGCCAATTAGTCTTAACCCAGTTTACACTTCCGCTCCAAAGCGTACCCAAAAACAACAACATTATACTGCATCCGAACCCTAACCCTACTCTACTCCTTCTGCTAGCTGGCTGGCCAAGTGTTGCCACAAACTAAAGAAAGTTGGCAACTTGCCTCGCCGTGTAAATTACACCCACTGTCAACTTTTGTGTTAAAAATGCAGCACATTAACAGCCAGAGCACATAACTCCAAGTGGACGAGGCAGCAACAGCAGTTGCATGCCCCAAGCTGAAAACAAAAAAATATAGCATACTTTTGTGCGGCCCACACAAATATAAGCAGAATGCCAGCCAAAAAGTTTTCGAAAATTTGAAATTTTTGCTCGAAAATAAGAGGCACATAGCTCCGCTGGTCAAGTTCATTTATTTTTGATGCTCTTACTGCATTTATGATGTAATACGGTTCTGGCTTAGCTCTAGAGAAGTTATAGTTATAGTCAAGGCTGTTGGCCACTCTGCAGCGGAATCATTTGGGCCTGTTCCGTTTCTCACTTTCACTAAAATTTTGTAAAAATTTGTTTAGCCCTATTTGCTTTAAATACACGATGACGGTCTTAACAACAATTATGCCTGTTCTCAATTTCCAAAACCGATTTGAATAAAATTCGATTTTTCACACGCTACATAATTCGTTTGTTGCAGAGTCAAGTAGATATAGTGCATTATAAAATAGAAATTAGGTCTGTTTGCAAACATTTTGTACAACAAAATTCTAATTTGTTATTAATTAAAAACAAATTATGTGCATTCCATAAAGTCTTCATAATCATATTTCATCATTGGTTAGTGAATTATTAGTTTTATAATTAATAAGCAATTTTTTAATTGTTATTGTAATAGCTACAAATTCAAAGTTTGACTGTTTTAAATACTGCTAAATAAAATTTGAGAGCATAAAATTCTTGCACTTAGTTTTACGAGCTGAAAATACAGATTTTTTCAAAAAACATATCGTATACATATTCTAAAGGGTCATCAATCTTGAGGTTTTTTTCAATAGGGTTTTTTTGATAAATCGTGCATGAGTACTTTCAGTTGTCATGTGTTTTTTCATGGAAAGACTTGTCCCCAAACAACGTTTACAAATCGCACAATTATATTACGAAAATTCGCGTTCTGTAAAGAATGTTTATCGCGCGCTTAGGCCATTATATGGAACCAATTCGGTGAGCAATCAATTTCACGCTCCTGACGGGTGAATTGGCCACCAAGATCGTGTGATATCATACCGTTAGACTTTTTCCTTTGGGGCTACATGAAGTCTAAAGTGTTTTTGGATAAGCCAACTACGATTGAAGCATTAAAGGCCAACATAACCATTATTATTCGAAATCGTCCTAGAAAATTGGAACCTCCGCATGGATGAGCTACGACGCAGTTTCGGCCAACATTTGAAAGGGATTATCATTAAAAAGTGAATGGTACTTTCTATTGATGATAAAGATTTTCCCATTAATTTGAAATTTTTGTGTTTTTTTGCATTAAAAAAAAAAAACCTCGAGATTGATGACCCTTTACTATTGTACTATATGCAAGCCAGTTGTGCAATGAGCCGCTCCAATCATATATATGAATTTTTGTAACACAAAGCGAACACTATACCGTCAGTCGCTTTAAAAAATAGTTTTATCTGGAAGTTGGAATTGAAATAAAATCCCAAAATATGACTAATTAAAGTTTTTCAGAAACTTTTAATTTTGAAGAGCAGCTAGCCCAGTTTAATCTTCCATATCACTGGAAATGCTGGTACAAGGAATAAATTTTTGCAAAAATGCATTTCATCTTGAAATATCTTTTACGAAACTCGAACCATTCAGGTACAGATCTAGAAACGAACTTTCGTAATTTTTGTAACTTTCCAGCATAGCTGCTCGAAAATTGTGCTAAGCTCGATTTTAGTTTAATTCTTCTTAGGTAAATATCGTCTTGGTCCTGAAACTTGTTCAAGAAGCTATATTTTAAAATTTACTCGGAACAACTTGATTTATCTTTTAGAGTTAGACTTGGTTATGAGCAGGGCTTCGATATTCAGTAAGAAAATTTCAATAATAAATGTGCTCGCTGAACTAGTTCACAAAACGCAGTTTACAAACATAAATATAGAACTCAAAGCCTTCATTTTACGTTAAAGTGATAGAAATAAATACAGTTCTTCTCAAATGGTGCAGAAATAAATAATTTTTTTTTTCAAGTTGATAAATCGTTGATTTATAAACTAAGCTATGGTTTTTTTTCAACAAAGTTCTTAACGAAAGGCAAAAGGCACTTACATTTTTCTTTTACTAAGCGTGTTCACTTTGTCGGACAGAAATGCAGACCCTAACAACAATGCAAAAGTGCCACACCAACAAAGGCAGCAATGGCAATCTATTCCTTACAGCGGGTGTCATAAAGAGTGTTTCGTTTTGGCTTACAAAAGTTTTTCTGAGTAAAATTCAAGTTAAGAGCATAAAAGTAAGGGTTTTGGATATTTATCAGGGCAATATTAATTTCAATTTCAAAGAAGCAATATCTTCAATTAATGTTTTACATCATTTTGGCAGTTGTTTGCGCACAAAAGTCTAGTTTATTGTGTCTACGAGCAATAAATTGTACCAAAAAATACATAAAAAAATGTTAAGCACTAGTAGATGAAATGCAGAATTTCTTTAGTGTTTTTTTTTTGTTGGGCTGTTTTGCATCTCTGCCATTCTGCATTTCCGCTCGACAAAGTAAACACACTATATTTTAAGAAAATGTGTAAGATCAGGTTTATAATTTTTAGCATCTTAAGTGGAGACACAGAATTGAGCTCTACAACAAATATCCTAGAAATACTGTCCTGAAAATGACTGTCTACCAGTTGTATAGTATAATTACAATATTCTAGTTTTCTAATTTTCTAGAGCAGTATATTTTGAGAATTCAAGTTGCTTCAAACTAAAGCAATGGCATAATTTACTTGTTCAAGTTAGATTATATAGTAGTTCAGAACATTCCTCTAGTTCCGGGCTACCTGCAGTGCTAGGCATACCCGTCGCCAATATTTGAGTGGTTTCCCAGCTAAGCTGCTACTTACCGTCTTGTCTTATACTTTTGGCATTTTTCCATCAAGTGTGTACAAGGTCGTATGAAATTATGCTCAAAATTGTTATGTCACATTTTTTCATTGGTATTTCCTACTGTTTGACTTTATTACTGGCAATTTTTTTATGTTGTTTTTGTTTCCTTCCTCCATATTGCATGTAATCTTTTTCTACTTCTTCTTCGTCTTCTGCTGCTTCTTCTTTTTTATGACTTGGTGGTGGTTGGTGGTCGTCTGTTTCCGGCAAAAGTTTTGCGGCCGCGAGCTGCTGTCAATCTGTCTCTCGGTCTGTCTGTTTTTTACTTATTTTTCGTAAGATTATTTTTCTGCTCTACTACTTTTGCCGGGCTTTTGCTACGCCATTCTTTGCTGTTCTCTTTCAGCGCTCTCTCTCTCTCTCTGTCTCTACGTTTCTTTATCTCTGGCTGCTGTTTTATGCATGAACGCTGACTATCAAGTGTTTCATTCACTTTGGTTGCCTTTAGTTACCCTAATTAAATTTAATTTGCTTTATCCTTGAATTATGCATGACACACACACACACACAAACACCCAGAGAAGCTCCTTTTAGTGCTACGCCTAAAGTTCAGCAATGATTTTGATCGAATGCCAAAATGCTAACTTACTACCAACTTGCAACTAACAAATGCCACAAATCAAACTGTTGCTTCTTCACGCACTGAATGAAAGAGTTTAATGACTTTGAAATATTATTCCATAGCAGCCACAAGCGAAGCACACACCAAAAACTCCCGACCCTTCGGGGAGCCGCTCATGCTAAGGAGACCCATACTAAAGAGCAGCCAGACAGAAAGAGAGCCGCAGCCAGCAACAGCAGCAGCAGCCAGCAGTAAAGAGAATGCAAATAATCGTCGCGTGCGTCTCAATTAAGAGAGACAGAGAGCGTAAACAAATAAAAGAGTTGACAAGCTGCCGCAAAGCTGGCATGGGTTGCCACACTTCTATTAGCGACACTTAAACCTTAGTTACTTTGTTTTTTCTTTAAGTTTAATTTTCTATGTACATACGAACACATAATTTAGGCATAGTAAATGGTTCAGTTGCCAGTTATGTACTAGCAGCAAGCTGGCTCTTGAAATATTAGCGATATTTTAAAAGAAGCGAACTTTGTCTAAGCATTGAGCTGACCATTACCCCATTGGACTTTTAACCTACTCAAAGTTTAGTTTTTATTTAATAGCTACCTACTTTAAACACTATATACAAAAAAAGCCTCATTGAATAAAAACAAAAATAAATACTCTTACATGCAGCACAGTAATTATTTAGTTTAAACAAAAGTATCATATTTAACTACAAAAATAGTCGCATATTTGTATTAAGCATAAATTATAAATAAATAAATATATGTATTGTAGTACATGAGTAGTTAAAATTTTTATTGACATAATTATTATGTGTGGCATGAGTAGCACACACAACGTGTATTGTAATATATAATATAATTACAACCCTTTTTTTTCTATATATATTATATATGTCTGTATATGTATTGTATTTCTGTATGTTTGTTTAAGTGTTGTAAATACATTAAAGTAATACACAAAAGCACAAATAAAATGAATATAAAGTTTATTTAACACATATTTTTTGTTTTTTTGTAAGATTGTGCGCACACCTTGTTACCCTATTAACGTCACAAGTTCTAACTAGATTTGCGTGTTTTTTACATTTTCTTGCATTGCAAATTTTATTCTCAGTTCAATTCAATCTGTACAATACACAAACATACAAATACTCAATACAAACCGGCTCTCTGCAGTGCTGCAACTTTTACACATATCTTTGGACAACCTTTGGCCACAACACACCCCACTCTCACACACATACACAACTCTCTCTCTTTCTCGTGTTAAATGTTGCTCTATTGCAAATATATCTTTTCTATAACTGTCCCTCTGACTACTACAAAACAAAAAAAAAAATAGAGTAAAAAAATATATATAAAAAAACTAAATGTCATAGTTTTCCTGTTTTCCGTTTTAGCTGAAGAAACCAATTTTTGGTTTTGGTTTTTGGTTTTTGTTTCTGTTCTAGAATCGTAGCTGCCTAGTTAATTAATGCTAAACAAGCGAAATTAAATTGAATTTCTTTCGTATTTTATGCTATTTTCTCAATCAATCAAATCGAAACCGAAATCGAATCCCCAAACAAATCAATTGCAAACAAATTGTGCGTGTGTTGCATTATCGTCACATAATCAAAAAAAAAAAATTGAACCACATCATACCAATAACAACAACAACAACTACAATATACACGGTTTAAAACAACAACAACCACAGCACCGCACTCACCGCGACGTCAAAAGTTGAATTTACGCATGAAATCCCTGAGTTTGGATTCACCGGAATCCTCGGAACTGCACGGTCAGTTTAGGCGTCGCCAGCAGCCAGTCACAGGTGCATCCACATCGACTGGCTACTACTACCATGGTGGCTCCGGAGGCCATCTGGAGCACAGTACTCCACCATCAAATAACAGCCGCCTGCACTGTAAGTAGCAATCCTGTACTCGAGTGTCTCCCCAACGCTCCGTGATTGCACCAAATAACCTATATCCTTCAATACAAAAACGGGCACCTAGCAACTTCTCCACTTGTCTTCAACTTTTGTATGTTTATATTCCCAACACCTATTCCAATATCTCAATAATCAGGGCAGTGGGTGGTAAGTAATCGAGTGTTATCGAAATTAACAAATCGGTTTATTTTATTCGTTAATAAATTTGGCAGCTAATGCTACGATTATGCAAAAGAAGTTATGAGTAAATAAATTTAAAAAATAAAATAATATTATACAAATTAATTTGATTTTACTAATTGCTAATTTCTTATAAACGTATTAGCCATAAATATGCGCATTCGATAATATAATCGTTTATCAAACGCATAAACTTGACAATAATTAAAACATCAATAGATGCGCTTTGACAGCATGATTTTAAATATTCGTTTATAAAAAGCTAATAGGTTTTATTAAATAAAAAGAAAACCACACAAAATAAATTGCTCTTGTTCGGATGTGCGACAATCCATATTTTATGCTTTTTGGAAACGCTGAAACTAAATTCTGACTTAAATTCAAGGCATATTCATACAAATATGCACATATAATGATGTTTTAGAAGTTATTCAATAGCCGTTTTTCAATTAAGAAAATTTGTCTATTTTTGAACTCGATTTGGCGTCAAAAAAAAAAATATGTCTATATTTAGAACGTTTTATTTACGGGTATTTATTTATCGTACAAAGCAGTAAGTATCTAAAATTCAAATTTTGTTAAAGACATTCACAATACGCTCAGGAGCTGCTTTGTAAACGGCTGGGAATGCATTTATATTTTTGAAGCCTATTATTTTTTGAACCGAATGTGAGAGGGTCGAACGGAGTGCGGGTTTGACTTCACCGAAAATATGACTTAGGCATAGATTTATCATCGAAATAGGAAAACCAAAACAATTTTTTTTGTGGCTGTGTAATTTATAACGAATAATCTAGCCGATATGATAATTACACTGAACTAATATTTGTATTCGATAATATAGCAATTTCTAAGATAACGAACCGAATTAAATAATTTTTGTAGACATAAGTTTGATAAAAGCTTATATTTGTATAATGATGGCCTTTTACTTAATTGTACATAGCAGGCGATATACAATTTGATTGGTTTTGGAAAAAGCTAAAACTTTCTGATTTGTCCTACAACCATACAAATATTTATAAAACAAACTAACACACGATGCAATCGATTGTACAACCTGATGGATAAACAGCCTAGTTTTACAAGCAGTCGCAACTTGTACGACTTGGGTTATAAGCAGAGAGCAGATGGTAATAAAGCTACAAAATTATCGATCAGTCTGTCGATTGTTTCGTTGGATATCGTTAAGCTGAAAACCTATAAAAGCTATCGATAGTCATAACTAACGCTGTGAAGACCAACAACGCTTTGAGACTTAACACTCTAAAAGTCTATATTATCGAATACAATTCTTTATTACTTATCACCCCAACCTCCCTAGAGAACCCTTGTGGCTTATTATACTTTACTTAATATCTTCAACGGTCAACTAAGTGCACTGAAAAAACACACACACACTTTTTTGTACATATATTTTTAACCAATTTTGAGAGTAAAATATTATCGAGTACAGTTCCGGTTAAGAGTCATTAAAATCCATATATTTAGAATCATGTACATAGAAATGCTTATTCAATACACAGCTTATTAAGTACATATTCAATATATTATATACTATTTACTTGTTTATAAATTGTTGAAACTGTTGCCACACATTTAGTTACAGGCAGCGTAGTTTGGATTTTATTGCATTTCAGTAGAAGAGTTCGTTAAATATTTACTCAATAAATGCTTACTTACTCAACACTCAAAGTAACTAACTGACATTCATAAACTTATTCATTCACTTATATAAATATACAGCTGAAAATACACTAAAAAAAAAATGTTAACGCTTTTATTGCCATAGCGCATAGCTTAGAAAATATTTTCAACTTTGTTCTAAGGATCAATTCGAGTTTGCAGCCAAAACTTCTGAGAGTTACGAGTACACGGAATCTATGGCAACATTTTCAGTTTAAGCACCAATGCGCCGTTGCACAATTTTATATAAATCTCTCTGACTACTCTCTATCTTTTTATAACTTTTACTTTTGGTATCTTTAATTATTCTCTTTATTGTATTCCATCAACAACTGTGAACCACATCAACCATGTTGCATGCCACTCTATCATTGCGTGCCAACTGTTGCTCAACAGCTAATGGAGCTTTCCAACATCCATCCATTACAGCGCCTTCGAGTCCCTCGCATCCAGGTCGCAAGCTGCTCTATGCCACACGTGGCATGCGCGGTGGCAGCGTTGATCTGCCCGATGAAATGGAAAAGTCGCAGTCTTCGGCCAGCACATCACCTTGCCTATCACCAGTAAGACATGCCCAGGTATTCCCCCTTATCAGTTGCTCCCAAGTTTCAGCATTTGTTTTTTTTTTTTTTTTTTCAACACGCCTATAAGTAATGTTAATGTTGTATTTGTTTTGGACCTATAAGCATATTTGAGCGAGGGCAGTCTGAAAAGTTATCGGGCTAGGCCGGAAACCATTTGAACGAAAAAATTAGTAAAATTGATCATTGTGACGTCATACGATTTCCGTTTTTGAAAGCTTAATACGAATTTATAGTCAAACTTAGCAATATATAATATTTAAAAATATCGCTTCTTTTTGAAACGTTGAGTGGATGCCCTGAAACAATTGATAAGATTAAAATGGCTTACGCCTCTTTTTAAAATAAATCAAATCGAATATTGTGACGTCATTCGATATTACAAAAAATTTCAATTTGTGGGACATTCGATGTTTGCTTAAGAAACGCAAAACAAATGATATCAAACACGATTTAAAAGTCTATTTCAGCCATTTCATATTGTGCATCTGAATTTAAGTTCGGCCAAACAAAGCATTTTCAATGAGGCGTGCCTAGGTGTATCCAGAGAAATTACCAGCCCAGCAATAGTAAACGAAGTTCTCAAAGAGGTCAAGCAAGGGTACTTGGATGTTTGGCAAGTCACGCTTAGGAATAAGGTGATTTTTGGTGACGTAACTTGGATACATCGAAAAACATCAGAGACAGTAATGCATTAAAGTATTCTAGGACGCCGAAGAAAGCCAAGGCTGGGCTGAGTTTATTTTGTAATTTATTTTTCTCACAATTCATATAAATTACCTTGAAAAAGGAAGTGCATTAGCCAGGAATAATACTTAGACCGCCTTAATGCAAGTCAAAATCCATAAAGCGAACTAACAGTCGAATGAACGTCATTGATTAGGGTTGTGTTTTCCAGTGAAACCAAACTTTTACGTTAAAGAATAGGATCTTCATCCACTCAACTCCAATAAAAAAGAATCATCTTGCGTTCAATTGAAAAAATTGAGACTAACGATTTTTCTGCGGTTTTTTATATAGAAAGTGTATAAAAATATTTGAGAAAAGGGTAAAGGACTCAAAATCGCATAAGGTTAAGAAAAAAATTATGTAGACAAACGTACCAGAAGACTAGATTGAAGTCTCTATATCCAATTAATATGAACTGCACTTCAAAAATTGTAGCATCCCAGCCTATTCTATTAGCTTTTGTCAGACTAAAAAAAAATCATACCAATATTGGAGAACCGCTCCTGAAGTTTGATTATATTGTGAAATTAAATCTCAATAATCCTTCCTAGCTCGACTTGTTACTTTTCAGCCCGCCCTCGCGCATATGTTTTTGTTTGTTTGTTTAACTGTACCTATTTGACTTATTTAAGAAATCGCATCGTTTGCTGCCTACAAACTTGTACGTCATACTCTACAATTTTAAGGCCAGGCATGCCGATGAGTTGGATCTCAAGGCGGGCTACAAGGTGAGCAAATAATCAATCCGAATAACTGAAAACCTGATAAAAATCAACAAAACGCATAATAAAGCTGCAGAAAACTCTGGCTTCAATTCCCACACCCACACACACACAGAGCAGCTTATGAAATTAGTTCGACAAATACAAATAAAGCTAAGCTGAATAACAAGCGCAGAGTTTTTTATTTGTATGTGTGAGTATCTGTGTTTATGCCTGTGTATCTGTGTGTGTGTGAGTACACAATGGGTTTATTTATAATATGCTCAGTGTTTTTATTCGTATAGCACAAAGTAAACAAACAAAACAAATACGTCTATATACTAGTAGAAAAAAAGCTCAACAATTTTTTTTATGGCTCGCTCGGTAATAATGGCTTTGATGGCACCAGTGGGCTTTGGTGGGTTAAGTCGTGCGAGCAACGACACTCGACTGCACGGAAAATCCCGCTTCGACTTGACACCGAAAGAGTGGCAAAAAAAAAAAATACCAAATACCGAATGAAACGATAATAAAAACGGAATACAATTTCTGATTATATTCGTTGCGCATACGCCACGTGTGCCAATTTGCTTAAAGCTTAGTATTATATTGATATATGTGTTAGTTTTTTAGTGGTTACCAAAAAGATTTTAAGGTTTAGTGGGAATTGAGCGGATTGACAGGATTCTTACGATGTACTATTAATATTTATGGTGGAAGGGAAATCGTAGCTGTTTTGTTTCAGCGCGCTTGCAGTCATATTTTAAATCTATTGCCATGGTTTTAATAGCCTAAGCCTAGAGTTTTATAGCATAACCTCGAGTAGCGGTTGAGCCCTGTCCGATGGAGAGTCCATAAGAGCTAGAGAAACTTAGAACGCCTCTCTCATACTGACAATTTATATTATGGCAAAATCTTATTTAGTCGGCAGACAGAATACTTACCTGATATTAGTTGAAATGAAATTATGGCTTTGTACCCTACATTATTCCATTCGCTGAATTTCTTCCATCTTTTTGTATAGGTAACCGTCATTGATACCGCGGATCCAGATTGGTGGAAGGGCAAGGTGCTGGGGCGCGTTGGTTTCTTTCCTTCAAAGTACTGCGTGCGTCTGAATGCCAATGAAAAACCATTACAGGTAACCCACAATCTACAGGTATCCGATGGTGAACGCGGTGAGAACATGACACTGTTAAGGGACCAAATCGTCATACAGGTAGGTGCACATGCAACTATTGAACTCAATCGAGTACCATGTCATCATCAATTACTCCACTTAGACCGGCGATGAAGTCAATGGCATGGTCATGGTGCGATCCGCCGACAATCGTCAGGGCTATTGCCCCATCAAATATCTACAGGAGGTGTGACAGCCAGAAGAGCCGCCTTCGGATGAACGCGACAAGCCCCAAAAGTCATCAATGCTATCGTCGAAAGTTAGCGACAAGACCAAACGTAGAATTAGAATAGTTGTTACCGAAAATGGCGAAAGCTCCGCCTATAACAATTTAGTTAGTAGTAATGCTGCCCCCATATCTGCCACCAGCACCACAACAACCACTTCCAATACTTATCTAGACGCTGAAGCGAAGCGTCTTAATTCTGACTACCATGAAGAGTTTGTCTGGGACAAGGATGTCTTAATCTTATCGGGTCGTAACAAGAACGACAAGAACTGGGAGAACTGGGAACGCATACGCGAACAGAAGCTGGAGAAAATGAAAAACATTTGTTTCGAAAGCTATCGCCAGTCCAAAAGAGACAAGCTATTGCAGGCCAAGCCCAAGCCGAAACAGCTTGATCCCACCTGGTATACTGACAATATATACTCTAATCGTTCCGACGATTTGGACGAAGACTACGAACCCGACTGCCTTAAATATGGCAAATATCGTACGTTACGCGGCATTTACGAGCAGGATGAAAAGTATGTCGAGGATGCAGGCTTTGCTGCCCCACGCGTGCGTGAACGTCGCGGCGAGGGTGAGGGTTCGCCCTGCTATGGCCTGCAACGCTCCAAAAGCTGCAAGGAGTTTCAATATCCCAAGTCACAGAGCTGGTGTTTTGAGGGCAATGTTTTTGAGGCCGGCGGTGGTGCAACCAGTGCTACAGCAGCTGCACCCGCCACTACCTCTATCTTAAAGAATCGCGCTGGCGTGCCCAAATCCTACTCCTTTAGTGCCACTACCAAGACAATGCCTTTCGATGTCATGGACTACGAGCTGCCGCCTGCTTCCAATACGCGTCGTGAAAAGCGCGAAGCCTATCGACGCAGCATGAACATGCTATATAGCAATAGTCTGGATGAGCGCACGCTGGCGCATAGCTGCTGCGCCAGGGATCAGTGCACCAGCGCCAGATGCCTGCTGGATGATATATACCCCAGCTTTCCGGAGCAACAGCAGCCGCAGCAGCAACGCAGCTGGCGTCGCGCACCGGCGCAACTGGGCATGTATAGCACTGGAGCCAGCGGTGGCAGCAACAGGAATCTTAACCGCGACTGGCTGTATGACGAACGCGCAGATCACCGTGCGGCTGTGGCAGCGGCAGCGGCAGCTGCACCAGCTGGCTACGCGCTGCACTCCGGTAGAGAGCGCGCGCAGCGTCTGGCAAGGCCGTCCACGCCGCGACAGCCAACGCCCACGGTGATTTGCTGCTGTGCCGCCGACGACTATTGCTGCCACCGTCAGCAACAGCACCATGTGGCCCGGTCACGCACGGTTGCACATTGTCCGGGTCACCATCCGGCCGCCGAGGAGGAGGAGCACATGCATTGCCGTTACGACACAGATCTGGAGCATTTTATACGCGACGAACGCGAACGTTTACTAATGCAGGACAAATTTCTGGATGAGGATGAACGATTTTTGGCAGCAGCCACTGCCTTAAGCCCCAGTCGCCACTATGCGGCAAACTATAGTCGCCCGGCGCGCAGCAAATCGCTGCTAGAAGTGCAGCCGCCGAATCTGTACGATGAGGACACCTGCTCGGATACCACGGAAATTGATTTGGAAGACTTTAACATAGACTTGGAGAAGTACTGGGCAGAGCTGGACAAACCACCAAGTCCAATAAATATGGACATGCAAAGACGAAATATGCATAGCAATTTGAAGGTTAAGAACGTTAATGTGCGCTGCTATAACAATGGCCAGCCCATAGATCTACATGACCGCGAGCACGAGCGGCTTATGATCAAGAAATCGCTGCTGGAAGGCATGCCGTCACCGCCACAGCTGGACTCTAGCGGCTCCTCAAACAATGCAAGTAGTTTTCCTTTTTTTGAAAATGCAGGCTCCTCCCTGCACCGCCCGCCTCCTGCTTATGCTCATGCCTATGGGCATAAAGTCTATCCAACCGCAGATACGCTGCCCTCATATCAGTACAATAACTTTTATCCTGAGCACAATATGACTGTGGGCAATGTGCTAACACAGCAACCCACATCGGGCATACATCATGCCTCTGCTGGCGGACACTCGGCGCTCAGTCTAATCAACAACATTTTCTCCATCTATAAGCCCAATAAGTACTCACCCGAAAACTGTCAAATGAACTATGAGAACAAACCGGAGCCGTGCAAGAAAATGAATGTTCCAAGCACGCGAAGACCGCTGGGTGCTTCGCATGCTGACTACATGCATTCAATGAAGCGCCCACTGCTGGTCAGCGCCGAACAGCCACACTTTAAGATCATACCCGAAAAGACGGGCCTCAAAATATCGCCGCTGCTGACCTATGATGAATATGGTAATAAGACGCAGGAGCAGGCACATCATAGACTGAGCAGCACGGCGCGGCCTTTGATGCTTCCGCACTGATGGTGCTGGACCTTTCCGTGGTATGGTAATTATTGTTAGTTATGCTCATAGCGACTGCCGCACTCTAACCAAAAGACTCGTCGTATGGCAAAACCCAAACGCACAAACAACAAACTGAGGAACGTGAGCAGCACCAGCAGTTCGATCCTAGCAGTTGGCTATTATATAGGCTCATCATCATACGCTCCAGTCATGCAACACTAGTTTTGTTACAACTAAATAAGAGAACCTAGACAAGATCAGCGAAACTTAGGGGATTTGATTGAGGCCACCGTTATTAAGATTTTCGTAAAAACTGACATTAGGAAGAACAGTGCCGTACCATTGGAAAAAAAATAGCAGGAGAAGCAATCGAAGATGCCAAAAAAAAACTGGAAAATAGATAACGAAAAAATATCAAGTAGGTTTATTTGCAATTTACAAATAAGATTTATATGTATAACAGCAGCACTGTAAACAAAGCAAACTTTAACAGAGCAACAACGGATAAAGACAAGGAGAGAGAACAAGTTAATGTGAGCGGCTGCATCATAACGTTAGTGTACTTTAACAGCTGTTAAAGCGAGCAGTTGTTTGTATGAGTGAGCAGCAGCAAGCGATAACAGAAAGAGCAAACGCTAACAGAGAAAGTTAAAGAGTGTATGTTACTGCCAGTACATTGCAAACGGCACGCCCTTACGTTAACATGAGCAGCTCACAGTTAGCATAGTGATGAGTGATGAGCTGTTACATGACTGATCACCTGCTAAGGGCGGTTAAAGACAAACTACCGGACAAACCATTGTGGTGGTCAAACAGAGGAACTTATCGTTATATGCAGCACACCCTCACTCACAGAAACACACACACACAAACACAGCATTAAATAATAAAAAAAAAGTTCTGAAAAAAGAACTGCTTGAATCCGCTGGAAGTTATAGCATATTGTAGGACATACTATATAATATATAATAATAAATCATTCATTTTTTGAGCAAGTTTTAAGCAATCAGCATATGTACTACATAGGCATTACATACACATGCGAATCCATGTGATTACATGTGTGTGTCCAAGTATACTATATAAAACAAAAGGAAAAAAAAACTTCATATCGTGTTTCATATAAGATACAAGAACATTTCGTTCTTAACTAATGCGTATACCCTACTCTGTAGTAGTTAAGTACTGTTTTAACTGTTTTATTACTATGGTAAAATTTACAACACTATTTCCATTTTCACACACAGTGTAAAATGGAGAGTGGAAACAACTTTTTTGAAGCGATTATTTGAGACAAGAGATTTTTATTGCAACAAAATTTTTTCTATTTTTTATACCAACAACTTTGAAAGCAAATCTTAAACGAATATAACAAAAAAATTTATAGAGTATGCCTAGCCATGTATGTATACCCTATGTTATGTAATGCATATACAATGGACAGTTTGCAGCTTATAGAGATGTATGTATGTGTGCTGAGGTGTGCCGCGGCTAGGACCAAGCAAGTTTTGGCATGCCTGGAACTTCATTTTATATAAAGAATATATATATATATATATATGTATGTATAAGTATTTGTGCTATTTATGTGTAGTGACTTTATATAAGTCAGTATGCATGTTGCATTCAAGCGCTTTTTACAACTACAACTACTACATAGATTTGTATGTTTATGAGAATATGAACATAAATTTGATTAAAACTTATATAATGTATGCGTATCCACTGGCCTTATTTATTAAAAGCAAAAACATAAACTCATTAAAACAACCCTACAAGTACATAAACACACAAACAAAAACACTTACACACATACACACGCCTTATGTGTGAATTTATTTATGTACAACTTTAAGCGCACTTGATTGTTACGTTTTTTGCAAAATTTATGTATAAGGAAAAGCTTATGTCGCTTTTGTTAATTGTTCTTAGCGTCCAATTTTACATAGCAATGAAACTGTATTAGACGCTAGCTAAAAGTATATAAATATATGCATAAAAACTATATATAAGTATAGAGAAAATATAATACATTGGTATTTAGCAAGTAAGAGATGAACACTTTTAGCAAAGAATTTGAATTTGAATTTGAATTTATTTTTAACAAACTTTTAAATACTACTTACACATTTTATTAACAAACATTTTATACATAATACAAAATGTTCACAACTACACAACAAAAAAAAAGAACAAGAACAACTGAAACTAACTGTACCCTATGGCCTACAACTAGTTTTAAGCGTTTTTCTACACTAAATTCGAATGCTACTCAACACTTGAACAAACACATACACACTCACACACTCTAGACAGACATCGAGCAAACATTTATTTATATATAAAGATATACAATATTTAAAGCTAAGTAAGTAAATGTATTTATAATCATTTAGCAGCTAAGTGTGTAAATGGAAAAATTTTAAGAAATTTATGAACAAGAAAACGCCCAAATCTTATGAATAATTAAATGTTAAAATTAAAAACAAAAAAAATACAAAACAAAAATCTTGAGATCTGCTCGGGTGCTATTTTGGCCAAGACTGCGGCCAGATTAGGCCCACAGACACAAGTGTTGCAAAATGCTGAAATTGGCAATTAAGTAGTATGTTAGTTATGATAAACAAATGCTAGCCTCAGCGCAGCGTCTAAGCTTACATGTAAAACTAATTAAGTTTAAATTACAAATACCATATAATAAAACTAATAATAATAATTACTTATAAAGCAGAGAGAGACACAGCAAGAAAGAGGGTATCTAATCAAGTCAAAATATTATTAGTAAAAGTTGCTGCTTTATTTTTGGCATACTTTAAAAGTAGGTACTCGACAAATTTTGGCATACATAAATTTGATAAACATAAATATAATAATAGTTATAATATTAAAAATAAAAATCACACACACACAAACACACAAAATAAAATTAGAATGTTGCAGCGATATGGTAACAATATCATTGGCAAGGCATACATACTAATAAGCATAGATACTACAGTGAACTCTCTTAGGATGCACCAAGCGTTTTTCGGTGTACGCTGAATTAATAGTAAAAAAAAAGAAAAACAAAACAAAAATAACAACAAAACAAAAACAAACTCAATTCGCTTAGCACAACATGTAATTTAAATGTAAAATTCCCCCCCTCTCTCTAAAAAAAATAAACTGTTGTGGAGCTGACCCCATAAAAATTTACCTGAATAAAAGTCGTGTTAAATTCAATGTAATTATATTGTTGTTTTTATTTTATTTGGATTTAACTAGCGCTAAAATACTAAATTTCATGCGCTATAAAACAAAGCATTTTTAATCTTTTTTAGCTATGGTCATACTGACTAACTTTGCTCAAGAAATGTTTTGACTGGCTAAAAGTTTGGACTCACGCATTTTTCTGACGACTCTGAGGAACCAACAATTGCGAGAACTGATTTGAACTAAAATTGAAAAATTACTAAAGCGGATGTGAAAGCACATAGTTCCCAATCCAGTTTTTTATTTGTCAAAGCAAAAATTAGGTTTATGTGTATGCATATAAGTATGTATGTTCGTCTGTTTCCTTGTAACTTCTGAGCCGCTTATCATAATTTAGCAAATGAGGTATCCTTGAAAGCGTTTTGGTAGTCTACTGGTTATAGTCTATGTGACGCTACAATACATATAACGCATGGACCCCTGAAGAAGACATTAAGTCATGAATAAAAAAAAAATATTGATGCAGTATTGCGTATCAAATAACAGGGCCTTATTAGCACATATGGATACATACATGTCTTTTGCTCTCGGCTTTACTCTGACAATTTCAATTAATTTAATTTATTACAAAGAATTACAAAATTTTTCTTAGCCTAATCTGCTTAATTTTTAAAAGAATCGCCTCATTACAAAATTAAGATTATTTTCTTGTTTAATAATTTTCAGAGCGTGATTTTAATGATTGATTCGTGTCTTTTACAATACAGACTCCATTAAATAGATGAAGAGACCGTGTCCTTTTTTGAAAAAATATTTGGAGAGGTCAACAAGTTGCTGCTCTTAGATGCCAATTTGCTTATCTTAGATCTTTTTAAGAACTTGGCGCAATGTGAGTATATGCTTATAAGTGGACTGGAATAGCTTCACTCGAATTCGTAAGATTCCAAAAGCCTAGTCCCCTTCATATCATGGGTGGAATTCAATATGACGCAATTAATAAGAAAAGTAGAAGGTTCCGCCTCCGATCTCTTCTACATACATTTTTTTCAAGTTTTCAAAATTATAACTTTTATGATATGCAGTTAAAATTATGAGGTTTGAGCGCTGGAAACTTCATTGAAAGACCCGTTGCCCAGTCATACGGCCAATTTTGGCCCTCATATTGCGACTTCATCATTTTCGGATTCTTCTTTTCAGCCTTCTGATATGATGGTCATTTAGTAAATTATTCGCCTTTCAAGACCGTCTTTGTTAAGCGATGTCGTGGTGCAAGGTCGAAGTTCTTAAGTACCAACCTGTGATTGAGCAAAGGGCCAGGGATCATGTGAATACGTAAGCCATTCGTTAGAGCCGCAACACCGCAGATCTAGATAGCGTACCTCCCGGTGGCTGCCACTAAGCGAGCTATGTTTATTGAGGAGCCAGTAGAATTTGTCCATTTTGGGTGGATGTACTCCTGAATCCCATCAGCAGCTTCATACTCACTCGTTGTATAGAGGATGATTTCTAAGACATCAGCATATATAGCCATAAGCATCTGGATATGGATTGACTCCTTAGGGTTTGGTATAGTCGCCATGTACATAAGTTGTTGGAAAATGGCGACAATTTGCTTTCCGGCGGAAATCTTGCTCTCATTCCTTATATATTCTTTTCATTCTTGTGTACAATTTATAGCTCAGCTGAATACCCATTTCACATAAAAAATTCATAAATGATTACCAAAAAAAAAGATTTTATTTTGTCGATATGGAATTTAAATCTGAGAAAGTATCTCTGGCATCTGCAACCAACATCTCGCAAACAAAACAATGTTGCCATGAAAAATTTTCATAACAGTGTGAACACAGCTGCAGGCAAATAAAGCCTCGCCCAAAAGTATGCTGCACTATTTTGCCCCTGAAGGTATGCACTATTTTTAAGCGCACTAAATACATACAAAAAAATTTCACCTACGCTGTTTATTTATTTAATTTATTTTATTTATTAATATTATTTTAGTTTAAATAGATGCTTAGGCATTTTTTGTGGAGTTTTAAATTTATATCACATTAAATTTTAAATTAACAAAATTATACAAAAAACCGACTAACATTAAATCGAACGGTCAAATGCACTATAAAAAAATAAAAGCTTGTCCTCTGTCGTTTTTTTCTTCGTTATAGTATCTCGTATCTTGTATCTTGTAGCTAGTAACTAGTGTGTTCAGAACAAGTAGTTATGGTTTCTTAAGAGCGGGGCATTTGCCGTTGTTTACACTTGTTAACACAATTAAACATTATAGTTATGGTACAATTACAAACTTACAACTAGATCTAAAAATTGTTTAAACTAATTGCATCAAAGTCAGTCAAAAGTTTGAACCTAAACTACGATACTTTGCTAAGCGCGCAGCGGCTGCACTTTTCTCGTCAGGCAACTCTTTTATAGTATTATAAATTTATACATCCAAGCCTAGTTATTGCTCCTGGGCGGGAGCTGCAATTGCCGCACGTGCTGCTGCAGCAGTGGCTGATGTACCAGCCGCTCTGCCGGGTGATGTGGCTGCTACAACTGCTGCTGCGGCGGCGGCGGCGGCAGTGGCGGCAGCTGCTACTGATGTATTATCCAGAGCTGTTAATGTAGTGCTGGAGGCTGCTTTCTGATTTGGAAAGAGCACCGAATATGCGGGCGGCGGATCTAGTTCCTCATAGTTGGGTGGCATCGCAGCGCCTGTTGAATCTCCTCCAGCTCCATTGGCAGCGGCCAGCGCCGCCTCGCGCTCATTATTAACAGCATGCTGGGATGCGGAGGCTGCAAGTGAACGTATTGTTTGAATGTGAGAGCTCAAGCGGCAACAGGCGACTGCTTGGTGTTGTTGGTCAGTCAATCAGTCAATCAGTGGATGTGTGTGTGTGCAGTGTGGTAGTTGGGTGGAGTGGGGTATATACAACAACAACAACAAGCAATGTATATGCATAGTCCGGTAACCAGGTATCAATGTTAGCCAATTTAAACCATTAGTATGCATGCATGATGCACGTTCAAGTTAGTTGAGTGGGTTTGGGGCATAAACAAACATATAAAAACCACAAGACATGGTTACAAAACGAAACGAAACAAAAAACGCATATAAATGTTCATGTCATCCGGACCTTAGAAAAGTTTACAATTGAACGTACCCCACAAGCCGCATATCAGCAAAGCGCCGCCGCAGAGCAGCATGCCCAGCATGAGATAGCCCCAGGGTCCGTATTTGGATAAGTCCGAGTGTACGCCATTTCTGGTGGAATTGCGGCGCGTAAAGCCACTGCCATTGCCGGAAGCGGCGCCGGCCTCAGCATTGGCCGTGCCATTTTCCTCCTTCGTCTGTGTCTGCATGCTCTCATCAATGGCATTGGGCGAAACATTGCCCTCGCTGGGCTTTTTCATGTCTTTGGTATGCACCTTTTTCAAAGTTGTGGAATTGCCAGCCGCAGAATCGTTGCTATTTTTGGGCAAATCTTCTGGTGCATTGGGTGAATCATAGGCAAATAGATTGCGAAACACCTCCAATGCGAATTGCTCAAATAGATCTGACTCCAAGGCTGTAGGCATAGGCCCACCTGGGCGGCGTTGTTTAAAGCACAGCTCGTAGTCCTCATCGCTGTCGTATTCATTGCTGTAGGGGCAGTGACGTATGCCATCACAGGTCAGCTCCTGGGATATGCACAGCACGGGCTCATCGCTGCAGCGTATAAGCAATTAGTTTTAAGATTTGCTTTGACTAATCCCAGACTTACCCGATTCTCAAGCACTGATGCATGTTTGGCTGCTTGCACTGCTCACCCTTGCCCAGCACAGTAACCATCAGCTTCGATTTAAGCGCATGCTGTCCATGTTCCCAGACAATGCGCACACGACCATGAAACAGACGCACAGGATCCTCCATTTCTGGTGCTGTATCCTCCAGCTGGCAGGGATCCACGCGATACTGCGGTGTATGCGGATCCAGTGAGCTAAACTGTAAAGATACAAAAGTATCTGTTAGATACACAAACACGCATACAATCAAAATGAATATTCGGCGCATTGGCAACCATGTGCAATTATTCCATTCTTTTATATGGATAAATATTTACCAAGCATGTGCAAACAATTTACGCGACTAAAATGCTTAATAAAAAGCGCTAAAATATTTTCAACATAAACAACTGTAGATACACACGCACACACACAGATACAAACAGAACCAAGTCGGTATTTGTGCTTGTGCCCGCCCGCGGCAATGTGATGTTAATTATTTAAATACATAGATACATGTACATATCTACTATATGTACAAAAAGTGAATACAAATGTAGGATACAATGCTTAAAGTGGGTGGCAGATCTGCGGGTAGCTCCAGCTATAATCACAAAAAGACCAACCTATGAACAACTGTGAATACAATCGTAAATTCCAACTCATATTTGTATTTGGTAGATCGAAACAAGTTCATGTGAATTTAAATATTTATCAAACTTGAAAAAAAACAATATTTATTCTTCATAAAACAAGTATAAAATGCTAAAAGAGCATTGATATGACAACGATACGCTAAAGATACTACAATTGTTTAATCCAAGCAAACATATTAGATCATGTGGAATCAAAGTTCACTTTGAGGGAGTACTTGCAGACTTAACAAATAAACGTATTAACCCATTTAAAAAGATAACCTTCGATTTTTTTTAAAGCCCAACTAATTTATTATTTTTTCGAATATCCTTCCAATACCAGTAAATTTCAATTTATTTATACCAGTTTTGTATATTATGTAAAGGACACTAATTGACACTCGAAGCAAACCAGGAAGAACCCAAAGTTATTAGTTTAGTGATTTGTCTATTATCAGAAGTCAACTGCATCCAGATTTAAATTCAGAAAATAAAGTTTATTTTTAATCAATTTCCAGTTTCCAATACTAAGTAATATAGGGTTTTCAATTAGAGGGTCTGGATTTGACTGCCCTTTTTAAGTTCCCAAAAAGACGGTGCCGCGAGCCACACAATACGAACTATTTTGGCTTTAATGCTAGAAAAATTTCCAGAATGTGTATTTTCGCATTTCGGCAACATGACTCAAGCCTAAGCAGCTGGAACATTTGCGACGAGTTACTTTAACCTGTCTCAATGCTGATTTAACCCTCTTCTGGATGGGACACTAGCTTTACAGTTTTTGATAAATTTAAGACTAGGTTTTTGCGCTATCTTCTTTTCAAATAAAAACTTATATACTATATAAAAAGTCTATATGACAAACGTCTACGTGTGATAATATGTGGGGCTATTAAAGGCAACCACAACCAACGACGAGCTTGCCAGACAATGGAAACAACTGTACCACCTGCTCATTATCCAATTTAGGTAACTCTTAAAGCACAAAGACAACTTAAATTGGCAAAAAAGTTTCAAACTATGTCCGGCAAACTTAGTCACATAAAAACAAAAAGCTTCCTACTGAGCCAGTGGCGGATCCACGGGTGGACGGGTTTTTCCGGACTGTGTTGAAAGTCTTTTTGAGAGCTCTGATGTATATGCGCTTTGAAGTGAAGAACTTCGCAAGTCCAAAATCCTAGATCCTGTACTGTACGGAGCTATGCCTGCTTTGTCGAGGGATTACATTTCTTGTAACTGGTAAGTTGGTGTTCATGCGGCCAGAGCTACTGTGCATTTTTAAGACCTTTGCAGGAATTATGGGAAAGGGAAAGCTGTAGAAATGGTGGATCACCTCTTCTGTTTATGTCTGAGTCTTTGCTGTTGAAGTACCTTGATAGTCATTTCTTGACATTTAGACTTAAACCGATTGCAGATTTCTTTCTCGACTGGACGTGTCTGTAAAATTGATTCCCATGTAAAATTGTTTAATTAGAAAACAATAATGATAAGCGTTACAGTCTGACGCGGATAATAGAAGACGATCTAAGCGGACGCATCTTAAATCTTATTAAGCTAAAATTTGCAATAGTTACTTAATCAGATTATTAGAGCAGAGTTAAATCCTAGCCTTAAATATAACAGATAATTGTCTAACTTATAGAAGACCCGAAAGATACCAAGTCCTTGATCTCTGTAGCGGATATTTATTCAAATTATTCTTCTTCTTACAATCTTTTATAATTCGTGTAAAACAACTAGTCTCAATGGAGATTGCTGTTCCTATTTTGCTCAAATCATATTCATATTATTTACTGATTGATTTTGAAAACGTTTTTTTGGACTATCGATCTTATGGAAAAATTATATTGTAAGCCGATTTTCTTATATTTCTTGGAAACTTTAAAAAAACTTTTAAATGCAGCCAGACACTCCTTTCATATTAAAAATTTTTGATGAAAATGGTTCGCATTTCTTCTGTTTTTGAGCGAAGCTTCGCAAACGAAAATTGAAGGGTCTTACCTAAGCAGTTACTTTATAGATTTTCACGGATTGCATTACCCTACATTCGTCTCATACTGCTTGTAACAATAATTCCCTTAAACACAGGCATTAAGAGATCCGGAACCCCTTTTGAGCCAAAAAAATAAAGTAAATAAAATCTATGAAGCACTCTTTTACTGCAGATTTGGAACTTTAAATGCAAATTAAATTTAAAGAAATAAATGCCCAAAATACAAACAAAAAAAAAAAGGAAAAAGTTGTTCCCACCCTAGTGCCTTGCTTAACGCTCTACTCTATTTAAATGTATCAGGCTTACACCAAGACAGTCGCTCCAACCTAACCGAACCTACTTCATCTAAAGATTTACAGATAAAAAAAAAAACTTTAAGTTTTGGTCCAAAAATAAGTTTCTGTGCAAAAACTTTTGATATTTGAATTGTCATTTGGGCTTGCATTAGGCAAAGAAAACTTGAACTAACTCCTTTCTGCTTCTTCTTCACGAAATTTGCGTGAAAGTGAAATTGTACAAAAAAAAACAAATGGCTTTACCATTTTGCTTTAAAATTTTATTTCCTCTTTACGCATCCTTAAAAGAGTAATAACTACTTTATTAAGCAAGCAAATCGTAAATATTTTATATACCCTGACTAGTACATAGCTAACTGGCATGTGTTTTGTAATTAATTTCATGGATGTTAAATACGAGCAAATTATGCTCTCAACTGTATGCAGCCATCATTTAAAGTTAAAGCTACAAATTAGTCAAGTTTAATAAGCTACAACCTTTGGGCATGCAATGATGATGATGATGGTGTTGATGATGTTGATGATATTGATAATGATGATGATAAGTTCAACGACGCAATAAACTTGAAATGCAAGATACTCACACACACTGTCGTATAAAAATATCAATTAAGGGTATGTCTGGCACATCATCATTGTAGATACGCTAGTTACATACAAAACTAGCATATAAAATGTATATAAACACATTGTTAACTGAAATGAGTCGCATCATTTGGCCGAGACAAACAAAGAATCTACTCAAAGCGCATATAAAATCGAACACGCCCCGCTTCGAGTGCTGCCTCCACACCTAGTATAAGTGTGTGTAACAGAGGCGGAGGTAGAAAAATATTTATATAGAAGAGGGTGCAAAATAGTTTTAAAGCATTTGATTCTCTTGATAAATAATATGGCATACCAATTTTTATATCCTGTATCTTGGATAAATTAAATTGGGGCAACAAATTTTCAGAGTAGCCAACCAGTGTGACCCCAACAGCTTTATACAAAAATAATACAGATGCCTGAGAAAATTAGTTTAGCCATCGATTCATGGGTCTATCCGTCTGTCTGTATTGCTAGGTTGTCCATTACCAGAAGAGCTTAAAGCTTGAACAAATTTGGACACAAGGTTTTTCTTTTAATCTTGTACTTCGCTTATGTTACATGTTTTTTAGCATTGACCCCTTTTTAGGTCTAGAAAGTTAAGAAAATATTTTTTATTTTATCTAATTTTAACTACTCGACACAAATCTTTCTTTTAAAATGCCCATTCGAAAAGGCAAGTTTTATTATAATGAAATCGGGAGTTATAGCCAAAAATTATCAAGCCCATTTGCCAAAAGTTCCATTAAACGTGGAATTTTACAGGGTAGCTCAGAAACCTGACCTGCCTGAATTTTTTTTCGTCCGCGTACTTGGATTTAGCGGCTCAAAAACCGTATAATCCACAAAAATATTTTTTTAAAATCGTCGGACTCATCCGATTTATAGTGCTAAAAAGCTTTTATTTATTTTTATGAATCAACCTAAGAATAACAACTCCAAGCGAATTTATATATGGTCTATGTTTTGCATAATAAAAATTTCCCTTGTAATAGGGAAAGCATAGGCGTGTATAATTTCCCTCGAAAGGTGTGAGGCTGTGCTAACAATGAACAAGGGAAATATGAACAGACGGCGAAGGCATAAAATTCGGATTTGGTAGCACGCAAAAACGAACACGAATAAAATTGCTCGCTTTGCTTTTTTCATTTTCCGGAGCACGAAAAATTTTAAGAAAAATGGATTTGAATGTTTCTGCCAGGATACCAAAGACATATCCAAATATTTAAATTATAAGACCATAAATTGAACTTTAAATTAAAAATTTAAATAAAAGGGGTTGTATGTACCCCCCAGGATTCACCCTCTGCAACTGCCACTGTTACGTTTGCACGTGTGTGTGTGTGTGTGCATGTTAATGATGGCCGTTGTCGCTACCGTTGGCTGACTACTATTCGTCCGTCCACGTGTGGTATGGACGGCACTTATTGTCCGTAGCCAGTGGAATAGTCGATAGAATACCCAACTGAAATGACAGCCACGACGTAGAATTATCTTTTTTTTGGTTTCTACTACGTTGCTTTGTTTTTCGTTGTACCAAGCCAAATGAGACGAACGTGTTTCAAATATCAAAAAAAAAAAAACTACATAAAAATTCAACTCCAAACGCAACATCAAAATGGCTTGGCGCGCTTATGCAAATCGCAGACGGAATAAACATCTAGATACTACATACGTTGTACATACATATAAGCAACGGTAGAGCTATCTATGGACTAGGTGTATGTATCTGTATCTATAAATGCTCATAGATACAACGCAGTTGAAAGGGACGGGCCTTTGGCTTAGTGGGGGCTTGAAAATTTCATCAAGTTCAATGTCAAACGAAACGAAAATTTAATTTGCTGTAATAATTTTTACATGGGTGCTGGGAAAATGTTATCAAAATGAAAAGTCAAATTTGTTGACTTGTTAATTGCTGCGATAGAAACTTTTAGCAGACCCACACAGAAAATGACTTCAAATTTTGAGAGGTGAAAGTGCTAGAAACCGCTAATCAACACAACGAACTAACTTTAGCCGCTAAATGAAACTTTATAGAGAAAATAGAAAAGATACATCGAGCGCACAATCTGTGAGTTATTAATTGACTTTAGTGGCTTTTGTGTTAGAGTTTCAGAAGGAGTTGCAATTAAATACTATGTATTCGACAGGTTAAATGTGCATATGGGTGACCATATAGTAAAGATAGTTTTTTGAATTGTTATGTTTCAGAAGCTGTCAAAGCTATTAATGAATTCACATCTAGAAATCAGTTTGAGCGTAAAAACACTTTTTTGGCTCTTAACCCAACAACCAGACAGAGATTAGTGGCTGTCGTAGTGGTCAGTCACAAAGAAGACACAGAAATGTTGGTTTGGTAATGATCAGCTGAATTGGGCCACGCCACAGTGAAAACCCCTTTATTTTTGCAATTAAATTTAGGTCTTTGGTTCGTATAATGTTGTGCCGGTGGCAGACCAAGGATTTTGTCATGAGTGGGTGTTTTTTGATTTGCTTTATTTTCCAATTCAAATATCATAACATGTTGGAGTAAATCAATGGAAACTATTCCAACTTTCATTTTATCAAATACATAAAATAAATTAATAAATAAGCAAGTTATCTTTCTAAAACATTCGTAAAATAAAGCACAACGGTAGCCATGGATGTCTACCCGAACCACTTCTCCTCCCTTCCCCTACAGCAATTAAAGCCGTACAATAATTGGAAACGGCGTGAGTCCGCTAATGGAACTGTTGGTCAAAGATTCACATTTCCAGCTCGATGGCAAGGCGGTCAGTTTAATAACCTACCAAAGTGGTAAACAACGGCTGCACTCACTGCTTGGAAGACAAAAAAAGCAGTTCAAAGCAGTTTCGTGTGGTATACTGTTTTTTTTAACACGTTAATCTTTTTCAGTCATCTATCGAAAAAAGAAAGATCCATCTACATAACATTCTTCGACTAAGCATATTGTTGCCGATGTATTGAGAAAACTTTAGCTTACAGGTTATTCGTAAAAATTTTTATGGCTGTAACTTTGAGACATCGTTTCATGCATTTTGTAAATGAATATGGATCTTTTTTTTCAGTAGATAGGAAAACAAAAGTTATGTCTTTAAGACTCATCTACAAAGAGTGCTACGATTTAACTTAAACCTCATAGGGTTTCCACAACGGCTTAAAGATTCGAAGAATAATTTTGCTATTTTCCCAACTTTTTTCACTTCTGGAAAAAATTAAGTACCTACTTGTCAGGGTTCTAACCCAACTTCAAAACCCCGTGTTTTTTTATGGGGAAGTTTTCTCAGAATCCTGGAAGTTATCTCAAGAACCCACATTAAACGTGGTATTTTGAAAGTTATCTCAAAATCCTAAAGTGCTGGGAATTTTGGATCTCGGATTCAGATTCGGCGACCTCAAAAACATATTTTAAAAAAATATAGTTGAAAACCATAAATCGAAAAAATAGACAAAATATATGGCATTCGGACTCGAATTCAGCGGATCTATTTCTATATGAGTAGCCATGTCACATGTAATGTTCACGCCACTTTTTTTTTTAGGACACGGATCTGACGCACGATGTTGCATCAAGGGACCTACTAAAAATTATTTTATTGAATTATTTTAAATCAACGAACTCAGCTTAGCAGTTTGGTATGAGTTCAGTGACACTCCTTCATAATTTAAAATTTAACGCTTGTAATCAGTAAAGTGATCAATATCTTACAAAATTTGGCAAAGATTGCTATTTCAAATACGAAAGAACATTTGCTAGAATTGAAATGAAATTCAGACGAAAAGACTAACTAGCGCATAGACAGTTAAAAACTGGTTTCTGCACAATTGAAATTGAAAGAAGAGGAAGAGGACTCTTTTTTAACTTTCCTAAAACTGAACCGATTTCTTATTCCATTTTTTTTATTTAAAGAATTTTTGTTTTAATGCCATATAAAAAGATACTATACAGAAAAAGCAGCTTGAGCTCACTTCTGCACCTAAATCGCACCAAAACTATTTCTTAACTTAGTTGCTATGGCAAAAATATCAGCCATTAAAAGTACTTTGCTCCACACCCAGCAACTTTGTTTTTCAACTTTTAATACCCTCAAAGACCAGAAATGTTCCACTCTGTTTTTTAATGCACCTTATAAAATTTTTGCCACATCATTATCTGCAAATCTTATTGCCTCTAAAGAGTCTCATTTCCAAACAATGCTGAATATAAAAAAACCTTTGGTATTTTTTACCAAAATAATCTTTAATAGAATCACTTTTTCGTACTCTCTATTATTCTTTTTGCTTGTTGTCATGCTCAAATTAAGCCAAGATCAAACCAGACATGCGCAGTAAAATTAAAATCCCATTTGCCAAATCTTTAAAACCCAAAAATAGAAGGTGCAGAATATAACAATTCCTCACTAATTGTGCACAAATCTTCACATGCCTTGACCAAAAGCTTTGCCAAAAGGCGTCATGATCAACACACAAATAATTTAATTAGAGCTTCGCAACATACAGGGTGCCCCTGCAACATATTAGCTACAAGGTGTGAATACTTACTATATTCAATGGGCAGCTGCGTCCATTGATAGATTTGAGCGATGCTGACGTAGTTGTAGAATTTAGCTGCTCCATTAATGCGGATACTTCACTTGAGGCCGAGACATCGAGATTACCATCCGCAACAGCTGAGCCCGACTGTCTGGCCTTGAGCGTGGCAAAAGCAGGCATTATGCTAGAGGAAGTGCTGCTGCTACCAATACCCGCTGCTCCAGTTGTTTGATGACGCAGCTTGGGCAATATGAGACGCACTATGAAGCCATAGCCGGTTGGAGCGCTTAAAATACGCGAACAGGACGAATGCTTGGCTCCATAGGCACCCGGCTTTAGTTCTATAATGAGACTAGATTCTTTACCCTCGCTCTCGATGAAGTGCTCCTGCTGAGCGCTGCACAGCGGCTTAAATGTTGGATGTGACAGCAGATCTCCTGTAGAAGAAAACAAAAAAATAAGATTAGTTAGAGAGAGATACACAGCGAGTTATAGATACAGATAGCATAAGCTTGCTGTTTAACTATTTAAACACTACTCAATCTTATAAACAAATTGAGTTCGATGTGCTTTGGTAGCACAATGCAACTTGCTAAATATATATAGTGGACCGAACAGGAGCGGAAAAGAAACACGTCTGGATTCGTTTATGTTAATTTTAAGAGTGTCGTTATAATTCGGATTGGCTTATAGTTAACATGTTATAATTGCATAAGGAGCGTAACATAGACGTTAACATGAGCATAATGTGCATTAACAGAGAGTATGATATTAACAGCTTACGAGCTATGTTATTACAATAAGATACAAGATATATACAGTACCTATTAAAAAGATTCAACACTTGCTTTGAGATGAAAAAAACGTACATTCTTCCTAAGCTTTTGATTACAATAATTTAATCTTCGTTAAAACACTATTTAAAGCAATTTTTGAAAATTGTGCATGATAATTTCCAAGTAATTAAAACATTAATCAGAAATTATCAGCTATAATCAGTATTAAAAATAGAAGAGAGTTAAAAGTTCAAAATCTTAAGCTTAAAAACTGGGGAAGCGCAAGATAGAGCAGCAAGAGTACAACAGATAAGATCTAGTATAAAGACGACTCTGAATTCTCAATAAAGCATCTAAAGTATCTTAGCTTTTAGTTATTGGAAGTACCATACAAAAAAAATTTCGATTGAATTGAAACAGCTCGAAAAAAATGCATCACATGATTCCTATCAATGAATTTAATTAAGACACAATTCCTTTTATAAATACCGAAAAATTTTAGGTCGAGCTGATTTTATATAAGGTTAATTGATTTGCAATTAATCAATTGAAACATAGATAAATCAAATAAATTGTTTAAAAGCAACAAATGGCTCTTAGGCAATTAAATGAATCAAATAGTTTCTTGTGCGACACTTTGCATAAACACTTAAGATAAGGTGAATGAATGATTTAAAATAACTCAATACATTCATTATACAAATACAATCATAATTAAATAAATTATTAAGATAATTTATCTTAATAATAGTTTAAGTCATGCTGATGTAGAACAACGTTAATTTATTTTAAACAAGTTAATTGTTAAAGTGCATAGGTTGAGTCAAAAATATATTATAAAACAAATTAAATTGTTTTAATACCAAATTCAAAAAAAAAATTTCAAAACTATTAAAACTTGAAGGTAAGCTTTTTTGAAAACGTTAAAAGCATTTCAAAAATTTGAAATTTATGGTGCATTGAAAACGTGTGAGTCATAAATTTATAAATTAGATTGTTTTAAGACGTTCTTCTGTAGAAAATACTAAACGTCTTAAAGGAGCGCTATGTTTAATGCTTCAAAATGAACTTAAACTAAAATATAAATATACTGTATAAATATTTCAATATATTTATTTCAATTAATTGCATTTAAGATTTACGCTTTTAATATATTTTGTAATGGTTCGTGCCTAGTCCTCTATTTCGCTTTATTATTTATACAGCAATATTGTAGCTTTATATCTCAATGCTTGTTATTAAATAAAGGGAAAACATTTAGAGATTCAAAACCCACACACTTAAGGATAAAAACTTAATACTGCTTTTAGCTATGCTGGTAGGTTGACTATATGCAGGCCCGAAGAGAGAGGGTTTGGAAAAGGGGGGACTCCCCCCGGGACGGTAGTTTTCTCAGGGGCCCGATGTAATTACTGTCGTACTTATAGAGCACAATGATTCAAGCTAAAAGTGTTATAGAGCGGCCAGTGCATTTTCTCCGCCGTGCCCGGATTTTCTCCCTATGGCCCTGACTATATGCATGTACATATCATTTAACTCATTAAATTTTGACATTGATTTTATTGTATCTAAATCGGAGGGATGATGATAAAAATATTCTCCTCAGATAAACCAAGCTGATACGTTAGAAATCACTTTTATCCGAGTATCAACCTAAGAGCTGTCTGTTAGTGTATCAAATATCACTTTTAGCACAGAACAACATCGAGCTGCCAAAAAAAATCTTTGAGTAAGTTGAGTATTTTTCATTCAAGCCTTTTTCTGACGGATAAGAATACAGCAACACAAAAAAGGTCTTGCCTACAATAATAAAAGGAGGTATTTCGGGGACTATCTCTGAAAACTAACATGCTTAGGTTTTTTTTACGTAAGACTCGGATTTGCCGACTCCACAAAATTTTCCGACAGCAGGAACAAAATTTGGATTCTTTTTTAGATTATGTCAGAATCCTAATGTACTGAGGTTTTTTGGACCCCGAATTCGGATTCAGCGACACCAAAAATATAAGGAATACATATATGGCCTGACCACTGGATCCAAAAGTTCGATATGTATATTGAACGAAAATAAGTGGGTACAATCGAGATCGCGGCTCGACAGTGGGATACCCTTTATTCTTTTTCCCGAAAAAATTATATTTCTGTTGAGTATTTGGGTCCAAACTGCTTCTAAGTAGTGTACAACCAGTTTTCAATTGAAAAAGTTTGTTTTTTGCGACAGTATAATATTTATATATATCAGTTCAATAAAACTTAAACGATTTTAATATTTAAAATATCTGTGGTAAGTTTCAAGTGTATATGTAGACTTACGGAACAATTCGGTTTTGGGGTGTAGAGGAATAGCATCGAAAAAGTCAATGTGGTTTTTATTATTAGGGCCACAAGAGACTACTTGTTTAATTTGGTGACTCTGAGTCGTCTATAACAACATGAGGGAAGGTGGTGAGATATATGGAAATAATTGAACAAAGTTGATTTTTGTGTGCCTAGCTCTTGGGATCTCCGAATTCTAGACGCACAGACAGACGGCCAGAAGAACGTAGCTCAATCGTTACTCGAGATTATGATAAGAATTTTTGTATAAAGAGCCTCTTTCTGTGTCTTACATACATTACACAAATATAATATACCCTTGATCCTTTGCATACAGCGTGTTATAAAATTTTTTTATTTCAAATTCCAAATCCTTAAATCATGGTAAATATCATGAATTAAATTAAATTTAAATTATTCAGTTTAAGCACACATAAATTTATTTATAATTTATAAGCGGAAAAAATCTTATAAAAAAATAGAGTCAAACAACTCATTAAAAATTGTTTATATCTTTTATAGAGCTTTGTTAAAAGTCAGTATTATTTTTATATGCACATCTTTCTGTTCGCATTAAATAAACATAAGCAGTTATATTTTATTTTTTATTGACCAGTGAGTATTGTGAAAAAATAATTTAATAAAAACAGTTTATTAGCAGAGCTCGGTAAATATGTGTTTGTAGCTATAGACCAACCCAAGTTGGTAAATACTACGCGTATATAGTATATCTTTTGGTGAGTATCTTGACTGCTATTTAGTATCGTTCATCTTCTCAGTTCTTAACTTGTCAATCAACAAATGTCCCATCATCTGTATTGACAAAAGCTTGTGAACAAACAGCTAAAAATAGCAACTGTTACTATGTAGTAGTAGCTTCTCAGCTTTTAAAATACAAATAGTCATCACAATTGTACTTTTAAATTCTTATACAAGCATTGTGCTTATCATCATCATCATCATCGATATCATCTCGAAAGAAGTTCACATAAATATTGATGTTACTGATTTGGTGTGACACTTTCACCAAACACATTCGAACTACTCGTTTACACACTCGTATAATACAATTTAACTGAAATTCAATTAGTTTGATGTTTGAATTCAATAATTGAATTGCTCATCTTTTGTACCTCTACACCTCTCTCTAGAGCTGCGAATATTCATTCATTCGTATGAGTGTTTGTTTGCGAGTCTGTGGGTATGTGGAGAAAAACTCATTTCGATGCTGCTGTCTGTTCAATTATTTTGCACTCGAACTCGAACCTTGTGCATGTCAGAGGTTAAAATGTTTCGACCATGCTATGTATGTACGAGTATATAGTGGTTACATAGGCATACATATATACTTCACTAGTTAAATTAATAAAAATACATTGAGCGTACGATACCAAACTCAGATTCAGATTCACACTTGTAGTTGGAAATTGTGGGAAGTGACAAATGTTATACTGGATACAAATGAGGCACGAATAGTGCAGAACTTATGGTTGAATAGTTTTTAAAGGGACTTAAAATAAATTAGTACTTTCACAATATTGACTCAGCAGTTAAATATAAAGGTTCGGGTGTATCCGGATGTCACACCATTATATATTAATCTTTACTTCGGTAAACCCAAAGCGTTCTGACATAGCCTTAAAAAAACCAAACAAATTTTCTAGACCAATTTGAGCACCTAATTCAAAATCCATGATAAAAAAAAAAAATACAGCAAATCTGAGATTAGCTCCGAAATACGTTTTTTAAAAAGGTTTTTAGGTTATATCCCCTAACGTGCTGGTGGTTTTGGACCTTGAATGTGGGTTCAGCTACCTCTAAAACATGTAATACGCATGGTTTAGCCTCTGAATCTGCAAATATATTTTTTTTTTTTTGTTTATTTGTGTTATACATAACCTCAAAAGATCGCATTAAAACTCTTTTTCGAGTTCGGATACCCGAAGAAGATTTTTACATGAAAAAAATATCATAGGATTGATCTACCTGCACAAAAGCAAAAATTTGGTTATTATAATCTGCAAGTGCTAAGTTTTGATTATTTTGAAAACTTGTTTTATTACTAATGTTATTTTACCAACAAAATTTTTGGAGATTGCGGACCCCTTTCAAAACCTCCAATCTTTTTTTGGGGAATAAAATAAAAAATTCAAGAAACAATTAGTCGAAACATAACCCAAAAAAAAAAGTGTCGACCAATAAGGGTATGAATGTTATAAAAAATCTAGAGCCCATTTTGAGAGCTGTTTTCTAGAAACGACCTTAACACCTTAACAGAGGTTTCACTGTAGGTAAACACATGCCATGTAGGCCTGTATTATATGTGTTTACTTGTCATTTGTGGTACTATGTTGCGGCTTGAATAACCATGTGGACCGCTTACAGTCGTAACTCCTGGATCATGTCATCGCTGAGACCTATTCGTTGCTGATGTTTTTGCATTTGACCGATCCACGTATTTTTCGGTCTGCCTGCCCTACGGCCGATACCTGGAACTACGGTAAGTATTGCCTTCTTAGCGGGGTTCTCCGGCGGTCGCCTTTGAACATGGCAATACCATTCTTTATTATTCCTAAATATACTCACAATCTCAGCATTAAGACTTACATTTCTTAAAATGCTTTCATTGAGTGCACTTTTGTTTATAATCATATTAAAGCTTATAAAAAAAAAAATTTCAGCGTCTAATTTCAAATGCTCTTGTACTTAAAATCATGTAAGAATTTTCAAATTCAGAAATTCTGTCTTGAAAGCTTTGTAAAATCATGTTGTTTTTTTCTTTGCTTTATAGTTGTCTTAAATCAGGTAGAAAGTACTTTCTTGATCTTCAAGAGCATTTCTTCCTGAAACCATTGTAAATATATCCAAATAAAGAATTTCTGTTTAAAAGCCTATACGCAGAATGCGAAAAAAATTTGCACGGAATGACAAAACCATATACAAAAAATCCCATTTGAAATATCCCAATGACAAAACCATATAAAAAAAATCCCATTTGAAATATCCCATATGGGATTTTTTTTATATGGTTTTGTCATTCCGTGCGAAATTTTTTTGCATTCTGCGTATGCGCCTTAAAAAAAAATTCCTCTAATTATAAGAATATTACTTTCAATAGTAGAAAAATCGCTCATGGCAAATCGGTAATAATCGATTTCTTTTGTCGCTTTGAAGCTGTACCTTCAGTTAAGAGTTATATTGATTTTGTATAAATGTATGTAAAACTGTGAAGGAGATACTAGAAACACTCCAAAGAAAACTTCAATATGGACAAAAGTACTTGATTGATATAGACATGTACTACGTCCGTGTTAGGATAATCAAATTTGAGGTTTGGACTTCATATATGGAATGTACATGAAGATCATTGATATTATTTTTTTGTGCCATATCCATTTTGCTATCAAATAGTTTCAAAGCTCTATATTCCCTCCAAATTCGTAGCTTTAGTTTGTATGTAAAAATCTATCGATTAATACAATATTGTAATGTAACTATCGGAGATAATCGGCAAATATAACTCCAAAGGCTAAAGTTAGAGGCGTCTCCGTTGCAAGAAAATATATAGATAAGAGCGCCTGACTTAATAGAGACTTGGCTTAAAAACTTAAAGTCGTCTTGAGTCCCATGTGCAAGTAAATCGAATCCAAGTGTAGTTGTCTTTTGATATGATACATGATTGATATGATGGTACCACTCACCGATGACTTTGGTAAAAGTTGTTAAAAATCGACTCACTAAATTTTAAAGAAAGATCGTCATGAGAGTATTAATAAATTGACGTATTCTTGGACATTAATTAAATTGGAAGCCAGGAAGATTTGCTCGCATTGGATCTCACCTAACTTGAGAATCCCTATCCCAATTAGAGAAAAAAAAGTTTTCGAAAATAGGTTCAAGCGCATAAAAAAGATTCATGGATCACAATGAAGAATATTGTGGACCACTATATAACAATTTCTCAAATTCAATTGTAAAGGCCATTAAGCAGCATTGAAAAACGCGTCGAGTCAAAAATTTCAATTAGTTTTGGGAGAAAAATAAATTGTGTGACCGTGCACACATTATGTGTATTCATTTTCTAGTATTTTTTCGCGTTTGTGGTATTTGTTGCGGTTTAGCCACCAATTGTAAAAAAAAAGAACAGCACTGGCGCTCATTTTTGCCTTCTCATACAAAATTTTGTTTTGTCCTGAGTCTTTTTTCGATGCTGCGTACTAGACTTTGAACTTAAAATCAAGAAAAATTATTTTCTGATTTCCTGAAGCAAATATAAAGTCGCCCTTTAATGTGATGTTAAGAGTAGCTTAAAGTCGATGGCGGGCATAAATTATAGGGTCCTACGGTCTTTCTTCTAGGCCATAGTGTTATTTGACAAAACTAACAAATCTTTTTTCAATAACTTAAAGATACACTCGTCTCCAAATTGCAGTGTATAAAAAACAACTCTTTCGTGTATTTTAAAATTGTATTCTGGGTCAGTGACTGCACTCAATTTACGATCGTAGTATCTTTATAATCGTGTGTAAATTTTACGCCTATTATTGCAAAATATAATTTTATGCATTAGGCAGTTTGTGGCGACAATCCGAAACGGGGGCTTACAATAAATAATTTATTTTTGGCGCTGAAATTGACGTTGCATTCGGACTGCATTTGCATTTGTTTATTATATGCAATTTATACACTTGTATGTACATATACGTTTATATATATAATTATACACGTATGTGCAAGTTATATCGAACTTGACATTAATACCCGCAGTAGTTGTTGTTGTCGTTTTTTTGCTGCCGTTGTCAACCATTTTGAATACAATAATTTTCTTTATGTTTGGCCACAAAACCTTCCTAGCAGCTGCAGTTCATTAGCTAAGATATTATGTACTTATATATAAATAAATATACCATTTATCTAAAATTTCTGTGGGAATCTTAAACGACTAAACGAGTTACAGTTAGCACTGACATAAGCGTTAATTAGTTCTAATAAGTGTTTAACACACACACGAAACGTACAGTAATTTCTATTGTTTATATCTAGATATATGCACTGCAAGATACATAAGTATCTCAACTGCTACTATAACAGATCATTTTGTCTGATTGGGTCATTCATAAAATTGAGTGCAAGGTAATGAATGGTTTGCAACAACAACAATAATGATTACATGCCAGTGAACTCTGACTAATTGGGTTAAAAGCGTAAATCAAGTTAAATGCTGCTCTAAATGAATGGCCAGCATAGTACGAGCACGAGTATTGTTTGTATAACTATGGTAAGGGGGGTCTAACTATTAGAGATGACCGAGTTACGCTCGATTTTAGGAAAGAAAGGGCAGCGCATCGGTGCCACTTATAATTTCACTTAATTTTCCGTAAAAAATTTTAGCCATTTTTAGAGCATAACGTATTTTACATTTTTTTTTTTATTTTTTTTTTTTTTTGAGGGGGAAAGTACTTATATAAGGCACGCATAGTGCACAAGCAGAGCAGAGCAAAGTCAAGTGATACATAAGAAGTAGCTGGCATATACAATAGTACTTATTTACATACGATTTCCATTTGTAAAACTCGATCTTAAGCTAAGTAAACAAACTGCATGCGTTACTATGTTTATGGCTTAACAAGGTCAGCCACAGCTCCCTCCCAACATGGGTACTAATATGACTAATGTGAGTACATACTTGATTACTCACAAACAAACATTAGAAAACAAAATAGGTAAATAATTTTCTAGAAAATCGTTTGCATACTATGATATCTGTCCATAGCCAATAACTCAACCGAGTTGCCTCAAGTGCGTACAACTCAAGAGCCTAGGGTTTTGGCGATAACACGAACTCGGCCTTCACGCCCATTAAAAGGCAAAGGTGAGAGACCAGATCTTTCAAAATCTGACTTTTTTTAGCACAAATCTACTCAGAACTTGCTCTTCTACGTGCACGCTTACTCTTTATAATCTTTATCAATACTAGCGAAATTCACAACGGCAGAAACGTGAATAATTTCGCACGTTGATTTTTTTTTGTGATTTTCGAAAAGTATAAAAGTCAGTCCCGTCGAGAGGTGGAGTGGAAGGGGGGATTCCCCCGGGCCAGGAATTTTCACAGGGACCCAATGTAATTGCTGTCGTATTGTCGTGAATCAAGCTAAAGGTGTATTATAGAGGCCGGTACATTTTCCTCCCGGGCCCAGATTTTCTCTCTACGTCCCTGATTATAGTAATACATCTGAACCTCGTTTCAAGGTCCTCCCATGATCCATATCTATATTTCTTATATGGGCCTTTTTTTCGCATATCAATGAACAAAATGTTTCCTGTTTTTTGCCAGTCGCGGATGGGTTGAGAAATTCTAAAATCATTATAAGCTGCGAAAGTTAAAGGGTGAGACTGTAAGCGCCGACGTCGAGGGTAGATGTGGATCTGAGCACTTTTTTTGAAAAGCAAGCCAAGTAAGAGCTCTTTAGCCCAAATAGAATGAATTCGTGGGTACAAGATTGCCAAAAAAACAGTTGATTTTGCTATTGGGTGCCGAATATTTTAAGTTAAAGTTAAAATTCCACTTTATAGTCATTCTTATGTTAAGCACAAAACCCTACTATCTATCAACGAAATCTACAAAGAAATCCAAATGAAAGGAAACAGCTTAGACGAAGCGTAAAGGTTATTAGTTTGAAAAAATAAAGGGCTAGTCTTTGCGATTCTGTCATCTTGAAACCCTAAAACTAAAGAAAAATATAATTTATTGTCTAAATGGTAAGGATATATTCAATGTCTTAAAAGATGTAATTTTTTTTCTGAAAGGAGCTAAGAAAAGGAATCGAAAATATGATATATATATTTAATCATTGAGTTTAGCAATAGAACAAGAGAGCCTTGCATTTTTTTTTAGACTACCTTTGTGTCAAACGACTGAGTAAAACGACTCGATCAACGATGAACCAAGAAATAATATCAGATTTCATTATACTATCTATTGAAAAATTATTTTCTTTGCCCTAACGAAACCAAGCTCCGTCACTGACTTCAATCCTTTTATTTGGACTATACTAAACAGCATGCTGGAGCACTGCACACTCCTGCTGCCAAATTCTTTTTCAAAATTTGTAGATTTGTTTCTTTCTTCATATAGTAAACTTGAAATTCCACTTCCACTGGATTGAACAAGCTATAGTTTCGTATTGCAAATTTATTCAATAGATATAACAATCGAAAAACGGGTCGTGTTTTGCATTAGATTTTCGAGCAGAGATAAAAAAATAGAAAAAATATTTATGTCTTAAGCACATTGACATTGCTAATTGAATGATTTAGAAATGTATCGAGTTTTACGACTTAAGTTTCATTTTTCGAATCAATAAAAATATTTTAAATAAATATTAAAATGTGGCACAATGATTTCGTAGTAGACGTAATCCGCTGCAGTTCAAATTTCCCAAAGTTCGTCCTAAAAACGCTGTTGTGCCAGAAAAAATGTATGCTTCTTGGGAACTTATAAAAAAAAGCCATTATCATGTGGCATAACTTGAGATTGATGCATCTTTGGATATCAGTAGTAATAGTATATTCAACAAAAGAAAATAAAAAAAAGTTTTAAATTTTGTTGAAACTCAGTGAATTCTGTTATGTAAATTATTTATGTCAAATCATTTACTTATTATCCACGGATTTAAAATTAAACAAACCACAAAACAAAATATTTTTTGAAATTGAAAAAGTTCGAAGATCTCCCATTATTTTGAAGCAATGCATTTTTCAAAATAAAAGTTATTTAAGTTGTCAAATGGAAAATCGGCAGCCAATACCGGGTTTTACTTTTCTCTTGACGACACTACCAGATTGGCCGTTTGGGTGTTCCAAAACGAACCAAATCAAACAAAAGTTGTCGCCTACTTCTTCGAAAGAAAACCATCTAATTCTGTTGTAATAGCAGAGAAAGGTCAATTGTGACTAGTACTTAATCAGGCTCGCCGAAAGACAAGTGCGGACGCAGTGATAACTATCGTTGTTGCCTCAGCAAACTGCATTTTCCCAAAGAATCTGAATCCTTTTTTCCCCTTCACCTGTCTACAGCCTTGCCCCTAACCATACGTTTATCACATTTTGAGGAGCATTGAAGTTAACCCACTGCCACAGAGTATTGTCTTTCATGTCGGCATTTCCAGCTCTAATACTTCGGCTCACAAATTACAGATCTTGAAGTCTTTAAAAAGGTGATTTTAGCCGTGACACCTTCGCAGTAACGAAAAGGCGCCAAAAATGGCTTTAACCGTATACAAAATGAAGAGTACTTCAAAACATTAAAGGCAACCCTCGTTGCACTCATGAACACTCTCGTTGTTTACGTCGGCTTACAGCGCAATACCACAAATGAAAACGAATCTTTTATTAAGTTGGGCTCATATGTAAAGCTCTTGGGTCTATTATTAGGCGGCTCTCTGGTGGAAGTTGGCATTCACTGTACACTACTCTTGATGCGGATGCCAAAATAATAGAAATGATAAATTCTATGCCTGCCTTGTATGTTGCATGTGGCATGTGGCAGGTTGCACACTCATCATAATTACGCGCTGCTGCATACCAAAGCAAAGAGACACTCGAAAAAAAAAACAACTAGTTGTATTCAAGTTGTTGTTTTTTAAAAAATTATACTACACACACACGCACACACACAAAACGTCGAGTGCAGTTTGTTTTTATTTGCTACTAAAAAATGGGTCAACTATCAAAGTCAGAACTGCCGAGGGTTAAGTGTTTTTGCTGCACTCGCTTTCACTCCCGTTGTTGTTGTTGTTGTTTGTTGTTGTTTTGACCAACTTTTTATGCCGCTTGTTGACACATACAACATATATACATGTATATACATACATCTATATAAACAACTCATGTGCTGACCAGCAATTGTGCAGTGACAGCGCAACAAACTCCTGTTGGCCAATTTTGCTAATAGGTCAAGCGAAAATGTCCCCATCATCATCATCATCTTCATCACTATCGTCATCGTCAACAACAACGCCTTCACCCAAACCATCCACATCTTAAGTGCCTTCCTCTATTTGTGTTGCACTTACAGTAGCAACAACTACTACAACAACAACAACAGCAAATAAATTCTAAACAAGATTACGACTTGAAGCCAAACTCTAGACAGTAACAGAAAAATCATTTCCCAGCAGAACTTGACATGCATTCGCTCGTACTATTTGCTTTGTATAGGTACTCTTTCAGAGAGTCCTTTGAGTTGCTTCAAATTACGCTTAGCAACTTTAATAGTAATTTTTGCATCACATAGCTTAAGCTTATATACACCTGGGATGGTCAAAATATAGAAAAATACTTTTGGACTTCCCTAAAGCACGTACTCTAACATAATAGTAAAACCTATGTCATACTTTTTGCCAGCGAGCCACCTCCAAGCGTGTATAGTCCGATTAATTACTTCAAATGCGAATATTTTGAAATGGATTTTTCTTTAGTCTTAAAGCGAATATATCGAAATTTACATTCGGAAAAAGTACTATTGCTGAGAAAAAGTTCTCTCAAGATCCAGTACATCTTTCTATTAAATGAATCCTACTTTATAATCTGAAGAACTTGTTCGTGAAGGAATAACTTTTAATAAGAAACATCATTTTTTTGGAGGCTAAAAAAATTCTAAAAAGGGATTGTCTCAAAAAAATCCTAACTATATATTTTATATTGACTAGGCTTATGTTTTAAGCTTTAATATTAATATTTCCGCTTGAGTCATATAAATTGAGTGTATCTGTTTTAGTCAGTATTTAATCTAAAAAATAATAGTTTCCAAAGGTGGGTTCTTAGCAATACCAGTGTTACCAATACCAAGCCTTCAAGAGAAAAGTAAGAGCTCTGTAGTGACTATCCACTCCTTTTTCTGAAGAATTTAATCTTGGTCTGGCTGGTCATATAAGAGGTCCAGCTGTCAAGTTTGGTTATTCTATCTCATAGTCTCGAAGATCTAAGCGTTTAGACAGACAGACAGACATGTGTAAATAAATTTGTTAAATCCTCCTGGAATTCTCCAGGTGGTAACGTCTCATTCTATATCTTAAGTACATTTTCAACAAACAAACAGTTGGCAAAATAGTTCCCGGGATGTTTGCTAAAAATTGTCGGAAATCTATATACACGCGATTCTTTTCTAAGTTTAGCAGATTTGAGGGAAAAAAAATAATTTTCATTCAAATTTTTATGATTGAGATATTCATGTTTTTTCATGATTTTTCAAACATTATTATTTAAACCGTTGGGTTATCGAAAAACGTGTTCAATTCACGCAAGTGAATTTCGCAGTTTAAGACCTCACCCTGCAGGAATTCGGTGTCATATAAATGGCCTCAACTACTCTGAACGTAACTAGTTTATGAATGGTTAAAAAAAGAACTGCCGCGGTATAGGATAAAATGGTAAAAGAGAGCGCTCTCTCTGTCAAATTTCTACTGCTCCATGCTCACGCTCTCTCAGAGAGTGATTCTGTTGTTTTTTGTGAAAAGAAATGAATTTTGGGTATACATAAAAATGTATAACAACGAAAAATGCTGCTGCACAAAATATTCATTTCATGTTTTACACTGACATGTGTAAGCAAGCGCGAATTTAATTATAAAAATAAAAAATTTTTTAATTTTTATCCACAAAATTCTATGCAGTGGGTAATAATATTATTGTTATAAGAACCCATAAATTTATTATGCATCTTTTTATTTGAATAAATCTCTTATTTTTACTGCTTTCACTATCATAACTGTCAGTTGAGTTTTACTTCTTGTAATTAGTTAACTTCGCACCTTCGCAAGGACAAGCACCCTGAAAATGGTTTGCAAAAACCTAGAAACCAAGCAACTTTCAAATAGACCGTTAAGAAAAGTAGATTATGTCAAAAAGTTCAATTGTTTTGAACTTTTTGGTGAAAACAAAGCATAAAAGATGCTTCTGTTATGTATGGGCTTTGTATACATTTTAGTCAGTTGAAGCCATTTCTATTAAAGTTATAAATTTAAATTTCTTACAAAGTTTATAACTTTATGGAAATACATATTGACAAAGCTTAAATTTGAAAGCACTTCTAGTATGCAAAGGTCGCCTTTTATGTTTTGGGAGCAAAGAACAAAAGCAAGCATTTTCGATCGGTAATGATCATGTTGTCAAGGTGCTGCGAAGAAGTGCGCAAGTTTGCTTGCGCAGAAAGCTGGTTCAATAATTGTATGACAGCTATATGAAATAGTTGACCAATTTTGATGAAACTTTACACTAATGTTGTCTATAAGAAAATACAACTGAAATAATTTTTGTATTTTAAAAAATAAAAAAATATGTTCTAACATGGGTTTAATATTAGTCTTCACATTTGTGTAAAGTTTGGTTAAAATTGAACCACTATTACATATAGCTGCCATACAAAATTGAACCTGCGCTCTCTGTTTCGGCAAGGAATAGCGTAATCTTCTTATTAGGGATCATAAGTAATGCTTATAAAGTTTCTTAAATATTTTCCATGAAAATCAATACTCAATGCAGCAATTCTTAAAACACTTTTGATAATCCCACATAAAGCTCCACCGCGCACATTTCGAATGCAATAGCATGCGCATCATCAGGCTTTAAAAATCATTGCCCTCAACATTTGTTTTTGATGTGCGGAAATATAAAAAAACCATGGGGTGCCAAATACGGGTTTTACTGCGGATGACCCATTACTTTGCCGTTTTGGATACTCAAAAAGTCTATAGAGCCCTCTTTGTATGATGCTTTTTTGACAATTCATTCCTACAGAGTTCATCGAACACTTATAGCAAATAATGTTTATGTGTCAATAAAAATTGAGCCCTATGCTTCACAAGGAGAAGAAGACTACAGTAAGTAAGTATAATAAGTATGAATTGAGTCTGGGAACGACCTGAAAAACGCATGAATTCTATCTATGCACCCTGGCTAAGATGTTTTATATCTTAAAAGTTAAAAAAAAATAAACGCATAGAAATTTTTTTGGATTTAATTAAATTTTCGTACTCAGATAGATATTTCAAAAAACAGTTCAAAAAGTTTATAGTATTTGAAGGCTTAAAAATGTCTGACTTCGCGATGCAAAGGGTGGGGTAATAGAAGAATTACCTTTTCCAAGAAATTTCTACGATTATACTTTTGTTGTCTTTTCTAATGACGCTATGTGAGTTTCTTTTGTTTTTACAATATGAAATTGAGAAGGCAAAAAAAGTAACATTAAATATTGTTTTAGTTCTTGGCATGATCAGACTAAATTATCACCTTGTTCCAAGAACACTTATAGCCCCCCATCTCACATTAATGTGGTTCTTTGAATCCATATCGCCAAGTGGTTTCGTTTAATAATTTGAATATTTATAGGTAACTAGTGCCCCAACAGACGTTGTCGTCCGAACGTTGGCTTAGACATAAACTTTGCAATAAATGATATTGGAATTGGTTTTGATGTTTAATGTACAAATTTGATATAAAATAATTTCAGACTTCCCACATAGCATTATATGCATTATAAGCATTATTATATTATTATGATTGAGAACTTATCCTTAATGACCTGGCCTAGACCCTTTATTTTTATTACTTTATAAGATTTTAAGTAGCTTAAGTAGTCAAATTCTTCAGCTGGTTTTTCAATATTTCTTCCACAATCTTTATATCATAATACTTTCACTGTTAACTTTCTATACACTTATAATATTATATAATTATTAATTAAAAAAGAAATTAGAACCTGAACTCTTAACTTCATTATATTTGACTTTAAAATATAAATATTTTAAAACCGTGAATTAAATAAATAAATAAATAATAAAAATATTTATAAAAATCTGTCAATAAGTTATCGAGTTATAATTAAAAAACCCATTTAATACAATACATAGATTTATTTTTTATATTTTTTTCTCCTTCAAGATAAAGAAAGAAAAGAAGAATTTTGAAGGTATTTTCTTTTTTGATGAAGCTTAAAATTCAATATAATAAAGTATCTCATAGTGCAACAAGCACTTTCTAAAGCTTGTACAAGATCGACAAAGTTTAAAAGTCTCCTAAGAAAGTGTATGCAAAGTTCTCAACACTTAAGTAAGAAACTCTTTCTGGTATATTTGTTTAGCTTTAGTTGTTACTAGTAAGTTAGCCATAAAGCGTAGTCTTTCAGATTCTGTAGCTGCCGCCACTTTTGCGTGCAACACACTTGCAACTAACGGCATTGGTAACTGTTGCTGCTTAGTCAGCTAACTGCAACCTAACCGGCCAACCAAGTCGGCTAGAACAGAATGCTGGCTAATAGCTGCATATATGTACACCACATAGTACATATACTAGGTATAGATTTATATGTATGTATGTATATAAATCAACGGTGAAATTTTTGCCATTAGCCGGGAATTAACGACAAAAAAGCGCTAGTTGCAGTGCCAAAAACTTAAAACATGGCGGCCAAACCAAGACGCCTTAATGGCAACCAAGGCACTAAATTTTCTTTCAAGGCGACTGGATGCCCCAAGCAATATATGTATGCATGTATACATATATAGTACAAACTACTACTACAGACTGTACATATGTAATACTATACATATGTGCGTATGTTTGCTATTAACAAGAGTTTGGCCGAAGAATTGAAGAATTGTTGCAAAGTAGGCCAACTACCGCCAATTGCTGGTAAATAGACAATGAATGGGGTCCTACCATTACTCATTTTTAAGAGAATTCATTTGAGTGGACTCTAATATTTTCCGTTGTACTAAAAACTGCAAGTCCCGTTAGGGATGCATAAAGCAAATGGAAAAAAAACTAATAACAAAAGAGTTTAAAACTCTGTGGAGATATTTCCGCCATTTTTTTGTAAGCAAAACGCAATAGACATAAATTTAGAGCGTACATAAATAAGGCTTGGGATCCAGGATTTGCTTTACTCGTAGGGGCTCTCTTTGAGCACTGGTTAGAGTGTAAAGAGTTCGAGGGTTCTGTTGGTATAGAAGAGAGTGAGAGTATGTTCGGCAGCTTGTTATGAGTTAGTCTTGTACTGTGGCATTGTAGTGTAATCTAGTATATAGAAGATATATTCCCTTAGAAGATAGGAACTCTGTTCGACCACTGGTTAGGGTTGAACTTTTAACGCTTACAGATATAGCTACAGTACAAGAGATGTTTTACCAAAGAAGAGAGTAACTCTGTATATGTATGTAGCTTCATCTAGGAGTGCTCCATTGATTCTAAGGGGTTATGTGATTCAAGAATGTGCGTTAGAAGATAGGAACTCCGTCTGGCCGCTTTTTAGGGGTTAACCCTACACCCATACTCAAGCATGCATATATAGCTGCTATCCATCCAAATGTGCTGTTACCTTAATAGATAGGAACTCGGTTCGACCACTTGTTAGGGGTTAACCTTTCGCCCACACTCACACACATGTAGATGCACCAACTAGCTGCCAATTTGCATTTTAATTGAGCGCTCACACACTCGCTTTTGCTCTTTACCGCACTCTTTACACTGTTGCGTCCACTTTTTGCAGCTTCCCTCTTGACCAGGAGCGGATTCAGAAAACAATTTCGGTGTGGGGTACAAATGTTATAGACAGTATGATTACTGACTGACTGTGTATATATATACCTAAGTGTTTTAGAGAACAAAGCGTCAAATTTCTAACTTTAAAAAAGAGTCGTTGTTATGCCAGCAGTGTACTAGATATTATTTTTAAAGCTGACAATTTATGGCTTTTGTGAGTAGAACCTTTCAATTTAAATTTATTGCATCTTCATTTGGTATTCAAGGCTTATGCTATTAATATATATTAGTATATTATTTCTTAAGAAATCAAGCCTAGTGGTCTTTTTCTGCTTGGTTATATATATGGGGTAAATTATTGTTATATAACTAAATGCTTATTATTAATTTTAAGGAAAAATTAAGAAAGGAAAAAAAAACACATACTGTTTGAGTTGCAGCCTTAAATCTTTTTAAATTTTGTTAATATGTATTTACTTGTCAGTGCTCTTGGTAAAAAAAAAACAACTGTTCACAAATTAGACAAAATACAGGCTAGAAAATACAAGCAGTTGAGCTACTACTATAGCAACCAGCTCTTGTATGGTTAGTGCTCAGCTGGTTTAATAAACAGCTGTTTAAGCAAAGAATTTCAGAATAACCTTTTTAATTGCATTATTTTCTTGAAACAAAAACTATTAAGTAAGTGACATATTTTAATACAGTTTATTTATAAAACTAAAAAAGTTCCAACAAAGTGCACAAAATAACAGTCACAGATAATATAAAGAAAAATCAACTTCGACAAGATTAGACATTTCAAAATCTGCTGATAAAAATAATACCGGGCCCTACTAAGCGTCGCCCAAAACCCTTCTTGCACTGAATCCGCCACTGTTTGTAGTAATTGTACAAATGCATTTGATTTGCAATTGTGCAAAAAAAAGTAAAGAAAAACGAAAAGTTGAGCAACTTAAATTGAAAACTGGTGGGCGTATGGCGCTATTAAGTGAACTTTCATGACATTGATATTATCATCATCAGCATCAGCGTCATCATCATCATTATTACAAGCAGCATACTGTGCGCTTAAATCAATAGGTTTCACCTTCAGCTGGGCACCTTAACAAATGTTGGTCATATGCTTCAAAGGGGGTAATCCCCTAGCTGCTGCTGGCCCACGTGCCTAAATGACTCTTAAGATACCAGTTGTCTGCGTATTACGAGTAACTAGTTTTTTTTCGAAAAAAAAAAAAAAAAAACGCAGGCACACTCACAACACTGCTATTTTTTTTTTTAAACTTTAGTATATTTTAAGATTTGATTTGTTTGTTTTTGTTTTTCTTGCGCATTTGCAAACTAAGCTTAAAACCGGTTTGTGTTCATATGGATGTTGCTATATAATCCAACTTGTGTATAGTCACGTATGCTAATTGATTCTTGTTTTGCACACTACCTGGGCTTTGTAATATTAGTTTAAAAAAAAAAAAAAATCAAAAAAATCGTTAAATTTTGTTTCAACAATACAACTAACTTTAGACCAAACACATAGATACATATTCGTAGACTGTAGCTGACGCTTTCTTTTCATTTCACTTATTTTTTTCTTCTTTGGTTGCGTTTTAAGTGCTTTGTGCCAAATTAAAGTTCAACGGAACAGTGCCTTAGTGGCATGTGGCAAGCAGCTTTGGGCCACAATGGGTTAAAGCTGCGTTAATATTGCAACGACTCAAAAAAAATAAATAAACCAACGGTTGGTCGGGTCTTTGTTTTTTTTTTTGCCTTATAACTGTATTTCAATGACAATGAGGTCGCCGCTGAGGTCTGTCAACTGGCGTAGTCTTTTGTTTTGTTTTCAATATTAAAATCTTCTCTTATTATTCACTTTATTGTTTCAGACGAAAGAACTTCCGCCTACAGCTGTTTGAGCCTAGTCTGTGCTCATATTTTTTATTTTTTTTTGCCAACTTCTTGATTCATGACAAACTTCTGGCCAGAAAGTAATTAAGTTGGCAAAGGTAATTCTATATGCATAATAAGCACATTGATAAGGTTTTCTGCCCATCGACTGAAGCATCAGCAACATGTGCGGTCAAATACGGCCAAAACGAACTTCTCTCGACATTCCAACCGGTTTGCCAATCATATTTTCAACCGAAAAAATAAATAACCTATAACAGGCCCACAGTGGTGCAAAAACATTTTGAAATCAGCTAATACAAATACTAAGACATATATTTTTAAAATGGGGTAAAAGTAGAGTTAAGAACGCCATTGCAATTTTTTGTAAACATATTTGATAACAAAGTTTGTGACTCGCATGTACCGAAAGAGAAGATAGCTTCCCACACGGCTCCCCATACAACTATTAAGGCATTTTAACTAAAGTATATTATAAAAGCTGTTATTGTGGTGTTGTAGAAGTACCACCGATATGGCCTAGTGTCGCCTATTGCATGAATTTCAATTTTGCAGATTAAATATAATAACATATAAGTATTATGCGTAAAATCTTTTTAAGGACGAGCCACCATTCAAAACTTTACAAACAAAATCGCCGGTAAGATACGTGCCTTGAAACGTTCCTATTGGATCTTCGGCTGGACGATTGTTCTGGTGAACATTTTCTGAATATTATATTTCGCATATAAATGTCATCGATGGGGCTTCAAAATAAAGAAGCCTACTTGGTCTAATTATTTTCAACTTTCAAAAATAAAATTTGTTTTTATCTATGGAAACTTCGAATGCTAGGAAAAAGTTTCCTTGTCAACAGGCCTGCGTAAGGAGCTATCAGCTATTATAGTTCTGACGAGTAACACATTCTATTAAATTCATTGTTCCACCCCACTTTTTTTTTAACTTTTAGAGACATGCAATATCTTTGTTATCACGCGAATATTTCGATTTAAAAAAAAAATTTCTTAAATTTCGTTGTGGTAACCTGATGACTCCCTCACCGGGTAGGTTTCAAAGTTCATTTTTGATCTATCCATTTGATTAAAATATGTACATATGTAAAAAAAGTTTGGGCTCTTAAAAATTTCACTTTTTACCTCAAGAAAAGAAAATTAATAATAAATTGACTTTAAAGATGTCACTTTAATTGGAAATAACTCCGGACAGGCGAAAAAGGGGGACAAGCGATAAAACCAAATTTTTTCAGTTAATTATATGTGCCAAATTTCATAGTTCTACGTTGTAGGAATTAATTAGGCACACCGACAAAAACCCAAAAACGTCGGATCAAAATAAAATTAACAATAAAATAAATAATTACAGCTTCCAATACGTGACTTCATACAGTCTTAATGCAGTTAATAGCTCGACTAGATCGGGGGTGCTGCCCTAACCTGCCGTGCTTTGTAAGAAATAAAAAATAAATATGAACTTTATACTTATATAGTATATAATAGACTATAATAAAGTAAAATATACCGCAAACTAACTAAAAGCGGCAGCAGCCTACTACATGATTTGGTGAAGCTAGAGTTGCTTATTGGAAAGGGGATTTGAAAATAATACGTTTGCCTATATCATGAAGTTTATCGGTTCTTTATAATTTGCAGAATTTATTACTGTGCCAAGTTTTGACAAAATGATTTTATAATGCGAATAATCTCTTATCTCTAGTTCTCACGATCTCCGAAAATCTGCGAGCACATTCAATAGTCGAACACAGTTTAAACATTATCCAAGGTAATGGTATGCCGCGATTTTACTGACTGCACAAATCTATAATACTCTTGACCCTATTTGTTACAGGGTATTATAAGCTTTCATAGTATATACATATATAATAAATTATGTACTAAAGTGTAACGGCAACTAACCGAAAGAGACAGCAGCACTCTGCACCATGGCCAAGCTGGCTGCGAGCAGTGTTAACGAAGCCCAAAAAATAGCATTGCTGGAGGAGATTGAGGAGCTCGAAGAGCTATAGGTGCTGCCGCTGCCGATCCCGACGCCGCGTCGACGTAGACGTGAGCAGCTGACGCAAATGTGCACAGCAGCCGCCATATTTGGTTTAGACGACTAATGTTTCGGTTGCTTTTGTAACGTATTGAAACGGCTTTTAGCGCCGATGATTGTGTTTATTTTTTCTCAGTTATACGCGTTTGTTTTGTATTTGTTTTATTTTTTGTTTTATCTGAGTGTATGTATTTGGAGCGTGTATATTGTATTACTTTTTATACGACATAAAAGAAAACAGTTGGCTTTTTAATTGAAATTGCATAATGCCAACGCGATATGTACTCAATTACAGTTAGCTGCTCCAGTTACTCACGCACACACTACATGCACAAACATATATGTATAAATACAGTTGCACTTTTTGCACACATTTAACATAAAAACGAAAAAAGTTCACTTATGTACAAACATGTATGTATATATATAACTGCACTCTGCATTTAAGCGTTAACAAACACTAAGCCGAGCTTTGCGGCTCCGCTTTAAACAACGTTATATGAGCGCGCCTACGCTTCGCTTTGGTCGTTAACCGACGCTAACTCGTGCGCTTTTCGACTTGTTGCTTCAAACGATCAAAACGAAATGAGCGGCGTTTGTCAGCCGAACAAACGACTAGGCATCGGCAACGCAAAGCGCTCAAAAGTTGTTGCTGGCTTGAAAATTGAGCTCGTGCTGCGCACTCTCAGCTTAGCAAGTAAATAAAAGAGCAGGCGCATTGCACAGCTCTATTATTCGGTTGAGCAGAGGCATCTAGCTAGTGACGTCACATTTTAGAAAATTTTCTACGCGCTTTGCTTGGTGGTGGTAAGCCAGTAATAGTTGCCAATAAAAGCACAAAAGGTTTCTATTATTGCACATTTTATAAACAGTTTGGGAGTTTATGCTTATTTCTTATACGTCAAAATAGAGTAAAAACTTAAATTAAAACAATGTCCGTACTTAGTAAATTCTCTTGGCATTGGCTTAAAAAATACGAATCAGCACGGTAGGTTAAGTTGTATTTCTAATTATAATATTTATTTTAGTCTGACAGATTATCTTATATGTTATGTAAAAATGATATATTATTGAAAAATATTATTTTGTTCACTTATTTTATTTAGTTAATAAAACGTACTTACTTTTTATTCATTTATTTTATAGAAGCGATGCTTAAGTGTCAATACACATTTGCTATTTTTCTGTTATAATACGTAAGCTTCAAATAATACTTCCTACCTTGCATTTATTATTGTATAAACAATTCCTTACTGAAGCGACGTATATACATATGTTTATTCCTTCAAGTAAATAGTGTTTCTGGGCAGTTCGGACTTTATGTTAGCCGTTTACAACCTGGCGTTTCATCTTCTGGAAACATTTTATTTAGCTTGAGAAGTGGCTAGCACTAAAATTAGGTCAAGTGCTGCCCCACGGACAGTATGGAGTGGTATTTCGGGTCTAGTCCAAAGATTATTATATGGTCATGTAGATAATTCCACTTTTTCATTAGTGATTATCAAATTTTGTATACATATATTTCCATCATTTTAGTTCTATGGATTTCTGCAAGTAATTTTTAAAAATACTTATAATAATAAGAAAATATAAATACATATGTGTACAAAAATTAGTAAAAACAAGAAAAACATTAATGTCTTCATCTTTCAGGCTAATTATTAATAGAACAAAATAAGAAAAGCTGTAAAAATAATGCCATAAAGTTTGACATTTTTAAAATCACTTGTTTCTTAACATATTATTTTTCGGCCACAGTTGACAATTCTGTGGAAATTCCCATATGTTGTTTAACTTGCAAATTTAAATTTATTAGATATTCTAATTTCAAGTAGTAATATAAATATATGGGTCATTCTCTGTCAAGCAGCGACCCCCTGCTCACACTTAAATTTTTAAGATAAATTTAAATGAAAGGCTGATTTAAACTACGGTAACATGTATTTTTTTGGGTCATTCTTTTCTCACTCCAGAATTGATTGGTCAACAACATACAAATGGACAAACAAAATAAATAGAAGTTTTTCTTGGCAAGTGCTTTTACTCTTTAAATGAAAAAAAGGCTAAAATACTAAAGCAAATATTGATCATGTGCACAGAAAGCATGGTAGAATTATACAAGGTATGCTATTCACTGCACTGAAACCTTATTTTTAGTTTGAGCGAAAAAGTGAGAGAGCGAAACCACCCCCATGGCTGCTGTTGTGCGTAGGCAAGCATATTTAAAATTTTTTTTTTGTGCTGACGGTTGCAACTAGACTGGCTTATTTTTTACCGCTGCACAAAATTACGGTAAATGCTAAAAAACTATGCGCGGAAACAACCTTTCTCGTGTAAAATATCAACGAAACTAAAATAAGGGTTGAGTTGCGAAAATTTTTCGGGAATAGCATACCTTGTTTATTCTACCATGCACAGAAAGTAAGACCAGGTGCACACGTAATGGCGCCACCTAATTTCTTTGCTACATAGCTGAGAGCATGTGGAGCTTGGCGCTCTTTACTTAGCTCCAAGCTCTTAAATGTTGTTTACATTTACCGCAATGCGTGCAATGAACAACATCAAAAGATAAAACAAGAAGCAGTGGAAGAAGAAGCAGAAAATCAAGCGTAAAGTAATATTACAAGGCGGTTGGTTGACAAAGCAACAGACCCAACAGAGGCAACAATAATAAAAATAAAAACAAACTGAAGGAGAAATCTTTTTTTTCTCGTCTTGTTTCTGTCGCTGCAGTGATCAATATTCTCTGAGTCATTGGCTTAAGGCGTCCAATGAATTTTGCATTTTATTTGTATAATTTGTTTTTGTTGCTTCTGTATGTATTTGTTGTTGTTTTGGTTGTTGCTTTATTGTATCCCATGTGGCAACCCAATTCTGAAACGAGTCCGCGGGAGCAGCAGGCAAAAAACCATTTGCATTGACAGCAGTTAAAATAATTTAAAACAGAAAAACATGAAGGTAAAAGGCAAAGCTGAGTTGTTAGAATACCAAAAATAAAAAAAAGTAAAACAGATAAAAAGTCCAAGGCAACATGTTTCTTTATGTACGTAAATATAAAGGGTCATCAATCTTGGTTTTTTTTTTTTAAATGCAAAAAAAAAACACAAAAATTTCAAATGAATCGGAAAATCTTTATTATCAATAGAAAGAACCATTCTTGCCATTCACTTTTTAAAGATAATCCTCTTCAAATGTTTGCCGTAGCTCGTCCATGCGGAATTTTCGATGACGCGTTCGAGCAAAATCGGCGGTATCTCGCGAATAGCACGGGGATGCTTCAATCGTAGCTGGCTTATCCACAAACACTTTAGACTTCACGTAGCTCCAAAGGAAAAATTCCAACGGTGTGATATCACACGAGCTTGGTGGGCAATTCAGCGGTCCGGAGCGTGAAATTAATTGTTCACCGAACTGGTTCCATAAAATGGACTAAGCGCGCGAAAAACAGAACGCGAATTTCCGTAATACATATAATTGTACGATAGAAACTGGCGAACGAAATGACAATGAAAACTGAATAAAAAACACATAGCAACTTAACAGTACTCACGCGTGATTTATTAAAAAACCGTATTGAAAAAAAAACCTCAAGATTGATGATCCCTTATATATTTATGTGCATATGTAAAAATATGTATGTATGTCAGTGGCGCAGCAGGAATGATCTAATCAATTACCTTAAGAAAAGCAATCTGATAAAGTCGAGGCGTTGCCCGGCAATGGGATACTCCTATGCGTTAGACATGGGTACCAGAAAGGAAATTCGACGACTTAGAAAAAAAATAAAAAATAAATAAATGTAAGTTCAATGGTACTTCTATTGTTTAGTTACGACTAATCTATTTTTAAGCGTCAGAGGAACACGAGTAGGTAGTCGATTTTGTAGAAATTTGTCTTTGCCTTGAGGCGATAGATACAATATCATCTTCTGATACTAAAGAATCTTCCAGAAACAATGACAAACTGTAAGTTATATTATTCACATGTCAGCAATTTTTTAGAGCTTTAAATGTTTTGCAGCACTGATTTAAGTGGTCTAGATTAAAAGCTAATTTCTAATTAAAAACTATTTTTGAAAAGTTTTCAGAGCGTTAATAGCTTTTAAGACCTTATTTACAAACTAGTATTTTTTATTGTTCAGCACTTAAAATTAAATTAAAATAATTTAAAAATGTGCCAAATTTCTGAAAATTATAATGAATACAAGACTCGAGGGAATTTCAGAATCAAAAAAAAATTCCACTCTTTCCCGATTTTATTTGTGCACTTTTAAGCCGATAAATCGAAAGCTTTAAAACTTTCCTTTTTGGTATTAAGTTCCTCTGTATGCTTCATACTTTTCAAAATTATATTAGTATTTAAAATGAAACCTTTCCGTGCAGCTCAAAGAAATTTATCACCTGCATAAAGTTTTGTATAAATATTTTAAGCATTGTATGCTCAATGTAAAGATATAGGTGGGAAAAAAAAAAAAACGCTTCGTTGTTTATTCGGCTCACATGAGCATCCTTACCAAACTTGATAACTTTAGCTTATATATCAGAAAAAACTCTGGAAATTTTTTGCAGTTTCTTAGTTTATTAGGACGTCGTATGGATAACACGCACATTTTGCTTAAAATTGAAAAAAACATATAATTTTCGACGAAATACTTAAGGAATTTATTTCACCCCTATTTAAAAAATGTGACTACGCCATTGCGTAGTACATTTGTACATATATACTCAACATGATTTCAAAGAAAGAGCATCAAGTAAATACAAATAAAGTAAAGTCCGTTATTTGGTATGTACATATGTGTGTGTGTGAACGACAATCAAGTAAAAGGAGCAGCAAGGAAGAAACTCCTTGCAATTGTGTTCGCCACTATGCGGTTCTTGCACTAAAAGAAAACTTTAGTTCTAAGGTTAAAAACAAAATTTCAAAATTATTTGCCATTCTAAACTTATAGTAAAAACTGTAATATTAGCCAAATAAGAAATTAATAAATATTTTTAAAAATAAAAATACGTACATTTAATGGTCTGGTGAACTATGATTGTAGCAAAGAATAACTGAGCTTATATACTTAAAACAAAGGACAGGAATTTTTTAAAGTTTTCCTCTAGTTACATTTAATTTTTTATTTAAGTTTAAGGCAAACCGATGTTTTTTAATTTATATTAATTTATGTTATGTAGTTAAACCATTTTTTTCATAACATGCTAAATACTGAATATGTTGTTAGCATAATATTGCAAATGATTTTTTCAAAAATATAAAATTTCCTTCACTTAAAAACAAGCATTGCAAAAATTATTATTTAAATTATACAAAGCTTTTTAACAGATATATAGGTAGTTCTTCGTGAGTTTGGATAGTACGTACTCCAATAAAAAAATTGTCAGTGCTGGAGTACCTCAGGGATGTTTTCTCGGCCCTATTTTGTACAATAAATACACTCACGACACTCCATTACTTGAAAATTGCAATATGTACTCTAATTTTTGCGGATGACACGCTCTTTATACTACTGGTGATGCATGCACGGATATTCATAGCATACTATAATACAAAATTCATTGGACTCCATTTCATCATATTTTTACAAGTGGAAAAATAAAATTAACCCAACAAAAACAAAAGTGATATTTTTTTAACAGAAACAAGAAAATTTAATCTAAAAATCAATGAAAATCAAAACCTTATAAATATTTTCCAGTAAATTTACACTCTTTTTTTTTTCTTTGGACTAAAATTTCGTGTTCACTTTCCTTTGGCTATATAACAATAATACACTTAAAATAATTATTCATACTATACCATTCTATGATCCAGCTGAAAAGATTCATTCTAAAGACCTGTACGCAGCATGCAAAATTTACGATCTTGAATTCTTGTACATTATTTTTGGTGGCATGACTTAACGCCAGAAACGATATCTGGCCTTATGACCGTTTCTAACACGGACTTAAAGCCAGATATCGTTTCTGGCGTTAAGTCCGTTTACGAAACGGCCATAACGCCAGAACTTCAACAGGTCATATCGCCGTAAAATCTATTGGTGCTCGAAACAAAAAAATAAAACAGTAAGATGTAATATTATGCAATCCGTTTAATATTAAATAAATTATAAATTAAAAATCATACACATCTTGGAGGTTTGACCATATTTGCAAATTTAATTCTTTTATTGTTTAATCGTGTCGCTTATCGACACCAATATCGTAATAATAACTAATCAATGGAACATTAAAAAACTTATAATTTACCAAAGGCGAAAATTCAAACTAATGTTTAAGACACGTGCAAATTGTTTGCCGTTTTGTTAATTATTTATTTTATTATTGTTGCCTAGGGATTATGCAACGCAAAGATTTTATTTAATTATGTTAATATCGATACATTCTCACGCGTACTTATCGATAAAAGAACTTCCTGTGTTAAGTAACTTATGTATTTGTGTTGTCCAACGCAAGAAATCAGTCTCTGCGCCTATGCAGATGCCTTCAATTTAATAATAAAAATTTCGAAGGAAAAATACTTAAATATAAATTTGGACCACGTATTTAACGAAATTGATCAGTGGTGCTCCTACTCAGGAGCAATACTATCAATTGCAATTGTACCGTCTCTACAGGAACATTAAATATAAATGAAACAAAAATATTAAAAATATTAGGAATTACCTTGAAACATAATTATAAATGGAATGAACACATTGACAACTAAATCTATCCCTCACTAAAACATTAAATATTATAAAATGTCTCTCCAGAACCAAATTTTCGTGTAGCACGCACACCTTAATTTCGGTAGTGAAGGCAATCCTAATTTCCAGCGGTGAGCACGAAAAATAACGGAAAGAGCCCTACAACAACATCAAGAAAAAAAGTCCAGTTACGGTCCCACAAGAGATCCTCGAGTAGGGCCATAAAACTCGCACACTGTGTATATTTTGTTTTCTTAAAACTGTCGGCTTTCTGCACGTGCGTCTGGCTGGCGCCACTTGCAAGACATAACGGAAAGAGCACTCGGAGCAAAAAGAGCCAAGGCGTGCCCACCACTGCTAATTTCCAAACTACTATTTGGTTTACCTTATATGCAGAGGTGGGCACGAAAAATAACGGAAAGAGCACTACAACAACATCAAGAAAAAAGGTCGAAAAAAGGATGCTCGAGTAGGGCCATAAAAATCGCACACTGTGTGTATTTTGTTTTTGTAATATTCTGCGAGTCGAGCGAAGGCACACATTGTGTGTATTTTGTTTTTGTAAGTTGCTGCGAGTCGAGCGAAGGCACACATTGTGTGTATTTTGTTTTTGTAAACTCGGCGCGTCGCCGACGATCTGCTTGTGCGTGTACACTGACAAAATTTTGCAACACATTCAAAGAAACAGAAAAGTCATATGAGTTTATATGACAATTTTAATTTACCAAAAAAATTACTGGGTCTTACAGTTGCCAAATTAACTATATTTCTGTGCTCAGTGTACTTGTGCGAATTTTTCGTCCGCGAGCACCAATAAAAACTACCGTTACGGTCTAAAAAGGGATGCTCGAGTAGGGCCATAAAACTCGCACACTGTGTGTATTTTGTTTTTGTAATATTCTGCGAGTCGAGCGAAGGCACACATTCAGGCGTGCTCCGGTATCCGAATCAGAATAATTTATGCGGATTCGTTTTGAATCCGAATGTTTGATGCTCCCATTTCCACCAATCCGAATTTTTTATGTGCTTTGAAACCGACTGCTTTGTTGCAAGTGGAATGAAACCGAATCGTCAAAATAGTATTAAAAAAGCACAAATTTTATATTGAAGTAATTTTTTATAAATGCCTTGATATTCTTAGATTCTATTTATGCTAACTTTAATTTGCATATTAGCTGCTAACTATTTTAAATAATTTGTTTCATGACACAACCCAAAAACAGCATACACAAGCCAAAACGAATTTTCGTTTTGTTTGTGCATGTGTGTGTATCAAACATGTACACATGGCCGATAAATGCGACAGGGTTCACGCGTTACACAAATAAAATTTCCCTTGTAACAAAAATATTTATTTCGTGTTTAAATTTAATAAACATTGCTGCTAAATTAATATTTTTGTGAAATTTTATTTAAAAAATAAAATAATAAATAACTAGCTGCTATATAAAATGAAAATTAAATGTAAACAACATTTACTAATGAAAAGGTGCAAAACTACGGCAGCCATGTCAGCTGTTTTGTATCAAACAAAAAACTTTTCGCGCCAACAAACACAATGTAACTACATATATAATCAAAAGAATTTAATGCTAAAAAATATATATTGATTGCAAGGGAAAACAAAAAGGACATGATTCTTCCATTATTTAACGCCTTATTTTAGCTTCAAAACAAGCAATCGAGAAAATAAATGGAAATTTTGCAATATTTACAATTTTTAACAAAAGGCAGTCCGCTGGTTACACCACAACATATGTGAATTTATCGATAAAAACGAGGGAAATATTCTAATGTATCGAAAATAAAAAAGGAAATTATCGACAAAAAATTCTGATTCCGGAGCACGCAAATCCGAATCCGAATAAAATTGTTCGGATTGAATTTTTCTGATTCCGGAGCACGCCTGATTGTGTGTATTTTGTTTTTGTAAGTTGCTGCGAGTCGAGCGAAGGCACACATTGTGTGTATTTTGTTTTTGTAAACTCGGCGCGTCGCCGACGATCTGCTTGTGCGTGTACACTGACAAAATTTTGCAACACATTCAAAGAAACAGAAAAGTCATATGAGTTTATATGACAATTTTAATTTACCAAAAAAATTACTGGGTCTTACAGTTGCCAAATTAACTATATTTCTGTGCTCAGTGTACTTGTGCGAATTTTTCGTCGCGAGCACCAATAAAAACTACCGTTACGGTCTAAAAAGGTCGAAAAAAGGATGCTCGAGTAGGGCCATAAAAGCGCACACTGTGTGTATTTTGTTTTTGTAACATTCTCGGTTTTTTGCGTGTGCGTCTGGCAGGCGCCACTTACAAGACCTAACGGAAAGAGCACTCGGTGCAAAAATGTCCAAGGCGTTTTTTGTACTGAGTGCTCTTTCCGTTATGTCTTTTCTGTGGCGAAAGATAGGCGCACAAGCAAAAAGTGCTCTTTCCGTTATTTTTCGTGCCCACCTCTGCTTATATGGGTACGCAGCCAACTCTACCTTAAAAAAACTAAACACTTCTTTATACTCCGTTGTGAGATGTGCCCTCCAATTCACACAATTTTAAAAACACATAAATTCAAAAATAGTAAACAATCTGTGCACCCATCCGCAATAGAGCGTATTATAAATCTTAACCAAAACTAAAGCACCTTCATTACACCGCACAAAAGAACTTTAGTAAATAACTCCCCCCATGGGCATTTAACCAGTGCTTAATCAACACAGCACGAAGAATTCATGATAAGTCCAAAACTTCTCCACTAGTGTACCAAATCAAATCCAAATATAAATCCAGAAATCATCGCAATCTTTGAAGCCATAGAACCCCTTAAAACTCATCCCGGTAAATTTTTAATCTGCTCAGACTCACTTTTATCCTTAGATGCAATCAACAATACATCAGACAACATATCATACTACCCTTCCATTATTAGAAACCTACTTACAACATACCACACAAAATTTAAACTAGAGTGGCTTTTAGGTCATATAGGCATAACAGGTAATGAATTTGCTGATATGGCAGCAAACATGACAAAAAATTTCCCGCTCATTGTCTCAACCAATCTGAACCTATCCGATACCCGAAAATATACTAAAAATGTATATAACACCAAGAAAAACTGAAAACTTCTTCAAAAAATCAAACTGGTATAAAATCAATAATAAATCAAAAACGAATATTACACAAATTTTATCAGAATTCTCAAAAAAACTCTACTAAAACATTACAACACTATTACTAAAACACTCTACACTAAACTCACTCAATCCCACTAGATGAAACCTAATTCACCTCCTCCAACATGCCTTTCTGTAATTTAAACCCACTAAAATTAAAACATATATTAATCGATTGTCCAATTCATCAAAACTCCAACTCCACTTATAATGTGTAATTGACTTAATTCTGCACAAAAAACAAACAACAACCTGTTTTTACTTGTGTTAATAAAATTTCATTATTTTAAATTTGGCGCTTATTTTTTTTAGCAAGTGTATGTATGGTAACTCGTTGCTCGTTGAAATGACATTTCGAGTCATTTATTTTAATGTTTAACTAGAACACTTTAAGCGGTCATAACGCCAGAATTTTTTTTCTGGCGTTACGTCCCTTAAGCAAATGGACTTAACGCCAGAAACGATATCTGGCTTTAAGTCCGTGTTAGAAACGGTCCAGATATCGTTTCTGGCGTTAAGTCTTCTGGCGTTAAGTCATGCCACCATTATTTTTAGCGTAATAACCAGTGTGTGCAAATTAAGGAAAAGAGGTATTTTTTGTCGAATTCTGGTCTTTTTTGTGGTATTCATCGATATTTATTTTCGATATGTTGGGTTGAAATTGCAAACAGTCACACTGCAATCAGCTGTTTTTGATTTACAAAAAATAGGCACGCACAATTTGCAATGGATTGCTACGAACAAATATTGTTCACATTGCTTTATATAAATAATGCGAATATGACTGGCTGCCTTCCTAATTGCAAAAGGTTGGCTGCAAAAAAAAACAAAAAGAAGGGGGACGGCGCAGAAACAGGAGTATCTGGGTAAACCCTTATTTAACCGTCAGAGCCTAAACTGTAAGATTTTTAAAGATGTATGTATTTTGTATTGGACTAATATTACAACACAATTGTGCACATTTCTTGTTCTATTTAAAGTTTGAGGCCAAAAACAAAACAGCTGTTGTGAGTGTTACCACATCTAGTGAAGTAGTGGAGCCATCTAACGTTAAGCATTTTTAAAATGATAAGACAACACTGTTTTGTTTTGCTATCTGCGTCCACTTGTAAAAAATTTTGGATCGTGATTTTTCGACAATTTTTTTTTTTATATGAAGTTTTTCCTTCCGTTCGTAAGTTTTGCATGCTGCGTACGGGCCTTGACTCTGTAAATTTAAGCAAAATTTAAAAATCATAAAAAAAAGCAAACTTACTAACTAAATAAATTAAAAAAAATGTAGTTTCCTCAAAATTTAATAAATAAACATAAGACTTTGTTTTTAAAACATAACCAATAAACGTTAAACTTTGTTTTAAAACCTTTTAAAATTGGTTTAGTTCATTTAAAACTAAAATTTAAATTCTTGTAGTTAAAAATAAACATAAAAATAGTTTTAAAACTGTTCTGTAATATAAAATAAATGCCTTAAACCAGTTTTAAAAAGAAATTGAGAAATACGAAGAAAAAAATTGAAGACTTTTGAAGAAAAGGAAAAGTTATAAAAATACATTGTTTAGAGAGCTTTATTTATATTTAAAACTTAAAAATACAAAGTATTTGGTTTTTATTAATTAAATTTAAAGTAAAAGCAAGAAAATACTTCATCATAAAATTTTTATTGCACTTCATTTTTATTGAAGCAACATTTATATAAATTGTTCCAACTAAGGGCCTATACGCAGTTCGAAAAATTTCGCGCGGAATGACAAAACTTCATATAAAAAAAAAAATTCCATTTGGGATATCCCATTTGCGTAGACCCCTTAAATTAAAAGCAAAAAAAAAAAATTGGGAAAAGGAAAAGACTGGTACTTTATTTCTCTCTCTTTTTAGGCGTATAAGTAGTGTCTGGCCGGTTGAAGTAAGAGGACATCTACGATTCTATCAAATGGAGCCACTAGTAGGGTCTCCAGAAGGAGTCAAAGATCACTGATGGGATTAGCATTGATAATTTTTGTTTTTGTAGGAAATTTTAATCTTAAGCTAAGCTAAGCATTAAGTTTAAAATCTAAATCTTTCTAGAAAATTTATTTTTTAACAACAAATCGATCTTCAAGCTTTAGTATATGGGCACTTTTTTGTTACTTAACCCACTAGGCCGTTTGAATAATAGACTAAGTTACATAAAACTAAAACTTTTGACTTTTAAAGACTTCACTAAACTACCCAACAAAATTTGTCTTATAAGCCTTTTGTAACTAAATATTGACCTCAATTTTTCGAACAATTCCATTAATAATTTTAAACTAGGCCCACTACATTGTTGTAATATTTAATTTGTCATAGGAATATAGTATGTACATATAAATAATTAAAAAATGAGCGTATTTAATTAAACTCCATACAATATAAAGTTAGGAATTTAATCTTGAGCTAAGGCATATAAATGTTTTATTCATAAAGAGCATAATTATAAAGTAGAAAAGTTGATATCAATTAATGGTGAAAAGCTTAAACATTAACCTTGTAAGTCTGCCGTCATAATAAAATATATTAACACATCATTTTTTTTATTTTCTATCATTTAACAATACTTCAGAGCAATGTTTGTTATATTTTATCAAAAAGACAAAGTCTGTTAAAATTCGATTTATAAACCCAATATAAAAGTGGACTAGGCTTGATAAAAATCCACTTTTAAAATTGTTTAACCTTAACTTATTGGTCAAACGTATCTGAAGCTTTTGATATTCTTTTAAAGGAAGACTTACTATTTTAACGCTTTTTGTTGGGAACTAGAAAGTTGTGACTTTCTTTGGGGTCTTAGTATTGTAGATGACTATCTCGAATTGTCGTCTGTTAGAAGAGAATTTGAATGCTCCTGAATCTTTGAAATTTGTTCTATTTAAATTTGGCATTATATGAAGCAAACATCTACCATAAGATATCCTCTTTGAAAACAATGCGTGCTTCCAATGTGGTTTCTGAAACTGTTTTTCTAAGTTTTTGAACATTTTACGAATCTCGACATGTTATTCTCAGATTGTTTTTGATTATTCCAAGGTACGGTAACCTACCTGGTGGTTCAATTAATTTTTAAACGCCATGTGAGGATGGCTAGTTATGCGTTAGTTATAAATCCAAAAAACTTAACTTTTTAAGGACGGAAATTAGTTTCAAGATGGTTTTTTTACTAACTTTATAAGTAACAAACATTTTTGGGTGTACATATGTATCTACTACTGTGTCCAAAAAATAAGGTGACATTTGAACTTAAACTGGAGACAATAATTTCAGATTGGTAGAACTGTCTTTGTCATCCATGCCAAGTTACACGTAAAAATATTCATTAGTGTTTGTGCACGCATTGTTTTTGTAAGCTGCTAAAAGTAAATTTTTTGATTTTCACAATGTCTAAATTGAATTTTTTGGAAAAAAGGCATCGCGTTGAAGTGTCTGAAACACTGCTTTCTGACTACATAGACAAGACGTAATGCATAGTAACTGGAAATGAGACTTGGATCTATGCTTACGAACCCGAAACAACCGATCAATCGAGCAAATATCGTGCCAAAAATGAAGCAAGACCAAAAAAACCGCGCCAAAGTCGCTTAAATTTCAAGGTCACGTTGACTGTTTTCTTCGATTTTCGTGGTGTTGTGCATTATGAGTTCCTTTCGCCGGGTCAAACAGTCAACAAGGAATATTATTTGAGCGTTATGCGTCGTTTACGTAAAGCTATGCGCCAAAAGAGGCCGGAATTGTAGCGAGAAAAAATCATGGTTTTTGGACCATCACAATGCAACGCCTCACACTGCATTTGGTGACCATTTCGCCAGAAACTCAACCCATATCGTTTCATAACCACCAACAAACTCAAAAGACCGCTCCGGAAACACCGTTTTGAGTCGATAGGGGAGATTCAAGCCGCGTCGAGGAGACAGATGAGAGCCCGGAAATCGATTTTAACAACTGTTTTGAAGATTGTAAAATCCATTGGCAGGGGGGGATTACTTTGAAGGTAATGAAATTGGTTGGGACAAATAAATAAAGATTTTTCAAAATAAATGCAATGTAACCTTATTTTTTGGTCACAGTAGTAATAACAAGAATTTAATTTAAATTATATTTTTGTATTATTTTTGGAAAAAAAATTGTAAATATTCAAAAACAGTGAATTTAATTTTTTTGTTTCATTTAATAAAGGCTAATACGCAGCAGTGTAAAACCGCCTGAAAGAAATACAAATTTTTAAGGTTTTTTTTTATATGACATTTTTTTTAGCCTTAAACAACAAAACCATTTAAAATTTAATTTCTTTTAGTTTAGCTGGAGTTGAATTGGAATTGGTATAAAACACTGACTATAGGATGCTTACCTGACGCGTATTACCATACGTAAAATAGAGCAATACTTATGTAAAAAGTTTAGATATGGTTTAAGTATCGCCACTAGTTTAAAATTCTTATGTATCAGAGGATCCATATTTTTTATGATACGTTAATATGGCTAGATGTATAGGTAGACATGACTCAATAGCTACCCAAGTCAATAGTTCAAATAGAAAAAAAACGAAAAATTTTGTAAGAAAATAGATTGGCACTTGCCTCTTAGAATTAGGTTAGTAATATGGTTTTAAGTTAGCTGCTAATTAATATGAGTTCTTTGTTAACTTTGTTTCCGCTTAAAACTGTTTTAATAATCTTTGTTCACATAATTTGTTCAAAATGTTAATATTATCTAAGTAGAAAAGACTAGAATCCTAAATTCTTTATTTAATGGCTTATTAGATCTAACTATTTACATTATATCTAATTTTTGAGAATAAATAAACAAAACTAAACTAAAAAGCATTTTTACAAAAATTTGGGTGACACATTAAATAAACTAAGCGGCCGCTTACGATCGCACCTCAATTCTCTTGGATGTTCCCTGGCCGGTCATAGACCAAGAAGACGCCTGAAACGACTCCACCCATGTGATCTCAGAAGGCGTGCTTTTATATAGCAGCTGTGCATCTTATTTATATTTTATGAGGAAATGTTTAATGTCGCTAAATCTCGCTATACGTTTTTCTAGCAGATTATAAAGACCGTAGTATTTTGTAGATTCAGTCGAATATATATATAAAGGGTCATCAATCTTGAGTTTTTTTTTTTAAATACAAAAAAACAAAAATTTCAAATGAATCGGAAAGTCTTTATTATCAACAGAAAGAACCATTCTTGCCATTCACTTTTTAAAGAAAATCCCTTTCAAATGTTGGCCGCAACTGCGCCGTAGCTCGTTTATTCGGAGGTTCCAATTTTCGATAACCCGTTCGAGCGTAATCGGATAACACAGTTAATGTTGGCCTCTAATGCTTCAATCGTAGCTGGCTTATTCACAAACACTTAAGACTTCACGTAGTTAAGTAAAAGTCTAAATGTGTGATATCACACGATCTTGGTGGCAAATTCATCCGTCCGGAGCGTGGAATTAATTGTTCACCGAATTGGTTCCATAAAATGGCCTAAGCGCGCGAAAAACATTTTTTACAGAACGCGAATTTTCGTAATATAATTACACGATTCGAAAACGTTGTTCAGGTGTAAGTCTTTCCATGATGAAATGGCAATGAAAACTGAATAAAAAACACATGGCAACTTGACAGTACTCACGCGTGAATATCAAAAAAAACCTTATTGAAAAAAAATCTCAAGATTGTTGACCCTTTACTATGTAGTTATATATGCCCTATGACACACTAAGTTATGTTTAGTGTGTAGCGATCTATTTTTTCAGTCTTTTATGTTATTTAATTCTGTTTCCGAATATATCTTGTTTATGACAACCAGATTAGTGTGACCAAAGTTATTGATAAGAATAAAAGACTGCAGATACAAAATTTTGCAAAAAAGGAAGTTAAAAAAATGGTGGCCTACGAAAATATTTTTTATGGCTTAAGTATACTCACCGAACACTAGCACAAAAACTTTAAGCAAATTTTTGCAGAAATACATAGTACCCTAAACGCTATGGTGCCCGGAAATTTTTTATATCGACATAAATTCGGAGCATGGGTCGGCCATGTTACACGATTGCCCGAAAATAGGTCACAAAAGAAAATTTGTACGAGTAAATTACCAGGTAACAGAAGAAGATGTCGACCACGTAAGAGATGAATAGAATGAATATAAGAAGATCTACGAAGAATTGGAATCACTAATTGGAGAGACAGAGCGAGAGATAGAGAAGAGTGGAACGCTGTTATACGCCAGGCTTAGGACCTACACGGACTGTCAACGCCCTGAAAGAAGGAAGAAATTCTGAGCATAACAAAAAACTATTACACTTGAATATGATAACTATTGGCCGTGCTAACTAAAACTAATAAATTTTTGTTCGTTTTCGTTTTTGCGTGCTCCCAATTCCACATTTTTTGCAGTCGATATCTTCTCATATTTGTCTTACTCTACGTATGCTATACTTATTAAAAGGAAAATTTTTTTCATGCATGACATAAACCTTTTTTGATAGACATGAACATTTTTTTATGCAAGACATGAGCCATGTGAACGTATGCCCAAAATTAGTTTCAAGCTGTTAGTTGCTAGCTGTTGGGTTACTCAGAAAAAAAAAAAATTAAAAACAAATTTTTAATAAAGATCTAACTTGTGACTGATAAAAAGACTAGCTTTCGATTTTTTTCAGTGTATAAAAACGGTTAGTTGCAAGTTGTTATTGTCATTGTTGCCAAGTTGCGCCCAGTTAAGAGAGCCAAGATCCAAGAGCCTGTATAAAGTATGGTGTTAGGCGACAAACTGCAAAGTCAAAAAGCTTGTTTCAATTCATTTGTTCGTATGGCAACCATTTTTGGAATTTGTTGGTTTTTTTATCGCCCAGACAAACTGCTGTTGTTGTTGTTGTTAGTGTATTTTTTTTCTTTCTTGTTTATGTTGTTGGTGCATGCACTATTTGGTGAAGTCTTGCAACTTGTGGTGCTAAAAATAAACTCAATGTAATTATAGCTGCCATTGTCGCTGCGGCAGTAGAAAAGACTTGTTGCACTTAGAGTCAGTCGTAAACAAGCTCATATAAAGAGAGCCTCCAGAAGACGCAAGTTGCAGCGGACGCACAACCAAAAAAAAAATGAAAAAACATGCTGCACTCAAGGCAGTGCACGACTGCGGGATACCCTGCAATGCCTCTTTAATGTCGGTGTATTCAAGGAAAATGGCAGGGCATGCTTTGAAAAAAAATAGTCAGCTCTACGTTGTTGATTAGGCTCACATGTACTTACTTATGTACCAAATATTGCATCTGTTGCTTATTGAGTAAACATGCAAAATGGAATGCAAATGGAAAATGAAAATACTAAAGGGCATAGAGAAGGTTTAGGGCTGCCACCTCTTCAGGCTCCGCCAAGAGTGTACGGGGCAAGATGTTGATTTACGGTCCTCCGGTCCACATGCTAAAAACTGAGCAGTCAAAAAATTCGGTGTAAAAATTATTTTAAAAAATATGTGAAATTGCCTACTCGTACCCTCAACTAACTAAGTCACGAATATATTTTTAGGCTCAGACTTTTTAATCGATTAATAACAAATCGATCCGATGGCTTTCGACTGTTAGACACAACTATCGAGCTTAAAATCACAAGCTTATTTATTTTAACGTCGACTACACGGGCAATCTTACCTTAGGGGTCCTTAGAGGTAAAATTGGAAAAATAGAACGAAAATTGTTAAGCTTATGTATCTCTTCGAATGTAAATAACAATTGAATTTTAGCATCTTCCCGGAGTAACTTATCCAACATTATACACATTGGATTTTTATCAGATTAAGTTCTCTTAACTCTACCAAATGCACCGCATTAAAATGTTTTTTTAAAAAAATTTGTTTGAATATGGAGCTATCGATAACTGACAATTTAGAAAGACTTACGATATGGAATAAAGTTATTTAAATATTTTTACATCCTATATCTTAACATAAGGTACGGGCAGCAGTAGTTACCGTCAATATAATTAGGAAGACATAAGAAGCTTATATAGATAAGTGCTTCCGCCTGTCTGTCCGATGAGATTATAAGACTTGTGATAGCCCAACATGTCATAAGAACATAAAATAAATAATTTCTATGTGATACATACAGCTTTGGTTTGTATCGTAAAAATTATTGATAAATACCCAAGTGTAGCTTTAATCGTACCATAAATATCGAAAAAATAGTTATTTTGGCCAGATAGCCAAATGTTTAACCGCAATGACTTTAACAAAATGAAGTCACAGACTTGTAATTTGATAATTACATATGTATATAAGAACTGAGATAAATTTTAGAGGGATCTGATAAATCTGTCCAAATAAGGTGCATTTTTGAAAGTTATTTTTTTAATGGGTTAATCTCTGTCAAACCAGCCACCATCTCCGCACACTTTAATTTTAAGATAAATCAGCGTTTTTCAGCTTCAAGTTTTCGTCTTCTCTTCTACTTTTTAATACCGTATGGTTATTTTTGATATTTAAAAATTGCGGAGCTACAATGGCCGCCAAAGCAAATTCCATAATTCAATCACTATTTTTAATCTTATAAAAATGAAAAAATAAAGAGATTATTGCAACCCCTTTTATATGCTATTCAGACACTTTTGTGGTAGTTAATTATAAGTAACTTATAAGTTTTTCAAAATTTCAACATTTTACTCTCCGGCGACCATCTTGGGTCCGCCATTTTGTATTTTTTTAATTTTAACCCCAGATTCGTCATTAACGACCCCGAAAACCCATATTTGCATACTCAACTCGAACTTTAAACACAAAAATGAAAAACACATCTTAGGTCCGCCATTCTGAAAATTTTTCATTTCTGAAAATTTGTCTTCAAACTTAGTGCAGCCTCGCTATTGTCCATGGATGGACGTCTTTTTGGATTCGTTGATGACGTTATAGGGCTTGTTAATGACGTTCTTGTACTTATGTAAAAATTATTTTGGTAGCCGTTTATAATGATTTTTCGTAAATTCTCATACATAAGCGTAACTGAGTTGTGTTGGCTCCAAAGGGACATCTCGAGACTACGGTGCAAGTCCCAGTTATGGCACATTTTTTAACAACATTTTTTTCTGGATTTAAAAAAAATTTGTAGTTTTTGAATGATTTTATGCGCGTGAATTTATTGTAATAAGCATTAAAAATAATAATTTAATTTTAATTTTTTTCATGGAGGAAACCACCACAATAATTCTTAGTACCTTTTAATAAGTAAGTATATGTCCTTGAAATGGAGGGGTTATTTCTAAGATAAAACTTCTTATTCTCTAAGATACAATTTCATGACCGCGTCTCAAGTTATTGAAAATCAAACGTCACATAATGAGTTTTTTGCAAATAAAATTTTTGATGAAAGAGCTATTTTAATATTTAGAATGATTTTAGATCGTAGAACTCTACATTAAATTGGTCTACAACAATATGATCTATAGTTGAAGACTTAGTCACTTAAAATTTTCTTATATTTAAATGATTTTGTTAATTTTTTTCCGGTTAAAAACCCCAACTTTCTGCTAGGAAGGTGTCAGTTACTTAGTTGTTTTTCCAAGATCTCTAAGATGTAGCTCAATCGCTACCCAAGGTGATGCAAATCATATTGGTATAAGAAACTTTTGGTCCGCCACGCCTCCTTCTACCTTTTACATACATGGCTCAAATCTTTAGCACCGCTGAGTTTTTAGATGCAGTGTATTAAAACTGGTCTTTTTTTGGCAGGCACTTTTTGTTTTGTTGCTAAGTGAGTATCACACAGAGTACTACCCGGCGTTAGTCACGTCGTCTAAGTGGTCCAGAGGCCAATCTTGTGATAAGTCATGGCTGATACTGGTTTCTGTCCTGTTAGCAATCTGAAACCTTCTTGAACTTGCCCTAATTTGTTTACTTTGAGATACTTTTTAATGACACTAGCTAGCCTTGGCCTAAATGGTTGTTGTTGTTGTTGTAAGCCTATATACTCGTATTTATGTACAATATGTATATTGGTACTATGTGTTGTTTACTTTGGCTTAACACTACTTAGCACTGTGGAAACCAGCTCTTACTACGTTGCAAACATGGCCTGCTAAGCTTTTTGAGCTTTAAGCATCTTTTAGCTTAGACAACAACCAAGAGAGCTTTGTGTGTTACATTAACAGTGTGCTTTATTTAACATAGGTTCAAATCTTTTTAGTTTATACTATCAGAGAGTACAAAGAAGAATTTGGTACTCTCTGATACTATAAACTTTATACACTTAATCTATCGGATCCAGGGTATTAGAGATTGTATATAATAGGCGGATTAAGGCGTGGCAGATCATAATTTCTCGGGTAAAGATTGATCAACCCGTACAACGCTTTAGAATTCATAAGAGGTACCCAAATTGAGCGAAAAATTGGCAACCAGAGCAATGTTGGGCTCAGTTAGACAAGAAGTTTGATAAGTCAGTGACTTTTAAAGCAAAATTTTTTCTTTCAGCTTAAAGCAGTTAGTCTAAAGATTGTTATTTTTTCCAAGAAAAGATGAGAGGAAGCCCCTGAAAACTGAAAATAGGCGTTTTATGTGTTTTTTTCTCTACCAAAATTTTTAACCGCCCAGACCCTTCTTCTGGCCAAGAAACAAAACAGTTGCTTTGGGCCAGATTTGGAAATTGAATTGGTGATCAAAAAGTTGCCTTCAGCCCAGCCTCCTTAAAGATTTTTAAGCTATCTTTGTTCGACATATTTTATACACATGGAAAGGCGTACGTTAAAGTCGGGCGCGGACGACTTTGGGATACCCTGTACCACTAGTTGCAATTAAGTCCGATGTATTGCTTAAGCACTCTAAAAGACAACTGACTGCCAAATTTGGGTACGATATCTTCACAAACAAACGAAACACAACGAATATTGAGCAAAAATGTTTTATAACCAATTGGTCCTATGGGAGCTATATGATATAGTCATCCGATTTTGATCAAATTTTGTACAGTGTTTGGGAACTGTAAAAAACTTTGGAACACCGTATCTTTTAAAACACACGAAACATAACGAATTTTGTGCAAAAAACATTTTTTCGACCAATCGGTCCTATGGGAGCTATATGATATAGTCAACCGATTTTGATAAAATTTGTTACAGTGTTGAAGATCTTTAAAAAACATTCGAATGCAAAATTTTGTTACGATATCTTTATAAACAAACGAATTATCAATCTAAAACTTTTGATTTTTTTCGAGGTCCTCTGAAACACCCCTATGGGAGCTCTATAATGTAACTTCGATATCAAAAAAATAAATAAACTTGTCTCCTATGGAATAATAAGGGATCTAATCTGAAAGTTTGGTTGCTCTAGCTATTACCATCTCTGAAGTCTAGGCGTTCATACAGAAAGACGGACATGGGTATATCGACTTCTCTAGTCACCCTGATCATATTTAAGGGAACCTTGGGGGAGTCTCCGACTTCTCCTTCTGTATGTTACATACATTTTCGGCTTGCACAAACTTAATATACCCCTAAAAGACACTTTTAGGTTAAATAAAATATTAATTCTTTTCTAGTTTTGCAGTAAAGGTCGCTTAAGCTTAAAATAATTAGAATACTTTACCACAAGCCGCTAAACCGTAAGTCTTCGAAATTAAAAAAACACTTAGATTAAAATCGATCACACTGTACTGTCACGTAAGCCATTTTTGTTGATTTTTTTATACTTTTATTTTATATTTTTTAATTAAACATAAACTTAAATTACAATAATTGTAAAATCAGCATACAATATTTACAAAATGGGAAATACTACGGAAAAGGAATATGCCTAAATCTGCAGTTTGTGCTATGAACAATGATAACTAAATGTTTTTTAGATAGTGCAGCGCCTAGTTAGAAAAGTGGGTGCAGATATTACAAAAAAGTCAGTGAAATTTCCAGGGTCATTTAAAAGTTAGGCAGTTGAAACATTTCTAATTAGTTCATACAATGGCATATGGAGTCTCGTTCTGCTTTCACCTGCGACGCCGATGCATCATGGACTCCAAAGAACTATGATCCAAAGTGGCGGCATGCTCCAAGTCTTCACTACTGGCATTCTCCTCGGCCACGCTTACAAATGTTCTAGACAGCTCACCATTTAGCTTGTTCACGCTGGTCGTGGATATGTCGTACATAAAGATTTCCTGCTCGGATTGATCACTGGATCTGCAATAGTTTATAAAATTTATAAAATAGTTGGCTTGATTATGACGCTGCACTTACTTGGCCACCAGCAGCACCACAGACTGTTGCTCCAAGTCTGTGCGCGCTTCCTTCTCCAGCCAACGTTTAAAGTTGTCCTTGGTGGGTTTTTTGACCAGCGTCTTGATCAGCTCGCCGCCCAAAAACTTAACCTCCTTGGTATCCAAGCTGCGCGCCTCACCAGACTGCGCTTGAGCCTCTACTGGTGCCAGCACCACAACGCTGACTATCTTCTTGCCCAGCAGCTCCTCGCTGTCGGGTATGGGAAACTGTGCGCCATTAATCTTAAGCGGCAAATAGCGATTGTGTTTGTCGGAGAGGTCCACCGGCGTCACTACTGTGGCATCCGCCTTCAAGTACTTCTCGCTTACGCTCTGCTCCTGTTGCGCATCAAAGCGCACAACTTTAACATCCAGATTCTGTTTTTGTGGTAACGAATTACGCTGCTTGACGCGATCAATCTCCTTCTCACTTAGCGATACCTTCTCGCCATTTGGTTTTACCACGGAAAGCACTTTGTTGGTCTCGGCTATCTGTGCGCCGCCGCCAGCTCCATAGAAGTGCTGCAGATGTTCAGCAGGCAGATTCTCCAGCGCTATGTCGCCCACCTTGTCATAGTCGAGCACAGAGATATCGGCATTGTTGAGTATGCCGGAGGAGAACAGCTGCTGGCGCAGATCATCTGGCACTTCGTCAGGCAGCTGCAGCAGCGTTTGGGACGCCTTTCCATTGGGCACGGCGCTGGGAGTAGCCTCAGCTTCTGTTTTAGTGGCTGCTGTGGCGGGCACATAGCTATTCTGGGGCTGCTGCTGTGGCTGCGGGCTTTGTTCCTGCTGCCGCTGCTGTTGTTGCTGTTGCTGCTGGCTCTGTTCCTGCTGGCGTTGCTCCAACTCCTTGAAGACATCCGAGTGATAAGTGGAGACACTAAAAGGCGAGTTATCTGGTGCGGCAGCTGCGTTGATTTGGCTTGATGCCGGCTTCCTGGGCTCTTGCACATAATGATTGCTGGCCTGTGCCTGTAAGGAACTGGATTGTGGTTGCACCTGCACCACCGACTGCTGACTAGCCTGCTGCGTGTACAAATTGAAGTCGGAATAAGTGGCACTTGGTGGCATGGGAGTCACTACCATTACTTTCTGGCCATGTGTGGACTCGGCATAGACAGCGGGTTGTGAGTCACTGACGTAGCTGTTGTACTGGTACTGCTGGGATTGCTGCGCCGACTGGGACTGCTGGGGTTGATGTGACTGCTGCTGATTGTTACTGGCGGTTATATAATGACCGCTAAGCGATTGGGACTGCTGCGTGGGTCCCAAATTGGGTGCGGGTATGTCGTGTATAACCTCATTGCGTGTATTACTATAGCTAAATTGCTGTGACTGCTGGGATTGTTGGTTTACCTGAGATGAATGCTGCTGCACAATGGGATTGTGCAGGGTTTCAGTGATATGCTGCTCATACTTGGGTATGGACTTTAAGAGCTCCGTCTCCTTAGAGGGTTTTATGTCAAAATAGCTATGCAAACTGCTTAGCCCACTTTGAACATCTTTGTTGGAGTTTAGGGAGTGGCTTTGCTGGCGCTGTGACTGGGATTGGGACTCTTGGGCATAGTAGTTGGGTGTGGGAGTGGGCAGACGCAGGTTGAACTGTGGCTGCTGCACGTACTGCGGCTGACGATTATACTGATACTGGTTGGACACCGGTTTTGAGGACTGGTACAGTGGCTGTTGCTGATGTTGTTGTTGTTGCTGCTGCTGGTAGTTGACATTTTCCAGCTTCAGGGAGACTGGCTTACTTTGTACAGCAGGTGTGGGTCTGAACTTAACCGGCTGATATTGCGCTGGAGACTGACTCTTGGGTGGTATGGTGGGGAAGAAGGGCACCTGCTGCTTAGAGGGCACGCTTGTGGGCGTCTTGAAGTACTGCTGCTGTGGTGCTTGTGGTTGGGTTTGCGACTGCTGCTGTTGGGGATGCTGTGGTTGATATTGCTGGTTGTGATTGATATAGTACTGGGATTGTTGTATCAGCTTGTTGAAAATGGTCTGTGAAGAGGTGGAGGGCAGCTGCTGCTGTGTAAAGTTAGGACGTTCTGGCTGTGGTTTGCTATAGAAATGCTGCTTGGACAGCTGTGGCTGTGTGGGTGGTGGTGAGCCCACCAGTGCAGCAGGAGCTCTGAAGTAATTGCTGCCATGCTGCAGAGGCAGTTGCTGTTGACTCTGGTAATGCAAGTTGGATGGTTGCTGCTGATGATAGCCACCTTGACTGGAACCAAAGAGCAAATTGGCGCCTGGACCGCGCCCAAAGCTATTATCTCTAGCATAATCCGCACGCGTGTTGGCGACAAAGTTCTCGGTTTTAATGCCGGGACCCACGGGCAAGGCAACGACCTGACGCTGTATGCTCTCCGCATCATGTTCCTCTAGAATGTGACCAGTCTGACGATTATCCTCGGCACCAAAGGATACATGTATGCCGCTATTGCTATGATATTTCTCTGAATCGGGATGTATTATGGTGCGCAATGTGGTGGTTTTAAGTGGTGGCAGCGGTGTGACGGGATATTGCACTACTTCCTCCTCTTCCTCTTCTTCCTCCTCCTCGTTGTCATCGTTGTTCAGCGAGGCAATGGGTGATTCGAGATGCAGCTTATTGTTCTGATCCTTTTTGTAGTTGACATAGAAGACATGCACCTTTTCCTTCTTCTTCTTTTTCTTGGTAATCAAGGTTTGGGCGGGTGCTTCAGACAGTGTCTCATTGGCATCTTTGATAATAATTTCAATAATGGGCTCGGGTGCTTCCAAGTACTGCGGATACGGCGCATAGCCGCCGGGAAATTGCGCTGCAAGAAAAGTGAGTTAATTTAAATGTTTTTGAGTGCTCATTCTTAAAGTTACTACCTAGTGCATTCTGTCCATTATAGTAGCCCGCATGTGGATAGTAGCTGCCCGAGTTGTCCGCATAACCTGCTCTTCTATTGGCTACATTGGCGTACAGATAACCCGCGTTGCCAAAATCGTAAAGCGTGCGCTTGCCGCGATTCTCACCCGGTGCAGACTTCAAGGCCTTGGACTGACGTGTAGACTGGCTGGGTTGCTTCGTCGTGGATGTGGACTTCTCAGGTGCAATAGGCGCAACCTTGACTTTGTTTGTAGTAGTCCCACTCTTTGGCTTGGATGTGCTGGTGACTGGAGCTACGGTGCTGCTTGGCACAGCATGGGCTACAGCCAGCGACAGGCCCAACTGCAAATATTCAAGGAAAAAAAAATGAAGGGTTACAAATATATTAATGGTCAGAGAAGAAAGTTGTAATAGGAATTTATACAAAATCCAACCCAGTAGTTATTAATTTTGGGTCTAGCTTAATTGGTTTTTTTTGTTGGTTATGCTTTACGGTTTGCAATTTTATGCATTTGAGTTTTGGAAATTAATCAAAAAGTCCAAACACGAATTAATTTCAAAACCCCATAAATTGGTTTTGCACGGCTCTTCCTCGCAAATAAACTGACGGGCATGCGACAAGGTCGGCCCCCCTGCTAATAAAAAAAACCAAAAAAAAAAAGCCAACAAAGAAGAAACACTTTTACCACAAAGACAACTTGGTCAAAATTGAAAGAAAAAACAAATGCGTTAAAAGCAAATAACTCAAGTATTTGAACAATAAACAATATGGATACCAAAAAAAATTAGCTCAACCATTTGAATGTATATTGGTTGACGCATCGTAATCTTCATTGGGTCAATGTCAAGTTAGTTTGCGCTTTTGACCACAAGACCATCGACATTCACCCAAACTTGATGGGTTAAAGGCAACCAATTGGATCCATAAACCATATAAGGCTTAAATTGCAAATAAACTGAACTATTAAAATGTGAACCAGTTGTTACATGTTTTTTTTTTTTTTTTTGTTTTTGGTCTTGGTATTCAATAGTGGGCGCTGAAATCTTGATTGAGTCGTAGTACTCCAAATACTACGCCACACCTACAAGTACCGACCAACTTAACAAACTATCTGTGTCAGCCAGACTGACTCAGCTTTTGACCAGGCCTACAGTTAGTAAGTAAGCCGTGAAAGTTGCCGTCCAGAGCCAGTGTTGAATTTTAATTAACCGTCTCAAGTGCCAGTTCACACCGTAAACACAATTTGCATTTAGCCAAAAACAAAACAACAGAGCCACTTGACCGTACCCAGACACTGGGTAGAGCTACTTACTTTACTACCGAAATGCAACATGTCTCCATAAAGATATTTTTTTTGTATCTCTTCTTGAGAAATAGAAACCATAGAAACCAAGAGCAAGTACCAAGCGTTGCCTAAAGATTCGGCAAGTCCTAGAAGGAACTTAGTAAAACGCTCCAAAAAGTATTGCAAGTTGCATCTTGTGATCTTGCTTTTTCATAACATTTTATTGAACAAACCTGGATACACAAAGAATTGGGACCTACTACCGCTTTTTATGTTTAAATGGAAACTAATAGGCATCTTTTTATTGCACTTGCTTGTGTAAAATTGTTTTTTAAATCGTTTAAAAATTTCGGGAGTTCTATAAAAAATGGCTTATGTGGATTGAAATATATATAAATTTGTAAAATTGTAATTCAATTCAAAAATTAGTCCAATGTTTTTGTAACGTAACGCCATGAGTAGTTTTGCTTTTAATTTGAATAAGACCGATAAATCTAAGTATTTCAACTTTTATAACATACATGCAAGTTTTGTGAGTTTATTGCGTAGTCATAAGTCAGCGCCTAGAGCTGATATTTTTGAATGATCTCAATATTTGATACCTTGCACCCAAAACTGCAGAGAAAAGAGGCTTTGAGCTAAAGTCGAAGTTTGTGTTACAAATTAGGAAAATTTACAAGATAGAGTGAAAATTTAGACCCAAATGAACTGCAAACCGATTTTATCACCCACTTTACCACCAAATTCGTTATTCCAATGTGAGTTTAACAAACAATAACAAAAAAAGTTCACAATTTCACAAAACGTACTCTATTTCCTTCACTGCTTAGCCCGGTGCCTTAAATATTTCTTCAACTCTCAAAAATAAAATTTAAATCTAAATAAAACTGTTCATTTTAAATTTAATTAAATTAAATGTATGTGTATATTAGATTTAATTAAATAAAGTTTAAAATAATCGTTTTGAATTTTGAGCCTTATTAAGAAGATGAAAAAATAATTATTTATAATCATTAAATATAATTATGATAATAAAAGATGTCTGTATTCGTTGTGACCCTGAAAAAGACACTTACATTTTTCAGTTGAATCATTTTGTGAAAACTTGAGTGTAAATCGGATATGCCGATTTAAAAGCGTTGATTTATTATTTAAAGGGTTTTGCCAAACTTGCATGCCATAGAAGACCTAAAGAAAGACGACCTTAGCAGCTCTGTTGATGAACCTTTTGATAACTCTAACAAAGGCTACGTAAAGTTGCTTTCGATAACTCCAGCAGAGATTTTTTAAGGTTGCTTTGAAAATGAAATAAACACGTTTTATTTTGTAAAATGTAGCTGGTAATTTTCACCTACAGTGATTAGGTTTGATGTTTGTAACGCATAGAAAAGTATATAATATGCGAATATTAAATTTTTGATTCAACTGCTAGTTTATCGTTAGTCTCTAGCTAACAATGGGTTTTTTAATTATAATACTGGGTGAAATTATTATAATTTCTTGAAAAGTGCTATGATAATGAATTTTACACTTTCCTTAGCATTTTAAGGAAACGCAACAGTTTTTCAAAGTTTGTCTGATTCTGTGTATTTTCTTATCTTCTTGTTCCAGTCCATTTAAGTTAAGAAACTGGCATTATATATTTTTGAGCTTAGTTGGGCTGATCAAATAAATCATCAAAAATTGTTAAGAAAACAATTTTGAATATTTAAATATAAGATATAAAATGTAATATCAGCAACTCGGGATGTATAACGAACTGTAATAGAGTATGCAAAAAAATTATAAAATTTTTTGCAAACAAATATCGTAGAGTAGCCGAAGAAGCTTTTAAAACAATGTTGCCAAATAATAAAAAAAAAAATTCTGTTATACTTATTCTGCAAGAGTTTAAGGCCACCTAAAAAAAAATTCCAATAATAATATAATAATAAATACTAAATTCTAATCCATCTGTCTTGATCTTGTTATGTGAAGGGTTTATTTTTCAACAAGATGACAGCCCAAAAAACGCGTGTGTCCGGCAAGGTGATGTATGGGCCACCTCAATTCCCGGACGTCAATCCCATAAACCTTATGATGTCCTATGCCTTTTTCTGCTTGCAAAAATTAGCACTGAAAACCGCCCGAAGCGATTTTTTAAAACAAACAAAAAAAATTCTTTGTGGAATTTCACTTTTTAAACTTAGGGCGTGTATTCTATTAAATATAAAAATGCATTAAAAAAAAAAAAGAAAAAAAAAATTGTTCATACGTAATTTACAATACAAAAATTTAAAATTTGCGTTTTATTTTTTTTTTTACATTGTTCCACCAAAGCGATTTGATTCATATTCACACCAAATAAAGAACGCATAAGAACAGATCTTTAAAAAAAATGGTGAATCACATATTTAAGGAATGTACTCAAAGAAAGTAAGAAAGTAAAATTTATTTTAGAAAATTTGTTGCTTAAAACAAATTAAAATACATATTTTATTTTTTTTTTTTAATTAAAAATAAAAAAATTTAAAAAAAAATCAAATATTTGAAATAAAAAATTAAATATTTGAAAAATATTTATAGGTATATTTAAAATATTTGAAAAAAAAATTATATATTAAATTTTTTTTTTTTTTTTTTTCAAGTTATATAAAAAATTGTTTCAAAAATATTCAGTAGTTTAGTCACAATTAAGTACTTAAAAATGAAAAAACAGGTTTTTTCAAATTAAGCTGCAACGCGTTAAGTTGAAAAACCGAAATTTTTCGAAAGTATTTATTTTTTCCCTATGCATCGAATCGCTTCATTGTTTTTCAAAAATCGCTGGGGGCAGTTTCTAGTACCTTATTCAGTTAGACCTTTTAATTTATTCATTTATCTACGTATGTGTAAAAGAAAATAGGAATTAATTCTGAGTTAAAAAATAATTTAAAGCCACAGCAACTTAGGGGCTGCACCCAAATTACGTGACCCGTTTATGGGGGGTCTTCAAAATACCATGGTAGGTCACTCGACCGGGGCAGGGTCTAGGTTTTTGTCACGTAGTCGAATGACCTTTTTTTTACTCGGTTTTCTTGGGAAATGTTGACTTTTTTTTTTTACTTATTAATTTTTTTAAAATCAATGACTGCCTGATAACTAGGTGTAGGGGGGGTCCATATACTACGGTTGGTTTCTCAACTTGTCACGTAGTTTGGGTACAGCCCCTTAGGTCTTCTTCTTTTTTTGCATCAAGCATTTGAAAAGTGATTCGAACCAGAATCGCTTTTAAGCCGGCAACAGCTTGCTTTGAATGGTCAAGAAGAAGATTGTCCCACAATTAAATTTAAAATATTTTTAATAAATTTTCCAAAATTAAAGTTTGACCAATCAACTTAATCTAGATAAGTTTTCTGCTATTTTAAAAATTTTCTTTTCAGATACAAATACTGGGTCCTTTACACTTTTGTAGCAAGTTTCTTAAATTATTAATTTTTTTTCAGTGTAAGCAGCATTTACCAGAGTTCAAGAGGTATTCAAAAGTCACGACATTTAGCTAAATTATACATATTACATAAAAAACTGCAATTGCCCAGAAAACTTAAGAGGGTGTGCCTTGGCACATCCATCAATGGAAAATGGAAAACGCAAAATGTTGACAACAGCTGTCATAACAACCATAGAAAATTTCTTCAAATATTATTAATATGTACATCAATAGTTGTTATTACCAACAACTTAATTTACAGCACCTGAACTATTGACTGCTTCCTCTTTGAGCTACAGTTAAACGGAAGCTGCAAAACATTTTGACAGCACTCAAATAAAGTTTGTTGTTTTTGTTAACGTATTGCACTCCTTTTGTTGAAATTGTCACTCTATCTTAATGTTTTTATAAAAAGTTGCCACTTGTGACATACATTTTGACACTATAATGGCTCGCAACGTCGTCGTATTTTTAATTGCAACAATTAAGTTGGTCTACAAAAGCGGCACAGACTCCAGCTTTGGCTACAGCTACAGCTACAGCTCCAGCTACACTCACCAACCAAGTCAGAGGGCAATAGATTTGCCTATGTGAGAGATTTTGCATATTGTTGTCTAGTGTCATTTTTTTTCGACAAAACAATGGCATTAAATATTATGACGTTAAGAGGGTTATTAACACTTTGCTGGAAGATTTATGAAGTATACGCTATTATCATGATTACATTGTCGCGTGTAAGCTGCAGCCCAGACTCATGAATGGAATAAGCTACATATAAGGCAGGCCAGCAAAATAAAGTTAATACCATAAGTTTATTCTAATTTAGGATGATATTGCGTAAGGGACTTAAAAGCATTTGCCAGCTCGTATGCAAATCTTTGACATTTTTGTTTGTTATTTAATAGATTTATACAAAGAGCCTTTCGATAAATGCAAAACAAAAAAAAAACCTACACAAACAAACCATTATTATTCAACATTTTGACGCATGCTGCTAATAGAAAGAAATGAGATACAGCCCAGCATTATATACTATCTATGTTTATACAGCTGACCTACACGTAATACCATTTGTGCTCCGGTAGCCCCGACTTTGCTGCTTTTGATGAAGGAATTAACACATCAAATATGCCCATAATAAAGGCCAGCACATAGATACAATACAAATGTCAAGCCCATGGCAGAGTGCAAGCACCACACACACTCAGATACAAAATGAAAAATTTGCACAACAAAGACAACAACAAAATCGACAGTCGCAGCCACAAAAACAACAAAAAATAAACTTAAAAGAAACTGGCGCACAGCCAAAATATAAAAATAGCAACAACAACAAAAAAAAGAGTTAATGAAAAAGAAAGATGCTAACAATGGGAGAAAGTTTAGCCACTCCATACAAATAGTAAAAATATAACAACCAAAAGATACAAAACACCGAAAATATGCGCACAATAAAAGATATAGTAGCTTAAATTTAAATACATTTTATAGAAAAACGGCCATAAGTCCAAGTTGTTTGTGGTATGTGGCTTGCACATGAATGAGTGCCACACACCCATTGAACAGTTTATTAGACGCTTTGTACCTTGAGTGGAGGAAGTTCCAAACAGCTAAAAGTAATTGTGGTCCTTACAAAACTTTTACAAAACAGTGGGAACAGAAAATTTTCTTACACTTTGAAATATTAAGTTTAATAGTCTCAAACTTGGAGAGAACTCTACCACACTCTTCCAAAGCACAAGAAAGCACCAAATAATATCCAAAAAACAATAAAAACTGCAATAGTCTTGAAGTAGCAGAAGAAAGCTCTCAATAATTTTGTAAAAAGTTTAAGTAGTTGTTGGGTACTCTACACCCAATATTAAAAATCCTTTTTTTATAATAATAATTTTTTTGAAATATCTCCAGATAATTTTTGTTCATATGAAAGTGACTTTGGTTTTTCAGTATTCCAAATATTTTTACGTTTTTTAAACATACACATCCGTGCCCCGGAAAACCTTTGGAATAAAATATACGGTTTCGTTGTGATTTCACAAGTTTGGTTCTTCCAATTTCACTAAAACGAATTTTTTGTCAGGATTGCATCCGTCTGCTTTGTTGCAAGAGGAGTCGAAACAAATAAAATAGACTGAAAAGTGTACGTATTTTAAGCTGAAATCATTTTTTAAACATTCTTTGATCTATTCAGATTTGAGATTCCATCTTTTTATGCCAATTCTTTAACTCCAACGTCAAATCCGTTCTTCTGTATGGCTGCGAAACATTGGATTTGCTCGCCAACAAACTACAAGTGCCTACGGCGGATTCTGCGCATATGGTGGCCCAGAAGAATCTCAAACGCAGATCTTTGGGAGCAGGACAAGCAACTACACATCCAGTCTAGGATAAAACTTAGAAAATGGAAATGGATCGGGCATACCTAGGACCCAACTGAGGTCTGCAGACAGGCGCTAGAATCGAACGAGCAACGTAGCAGATGGAAAGGTCGGCCTAGATGCACATGGAAGAGATCGCTTGAACTGGAGATACGGAGCTGTACCCAAATTACGTGACCCACTTTTTACAAGTTTTTTCCGCCTAAGATTGTATTGTAAAAAGCGCCAATATCTACCAGTGTGTACATATTTTTATACCCTGTAGGCAAAAGGAAACGTAGCAGACCACCTTGTTTTTCTCAAGTTGTTTATCTGGCGCCTCTGCATTGCTGACCCCGATATTAAAGTCTCTCACTTCGTTGGTTGGGTACTTCTGCATTTCTGCCCGATAAAGTGAACAAACTAATAATTATGAAATTTTTATTTTTTTTTAATTATTTATCATTTTTTTATGCCAAAAAAAAATCTTGTAGCAACTTATAAACTTAAAATATTATCGGAATAATTTTAGGTCTCACTGTAGAAAGTATTCTTTAATCTTTTTCCCAGTCTCGCGATATGTCATTTAAAAATTAAATAAAAAATCGAGTTTTTTTGTGCGATAATTTATATAGTAACTTTCGACGTTATTCTTGCTGTCCAATTTTTATCAATAATTTTTACCTCCTCAGAAAATGCCTTAGATAGCCAAGATGAGCCAGGTATCCTTTCTCAAGTAACCTTACCATCGTATCTTCCCAGCCGGAAAAGATTGCAGTGTAGTTTAGCGTGAAAGGCTACGCACATTAAATATAAAATGTTCATCACTCTTATAAATGGTCGGGAAAAAAAACGGAGATGATCAATCTCTTTTGCCCCCTTGAATATTTTTGGAAGTTTTCCGTTTTAAAAGTGCCTCAACATACTCTCTCAATTCAAAAACCTTTAAAATTGAAAGATTTTTAAAAGTCTAGCCGCTTAGTAGTGAAGATTTCTAGCCCGCTTAGTAATGTCAATTCTTAAAATTCGGTAAGACCAGCGCTCTATACGTGGAATACATATACTCCACAAGGAGAGCAAATATACTCGGTATAGCCTTTGCAAGACTCCTCGGGCATGATCTCCGATAACTTTTCTAGAAACAGTTGTTATAAGTATTTCACAGTACAAAATAAGCGAAAATGGAATTCACAGTTCAAGCCAGACTTATAAATATCCTAATATAGGAGAAGGCTTTAGTTACGTCGATTTTCCTTGATCCATCCGGATCACATCTAACAATTTAAAGTTCCTTTATGGTTGCTTCTTTTACTGCCCCAGTTTTCAATTCAAATTCCGTCTGGTCGAAACAAACTCACAAACTCTTCAATGAACCACTAATCTGGAACAGACGTTCGTTTTATAAAAACTATCTGAACAACAATTAGCCACAAATTACACCAATAACTATTTCAGCCTTCATTTAGCTGAAATCTTTTGCTAAATTAGTTTAATTGTTAATACTAAAGCTCATGCATAAACTTGCCACTTAGTACTTATGCAATTGTCGGTGGTATCCATAGATGCTCTGTGCTTAGTTAGAAACACATGTCAGCCAATAAACATAAACATACTCCAGGCAATACCAAATTATAGCCTGTCCTCATCGAAACTGACTCGACTTGACTTGAAGACTGTTGCAAGACGCGAATTGGCGCGCTCTGTGGCAAATTGCATTGGAAGTTAGCTGAGCAATTGGTAGCCAAAAAAGCGGTAAGCAATTTGTGGCCTTAGTATTGGGCCAACCACAGGTGGCAATAAAACCTGGCGACAAATGCTAGACAACTGCTAGTAAACAAGATGCAAAAGCAGCAAATTTATATAAAGGGGTTTTTTTTGGGAGTATTTTTTTAACTTGAATGAAACCATATGTTTAGAAGAATTGCAAATTATTTGTTTACTTTGGTTGATTTTTTCTTCCTAAGTAATTAGCTTAACCCGCTATACGTAGCTCGTTACCTGATTTAGAGACCCCGCATGATGCAATGAATTTTGCAAGGTGACGCAAAGAAGTGCTCAGAAAACTGGTTAAATTTTTGTATGCTAGTTATTTGAAATAGTGGACCAATTATGATCAAACTTCGGACTGACTGGGTCTACAAATCTCCTTAGAACTTTAACTTGGAGCCTCTGCTAGATAATATACAAGCTGGGTGCCATATATCCAAGCCAGTCTAGCAATATACTGTGGACCGATGTCCGATGAGCCAGTTCAATTTGCGCACTGTTATTTCCAATACTAAGCCAGATAAGGGTTAACCAGAACGCATTTTCAAGAGATCACATACTTTGATAAGAACTTCACACTTTATGTAAGCTTTGTTAGCGTATTAATCTCTTCATGATTAACAATAAAGAACACAAAACAGCTGACAGCTGCTAGAATAAGTGCCTACTTAAAAAAAAACCTCTTAAAAAACCACCCTATGCAAGCACAACGACACTTTGATCAACAACAAGAAAATCAGCGAATAGACAACTTGTTGAAGCAAGACTAACAAGATGCCGCATTTCTCGCGGCTGCCTGCCTCTTGCTGATTTGCAAAGAGAAATCTGTCAGATACAAGTTGCTTTTGCTTTCCGCATAGCACTTATTCACCTGATATATCAGCTGTTATCTCATAAATAGCCAACTGGCCAAAAAAATGAAAAAACCAAATTTGTTACACTCAAAAGTGTAACAAGTCATAACTTTTGGCAGTAACTTGGGCCAACTTAATTTGCCAATTTATTTGTGAACTGTCGGTACCTTTGTTGTGGCAATGACTGACTAGTTCAGTTTGTAGCTACAAAGACAAAACTGAGTTGCTGATAGCAATCTTCAAGTACTATAGATACTATATACTATAGTGCCAAGTTACTTACAATCTACGCCCATGCTACTATGGCACCAGCTATTGCCGCGTCATCTAGTCTGATGCGAAAAATTAGACTGACAATGGCAAAAAAAAACAAATACAAAAAATAAAAAAAAAATAAAAAAAATGCAATCATGCTCTTGATGATGATGAGCAGTTATGATATGTGGCAGCTTCTGTAGATCTGTACAATTGTTGCTTATGTCAGCGCCCAGCCGATTGTAAATTTTTTCTTCAATTTTGAAAGCCGTGGCACACTCATTAAAGGTCTAAAACTGACACACATAGTATACGATAAGGTGCCACAAATGTCTTTAAGTCATTAGGGATCTTTGAAAGAGTTGTATTTTATTGTGCCTAGATTCTTTAAGTCTCTTCATTGGAAGTCATCTAAATTATCTTGTAGCTATATCTTATAAACAGCATAAAATTCTTTCTATGGTTTTTTTTACTAATATGATAGGTTATGCCCCATGACAATGGAAGTTCTATTGCAGTATCATAAACTGTTAAAAAATAATTTAATTTTAAACAAAAAATAAAAAATTGATAATCAAACAAAAAAAATTAATTTTCTTTAGTTAAAATTTAAAAAATTTAATAAAAAAAACGTGCAATAATTTTTTTTGTTTATCCTTAAATATTGTTATACATATAAAACAAAAATTAAAATTCGTTCTGCATTTTTTTAAAATTATCCTTTTAAAAATAATTTAATTTAGAAAAAAATAGATTTTAATCGTTATTTTAAAAATAATTTAATTTAAAAAAAAATTGATTTTAACAGTTTCGCTTTAAAATAAATTTAAGACTCGAAAATGCAGTCGTTAATAATTGTACGGCATAAATCGGTATAGTGCACCTGAAGATATTTGCAATGAAGTGAAAAAAGTTTATTTTAAAGGCCCGTACGCAGCATGCAAAAATTCCGCACGAAATGTCAAAACTTATATAAAAAAAATATCCCAAAAAAATGAATTTTTTTGTTTATACGAAGTTTTGACATTTCGTGCGGAACTTTTGCATGCTGCGTATGGGCCTTAAAAAAATGTTTTTTTCAACATTGCAAAATCCTATTAAGAGACATATTTTTAGACTGTATTTTCAGGCTTAGCAAGCAATTTTACTCTAGAAATGTTTAAAAATATGAGAATACAATTCAGTGTAATTAAATTCTATACATTTTATTTTTTTTATTTGTATCCATTACGAAATTTAAAGAAATATTTAATTTATTACATATACCTATTTATATATAATCTAATATATAATTTTTATTTAATCTTTAAAATTTGTATTACCCAAATACTAGAATGTTTATACCCTGTACCGTATGGTACAAAGGGTATATTGTGTTTGTGCAAGCCGAAAATGTATGTAACGTACAGAAGGAGACGTCGGAGACCCCCCAAAGTTACCTAAAGTATGATCAGTGTGACTCGAGAAGTCGATATACCCATGTCCGTCTGTCCGTCTGTCCGTATGAACGCCTAGATCTCAGAGATGGTAAGAGCTAGAGCAACCAAACTTTCAGATAAGATCCCTTATTAATCCATAGGAGACAAGTTTATTTTATTTTTTTGATATCGGGGTTACATTATATAGCTCCCATAGGGGTGTTTCAGAGGACCTCGAAAAAAAGCAAAAGTTTTAGATGGATAATTGTTTTGTTTATGAAGATATCATAACCAAATTTGGCAATCGGAAATTTTTTACCCCCAGCACTGTACCAAATTTTATCAAAATCGGTTGACTATATCATATAGCTCCCATAGGATCGATCGGTCGAAAAAATATTTTTTGGACAAAATTCGTTGTGTTTCGTTTGTTTGTGAAGATACCGTAACCAAATTTGGCATTAAGAAGTTTTTTAGAGTTGCCAAGCACTGTTCGAAATTTGATCAAAATCGGTTGACTATATCATATAGCTCCCATAGGACCAATCGGTCAAAAAATCGTTTTTTGTACAAAATTCGTTGCCTTTCGTTTGTTTGTAAAGATATTGTTAGCAAATTTGGCATTAAGAAGTTTTTTAGAGTATCCAAGCACTGCACTAAGTTTGATCAAAATCGGTTGACTATATCATGTAGCTCCCATAGGAACGATCGGGCAAAACAACGCTGTTTTTACAAAATTCGTTGTGTTTCGTTTGGTTTTGAAGATATCGGAACCAAATTTGGCAGTCGGAAGTCTTTTATAGTTCCCAATCAGTGTACTAAATTTGATCATAATCGGTTGACTATATCATATAGTCCCCATAGGACCGATCGGTCAACAATTTTTTTGGTGCAAAATTCGACTGATTTCTTTTTTTTTTTTTTTATGAAAACATCGTAACCAAATTTGCCGAATATAATATCTTTTGGAGGTTTTAAGCAATATTTCGGAATTAATTGCAATGTGGTGGTACAGGGTATCCCAAAGTCGTCTGCGCCCGACTTTAACGTACGCCATCTTTTTTCTTTGAAAATGTTTCAACTTAAGGCCAATACGCAGTTCGAACATTTTCGCACGAAATGACAAAACTTCATATAACCTCAACATTTAAGAACATTTTTAAACTATTTATTATTTTTTTTTTAAGGCCTATACGCAGTTCGAAATTTTTCGCGCGGAATGTCAAAACTTCATATAAAAAACAAAATCCCAAATGGGATATCCCAAATGGTACTTTTTTTTTATATGAAGTTTTGTCATTCCGCGCGAAATTTTACGAACTGCGTATACCCCTTAAAGAAAAATTTCACAATACATACATTCCAAAATGAAAAAAGAAGGGATTATTTAACAGACTTTTATTCCAAACGACTTGCCTAAAAATGCTCTTGTTTTATTTTCTAGATTTAGTTGCTTAAAGGCCCATACGCAGAATGAAAAATTTCGCACGGAATGACAAAACTTCATATAAAAAAAATCCCATTTGGGATATCCCCATTTGGGACTTTCTTTTATCCCATTTGGAATATACCCATTTGGGACTTTTTTTATATGAAGTTTTGTCGCATCTTGCGAAAATTTTCATTCTGCGTATGGGCATTAAGCCAAGAAAATCACAAAAATACCAAAAATTACAATTTTTTTTTTTTAAGTAGGTACTGGCAATAAATGTAAAATAAAATACAAATAATTGCGTTAAAACACTTAAAAAAAATAAAAAGCTCTGCAATTGTCTTTTATGAGGTCTTATTAAAATTTATACAAGTCATAGTTTTTTTGCTGGAAATAAAATAAAAATGTAAAAAGTATTTAAAATGCCTTATTTTATATTTGTCAAAACAAAACTAAGTTGCAATAATTTATTTTTTTAATCAGAAAAATAAATTGCTATAAAACAGAAATAAATTATTTTTCCGAAAAAAAAAAATAATAAATTGCTATTACTTTTTATGTGTTTTCATCCATACAATCCCAAAAGCACCTTATTCATCTTATCTCAGCTAACAGGTAAACAGAAAATTTTACATAACTACAGCGTTTTTTTGAATACAGCACAGCAAACTTATCTTTAAATTAATCTATTCGATTAGTTTTTACTCAGTATTTTTGAGTTTGACCTTTAAAGTGTAAATTTATAAAGCTAAGCTATGAAATATTTGTATTTAAATACTATATAAAGCGCCTTATCTTTGCCTATCAAATCAAAATCATGTTGGAATCGCAAAAGTAACTTGACATGCATAAATCAATCTATTGCCTTGTTCACAAAATCAATATTTAACATATTTTATTCATTATAGCAAACAATACAAATAGATAAGTAGCCATTTACATACAAATTTACCCGGCAAACAATTCATTTATCTCGCTGATATCGGCTTATCTTATCTCGATTTCATTTCACTTTTATGTTAAAATTATGTTACTGTCCAAAAATAGCGCCAAAAGCATTTAAATCAATGGAAAGCTTTGGCACATAGAGACACAGAGCTTTTTTCCGTACACAAGGCGCCTGCGCTAGTTTGCTCCCATTTCAAACAGAGCGTATAATTTTGGAATTCCCAGCCCCACTCACTTTTAGCAAATTGTGTTAAACATTTTATATTTTGATTAAATAGAAAATTTAAAAATAAAAAATCTAAGCAACTAATATTTGCTAGGCCCCGGCGAGATTCGAACTCACGATCTCCTGTTTACTAGACAGGCGCTTTAACCAACTAAGCCACGGCGCCCTTGAAAGCTCCGCGTTCTTAAGAACATACATAGCCTGCTGCTAGTAAAAGACGCTGGCTGGAAAATGCCATAAATAACTATTTATTTGAAGTAAATCACGAACTATTTGAATTTACCAACAAAATTTTTTTATTCATCGGTTTTTTGTGAAAAAAAATTGAAGAATGTTAATTAAATTTATTTTGTTTTGAAAATCATATCCAGGTGTAAATAATATTTTATTGTAAATTTAGAGAGATTCTCTCTACTTTATTTAAATTGACTAGTACGCTCCTATCATTTATAAACTATATGCTTGTGATATTTTCACTTAAAACATTTAAAAATGTATCTGAAGAAAATTTAACAATAAATTGTTTCATTGCATTGGACATTTGTGTCTCTAGCACTATAAATTTGTTCACTTTTCTTATAAAAATGAAAACTCTCGTCTTTTTGTTGTTACAATAAAAAGCTTTTGACCTATAAGAAAAGCGAGTATATTTTGTAATTTTCAATGTATTTATTTTTATAGATATAAATTAAGTAGTTCCTTTAGTGGCAGACAGCAAAAGTCAAGAAGGTGCAAAATTGCAGCGCTAAAAAGTGAAAGGTTTTTAAATGACACGCTAAAAAAGGGCGCTGTGGTACAAAGAGATACATAGTATATAAAGACTTAAAGCTAAGTGAATTGGATTTCTACAGGTATACTGATGAATTAAAAAAAAAAAAAAATGATTAAAAAAAAATGGTGTTGTAATTAGTTATTATAATTAAATATTTATAAAGTTCACCGATCTTGACAGTTGAGTTATTGTTATTGCACATGTTTTATTTAGTTTTTTTTTTCTTTTTTTTAAGTTTGGACAAAAGTTATGTTAGATGATAGAAGAAAAACAACACATGCATTGCCTGATAGCCCATCGAAATCGCCTAACTTATGGGCATGGTCTAATAACATACTAAAGTGTTAATAAAGGGTGTTTTTTTTTACTGCGTCCGGATTTCCGAAAGGTATATCTCTGAAACCAGTTGTTACTTTTGACAAATTTAAATGTCGTTTTATTCAGTCAGGACTAACAATTCATCATGGTAAGATTTACACCACAACAACGTCTTCAAATCTTGGAGATTTACAATCAAAATCAATGTTCCGATGTAAAAACTTATGGAGCTCTTCGTACAATTTATGGACGAAATTATCGTCCACAAAAACGTGCTATGCGTCGTGTTCTTGATCATGTTCGAACTCATTTCACATTCCACGATGTCTGACCACTAACCAGAATGAGAAGAAATATCCGAAGAAAATATCGCTGGCGTAGAGGCCAGAGTAGAGGAAAACCCAAATTTATCGATTCGCAACTTGTTACCGTCAATGGTGATCGATGATCAATGAATATTTGTTTCCAAATTTACGTGACTTTGATGTCGAAGAGTTCTGGCTTCAACAGGATGGCACTACGTGCCGCCGCGGTCGTGTGCAGATCCCTTTAGATTATTTTCTTTGGGAACACGTCAAGTCGTTGGTTTATGTAGACAAGCCAGCAACAATTGACGACTTGGAAACCAACATTAAACGTGTCATTATTGAAATACGGCCCCAAATGCTCGATAGTGTGGTCAAAAATTGGCCCACGGAATGCGCTTTGTAACTCGTAGTCGTGGTGATCATATGCCAGAGATCTTTCTCAAATATTTAATTATACGAAATTATCTATCTAATAAAACCATATTTGGGATAATTTTATTAATTTTTCTATGTTTTATTTAGTTTGAAATCCGGACGCGCTTAAAAAAAAAACCCTTTACTTTAACCATATGCCCATTTTACCTCAAAGACTGACATATTAAGAGTACCCCCCACACTAGATGGCACCACTTCATGGACTTGGCGAAATTACAAATAAATAAATTAAAGAAAAAAAATTTGAGAAAAAAAGTTTAAGCTACGATTAGCAACTTATTTAAAGGCCTGAACGCAGCACTGAACACTTGTCAAGACAAAAACTGCAACCACAGTATGCGGTCTTTTTGGTAATATTTGTTTTTTCTTAGTATTTTTTGTAGCGTTCGCGGTATTTCGGCTTGAATACAAATGGTCAACATTTAATTGCCTTATTTTAAGTAAATCACCAAATATAAGAAAGGTATATTTGCATAAAAATATAAGCTGTCAAATTTTAAAACTTTTCAATTGAAGGCGAATAATAATTATTTTAAAAGTGTATTTTTATTGTAGGGCCAAATCCTTTAGCGGCTCACCATAAATAATAAGCGGCATAGTTATCAATGTTTCACAAGGATTTTTCCAACCTGCTAGCGTTTTTTTATTTATTATAAAGTCATAAAGGCATTTTGTAATCCCAACATTCCTACATTTCTAAAACTTGATTCATTTTTTTGTTGCTCTTTTTATTCATCGGCTCTGGTTCCATATGAATTATAAAGTAATTTAAAAAACAAAGATAAGCTCCCCGTACCAAATAAGTTTATGCAAAAGTATGTTACATAAAAATGAAGGCATCCGAGACTCATCAAAGTTTTTTTAAATTGTAGAGATTCTCTCACTAAGAAAGTGGGCACTGCGACCGGAAGATCTATTGTACCTTGTCCCATCAAAGTTACTTCCAATATGCTGAGGTTGCCAAAAAAATTCCTTCTGTCTGAACGCCTAGATCTTGAAGCCTATAAGACTAGCTCTTAGCCAAACTTGACATTTGGACTCCTAATTTGACCAGCCAGATCAAGTTAATTTTTTTTTCCACGCCCCTTCCACCATAAAATAATTTTTATTTTCTACAATTTAAAAGTTGCAGCTTTAGTTTGCATGAGTAAAATGTGGGAAGAAAAAATTTCTTTCGATTTATGTCCAAGTTCATTAAAATCGGACTATAAACAGCGGAGATATTGACTATAAAGTGAAAGGTTTTTCGAACCACCTCATACTTAAGAGCAACTCATTTGGTTAAGAGTCGGCCTTAAAACTTGACGCCGCGACGTCTAGTGACCAAGGATCAATTCACAGTCAAGATAGTTTATGTTTTTTTTAGTGATGATTCATGTTACTATTATATGCCTACTTATGTAGTATACGAAAATAATAATTGTCGAGCATATATTAATTTTTTTGATTTTTTTAATGTAGCTCAAAAAAATAATTAGCGTTTTTTATGTATATAACTCTTAAATATCATACTTAATGGACCTAACGTAAAAACTCTGTTAGGTTTTTGCTTGTCTGTAGCTAATTTAATTTATTATTTGGCTTAATGAATTAATAGTTTAACTTATATTTTTGTTTTAAAGTTTTTGCACTAATGCACACTTTTTTGTATAAATTTACATATAACAAAGTGTTTTTTTTTTTTGCATAAAAACTTAAGGTTATTTGCAAGAAGAATTATTACTGGCAAAAACTTTAATATCTCAAAAAACGTAGATCTAGGTACCCTACTTTTCAAGGCTTTTGAGATTTGACAAATCATACGGACGAGAGAAACAATCTTGAAAGCTAATGCTATGTAACAGATCAGTTTTAAAATCCATCTTTTCGAGAATTAAGCTCAGTACGCAGACTCCTAAAAAGGCCTGAAAGAAATAACTGCAACTTATTTTTTGCGCAAAAAGAATTGTTATCAAGCAAACAGTGCTGCCCATTTTTGGGCTTCTTTGCCCTAAGAATTCTGATAGCATTTTTTTATTTTATATAAAGTTTTGTTTTCTTTCAGGGATTTTTGGCTGTGTACTGGCCTTTATTTGTCACTATTACAAGCTTCTAGGTACTATGGTGAACATTGAAGAAACCATCACAAAAATAAGTCTAACTACTTTATTTCTAGAAATAACAGATTTTTTATGTTTTTGTTTTTTTTTCAGTGAATTTATGCGCATAATATACGATTCTTTTCATATTTAATCAATGAGCAAATTACTTTTTAATTTTCAAAATAAAAAACAATATTTTTCAAATATTAAAATTTAAAAAAATATTAAAACAAATATGATTTTTTAATTTCACTGTTTTACATTTGATCATATATCTTCATTTGTTTACGAGATAGTACTAGGGCAATCCCAGAATTATCCGACCTAACGTGCTAATGTTGGTAAATGTTGAAAAAGCTTTACGATGGGTGCCGTGCTTGCTCTTTTTGTTCCACAATTAGTAGACGCACAAAGACTTTATGTCTCCAAATTTTCTGTCAACATGCGATACATAGTTATTTTTGAAATGCCTTTAAAATGTAAGCCCCCTAGTCAGGGGCCAACCATTTCTGGAGTGGTCACCTCTTTAAGGCGATCTCTTCGATTTTCTTCTTGGCAGCTTAATTGACATCGTTTAAACTCCGACACTTGCCATTTTTAATTTTTTTCCCAACATTTATCAACACTAGTATGTTGGGTCGGTTAGTTTTGGAGCGACCCTCGTATGATTCGTCAGAAGGTTATTAAATAACTCGATAAATAGTTGGAATTTTGTAAGATAAATTTACTGCATGAACGTTATATTGACAAGTACTTTTATGATAATGATAAGAATATAAATAATATTAAATAGGTTGCTAGAGCTAAGAAAATTCCCTTGGATCCATCCCTTGATTGCTTTGATACAAATTGTTTAGGCAAATTTACAAATAAAGGCTTATGCTGGGCTTACACTTCGTCGTTTTACATCGTCAAAGATTTGTGTTAGCCGTCACAAGCAGTAGCTGCCTTTATGTTAGTAAGAATTGTATTTGCCTAAGACTTATAATAGGCGATAGATATATTTTCTTGCGAAAAACGCGTTAACCAAAGTTGGCTTTAAAATGCTAAGAAATTGCAAAAAATCGTTAAGCCGCTTAAAGAAAATGGTACAAACTCAAAACGTATGAGCCAAATATGTCAACGGAAATGTGAAATTAAAATTAAATCCTTACGATTAAAAAACCGGCGAGCTCAAAATGTTACATAATCCAAACACAGCTGGCCAGATTTTTAAAAGTGTAAACTTCGAAACTCGAACTCGAACTCAAAACTGTGAAACCCACAACAGGAATGAAAGGAAGTGAGTGATAAATTGAGGCGTAAAATTGGTAAAACATGAGAGAAGAGACAATGAGTGGGTCAGGCGACAAACTTGACGCACGTAGCCATAAGAAAAGGCGTAGAAAAAGCCATAAAATATTATACTATAATTATAGCCAAGTCTTTTGTTATATATCAAATTAGAAGTTGTAAGAGCTGGCAACAAGCGGAAGTGGGCACTACATATCAAAGTGTCCACATTTAGGCGCTTGTAAACACTCTGGGAACGCAACATATGATTTATATAGTGGAGTAGAAACACTTTCAGCAGCAGCTCCCTGCACATAAGAAACAAAGAAAAATATGAATTATTTAATGAAATGGAAATTTAAAATGAAAAATGAAAGTGTTTCGAAGAGACTCTGGGACGCTGCTGCTGCTGTATCTGAATCTACCTCAACGTGACATGAATTGGGCCCAAAACCAACAAAAAAAACAAGTTCGGTGCTAAGTAAACGCCGCTGAGAAAGCGTCTTCACAGCGGGAGCAGGTTGCGGGCTAACTGCCGACAAGTAGCAACTTTTCGTGCTGTCCAAGTGGAACTTGGAACTGCTCTCTGCTCTGCCGTCCTGAGTTTGGTGAAGAGCCTCACAGCTCATATGCATAATATACTTTCATTGAAGATGTACCTCATAACGAGGAACTTTTGGGCAGCTTTCGCGTTTCATTGTGGCCCTTGCCACAAAACCTTGCAGCCAACTTGAGTTGGTCCACATACTCAAGTGTACTCATAATGGCAACATAGTGTACAGCACTGAAGCAATCAAACAACCCAGTCAGTCCCCAAGCCCGCATCGATGAGATAATAAACGACGCACGATGCAAATGACATGAGCTCATCTTGGTTTGAGGGAAATGTAAAAGTCGTGTAACAACTTCAAGAATGTCAATTCACACAAAGATACACATAAATAAAAAATTTATGGGTTTTTATTTCGATTTTATGAATTGTGTTGAAACGTTTACATTTTTGTAATTTGGGAAAGTAATTCATTATCTCATAATGTGTGTGAGAGGGCGCTACAAGACCTTAAACAAACAACTTAAAGAACCTTGGTAATTAATAATATTAAGCAGTTCATGAATGTGTTGTGGGTTTTAGGAGTTGCAGCACTGCCTATCATTCTTTTAACGAGTTTGAGCAACTGACAGCCTTGCACCGACTCTAAAATCTAAGCACAAAATGATTTATTGTTAATTATTTCGGAAAGCTTTGGTTCAAACAGAAGCTTTTTGTAAGACACTTGATTTGGGCTGGGCTGGGCTGGGAGTCGAATTTTAGTAACCACAAGATTATTGGAAACTGCGTTAATTGGCGGTGTTTCAGGTAGCTTTGGATGGGTTTTATTCAATTATACTCATCCATAGGGGCTAAAATACTAAAGATTTGTGCAATGTTTGTAGAAGACAGAAGGGGCAAAGTTATTTATTCCAAAATAATCAGCATCAACTTGTTGGTCGATTAAGTCATTTCCGTCTCATGTGTGCTTAATGGAGAATGAAACGTTGACTTTGTCTCACAACGACACAACTATCTTGCGACCCACACAAACTCTTTTCCCAGGTAACGCCTACAGTCCTCACTGTATTAAAACAAAACTTGACGGATGTAAAAGATTTGTCCGGGAAATGCTACAGAGTCACTTAACTACAATCAAACTTCCCTAACACAGAAATTATAAGCTTTTTAACGTTTGTTTAAATTATGTTATTTTTGTTTAAATTACACATTTTACTTTTTTCTTCTCTTTAAAAAATTTAATTCATAATGTAAACGAAAGAAGTATCAGATGTAATCTATGTCGAACCAAATTTTTACATTAAACATCAAAGTTCACTATATAGAAATTTCATTTAAGGATCTCAAAAGACCCCCAAATCATGTACGCAACGCAAAATCGGTTTACTTGAAAAAATGTTATAGAAATAAATTTCTCATAGGATTCGAATGCTCGATTGACAGACATATCTTGTCCAGGACCCGTCGCCAGGATGAGAGAACGGGGGGACTTGCACGGAGTTTTCTTAAGGGCCCGTAGATTTGTAAGTAGTATTGGAATTCTTCAGGAAAAATGGAAGCGCTTAACACACTAGATAGTTAGAGGGATCCTGAACTAAGATGCGGTTTAATGAAGTTTCAGGCAAACCACTGCATCTTAATTCGTTGGTACTCGTACAAGTTATAATCACAGAGTTTATATGAACCTTAAATTTTAAAATTTTTTTAAATTTATACACTACAAAATAAAAAGGGTGTATTTGGTATAAAAAAAATTGAGGGGTCTCGAAATTTTGGTCTTTTGTGCGATTTCAAACTTTAGTAAGTAAAATACGTTCAACGATAACATTTGAGATAAGATTATTTTCGATAAATAAAACTAAGACACTTCCCTTGGTTCCCCCAATTCGTTGCTTTGATGCAATTTTTGTAGACAAATTTGTGATAGAAGCTATGCTGGGTTTACACTTCGTCTTGGACCTGCATAGCTCAGTTTCATAGCAATGATTAGTGTAAACCGTCACTGAACAGTCCTAAAAGCGAAAGAGGAGTAAATACTTATGCATGCCTGTTCTAGATTTCGATTTTGATTCCGAGTAGCCGATAATCATATCTATTTTGTTCGTAGATGCAATCAACCTATAGGTCAGACTAGCATTAAATTGTTATATTCATTGTAAGTATTTTCGAACTTATCTTATGAAAATAAGCCTTATTGTAAGATTAACTACACAAGCTTCTTAATTTAAGTGTAAAGAGTTTTGGTTTTTGACCGATTATTTTCTCTCAGTGTGTTTTCAAATTCTTTATTTATTCAACTACTTTTTTTTATTAAGATAGCAGTTCCTCCAATAATGAATATTGTGCATATGGTCAGCAATAATCGCAAATGAACTAGTTCATAATATTTTTGCAAAGGCTGCACTGTGATCCATAGAATCTCTCTCAGCTCTCTTCTAGCGCTTCTTATCTAGCCCAATATTCAACAACTGGAATGGCTCTCGTCGAGTGACATTATGTATCGAGATTCTGTGCCTGCCAAAGAAAGTTAGAGCATAACACTTTGGAAGTGTTGGAATGTTTCCACTTCAGTTCACAAAGCCTACATGTATTCGGATTTCCGATCAGGTGTTTTCGAAGTCTGCAGTGTCAGCATCCTTAGAAAATTGTTGTCCTATTGGAACAAACTATTCATTTTATAGGAACCGAAGAGTTGAACTAGTTACTTCTGTATAAACTAGATTAAGCCAAATTCCTTAAGTTCTTTCTATATAATAATCAACTTAGAGAAAAATAATATTATAATTATTCAATAGGTAACAATTTTAGTTTTCGAAATAGCAAAGTTTACCTATCACTAAATAGTATCAGCAACTGTTTATTTAAATTTTGCATCCGCTTTGAGTCAACCTTTTGGAATTTTAGCAATTTGCAATTTTAATTGGATTTCAATTCATTTTACAACATAAGTCAAAAATGATTATAAAATTGACGGTGTCAAGTTTAAGCACAACATCTTTAATGTGGGAACTGTCAGTTTCATGAATCTTCAAAAGTTAATTTTAAATTAAAAGCTTACAAGAGTCCACATGTCAGCCTGTTGGTGGGTAGTGCAGAAATATTTACTTTTTTGGATACAACTCACGCATTTTTAACTACTTTTATACATAGCACGATGATTTATCTTCCGAGTTTGATTCAGAATTTGATTGTGTTTTGTTTTCTGAGATCTTTAAGTTCAGACAGAGGGACTAACACGCCAAGATTGAATTTCGAGGTACATATTCGTATTCACATAGAGTAAAGCACTATTGGTTAAGAATTTGTTTACTTTGAGGGATAACCAAGCCTCCAGTTGGTAGCTGCATGCATTTGCAACAACCTGTCAACCTGATGCTATATCTTTAAATCTGAGAGATGTTTAGAGATGTTGTTACCAAGCCTTGATTATGTGATTATAAAGTCTTCTTTTTGAAGGTTCTTTAAAGCTAACTAAGGTTTGGGCTTTGAACTTCGGCTTGGTATTTAAAATTTTTCGATAATTTAAGATTTATTTAAGAGATGTTTACAATCAATAGGATTTTATATAGAAAACCTAGGCTGCTTACGGTCCTCATGAATGTCACTTAAATTGAAAATCTTAGCAACTAAAACTTTTAGACAAAAAGAATTCGGCAGATCTGGAATACTAAGCTCTTTTTCAAAACTCTAGTCGGTTCCACTAATCACCAGCATCACAAAATCTAATTCAGAAGTTTGTGACCAAAAACAACATTGTAGACGGCATCTTTAAGTTTCTCTGAAAATATGATCACCAAAGCTGTTATAGGCTTCTTCAAAGCAACTTAGACATGTGACCAGCCTAGGTCTTCTGCTTATCAAAACTGTCTAAATATACAAACAACTTTTTATAAAGAGATTCAAAATTTGTTATTAAAATACTTCCGAAGTTGAGATTTGTCTGTTCATAAATATCTGATTACCAGCCTGCCTGTTAATGTTATCGTAAATCAGCCTTGCACCTTAATTTAGAGGTCAAAAAATTGCTATGTAGATTCTTCCAAAACAAACTTTGCTTATATATAAATCTCTTATAAATGTGTCTGCTGAAGGACTACAAAAATTCAACTAGATCCAGATTAGCACTCTAAGATTATGTAACGCATTAAATTTGATAACAAACTATGTGCTAAATTAACATGCAAGCCCAAAAATATGAAGGGTATTGTTTTACATAATCATCGATATGTCTTCATGGCTTTAAGTTGCATCCCAAGTGTGAAATGTTACCAGACACCGCTTTCTGTACGTGCCAATTGTTGCAGAGTAAAGTATTTGCAACATGCATTGGACTCGCGTCGCATTTCATATTTATATTTGTCAACTACCAGCTAATTTCCAACATGCAAATTGAAATGCAATTGAAGAAATATTGCGTATGACAAACAAACACACACAGATACGCTTACAGATACTTGTAGATACAATACATATACCAACACATGTAAACAAGCGCAATAATGTTATGCAAAAGTAAAACTAAATGAGGCAAAGCTGGCAAAATGGCGACCCGTGGCAACAGTGCACGAAACAAGAAGATTGTTTGAAAGGCACTAAAGCAAATGGACAGACACTATTGTCCATAATTATAGACACAGATACACAGCTACAAGCGCATAGATACACAGATATACAGTCAGATACACGCATTGCAAATTGTGTCGCTGTCAGTAATTTAAAACGCAGTAAAAATTTGCACTGCCAGCATGCAAGCAAAAAATGAATAAAAATAAAAAAAAAAAACAAAAGACTTAGGCAACAAACTTAGTTTTGGGCAATCACAAAAAAGATACTTTTGATAGTTTGATAGAAAAAAATAAATAAACGAAAATATTCGTAACCAATTTAATTAAAATTCCATATCGGATCAGTTCGTGCTTGTTGCGGGTGAGTATCGAGGAGTATCGAACGGCCCAACTTATTTTGAACGTCAACGCTTTTAAGATGATTTAAATGATACGCAAGGTCGTTGCATAAAATAAATAACAAATTAATGCGTACATGTTCAGCTATAAAAACAGATACATACATATGTATATATGTAAATGTTCAAGTGCATAAATTAAGCAAACTTGGCCAAGTGAGAGCGTCTGCCCTAGAAAGCCGAGCCGGAAACAAATGACCAAGCGGAGCACTCAGCGACCCTCACTAGTGACTGGGGCAATTTATGACGCATAGGAAAATGCATATATATCTGTGCGATTATGCAACAGTTTTGTTATCTCAGAGACAGCCCCCAACATGGTTATGCTAAAAAGATGTCTAATTAAAAAAATCAAAAAAAAAAAAATAACAAAAAATTTAAGTTGCAACTAAAAACCAAAACAAGTTGGCCCATGAATTAGTAGCGAAGAAGAGCCGCATATAAGGCGAGCTAATCGGCACATTCAGGCCATAAATATTCATGAAAAATGCGTGTGGACGTGTCGTACGACGAAGCCGACGTCGGCAGCGGCAGCAACAGCGGTGCCGCACAGTGGTCGCAATGGTTAGAAATTGCTGCACTTAGCTTATAACTTACAAACTTTATTTAGTATGCTAATTTTTTAGGTGTGATGGAAAATAGAGCACCGGCTGTAAATTTATTTTTAATTTAGAATTAGTAAAATTCTGTATAAATATGATTTTTTAAATCAATCTCTTCGATTTTGATGATTTTTTTCCATATGAGATGTTGGTATCAATATTGCAAAATTTCGATTATATATCGAACAATCGATAACTGCATATTTAGATAGATAAGCCATATCTCGTAAGCGAATAAAGATATTTGAACCAATTTTCTGACAATGAAAATTGAATGACAAATTAGTTTTAATTTAAAAAATAATTACAATTTATCAAAAATTATTTTTCAGTTTAAAAAATTATTTTTTTTTTTTAATTTATTATTAAAATTATTTAAAAAAACAATTTTTTTTTTAATTTAAAAGCTATTTTTTGACTTAAAAGACATTTATTGTTGCAGTACATTTTTTTTAAGCTTCTTGATTAAAGCATTAACATTTTAAATTTAATTTAATTTTGCAAAAAGTTGTCTAGGTGATCCCTATAAGTTTTTAGCCTTTTTGTATCTTTTTTTTAGCATACTTAATAGATTTTTAAATTTGCATACTTAAACGTAAAAATAATTGAAATTAAAAAATAATAAAAACTGTTGCATTGCATAAATTCTTAGTGAGATTTGTGTTTTATTGATAGAAAATTTTCAAAATCAGCCCGTTGCTCTGCCGAAAAATTTTTCCTTATAAATTCAAATTCAAATATATAAAAAGTTTTCAAAATTTGTAAAAACGGGTATCTTGATCCAAAACACGGAATTCCAGTAACAGCACATATTTGTTTTTTAATCCGCCTTCTATGTAAATTTCCTATTATTTTTCTAATGTATATTGAATGGGATGCTGGCCATGATAATCAACCTACATCTAAAGGCGATTTCTTATGAACAAAACCAATCCAGCAGTTTATTTTTCATCCTCATATAGACGGAAACTTGACAATACTGAAAACTTGACACATTTTATTTTTTTTTTTTTTTTTTTTGTGTAAGCTTTTTGTGGAATATTCATTGTAGAGTGTAAGCTGTGGGATCTATAAGATCCAGCCAATCTTGCATCCAAATTTTTTAATATTAACCAAATACAGTTAAACTTCACTGTAAGAAATTACTCTAAAAAAAGGTTTGCTTATTTCGGTGTTTTTTTTTTTGCGAGTACTTTGCATTCCTCCATTGCTACATGATCTCCTTATAATAAATTTCTGTATGACGAGTTCTTTATACAATATGGCGAAACAATATCTTACTCCTAAACGAGGTACAATGAAAAAATGTCTTACACTTCTTCACTATACCATATTACAAAATACAAAATATTAAATAACTTGTTCCTTTTGAAAGTTTGCTAGAAGTTCAAAACATTTGAATTGTATTTAAAAATGTATTTGTAATTCTATATTATTTTAAAAAGTCTCATAATTCTCTTATTCTTAAATTTTAGATATCTAGATTTCTTGGAATTGGCATCTAAAAATACAATTCTGGCAGCAATCAATACTGATTAAATAAATCGACCTGTTTAACCACTGTGCGTTGGCAGCAGCGTCGACTGCGTCTGTTGTCTATGCCCCGCAGCTAAGCCACACACTTATATACTTACTAGTTATTTACTTGAGCAACAGAAAACTGTTAATTAATAACTGCTGCAGCAGCAGCGGAGTCTTCAGAGGCAGCATTTACTGCTACCAAAAATGAAGATGTTGGCCATTTAGGCCGCTTAGTTGGTGGAATAGGCGCTGCAGGCGGCGAGCATGCCAACCGAATACTAATGGTAATTGTTGGCCGAAAATTGTAAGTGGCCAAAACCGCATTCCAATTTGTTTCTGAAATTCATATTTCTTATGTCGCTGCTGAACATTCACAAAAAAAAAAAATAACCAAAAACCCCCGAGAAAACTTGTATGTGGCAACAACTGGTCTTTAGTCTAGAGATGATTTTTCCTTTTATTTGCTTTGATAAAGCGTGAGGCCCGCCAGAGATGCAGCTGCAGGACCAGTCCCGGCCAGCTGTCAACTATGTAACTAGTACTAGCCAAACAAGCAGGCGCATCTTTCAATTTCGTAGCTCAAATAATTACATCTTCTGTTTATCTTTTATTATTTTATTTTGTGTAACTATGCAATTTGGCCAAAAGTGAAAGGCATTCCTTTGGCCTGTAGCCTGCCACGTCATGGCTGCAGTTTTGATTCCAAAAAATTTGTTGCAAGTTCACAGCACGCTTCACACACTTGCCAACACACTAATAATAACTTTCAATATCTATTATAATAGCTATATCGGCACTCAAATAATTAAATGCTCAAATACTCGAAGACAGCATAAAACCAATCAACTTTCTACACACTCCAAAAACAGTCGAACAGATTCATTGAACATTTCGAACAAATCGAGGGTTTGCATGCGTGCCGCATATTAAAATGTGCTCGGCCTTTTTACAACAAGCCAAAAAACTTCAAAAAAAAAAAAACGCACAATAAAAAAAAACATTCAATGTGCCGCCGCATAAAGCAGGCCAAACAGTTACAAGCCAACAATCCGTCAATCCGACAAACTGCCAAAAAGTCTGAAGACAATCCAAACAACAGGTGTAGAGTAAAGTACTCCGCTGCCGTGGGCCAAAAGCTACAGACAAATACATAGTAAGCAAAAGTGGCAAAGAAAAGTTGCAGCTACAATGTTCCGCCAATTCTTTCTAATCAATGAAGTTTCGTTCATTAAGTTTGAACCTAGGTTAAGTAAACTAGCTCAAGTTCATATGAGCTTTAAACTGATCAAATCAACGCTTGACGTCAGTTTCGCTTTCTATTAAAGGCCGTATTTGGAACAATGAGCGGTTATTATAAAGATTAGCCATAAAAAGTTTTGCGCTACTTTTTTTCGCTGCAGGCTTATAATTCACAAGCTGTTATCGCTGTGCGCACTACATAAACGGCAAAGCTATCTGTTGCAGGAAATCGTGCTGGCATTAATTGTTATTTTCAATCTGGCTAGAGACTTATTTATTCATTTATCTTTAAAATAATTTTTATATGTAAACATGTTTGCCTTATCAATGTTCGCCATGAAAATTTAAGTGATTTTAAAAAAAAAATTTTTTTTAATGCTTATCTTAAAAATGGGACATAATGTATCACTTTCAATGGCTATCTATCTATGGCTATCCGCCACTGTTCACTTTAGAATCCGGCCGATCCTGAAATTTAAAACTTGTACTTTTTGTGGAACGCTTTTTTTAGTTTAATAGGTTATATCGAAGCATCGTTGTTTTTTATTTTTTTTCCGATCATCAATATTTTATTTCGATTATCGACCAAATCCCATTACATACAGTCAACGGCATCCACATCGCAGACACTTTTCGCTTTGTTAGAAAAAAAAAAAAACAAATCTCAAAAGATCCGAAATAGTAGGTTTGACTGAATATTGGCACTTCGACAATATTTTAGTGTCGAAAACTTAGAGTCAAGCATGTGCCCGTTGAATTACTGGAAGATAATACATACTTTTTAAAGTTTAGCAAGGCTGGCAATCTATTGAGCGACAAGCGGAGTTCGCTTAAATCAAAAAACGTTGACATGATTTTATTTAATAACCACAACAAATTAGTTTAAAGATTTTGAGACTGCAATTCTGGCTGGAAAAGAAAATTTTTTTGTTATAAAGGCCCATACGCAGCATGCAACTCACAGGCCCACAAAAAAAAAGTGGTGTAAACTTTACATGTGACAGAGGCACCCCTTATGGCCTTTGGGTAGCTGAATCAGAAGTCTAAAAAACCCCGATCTAAGGATTCTTAGTAGAGCTGGAGAAAACATCGATATTATATCGATGCATCGATGTATTGAACTTTAAAATATCTATATATCGATGTTGGCCAACAGAGATGTTTCTCCAGCACTTCTGCACTTATCAAATGGGTGTTTAGTAGTGCTGGAGAAACAACTCTGTTGGCCAACATCGATATATAGATATTTTAAACTTCGATACATCGATGCATCGATATAACATCGATGTTTTCTCCAGCACTAGTTCGGATTATATCCAAACGAACTCGTTATATGGGATTTTTTGGTGTGAAGGAGTTTTTTGGACTTCGGATTCAGCTGCTCAAAATCCATAAGGGATGCCTCTGTCACCTGTTAGGCTTATACCCCTTTTTTTTTGTGGCCTGTATCATCTTTTGTTTTTGTTGTATAACCTTTTGGATTGTTATTTATTATTTCTTTGCTTATATTTCTATGAATTGTAATTAATTTTTAAATGTTTATTATGAAAATATAGTTATCTCTTGGTTTGTTTGTTAATTCCATTTTATTATTTGAAAATACTAATATGACCAAACCAACCAAAAAATGGCCGCCACATGTACTTTGATGTTTCGAAACATCGATGTATCGAAGTTAAGAAATATCAAAAACATCGATGTATCGAAGTTAAAAAATATCGAAAACATCGATGTTTCTCCAGCACTGGTAACAACGATACACTTAGATTTATGAACAGTTTTTTTTTTTTATTAATGCATTTTTATTTACAATCTGTCAGATGATAATCAGCAAATTTTATAAGAAGAATCTTAAGATTGTTTTTAAGACCAACTATTTTCTAACCATCTATATTGAAGAAATTTATCTGGAAAGTCTAAATATAAAGTCTTCTCAAACGTCTAAGGTCCATACTATTATCAAGTGGTTTAATTTCCAGTTTGTTGTCATTATAAATCTATCTATAAGGTATTTTTAATATTGAAAATTTTTTGAAAAGACATTGAACTCTGCCTTCAAGTAAGACATATTTTGGATCTATTGACAAAAGAAAGAATTTTCCGTCAATTTTTTCTTTATTTAGGCTGGAACTTCTTTCTTTTGGGGATGGGACTGTTAAGCGTTAAGAAAAAATTTTTTATTTATTTTATTTTTTTGAAATAAAAATTCAATAAAGTTCTCCCAATTGGGCATCGATAAACAGATGGATAAAATGTTGGTATTGCAATAACGTTATTATATGTGAAAAAAAAAACACTTCCTCTTTAAATGAAAAGCAGCTGTTTGCATAAATAGCATTTTGAAGAGTTTTATTTGCATATTAAATGAAAATTTGCACAAAACTGCACTATGAATCCTGTGTACATAAAGGAAACGGTTATTTTGCTTAAATACATATTAAAAAGGTTATTTGCATAATAAAAATAGTTATTAGCAGATAAATGAAAAGGTTATTTGCAACAAAACCGGTTGTTTTCATAAAAAATATTTTCTTACAATTTGCTGGAAAATCAGTTTGTCTGTTTTGGCAATCTGGTCTATAAGAGAAAGGCTTATCAGGACGAAGAGATAGACATGAGTATAACGATTCAAAACTTGCTTAAAAGGCAAAAATAATTGATAATCGGGCATAAAGGCAAGAATACCCAAACATGTTAGGATTGCATACAAGTATAGAGAAGTTTTGCGGTATTAAATAGAGAGCTCGTAACAAAAAATTTCAATATTTAGTTTAGTTTTACTTAAAGCTACCCACTAAATTTTACTGAGTTAGATATAATAATCTTTTCAGCTGAAACATAAGAATATTCTTTATATAATTCTCATTTTTAAAGACATATAACAAGGAATACTAAATGATTATAATATGTACAGAAGTAAAGTTGGGTAGTATTGGCAAGAATACCCGATTAACGTAGTGAGCAACCCTTACATCAAGGCATAAAGGTAAAAATGCCTGACTTGAACTTGAGCAAGCACAATCAGCTGCTTACAACTGACCATATGACGCTTTGTTTTTGGTAAATAAAATTTGGTTGTAGTAAAAATTCTATTTCAAAGCACAATTGTTTAAGTTTTGGATATTTATCAGCATACAACTAATTTTCTTATCTACAACTGCCAATTCTCACTTCAAATGTACTAAAAATATACAGAAGTGTATCTTTAACAGTTGTTTACAAATAGTTACTTAGTTGTCTTACAAAATAAACCCAAAAAAATACCATAAATAATATTAAAAATACGTCAATACGCTTTATACAAAACTCTTTTGCATACAAATCCTTGCTTTTCGTCGTCAAGGTTTTGGCTTTGATACCCAATTGTAACATGAAGCATTTATACGCGACAAAGTGAATACCCTAAACTTGTAAACTTTAAGTAAAGATTTTTTTTAAAGCTGCCAAATTAATTGGTTCAGTTGGTTGTCTAGTTCTATTCGAAATTATGGTTCGGTCTGACATAAATACGCAATTTTACTATGTTGCATTTATGCACAACAAAGTGAATACCCCAAACATTTAATACAAAAGTAAACATATTTTCTGAAGCTGTCAAATTAAGGTATGCTCAGTTCGTTGTGAAGCTCAATGCGAAATTATAGGTTTGGGTCTGGCATAAATACCCAATTTTACGATTAGGCATTTATGAGCGACAAAGTGAATACCCCAAACATGTTTCTTTAATACTTAAGTAAAGATTTTTCTGAAGCTGTTAAATTAAGGTATGCTCAGTTTCTCTTCTAGTTACATTAGAAAATATTTCCGCACATTATGACTCAAAAAGTTCCAGCAAAAAAACAAGCTCTACTTGTGCCTTAAAGTCGTTCATTTGTTCGTATCAAAATTGCTCATTATTGAAGCTAATATCAGTTATTATAACTATGCTACATTTCTCACAGTGCTCCCTTCCAGTCTCATCTGCAAATTCGCAAAAATGAATAATTGACTACCAAATTAAGTCTAATTGCAGCTTTTTTTAAGCCTGGTTTTCATGTCTAGCGACACTTGGCCCACTTGTCTATAGTCTGCACCAACTGTCGCACATTTTTCACACAATTGAAGAAGCGATTTTTCATACAATGCATGTAGACAGTATTTCTAGGCCATGTAACTTTAACATTTATCATCTTAAGTTAGCTTCAAAAACCAAAAACGAAAATATAAAACTAGATCTCAAAAATAAAGAGTCGCAATTCGAAATGTTTAGATTGTCAAATTGTCATTGGGTGAAGCAAGTTCGACGTCTTTTTTAGACTTCAAGCTGAATAGCATTGCAAATATTGAAAAGTCTTTTATAAAGGTTACAAATACACACGCACACACACACATGAACCGTGGACCAAATAACTTTTAATGAGCGTGATTGGCATTTATTTTATAGTCATGTTTTTTTACACAACCTCAGCACAGATTTTGACCATTTCGCGCATCATTTTTTTCATCTCAAATTGTTAGCCAAATAACGAAAACAATTTTATGCTTTGAAAGGGAGACTAGATTTTACGATTCTTCTGTTTGTATTTTTAGCTCATGGCTGTACTTTGCGTATGTGCCACAACTTGTTGCAGACGTCTAAACATAAAGCAGAAGTTTCTATGACTTGCTAATGCATATAAAATTGCGCATACGCGCTGTTAACATGGCCATTCTAATTGTTAAGTGGCAAAGACTTGAAACTGTACATATGTATTACGCAAGAGCCTAGTAAATGTTTAACAGTTCATCTATGACAGCTCCGCAAATTATGAAGCTGCAAAAATTTGCTAACAACAAGTGCAAGTCAAATAAAATAAAGCTGCCCAACATCAACGGCATTGACGAGAATTAGCGACTAGAGAATGCTCTGCACTTAGTTTTAGCCTTGGTGTAGACTCTGTTTATATAGCTGTTGGATAAAGAAGACTCAAGACTTAAAAATGTTTTGAAAATCTTCTATTATTACAATAATTTTTGTTAATGAGCGCAGACAGTTCAGCACATGCGCGTATAATTTATTTCTCTAGAAAAAAAGGCTTTGGTTTTAATTTTTTTGCTAATTTATATGTAGCTGAAGACCCTTGAATTTTAGTACCAAATTGTATTTGGATTAAATTTTTTATTCATGCTACTTTTTAAAGAGATATAACCCAATTGGTCTTTTTCGGAAATCATTTAATCTTCTATGTTTAACGAGTATCTGACCGCAACCCATGTCTTCTCCCAGCCTGAGTCTCTTTTCAAAGTAATAACAAAAAGGAACCTTTCATGATTGTACGGCTGATAATAGTTTAATAGTGCTTAGCTTAAAGAAGAACCAAAATAGTGCCAAGGGTCGTGAAAGTGGTTCAATGAGAAGCTACATTTTCTAGTGAGCACAAAAACTTTGAAAAAACATAGCAATCTAAGTTTTCAAGAAGAAACAACTTTACTGGGAGTACCAACATATTCATATATTGCATTCTTGAAATTTCAAAGAAAGTTAGGTTTTTATATGGTCAGTTCCTTGTCATAAGGTTCAAAGAGTAAGTTAACATTTCCTACGAACTACTTAAGACTGCGGAAAAATATTTTTTATTTTATTAAGGAAAGGGGCTGGAGTGTGTGAAAATTCCAATATCAGTTCCAAGTTTTGAGAATTGCCAAGATCCGTCTGAATAAGTTGCAATTATCTGTAAAGCTCACTTATTAGAATAAAGTTAAAAGGCACAAGAACATCCCCAAATACTGTAACTACACGTAAAACTAAGCACTGAAGTTCTTGATCTGAAAATCAAACTGTAAAGTCTCTTACAGGCCATTCGTCTCTACAAAGTTGGGGAGAAAGAACTGACATATTTGCATTTTGAGAATCGCCATATCTTACGAAATATCTGCAGTCTCCCTCAACTATATCTCAGCAAGTCTTCCGCAACTTGTTGCAAGTTACATAGGTTAGCAAAAATATGGAACAACCCCCTTCCCTCAAGAGTATACAACAATGAGACAATTTGCAGCTTTTACACACAAATCACACACACAGACACTGCACACCACGAGCTGCACTCATTGAGTGCTGTGGACTGTTGCACTTCACACATGCCTTAAGAGTATCTTAGCCGTGTGCAGACAACCGGAAGACAGTTTACACTTGAGCTGTCTCGCTGTCGCAGTAACGCAGTCAACGTCATTGGCAATGTTGGGACTTGTGATGAGCAAATGTACAACCATTATTAGTTGCATGACATAATTAATCAGTGTCAGTTTGATTGTTGTTGCTGTTGTGGCATGAAAGAATCACATCACAAGATACAAGACACAATATACAACAAATGCGAGCATAGGTCACACCTATGGTCAAACGATTCAACGCTTGACACACAACACGCTGGGGGGGCAACATTTTGTTGCCCAGCTGTTGACACCTGTGGCGCGTTACGTGGTCAAGTCAAAGCTTACTAATTACAGCATATTGTTGTGGAGCAGCGCTTATATAAATTGCAAATAAAATTGATTTTCTTTTTATTTCAGTATTTTTTTTTTTTTTGCTACTTACCAATAAGGGCACGAATCTCATATTGTGGTGGTAAGCGGGATATTACACACAGTAATCCGGTATGTTGAGCTCTACGGCAATAATCTGGCTTGGAAAGTAAACCAAGTTATACATAAATATTTTTTTTATGAAAAAAAGCACAACAAGTCACACGGTTTTGATTTTATTTTAGCAAATTGACATGCAAATTTGTAACTGTTGCGAGTATCTCATGCCAATTTAATTGTAGATACAAAAGCACGTTATTGTGGCAGCCGCAAACTATAACTCACTTTGTGCAGCTTTTTTCACGCTGTCAGCTGTTTGTATCCTTTCTCACAAAGCAGCAAAAGGCCACAAAAGATCAAACAAACGCTTTTGAAAATAACAACAATAAACGCTAAGGCGCGCGAGCGAGTTTTAAAATTCGCAACCGATAAGCGTCGCGGTCGTGCTGCAACTGAATTTTACAAAAGACGCAACGCGCCACTTGACACTCGCAGTCGCAGTCGATGCCGCAGTCGCAGTCGCAGTCAGGCGCAAGAGAAAAGAGAGCGCATGCGCAGCGTAGCGATGCTTTGCACAGCATTGAAGAAGACACCACATTACACCAATACAAAGCCAAACTTGTAACTGTTGCCGGCTGCACTCGTCGTGCTAGTCACCTCGTGGTGAATTTCTTTTGCTGTTACTAACACACACAGATACAAATGAAGCTCAAGCATTCTCAATCAAAGCGCAGACTGAAAGTGAATCTGAAACTGTTTGCTGTTCGTTTTACTTTCAATGCGGCACAGTCACCTCCACACACACACACGCACTCACAGAGAGAGAGAGAGAGATACACACAGATACAGACAAGCCGCATTTTTTATTTGTTTATGTTTCTTAGCAATTGTATGAGGGCAGTTAAATAAGTCTGCGAATTTTTGTATGAAAGATTTATTTATTTTTTTTTTTTTTTTCAGTGTTTATTATTTTTATTTAGTGTTTTCCTTAATTCTAATAAACATGAAGTTTTATGTGATATTATTTATACAGTGTCTCTATCGAGATCTCGAGTATACTTCAATATTTATAATTATTATCTAATGAAAGGAATCTGATACTTATAATAACATAATATAATGTATAAATATATTGACATTCGCATGAAAAAAATTTACAAAAACATGAGGCTAATATTTGTTATTTATAAAATAAGAAACGTTGGAATCAAGTTCCGTTTATATCTACAACCACCAGAATTTGTTGTTGTTTAAGATAGCATCTTTTTGCGCGATGCTTGTACTAAATCTGAGATTTGGTTCTTGGTTAATTTGAATTTTTTTATCCGTTGCTCTTCTATATTGATTATAGAATATAGGGATTCCGTTTTGGTTTTGAATTAAACCCCTAGTATCTAAAGCAATGAACGCTTCAGGAGGGGGAAAACCGTTTTCTAGACTTCTCAGAAGGTATTCCTCATTGGTATAGTATGGCGCTTTGATGAGATTGTTTTCTAGTTCAGATGTGCATTGAAGAATATGTTGCCTAATAAGTTATATAATATGGTTGTCAATTCTGCTTATCTTGGTAGAGTCATATAGTACCTTATTTGATATGAACTTTATATAATTGCTTTTTGGGTCCCTGAAGCACATAGTGCAAGCTCTCAAGCATGATCTTTCAAATGCTCTTAAGCGTTTCATGCAAGACGGCGAGATATTAAACCAGATTGGGCAGCCATAGGTTATAATAGGACGAACTAGTGTTTTGTACATAATTATTTTTGTTTTTTCCATTATCGATCTTGAATAAAATTGTTTTTTATTAGCGAAGAAAGCTTTTTTGGCTTTGGCGATTTGGGTGTTTATATGCTCATTAAAATACAAAAAATTATCCAAATAAATGCCTAGGTACTTGACAGTTTTCTTATTAGGAACTGGCTCTCTTGAGAGGTGAGGATAAATTCCAAATTCTTTCCAGTGTTTTCTTATACTCGCATTGCATTTTGCCACTGCGGGTCGAAATAGAATAGTTTCACATTTTGAGTTGTTTAGTTTAAGATTCCAGTTTTCTGAAAGATTTATATTTAGATATGAATAAATAAATAGGACGACTCTGATATTGGAAAATGCTTTTAATAAAATGCTGAAGTACGTAAAGATAAAGTCTTTTGGGACCCATTACATTTTGAGTACCACATATATGAGATACAACTATTATTAGAAATAATACAATAATTATTTTTAATTTCATAATAGTAAGATCTTCATGTGCAACTAACTAAACATTGAAGACTTAAGGCTTCTAGCCTTTTTTGCTTAAAAACTGAGCTAAAGTTTCCAGTAAACCGGTAACAAAAACCATTGACCATAAAATTTAATATAAGGGGTTTATTTTCAATAAAAAGAATAATTTTATGGCGGTCAGAAAAAATGTTGTATTTTATTAGTGTAATTGATGTCTATCTTTAATAGATATAAACGAAAAATTGTAAAACTTATTAGTTTTAGAACAAGAGAGAATATGTCGCAAGTGAGTCTCAAAATCATGTTTTTCAAAACATTCGGGCAGGATTTGAATAAATACCAGTACAACGCCTGGAAGTAATTGAACGTTGAAAACTATTTTGTTTGTTCTATATTTTTCCAAGACAAACAACTTCAAAAATTTCGTTCAAAATCTGGGAGTCTTTGCAATATGAAAAAAATTTTCCATTTTATTGTAGGTTTTAACTTTTACTAAAAAAAATTATAATATATACAATATATTTATTTACATGCAATTTAGGATTTTTGAATTTCTACTATTATTAATTAAATTAAAAAAAAAACAGTTGATAAGCTTAAATAAAATTTAAAAAAAATAGTATATCCATCACGTCTCACACCTCGCAGAACTCCAGTTATAGATTATATTTAGAGAAGCAGTAAGTAATTGTATTGCGTTTAAAATAACAATGTTAAAAAAAAATGCAAAGAGCTGTTGACTTTATTATTAAGCTGCCCTCGTATGCACATCTGTATCTGTAACGTGTATCTGTATCAATGCGCTTAAAAATACGCGCAAATCATCGAAAACGGAAAAAGTAGCCAAACTGTGCCGCAGGCCAGCGAAATGGCCGTAACAACAATAACAGCATTTATTTAATGGCCAGCACCAGCTCCAACGTCCGCCCCAAGCGTCTATCTGTTTGTTCGTGTATCTGTATCTGTATCTGCGTCTGGCTCTGGGTCTGGCCTCAACATCGTGATGTGTGTTAAAAATGCCGGCAAAAGTAGAGCTACAACTTACACATAACAAACAGAAGTAATGCAAAGTAAATGTTTATAATTACAACCGGGTCAAAATCAGCGCTTGGGCCAGACACAAAGTGACGGGGGGGGGGGCAAGACAAACGCAACTTATTGATCATTATAAAATTTGCATATAACCGAAAATTTATTTAATAAAATATGTAATTACTTTGAAAAGTTATAAGTTAATTGCCTGTTTTGCCAATTTTGTTAAATATCGTACTGATGAAATAAAAATAATAACATATGCAGATGGCTATCTCATAGATGGCTAACAGATCACTAACAGCCACTGAATGATGCCAAAGTGAAGGCGCTGATTGTAACCTATTAGTGTGGCCTAACAAGATAGATGTGGGGACCTGATACCCAAAATTATAAACAAGACCCATCAATGGCGAAACAGCAAACACCTTCTCTTTGTCGATTAGATACATATAGTAACATTTGATGCGACTTTGCAGAATGACCTTGACTTAACTCTTTCAAGTATCTTTCTGAATCTTTGAGATAGACGTTTAAATTTCAAAGCCAGGAATGCTGCCACCATTTAAATATCTGCTGCAGTGCGTGTTGCAAAAATTACATATTAAGTGAAAAGGGGCAATTTTTTCGAAACTATCCATGTTCCGGCTCAGTTGCCAAATTTTTGAAAAAAAATCGAGATATATTTGACGTAGCTCTCACTTTGTGGATTGAATAAGAACGCACGCATAAAATTTGCACATCTTTTTTGACCCAACTGGCCACGCCTACTTTTAGCACCCACATAAGGCTACCTTGCGTATACGTTTTTTTTAAGTCTCAAAATTGTAGTTATGTGTTTTATAATAATATTAGATAAAAGTTTTGCTGTCGAACCACATATTAACCAGCGTGGCGTGACTGTACTAAAATTTTCCTGAAAGCATCAAATGTACAGAACATTTTATATATACCAGTGAAAATAAGTGAAGCGGTCCACCGATAACTTAATATGTATAATAGATTTTTGTTTTTAGGCGTTTCCTTGACAAGCTATATCTCCTAAGCGAACAAATATATTTAAACAAATAAACGACGAAAGATTGAATTTTGAATTAAAAAAAAAATTTTAACTAATTTTTTTTACATTTTTAAACAATTTTTTTTCTCAATTTCTTCCAAAAATGGAATGAATTACATTTTATGCGCGTGAATTTACTACAAACAACAACAAAAAAATCGGTGACTCCTAAATTTGAGGAAGTTATGCTTATTTTAGTGATGACACTTCCAATAATCGCCATAGCGCACAGTATCTTGTAATCTTGGCAAATAAGCCCAACTTATTGGAATTGAAAAATAATAGCTTGAAACTTGCTATGAATGTTATTTTGATAGTTTAAGAAAGATTTTGTATAATATATTTACACAATTTTCGTTACTCATACCATCGTCTTCTTTTTTTCATATGTTCTTTTATCTTTGCGACCATCCGAAACCACTTTTTTTTTATTTATTTTCAAATTAAGCTTAAGTTTCGTGATACACCAGCTGATTGTCAGAGTTTGCAAGCATATCAAAACTACTTATGGAGTTGTTGTACTTCAGATGAGCAATTTAAGAAAACATAAATAAAATACAGATATTTACGCATACAATTTTTCCAAAATTTTGGCAATAAAGCCTATGGTGGGACGGGAGATTTTACCAAAACTGCTGTAGTTATTGAAAAAGAGTCTACCAGTTTGAGTCAAGTGACAATTGGGAGCATGACAAACATTTAGGAGAAGAAGTTGTAGCCCTACCTCATCTCAGTAGGATCTTTCCCACTTTTTTCGTCGAGCTCTACAAAGCTATCAAAAATTAACATTGGGCGATCTGCTCTCTTCAGCATTATGTGTTTAAAGGCGATAAAGCTCCAGGTTCAAGCAAGACGACAAATGTAGTTCCATCCTTGGATCCTAAAGGGGCTCTTTGAGCATCACGGACTTGAAAAGTAGAATTAAATAAGTCTTATCTCCAAAAAATGAGACAAATCCTTGTTGGCGAATGAACCACTTGATCAATTCTAAAGGATACACAATCATTTGCTTTACAGAAGTGTTCCATGAATTCACGAAATCCAGGGATAGTGATTCTTATAATTTTTAAATAAAAATCACGAAAAAATTGCTTAACGATTTTTTCATTAAAAATAAAAAAAAACTTAAATTTCTTTATCAAAACATAAAAATTTTTAAATAAGTAAATATGTATCGATTTTTATTTGACAATCGTGAACTCTAAAAATTATAAGTACTATGAAATAAACAGCCGTACTCCGGAAAACGAAAAAACTAAACCGAACAATTTAATTCGGAAACGTTTTTGCTTGCTTTAGAAAACGAATTTTTGCTGTCGCAATCTACTCATATTTCCCTTGCTAATTGTTGACACAGCTTTACACCTCTCGAGGAATATTATCCGCGACTATGCTATTCTTATTACAAGGAAAAATTTTTTTGCAACACATGAACTATTTAAGCAAGACATGAACATTTTTTAATGCAATACCCGGATTCGGTTTGAGTTGGGCATGCAAGTTTTTGCGTTGATTCAGAAAAAAAATAATTATAAATATTTATCAATAACTTTTTAACTTGAAATCGGTATAGAATAAAAACAGAATCTAAGAGTATTTAAAAAATTTTTAATGCGTACACTTAATAACCTATTTTGCCAATTTGTTTCAATTCCGCTTGCAACAAAACATTCGGTTTCAAACTACATAAAAGAATTCGTTTAGGTGAAATTAGGTGCACCCAACATTCGGTTTCAAAACGAGTCCGCATAAAATGTTCCGATTCGTTTTCCGGAGCACGGCCGAATATTTATATATCAAAATTTTTTTAAAAATCTCGAAATAATTTTTTATTCTTTAATTTTTACAAAAAAACTTTTCGGGAATTTTCAGTTTTTAAATTTAATTCTAAAATTAAATTAAAACTTATTTCGAATTGTTTTGTATATTACTCTTTCACAAATGGATTTACTTCGATAGATATTTTTATAAATTGAACAAATTTTATTTTAAATTTATATTATAAAAATCAAAAATATATGTTAGTTCGCGATTTTTAAGTAAACGCTACCTTGTATCATCACATTGTATGGCAACTTTAACCATACACCCAAGGAGTCCAAATTTCAAGTTTTTTTATACCAGCTCAAGGCGTTCTTACAGACCAACAGAAAAAAGGTAATTTCTTTTGCCCTCCTGATCTTATAGAAGGCTACTTTAGGAAGTTCTACAGTCTGCTCCCTACGCTGCATACATTTTTACAAATCTAATATACCCCTTAACCTAAAGTAGAATAATCGTCCAGGGAGACACTACCATACAAACAGAATTCAATAGAATTGGATTGCATAGAAATCATTCCTATTTGTTCCAGATAGTTTTGATGATTTGCAGTGTCATGATATATTTTATTTGTATCACCAAAGGAATTACAACTTAAATTAGTTCTGCAATGTTACCTATGGGGTGCACACAAAATGATTTCCTTTATTTGATTTACGGATAAGAGCTGCCAAAGCCACAACCACGCCCACATGCACGCTCCAATGAGTCTGGTCACTTTTGGTCATTTGTTTGAATCATTTGACTAGACAAAGTCCACAATTCGAAAAGGTACGTATACTAATAATAAGCGTGAGTGTGCTCCATTGGGCTTTCACGCGTTAAAGTATCTCGACTTGTTGCCATTGACATGGCCAGAGACATGGTCAAAGCCATATGTATTTTTAACAACTTCCGCTCTGGGTTCCGTTGAGTTGCGTGCTTGGAAAAGTCAGTTAAAAGACAGCAGACAACAAACTCGAAACTCGGCGAAATTTTCCGGCAATTTGCGTATTGCATTCGATTTTTGTGTATCCAAATAAACAAAAAAAAAAAAAAGTTGGCGCATTGTATTCAATTCGTTTTCGACCAGATTGCAACGAAAGCGTACATAAAAATCAAATATATATGTATGTACATTTTGTTATTTTGTGCGCTCTTAATTGCAGTGCAAGTGGCTGCAAATTATTCAAATTCAAATGAATCTTTGGGCTCTGGAGTCTTCAGTTTGTCGCAGTCTGGTTGCACTGGAAAGTGTTTGCTGCAGTTCCGAAATTCCATAGTTGAGTTACAAGTTGATGCTGCCAAACTGGTCTAGACTAGCGTTAATATAATAGCCTCAGCAAAGACACTGAATTTCTTCTGCTACATCATCAACGGCTTTGGCACCACGATCATCATCATCTTCATCATGGTATCGTCGCTTTATCTGCTGCTTTTGCCATTTTATAGTATTCACTGTTGTTGTAGTTGTTGTGGATGACGTTTCAGCGAAAGTTGTTGTTACGTTACATCGAAGACCGCGATAAAGATTACTACTATGGAGAAGACGAAGACGTCCACGACGACGACGACGACGACACTCAAAAGCCTATGCAAAACCGGTCGCACATTGATTTTTCGTTGCCACAAATCATCAAAAAGTCTACAGCCTATCTGACCACTGCAAATTTAAATTTAAATGGAAATAAAGTTGGATTTGGGAATCCAAATGCAAATGCAATACTCTTCAATTTCGCACTTGTCACAGACAATCAGTGTATCCATCTTTTATTGAGATTACTTACTTTAAACACAATTTTTGAAGGGTCTTTTTGATTTATACCAGCTAAAATTATTTAATGATGTTTTTAGTTTTTGTTAAAGCTTAAACATTTTTAGAAAGTATACGAAAGTTATTGAACAAAACCTTTGTACCCTTTATTCCTGCATATTGTCAGATTAACCCGAAACTAGTTCAGAAAACCAGAGTCAAACTTAGATGGTTACTTACTTATAAGTATCCCTTTGATGGAACCCAGCACAGAAGCCCATTGGCAAGAAAGAAACAGTTGATGGACTAGTGGAGGACGATGCAGCCAAACTATAAATAGGGCCCGAGCCCTTCAATGGCATTGACAGATACAACACCAAACAGCTGCTAAGTAAAGAAAAAGAGACTGAACTTGCAACCAACTTCACGGTACATTTTTTTTTTACACCGTTTGTCCGGCAATGACTTTTTATGTTTATGGGGTCGCTGAATCCGAATCTGAAGTCAAAAGGACCCCATCATGTCAGGCTATGAAGATTGCCGTCTAAAATACCTACATTTATGGGGATTTTTTGTGGTTATGTCAGAGTCCTGACACGGATTTAGCGACCTCTGAACCGAAAATCAATTTTTTTTTGTGTTAACAAAACCTTGCTGTTCGACAACAAATTTTTTATGTTTTTTAAAGGGGTCACAATTCGTGGTCAAAAACACTCCAGCTGGGTTATTATGATAACCTCCGAATACCTGTTTTTTGGGTTCTTTTGAGGTTAGGAATACATGAGAAAACTTGTCTTGTCACTAGATCACGACACGTTTTTTTTTTTTTTGTGTGGCTAAAAAGGGAATCACGGATTTTAATATCAGTTGATTCTGTGGTATTAAGGAGCATTCTCATTTAAGGAAGTGACACATAATTGAAACGGCTAAAAAGCATTTTCCCGAAAGATAAACTTGTCTACGCAGAAGAACCTGGGGCCCTCAATAGCCGTTCTCTTTGGTTTGACGGTCCCGGTTTCCCATAGTAGAAGTTCTTACGTTGACTATACATTTTAGGCTTACTGGAAAGGGGCTTATCTCCTTACTGTTGGTCCGGACCCCCAAAAGCTGGAAAAATGGATTGAAAGTCTTTTGCGAGCTCACACTTCGAAGTGAAGATCCCCCCAAGACCAAATCGTAGATCCGCACCTGTGATCAATAGTTCAACATTTAGTTCGTGGAGCAGATTCAGCATCTCTATTGGAGGAAGAGCGTTACAAAGAACTGTCTTCAAATGGAAAATACCATCAGCTGGGAAAATACCATCAAAAAGGTGAATTTAATTTTATGTTTATATAAGGAGATCGATCTTTGCAACAATTTCATAAATTTTTTTCAAAAAAACGGACCAAATCAAAATAATAATAAATGTCAAAAATTGATTCCTCGAACCTCCAAAAACCACCGCTTACACTTTTAGTACTCGTATTTTTTTAGTATTTTGGAAAAATAAGTATTTTGAAAAAGTGCGGGGCTCGAAATTCATTTTAGAGCTATGGTTTCTTTGGCAAAGTTTCTTTCTTTCTACAGAAAAAAAAATCGCAATGTAGAGTTTTTCGGCACCCTTTGAAAATCTTGTTCTTGAATTAAGATTAAAAAAAAAAAAATTAATTATTATAATGTGACTTCAAAAAAAACTCAAAAGGAGCCGGTAAAAAATCCAAAAAACGTGAAACTAAATTTCGGATTATGAACCCTTTTGAAATAAGATTTTTAGCAAATCAAGTCTTGATTAAAAAATAAATTTTTATTATTTCATATCGAAAACAAAATTACAATATAAGAATCTTTACTCCAAAATAAGCCTGATAAAAATTGTGAACAAAAACTTCATTTCGGATTATGAGACTAAATGATTAACACTTCTAGAAAGGGCGGACTGATTTTGTGGTTAAAAAATTTTGAGAGTTCAAGAAAAAAATAAAACTTTAGAAAGTTATATTTTATAAAATTGTAAAGATTTTATTAGGCTATTTGTTCTTATTTTGATAATATTATTTATTTTTTTAAGTTTTGTAATGTTAAAAATCGTAATTTAAGAATTTTTTATCTTAGTTTAACAATTAGTATTGATTACAAAATTTTTGGTCATACGATTAGATATTTTGGGACTATTTAAAGTAACATATTTTTATGGTTAATTGAACAATCTTAATAATTTTCTTACTTTAAGTATTTAAGACACGAAAAAAATGCCAAAAGATTTGATTTTTTTATCAGTAAATAATATTACTAGCTGCCGTCAAGACGATTTGAGATATACTTTACGAAGTGCATCAAATGCTATTCTGTAAAATATATGGATAGTCTACAATTTACGAACCGAATTGCTTTGAATTTTTTTAAATAACTTGCATCAAAATTTTTACTAATCGCGGTTTATTAAATAAATTTCATATTTTAGGTGTCATTAAGCAATCTATCGTTAAGCAATAAAATATGCTTCGTTACTGCTAACACTAAAGTGTTAATTAACAACACTGCAAATTATTTATTTTCGCTCTCTATACAAACGTCTACCATTTAATAATTAATTTAGATATATGCAATAAGTGTGAATAAAAAAAATCATTAAAAAAAGTTCAGTAAATATTGTTACATCAAAAAATTAATTTTTTAACTTAAAATTTGGCTTCCCTGAGCAAAGTATAAGCTCATGATTTTTTGAATAAAAGTTGTTTTTTTTTTAACCAAACCAGTTTATTTTTCAAAATAAATTATTTTAGCTAAGTCCAACGACTTTTAATTTTTTGTATTCATTCCAAACAATAAGTTTTCTAGTGGGCCTCAAAACTGTCGTTTTTTCACGGTTAACATCTTTATTTGATTAAAATCTCTTACCGTCCAGCCATTCCTTCTGTTCTAAAAACAAAAAGAAACCTCGAGAGACAGATCTGCAGAGTCTGTTGGATGGGAGACAATTTTGTGGTCCAATTCATGAATTTTGCAGCAATCACGTCAGACATCTCGTCGACATCTTTTACATATCCTAATAATCATATAATAAGTATCATATATATATATACACGTTCAGTTGAGATGTCAGCAGCCTCAGCCACTTGACCCACTATTATTCTTCATTCCGTGGATTTTTAATGACAATTTCTGGATTGACAATCTCTTCTTGGCTTCGGCGACTCTTGTGATGGAAGCACTATGAGGAACTCAGTATTCCACCTCCTAAGCTAGCATTACATGAAGCAAATATTTGCTCCCTTTGTTAATGAAATTATTTGGCCTAATATCGTTGCTGAGCAAAGGTGGCAAATATTTGCTCCAAATGTTTTTTGGCGCATGATAAATGGTGTGCCAACCATATTTGCTCATAATGTAGTAAATATTTGCTTCGCCATTGCACATTTTCCAAAACAATATTTGTCACAAATAAAAATTATAGGAATTTTCTTTGCTGGGCTTCGAAAATATTTGTTTTTTGCAATAAAGACGTGTTTTTTAATCATAAACCAGAAAAAGTCTGCTTCTGGTAAAGACAACCCGGTGCTAGTTTGTATTTTTGTTGCGGATGAATTTATTGTGAATTTCGACAGTAAAGTTCGGCAAAACATAGATTAAATTTTAAGATAAGCCGATCAAATTTTATTGGAATTCGGTCAAAAATTTTGAATAGCTTAGTTACAATCAATTAAAAAGAGAAAAACAGATTTCTTTTAATTGACTGCAATTTTACAATAAAGAGCAAAATAACAAAAACAATTTATTCTTAAAATTTTTAGCTTGTGCCAAATATTTGCCACGCAGAAGTATCTCTGAAATATTACCTCATCACACGTAGGAAATATTTACTCGAAATTCTATATGGCAAACACTACGCCAAATATGTTTTGGCTAAGATTTTATGCAAATATTTGATCACAATACTGACAATCAAATATTTGACCAAATATTTTGCGCATTTTAATATCAATGCGCTTAAGCACCCAGCGAAAATCACTTTTTTCCAAGCCCGTTAATATTCTGAAGGATGTCTACCACTATAGTAGACCGAAGTCTACTCATCATCATCAATCATCAATTGGCCATTACAACCGTGTGGCGGTCTTGACCGCATTAAGAAGCCAACTGACGCCAGTTGGAAATATCAAGCCTAGCCAGGTCTTTTCATCTCAAAGGGGATCTCCCTCTTCCGCGCCTACCACCAGTGGGCACCGTTTCGAAGGCTTTTTACGCTGGAGCATCATCATCCATTCTCGCCACATGATCTAGCCAACGTAGTCGCTGCAACTTAATGCGCTTGACTATGTCTATGTCGCGGTACAGCTCATTCAGCTCGTCGTTCCATCGTAAACGGTACTCACCATCAACGCAAGAGGGACCAAAGATCTTACGTAAAATTTTTCTCTCGATAACTCTCAAGACTCGCTCATCATTGTAAATCAACGTCCATGATTCTGCGCCATACATAAGGACGGGTATTATGAGCGTTCTATAAAAAATTGTCTTCGTCCTGCGAGAGAGAGCTCGACTTCTCAATCAATTCTACGCTTGATCTCAAGGCTGATGTTTGGTGTTTATGCTGGCTCTTAGATAGACAAAATCCTCTCTTGTTTCGAAAATGTAGCTATCGACAGATACATCTGCCCAAGACGCTGAGAGAGCTTCTGTGTCGACAAGAGGTATTTTGTTTTGTCCTTGTGCACCGCAAGACCCACTCGCCTTGCTTCTTCATTAAGTTTGGAGAAGGCAGCACATACGGTGCGGTTGTTGCGACCAATGATATCGATCGGCATACTACAGTAGCATGACACTCTTTTGCCCCAGTATCGTGCCAGTGCGATGCCCAGGGGTTTATCAAAAGATGGAAATTAAGAGAAGCAGTGTTGCTTTCAAAGTAAGTAAGCGAGAAATTTAAAAACTCAGTAACATTTCAACCTGCCCTCTTGGGTAAATTATCGATTCAAAAAACTTATTTATTTATTTTTGCGCTATTTATAACATCCATTGTACACAGCGTTTCCAAAGGCATAGCTAGGGAGGAAGAAGCCTCTTTGCAGCATGCAGTGTACCTGTAAGTTGCAAATGTTATATTAAGTTTGTGCAAGCCAAAAATGTATGTAGCATAGAGAAGAAGACGTCGGAGACGCCCCTTAGTTACCTAAGTATGATCAGGGTGTCTAGACAAGTCAGTATAGAGATGTCCATTTGTACTGTAAGAACTAGAGTCAAGCTTTTGATTTCGATCTATTATTATGTCGCGGGAAGCAAGTAAATTTTATTTTTACGATGTCGGGATTATAGGTATAGCTCCCATAGGGGTGTTACACAGCAACTCAAAAAAATGTTTATAAAGATATCGCAAATTTGGCGATTGAGAGACTTAACAGTTTTTTTAGTTTATCAAAAAAAAAAAGCCATAGAACTAATCAGTCCAAGAAATTATTTTGGTTTAGTGACAACAAAAACAAATTTGGCATTGAAATATTTTTTAGTATCTAAGCACTATTCCTAATTGTATCGAAATCGGTTGATATGTTGATTATGTTTCAAACATTCATCAATGACGTTTAGTGGGCGTGATATCGTCTCTGATCTAAAGTGGATATAAATCGAAGTAAAATATTTATGGAACGCCTGCATGACTTTACAATAGCAAACAAAGTTCTGCAGTCTCTACAGTATTTAAGTAAATGTTATCCTATTCAACAACTCACTTGGTAAATTATGCTGAGGCTACAAATACTTACAATATACCTCTGGATAGTGTTCTCGTTGGTCTGTACAAAACAGAAGAACGCACAGGATTTCATAACAATAGAAGCACCAAAAGTTTCTATAATTGCGATTCGTACAGACTACTGTCCACATAATTGGCTGCAGCAGATACTGGAGCAACATCCAAAGCCCATTGTATTGCAGTCGCTGGAAAACGCAGAAACTCCACATGCACTCTTTTCAAGAAACGTTCTAAACGTCGTTTGTTTGCTGGGTAACAACTTCCAGTCGGAGTTATTAGAACCACTTCTCACTGCACTGCAAAACCGTCGTCAGGAAAAGTTCTTATTCTATTTAACCGGAACGACTGTTCCTGAGACAGTCTTGGCGCTTCTACGTCACTGCTACGAAAAGAAAATGTTAAATGTGCTGGTTTTTAAGGAGTTCAGTTCGGATAATCAATACTATAGCTACAGTGCTTTTCCGCACTTTGCGCTGTTGCAACATTCTTTGAGGAACGAGGCCAGTTATGCCAACCGCTTTCCCAACATGCAGGGTCATCCGCTGATTGTATTGCCCGACCAGAGACATCCACGCAGCATTTTGCATAGAGATAAAAAAACACGTGAACTTTTGCTTACCGGTTCGGTGGGCAGGTTTATGCGCATCTTAGCCTGGAAGTTAAATGCCACTTTGACATATCCGTTTCCCATGACATCTGGAAAATTGTTACACGGCACAGAACTGTTGGAGCTAACCAGAAAACTGCATGTAGACATTCCAGGCGGCTTGATTATAATGGCGAATGTAGCTGAGTTAAACTATTCCACTTATCCCTTTGAGCTCGCAGAGGTCTGTCTGATGATACCATATGCACATGATATACCGCTGCAGGACATCTTTTTAATACTGAACAGTGTCAGTAATGTGCTCATCCTTTTAGCCATCAGCTATGCCTTTGGACTGCTGCTGTGTCTGCATAAACAGCTTATTTGCAGACAACGAACTTATGTAGTGGACTTTCTGCTAAATGATGCGCCACTGCGTGGTTTGCTGGGTCAATCCTTCACGATTACATTTAAATCAAGTTTGTGCCTAAGCCTTATCTATTTGATTCTAGGCACCATGGGTTTGAATTTAAGCAGCATTTACCAGGCTATGCTGGGCACCATGCTGACCCATCCTCCCAAGCAGCATCAGCCACGCACCTTTGAAGAAGTGCGTGAGGCGCAACTGTCAATGCTCATAAGCAAGCAGGACTCGGTGCCTTTCCGAGATATGACAACACTCAAAATGCTGATTCGCAATGACACCGAAGTGTACCGCCAGCGGGACAACATGAACACCAGCTACGTCTACTTCGCCTCCCACTTGCACTGGAGCCTTGTCAACTCCCAGCAAAAATACTTTGAACGCCCGCTTTTTCTTTTCTCCAAGGATGCCTGCTTTAGCACGCTGAGCCTAATGAGTTTTCATATGCCAAATAATTCTTGGTTTACCGAACCCATTAATAAGCTTACACTGGAAGTGCGTGAAAACGGACTTTATGAGTACTGGCTGGGCTTACATTTCTTCGATATGGCAGCTGCAGATTTGGTTAGCTTCAAGGATCTTAGTCATCCACAGCACTATGGAAAGTCTATGCAGTTTGTTGATCTAAAATGGATCTGGTATATATTTGTGGCTATGCTGTTTATAGCATGCCTGGTATTTGCTCTGGAGTGTGTCTGCTATTATCGATTACACAAACAGTTGCTGGCAAGATTTCGATAAAAATATAACTAAGTTGCACCGAAAGGAGGCGGTGCAGTTGGACATCTTGACATCGTCTTTAAAATATTAACTGAGCATCATAAGAAGCTTGCACGTTACATATAAATACTCCAGTAATAGGTAGAAATTTCTTTCAGAACGCTAAAACGCAATACCATGTCTCCCTTGAATAATTTTTTTTTGCAATCTGTCATATTAGATAATCAGCAACTTTTATAGATCAAATAATAATGGCAGGACCTTGAATAAATGAAATCATTATTTTCAATCTAATAATCTAAGAAACAAAGAACATTGCAAGAGTAGCTTATATGCCGCGAAAGATACTTAGTTTGGTGCATATTTTCTTCCGGAAGAATCAGTGGCACGGACTTCTTTAAAGATGATGGTTCTTGGTACATAACGTGAACACTTTGGGAACTTCGTATCGAAACGAAAGTAACAAATATACCGTCGGACTTAAAAGAAATAGGAATAGCGAACCGGAATATAGTTGAAAATTATGCTCTCGATAATTGAGCGGAAAAGACAGACAAGGACAGCAAGAGTCTTAAACTACAACGGAAAGAAGAAGAAAAATTAAGGGGTTCCGCCTCCTGTGTACTTTGCACATCAACCCTCGAAGGACGTTTTATATTCATTTGGAAACGTTCAGAGAACTTTTCTTAATTTCTAAGAATTTAAGAATGCTTCTATCGTGCCTGCCCGACTCTAAAATACCCTGTACAAAGCCTTTAGCGCAGTTTTTTATAGGATCTTCTAGGCAAACGGCTGTTTCCTTTGAAAGTTTTTGGCTATAACTCCCGAAGTTCCCAACAGATTTTTATACAATTTCCATTTACGGATGGCTTGTGGCTAGTTCTGCCAGCGTGGGTGTAAGTCGGGAAACTCTCCTACGGGGGTAGGCTAGACATCAACTTAATCTGCCTGACTGTTAAGCGCATCTTCTGGTAAAATTTCAGCTCCATAGCTCTTATAGTCTCTGAGATTCTTTTGTTCAGACGAACTGACAGACACAGCTATATCGACTAGGTTGTTGATGCTGATCAAAAATATATATACTGTTTAGGGTCTGCCAAGTCTATTTCTGTCCTTTGCATATAAAGGGTCATCAACCTTGAGGGTTTTTTTCAATAGGGTTTTTTTGGTAAATCACGCGTGAGTACTGTCAAGTTGCCATCTGTTTTTTATTCAGTTTTCATTACCATTTCATCACGGAAAGACTTATACCCGATCAACTTAAACAAATCGTACAATTATATTACGAAATTTCGCGTTCTATAATCAATGTTTTTCGCGCGCTTACGCCATTTTATGGAACTAATTCGGTGAACAATTAATTTCTCGCTCCGGTCCGGTGAATTGTTCACCAAGATCGTGTGATATCACACCGTTGGACTTTTTCCTTTGGGGCTACGTGAAGTCTGAAGTGTTTATGGATAAGCCAGCTACGATTGAATATTTAGAGGCCAACATTACCCGTGTTATCCGATTATGCTCGAACTCGTCATCGCGAATTGGAGCCACCGCATGAACCAACTACGGTGCAGTTGCAGCCAACATTTGAAAGGGATTTTCTTTAAAAAGTGAATGGCAAGAATGATTCTGTCTGTTAAGAATAAAGATTTTCCGATTCATTTGCAATTTTTGTGTTGGCATTTAAAAAAAAAACCTCCAGTTTGATGACCCTTTATAGCATTTGCACGAACTAATTACCTTTGGCACAGGGTATAATAACTGACGTTATTTCTATAGGCAGAGGGACAGAAAGTTGACTATATCGACTCAAACAAAACGAATAAACAATACGCTAAGCAGGTTGGCCAGTGAAGTGAGCAGGGGGTGGAAGTCACAGAACGTTTCACGCTTGGCGTAGAAGCGTTTTTTAATATGTAATTTAAAGAATAACACTGGGACACTATTAAGTAACTATTTGCATGGAAATAGTTTAGCAAAACATTCGTAATTGGTCATTTCAAAGTACTTAAAATTCTTATTGGCTCTTTACACGATGCCAAACATGAAAACTGCATGACACCAAAGCTCTTAAGTCCCTTGACTGGGCGTCAACCCGTTTCAGTATCACAATGACTACATACCATTATGGTAGCTGGATTCTTATATTTTGGTGCATTGCAAACTTTTTCGTGCTTAGCACTATGGAATCCGAGGGACGGCTGGAGGAAAAACTAGTTCAAATGCTGCATAAATTGGACCAAGAGCAGTCCATTGATACGATTCTGCTTTACAGGAGCAACATAAGTTCCTGCATATTTGAGCCACTGCTGAGACGATTAAGCAACAAGCCCTTTGTTCTAGTGGCCAATGGCAGCACTGGCTATGATTGGAACTACAGTCGTCACACGCTTCTGCTCTGCTGTCACCCACAGGCGGAGATGGAACAAAATGAATACACTTTGCTTAGATTGCAGGTAGCTAGACGCCTGGTATATAGTGATATGCTGCCAGCACTTCAGATTTGTGCTACCCACTTTGAACGGGAGCAGCATAATGTAGCCGTGCTGGATAGCAACTTTCAAAACACTGGTATCTTAAATATTTGCCGCATAGTTAATCATCTAACAGGAGTGGCGAACTATGTGCAGCAGCAACTGGAGTCCGAGACACCTGTTTTTGTGCACCAATTTCGAGATATGCATGGAGCACCCATTATAACTGATGCGGATCGGCTTCCACCGCGTTCAATGCTGTATCGGGATCCGAAAACTGGCAAAGCCAAGATGGTTGGCTATGTGGCGATGCTGGTCAACACCTTTATCGAGAGATTAAATGCAACCCTTAAGTTTCGCACTGAGTATGTTGATGTACACAAAATGTTTGTGGGTGCCATAGAGAAATGGGCACGTCTTGGCCAATTGGACATTGGCAGCTCTTTGATTAGCAGTTCTGTGAATTTAAATCTGGACTATCTAAGCCATCCTTATTTAATAAGCAATTTTTGCTTTATGTTGCCTGTACCAGCAATTTTGCCCTACAAAGAAATCTATCTGTTAATCATTCATCCTCACGTGCTTACCATACTATTGGTACTTCATTGTATCTACTCGGTGCTATTGATATACAGTGAAGCATTGTCCTGGCAACGACTGAACCTCATGAACATGTTACTCAATGATAAGAGCCTACGCGGTTTGCTGGGACAGTCCTTTCCATTGTCTGGTAGTCCCAGAAAGAATGTAAAGTTTGTGCTCTGTTTGCTGTATTTTGCCAGCATTATGTTCACCACCATGTACCAAGCATATCTGGGTTCCCTACTTACGCAGCCGCCCACAGAGCCACTTCTGCGTAGCTTTGCAGATGTCTCCAAATCGCGTTATATGATTGCCATGACACCGGCAGAGTCGATCTACATATCAAACGATTCAACCAGTTCAGCTATTTCAGATACCTTCAAGTTTGTGGAAACCTACAAAGAGATTTTGCAAATGCGAGATTCATTTAATAACTCTTATATTTATCCGGTTACAGGACTACGATGGAGCACTTTTGCGGAACAGCAAAAACTATTTCAGAGCAATTTGTTCTACTATTCCGACGCATTTTGCTTTGACCGCCTGACGGTACTTTGCCTGCCCGTACGCAAAAATCTGCCATATCGGGATCTTCTTCATTTACACATACTTGCAATTCAAGAGTTCGGTCTGGCGAATTACTGGATAACGCAAAGCTTTTACAATATGGTTCGTCTGGGTCTAACTCCATTTAAAGATCTAAGCAATAAAGTTGTTAACGAAGTTATTAATATTGATGATCTCTATTGGATTTGGTGCTTCTACTTTGCCGCCCAAGCAAGTTGTTGTCTCTGTTTTGTTCTCGAACTACTATTATTTCGGTGGCAGCGACGCCTTCGTAGATGGGACTATACCGCTTAAATAGATTAAATCACCGCAAGCTGCAGTCATTTAACTGAAGCAAAGAGTAGAAAAATGTCAGCACCTTTTAAAATGGCGTACGTTAAAGTCGTGCGCGCACTCCTTTGATAAACCACTTACCATCACAACAATCAAATAAATATGATCATAGCAAACAATGAACTACATCTATAACTTTTTTTCAACCAATCTGTTCTATGAGGGCTACATTAGATAATAAACCGATTTTGATCAAATTTGGTAGAATGATTGGGAACTCATAAAAACTTTAAAAGGTTATGATATCTTCAATAAGAAGCGAACTATGTTTCAATAATCTATATGACCCTTTCCTTCTTTTTTCATGTTTCTTTTAGTAAATCCTAGTCTCTGGCCAATTCATGATGTGAGTCGGTGCATACCGTTAAAAAGTTTACCCATTGGCCTGGTGACGCGGATTAGTTAATATATATTTTTTTAATGTCCTATTTTTCCATAATTTTTTATAATCTAAGGTCAACTAAGCTTTGTTGCGACCCTTTAAATAAATAACTTAATAAAATGGTCCTCCTATTCGGAACAAACAATATTTGTATATCTACCTTAAATACTCCAAATCGTAAAATTTGGTACGAATAAATTGATAAATGACGAAAATATAGCCACAACCGTTTTAGAGTTATATGAAAGTTATGTTCGATTCATGTCGGGTTCGGGTCGAAATCAGGTTTATCCACCTAGAATATTTTCGAATTCCAAATTGTATGGAGATAGACCAACCAAGAAGATAATAATTTTCTTCTACGAGATAAGCCAAATCGACCAGCGAAGCCAGCAGGGGGTGGAGCCCCTACTAGTAACTTAAAGCGTATGATGTGAAGATTTTTGAAAAAACATTTAAAAATAGCGCAGGGACGCTCTATTAAGTAACTATTTGTATAGATATTATACTATAATATAATTAGTCATTTCCAAGTACTTAACAAAAAAGATGGCGTACGTTAAAGTCGGGCGCAGACGACTTTGGGATACCCTGTACCACCACATTGAAATTAATTCCGACATATTGCTTAAAACCTCCAAAAGATATTTTATTCGGCAAATTTGGTTACGATGTTTTCATAAAAAAAAAGAAATCAGTCGAATTTTGCACCAACAAATTTGTTTGACCGTTCGGTTCTATGGGGACTATATGATATAGTCAACCGATTATGATCAAATTTATTACACTGATTGGGAACTATAAAAGACTTCAGACTGCCACATTTGGTTCCGATATCTTCAAAACCATACGAAACACAACGAATTTTGTAATAACAACGTTTTTTTGACCGATCGTTCCTATGGGAGCTATATGATATAGTCAACCGATTTTGATCAAACTTGGTGCAGTGCTTGGGTACTCTAAAAAACTTCTTAATGCCAAATTTGCTAACAATATCTTTACAAACAAACGAAAGGCAACGAATTTTGTACAAAAAACGATTTTTTGACCGATTGGTCCTATGGGAGCTATATGATGTAGTCAACCGATTTTGATCAAATTTGCTACAGTGCTTGGGTACTCTAAAAAACTTCTTAATGCCAAATTTGGTTACGATAACTTCACAAACAAACGAAACACAACGAATTTTGTACAAAAAACATTTTTTCGACCGATCGATCCTATGGGAGCTATATGATATAGTCAACCGATTTTGATAAAATTTGGTACAGTGCTGGGGGTCTCTAAAAAACTTCCGATTGCTAGATTTGGTTATGATATCTTCATAAACAAACGAATTATCCATCTAAAACTTTTGCTTTTTTTCGAGGTCCTCTGAAACACCCCTATGGGAGCTATATAATGTAACCCCGATATCAAAAAAATAAAATAAACTTGTCTCCTATGGATTAATAAGGGATCTTATCTGAAAGTTTGGTTGCTCTAGCTCTTACCATCTCTGAGATCTAGGCGTTCATACGGACAGACGGACAGACGGTCAGACGGACAGACGGACATGGGTATATCGACTTCTCGAGTCACACTGATCATACTTTAGGTAACTTTAGGGGGTCTCCGACGTCTCCTTCTGTACGTTACATACATTTTCGGCTTGCACAAACACAATATACCCTTTGTACCATACAGTACAGGGTATAAAAAACTTATTAACTCTTAACATGATTCGGAACATGAAAAGTGCATGTCGACGAGGCCCTTAAATAACTTGACTATGTGTCACTCCACAACAGTTTCACAATGACCGTATGCCACTACGGTAGCTGGACTTTTATATTTTGGTGTATTACAAACTTTTTAGTGATTAGCGTTATGGAATCCGACGGATTGCTAGAGGATAAACTTATTCAATTACTGCACAAATTAGAGCAGGAGCAACCTATTGATACATTTCTGCTTTACAGGAATGTTCAGAGCTATTGCATATTTGAGCCACTGCTGAAACGAGCTAGCAACAAGCCATTCGTTCTAGTGACCAACGGCAGCACTGGCTATGATTGGAACTACAGTCGGCACACGCTGCTGCTCTGTTGTAATCCCCAAGCGGAAAGGGAACAGAACGAATATACCTTGTTCAGCTTGCAGTTAGCAAGGCGTCTGGTCTACAGCGACATTCCGGCACCACTCCAGATTTGTGCCACCTACTTTGAACGGGAGCAGCACAATGTAGCCGTGCTGGGTGGAAACTTTCAAAATACTGGTATTATTTATACTTGCCGTCTAGTAGTTAATCATCTAACAGGAGTGGCGAACTATGCGCAGCAGCAACTGGAGTCCGACACACCTGTTTTTGTGCACCAATTTCGAGATATGCATGGTGCACCTATTGTCACTGAGGCGGATGGGCTTCCACCGCGTTCCATGCTATTTCGGGATACGAAATCCGGCGAAACCAAAATGGTTGGCAATGTGGCGATGCTGGTCAACACCTTTATCGAGAGATTAAATGCAACCCTTAAGTTTCGCACTGAGTACGGTGATGAGCACAAATTGGTTGTTGGCGCCATAGAGAAATGGGCGCATCTTGGCCAATTGGACATTGCCACCACTATGACGAGCAGTTCTGTGAATTTAAATCTAGACTATCTGAGCTATCCTTATTTGATAAGCAATTTTTGCTTCATGTTGCCTGTGCCAACAAGTTTGCCACATAAGGAAATCTATCTGTTAATCATTCATCCTCACGTGCTTACAATACTATTGGTGCTTCACTGCATCTACTCACTGCTGTTGATATACAGTGAAGCATTGTCCTGGCGCCCACTTAACCTCATGAACATATTACTCAATGATAAGAGCCTACGCGGTTTGCTGGGACAGTCGTTTCCATTGGCTGCTAATCCCAGGAAGAATATGAAGCTTTTGCTCTGTTTGTTGTATTTTGCCAGCATTATGTTCACTACCATGTACCAGGCATATCTGGGTTCGCTACTTACGCAGCCGCCCACAGAGCCATTTCTGCGTAGCTTAATGGATATTTCCAAATCACGTTATCTCATTCTAATGGCACAAGGAGAGTCCATACTTTTACCAAATATTGTGAATAATTCAACCAAGTTTCCTTGGTCAGATACCTTTAAGTTTTTAGAGGACTACAAAGAATATATCCAGATACGAGACTCATTTAATGGCTCTTATATATATCCGGTTACTGGACTACGCTGGAGCACATTTGCAGAACAGCAAAAGCTTTTTCAAAAGAATTTGTTCTACTACTCCACGGATATTTGCCTTGAACACTTGATGTTACTTTGCTTGCCTATACGTAAGAACTTACCATATCGGGATCTGTTTGAATTACACATACTTGCAACACAAGAGTTCGGTCTAGCGAATTACTGGATAACGCAAGGCTTTTATAATATGGTTCATATGGGTATAACCCCATTTAAAGATCTTAGCAGTACAGTTGGCCAAAAAGTTATTAATATAGATGATCTCTATTGGATTTGGTGCTTCTATTGCGTCGCCCATGCAAGTTGTTGTCTCTGTTTTGTTCTGGAACTATTATTATATCGGTGGCAGCGACGACTTCTTAGATGGGACCATAAGGCTTAAATAGATTAAATCACCGCAAGCTGCAGCCTTACAGTTTCAGCCAAAGATTCCCGTTTCTTTCGTATTTTAAAATGGCGGACGTTGAGGCCATCACAACAGTTTATTAAATATAATATCTAATAGCAAACAAAAAACTTTTTCCAAACACTTTCTTTCAACCGATCGGTCCTATGAGGACCTATAGTTCTATAGTCAACCAATTTTGATCAAGTTTGGTAGAGTGATTGGGAAGTCTAAAAAACTTTAATAGGTTATGATATCTTAACAAAGAAGCGAATTGTGCATCTATCAACTATATGACATGGTCATCCAATTCATACCAAACTATATATAGGCATTGTCAGGATCGCCTTTAAAGTTAAAAAAAGTTATGAAAGTAACAAATTTTTTTTTCTTGTTCTAATATATCTGAAATAATCGTGTGATTTAGCAAGCGATAAAGCAGAATTTGTTTTTGACTTTATCTGCGAAAGTTAAAAAATCAGCGAAATAAGAAAGAATATTAAAAAGCTATTAATTTGTAACTAAAGTGGAATATTGTAGCTTCCTATTAAAATTTATTACGTTCAAATATATACACTAGTGCTTCGCAGTAGATTGCACCCAATCAAGAAGTTTTGAGATGTCTGTGTAAACACCTGGGTACCATGGTCGGGCGCATCCTTGTACAAAAGAAACAATTCCCACCAATTCATTGTTCTGAAACACACCGCCACCCGAATCACCTTGGCAGGAGTCCTTAGCGTCTCCTTGGGCACAAAACATATACTGAGTAATAGCAATGTCTATGGCTCCATAGCTTATACGACATTCCCATCTATTAGTTACGTAAACCTCAACCGTAAACCTGAGGTCAAGACCCAACCGGCAATGAATATGGTGCTACCCGCTCGAGGTCTCGAGCCGGACAAGGGTATTGCCTACATGTTAGGACCCCTAAGTGGGTAGGTTAGCCATAGCAGTGCCGCATCCCTGTTGTGGGTATACTTGGAGTAATTTGGTGCAATTGATACATAACTTATGGAACTTCAAATGCCTCCACAGCCATTCAAAAAGTAGCTGCCACCAGTCACAACTATTTTTGATGCATCTCCCGAAGTAGACACAGTGCGCTGCGGTCAGCACCCAATTGGCAGCAATAAGCGTGCCGCCGCACTGAGCTGAACCAACAAAAACCTGCACAACAAACGGAAAATACTTATGTCTGCTTCATCGCCGCCTACAATGCGTGGTTCTATCAGAATTGGAGATGCAGCGGCTCCATAATTGCTGCCAGCGGTTGTAGAAACATTGGATTTGCCTTTATTGCCTGGAGCCGCCTCTATGGCGCACAGCAACGAAAGCAATGTCACAACTTTGATCCCGAATTTCCAACAGAAACGCATCTTGAGAGTTACTGTTGATGACAAAGACCTCGTACACGTTTTTTATTCGCAAAAATTTTTTACCGAAACAATAAGTTCAAAAGTAAACTGTTCAAATAATTGGTCTACATATATTTAAGCTGTGAGTCTTTTGCTGTCTTCAATGAGTTGCCATTAAATATTGTTCATCCATGGTTTCTTTTTCAATTTTTTCTTTCCGCTGCGCTTAAACATGCATTTGCGATTTGGTTCAGAGCAAGCGGTTGATCAGAAGCCGTAATTACATTGGACAGTGTCTGTTGGTATTGCTCCAGTCAAGATTTTCCTATAACCTAGGATTGTTGACGCTTTTCTTGTTTTCTTACACCTTCAGGACGTAGATGGACTTCGCCGATGACTAAGTTATGATCGCTATGTACGTCTGCGCCTCTGCGCATACGTACGTCCGTTGGTGAGTTACGGAAGCATCGGCTAATTAAGACATGGTCAATTTGATTTATAATGTGCCCATCGGGCGACTGCCAAGTGTACTTGTGGATGTTTCTATAAGGAAATTTTGTGCCCCCAATGAAAAGATGTTGATTTGCGCAGAGTTCGAGCAGACGTTCTCCGTTATTGTTTCTGGCAGATGCAAGGGCTTGCTGCCCCATGAATATTTCAGAATTTATGTTGACAGTACCAACTTTCGCGTTGAAGTTGCCTAGTACTATGACGATGTCTCCTCTTGGGGCTGAGCTGATGGTAGAGTCCAGTAACGTATAGAAGTCATCTTTGCTGTTTTCCATGTCTGGCTCAGTTGGCGCTTAACATTAAATCACGGAATTTGCGGAATTTTCTTCTGAATCTGGCCGTTATTATGCGCTCTGTTATGGGGTTACATCCCATTAATGCATTTCTTGTACCTTTTTGCGTATTGCCACTATACATAGATGAAGTAGTGGCCAGCAAGGGTGGTAGTTTAACCCTGCCCGAACCCTCTAGTTTCTGCTAATCTAAGTATTGTTATTCTGTAATGCTCCATATCCCTGTAAGACCTGAGCAAGCTTTGAGGCTTCAGAGAGAGTCCTATGTTTGAAGCTGAAAGTCGTCATCGTGGAAAGGCCGTTATATCCGAGGCCAGTTTCTATTTCTTGAGTGGAATTAGTTTAACAGTCGGATCACTAGCCCAACGCAACCTACTGAACATAAGTAGAGAGTGAGCTGGAAATAATGTGTCTATTCACACAGAGTTGCCTTCTTACATTGAATCACTTTTTGGTGGCTACCAAAAAGTTATCCAGGAGTTACCGGGCAAAAGCTGGAGGCTGTGAGCTGCTTGAGAAGTTTAACAGATTAAGACTCGCCTCTCTTTTCTTCCGCGAAATAGGCCAAATCGACCACTGTCCGTTCGTTGACCAGCGAAGCCAGCAGTGGGTGGAGCCCCACATTACTAACTTAGAGCGCATGACATGAAGATTGCTAAATGAAAAACTTTTAAAAATAGCGCAGGGATACACTATTATGTAACTATTTGTATGGATATTGCTCGACACAATACTCGTAATTGGTCATTTCCAAGTACTTAACACACACAATTTATTAACTGTTAACATGATTCGGAACATGAAAAGTGCATGTCGTCGAGGCCCTTAAATAGCTTGACTATGTGTCACTCCGCAACAGTTTCACAATGAGCGTATGCCACTACGGTAGCTGGACTTTTACATTTTGGTGTATAACAAACGTTTTAGTGATTAGCGTTATGGAATCCGACGGATTGCTGAAGGATAAACTTATTCAATTACTACACAAATTAGAGCAGGAGCAACCTATTGATACAATTCTGCTTTACAGGAATGTTCAGAGCTATTGCATATTTGAACCACTGCTGAAACGAGTTACCGACAAGCCATTCGTTCTAGTGACCAACGGCAGTACTGGCTATGATTGGAACTACAGTCGTCACACGATGCTGCTATGTTGTGATCCCCAAGCGGAAAGGGAACACAACGAACACACCTTGTTCAGCTTGCAGTTAGCAAGGCGCCTGGTCTACAACGACATCTTGACACCACTCCAGCTTTGTGCTACCTACTTTGAACGGGAGCAGCACAATGTAGCCGCGCTGGATGGAAATTTTCAAAATACTGGTATTATTTATAGTTGCCGTCTAGTAGTTAATCATCTAACAGGAGTGGCGAACTATGTGCAGCAGCAACTGGAGACCGGGACACCCATTTTTGTGCACCAATTTCGAGATATGCAAGGCGCACCTATTGTTACTGAGGCGGATCAGCTTCAACCGCGTTCTATGCTATTTCGGGATCCAAAAACCGGCGAAACCAAGATGGTCGGTTATGTGGCAATGCTGGTCAACACCTTTGTCGAAAGATTAAATGCAACCCTTAAGTTTCGAACTGAGAGCATTGAAGACTCCTCAATCATTGTGGGTGCCATGGAGAAATGGGCGCATCTTGGCCAATTGGACATTGCCACCTCTTTGCAAATGAGCTTTACATCACTCAATCTGGACTATATGAGCTATCCCTATCTTATAAGTAACTATGGCTTTATGTTTCCTGTGCCAGTAAATTTGCCCTATAAGGAAATCTACCTGTTAATCATTCATCCGCACGTGCTTACAATACTATTGGTGCTTCACTGCATCTACTCACTGCTGTTGATATACAGTGAAGCAATGTCCTGGCGGCGACTTAACCTCATGAACATATTACTTAATGATAAGAGCCTACGCGGTTTGCTGGGACAGTCGTTTCCATTGGCTGCTAATCCCAGAAAGAATATGAAGTTTTTGCTCTGCTTACTATATTTTGCCAGCATTATGTTCACCACCATGTACCAGGCATATCTGGGTTCGCTACTTACGCAGCCGCCCACAGAGCCATTTCTGCGTAGCTTAATGGATATTTCCAAATCACGTTATCTCATTCTAATGGCACAAGGAGAGTCGCTACTTTTATCAACTGTTGTAAATAATTCAACCCAGTTGGCTTTGTCAGATACCGTTAAGTTTTTAAAGGACTACAGAGAGTATGTCCAGATACGAGATTCATTTAATACCTCTTATATTTATCCGGTTACTGCACTACGCTGGAGCACATTTGCAGAACAGCAAAAGCTTTTTCAGAAGGATTTGTTCTACTACTCCACGGATATTTGCCTTGAACCCTTGATGGTACTTTGCCTGCCAATACGTAAGAACTTACCATATCGGGATCTGTTTGAATTACACATACTTGCAATTCAAGAGTTCGGTCTAGCGAATTACTGGATAACGCAGAGCTTTTACAATATGGTCGATCTAGGTCTAACTCCATTTAAAGATCTTAGCATTACAGTTGGCCAAGAAGTTATTAATATTGATGATCTCTATTGGATTTGGTGCTTCTATTGCGTCGCTCAAGCATGTTGCTGCCTCTGTTTTTTTCTAGAACTATTATTATTTCGGTGCAAGCGACGCTTTCGCAGACGGGACGCTTAAACAGATCAAATCCCGACAAGTTCTTGCCTTCTGAAGCAGTACATGAAAAAGATCAGCCACGTTTCAAAATGTGTCACATCGATTGGCTTGCCATTTTATTAATTTTTAAATTCTTAAATTAATCTCAAAAATTAAAAGTATTTAAAAAAAGCTGAAAGATTTCCGTTTTAAAATAAATTAAGTTGAAGTCAAGCTTTCACAACAATTCAAAGCAGATTCAGTGCTGGATTATCGTAAAAGGGTCTTAGCTCATGACGCAACGCAATGTTTGTAGCAGGCAGAAGGAGGCGTGGCATTTCTAGATTAACCATCACCCTATGAGCGCCAAGATCTCAGACCATAAAAGCTATAGACTCCAAAATAGGAATTTTTCGTACGTAGTTTTCAATTTATTCCTGTGATAACGCCTGCAATTCCCAAAATGTCCATCCAAAATTAATTACGATGGCTTTCAAAATACAAATCGAAAATTTAAGAGCAGAAAATGGAAACTGGAAGGAAACGGCAAGAATAAAATAAAAGCTACTTTCCAATCTAATTGAAAAGGAAAGATAACATAAGCAGGAAAGCGTGAGTCCTATACTGCAACAAAAACAATCCACAAGGGTACAACATTTACAAAAAAACATGCCATAGAATACCAAGTTAATTGGAAACGTTTTAAATTCATACGTAATTGGTCATTTAAATGTACTTGAAGCCATTAACACGAAACCAAACAGCAAAAAGGCTTGCTACGGTCCCCTGGCTCACTTAATGGGGTCTCACCTGGTCACAGTTTCACAATGACTGCACAGTACGGTAGCTGGATTATCATAGGATGGTGTATAACGTTTTGGCTACTGCCTAGCGCCGAGAGTAGCAACGCACTGCTGGAGGATAAACTACTCCAATTGGTGCATAAAATTGACCAGGAGCAGCCCATTGACACGCTTCTACTCTATAAAAGTGCGCAAAACTCCTGCATATTTGAGCCACTGCTCAGAAGCTTACCTGAAAAACCATTTGTCATAGTGTCCAATGGCAGCACCGATTATGAGTGGAAATACAGCAGTCTAACGCTGCTGCTCTGCTGTAGTCCCCAAGCGGAGAGGGAACTAAACGAACAAACCCTGTTCTTTCTACAGCTAGCACGAAGACTGATCTATAGCGATACCTTGTCGCCACATCAGATTTGTTCAGCATACTTTAGCCGGGAGCAGTACAAAGTGGCTTTGCTGAATGAAAACTTTCTGGACACCGGCACTTACTACACTTGTCGTAGATTTAGTCAAGAGCTACTTTCGCCAGTATTTGTGCAGCAGCAACTGGAAACCGATGAAGCTGTATACAGGCATCCATTTCGAAATATGTATGGCGCACCCATTATCACTGATTCGGATCAGCTTGCACCGCGCTCTATGCTATTTAAAGATCCCAAAACCGGAAAGACCAAGATGGTCGGCTATGCCTCAATGCTAGTAAACACCTTTGCCGAGAAATTAAATGCTACTCTACAATTTCGCACCGAATTCGAATACGGACGCACAGTTTTCTATGGCGAAATGGAGGAATGGACACGTCAAAAGCAGTTGGACATTGCCACCGCCTTGACAATCAGTCTTTCATCACAAAATTTGAGCGCCTTGACCTATCCATACATGATAACCTCCTATTGCTTTATGCTACCGGTGCCCAGACGTTTGGCATACAAAGAAATCTATCTACTAATCATAGATCCTCCCGTGCTTATCATAATAATTGTGCTCTTTTGCATATATTCGCTGTTGCTGATATACAGTGAAGGATTGTCATGGCGTCGTCTGAGCTTCATGAACATATTACTCAATGACAGGAGCTTGCGTGGTTTACTGGGACAGTCCTTTCCACTCTCTAACAATCCGAGAAAGAACATGAAATTTGTGCTCTGCTTGCTGTTTTTTGGTAGCCTCATGTTGACCACCATGTACGAGGCATATCTGGGTTCCCTACTAACGCGACCCCCTCCCGAGCCTATTATACGTAGTACTTCGGATATATCTAAATCGCGTTATCATATTCTTATGCAACGGAAAGAGGCGGATTTAATGTTGAGCAGCGACAACCTTACATCTGCTTCCACTAAGCCAACTGTAGCCAAGTATGTAGATGACTTTCATGAGTTTGTCAAGATACGTGACTCTTTTAATGATTCTTATATTTATCCGGTTACGGACCTGCGTTGGCACACATATGCGGAACAGCAAAAGTTATTTCAGGAAAACTTATTCTACTTCTCCCAGGACTTTTGCATTAATCCCTACATGCTCCTATGCTTTCCCATACGTAAAACTCTGCCCTATCGCGATTTGCTTGAGGATCATATACTTAATATGAAGGAATTTGGATTAGCGCGTCACTGGGTAACGCGAAGCTTCTATAACATGGTTCAACTGGGTCTAACTCCACTTGAAGACCTTAGCCATTCACATTATGAAGCTGAAATATTTCTTGATGATCTCTTTTGGATTTGGTGCTTCTACGGCGTATCCCAAATGATCAGCTGTTTCTTATTTCTTTTTGAATTATTATTCTTTTGGTGGCAGCGAAGTTTTCGCGTTCATGACTGGCAGCTTATGCTTAAATAGGTAACGAACCAAGGCTCATTTAAATGGAGTCTTAATATTCGTATTCTGACCACAGCGTTTAATAATTGTCATCATTTATAAATTAATAGTGTTGGTTAAATAAAAGTCACTTTTAACTCTAAAAAAGATGAACATTCATTTTTTTTTAGGCTCTACCAACACTCAGGTTCGATTACAGCCGTAACACTTCATCGTTATCGAAGCAGATCTTTAAAGTGCTTAGTGTGTTCTTTTATCAGAACGAAAGAGGCGTTCCAATATTTTACCATATGTTCAGACGAGCTACTAATAAGTCTATTCCAGAAAATTTGTTGCAATTGGCAGATTGGCGCTTCAGTATGAGCATCCCTGAAAAGGATTCACATCCTAAACACTATAAGTTCTGGTGGCTATCAGAAGAACCCTGAACTCCCATAATCCCAAAACCCATAATCCCATCCCCTCCTCATTCCATCCCATCCTTTTTCTTTTATATAAAACTATATATAAATGTTGCATTTTTGTACATTTTTTGGTTACAGTCACACTTTATTCTTTTGTAACATAACAAGGACATGCAATACACATAAGATAGATGGCTGAAGCTCAATTTGTGTTCACAATAATTTAAAAGAATTTATTTGAAAATAATTAAAGTAATGGTTAATATTATAAGATTTAAAAAAAAAATGGCCAACCCGACCTGGATTGGTGAAAATAGCGAAGAGAAGGCAAATCCCTTTAAAAAATCTTAAAGCTCATACAGCTCGTGGCCTATTCTAATACGGAAATTACCATCCACATTTGTCAGTCGGAACATTCGTCCAAGGGTTTTTCTCTCGAAAGCCCCTAATGGCTTATCGGATGTTGACAATGCACATGCTTCAGCGCCATAAAGAATTGGGCTCTACTTTTGAACTCCTTACTGAGCCCAAAGTAACACCGGCTTGTAAGAGTTATCCGGCGACGTATCTTCTTGCCCATAGTATACTAACAAGGCTAAAAAAGTTACCCAACTGAAATTTACATTATACAAAGCCCATCTGTCCGTAGTTTTTTTCGAAAACCATAAGGCTAAAATGTACCCATTAATTGCGCATAATCATCCTCAAAAAGAAGTAAAAATTATTTTAGTCTTCATGAGTCTACATGCCGACACAGACAACTTATTAAAACCCATAATATGTTGAAACAATACTTTTTTAAAGAAGTCAAAACTTGCACCCATTTTGCCAAGAAGCTCCACTTGCCTTAAATCTTGATCAAAACTGTGGAAGTTGGAATTTGACTAAGGTATTTTAAAGTCAGAGCATCGCTTTCAATAATTTTTATGCAAACAACACTCCGAAATTTTAGGATTCGATTGCAAAACACTGACTGATTAAGAATCTTGAAACGAACCAGTGTTGTACAGTAATGCTGAAAATTTTAAGACTGTTCCAATAAGTTGCTTGACATTTAACACCCGAGTTCGAATCAGTATGGCTTTGAACCCTGATTTCCAGCCCTGGCTTAAACACGATATGCGTGTTGTTAACTTTCGTGTAAAGGAAGTTGCTTACACGATTTTGAGCATGGAAAATGCATGGGGTACTTAGTCTTTAGTTGTTTAAGGGTACACTCGTTTGCAGTTTCGCATCGTGGCGTTAGTTCGATTGTTGTCCGCCGAACATTTATTATACTGCTCTGCGAGCTCTCTTTGTTTACCTATGGATAAGAGCTTAAGCTATCCAAACTCACAAAAACGAGTTCGTGAAACGCGTGGCTTTTATGAAAAGAAGACTTCAATCATCTATTATCTAGACAAACTTTATTGGATTTGCTGTTCCTACCGTGCCACCCCAAACAGTCTCTGTCCAACTCTTATACTCTCTCGCCGACAACACCACTTTTTGGGCGTTACCAACACGTCATGCTTAAATAGATGTATATTCACTGGGACTTAATACTTAAAGCAATTTAATGCAATAGAAACTCCCTCATGACTATGCCACTTCATGGGTTGATAGTATCGGTTAAATAAAAGTAACTGCTATCCTTGTATGGAACTCACTTGGTAATTATGTGGTTGCCTAAAGCACTAGTAATATATCTGTGGACAGTATTTTTTTTTACCTGGGCACAGCCGAAAAGAGCTCAGGATTTCATAAAAACAGCTGAGAAGGTATCGATCTTAATAATACATACCGGCTACTGTCCAGAGGATTGGCTGCAGCTGATTCTGGAGCAACACCCAAAGCCCATAGTCTTGCAGTCTCTGAGAAGCGCCGAATCTGCTCATGTGCTCTTTCCAAGGGACCCTCTGCATGTGGTTTGCTTGCCGGGTACCAAGTTTCAGTCGGAACTGCTTGAACCGTTCAGTACAGCACTTAATTACAGACGTCAGGAGAAGATCCTATTCTATTTAACTGGTTTCGTAAATCGTTCTACAATCTTTGCACTTTTACGTCACTGTTTCGAAATGAAAATGTTAAATGTGCTGGTTTTTAACGAGCTCAATACGGATGATATATACTACAGCTACAGCGCCTTTCCGCACTTCATGCCGGAACAACATTCCTTGGAGCATGGAGCCAGCTTTTCACAGAGCTTTCCAAATATGCAAGGACATCCGCTGATTATATTGCCCGATCAAAGACATCCACGCAGCATAGTCTACAGAGATCGCAAAACCGGAGAACTGTTGCTTACTGGTTCGGTGGGAAGATTTATGAACACCTTGGCTTGGAAGCTAAATGCGACATTGACATATCCGTTTCCCTTAAAACCTGGTAATATGTTACACAGCACAGAAATGGCGGAACTAACCAAAAAGCTTTCTGTGGACATTCCAGCAGGTATCATTTTTATCTCTAGTGCTGAACAACTTAACCAAGGAACATATCCCTTCGAACTGACAACTGTCTGTCTTATGATACCGCTGGCGCCAGAGTGGCCTCTGCAGGACATCTATCTTATGCTAAGCAGCTCTACAAATATTATCATCGTTGTGCCCATTATCTATGCCTATGGAGTGCTGCTGAGTCTTCATAAGCAGCTCATTTGCAGACAACGAGTATATATTGCAGACTTTCTGCTTAATGATGCGGCCTTACGTGGCCTGCTAGGACAATCCTTCAGGTTAGCACTCAAGTCAAGCTTGTGTCTCAGCCTTATCTATCTTACATTGGGCACAATGGGCTTGAATCTTAACTGCATCTACCAGGCCATGCTGGGCACTATGCTAACCCATCCACCCAAGCAGCATCAACCACGCACCTTTGAGCAAGTGCGAGAGGCGCATGTGCCTTTGCTTATATCCAACCAGGATGCATACTTCGCAGATGGATTCAATCTGCAAATTGAGTCTGTCAGTGACAGCGAGCTACAACGTGCTAGAGACACCATGAACACTAGTTATGTGTACCTCACCTCGCGCATGCACTGGGGTGTCTTTGACTCGCAGCAAAGCTACTTTCAACGTCCCCTCTTTCTATATTCCATGGATGCCTGCGTCAATGGGCTTTGCATGTTTGGCTTTATAATGCCAAACAATTCTTGGTTCATTGAACCTATTAATAAGCTCACTTTGGAGGTGCGTGAGAATGGCATTTTTCAATACTGGGTGGGCTTACATGTCCTTGATATGGCTGCCGCTGGTTTGCTCCGTTTCAAAGATCTAAGTCAGGTTAAGCATTATGGAGTATCAATACGCGTTATTGACCTACAATGGATTTGGTATACCTGGACGGTTCTTTTGTTTGTCGCCTGTCTGATATTTGGTTTGGAGTGTGCCTGCTACCGCCGGGCAACGAAAAGGGTTGTCCCGGCAAATGCCCCTGCAACTAAGAGCATGCAGTTGTGATTTGAGCAGGCTATACAGCCACATCTATTCATAGCCTGTATCCATAAGGTTAAGAGGAATTTTACATTTTCCACAATATATGTTTCTTTTTTCCAAAAAGTAACAAAAAAATACCAGATTATTTGAGACCCAATAAATATGATTTTTAAAAATACAACTTTAGAAATATTTTTATTTTTAAGCAATTTAATTCACAGAAAAAAAAACTACTTTCGTTTCCAAAGGTCAAAACACGTTTACCTCATGTTTTGGAAATTGATGTCCAAAAAATTGCATAACCTTTAAAAACACCACAAAACACAATTTTTCCGGCGATGTTTTTTTCATACATTTATTAGATCGCTGAACTCGAATCCGTGCACGTCAGATTACTAAGATTATAACCTCAAATATACCTATTCAGGGATATCAACAACTTAGAAATGGCCTGACCACTCGCTTTCAAAATTGGTTCAAAGGCGCCTATTCGTCTAAACTCCCTGTATCGAAATCGCACGGGAATAGTAATTTGCTATCAGAATTGTTCAAAAAATGTTTGGCTCTACCCTAACCTAAAACTCGCGAAAAATTACACATTTCCGATTCGCATCTGGACAGGTTTCCCTACTAAATCGGAGATTAGAGCGACATATCCATTGAACAATGACAACTCACAATAAAAATGTTAAATATGTATTAATTTTATTTTTTTTTTAATTTTTCCTTCAACTTTCTGCTGCAGGATTCTACAAAGAAAAAGTGACCAGCTTATCCATAAAATAACATATAGAACAAAAAAATTATGTTCATACTTCAAATTCTTTACTATGTTTTGGTTTGTTTTTTTTTTCGGTGTCGGTGTCCTCCACGTCCAAGGAAGCGATCAGTATGTCATCAAGGGATACTTAGAACACTGTGCATGAACCTTTGAAACGCTCAGGATAAATTGCTCCAACAGAAAACTATTTAACGTAACTCAAATAAATCGAACGGAGTGGTTAATGCTGTCTAAAGAATAAGTTGACATCTCCGGAGAACACGAAGTACACGGGTAACAATCAGGCACTCCCTTGGTATTGAATACTCTAAAATCTCCGCCTGTTGTTTAATCACCGTTGACTATTCGGGGGAAGACATATTCGTAGTTCTACCATGTAAATTCTTTTTTTATGGCTACCAACTTGTCTCCTATGTAGATTCATTGCTGAGCCTTTAATCTTGAGGTATTTTTTTTCGATGGAAATTGGATCCGATGATAGATCAGAGACGTCAGACAAAGCAAAAGCCCACACAAAGTCGAGGCGGAGGCCGAAGAAGCACAGCTTCGTTGATTTGGGCAATTACATTAGATTCTATCGAGGCTACAACCGTGTTGTACTTTGTTAAATCCGCCGAGATTCCAGCGATGTGGAGTTGTGGCTCGATCTGTGCAATCCAAATTTCGGAACTTTCGGGCCAAAATAGAGGCATCTTCATCGCCACACCTTTAATTAAATCTGATTCTCGATTGATTCGATGATTGGACGCCTCTGGTTAGCCAAAACAAGTCACGGGGGATGCCCAAGGGAACTTTGAGGCTGTTATCCCTAAACGTCTTTAGGAATTAGGCTATGAGATTCACGGATTACATCTTCTGTTTGCGCTGGTAAAGTTGGTACATATCCTACATTGAGAAGAATTTTCTTTTGTGTGCGCTTGTCGAAAATGGTTACGTGTTCCAAATAGTCTTTTGCTTGTGGTGCAACGATCCAGAAGAGTCGCTTAATTTTTCAATTCGGTTGCAACCTCCTTTTTTTTGGCTTACTATCAGACTTGGCGTGGTACCAGCACATCAAGGAAGATGAGTCGACCAATCCAGATAGACTTGAAAAATCGTTAGTAATGTAATCCGTGGCCAGACTCTTCGTTGAGAAGTTAAGTTTGGCGTCAGGCATCCTCTTAAGAGATTGCCATACATGACTTTTGGTAGCAAATTAGGCAGTTGCCTTTAATTCCATCGAAGTCACAACTTTGTGAAACTTTTTCTGAGATTCCAGCGAAGTTGAATTGTGACTCAATCACCGCCACACGATTATTTTTTGAAAAAGTAGTTGAAGAAGTCTGATCCGATGACGTCTCTGGTCAGCCTAAACAAGTAAAGGCGGTGACCCAGGGGGACTTTGGGTATGTTCTCTCCCAACATGTTTATATATGTGCCATGTGCTGCGTTAATATTTTAAATTTTGCTGCAAAGCCTACTAACCTGGGAAGCACTGTCATACTATTTATAAGGTTTAGGTATGTCTGCATAAAAAATTATCGATTATCTGTATGCGCTATAAATATATAAAACTGATTAGCTTTGCCGAAAAAGTTTTAGATGAATCGGTTGACTGCAGCCCCATAGAATCCATCGAATATTTTAAGACCATAATTCGTTTTGATACTCTGTACCTATAGATTTGTGCAATGTATGTGACGGACAGAAAAAAGATTGGCAGACCCCAAGTCTTTTATACCAAAATGCTTATCAAACCCTCGGGTAGCGATTGAGCCATGACCGTCTGTCTGTCCGTCCGTCTGTATGAACACCTAGATTTCGGAGACTATAAAAGCTAGAGATACGAAACTTTACCAGCTGATGCGCATATTTCCTCAGAAGATAAAGTTTGTTGAATCATGTCAATATCTTACCCCGTTCCCCCGTAGCAGATTTTCGCGGTTTTTAGCCACACCGTTAATACTTTTATCTGAAACTTAACAGAGGCATGCGTCGTAGTCACGTCATCTAATGAACAATTCTGCATCCAAATTTTATCGATGCGGCCCCCCACCCCCGCAATCGATTTACCGTGTCTTCTCCCGGACCCCTCAACATATCCACTTGAAACTTACCAAATAATCTTAGAATAACTTCTTAGACGTAACTTTCGATTCTCATCAAAATCGCTGCCTTACGGAATTTATAGGTACAGTAAATATCGTTTTGCACCAAAAAAAAAAAAAATATTCCAACTGGAAAGTTCTTAGAAGTAATACAATTTTTTTCGAGAAAAAAGTTACGGGTTATTAAACTGTCGGGCACAGCCTCGACTGTATGACATTTCCAGGGTTTTCCAAAGTCGTCGTAAGGTAAGCCAACAAAAAGAAATTCGATTTTTTATTTAATATTTACTTAAGAGCTTAAAAAATGAAAATACAGGACTTCAGCAATAAAGAACAAACAGTTGAATCCACAGCACAAAGCAAAAAGAAACTAAATCCATAAAAAATCATTCCAAGTCATATCATGGTATTCGTCACCAGCTGCACCAGTTTGTGATAAGCCATTAGATACCAATAGGTCAGTAGACCCGTAGCTTGCACCCACATTATGTACTTATCAAGTGCATCTTTGTATATGGAGTTTTCCTCAAAAGGCACAACAAAAGACGACATTTTTATTATGGTCAGATCTGACATGCGAAAAAGTGGACGCTTGAGTCTGGATTGACGGTTTTGCAGCATTGGCCATACGGAGGTGGTTACACCATAGGCATAGCTGGTATTCAAGCTGTTGCGCAATTCCTGCAGCATCATCAATGAATTGGTCAGCAGAAAAATATCCTTATTGGTTTGCCAAAAATTTGGTTCCTGATGATTTAACATTAGAGCCACCTCTGATTCTAGAAATAAAATCTTAAGTTTGCTGTAACGTATGTCCTCGTAAGTCTTCAATTTGGGTACTGTGGGTGCATCAATCAGCAGCATGCCCAAATAGGCCACATAAGAATTGCTCAGTAAGGTGCCAGCACACAATAATATCACAATAATAATGCACATTGTGGGCTGTTTATGGCGCGGCATTACGCAGGTCTGACCCAGTATGCTGCGCAGCATTTGGTCTATATAATCGAAAGTATGTGCCACGCCCAGAAGCAGCATTTCCAAGGCGCTAAACAGTATTACAGGACATGCCATAGCGATGGCTATAAGTAACATTACCTGCGGCTCAAAGACCTTAAAGAAAAAGTCTCTTGTCTTTATCTGCGGCTCCAGCGGCAACATAAACCGCCATTTTCCAAGCTCCACGGGATAGGAATGCATATGTATGCTTAGAAATTGTCTAGTGCCGGTTTTACTCATGGGCACATCAACTCCGCCCGACGCACTAAAGTTGGCTATCTGTGTCTGCTGCAACAGCTCCTTATTCCAGTTCATGTCCAATGTGGCATTAAGGTGTGCGGCAAATGTTTTTACCAATTCGGCTACATAGCCAGTTACTCTAGGTTCTCCGGTAAGTTCATCTTTGTAGACAAAAGAACGCGGCATCATGAAATCGGGTAAGGTGCGTATGGCATGTCCTTGCAAATCGCGCATGGGATCTTCAAAGTAATGCCTCAACCCCACTGCATTTCGTTGATATAACTTTAAGACTGGAAAAGCGCGATATCCATAGAGCACTGCAGATCCTTCAACATTGAGCAGCGCTAATACGTTAAGCATTCTGTGCTTGTAACATGCCGAAAAGAGTTTTCTCAGCTCCAGTGCTTTTAAATTTGATAGCAGAAACAACGTTGGAGTCGGACGCATATGTTGCAGACTCTGGTAGAGCGTTTGAAGAAGCTGCTCAAACAAGCACCAAAGCCTTAGAGTTGATTGTATGTTTTAGATACAAATCTGACTCCTGACTAAGTGTTAACAATGGAACTGAGGTTACATTTAGCTTCAAGTCTGTTGGGCAATCTACAATAGTGTTATAGAGGATGACCAGAGTTTCGTAGCGTAGCTCCCATATTAGCTCCTCCAAGACTGTGTGCATATTAAGTTGAGCTGCACTGTTTAGTGTTGAAAATATTAGAGGAATGAGCGCAACGATAGTATTGAAGCTCATGCCTAGGCTGCGAGTGCTAAACTGACAAGTTCAGGAAGTTCCATAGTATTTAAAAAACTGTAATTATCCTTGAACATTTAAATATTCACTAATTAGCATGCTATTACTATGAAACAACTAAAATAATTAGGAAAACGTAGCCACAATTCAGATACTCTTTAATATTCTCAAGATTAAAACAAATAAATTAAATTTTTTTCATTAGCGCCAAGTTTTCAACAAAATTTTTAAGGTTTTCTTATTTTGAAAAAACTATTTTGAAAGTTTCTTTGATTTATTGTTGCGTCAATAGAAGTCTCTTAGCAGATCATTATAAATAATAAACGGCTTAGCTCTAAATGATTTTTCCCACTGAACATGTATTTTACCATCAAAATAGCTTGCAGCAAATTAACTCTTGTTTTTAGCGATAAAACAAATTAGCTGTTGTTACTGCAGGCGCCATCTAGCGTAAATTGCCTAATAAAAATGGGCAGCACTGTTTACTCCCAAAGCTGAATAACGGAAAAAAAAAATCTTAGCGTTCAAAATTTGGCCAACGTTTCTTTTCTATATGAAGTTTTTATTTATTTTATTTGGCCTTAACAGGAAGAAGGGGGCGTGGCAGACCATAAGTTACCTTTGTACAAATAATTAAATCATTATAGATTATAAATAATCGATCAAGAGAGGCGCAAAAATTTTACGTGATTTAAGATGATGATTTAATTCTTTTCTCCTTAGTGGAGCATAGAGCCACAAAAATTGGTTACATTCATCGGGTTGTCATTTTAACTTGAAATTAGCACCTCCAAATCCTCTGTGCAGGCTGCCGAAGCAGGGGGATTAGGCGGCTGTTGCTGGATACCCCTTGAGGAAAATTTCCATTGTGGTTTGATTCCTTGTTAATCGGACAGCTTTCGCGAGATCAATGAGTGATGGGCCCAGGAATCTATATAAGTACTGGCCGCCCCTAACCTGGAGAACAGGCGCCTACACGGTGGCAATTCGGCACCAAAAAAGGAACCAGCAGTTAATGCATTGTGGATTGATCTGAGCTTCGAGACTCGGGATTAATCAATAATAATAGGTCATGATATTTAGGAAGCTTAAGTATAAGTTAGTGCTGGAAGTATCGATGCATCGCTGTATCGAAGTTAAAAATATGTATAGAAACATTGATGTTGATCAACAAAGATGTTTCTCCAGCACTACTGCACACATCAAATGGGTGTTAAGTAGTGCTGAAGAAACATCGATGTTGGCCAACATACATATATACAGATATTTTTAACTTCGATACATCGATGCATCGATATAACATCGAATTCGAATGCGGACGCACAGTTTTCTATGGCGAAATGGAGGAATGGACACGTCAAAAGCAGTTGGACATTGCCACCGCCTTGACAATCAGTCTTTCATCACAAAATTTGAGCGCCTTGACCTATCCATACATGATAACCTCCTATTGCTTTATGCTACCGGTGCCCAGACGTTTGGCATACAAAGAAATCTATCTACTAATCATAGATCCTCCCGTGCTTATCATAATAATTGTGCTCTTTTGCATATATTCGCTGTTGCTGATATACAGTGAAGGATTGTCATGGCGTCGTCTGAGCTTCATGAACATATTGCTCAATGACAGGAACTTGCGTGGTTTACTGGGACAGTCCTTTCCACTCTCTAACAATCCGAGAAAGAACATGAAATTTGGGCTCTGCTTGCTGTTTTTTGGTAGCCTCATGTTGACCACCATGTACGAGGCATATAATTATTTTGTTTGTTAAATATAAGCTTTTACACTAATAAACGATGCACACCAATATAAAAGAATTTATTTGAAAATAATTAAAGCTAATGGTTAATTAATTATAAGATTAAAAAAAAAATAGACAACCCGACCTGGATTGGTGAGCGAAGCGAAGAGGACGCAAATCCCTTTATAAAAATCTTAAATACATTTTTTCAAAATAAATAACTTCACCAGTACTTTGTTTAATATATGAGAGTATCTTCTTCACTAAAATCTTACTAAACGGCTGAACCAATTTCGTTGAATTTTGATTTTTGCTTTTAAGTAGATCCCTAGATATTTTGGATTCACTTTTTGGCCCGATGGGCTTCCAGAAATTTTGCTACAAATTTGAGACGCCAAAGGTTGCCGAAAGATGGGCTTTTTACGCCTGTACTCCCATATTCTACCATCTACATATCTATCTATTTGGCCATTACAAACGGTTGTCGGCCTTGGCCGCGGAAATTATCCGTCGCCAGCGGTTCTTATCTTGTGCCTACCGGCACAAATTGGTAATCCCAAGGCTACGAACATTCTCCATTGCCTGGTCTTCCCATCGCAGAGGAGTGCGTCCCTGTGCCCGACGTCCTTCCTGTGACTTTCGCTCGAATACCTTTATAGCTGAGCGTTCTCAACAATCCGAATGACGTGCCCAAGCCAGCGCAGACCTTGTAATTGTATATGTCTGATTAGGTCAGTGTCACCGTAAAGCTTATGCAGCTCGTGGTTCATTCGAATATGGAAAACACCATCCATATTTATCGGTCCGAAGTTTTGTCGAAAGATTTTTCTCTCGAAAGCCCCTAATGTTGCCCTATCAGATGTGTAAAATGCACATGCATCAGCGCCATAAAGAAGGGGGCTCTACTCTTGAACAGCTTATTGAGCCCAAAATAACACCGGCATGCAAAAGTTATCCGGCGACGTATCTCCTCGCCCATAGGCTACATACCGACACAGACAACTTATTAAAACCTATAAAAATGTTGAAAGAATACTTTAAAGAAGTCAAAACTTGCACCCGTTTCGCCAAGAAGCTCCACTTGCCTTAAATCTTGATCAAAACTGTGGGAGTTAGAATTTGAACAAGGTATTTTAAAGTCGGAGCATCGCTTTGAATCATTTTTATGCAAACAACACTCAGAAATTTTAGGATTCGATTCGATGCTGCAATTAAAGACTGTTCCAAAAAGTTGCTTGACTTTTGAAACCCGAGCTCGAATCAGTATGGTTTTGAACCCTGATTTCCAGCTTTGGCGTAAACACGATATGCGTGTTGTTAACTTTCGTGTAAAGGAAGTTGTTAACACGATTTTGAGCATGGAAAATGCATGAGGTACTTAGTCTTTAGTAGTTTAAGGGTACACTCGTTTGCAGTTTCGCATCGTGGCGTTAGTTCGATTGTTGTTCGCCGAACATTTATTCTACTGCTCTGCGAGCTCTCTTTGTTTACCTATGGATTAGAGCTTAAGCTATCCAAACTCACAAAAACGAGTTCGTGAAACGCGTGGCTTTTATGAAAAGAAGACTTCAATCATCTATTATCTAGACAAACTTTATTGGATTTGCTGTTCCTACTGTGCCACCCCAAACAGTCTCTGTCCAACTCTTATACTCTCTCGCCGACAACACCACTTTTTGGGCGTTACCAACACGTCATGCTTAAATAGATGTATATTCACTGGGACTTAATACTTAAAGCAATTTAATGCAATAGAAACTCCCTCATGACTATGCCACTTCATGGGTTGATAGTATCGGTTAAATAAAAGTAACTGCTATCCTTGTATGGAACTCACTTGGTAATTATGTGGTTGCCTAAAGCACTAGTAATATATCTGTGGACAGTATTTTTTTTTACCTGGGCACAGCCGAAAAGAGCTCAGGATTTCATAGATACAGCTGAGAAGGTATCGATCTTAATAATACATACCGGCTACTGTCCAGAGGATTGGCTACAGCTGATTCTGGAGCAACACCCAAAGCCCATAGTCTTGCAGTCTCTGAGAAGCGCCGAATCTGCTCATGTGCTCTTTCCAAGGGACCCTCTGCATGTGGTTTGCTTGCCGGGTACCAAGTTTCAGTCGGAACTGCTTGAACCGTTCAGTACAGCACTTAATTACAGACGTCAGGAGAAGATCCTATTCTATTTAACTGGTTTCGTAAATCGTTCTACAATCTTTGCACTTTTACGTCACTGTTTCGAAATGAAAATGTTAAATGTGCTGGTTTTTAACGAGCTCAATACGGATGATATATACTACAGCTACAGCGCCTTTCCGCAGTTCATGCCGGAACAACATTCCTTGGAGCATGGAGCCAGCTTTTCACAGAGCTTTCCAAATATGCAAGGACATCCGCTGATTATATTGCCCGATCAAAGACATCCACGCAGCATAGTCTACAGAGATCGCAAAACCGGAGAACTATTGCTTACTGGTTCGGTGGGAAGATTTATGAACACCTTGGCTTGGAAGCTAAATGCGACATTGACATATCCGTTTCCCTTAAAACCTGGTAATATGTTACACAGCACAGAAATGGCGGAACTAACCAAAAAGCTGTCTGTGGACATTCCAGCAGGTGTCATTATTATCTCTAGTGCTGAACAACTTAACCAAGGAACATATCCCTTCGAACTGACAACTGTCTGTCTTATGATACCGCTGGCGCAAGAGTGGCCTCTGCAGGACATCTATCTTATGCTAAGCAGCTCTACAAATATTATCATCGTTGTGCCCATTATCTATGCCTATGGAGTGCTGCTGAGTCTTCATAAGCAGCTCATTTGCAGACAACGAGTATATCTTGCAGACTTTCTGCTTAATGATGCGGCCTTACGTGGCCTGCTAGGACAATCCTTCAGGTTAGCACTCAAGTCAAGCTTGTGTCTCAGCCTTATCTATCTTACATTGGGCATAATGGGCTTGAATCTTAACTGCATCTACCAGGCCATGCTGGGCACCATGCTAACCCATCCACCCAAGCAGCATCAACCACGCACCTTTCAGCAAGTGCGTGAGGCGCATGTGCCTTTGCTTATAACCAACCAGGATGTATACATCGCGGATGGATTCAATCTGCAAATTGAGACTGTCAGTGACAGCGAGCTACAACGTGCTAGAGACACCATGAACACTAGTTATGTGTACCTTACCTCGCGCCTGCACTGGGGTGTCTTTGACTCACAGCAAAGCTTCTTTCAACATCCACTCTTTCTATATTCCATGGATGCCTGCATCAATGAGCTTTGCATGTTAAGCTTTATAATGCCAAACAATTCTTGGTTCATTGAGCCTATTAATAAGCTCACTTTGGAGGTGCGTGAGAGTGGCATTTTTCAATACTGGGTGGGCTTACATGTCCTTGATATGGCTGCCGCTGGTTTGCTCCGTTTCAAAGATCTAAGTCAGGTTAAGCATTATGGAGTATCAATACGCGTTATTGACCTACAATGGATTTGGTATACCTGGACGGTACTTTTGTTTGTCGCCTGTCTGATATTTGGTTTGGAGTGTGCCTGCTACCGCCGGGCAACGAAAAGGGTTGTCCCGGCAAATGCCACTGCAACTAAGAGCATGTAGTTGTGATTTGAGCAGGCTATACAGCCACATCTATTCATAGCCTGTATCCATAAGGTTAAGAGGAATTTTACATTTTCCACAATATATGTTTCTTTTTCCCAAAAAGTAACAAAAAAATACCAGATTATTTGAGACCCAATAAATATGATTTTTAAAAATACAACTTTAGAAATATTTTTATTTTTAAGCAATTTAATTCACAGAAAAAAAAACTACTTTCGTTTCCAAAGGTTAAACCACGTTTACCTCATGTTTTGGAAATTGATGTCCAAAAAATTGCATAACCTTTAAAAACACCACAAAACACAATTTTTCCGGCGATGATTTTTACATACATTTATTAGGCCGCTGAACTCGAATCCGTGCACGTCAGATTACTAAGATTATAACCTCAATTACACATATACCTATTCAGCGATATCAACAACTTAGAAATGGCCTGACCCCTCGCTTTCAAAATTGGTTCAAATGCGCCTATTCGTCTAAACTCCCTGTATCGAAATCGCACGGGAATAGTAATTTGCTATCAGAATTGTTCAAAAAATGTTTGGCTCTACCCTAACCCAAAACTCGCGAAAAATTACACATTTCCGATTCGCATCTGGACAGGTTTCCCTACTAAATCGGAGATTAGAGCGACATATCCATTGAACAATGACAACTCACAATAAAAATGTTAAATATGTATTAATTTTATTTTTTTTTAATTTTTCCATCAACTTTCTGCTGCAGGATTCTACAAAGAAAAAGTGACCAGCTTATTCATAAAATAACATATAGAACAAAAAAATTATGTTCATACTTCAAATTCTTTACTATATTTTGGTTTGTTTTTTTTTGGTGTCGGTGTCCTCCACGTCCAAGGAAGCGATCAGTATGTCATCAAGGGATACTTAGAACACTGTGCATGAACCTTTGAAACGCTCAGGATACATTGCTCCAACAGAAAAACATTTAACATAACTCAAATAAATCGAACGGAGTGGTTAATGCTGTCTAAAGAATAAGTTGACCTCTCCGGCGAATACCAGTTACACGGGTAACAATCAGGAACTCTTGGAATTGAGTACTCTAAAATCGCCGCAAGTTCCTTAGTCAACGTTGACTATTCTAGGGAAGACATATTAGACGTTCTACCATGTTTGCAAATTCTTTGTTTCTTTTCTGCCAACTTGTCTCCTATAAACCCGTTTCGGTGGTCTCTATAGCGTGCGTTTCATTCGAAGGAGCTGATTGTGTGTGTGTAGATGTTACGATTCGCCAAGCGAGTTTGAATACTCTTTGTGTTTAATGAGCGCCAAATTGTAGATTCATTGCCGAGCCTTTCACGCTGATATATTTTTTTTGTGATTATCAAGGTTTGTCGTTTGGGATCCGATAATGGGACCAGAATCGTCAGTCAAAACAAAAGCCCACACGAAGTCGAGGCGGAGGCCGAAGAAGCACAGCTTCGTTTATTTGGGCAGTTACGTTAGATTCTATCAAGGCTACAACCGTGTTGTACTTTGTTAAATCCGCCGAGACTCCAGCGATGTGGAGCTGTGGCTCGATCTGTGCAATCCAAATTTTGGAGCGTTCGGGCCAAAATAGAGGCACCTTCATCGCCACAACTTTAATTAAATCTGATTCTCGATTGATTCGATGATTGGACGCCTCTGGTTAGCCGAAACAAGTCACGGGGGATGCCCAAGGGAACTTTGAGGCTGTTATCCCCAAACGTCTTTAGGAATTAGGCTATGAGATTCACGGATTACATCTTCTGTTAGCGTTGGTAAAGTTGGTACATATCCTACATAGAGTAGAATTTTCTCTTGTGTGCGCTTGTCGAAAATGGTTACGTGCTCCAACTAGTCTTTTGCTTGTGGTGCAACGATCCAGAAGAGTCGCTTAATTTTTCAATTCGGTTGCAACCTTCTTTTTTTTTGCTTACTATCAGACTTGGTGTGGTACCTGCACATCAAGGTAGATGAGTTGACCAATCCAGATAGACTGTCATACTATTTATAAGGTTTATGTATGTCTGCATAAAAAATTATCGATTATCTGTATACGCTATAAATATATAAAACTGATTAGCTTTGCCGAAATAGTTTTAGATGAATCGGTTGACTGCAGCCCCATAGAATCCATCGAATATTTTAAGACCATAACTCGTTTTGATACTCTGTACCTATCGATTTGTTCAATGTATGTAACGGACAGAAAAAAGCGTGGCAGACCCCAAGTCCTTTATACTAAAATGCTTATCAAACCCTCGGGTAGCGATTGAGCCATAAACGTGTGTCTGTCCGTCCGTCTGTATGAACACCTAGATTTCGGAGACTATAAGAGCTAGAGATACGAAACTTTACCAGCTGATGCGCATATTTCCTCAGAAGATGAAGTTTGTTGAATCATGTCAATATCTTACCCCGTTGCCCCGTAGCAGATTTTCGCGGTTTTTAGCCACACCATTAAATACTTTTATCTGAAACTTAACAGTCGTAGTCACATGATCTAATGAACAATTCTGCATCCAAATTTTATCGATGCGGCCCCCAACCCCCGCAATCGATTTACCGTGTCTTCTCCCGGACCCCTCAACATATCCACTTGAAACTTAACGAATAATCTTAGAATAACTTCTTAGACGTAACTTTCGATTCTCATCAAAATCGCTGCCTTACGGAATTTATAGGTACAGTAAATATCGTTTTGCACCAAAAAAAAAAAAAATATTCCAACTGGAAAGTTCTTAGAAGTAATACAATTTTTTTCGAGAAAAAAGTTACGGGTTATTAAACTGTCGGGCACAGCCTCAACTGTATGACATTTCCAGGGTTTTCCAAAGTCGTCGTAAGGTAAGCCAACAAAAAAAAATTCGATTTTTTATTTAATATTTACTTAAGAGCTTAAAAAATGAAAATACAGGACTTCAGCAATAAAGAACAAACAGTTGAATCCACAGCACAAGGCAAAAAGAAACCAAATCCATAAAAAATCATTCCAAGTCATATCATGGTATTCGTCATCAGTGTCATGTGGATAGAAAGGCAACTCACCCAGCTGCACCAGTTTGTGATAAGCCATTAGATACCAATAGGTCATTAGACCCGTAGCTTGCACCCACATTATGTACTTATCAAGTGCATCTTTGTATATGGAGTTTTCCTCAAAAGGCACAACAAAAGACGACATTTTTATTATGGTCAGATCTGACATGCGAAAAAGTGGACGCTTGAGTCTGGATTGACGGTTTTGCAGCATTGGCCATACGGAGGTGGTTACACCATAGGCATAGCTGGTATTCAAGCTGTTGCGCAATTCCTGCAGCATCATCAATGAATTGGTCAGCAGAAAAATATCCTTATTGGTTTGCCAAAAATTTGGTTCCTGATGATTTAACATTAGAGGCACCTCTGATTCTAGAAATAATATCTTAAGTTTGCTGTTACGTATGTCCTCGTAAGTCTTCAATTTGGGTACTGTGGGTGCATCAATCAGCAGCATGCCCAAATAGGCCACATAAGAATTGCTCAGTAAGGTGCCAGCACACAATAATATCACAATAATAATGCACATTGTGGGCTGTTTATGGCGCGGCATTACGCAGGTCTGACCCAGTATGCTGCGCAGCACTTGGTCTATATAATCGAAAGTATGTGCCACGCCCAGATGCAGCATTTCCAAGGCGCTAAGCAGTATTACAGGACATGCCATAGCGATGGCTATAAGTAACATTACCTGCGGCTCAAAGACCTTAAAGAAAAAGTCTCTTGTCTTTATCTGCGGCTCTAGCGGCAACATAAAACGCCATTTTCCAAGCTCCACGGGATAGGAACGCATATGTATGCTTAGAAATTGTCTAGTGCCGGTTATACTCATGGGCACATCAACTCCGCCCGACGCACTAAAGTTGGCTATCTGTGTCTGCTGCAACAGCTCCTTATTCCAGTTCATGTCCAATGTGGCATTAAGGTGTGCGGCAAACGTTTTTACCAATTCGGCTACATAGCCAGTTACTCTAGGTTCTCCGGTAAGTTCATCTTTGTAGACAAAAGAACGCGGCATCATGAAATCGGGTAAGGTGCGTATGGCATGTCCTTGCAAATCGCGCATGGGATCTTCAAAGTAATGCCTCAACCCCACTGCATTTCGTTGATATAACTTTAAGACTGGAAAAGCGCGATATCCATAGAGCACTGCAGATCTTTCAACATTGAGCAGCGCTAATACGTTAAGCATTCTGTGCTTGTAACATGCCGAAAAGAGTTTTCTCAGCTCCAGTGCTTTTAAATTTGATAGCAGAAACAACGTTGGAGTCGGACGCATATGTTGCAGACTCTGGTAGAGCGTTTGAAGCAGCTGCTCATTCAAGCTGTGCCTCTGACAAACAAGCACCAAAGCCTTAGAGTTGATTGTATGTTTTAGATACAAATCTGACTCCTGACTAAGTGTTAACAATGGAACTGACGTTACATTTAGCTTCAAGTCTGTTGGGCAATCTACAATAGTGTTATAGAAGATGACTAGAGTTTCGTAGCGTAGCTCCCATTTTAGCTCATCCAAGACTGTGTGCATATTAAGTTGAGCTGCACTGTTTAGTGTTGAAAATATTAGAGGAATGAGCGCAACGATAGTATTGAAGCTCATGCCTAGGCTGCGAGTGCTAAACTGACAAGTTCAGGAATTTCCATAGTATTTAAAAAACTGTAATTATCCTTGAACATTTAAATATTCACTAATTAGCATGCTATTACTATGAAACAACTAAAATAATTAGGAAAACGTAGCCACAATTCAGATGCTCTTTAATGTTCTCAAGATTAAAAAATAATAAATTTAATTTTTTTTCATTAGCGCCAAATTTTCAACAAAATTTTTAAATTTTTCTTATTTTGAAAAATTATTTCGAAAGTTTCTTTGATTTATTGTTGCGTCAATAGAAGTCTCTTAGCGGATCATTATAAATAATAAACGGCTTAGCTCTAAATGATTTTTCCCACTGCACATGTATTTTGCCTTCAAAATAGCTTGCAGCACATTAACTCTTGCTTTTAGCGCTAAAACAAATTAGCTGTTGTTACTGCAGGCGCCATCTAGCGTAAATTGCCTAATAAAAATGGGCAGCACTGTTTGCTCCCAAAGTTGAATAACGGAAAAAAAAAATCTTAGCGTTAAAAATTTGGCCAACGTTTCTTTTCTATATGAAGTTTTTATTTATTTTATTTGGCCTTAACAGGAAGAAGGGGGCGTGGCAAACCATAAGTTACCTTTGTACAAATAATTAAATCATTATAGATTATAAATAATCGTTCAAGAGAGGCGCAAAAATTTTACGTGATTTAAGATGATGATTTATTTCTTTTCTCCTTAGTGGAGCATAGAGCCACAAAAATTGGTTGCATTCATCGGGTTGTCATTTTAACTTGAAATTAGCACCTCCAAATCCTCTGTGCAGGCTGCCGAAGCAGGGGGTTTAGCCGACTGTTGCTGGATACCCCTTGGAAGAAAATTACCGTTGTGGTTTGATTCCTTGTCAATCTGACAGCTTTAGAGAGATCAATGAGTGATGGGCCCAGGAATCTATATAAGTACTCGCCGCCCCTAACCTGGAGAACAGGCGCCTACACGGTGGCAATTCGGCACCAAAAAAGGAACCAGCAGTTAATGCATTGTGGATTGATCTGAGCTTCGAGACTCGGGATTAATCAATAATAATAGGAATAATGATCCTTTAGAAATAAGTGTAAATAATAATAATACATAGTTTTGTTTTTTTTTTTTAGATTTAAGTATTAGGTTAGTGAAATATTTAAGTAATGTTTTTAGACTTTTTCATTATGTTTTAAAAAATATGAAAACTGTTGTACATCACATTTATTTTTAAATTATTACGAAAAAATTCCTAAAAGAAACTGATTATACATTAAGTACTTGAGCAATCAATTAGGGTTCATTGGTACAAACTATTTTAAAATTGTTTAACTATTGTTTATTATAGTTTCTAATTTAGATATAATAAGATTAAATAAACATACTCTAAAAAAAAAAAAAAAAAAAAAAATAATAATAGGCCATGATATTTAGGAAGCTTAGCGCTGGAAGTAACGATGCATCGATGTATCGAAGTTAAAAATATGTATAGAAACATCGATTGTTGATCAAAGATGTTTCTCCAGCACTACTGCACACATCAAATGGGTGTTAAGTAGTGCTGAAGAAACATCGATGTTGGCCAACATACATAAATACAGATATTTTTAACTTCGTTACATCGATGCATCGATATAACCTCGATGTTTCTCCAGCACTAGTATAAGTATAAAATATATGTTTTAAAAAATTTATACATTTTTATTCCTGGTTTCGAGATTTTTTTTAAAGAGTACTCCAAAATTTTGTATAACATTAAAATTGTACTGCTTTGTGATTATATGACAAAATCTAGTTGCAAAAAAATTTCACAGCAAGACACTCAATATGTCTAGTATTTTTTTTTTGGATCGGAAAACATGAAACTGTTCGCTTGCTCGGACATAAATGCAGAAGTGCCCGACTAACAACGATGCAGATATATAGAAGAGACTGACAATGTAAAGAATTACAATCAGATGTTTCAAATGTCATATGTTAAGACAAATTTTTATTTAGAAAACGCCAGTTAAAAGCATAAAAGATATAGTGTATTATCAGTAAGATGGACAGAAGTGCCCCACTTTTCTAAGTCAAAGGGTTGGGTTGGGCAGAAATTCAAAAAATTTTTGTGTAAAGTTGCAAACTTCTGCATTTCTCTCTGACAAAGTGAGCCCTAATTGTTTTATTCTTTGAACTGTTTCGTGTTGAAAATTCGATAAATCTATGTGGTTTAAGGCCCTTCTTTAATTTCTCCCTCCCTCTTGTCAGACGTGTAACCTTCTTCTGCAATTTCTGTTCGACGAAGTGAGCAACCTAATTGTTATGTTTTTCGGACAGTTTCCTGTTGAAAATTGTATAAAATTATGTGGATGCCTTAAGGCCCATTTTGGAAGCAGTGTTTAGGAGGTTTCCCAATTGCCCTATCTCCAACATGTAGCCACGACACTCTGCCCTTATGACCTTGAAAAACATAATAGGTACAACAAAATTTACCAAATGATGCGCACTATCCCATGCATTTTGTTGTGCACTTTATATAAAATTCGATATGCCCGAAGCTTAGAGTATTTGCATAATTACGCCTAAGATAGTAATCGATAAGAGTGCAATTTTCCCACACTGAGTTAACACACATTAAACAAGTTGTTCTGCGGATATAGATTTTAATCGTTGATTGGAATATTATACGTAATGACTAGACATTTCACCAGTGTGACCAAATCGACAAAAGCGTACTACGCATTTCCAATAGAAAACGCACAAAAAGAAGCCATGTCATTTGTGACAAATTATGATGATGAAGTGGAATGCGACAACGGTATATTCCTATTAAAAGCATAATCAATAAAGAGAATTCGAAAAAAAAAATGTGTAGCAACAAAAGATAAATTTCAAGCCCAATTTGCATGATGTGCCACCAAAGAAACACCTCCGCACATAAACTCATCGCGGATACGAATTTCAAAGATCTTCGTCATACATATTACCAACTGTTTTAAAAATTCGCTGCGGCTTTGAGAAACAATCGATGGATATTTTTAATGTCAGGTTGTCAATGATTTAATTTAAGTGCTATCCGAGATTGTGAAAACTTAATGGGAAAGTCGTAAGCATAACTCAGAAGCCTCAAAGATATCATTCGACACAGTAGTCCACCATTGTGTATGAGCTCTTGACAGGCACAATTAAGCTAGTAAATTTAATAAGGTGCTACGATATCGGATTATATTTGACTTACATAAACACCCGTAAAAACCTATGGAACACAATGCGGGTGTTTGTCTCAAAGTGAGGCTTATGCAAAACTAACCATTAGCTGATTAAGCTCCGAGTGGCTTCATTTGGCAGTTAGTTAGCTCTCTGCATGGATTATTTGGGCCAAATGAACTTGGAGTCTGAAAATATATTCATATTTTATTAATTATTAATATTTTGATTGGCATTTTGGCGCCTTCATGAATGCCTGCTGTGAGACAATTAAGCAATCACTCACATATAAGCTGATTAACTTGGTATTCCAAAGGCCTTGGCTTGGACATGGGCGTAAGCATAATGTCAAGATGATAGAAATATCTATATGCTACATAACGATATCTTGGAATCTTTGTGATATCATTGAATTAAGGCAAACTTCTGCCCAAAGTTTGCTTGAAGTATAGGCCAATAGTTGCCTACCATTATCACACTATTTTCGGTGAAAAACAATGGCTATAAAAGCTATTCCTTTATATTTGTTTCTAAATCCCACACTCTTAACGAATCTAAAGAGCTTGTTTTGATTAAGAAAATTTAGGCGCTTCTGCAATGCGCTGGTCATCGCCAGTTGGTAACTCCATGGGCTGACAGAGCTTCAGCCACTTGGTGCTGCCAAACAGCCGAGGTCTTCTCTGCTGACCGCCAACTATCGCATACAGATACTTTGGCAGTTAAAAAACGACCACGAACCGAAGTTGACTTCCCCATTTCCCTAATCGTACAATACATAACGACATTGAATTGGATCAAAAGCAACAAAGCTACCAACGCAACGACAGATGGGAATAAGTTGGTTAGAAGAACATGTCATATGATTAGAATCTGGGTGTCAAATCCCACTTTATCAATATTCCCAATTATCGTAGTATTACGCTTCTTTCTATTGTATCCAAGATGCTATCAAGCGTATTGTGTAAGAGACTAAAGCTATTCACAAGGGCCCACATTGGAGCTTAAAAGTTCGACATCTAGCAACTATCATTATATTATAGGAGGCTATATTTTGTTTGGCTTCGAAAGGTTTCAAAAACGTTTTTAGGGGGTTTGGAATTTTTTTGATTCATTTTGATAATTGTCATAGTATACGTCATTCAAAAGACTCTCTCAGGAACTTCGCAGGCTTCAATTCTATTGAGAAAATTTCACCACGTTTTCGGTCCAATATGAGCTCAAGAGTTTGGAAATTGTCCCAGTAAGCTCGATCTTTTCTAAAATACCACAAAAAAGAGAGGTCTTAACTCAAGACCTCAAATCCTTTGAAGTTGCGTCATCTGAAATTTTACCTACAACCAAGTACTGATTGGTGCTGTTGTGTAGCTTGTGGTCCCATCTTATAGAAATCATAAGTTTAGGCCAAAACAGTTGGCTTAAATTTTTCTAAAGCGAGCGAAATTGACTGAAACGGTACCTTCTGATCGTTTTAGAATAAATATGGGCAATGGCTCCATATAACTTTAAACAATGCGAGAACCATTTATTTACATATTTAAATTATTCAACACAAATGTAATATTGGCACTATTTGAATGTCAGGCAGCTTTGAGAGATGTTTAATGGCAGGTGCCTACTTTCCGAAAGCCCGGAATTCTTTTGTACCGTATTTTCTTAATTCGGAATTCCAAAAAAATTTGTAAAATAAGGGTAGGAAAAGATACTTGATACAGAAAGTTTCGGGTTGCTTGTCTATGCAGATGATAGAGACTTCACTGGATAAGAAATTCTGTTATTCCTACAAAAAGAGAATCTGCCCCGATGGGTCTGATGGTAAATGGAATAAGATGAAGTATATTTTTTCATTAAGTGAACAGTCGCAACGTGGTAGTTCCAGAGTGTGGTTGAAAAGTATACTTGACGCCAGGTGCGGACATCTTTCTCCTCTAGTTCAACATTTTTAAAATATTCAGTCAGAAATCGCACTGATGATGAAATTTTGGCATCCCCTCGATTTTTTTCTGTCCTTGTCACCACCGTTACAACGAAAGATGGCGTACGTTAAAGTCGGGCGCAGACGACTCTGGGATACCCTGTACCACCACATTGCAATTAAGTCCGAAATATTGCTTAAGACCTCCAAAAGATACGATATTTTCATAAACAAACAGAAATCAGTCGAATTTTGCACCAAACAATTTTTTTGACCGATCGGTCCTATGGGGACTATATAATATAGTCAACCGATTTTGATCAAATTTAGTACACTGATTTGGAACTATAAAAAACTTCCGACTGCCAAATTTGGTTCCGATATCTTCAAAACCAAACGAAACACAACGAATTTTGTGAAAAAAAACTTTTTTTGACCGATCGTTCCTATGGGAGCTTTGTGATATAGTCAACCGATTTTGATAAAATTTGCTACAGTTCTTGGGAACTCTAAAAAACTTCTTAATGCCAAATTTGGTTACGGTATCTTCACAAACAAACGAAACACAATGAATTTTGTAGAAAAAACATTTTTTCGACCGATGGATCCTATGAGAGCTATATGATATAGTCATCCGAATTTGATAAAATTTGCTACAGTTCTTGGGAATTCTAAAAAACTTTTTAATGCTAAATTTGGTTATGATATCTTCATAAACAAACGAATTATCCATCTAAAACTTTTGCTTTTTTTCGAGGTCCTCTGAAACACCCCTATGGGAGCTATATAATGTAGTCCCGATATCAAAAAAATAAAATAAACTTGTCTCCTATGGATTAATAAAGGATCTAATCTGAAAGTTTGGTTGCTCTAGCTCTTACCATCTCTGAGATCTAGGCGTTCATACGGACAGACGGACAGACGGTCAGACGGACAGACGGACATGGGTATATCGACTTCTCTAGTCACTCTGATCATACTTTAGGTAACTTTGGGGGGTCTCCGACGTCTCCTTCTGTACGTTACATACATTTTCGGCTTGCACAAACACAATATACCCTTTGTACCATACGCTACAGGGTATAAAAAAGATCTCAGGATGAAGATCAAGATCAAGCGAAAATTCAAGCTTGACGATTGCTACTAGTTGGACGCACGGCACAATTTTCACCCCGACCCCTTTGCTTTATGGCTCTGAATCATGGGGGATGATGGATTTTTTGACGTGTTAAATGGAACAAATGGAACTCTATAAGAGCTATTATACTATATTGACATAGTCATTTTGTGCGTAGCGAAGAAGAAGCTCTACGGAAAATACTGTTAAGATACGGTGTAGCCTAAAACCGCGAAAATCTATCACCAGACTTCATCTTCTGAGGAAATATGCGCACCAGCTGGTAAGGTTTCGTATCTCTAGATCTTATAGTCTCCGAAATCAGACGGACGGACAGACGGACATGGCTCAATCGCTACCCGAAGTTACGATAAGCATTTTGGAATAAAGAACTTGAGGTCTGCCACGCCTCCTTCTGTCTGTTACATCCATTTCACAATTCTAGTATGTACATATATAATGAACTAGATACCATTACTAAAAAATTAAGATTTGTCTCGACTGAGAACCAAAACTGAGACTCGAGCCGTCTTTAAAAATGTTCAGACCAATACTCTGCCAACTCAGCTGCCCTTATAAAAGCTTTTACCACAGTTTGTTTACGGGACGATTTTTTTTCCGATAAAAAACGCCGTTGTAAAAATTCTTCTACTCTTTGGGTATACAGAAGTGTCTAAAAGTGTTTCACTTAAGAAACTTTTAAATATCTCAAGTAGACATCGCAATTTTAATGGCATATTTATAGTGGTACCGAGATACCAGTTCAACTTATCATAGAAGGGGCAAAGGGTAGGCAAGACTGTAGCATTCTCAAACCGATGAACACTGTCGAAATAAGGGAATGTGCAGGGCATACCATAGTCGGAAATTAATATAGAAAGTTATAGGAGGGTAAGCGTGCAAAGCAAGCAGGGGGCGGAGAACCCTAGCTTAGAAGTACGTTGATGCAAATGTAGACACTCAACAATTACCAAATTTAAACCCATTTTGCTACAGTTAAAAACAGGTATGTTTGAAAAGAAACCATAGCCAGCAACATCGGTATGACGGATTTAATTTATGGTTCAAGTGCCCTCAACAGAGGAAGAACACTCTGAGAATTAAGCCAAGTACAGAGTATATTATAGTCGGTAGGTCCCGCCTGTAAACGGCCCACTTGTTTAGCTCAAAGGCACATATTTGTTGTTGATCTGCTATTAGGTACTTGCTGTATTACAATACATATTCCTTGGCTGCAGCCTCTTCTTCGAACCGATGACCAACTCCAGGCCTTTAAAATAGCCCCTTGTCCATTATATTACGCAATTATGACCCGCATGCTCTCATTAGTTATGCTGCAATTTTGGTTCGATTTGGAGCACTGCGAAATCGTTGTAGACAAATGACACATCTCTGTGTGGATGGATAGCAATTTAAATCGGTTCGCCATGGGAATACCAATTTCATGTCAGTTCCTAGCAACTCATCTCCTTCAACCAAAGATTTGTTAATAATTGCGCACAATCATTTCAATTGCCCAACTGTTCAAAAATCTTTAACAACAGTTGATCTTTTTGACGTCTGAATTAAGGCTTTCAACGCAGAAAGAAAGACAATGGTAACTTGAACTGAAAACCTTAAACTGTAACCAATGAAAACTGTGGCAATGCCACCGACCATTTTTCAATTGCAATTGCTCGATGGCTTCTATTATTATCGGTAAGTCAGCTGATGATGAATGGTGATTACTTGTGGAGTAGAGGCGACGAAGCTAGGTATTGGTAGGGCCGCTTATCGGCTATCGGAGGTAGCTGCTCATCAGGGTCATTTAGATGAAATAACTTTGTGGCTTATGTCATTATGGTTTACTTTGAATGCCCATTTGTGGCCATGGAGTTATTGGTAATAAAAGGTTAAAAAAAAATCACTCAAAAATGGTATGTTTGGTAAAAGCTTAAGCTTAAAAGGTTAGCAAGTATTAGTATTAGAGCGCTTTCGATTAAGCTACTTGTGGGGGGTGGTCCCTGCACTGTCCGGTTGTGTTCAAATGTTAAGCTGATAATTATAGACCAACAAAATATGAAAACATTTATAGCTGACAGCTGAGCTGAATAATTTAAATAAACTTGGCTCAAACGCCAAGGCAGTGCAGTTAATCTTTCACATTTGGTTGCAGCTCATAAAACTTTACTAATTTAGCCTTACAAACGTTTACAAATCATTAAACCTGACCAAACTTTATAAATGTATTGTTTTATAAAAACAAAAAAAATATAAAACTTTAATTTAAAAAGTGTTAATTTTTAAATGATGCTTATTTACAAGCAAAAGGCCAAAAGCAAATCAATTTTCAATGTCATGATGCTGCATTTCAACATTTGAACTATTTAGCATGCATTTGGAAATCTCATTAGCTTGAAAACTTTTAATTCCAACTTAAGCGCCAAAAGAAAAACCTCAAAAGTTAAACAAGTAAATATGTGGTTTAGTTTAGGTAAGAAACAATGACTAACTTCCCGAAATTGTGCGACTAACAACATAATTTATTTCCTTCCTAGTTTTTGTCGCTGCAAGCCAAACCAAGCGCAAAGTGCCCCGAACAGTTGCACCTTATACCAATTCATTCATTCACACGTAATGCCAACGCTTCCCACAGAGACGTCTCCAAGCGTTGCTCGTCATCTAATACCATGTTGACAGCGCATTGCCCGTAAACTCCAATTACCATGACTGAACGAACACTTTGCACTGCTCTAAAGAGCCTGGCCCGTATTTGCCGCTAGTAGCTGTAGCAGCGGCACCTTGGCGTATACGTAACATATTAATTATGGGGCCACCAACGCCGCGTATTTGCAATAAAATACGTTAATTAGTCAAATTAATCACCCGAACAAACACAACGCTCAGCAGGTCAACAAGCTGCTTGCTTTGCTTTAAAGCCAAACGAAAGTTTGTAACACTTTAAACAAATCTGTTAGAATTATAATAACATTAAAAAACATGAGCAACAATTTAGGGTGTCAAGCCCGGCACTTGACACGGCATTGTGGCAGCCACAAAGCAAATGAAAGCAGGTGAAAATTCGATTGCGTGTTGACGCCAAAAAAAATACCTATACCAACATATATAAAAAGATAATAAAATATGGCAACATTTTTAGCTTGTTGCTGTTAATAGGAAGCTCATATTAGTTGAATTTTGCTTGTTTTATTGTTAACTAGCAGCAAACATGCAATTTGTGCATTAAATTGCTACAAAAGTGTCAACTGTAACCGTATTTCCGCCATATTAACATACGTCTAACGCTTATTTACATATATGCTTTCTTGTTTAAAAAGTTGCTATAATTCAGGCCATGCTGTAGTTTTGAGTAGAACAAAAAGCAGCTTGTTAAATTGCAATTAAAAATTAGCCCTAAGCTAGTTTACTTAACGCTTTCAAAATGAAAGCGCGCACGCTTTAAACAGTGCTGCCAAGTTAACTTGCAAGAGTTGCCAGCAGGCCGTACGTTGTGGCAGTGTGGCAGCTCTCGATAACTATTTAAGCAATGTATATCGATGCGCGGCATTAATCAACTTTTCAAAGTAAATTCAAATCGGTGCTGCCAGTATAAAGGAAATTAAAAAATTAAAATAAATTAACAGTAGCGAAAAACATACAATTTTTATCATATATAGCAAAATACCCTTGTTTATATATTGCTTAACAATTAAATAAAGTTAATGCTTAGCAGCTAATAATTATGTTGTCTATTGTTATGCGATTGACAATTTGTGAAGACTGTAGTGACACTTTAGGTCTTAAAATATATATAACTCTTGTTTTGCTGATTACATTTCTATTAAAAGACGCAAAATATGCGTATCATATGTTTATTTTTGTTTTTTACTTATCGATTTTGCATATTATCGCACGCAACAATCTGATGGCAACTATCGCACACATCGATAAAAACTCATGCTCATATCAACAACATTGTTGTTGCACTTGTGTTTGTTTTCTCTCTGTTGTTAAATAAAATTACATTAAATAATTAGGCTGCTATATTAAGCAACAATTGTCAGCAGCAGCCAACAGCTAAAGTGTCGCTTATGTAGTTGAATTGTGTAAAAGATAGCAAATTCTATGACTAAATTGAAAATTTGCCAGCTGAAGCAACAGTTAAAGCAATACGTGTGATAATGGGCGGAGCGGAGAGTAGCTGCTGCTGCTGCTAGCTGATCCGCCGTCAAAAAAACATGCTCAAGAATTAACTTTAGCGTTTTTAAGCCACATCGCAAAGTGGCACGTCGCGTCGTCTCCGTCGTCTAGTTTGTGGCGAACGCTCGCTGGCCTATGTTATTTTTTATTTGCATTGGAACTTTTTATACGCACAAATATTTGTACAATTTTTGGTGTATGCTGCCGATAGTACCGTGACAAATGCAGCTGCTGCTTTAAAATTAAAAAGTCAACTGAACAAACACTGTCCACGTCCGCGTTGAAATTTAAAGCTGGTCGGAGCTACAAAAACCATACAGTAATAAACAACCAAAATGCTGCCTCGGTTTCGTTCCTTCTACGGCAAAATTATAATATTTGTGCTCGTGGCGCTTTGCTTTGTGCTCTATAGCAAGGTGATTAGCCAGGTGGTGGATGAGAATTCGGCCACGGGTGGAACGGCACCTGTTAGTGCCGCCGCCTACAGGCAACGTCTGCATGCCGGATATGATGAGAGTGAAAATGAGATACCACAGCCAGCCACACAGTCGCCCTATGAGCAGAGCATACAGCTTGACTTGAGCAAACAGAAGCCTGGTCTGGGTAATGACGGCATAGCCGTGCATTTAAGTGGCAGCGCCAAGGCACGTGGCGAGAAGATCTATAAGAAAATTGCGCTCAACGAGGAGCTAAGCGAGCAATTATCCTACAATCGTACCGTTGGCGACCATCGCAATCCATTGTGCCTAACACAGCACTTTGATGCCAGCACATTGCCCAGTGCCAGCGTGGTGATTATATTCTACAACGAGCCATATTCCGTGCTGTTGCGTACTGTGCACAGCACTCTAAAGACCTGTAATGAACGTGCGCTTAAAGAAATCATATTAGTGGATGATGGCAGCACCAATCCAGAGCTACACGGCAAGCTGGATCATTATATCAAAACGCGCATACCTAAGGGCAAAGTGAATCTGCTGCGCTTAAAGAACCGGTAAGTGCAAGGGCATAGCTAGCTTTTCCTGCCCTCTGTGCACATTTGGAAAATGTAACTAGCTTTAAAGTATAGATTGGTTGAGTTAATCGAATGCACATTTAGTTTGTGAAATTAACACTGGCTGGCCTTCATTTGAATAACTTGTTTTTTTTTTTTTGACTTAGACAAGACTATTGTTGGCATCTTCTTCGCAGCATAAAAATGAGAACTGAAAAACGTTTAATATCCAGCCAAAAAGAAACCGAAAAACCAGTTCGTCAACTTTTTTGGCTGTTTGGTGTATTTGTGTATTTCTTGTATATATCATATCATTCATTGCCTTTGCATTTACAAAGGTTGGCGTTGACCCAATAAAGTGTGTTTGGCTTTTGTTTTCTTCCAAAAACAACAAGTCGCTTCGACATTGGCAATTTCCATTGAAAAGAAAGCGCTAATTATTCCATTTGCCATTTTTCGTTCATAGCTTGGGTCTGATACGTGCACGCTTGGCCGGAGCACGCGTTGCAAGCGGAGATGTGCTTATATTTCTGGATGCACATTGCGAGGGCAATGTGGGCTGGTGTGAGCCTTTACTGCATCGCATTAAGGAATCACGCACCAGCGTTTTGGTGCCCATCATCGATGTCATTGATGCCAATGATTTCCAATATAGTACGAATGGTTACAAATCATTCCAAGTGGGCGGCTTTCAGTGGTCGGGCCACTTTGATTGGGTGAATTTGCCGGAACGTGAAAAACAACGTCAGCGTCGGGAATGCAAAGAGGCGCGTGAGATCTGCCCCGCCTACAGTCCTACCATGGCCGGTGGCCTATTTGCCATTGATAGACGTTACTTCTGGGAGTCGGGCAGCTATGATGAGCAGGTAAGCTAGCGTTGGATACAGCTTTTGCAACAATTTAAAAAAATTTTCTTTAACAGATGGATGGCTGGGGTGGCGAGAATTTGGAAATGTCATTCAGAATCTGGCAATGCGGTGGCACAATTGAAACCATACCCTGCTCTAGAGTTGGACATGTCTTTCGTGATTTTCATCCTTACAAGTGAGTATAAACTGGACTATTTTAAAGTCTCGCATAACCAAATACATGCTTAAAGGTTTCCCAATGATCGCGACACACATGGCCTTAACACAGCACGCATGGCCTTGGTCTGGATGGATGACTACATGAACATATTTTTCCTGAACCGACCTGACTTGAAATTCCACGCAGAAATAGGCGACGTCACACACAGAATTATGCTGCGTAGAAAGTTACGCTGTAAGAGCTTCGAATGGTATCTGAAAAACATTTATCCCGAAAAGTTTGTACCTACCAAAAATGTTTTGGCCTGGGGTAAAGTCAAAACGGCTGTAAGCGGTCTATGTCTGGATGATTTACTACAAAACAACGAAAAGCCCTATAATCTGGGTCTGTACGGATGCGGCAAGACACTGCAAAAGTCACAGCTCTTCTCCTTTACGGAAAGCCATGTGCTGCGTAATGAGCTGAGCTGTGCCACAGTTCAAAAAAGTGACTCTCCGCCTTATAGAGTGGTTATGGTGCCCTGCATGGATAATGACGAATATAATGAGCAGTGGCGTTATAATAATATGCAGCTAAAACATGTCAATACCGATATGTGTATAGATCTGAAAGGTCTTAAAGGCATGGACGATGTGCTGGTTGCTCCCTGTGATCCTAACAGTGAAACACAGCGCTTTACCATAGAGCACGACTGAAAGAGCCTAGTTTTGTGCGGTATACCGTGAACTGAGAGAAACTGACTAAGTGAAAACAAAACGAAAAGTAGCGCAGCTTTTATAACTACGAACATGAATGAGCGCAGTAAATTGTATATATATAAACTTTTTTAGAATTATATATTTTCTATATAAATATATGTATGTATATGTAAATATATATATATGTATACTATTTGTAAAGTGTAGCTAGTGCAAATCAATCAAAACGAAATCAAGTCATTTAAAGTTTAAACTAATTTAAATGTGAAAAAAATCACAGTGATGAACGTTGTGTGTACCATATATATATATAAAAATACAAATAATAATACAAGTATGTGTGTTTACACATACTACTACTACTAAACTATGCTGAATACTAATATATTTATGTAATAAATATGCTATGTGATCATAAAAACACCTGTAACAATTTGCATTCCAATTATGTTACAACAAAGTCTTCGATTAAAACCACAATTATATATGTATAAGCGAATTATATGTACTGTGAATCATCTGAATCTCCTAAGACGTGTTCCCCCCTTAAATGTCAAGAATACGTAAACTGTTGTAAGCATTTAAAAACAAAAATTGCCATTAAAAAAAAAAAATATATAAATAATAAAACAAAATTTGCTTTCAATACACATATAATATTTGCATTAATAAAATACATTGTAGATGGCTGCAAAAGGATATTGAGATGAGAAAGGAGGTTTCAGCACTCAAAATAATGAAAATTTTCTCATCTTGAGTATTTTTTTTTTGTTTGAGCGTTTTAATGTTAAAAGCTGACTATAAGCACTAAAATCCAAAAAGAAAAAAAAATTTTCGGCTCTTAAAAAACTGGTTTTGAGTATGTTCTTGTTACAACATTCTTGCGTAAAAAATTCCGGAAAAGATTTAATTTTAATAAAAGAGATATTGAAAAAAAGTATTAAAGAAAAAAACAGCATAATAGTATTGTTTAATCGATAAAATTGTTTAAAATTCGATACACCTGAAAACTTGCTCAACAAAAATGAAGCCATAAAAGTTATTCGAGGTATTGGATATTTGTTAAATAGCTTTTTGTCTTACTGAACATTGCTGAATCAGGTATAATCTCAAAAAACTACCTTGACCATATTATTAAACAATGTTGTTTCAGATATTGTCTCAAAAAATTACCTAGTCAGATGCTGACACATCATCAGCCTAAGATCTATGTTAGGTCGTTGATCATATCACCATTTGTTTGCTTAGTTGTCTAGTTAACCGCTCAATTTTTTTGAATTTCGCTAAATCTCAATCCGAAGTTCGGCACATTAGGGTTTTAAAACAACTTTCAAAAGTTTTTTGGACCTCGATGTACATCGAATCCGAAAATCGAGGATAGCAAAACTTCAAAACTAAGTCCGAATACCAAAAGCGCCAGGCACCTCAGGTTTTTGTTTATAGAAAAATACTCTAAAGAAGACCAACAAGATTTTTGCAAATTGCAGTATAGCAAAATAGATTTTTTCACTTTATCCAAATTTTTTTTTTTCTAGTTGTAATTCTTTTTTTCTAAATTTTTTTTTAAGTAGTTGTAATAATATTCTTCATCATCTACGTATTCAAATTACCTAGACAAATCTCTCTCTCATATAAAAAACTGTTTCCTCTGTTACATTTTTTTACTCTTGCGCAAAAATTATATATTTTATATATACTTTTGATCCCTCTGTAGGCGAATTATGCAAATCATATAATTTTGCACAAACATTTTTTTTAATTTCAAAACGGACTGAAGACAAAGCCCCAAAATTTATTAAAAAAAATGTTAAACTGTCGAAAATTCTAACATTTGTAATGCCACAATCGATTGATAAATCGAACGTGCTTATTACAAGTCATAAGTTTCTATATTCGTTTGTTAAGTTTCGTTAAAAAAGCTTTAAAAATTGAGATTGCATCTTGTTTTTAACCGGAACTGAGCCATCAGTCTTTAAGAACACTACAAGCTCAAATCTTGATGTTATTCCACCATTTATCAGTAGGTCTCACTTTTAAAAATTATTTTTAATTATCTAAACTTTGAGGACACGATTATTTTTTGCAGGAATCGTAATTCAAAAAAATTTTTAAATTAAAATCATGAAATAATAATTTTTTTCATTAAAATTGAAAAATACATCTTATTTTTTAACCTAAAATTTGTAGTAATCGTTAAATATAAATTTTAATTTAATAATCGCGAAATAACTCTAATTTTTTTTAATTTTGAAATATGAAAGTTCAAAATTATTGGTGTATTTGTATTTTATAAATTAAAAATAAGTTATTCCGCAATTTTAAAATAAAAATAACTATAATGATTGGCGCATTTATCTTATTTACACTTCAATACCTTTCCATCAATACCTAATATGTTTTTGAAGCATCATTATTGAAGATCCCACAGAAGAAAAATTTCATGCAAATTCATTTTAAAATAGTTTTAGTTAAAAAAATTATTTTTAATTTTATTTGCGAGGCCTGCTGTTCCGATAAAGCACCCTAACAAACACCCTATAACCGTAGCTTTTGTTTGAACGCTGAATAAAAGTGAAATCCAAAACAGGTCTAGAGAATTAGAATAAAACTTGGAAACAACTTTTTTACTAATCTCTACTGTATAGTTAAGTAGCTAGCAAACCGAATATACATTTGTATTATATTGAGAGAACTACTAAAAAATAGTTACTATGAAACTGAAGGGGAACAAAAATGCTAAAACAAAACGATGATGATGAATAGCATTTAAAAAAACTATCAGGCATGTTCTAGATTTCGATTCCGACAAAATCTGTCGGAATCGAAATGAAAGGTGTTCTAGATTTCGATTCCGACAAGAGTCGACTCGTTTTGAAAAGTTTGGCTCGCAGCTGTCGAAATGAAAAGTATTTTGCTTTGTTTTCTTAAATAAACGCATTAATGCCACTAAAATTCATTTTGTATTATTTTTTAATGCTTTAAAAAAATTTAGATGTGCTCAGTTGAACGAATCAAGGTTAATTTTCATTATATATTTTTATTACAAAAAATGTCTATTAAAATTGTGTGTACATGCAAAACCAAAACGAGTGGAATGAAAGTAAGGTGTTCTGGATTTAGACAAAACAGAACTTCGAAAAGTTATGTGTTGTCGTGTTAAACAAGTAAATTCGAAGATAATTTGATTAATGGATGGCTTAAAATATGTATATAAAATAAATTGTACAAAATTGGTAAATAAATTAAAAATATTTGTCTCTCAGAAAGATGTTGGCAGAAAGAAAAAATAAATTAATAAAGTGGATGTTCGAAAATTTGTGGCAGCTCTACAAGTGAACTTATCGATAGCTGGCCAGTTGGCCAGCTGGCAATTTGCTAGCAATTTGGCGCACTTTTAAAACAAACAACAATGAGCCGCTTTCATTGTAGTTATTTGTAATAATAAATTTTTAAAGTGGCAAAAAATGAAGTGCCAAGCGGTAGAGTAAAATGCGTGAGCATTATTTTGCACACCAACATAATGCAAATGTTGGTAAATGACTTTGAAGTCATCTACTTGCATCGAAATGTTATAATTAAACGCATACCTAAATAATTGTGAAATGCTAATGGGGAAAAGTAACATTACATGAAAAAGAAAGATATAGCAGAAAAGTAACTAAAGCCGACTCTGTAGCTGCTGCTCAAAGTAGTTTGTTGAATAAAATAAAATAAATAACTTATAAATTTGTGTGTTATTATTATAAAATTAAAATGCGAACTATAAGCAAATTAATTTTTACTAAGTTTCCATTTTCAAAAGACGGCTGCTGTATGATGTCGCTGCCATTTAAATTTTGCGCCACATAAACAAACATAAACAACACAGCTGTTTGTGGCCTGAATGAAAACGATTCGAAGTCGATTCGAACTCAGTCGAAATCTAGAACACCATTTGTCGGAATGCACTCGTTATGACTTTTCAAAACGAGTCGAAATCTAGAACAGGCCTGTATGTTTGCCATGGATTCAAGGAGAACTTTGAAAATCTATTAAGCATTTACTATTCAAATATTTTTGTTATACATAGTATATAATGCATAATTGTGTATAATAACCATTATATAAATCAATAAAACTCACTACATTTTACTTTTTTTTGTATTTAATTGTATATATAATTATCTTTTGCATTTGTTTGAATACATAATACATATCTCTAATATCGTGCCTATAAACACACACACACACACCAAAGGTATGCAACTTTAAGCTTGGGTTGCAACAACGATCCATAGATACATCTCTGAACTACGCGGAAATTTGACATTTAATGCAATTCTCTTGATCTTTTACTTTTATTATTATTATAATTAAATACTAAAGTTGGAGTTCAAGTTTAATAAGTTATTTAAATATTTAATTGTGTGTATGTATGCGGCTGTCATAGGTAGATACATATATGGTATATGGTATGGCATGTACTATGTAAGTAATACTACAATTTCCATGAACTCTACTAAAGTTTAACAACTAAACGAAATTACATACATACATGTATGTACTAATATATATGTATATGCAGTGTGTTTGTGTGTAAGCAAATTTCAACTAATTGCTTTTTTTTTTTAATAAGTTCCGATTGCAAGAGCAGGGCTACAGTATGGGGCAACTTTATAGTATCAGAGCTATAAGAAATATTCGTTGACTGTGCAAATAGCTTCAAAGTGCGCGACAAGGCTACTTAATTAACTTCTTTTTTTTACGTTTAATTTAATTTAATTTTTCATTTTTAACGTACTTTGTTATAGTACGTGCTTTACTTTCTGCGGTTTTCTAGGCTAAGCAAATGCGTTAGTTAAAATATATATGTATATAGTATATGTTATGTATATGGCAACTGTAGCATACATAGTACATATAGCTAATATGTACTTATGTGTAAATATAGTATAATACAATTTATAGCATGCTTTTTTGCCTAAATTTCTATAGTACTTTGTAGACTTGAAAATATAAGTAAGAGTATATAATATGCATGTTAAATTTCTTTTTTTTTTTTTTTATTAGCAGTAACCAGAGCAATAGCTCTAAAAGTTTACATATGCTATTATTTATAAGTTAACGTATATATGTATTTTCATGTATCTGGCTTTTATTTACTCTTGAATTGTACCATAGATAATACGTATGTGTGTGTGAGTGTGCGTAAGTGTATTGTTTTTAAGCTACTTGCACTTGCTCAGTTTTTGTTGTTTTTTTGTGTATAAAGAAACCACCAGAAACGTTTGGATCTATTTATGTTTTACGAAAACCAAAAATTTCTAGTTTTAAGTACGTTATGATCTTAGGGCTGCTACGATCTACATATGCTCTATGCGTCTAGACAGCTCCTAAAAGTCCTAGTTATGCTGAGATGCTTTTAAGCAAGCGCTATAAGGCCATAGACCCACTGAAAGCGGATTGATGCTAAGCTGAGTTCAGAGTTCTGCTTAGAGCTTAAAAAAATTTAATCATTTCGAATTACAAACAAAGAGCTTTAGAGTTCAGCATACTCAATTGATAGAGTTCAGGCGTGACGAATAAAATAAAAGGCTTTTGGTAACTCTAAACAGAAAAGTTGAAAAAAATGCTTACTGAGTAGAAAACGAGGATCCCTAGATGTACTTAACTGAAAAGCTTAAAGCTCAGTTCACGCTTTATTAAAAAAAAATCAAATCCAAGGCTTATCTGGAACGAAGTTTCTTCAGCTTATTCTTTTTCAACTTAAATTTTATTTTTGGTGCAAAAAATTGAGTACTCATTATAAACTGCCAACAATAAACATTTTTTAAATAGAAGCTTGAGCCTTAAGCACCTACTATGTAAATTTGAAATATTTAGAATTATGTACAAAAGCGTAATACAAAACGAGAATTAAAAAAATATATATATATTATATATAACAAAAAAGTAATTTAAAAAAAAATTTTGTATTATAAGTACTCTACCTCGATCAAAAATTCATCGGAATCATCACCGTGTGGCGCTCTCAGACAAGCGATTTGATGTCTCTTTTTTTTCTCAAATTTCCAAATCTGTCATCGACATTCTATGAAATTTTCAGCTTGATAACTTGACATTTTTAAAAGTGACGCTGTATTGAGTACATCTGCGATTATGCGTGTTATCGATTTTTTACAATTTTCATGCATCTTTTACGTTGATTACGCAAAGGACATGATTTCCAAAGCTGAATCCGACCCAACTTTCATTAAACGGATCATTAATCCAGACATCAAGCGAGTGAATGGCGTGCAGCGAATTAGCCACCACCAAAAAAACCCCGTCGTTTTCAGTCGAAAAAGAAAGCGACGCTCACAGTTTTCATGGATTACGAGGGTATTGTGTATCATGAGCTCCTTGCACAAGGTCAGATAAGGAGTATTATTTGGGCGTTATGAGACGTTTGCGTGAAGCAATTCGCCAAAAAAGAACGGATTTGTGGGCAAACCACTCGTGGGTCTTGCACCATGATAACCCACCGGCGCTCAATGCCATCGTCACCCGTGACCATTTGGCTATAAACGGAACGAATACCATCCAACAACCACCAAATTCACCTGACTTGACTGCCTGTTATTTTTTCCTATTCGGTCGACGTAAGAAACTGCTACGTGGAACGCGTTATAGCACCCGAGATGAGGGCATCGAAAAATCGAAAATAGATCTGATGGCCATACCGCAAATCGATTATAAAAAATGTTACGATGATCGGATCTTGCGCTGGCGTAAGAATAAAATGTCAATGACAGATGTGTAAATTTAAGAAAAAAAAGAGACATCAAATTGTTTGACTGAGAGCGCCACACGGTGATGATTCCGGGGTATTTTTGATCAAGCTGGTATATAAATATAAAAAAAAAATATTTACAAAATACCCAAAAACTTAAAATAAAATTGTCTCGACTTTAGAATCGAACCTTGAACTCAAAACGACTTTCAGGTTAGAAAATCTCTCCTTAATTGCTTGTAGTCTACTGCATCATAAATTATTTCGTTACGTGATGATTGGTTGCCATTTAACTCTTTCTTTCCTCAATTGTTTGTAATCTACTCGATATTCACTTGCATACATACGCAGCACATCTAATTTCGTTACGTGACGATTTGTTCTTCGTTCCTATTTCATAACATTAAAGAAAAAACACAATTCTGTTGAGTGTGCTGGACGGAAATGAAATTTTCGGAAGATTTTTATGTTTAAATTGGCTTATCCGACCAATTTTTTAATTCTCTTGAGAATTCCATAGCAATAGCAAAAGAAGGGATCTAAAGATTTTACTAAAGTAGTTACTTTCGCGGATCAAATTTGTTATTAACAATAAAGGAAATCATAGTAAAAAAACAACGATTTCTTATTCAAAGAATTCGAATTATTTATAAAAACAATATGAGGAATTCTGAAACACCTCATTCACTATTCAGAACCTTAATTTTAAGTATTTCTTTAAACATTTTCTATGCAAACTTTGAAAGCTTTGATTCAGTGCAGAACAAATTTCTTGCTTTTAATTAAACACACCCATTCGCAAGATCTATTTCAACTCAGTTTTAGCAACTCTAAAGCTCTTTGTTCGTCTTTCAGAACTCCTAAATTTTATGCTCTATAAATACTTTCCGAGTTAACTAGCACAGCGTTCTGAGCTAAGACGTGAGAACTTTTCATCACGAAAAAGTTTTGTTTTGATCTTATTAGTTCCGCTCTCTGTGTGTGTTTTGTGAGTTTGTATATATGTAATTAAGTCTGTGAGGGTACTCTTAACTTTTTGGGTTGATTACATAATTTCAAGCTCTATTTTGAATTTTATTTACGCTTATTAAATGCATTAATTTTCAGTATTCTTGATCGTCAACCATTTACAATTGCAAGTACATAATGTTGTCATGTAGAGTTATACACGCTATATATGATGTACATATATATATATCTTTGTTTGTTTTATATATTAATCATATAATAGTATATATGCACTTTAATAATTGTGGTTAAAACGCTTGGCGAGTGCTACAATTAATCCATTTTTAATCATTATCATGTTTTTAGTCACATGACAAAACCTAAAGCCGTGTCCTACACACACATTGTACTTATACACACACATATACAATAACATTTAAATATTTTATTTAATTGAATGTTTTGGTAAATATATTCATATGTATATATATATATATATATATATTTTATAAAGGTGTATATTATTAAGTATTTGCATGTATATTGTAGTTTTGTCTTGCTTTTGAATTTGGACGTTTGTTATTTTTTCTCAAGTATATTTTCATTTCTTTTGTTTGGTTTTGTTTTTATATTACTCAACCTATCAACGCATAAGTTGAAAAATACAAATCGAAAATATATTTATTAATACATACTGGTTGTTGTGTTTGCTATACCTTGTATGTATGCACTTGTATATACTTGGTTTTTTTTTTTGTCTGACTTGCTTTGAATTAAAATATTGAAATTTTAGCTCAGACTCAGTTTGGAGTGTCTTTAATGTTGTTTTTGGATGGAAACATGCTTACGTACAAATAGTATTTGTCAGCCAGCTCTTTGAATTGGAATTTTCAATGAATATTTTTTTTATCATTTTTTGTTTTACTTTTAAATACGTTTTAGGGGCTAAGGTCGGCATATATACTTTTGAAATTGCTTTTTATGGCATCACGAAATGCTTTCATAATTTCACTTTTAAACCACTTATATTTCTTTAAGTGCTTAAAATACATTATATAGTGCCCGCTTAATTTTATAATTATGTATAAGACGCGTTTATTGCTTTTTATTTTGGACATACTCTTGGACTAACTTAAGCATTTTTTCAGTTTTCTTTAATTTAAACGCTTCACAAACATTTGTCACACAACCTGATTTATACATAAATAACCAAAATATACACATTTATGTGCAGAACTTATAAAAAAAATCGCTTACGCTTTCATATTGCACACTTATTTAGTAATAATACAACTTAATGCTCAAAAAATTAAGCAAAAAAATAAATTTTATATATTTATATATATAAGTGTATATATATTGCAAAATCAATTTATTTGTAAATATGTCAAGAAATTATAAATACATCACATCAAATAATACAATTTATACATAAACTACGTTAATATAAACCACTGCATACACAATTTTTTTATTTTTTTTTTTTAACAAAACGGAAGTTTGTCTCTAATTTCAGCTATACACGGAATCTAAATTTGCATGCCTAGAGGTTTTCTTTAACGTAGCTTTAGACGTTTACATATATGTATATTTTTTTAATATTTATTGTATTCCGTTAATATATAAATGCGCTTAACTGAAAAAGGAAGTTGAAAATATATTGCAAGTTTCGCATTTCTTAAAGCATTGCGACATTCAATTATACAAATATATACAAATCTTGTTCTTTTAATAACAATTAAAATAAGCTCATAGTTAACCAAGTCACATTGATAAAAGGAAATCTTCATACACACAAAAATAACATTAACTAATATATGATATATGTGCTTATTCAAAGAAGCAGAGTGCGCAAAAAATTTGCAAACAACATAATTGTAACTTAATAACAAAATATATATAAAAGATAAGTAGCCTATAAATACATATGTCTCGTATGTTCGTAATAAGGTAGATAAGTGTGCCTGGATTCCTAGCCTTGCACTCACATAGATCTATTCGTATATTACACATCAAATGCTACAATTAGCTAGCAAATCTTGGCTAGCTTGGCCTTGAGTCACCTTTCTTAAACTAGAAGCGTTTAGGTAGTGCGGCGCGAGTGCTAAGTTAACGGCAAATTGAGTTTGCGGCATAGTTAAAGTAAGTAAGCTTAGTATGTAGGTTGTTATGTATCGCAAGTTATTACTATCCTCGTTGTTCGTTGCTTGATTATGGAATTCCTAGCGACATTTTGCAGCTCTTAAAAGGCTGTAGAACGTCGATTGTTTACATAACACTTTCTGTTGCTATGTCTACGTGTAACTGCTGTATTGGTATTGCTCGCATCGGCAGCATTGTGTTTGTGGCTACTACTGCTGGTTGCATGTAATCTGTGGCAGCTCTGCGCTGGTGTAGCTCCATTTGTAGCACTGCTACAGGTAGCTGTGGCCAGTGTGGACTGTCTACAATTAGACCAACGCGGCAATTGATGCGAGCACTTGGGGTATAATCATTTTCTCGCCGAAACGTTAAGCGAATCGCTTCGGCTCTTGGAGCGTGGCATAGCGTTGTTAGAATCTGGAAGCAAGAAAATCAATTAGATATACTTAGACCCATTGATTTACAATATAATATATACCTTTGCTCGTGCTCTTTTCCGCCGCTTTGTAAGCACGCATTGCCCGGCCACGTTTGTCAAGTATCAATTTGTCCGCTCGTACAAAGATGCCATGTTTAGGTTTACAATGGAAATACTGTATGCCCTGCACGGTGCCGTCGTTCTTGCCAGTTGGTGTGTCTAGCTCCACGCCTATCCAGACGCCTGGTTGAAAGTGCGTAGTGCCTATAAAACTTATGACGCCGCTGGCATTAGATGGCCGTGTTTGCACAGATTCGCCCACAACAATCCAGTCGGGCAGCGTTGTATCATGTTCCTTGCCAGCATCTGCAAGTGTATATTATTTATATTACTTTACAAATATAATGACTTTTTCGGACAGCAGCTCTTCATTTCAACCAGTTAGAATAATCATTCAGCTAGGTACAGGTAATATATCATCTAGTGGTACTGACCCGAAACTAAACGAAGGGTCAGATTCGCTCTCGGCTTGGTCAAACATTAAGGAATTTAGTTGTTATTTTCTCTTTAATTTAAAAACTAAACTAGATATCGTATTATTCTGGAAAAACGAATTAAGAATACGTCTCTAAATATTCAAAAAGAATTAAAAGTCTTGCTCAATCTTCTATTGATTTTTTGAAAAATCGTGTCAGTTTTAGAATAAATTAATTTACTAAGTCCGCTGTTCAGATTTATGAACTTGTTTAAGTTTGAATTTTTTTTTTTTTGACTATGCTTTTGACGTTTAAAACTGGTCTTATTCCATACCTTCAGCATCCATGCTGCTAGACATTGAGGTATCTATGTACGCTGCCAAGCCTTCCATTTTAGCCACAGATGCGCGTTGGTTTGTGCGCGATATTGATGTTTGATTTGTCGCATTGTTATTATTGCTATTGACACTATTGGAAATTGGCTCTGGTGGTGACTTCTTACGGCGTACCACTTTACCGGCAGGTAGCTGCTCCCTTACTATGCCATTGCCCTCCAGTTGTAGCTCTGCCGACTCGGAAGTGTTTTCATGCATAACTTCGGCATTAATCTCTGTCGATTTGTTTCCATTTTGATTGTCTGTGGCATAATGCTCGGATTCAGCGGCCTGCAGCTTAACACTGTTGTTGTTATTATTATGGTTTTGCATGGGCTCCAGTTCGTCTTCATCGCTTTGTGTTGTGGGCTCCTCTTCCAGTGGATGCGTTGAGACCTTTTGCAATTTCTGCGTCTCAAATAACTTAGCTTCAGCTGTTTGGTGAGTTTTGCTGCTGGCTTTTGGCATGTCCTTTAGAAAAGGATTGACACGTGCTTGTCGATTGGGCGGTGAATTTGAGTTGATACGATCGAAATCTAAAAAGGCAAGTGAAATTTATTCGATTGTTTGAAAAGAACACCAATAAACGTACCTGGCGTTTCGTCAATGCTCATGGAACGCATAGAAGTTATATCCTCGTTGCTCAGATTGTTGCAAGAAACAGCCTAGAAAAGTAAGCTCATAAGTTACGTGCACAAATGCATTATGTGCGAAAACTAACCTGCGAGCCATAGCCACTGCTTGTTGAGGAACTCATGCTGGGTGTGGCCAGACCCGTCAGATGCCTCATATTTGCATTGGCGCTTGAAGTATAACTCAAATAGCTGTGATTCGAATGACTGCTGACATCCATAAATGAGTCCATTGTCTTGGAGGCAGTTAAACGCGAGCGTGTTGCAAAATTGTTGCGTTGATTACGCTCCTGCTCATACTCAGCTGCATACTCTGAATCACTGTAGCTATCCTCGGGCTCCTCGTCCAAAGAACGATGCCCACCCAGTGGCTCCTCATGAAGTGTCGTCATGCGCATGCCTAGAAGCTTGCTTGTGGCTGGCGAGGCTAAGTTGATAAACAATAAGTAATAATAATTAACTATAAAATTCTTTACAAACTATTTGTATAACTTAGGCTTAGGTACTAAGTTTTAGATGGACAAACCACATACGTTTCGTTGGCGGATTTCTCAATGTATTCAAGTTCAAATTGAGATTCAAAAATGTTGGGCGCGCTGCATTCCACAAAGAAGATATGATTATGTTATGTTTAGTTACAATGCAATTTACAAATTCTGATGAAACATGAACGAAAAGCATTTCAAATTCGATAAAGCAGCCAAAAATTAAAATGAAAAGTATCTAAGTTGGATGCGACTAGTTCGCAAAGTGATCCAAAAACTAAGTGAAGAACGAACGTTTAACTAAATGCGCGCTTCGTGCTGCGTCAGTGTTTCACTGTGGTTGTGCGGCAAAAAGGAGTTTGGAGTGTCTTTGTTTTGTGCACTTATGTATGGTGTCTGTTGTTGTTCAAGAGATTCAAGATACAACGAAACAATATTTTATGCACACTTATTTACACTAATAATAAATATAGTTTGTTTTTTAAGTATGATGATACGGAATATACAAATGCTCATGGGCTGACTGTTGTTTTGCTCTGTTTGAATACTGTAGAGTGTATATGGAAAATTGAGTGTATATTGGCATGATCTATGAGTTTAGCATACATATATGATCGATCACAATATGATTCGAAAGTTTTTCAATGAACGTACGATGAGATGCGATGCCAGTCAATTAAATAACCAACCAGCAACAGAACTAACATTTACTATGTTTACACGTAACAGATACTTGCAATTTTCAACTCGAAGATTCTCTTTTTGCAATTCCGAATTTCAATCGTCACCTCTACCAAGTTGAATTCTAACGTAATTATATATATGATTTATTATTTGCCCAAAGATTAAAGTCGATCGGAGTTAAACTATAAAGAAAACCTTGAAAAATGTGCTTTAACATGAGTACTTATAAGTTCTCTTCTTGCCGCCTAAACCTTGGGATTTGAGATTCCAAAAGCAGCAGAAATATTCAGATATTAGAATAGTGTGCCTCATCTTGTGGTTAGCTTTAAAAAATTCGAAATAAAATTGACAAATTTTGGAAGCTACTAAAAAAAAATGTTACTTTACGGGTATCTTCCCAATTGTGGGTACTCAAAGAGCATATGGTTAGTCAATTGAAGTGATACTGTGGCAGCAGCTGTGCCTTGAAAACGCCACTCAGCCCAGCCTATTGATGCTGTCCGAACCGTTGAAGCTCATCCCGAACCAGTCAAGTTCTCGAAGAAAATATAGTAAAAACTCGATTACTACGACCAATGTTCGATGGAAGTTTGATATCGAAAAGTAGCAATTATGACAGGCTACCGTAAAGAGATATGTATCCCAAAGGTAACTGCATTAGAATCGGCCAGAGACATTAGAAAAGCTTAAGACCAACAATTGCCGCTAAGCGCGAATCTTTGCGTGACCGTAGACATTTACCCGATCTTATCTTCCACAAATGACCGAATAAAAAGTCACTCAGAAATAAAAATAAAGTTATGTTTTTTTAAGTTATTAAAAAAAAATGGATCGAGAAAGATAACGCACCCTGGGCGAAGAAGTTAAGTCGTATATATCTTTTAATGCACAAAGTTTCCTGAAGATTTTAAGCCCATTCGACAAAATTATTTTTGAGATACCATTCGATGCATAAAAAAAAAACTTAAAACCAGTTTTCTTGAAAAGAGGATTACTTAAAGATCCGAACTCAAAATTTTCTCAAGCTTGATCAAAGGATTTTGATTCTGTAAGTTTTTTTAAATTTAGACATCTTCTTATTACAATATACGATTTTGTAAACCTTTGAATACCCGTAACAAGCTATAGGTTCGAAAAAAGAATTTCGAGTGTCCCAATTTTCTAAGTTGTGTAAAAACCAACGTGTTTACGTGGACATATTCAAATAATATTTTATATCGTAGTCTCTTAAAACATTGTGTTTATAGGGGAAGAAGACCGATAATTATTTCTCAATAGCTACAGTACAGGCTTACAAATTGTAAAAGGCAGATGTTTTGGTAGGACTTCCGCCTTGTTCGGCAGCTGCTCGGACTCTTTACACTTTTGGTGTTACTACTTGATAATAAAAAATAATTAATACCCAAACAAGTACATATATTACGAAAGACTTTCGTCTTGTTTGTGTTTTAAATCAAATTCTCGCGAGTCTATGAAAATTGCAAGTTATGTACGCATAAACCAAAACTACAGAATATTTACTTTCTAAAACGCTCACTAAATTGCCCACCTTTCCATAAGCCCAACTATTATTAAATATTCTTCTAAAGACTAGACACAAGTAGTTTATATATCTAACTAAGTAGGTTATATTTAAGTGGGCTTGGGGGTTGGGCTCTAACACACAATTACAATAATAAAACATGATTCGATTTGGTGGGTGTGTGTTGTGTGTGTAAGTTTAAAGTGTAGGTGTTTTACATAGGTAGGTAGACTGTGAACAACAGACAAACTTAAGCTCAACTAAATGGAAGTTTCAACAATCAATTTGCATAATTTCAATCAATCAATTATGCACTCTCTAATTGGCAATTGTTTGCGTTTACCTGACAGTATAGCGCCTGTTGACGTTTTTTTAGTTGTAAAATTTATTTATTATTTTTATTTATTTTACATATAAAGAACACAGAAGAAACAGAAACAACAAACATGTTAGCAAACATGTATGTAAAAACCATTTATGTATTGTTTAACCAGACATATGTAACAAACAAACTGAAACTTATGTATTTGGGTGTTTTATCGAGTGGCTTCTATGTAAGATGTATGAAGTATATACGAGTTGTATGAATTAGGCATGAAAAGTGACACTGATGTGCATTTAGTCGAGTCTTGAGTGTTCCTGTGGATGTGTTGTTCTTTTGTCATTGAAGCGAAGCAAAAAGGATTTTAATATTTTTTGAGCTAGTTCATGTCATAGTTAAAAGTTTAGTTAAAGAGGCAAAGCGGCAGTAGCCAATTTTTTAAGGTAATTTGTTGCTATTTTTTTTGGATTTGGTATTGCTGTTGCTTTTTTCTTACAATTAAGCGTAAGCATTTTTTAAACTACAAAAAAATTTTAAATATGGGAAAAAAGTTCATATTTTTAAACTGTGTTTTCAGATAGGTTGTGTTTCGATAAGGATTTATCATTTATACTATATTTCTAGGGAATCAAACTCATGTATACATTTCGAAGCAATAAACGAATTGTTACGATATGGTTCTTTTGCTTTCAGATTTAAATATATAAAAAATTATTTGTTCCAATAGCGTGAGATTTTAGCTTAATAACAAGATAAACTTTGTATTTTGATCAAACAAAAAATCACGTACATATTATATAGTTGTTTGAAATTTTTGGTAATCTCAGATGATTAAAAATTTAAATCTTTATAATAAAAAAGATAACACTATGCAAATTAAAAAAAATCAAATTTTCTATATGTATAGAACTCGAGATACTGTATTTTAGATATATAAACTATCATTATTTCTGACAATTTTTTGAAAAAAATTCGAAATAGCAAAACACATGGAAATCAATTTACTTTTCTTTAATAAATAAAATCAAACTTAAATTAAAGTTCTAACGTCATAATTGGTGCTAGATTTCCAAAAGTATATATTAAAAAAATGGAACATTTCTAAAAAAGTATACGAAACGAAAATCAAAATGAAATCATGGAAAAAATAGTTATACTATTTTAAAAATTCAATTCTCATCACAATATTTAAACGTTTATTGTAGTTTAGCCATTAAAGACTCTACAGACTACTCTAACGATTCTCAACAAAAAATAAACATATAAACATATTCTCCAAAAAAAATTCACGAATTTTATAAATATCTATAAGTTTCTTACGAAAAATGATAACGTATCCAGTTTGATTCCCTAGAAATTTCATTGCTGTTTGAAAAATTACTTTAGCTACATAATATATAGCTACAGATTTTAAAGCTTACCAAAGGCTATACTAGTTTGTATTTGTTTATAGTATATGCTATATAATCGCATGTTTATACAATAAAACATAATATTACTTTATATTTGTATTCACTAAATATAAGGCCTTGTATGAAGGCAACACTGCAGCTATATATTGTGCACTCTGCTTTGGTTTTAACTTATTGCAGCGCACAAGCAAAAGATTTGCAACATAATATTTGAATTAAACTTTAGTGGTACACTTGTTTAACAAAATTTGGAAATGTGGGTTTATATTTTGCGAAATAAAACAAAAACTAAAGATTTGCGTAACTTTTTTTGTAAGTTGCTCAAAACTGTTTGTGTGTTTAAAGAAATAGCTTGTGCTCCAAATGTTAGCATAAAACCTACCAATGCCAAAGGGTTTGCCAGGTGAATCATCGCTGCTGCCCTTACCACCAAAACTGTGACGACTACGTAGGACTGCGCCATTGTGTGCTAAAAATAAAAAAAAAAAGAGTTAATAACAGTCTAAATTGTTAGTTATTAAATAATTTACCTGGTTGAAACTTATTGCCCAGCGCTGTATTGTTAAGATCCGCAAACGACTCCGAACGTCCAACATTGAGTAGTGATTCCATGGAAGCGTCAAAGCGCATAATCTGCATAAGTTTATTTATGAGTTTCTTTTACATCATAAATTTCGTATGTTTTTTGTTTTTTACATATTATGATGATATAAAAATGAAAAATAAAACCAAAAATAATGAAATAAAATCATAATTGCTAGTGCTAAAAACTCAAATTGAATACTGCGAAATACGTTTGACAAAAGCTACAAAAACAGAGCATTTGCTAGTCAATAGTTTACTTACACTCCCGGTATTGGTGGTATCTTTGACCGCCTATGTGCGTTATGAAAAGCATTAAGAACACAATACACAGCGTTTACACAGAGAGAGAAAGAGATTGAGACGATTTATGATACAACAAAATTGCAGTTCAGTGCACGCCGAATTGGTTCAAATGGTTTTTGCACATCATTTTTGAAATTTTTGATTTTCCAAAATTTGTTAGTTTTTTATATTTTTTTTTTGTTAGCATTGGTTATAAGTGGTTTAATGTGAAGTGTACACAAATTTGGATAAAGGTAATTTTGTTAGTTAGTGAAAGCGCATAGAAATGTGAAAAGAGAAAGAATTGCATTTTAGTTAAAAGTTTTAAAAATTAATACTTGTTTTGCTTGAATGTGATTAAGACAAGGTGAAAAGCTTAAGGCTATGATTACAATAGCGGCAGCGACATGATGCGGCACAAGTAATGTAAGTTCCCAAAGAATATCAGTACCTGTGAGAAGTTGGGCACACTGACTGTTTTACGCATAGACAGCGGCTGGCCATGGGCAGTTTCCAGTTCCTTAACGGCAACGTTTTGACGCAAGCGATCGAGCGTAAGTATGCTCTCTACGGCCGAGACACCACGAGTGTATTTTTCTGATATAAAAAAAACCGAGCATATAATTAAAGCCATCTACTGCTATGGCATTTTAATTGCAATTCCCTTACCTATATAGGTCTCGCCATCGCTTGCCGAGCAATCATCTCCACTAGCTGCGAGCTGCGCTAAAGACTCACGATCTTCTAGCTCCTCAGAAGCTTTGGGTATATTGGATACCAGCTCATAGGTCACACCGCTCTGCGAAATTGCATTTTCGCCACGTACCAAGCGGAACCGCTTTAAGCGATCCGTTAAAGTTTGCCCCTTTTTAATGTTTATGCTTAAGCGCTTGCGCAAGACTAGATCCATAGGCGCCGGATGTGACAAGCGCACAGTAGTGCGCAGTATTAGATAGACGCGTTCATTTGCTTCGGTTACACGATTCAAAGCCTGGCTATCGTGCATAGACGAGTCCCAGCTGGCTACGCAACACACATCTTTGTCCAGATGCTGCAACACTTGTAGCGTATAGAATTTGTGTCCATGCTCTTTAGACAAAATTGAATTAATGCCAGCAATAGATAGTTCATCGTTTGTGTTTTGCGCCGAGAGATCATCGCCATTAAGATTTAGGAAAAGCACTGGCACATGCGGCTCCATGCCTGCTGGTGGATCCCAAGAGGCAGGTGCACCAGGTATGCCTGAACCAGGCGCTGGCACTAGTACAGCATTACGTTCCTCTGTCAGAGATACCCATTGATGCACCAGACTAAGCTCACGTTCACGCTCCTGATCACTTTTATCCTCCTTCTTGATCAGATTTTGTATTTGCTGATCCAAGTACTGACGTCGCCTACCCAGCGCTTCGCTCCACTTTTCGCGTAGCACTGTTAAGTCTTCCTCCTGATAAGAATCAAGTGGACGCTGCAAACGCGACCGCACAGTTACGCTGCCTATGGATACATTGACTATGGACTGGCATATAATGGGTAAAGTGCCAGAGTTTTGTACTGGCTTGACGCGCACATTAACGCGCCGCTGCTGACCCTGCCGCAGCTGATAGATGCCGCCCGTCAAGACTTCATTGCGATTGGTAACCTCTACTGGCGAGTATTCGCCATTGTCGTTAAGTTCGTGTATCTCCACCCAAAGCTCAATTTTGCGTGACAGTTCCGCCCAACGATCGACTAGCGAACGTGCTTTGGCTTGCTGCTGTTCCACTTCCCAGCCTTTGGACTTTGAGAAACCGGCACTGCGATGGCCCCACACCTCAATGGATAGCGCCCCCTCTATGCAATGTTCGAGGAACTCCTCGTTGATAGTAACAGTATAGTCCTTGCTGTGCTCGAATTTAAATACCATGTTCTGATCGTGTGCCATAGCTTCGGCATTTATGACAGGCACCACCATTTCCTGATGACCCCAGAAAGTGTACTGGCAAAAGACAAAGTTGGAGAGCGATAGCGGTAGACCCGAGGCGCACTTGATAGTAACGCGGCAAGTAATCTGATTGGCCATTGGGTCAACTGGATCATCGTATTCATCGCGTGAATCTGCCGAAGATTCCGATACAGACTCACACATGCGATCCTGTGGCATTTGACCTGCTATGCGCTGTACTTCCACTTGAAGTCTACCCGCAACTTCGCCTTGTTGACTTATAATTGGCGTATGGTAATCCAGTTTTACATCATGAAATAGCACCTCCAAAAATATATTTGCAACGCCAATAAGATTGTGATTTTCCTGCGACTCGTAAAACGGGTCTTGCGGCTTGGGGTTTTCATCGTCCTGCAACAATATTGTAAAGTTTTATTACTCATATTTCAGTTAAAAAACCTAGAGATAGTAAGCTTAGCGGGATAATATTATAAGCTATATAATATGCGTGGTTGGGTTCACTAATTACCTTGTCGTCATCTTCGTCGTCTGAGAATTGCTCTACAAGGGGCTGTTTCGATTGATTGTTAATTGGATGCATGTGTGAATTATATGCGTAAAAATTATGGTTAGTCTGAGTTTAAACAACACAAACGATATACTAATATATAGTATGTACATATGCGAAAAAGATTGTGACAAAAACATACCAATCCATTGAGTATGCGTTCCTTATGCTCCTGATACATTTCCCGCATATCAATAAGTTTGTTCTCTAACTTCTCCATGGTCCATATTTGACTGCCCGAGTTTGTGCGTTTGACAAGTATAGCTGGCTCGCTTACAAAGGCACCGCGTCGCCTATTGGGACTTAAATTAGCCGGTGGTATTTGCAGCGTTACTGAAAACTTTGTTTTCTTTTCCATTTCCTCGGCTAGAAAATTGGCTTCCTGCACCAACGAATTGGCACGCATAATGTCGGTTTTTAATTGACCCAGTGAGCGCCTGAACATTTCATCACGTTCCTAAAAATGACAATTATTAGGATAAATGAGCTGGCTTCCACGATTATTAAGCAAACCCACCTGAGCCCATTTCTCCACACGCATTTGAGAGGTCGGTGTGTTTGGCGTTATCTTGCCCATACGCAATGGATCGTATGGTGCATATGGCGCATACGGTGTGCTTGGAGACAATATATTGCGCAGTTGCTGAAACTGACGCTCGTACTCCTGACGCTGTTTCTCTAAAGCGACCTGTTTATCCTCCTCATGCTGTCGCTCTAGACGCGCAATTGCCGTTTGTATGGGATCATTGCTTAGTTCGTTTTGCATTATTTCATCGCGCGCAAAATTATAATCGATAAGTTGTGCTGGAGTTTGTGGCTCCGAGGTGCACATGCTGGTATTGTTGCTTTTTGGTGAGTTGACACGGAAGAAATGGTGATTACCCCAGAGTATACGATCGCCGTTTTGTAAAGGTGTTTTCTCCACTGCAGCAGAGCCATTAACAAAACAACGTGCACCCTGCACCGGTTCCATGTAAAGCCCACTATCCTCTATGGTTATGACGCAATGTTCTGGTTGTATACCCAAGCCAGAAAGCTGTATGTCTGGTTGCTGGCCACTAATGCTGCGGCCGCCAATTAACGTGCGTTCCTAAAGTATAGACAAAAGAGTTAGCCTATGTTGCGCATGGTTTCAACTGACTCTGAGACCTACCTTAAGATAATAAACTAACAGTTCATTGAGGGACGGATCTGCATTTAAATTGACTAAATAGTATTTGTTCTTTTCCACTTTAATGCCACTGGCTTGCACACTAATGCCCATTTTTTCCAGCGCCTGCTGTCGCTCATTTTGTATGCGCTCGGTTTTTACTAGTTTTTCTTCCCATGTTTGCGAAATTTGCTTCATTAGGTTTTCGCTCTCGGCTAGTTTATCCTGCACATCGCCAACTGGTGAGCCCGTGGCATGTTTTAACATATTGCGCAGTGTTTCCACCTCATGCCGCAGCTCGCGTATAATGCGCGCATTGGGATCCTCATTGACCACAGCATGATTAACAATTCGTTTGGCACGATCCGCATAGCGCAGCGTGGATAATGTTTCTTCGTAGTTATCGCCTGATGGTGAAATGGTGGCTACCATTACGGTCTTTGAATTGCCACCAAGGTTATCCTTTAGCAGCCAGGTAAGCACAGAGTCTCGATAGGGCACAAATTTATCATTGCCACTTCTTTTGCCATTCGATTGATCAGCTAGCTTTGAAATGACCAAGCCCAGCGTGGTCAAAGATCTATACAAAAAAAAAAAACAAATATTAAAGCCTTTAGAGTCGAGTTGCCCCATAGTGTTACAGCCAACTTACTTGTTAATGTTGGAGCCTTCTTTGAGTCGATCACCAACGGCACCGGTTTTTACGGCACGCTCTGAGCCAGCTAAATCCACCAATGACATACGTGACACCTTCTCTCCACTTACACCAGTCGCCTGGTCTGTAAGTATTTGCGTCAAAACTACTGAGAATACGGCATGTGAACGCGATGACTCAGCGTTCATGTTTGTGGCTGCTACTGTGCGGGATTTGTTGCCCTCTGTCATCAAGTTGTCAATATCTTTGTATGATGCTACAGCCAGCTGTGAAAGACCATCCACATAGGGTCCCATCACATTATGTTCACGCACTTTAAGCGACTGTTTGTTGGGCTTTGGATCTAGCAAATCGTGCACTTTCTCATTATATATTTCCATGTAGGATACCTCCACTTTGTACATGAGATCGGGCGTAGATTTGTTTGCAATTGCAGAGAAGAGCTTATCACATAGACGTGGTATAATGCCTTTGCATTCCTGTGAGCCCATCATTGTATAGGACTTGCCAGAGCCTTTTTACAAAAAAAAAAAGAGCACAAGTTATAATTGGCAGCTGTTCTAGGTTGTAAAAATGAAAATAAAACGCTTACCTGTCTGGCCGTAGGCGAATATGCATGCATTATAGCCTTGGAATGCATTATCCAGTATATCACGTCCCACGCAATCGAACACCCTCTCTTGCGATGCAAAATTGCCATCCTCGGGATTCAACGAGTAAAAGCAATGATCGAATGCAAATGTCTTTGGTTGTTTTCTATAGTTAATAAATATATATTTATTATTGATCCCAATTCAATGTCGGGAAGTTTATGCAAATTACCTTTCGATTTTATCCAATGTCGGTGGATTTTGCAGTATAGTCTGCTGTTTGTCCATTTCGACAATGCATTTTGTACCCAATTCGATTTCTATGTAAATAGAAAACAATTTTAATTAGCAATTATTATACAAATAAAATATATAGTCATAGTCTAGGTTGTGATGTTAAGCAATTTAAATTATAACAAATAAAATGAAGGTAACCTTTCAAATTGTTATTGGTATATAAGTAAATAAATTGCGCAGGGGCAGACAATATATAGATTTTAGATACGCTTGGCCAAACTCTCAATGAAAACTATGCCTATATATGTGCATATTTTTACGATTTAATATATGCAACCACAAGTCCATATGGCAGATACTAGGCAAGACATTGAGAGTTATTTGTATGCAAAATTGATAACAAAAGCAGCGAAAATAGCGCTTCATTATATGGTATATACTTATATACATAATGCATTCTTATGTATTCATATTGTAAGTACTATATACTCAAATATCTGAGCGAAACACAAATATATTGTTTAAAAGTGAGAGCAGCTTTCGCATATGTATGTCAAAAAAGTTAATGGAGAGTGTTAGTTCAGTTGTATTTGAAATTCTATTATAAAGATTCTCCGTATCAAGCGAGATGTTGTCATTACCGGTGGGTTTGGTCAGGTGGTAAAAGTGATCATGACACGACGAGACCCACACTTTTGTTTTGTCATGAAGATTAAGCGGAAATCATTCTAGAAAAGCGATGCAATTTTGGTATCAGAAGGAAGTTTATAAGTAGAATCCCAATCCCGCCAGACAAAGTTGATACTATGCAAGAAACTCATCCTACTCGGTTTGCTTTATCGCGCTTAACTTTAGGATAAAGGATGGGTGATAATCCATGGAGTGTTTAAGAGGAAAGTACTCCGTACTGCCACATGCGACGCATAAACTCGACGAGGACGTTGGAATAGTCAAGCGGATTAACATCCAGTGGCTTAATCTTGCTCAATCAATTTGTGCGTATGGATGAAGATGCTTCAGCAAGAAAGGGGCTTATTATAAAGCTGTTGTTGCCGGCAAAGCAGTAGACTGTTGAAGGTCCTGGTAGTAAACGCACCAGTAATGTTTGCAATCAGAGGCGTCTGGAGTAAAGCGCTAGAAGACTTTCCTTTTTGATGTATCATGTAGTACCAATTCCAATATTGTGTGCTGCACCAAAGTTAAATGAAATCCAATATCTCAATCTTTTCTATTAGCAGCAATTTAGAAACTATTGCTCACATAAGAAAAAATCGTTTTATTATTCTTCGAAGCAAAAGCAAATACCTTTTGAAAGAGCTAAGTAGCTACCACACGAAACAGAAATCCGAACCAATAACCGTCAACAGCAGAATCTACGCACTTACTCGCTCAGAAAACCCATTAGCATTCAGGAAATAAACTTGTGTTTTCCATTTCCATAGCAGTGGAAAATCATTTACAGCCATTTAAAATAATTGCCAAATAAAGAGATTTCTGACAACATAATGAATATTTTGTCCAATTTATGACAATAACCAGCGGCAAAAGTATAAATAAGTAATAACTTTGCAACCCTTGCTTGTATATATAAATTCTTAAAAGTATGTACATACTCGTATATATACATGTATCTGTCTTCAGCACATATTTAAGCCAACAAAATGTCAGAGAGCAACAGAACAACCAAAGCAAAGAGGCCAACCCAGACGGAGGCACACAGACACATGAACCAAAGGACTTGGCTTGGCCTGACCTCACTTCCGTTACGGTTTAGTATTGCAAAACACGGCACCGAGAACGTGACATGGCATGACTTAGAGACAAAAAGCAACCACAAAGGATTTGTTTCGGCAGAATATCATTGATTGTTGTTCGTCACGTTGAGTATATCGAAGGCGTGTCATAAATTATTTAATGGTCTTACGGGCGATTACTCATTTTGTAGTTTTTTGGTCAGTTTACTATTTAGTTAGTTTTTAGAGTCTCTTAGTCGCTTAGTCAATTTAATAGTAAATATTAATTTGGGGTACAGAGCGTGGGCACAATGTGTTTCTCTGTTGCCAAATAATGCCAGTCGAAAATAGAAGTAACAGATGACACTCAAGTTTGATTAACTTTTAACCAAAACTTGCCCATAACCTTTAAAATGGTAATGTGGTTTCGCTGGGCAGAGAGATACTTAAAAACATACTTCAAGACAAGAAAGAAAAGCTTGCACTCACGCAACGAAGTTTACATACTCTGAAAGTCCAAGTTTTTTAAGATCTGTTTGAAATCTTTCTGAGATTAGATTATATTGTGCGAGGTAGTCGGTCTTCAGAATTGAAACGTAAATCAAAGTGTTTCACTTTGAAACACTTTGTTGGTGCACTGGGAGCAACTAACGAATTAAATGCAATGTGATAAGTAAGCTTTATCTTCAGCACCTGACGTACGTACATTTATCAAATAAGACTGATTTATTTTAATTCAATCGTCTTCATTTGATTTCTTCTTATCAAATATCAAATATTATCTAATGACTCTCTTAGAAAGGTTCCTGATCATATATCAAAATACGAAACGGCGGAAAAGCCAAACAGAAGGCGCTACGCAATCCTTTTGAGCTCTTCCGTGGCATTGGCAGATACAATATTAAACAACTACTATGAGAAGACAGATAGGCTAAGCAACTCGCACTCTCTATAACATAAACAAATAAATCTACTAAAGGGACAAGAACTCCCTTTCAACACTGACTACCGGCTAGTTCAATCCACTAACTATTAAAACCTGTAGTTTTTGTGAAATTTCAGACAAATGCTCGTAACAAGCATAATAAGTGAATACCTACCTAATAGAATGAGATTAATTGCTTTAGGAGGAGCGCGAACCGTGTAAAGCTTTTTAAAAAGTGCTGCAACTCAAAACGATTTTAGTCTATAAGGGCTGCAACGATATTCTTAATCTCTAAGCTACTTTGCGCATTATCTTAGATTTGTAGTAAAACGATTTTAAAAAAAAGTTGTATTTGGGTGGTACAAATATCTTTAGAAGAATAAATTGTTAATTGATGACACTTTCTCCACAGTTTTTAGCATCTTTTTAACGGATTAAAAATCGACTGAAACATATTACTAACTTCCACACTGACGAATTGCTTAGGCTAAAAGACATTTGTGACACACCAACATTCCGCTGAAATAATTCCACAACTGAATAATAGCAACTATGAATGATTTTCTACGCACATTGTCATAAATTTGTAGTAAAGCGATTAAAAGAAAGTAGTTTTCTGGGGAGGGGCAAAGATCTCTAGAAAAAATTTGCGTAAAATTCTTCTTTCTTTCGCTGACGAATGAAAACTTATTTCAAATATGATCCGCCCTGATGAACTGCTTGGGCTTAAAATTCAATTAAATTGCTGAGACATCAAGATTTTGCTGGGATAATTTCTACATAGAAAAAGTTGAGCAATTAAACAACGAATCTATAAGTTTCTGCTAGCCTTGCCATAAACTTGTACAGGGGATTACTAATCGGAAGCCATATGTTTCAAAAAAATTTATAATTTATTGACAACCCTTATGTTTACAAATTTTAAACATAATATGTTCTTTTACTTGCAAAATTCAAAATTTAGCGTCCGTCGATAGCCACCACTAGGCTCCAAAAAGAATCTTCGGTAAAAAACTTAAAGTATAGTTTTTCCAGAGTTTCAATAAATTTTTCCTACAGATCTACGAATTGGAATTCGGGTAAAACATGTTTCTACCACACTGTGGATTGCTTGAGCTGATATTCGTTTAAAAGAAATTTTTAGCACATCAAAGTTTGACTGAAGAAATTTCTGATTGTAGAAAATATTGCCTTTAACGATTTCGCCTATAACAAGAATTATTACAAAAATGCAGTTAAGTTCAGCTCATTATTTTCTTACATAAATCGAACTTTTTACCTTTTTATTCCGCAATTTTACGAAATTCGATAGTCACAATAAGTTTCTTTAAGGATTTATGGGGAAACCAATGGAAAAGAAGGTCTTCTTAAATATACTTTTTGTATGATCGCTGTAGCGTTTATTTCACGATAAAGTAAATAGACTCTCTCTCTCTCTCTCAATGCTTGAGTATACAAAAACCGTTTCTATTGTATGTACAATATAGAAATTAACATATACAGACAGACCCCAAAAAAACAGGTTAAGCAGTTTTTCGGCCGTGCTTAACGCAGCCAGCAGCTGACTTCATTTCGAGTTGTCTGTTTGTTTGTTGTATCTTTGTATCTTGTAGGTTTGTTTTTTTTTTGTTTTGTTTGTTTGTTAACTTTAATGGGCGACCCCAAATGTAGTTTTCATTTTACGCTTAACTACCTCTAACCTGAACACACAAAACCCAAAGTAATCTTGGGCTAAATGAAGAGGTCAGACAATTGCAGACAGATACGTGTAGTACATAGTTACAGCTACAGATACAGATACATACAAACATATGTATAAAATGTTGTTTCAATGCATTATCAGCAATTTGATAATATTTATATGCTTATCATAGACATGTTGCTGACAACACTCATAATATACACTCGTACATTATTGCACACCACATACACACAAACGCACACTAATGGGGTCCGGTCTCAAGTTGAAACAACAGTGTTGGTGATACAACCAAATATGAGTGTAAAAAACTGAAAGCAAAAACCATGACATAAGCAAAATGAGACTTGCTGAAATACGGAAAAAATAATGGAAAAGCAAAACATATGATGAACACATTTTACACCAATCAAAGTGGCAAAAAGATACATAACTAAACGTGCAGATACATATGTATGTACTCGCAGGGTTCTCACTTTGTTTTAGAAGGGGTCACACATTTGACGCTGGTCTTGCCCCAAGCAACTGAGTCACTACTATTCGCTGTAGTCAGACAAGCAGTCTCAATTGCCTTAATGACTGAATGAATGAGTAAATGCTTAGAGGTGCATTCATTAGTGTTAGTCTGTGAGAGATTGGTGTGCAACAAAATGTGGCAAAGCAAAATGTATGATAAGTAAGCGGCACAACCAAATAATCAACCTCCATCTAGGCCATTCGATGTGTCACTACTAACTACAACTACAACAAATTTTGCAACAAAATTTACAACATACAAAAAAATTTCACGGTTTTCTAGCAATTGCTTACGATATACATTCAGCGAATTGAGTGGAACTGGCAAACTCGTAATGAAACCGGTAAGCAAAGTCAATCTGAAGCATAACAAAATTTTGATACTCTTGCGGCGATATGATGTATATATACTACTTCTGTCGTCATTCTCTCCTAGTGGAGCATAAAGCATATAAACTGATAATATGACTTATATAGTCTCTTCTGTTAGGTGAGATTTGCCATTTTTCCGACCTCTAGCTCTAGCTAAACACTCTTTCGGATACAATGTTTGTTGCAAAGTGTAGAAAAGCTAGTCGTCGTAATGGATTGAAAACGACCTGGATCAGCTAAATTGAGAGACTTCGCCAGAGAGTTAAGCCGTTTTATTTTGTGGTTGGACTTGGGCCTACATCCGTATAAACTTATGCTGACGCATAGGCAATGCTCTGGCAGTATACGGATTTTGGCCTCAAAACATAGACAGCGCTGCCGAGGCCAATATCGAAGAAGACTAAAATTGTCCATTCGCCAACGATCAGCTGACTTCGCCAGAGTTTTAACCAGGTTTATTTTACGCTTAGACTTGGGCCTACATCCGTATAAGAATTTGAGGACGCAAGAATTAAAGTCGGCCAAATATGCAACACCGTCTGTTTGGTAATTGGGCACTAGAAAGATACAGATCTGGGCCTGCCTGCGCTGCCGAGGCGGCTATTTGAAATTTGATGTGCTATTCCACACATGTGTGTCCTATATTAGGTTCCTAGTTGGAGCAAAGGGCCATACATAATCCATACATAATGTAGTTTAAAACAAAGCCACAATCAAAGTAGCATCCCCTAACGTTGTTATTTTATTCAAATTTATGTTCCTGTCGTTCTTATCTGGTCACCCTGTATTTTTATTTAAATAACTCTACATTCATAAAGATAAATCCTTTAAAATTTGTTATCTAAAAAAAAGGTCGTCAGGGTAATCAAAATAAAATAAATAAATTTTTATATTTTTCTATTTTTAATTTAGTTTTCACAGCTTACACAAATTTATTATTACTCAGCTATGAATATAAATATTATTTTTCCCAGAAATGGTTTACTTTTAGATAGTGGGTTTAAAGTACAGCTGACTCACTTGTTTTTTAACAATACCCGGCCAACCGTTTCCGGGCAGGCTGCTCCTTAACACTTATAAAATTATTCTTACGTTTAAATATTTTCAACCGCAAATTCATAGAAGACCAACCAGCTGCGCCAAGAAAAAATTCTTACAGTGCTACAACAGAACCGATCACTTAATCCAATCGCTTATAAACCAAAAAGAAACCCATAACTATTCAAAAAATTAACATTATTCCGAGAAAATAGGGGCTTGAAAGGAAAAATTTATACATGGCTTCAAAAATTAAGTTGTTGAATAAATGTCTAGACAACATTTTCGTACGTCGTCATTTCAATTTTCCACAATTCACAAAGTTTTTAGCCCTAATTATCTTCTTAACACTCAAAATAACGAAAAGATGCTTCGATGTGCTTTCCAAAATGGCAAAGGTCTTCGTTGTCTTTTTGAAATTACAAGTGTCGCTTTTCAGAAGGACACATTTTCCAAAAATCTCGCTTTTGTAAGAACATAAGATATAAGGTAAGCGAAAAATTTGCAATGGTCTTACAAAAGATGGTTCCCATCAGAAATTTTATGCTAATATTGTCAGATTTTAAACATTATATAGTTAGTCATCTGGTAACAACATATCATTGAAGCATTGAAGACTCCACAGCAGACTTTTTTTGGTACGAATTTTTAAATATTTATGCCGAATAAGCGTCTTTACAGAAAGAAATGTGGTTTCAAAAGTTTAAAAACGACCAGTTTGACATGGAGGGCAACGAACTCAGTGGGATTTGAAAATATTATTGAAAAACGTTTTGTTCTAAGCATTGGAAAAAGATTATGATTAAATGAGATTAAATTAGGAAATTATGCTTGATGCAATGAGTTTTACAAGGTGCCGCAAAGTATTGCGCAGAAAACTGGTTCAACTTTTGTATGGTAGCTATATGAAATAGTGAACCATTTTTGATCAAACTTTGCAAAAATGTTTAGTATAAAACAAAATACAACTGACATAAATTTTACGCATAATTTTATAAAAATACAATTTTTTTAATATCGAAAGCCAAAACGAAATATTACGTAATCAAAGAAATTCGGGAACACATAGTTGGGAAGCCCATCCCCCACGCCGTTTTCACCAGACATTGCCCCTTCCGATTATCGTGCAATGGTATTACACGATATCAAACATCGTTATAATATTCACAACTCCTTACTTTAACAAAATAATGCGAATGTAGAAATTATTAATTAGGTTTACATCTTTTCATACAAGTTTTAAAGACTTACAAGTAAAAATCAAAGTAATTTAATTTGTTACTATAAATTGTTTTAAATATCAAGTTTAACAAGTTTTTACGACTCTCAAATTGATTTTCTTAAAGTTTTTACCTTGAGTAACAAAACTAAATATGTTTCTTACTGTAGAACGAAAAGAACTCAAATGGAAAACTATGTAAAAAAATATTTTTCTGAGAATTGCTATTGGTAATGAACTAGACTGAGCGAGGACATGAGTTTTAGCTTATTCTAGAAAATACCCTAGCTCCCGAGAAATATTTTTAGCGAGACAGCTTGAAATATAATAACCTCGAAAATATGAAGAAATGCGAACATAGCTATAAAGGTATATTTACTTTCATTCTTCTTCATAGCTCAATGGAAATCTGTAAACTCAAAGTAAATACAGCCTTCGCAAGGGTATTTTAAGCCAAATACTGTTTATTACAAGCATTCAGTCTGTCAGTCAGTCATTGAGTCAGTCTTGAAGGCTCTTCGCGGTACCAATCGCGAGAATTGAAAAAGAAGCGACCTTTTTAAGCAGTAATAAAAAACTATTTGGGTCTGTGTGAGTACCCTATATAGAAAGTTCTTACTTTAGCCTTAGCCCACTCGAAAACGATGTGCAATACATAAAATTTTCTTTCATAGCTTTGCCGCTGCTCTTGGTTTTCTATAGGCAAAGGGTTCGTGCATTATTCATTGCCGTCATATATACGAGTAGATGAAGGCAGGGCCAGACCAGGCCAGGCCAACAAACAAAACAAAAGCCAAGGTAAGCCACACAACTCCAGCGGTCTTATAAAAGGTTGAATGAAATCCAAGCCAGAACCCTGCTGCAGTAAAGCTTTTTGTTTGTTTTGTTTGGCCTAAACGAAAGCCAACGTTCGTCATTGTCGAAACAGGGCCAGGCCATATTGATGTGGCTGAGATGATTTCTTTTTCACTCGATGCAGCACAAAAGCTTGTTAACTCTTTAAAATCTAAGTTATGACAAAAGACAAAACAAAAACAGCTGTTTTTCTATAAATTTATGTGGTTTTCGAAATGAGTTTAGTTGTTGCAGTCACGGGGGATTGTACGCTGCCCTGGCCATGTAACATGCACATTATTATATTAAGCTGGAATTTAGAACTTTAGCATAAACGATTATATCTATTTATGTAGCCAACAAGAAAAACAATTTTATTTGCGACAATGAAAGCATTCAACATTTCAATAACAAGTTCATTGATAACGCAAAGGAAGCAACATATGTACGAGTGCATGTTGAGATGTACAGTGCGACCTCATATAAGGCATTAAATTCGCAAGCCCACTCCCAATTTCGCAGCACAATTCACGCAAGTAGACATTATAACGTTTGGAAACTGAGTAGACATCGGGAACAGACCGTCCTGATGGATTTGTAAGTCTATTTCCATATCTGGCAGTTTTAGCAAATATTTATTCAACGCTCTCGTGTAGATAGGGCCAACTGTGCCGAGCTTCGGCCGGATGAGTTTTTTAATGTGGGTGTAAAACGCGAAATACGCCTTCGTGTAAACGGGGTCAGATATCAACATGAATGGACAACTTTGCCTGATTGATTTAAAAGTCCAAGATAGTTTAAGTAAATAATTATTCAACGCAGTCGTGGAAATAACGGTGCCAAGTTTCAGGTGGGTAATTTTTTTCGTGTGGGTTTAAGCTGCAAATTTATGCTGCGGAGGAACGAAGTCATCTATCAACATGACCTATGGACGACGTTTTATGCGAAACGTTATCATTCTCGAGTTGCAAACGAAGTTTATGTAAATTTGGCGAAAGTTGTATTAAATATTGTGCAGGCTTTTGTTTTTGAAAGCTAATTTTGAGATTACAAAAAAAAAAAGGACAACCATTAGAATACTTTACGAACGCTGGGCACGCAGATATCCCAGCGGCCATCGAGAGAAAAATTCAGGACCGATGATGACTATCGTCGGACCCTAAGTGACTTATGTTTGTCGAAGAATTAAAATGTTTTTCTTTTCAAGCAGTCCTTCCCCTAGAAAGGCACGGGCAGCTCAATATTTTGATATGAGAAATCCGTTTACCAGATGGGTGTTACAATTGCTCACAGTTAAAAACAAATGTGATCGTGCCGGTAAATTGCAACAGAGGATTTTTTGTGATATTTTTAGTTGAAAACTCAAAGAAAATCGTTAAATCGCCATAAAGATGACTTTTTGCGACATTTTCTATCTAAAACAGCTCTGCAAGAATTCAAGGAAAATTCCAAGCAGTATATTGCTTCTGAAGAATCGACACCGCAAAAGCACAAGACAGATCTCTCCAAGAAACACTCGAAACAGATAAATGCTTCAAAGAAAATCGTTCAATCGCAATAAAGAAGACTTTTTTCGACATATCTAAAAGAACTTTGTAAGAATCAAAGGCACAATCCAAGCAGAGGATTGCTTTTGAGGACACGACATCGCAACAGAACCAGACAGATATATCAGAAAACAAGATGGTAGCGGTTTTTGGATGCTCTTGTCTCCATTTTTGTAAAAAAGCAATACGTAAACCGAAAAATGTAACTGAAGCTATTAGATTGATTGAAAGTTAAACTTGCATCAATTATATGGCAAAGAAAAAGTTATCTGCCGTCAATCAAAATTCATACCTACTTAACGAAATGGTACCCACCCAGCAGATGGTTCCTCACTCTACAGATTTGACTTTTTGTCACTATTAACTTTTCTTAAATTTGAATTGCTTGGAATGGTGTCGAGCAGTTTTCGATGCTTTTAACTGGGTAGCATCGATGTACGATATATCGAAGTATATATTGAAATAACTTTAGGAAGGAATATTCTGTTTCGGTCAGAATTTTCGTCTCATAATTTGCAAAGACGAAAATTCTGGCGGGACCGGAAGACTCATTCTTTATATTGTCTAAATTAAAACTTATATATATTGATGCATAGATGTTTTCCAGTTAAAAGCACCGAAAACATCGAGGTCTTCCCAGCACTGGTTCTAAGAGATCTGGTCTGATGAAACCGTTTTGAGAATTTTGGCAAATCATATATTTTATTACGGTATATTGCTTTTAAAGAACATTTTTCTGATGCTATGACTTAAAAGAAACCTAGGTTTCCTATAACTTTAATTATAAGCTAATCTTTTAAATAAAAATATATAAAGCATATAATGTTAACAAATATTAATTTTTTGAAAAATATGTATATATTTAAAGGAAATCGTTTTTACTAAGAAATAAATAGACTGAAGAAGAAATGTTTTAACCATCCCTGGCTTTCCTCAAAGAAAAAATTATGAAGAATATCCTTTGCAAGCGATGACACTACATTTACAAGGGCGTCAGCGACTTCTTTCATAAGGCTTAAAATAAAAAAGATGTTTGTTATGAAAAAAAAAAACTCCTTTCTTTGGGCCAATAACTTTTCATACAGTAGAAGTTTTCTAAACTTTTTTATTAAAAATTTGACAAGATTTTACACATCTAAGCAAATATCTAAAATTTATTCGTGAACACATAGAGTGCACTTTTCATGGAAAATACGGAATATATAACTTACGAAGAAAAATGTAAGAATTTGTATATAATTTGCAAAGGCCCAATTGTTACAATTTCCCAACTGTTTAGTTACTACTGTACCAACTGTAATGCATTTCGTCGTGGGAAGAAAATTCATATACTGATAAAGTGGTTTGCAGTAATATATGTACTATATCAATGAATTCTACATTTTTTCCTTAAAAATGTTGCGAAGATTTTATAAGACATCTAATTGTTGTTTTTTAAAACCCACTACAACAAACAAAGACTAAAGTACTCTTTCAGTCACATTTATATGTATAGTTATTTTGGTTATTGCAAATTTTCTTGCAAAGAAAATTCTTATACTGAAAAACAAACAAAAATAGGAAGTAATGCTCTGAAATTTCGCAAAGAATTTAAACATCAAAAACCCCACAGTTGCTACTGTAGCAGCCACAACAATATGGTATATTAATGATTGCAAATCATCTGGGGAAGAGAATTCTTATACAGATGAAGGGATTCTACATAATTTGTGTGACTCAAAAACTACAAAAAATAAGGAGTATATAAAGTTTAACATCTAAAATATATTCTAAGTTACATATTGTAAATGTAATTACTTTGGCTCTACAATTAATGAATGTTTTTTGAAGCCTGCTTTACAAGAAAGAACCTATCGTAAAAATTTCCGGATCATATAGTTACTACTGTACTAGTCACAACAATATGGTATATAAATTATTGCAAATCATCTTGGGAAGAAAATTCTTAGCACTGAGGCAATGGTTCTACATAATTTATGCATTATTAAAAAAACAATAATAAAAAAAATGCGTACTTACCGCGTCTATTAAAGGGTCGCACCCTCACAGCAACTTTGATCTTATCACTTGACATTGCGAAGGCTGTGCGTATGTATGTATATATATATATAGTATATAGTAGTGGCTTTATTTATATACTATTTGTATATGTATGTCACTGCTTTTTGATTGCGTGTGCGGAGAGCGCGTCAGTCTGATTCATTCACTCAAATATACTACGACAGGATTAATGGGACGGCAGAGTTGTTGTTGTTGTTGTTGTTTTTTGTTGTATACTTATTTGTTATTACATAGGGACGCGTCAAGGGAATTGAATTTAACAATACAAGAAGGACGACGATATAGCACGGACGACGCGGCACGCAAACTTTTGGGAACAGGTGAAAAATGTTGCGATACGGAGCGATAGAGTCTATAAAGTAAAAGCGTTTGGTGACTCAATGTGAGATTGTGTCTGTGTGTGTGTGTGTTTGGGGGGCTTTTAATTAGAGCCACGCAGACGACACACACGCATAGGAGCACTAACAAGACGTCATAGGGGGGCTGACTTTAGCTATATTTCCATTTCTAGCTTGACTTTTGTTATTTTTTTTTTTTATTACTTTATTGTTGCACTCTGGGCTTTGTTATTGTTTTTGCTGTTGCCGTTGCAGAAAGTGGGGGTAGCAAAATATTTGGGGCACGTTCGTTTATTTGGCAGAGGCTCAAATATTTGCTTAAAATTAGTTAATTACAATAAACTTGCACATATGCGTAGTAATGGAATTTTACGATTTTTGCAAACAAACAAGTAAATGTATGTGTACATAATATATTAATACGCACACACGGACACTAACACGCGCTTATGTACACTGCTCACTGCTCGCGTTTGACTTTTTGATTGAAAAAAAAAAACACTGCGCTGGCATTTTTTTTTTTGTCAGAAGGTTTGCGTACATACGCGAAAATTATACATTTTTTTATGTAGCGTGTCCAGCGGAGCCCCTTAACTTGCTTTTATGTATATTATAATATTATATTACATTAAACTAATAACACTTTTGTTTTGCTGATTTTTCTTTACCAGGCAAATAATATATTAAAATTCGCGCTCCACCGACACCCGCGCCAAGACACTTCACTTTCACGCTATGTGTGTACTATGACTGACTGACTTCTTTGGAGAATCGATTTTTATGGCTCTTTTTTCGCGTACTCAATTATGCTGCTTTGTTTTGTTAATTTCGTTGCACTTTTTTTACGTTTAGCATTTATTTTATTTAGTTGTTATATTTTTTTGTTATTTTACTTTCAATTTTGCTTTTTATGTTGAGTTTATTTTTCTACAAATTTTAATGCTAATAGCAGGTAGAAAGAAATGTCGGCCAGTGTCACCACACACTGAAAACAAAAAACAGTGTGTCTCTAGCATGTGCGAATTAGCGCAGAGCGTTGCCATATGGTCGCAATTAGCTGGCGGGCATTTGATTTGTTTAAGCTACCGCCCTGGTAAATGATTTTATATTCAAAGTTGACAGATTTTTAAAATTATGCTTAACTGCTGAAATATTTTAATGCCTAGAAGCCTGCGCGTTGTGCTTTTGCTATTATAAACCTAAATTATTCATTTTATTTGCTAAATAAAAACACTAAGCTGTTTGCTTCAACACATCGCCTAAAAAGTGTTCATTTTAAAGCTTGATTGTGCTCTAATAAAGAATTTAAAGTAACTATCTATGCCGCGTTTGATAGTTCAATCTTTTATTTTATTTTTATTTTATTCTTATTTTTTAAATTGGTACAACAAAGTGCAGTTGGCCTTAGATTATAACAAAAGTATAAAAGAAATACTTAAAAATAAACGAGGAAAAATGAAACATATGAATTAATCCGCGTCACTAGCCCGGTGGATGAACTTTTTAGCGATATGCACCGACTCACATCAAAATCTGGCCCGAGACTTGGATTTACAATAGCCAAGTGCAAAAAAAGGAATTCCAAATTAAATTTAAATATTACATATATAAGAAAAAAAGCAAAAAGAGCGTCATTGACCAAATGGGTGCCTCATAATATAGGATTGGTCATGGATGCTTGAAGAGGCAAGTCAAGATGGCTTAGGATAGAATACGTGATAGAGGGAATAGACCGTTCAAAAGAGAGGAAATTAAAAAGGCTATTATAATTAGAGCATAAGACACGGAAAGGATCATGCAGAGCAAAATTTGATCCACCAAGTTGCAAGGCTATGGGGCGATAATTACAAGTAATTCTAGTAGGTACAACAAAAGTAACGTTATTAAGAAGTTCAGTAGAATCAATAAGGCCGAGTAATAGCTTATGCAAGAAGAGTACCGTGGCATGTTCTACGGTTATTTAAGGAGGGCAGCTTTATAAGGCGAAGTCTGTCAGAATAAGGAGGCATTCGGATAAGTGGATCCCAGTTTAATCCGCGAAGTGCAAAGAGGAGGAATTGCTATTGAACAGACTCAATCCTGTCCTGATAAAGGCGGTATTGAGGGCTCCAAACGCAGGAACAATATTCCAAAGGTGGACGGACGAGAGATATCTAAAGAAGCTTGGTTGTGTAAGGGCCGTTAAACTCTTTAGACCAACGCTTAATAAAAGCAAGAACCCCTCTAGCTTTATTTACAATATTGCAAATATGATCGTTAAATTTCAGTTTATGGCCAACCAGTATGCCAAGATCTAAAACACTCACGATACGTTCCAAGGTAGAGGAGTCTATAGAGTAAGCAGCCAAATAAGGAACAGAACGGTAAAAACATAATTTTACATTTCGTCTTGTTTAGGAAGAGTTGGTTGACATTACACCAATATTGCATGCTATCAAAATCATGCTGAAGAAGTGAATGCATATCATTATCATTGTAGGAGTAGGACAAACAAAGTTTTATATCATCCGCATACATAAGAATGCGAGAAGACCGGATAACTTGTGGAAGATCATTAATGAATAAGACAAAAAGTAGAGGACCAAGATGGCTGCCTAGATTCTCAGCCTTTAAAAACTAACTTCTGCACACGATTAGATAAATAGGAAGAGATCCATTTTAAAAGACAAGGCGGGAATCCTAAACGCGACAGTTTAAGTAAAAGAAGACTACCTTACCGAAATCAGTATAAATGACATCAGCTTGCATTTTACTAATCAAACCATTGTTAATAAGAGAAGAAAGTTCTAAGAGATTAGTAGTGGTGGACCGACATTTTACAAACCCATGTTGGGAGTCCGATATTAAAGAACGACAGTAGTGTTGCAATTGTGACAATCCTTTCAAAAACTTTTTGATTGATGAAAGCTTGGAGTACCTCGGTAGCTCTCAATATTAGACTTGGAACCTTTTTTGTGAAAAGGGATAATGAAGAATTCATTCCAGATGGCTGGAAGATACGAAAATTTTAAAGAAGTGCGGAAAGGAACGGATAATGGCATGGAAAGGGAGCCAGCACAATGCTTTAAGAGATTGTAAAACGTCGGATTCTAAGATCTGTGGAATAGCAATAAGGTTTGAGTTAGAAAGATTAAAAGGATAGTTGAGGTTAATGCTATTAGGGTTGACAGAGTAGGTAGTTTGAGTTTTTAAGCGCAATCAAAGGATTTTGCTCAGGCGGTATGTGCTGAAATTCTTTTGTTTCCATTGCTTCGAGATTGAATTTTGGACAGGTATTATTTGAAGGTTAGTAAAACCATCTCATAAAACTTATCTTAAAGTTTATGTTTTAATTCTGAGAGAATTTTGTAAGCGGCTATAGTTCATTTTTATCCAATCGACCTTAAACTCAACTTATGAACTCTATAAGGAGATTATGGTGAAAACTTTTATAAGCTTTGTTTACTAATAGTTTACACATTTTGGGGTCATCGAGTGATCCTTGAAAATGAAGAGTTTTTTAGGGTCATTTTGGGTCGAGAAACACGAAAACTATAATACATTAATTTTTTGTTTCTTAAGAACCGTTTTCGATATTTTTTTGAAAAGCCTGTTTTTGGGTACCTTTTTAAGTTATTCGTGAATATCTCGTGAACAAACTGTTTTAGCGACATAAAATGAATACCATTAAGAGTGAAAATTTAAGGGTAATATATTTACTTTTTTGCTAAAAAGGTAAGACCTTAACTTTTAATGGGAAGGGAAATAACCAAATGTGGTAAGGAAACGGGGATAGATTACAATACTTAGCGCATCTGCTAGACGGTGCAGGAGTTGGCGAAGCCAGCAGGGGCGTAGACCACTAGTATCGTATACAGGTCTATCGATCCAAAAGTATGGGCCTGTTGGTGACATTCGTCGATTGTTAGTACACTCCTATTTGCAGAATTTAAAAATTTTTCTTCGTAAAAAACATTTTCATCTATAGAATTTTGCGAGTTTTAAAAACCAATTGACACAAATTTGACACAGTCAAAAACATTATATCAAATTTAAAAAAATGTAGATACCAAAAAGTATTTCAATTTTCTTATAAACTTCAGAAATTATTCACTTTGTTTGCAATATAAAAAAATGTGAAGTTAATCGAAATCTGGAATATCGACAAAAGTTTGCTGGGTAATTTTTGTAGGCCGGCTCTTAAAAGAATAAAAAGCGAAAGGTTGACAATTCTTAATGGAAACAAACTTCAAGTATTTGAACGTAACATTTTGGAAAATCTTTGGAGGAATACAAGAAAACGTAATATGGCGACAATGATGTAACCATGAGTTATATAGTCTATACGGTCACCCCGACATAATCGTAACAAACAGATTACGATGAGCTGGCCATCTAATTATAGTAGAACAAACGATAGCTACCCTTCAAAACGAATAATGCTGGAACAGTGCGCAGGTAACCGAAGAACAGGTTGACCGAAGTTGAGATGGTTGGATGGGGTCGATCAAGATGCGCAGGACTTAGAACTGAGGTGTTGGAGAACACAAGCCTGAGATCGCGACGAATGGAGGCGAAAACTACAAGAGGCAAAAATCCGACCAGGGCTGTCTTGCCAATGATGATGATGATGACCATTCTTAATGATGGCGTACATTAAAGTCGGGCGCGGACGACTTTTGGATACCCTGTACCACCACATTGCAATCCAATCCGGAGCTTACGAGCTCCAAAATATATTTCTTTGACAAATTTTGTTACGATACTTTTATAAACAAACAAAAAAAAAAGTCGAATTTTGCACCAAAAATGTTTGGTTGATTGGTCCTATGGGGTCGTATAATTTAGTCTACCGATTTGAATCAAATTTGGTACAGTGCTGGGGAACTCAAAAAAAACCTCCAAGTACCAAATTTGGTTACGATATCTTTGTAAACAAACGAAACAGAACGACGTTTGCACCAAACACGATTTTTTGACCTACGGGAGCTATATGATATAGTCAACCGATTTTGATAAAATTTAGTATAGTGCTTGGGAACTCTAAAAAACTTCCTCTTGCCGAATGCAAAAATCTTCATAAACAAACGAATTATCCATATAAAACTTTCGGTTTTTTCAAGGTTCTCTGGAACTCCACAATGGGAGCTATATAATGTAACCGGATATAAAAAAAAAAAAATAAATAAATAAACTTATCTTCTATGGAATAATAAGGGATCTAATCCGAAAGGACAGACAGACAGACAGAAGCGCATAGTTATATCGACTACTCCAGTCACCCTGATAACGCTTTAGGTAACTTTGGGGGTCTTCGACGACTCCTATGTGTCATATACCTTTGTACCATACGGGATAGGGTAAGAAAAGACCATATTATACTCCACCACGCCTACAACCCTCAACGTTTCGATATATGTACGGCACGGTCCTTAAAGAAACTCACCCACTTCCGCTTGGACTCATATTTAAAGTCATATTCAATTGGATAAACTGTTTGCAAATATCGTAAAATTTAAACAAACTTTGTTTTGAAATTGTTTTAGGTTTAATATAAAGCAATTTTTAATACAGCTATGGCATGTGCATGGTGGGGTATGGTATTTTTTTAGTGTTGTGTTTTCGAGTTTATTTTCGTTATACAGGGTGCTCCATCTAAAGGGGATCCATTTGCTTTTGCAATTTTTTCTTTTTTTGATCCAAGTATACATATATACACAGTATATACAATTCTTCTTTAACACAATGGGCTCGTTTTTCGACATTGTTCCATCACATTCTTGAGATTCGCTCTTGGTACAGCTGAATATTTATGGTACATGTGTGCTTTAGGTTAACAGAGTGTAAAGACATGAGAGTGAGAGAAAATGTTAGGTTCATGTTATGTACGTTATACAGGGTGATCCATCTAAAAGGGATCCATTTACTTTTGGAATTTTTTTCTTTGCACCATCTATTTTGGTCCAACAATATATTCAAATTCTACTTTTACATAATGGGTTCGTTTTTCGGCATTGTTCCATAACATTCTTGAGATTCGCTCTTGGTACAGCTGAATATTTATGGTCGGTTCTCGTTTTCAGTTGCGACAGGATTTGTAGTTTAACAAAACCGTTGCAGTTAAGTCGGGCTAGCGCCGTGACCAGTCAAAATCATAAATTTTGGATATAAAGCGAAGTGGGAAGAATAACTTCAATAAAGTCATGGCGCAACTTCTTGTTTCTTTTTTTCAGCATGCGATTTCTCTCGATAACGCTCTCCATTGAAGGTAACTGGCTTTGATCCCTCGTCCTCGAAGAAGCCTGGCCAATGACAGCCTACACAGAAACATCACTCCAGACGGTTTCTTTTTGATTGCAGAGTGGTTCTTCGTGGATTAGTTGAGGATTTTCAGAGGCTTAGTAGCACACTTTTTTTTTGCTTGCCGCTCCGGTTGCATCGATTTTGTTTCTAACTTGCATTTCATACAGGAAGAAGTTTTAATTGCCATGATATATGTCATGCCTAACGTCGAACTGATGTTCCCGAGAACTTTTCAATACTGGCCATCATAACAGCGACATTTTGCTCCAAACGTTTGATGCAGAAATACGACTTAATTGCGAAGAATTATGCGGGGTTTGCTGCAAGGCTAACTATGCAGATAAACCTGGAACTGATGTTCTCGAGAACTTTGAGCACTGGTCATCATAACAGCGACATTTTGCACAGAATATCTTGGGCGCTTTATAGAGTTTTCAGCGAGAGTTGTTTAGTTGGAACGCACGTTCAGGGCACCTTTGAGGAATTTGCAGAATTTGAACGCATTCACATTTAAATGAACCACCCTGTATCTCCTTTGAAATATTTTACTTTCCCCCTCATCTTAGCCTTTTAGATTATCTATTTAAAATTATAGAAACATTAATTCCATATAACTCGGTCTAGTTCGATTAGCAAACAAGTTCCATACTTACGCGCTCTTTAAATTCGGTATTTGCACTTTTTTTCATGCGCCTACAAAGAAGTTTTTGTTAAAAATATTTAATTTGGTAAAACTATAATACAACTTACTTCAATTTGATGAGAAGGAAAGTAGTGAGTGTCACAAAAACGGCACATGCTATAATTCAAGTGAGCGTTAACCTTACAGCACTTGGCCACATGTGTTGGCATGCGATGCGCCTTCAATTTATGATTTGGATCGAAGGGGCACACCATTAAGCCCCGGCTGTCTATCAAGTTGTCGTCGGCAACGTTCGACTCAGAATAATTTTCCATTTCTTTTTGTTGAAATCCTTTCCAGGCGTATTCGCGAAACAAAATCAAAACTGATTCAAATTTGAAAAATAGCTTTAGATTTTCGTTGCTTTGAAAAAAAAAAATATTTTTAATTTTTGCAGGCTATATATTTTTCTTTTTAAGCTTAAATTCTATTTTTCGTGAAACGAACTGAACTTACCAAGTCAAATTTAAAAGTGAGTCAAAATAGGAAACGGACAGCTCTTATATACCCTGGTTACTTTGACGTACACAATTTTTCGAATTTTGCTGCAAAGCCTACTAAAGATTCATGACTTCATAAAAAAATGTTATCCAATATATTTATGAAACGGGTGCATCGTCATCCTTATTCATTGCCTGACATCACAATTATAATATCCCCTGCGCTTTTCTTAATTTAGATATACTATACAAATATCCTTAATAAAAGAAGTCGGGTTTGTGGGCAGTCTTGACTTGTTATATGAGAAGTTATAGGATAAAACAGCACTCGCGATTGAAGGCTGATATCCCCAAAAAGTAATAAGAACTTTAATATATTAATCTACATGAGCACTGACAAAATAGTCAGTCAGGAAATTAAAAAATATCCACGCCGTAGGCTGAGCGGAGGAAGGCGTGCGAATCACGCAAGATCGGAGTCCGTTACTAAATAAAAAAATTTATGATTTTAGAGCATATTCGAGGATTCCATTTTATGAAAAAACCCAAACCAACCGATTTTTAAGTATTTGCCCTGCTTCCTTCGGACTGCAACCCACAGACTATAATATCCTCCACATTTTCATTCAAAATTTCAAAACGTTTCTCCAAGTGAAAGTGCTACTGTCGTGTCTGACATTTATTTGGGAGCACTACAAAAAAGCTATAAAAAAAGCATTAAGTTATCGTCTTAAATCATCTTAAGCGATGAAGCTCATTTCATTTTGAATCAACAAACAAAATTATCCCATCTGGGTGAAAACATCATCAACATAGTGACGTATTTATCTGAGAATTACGCTAGCGACTCCGTAGTCGTCTACTCGGACCGATACCATTCAATGTTTTCTCCCGATCGCATATAATTATCTTAGATGATGTTTATTTCGTACACGACGGTGAATCTTTCTAAACATTGGATGCACTGCATGCTTTCTACAAAAATCACCTAATATCGCGTCATGCAAATGTGAACGGGTTGGGAACGTCACTAGCCACTAGGTAGGTAGCTCAGAGCGGCAGCTGGCCTAAAAGCCAGCACACTTAGGCCTTGGCCGGCCTGTTGTGAAACCGCACGGATCTCTATTTTCACCCTTCTCCTGAGGAAAACTAAAAGGATTCCCATACTGTTTCTATAATGTTACTTGCGATCCTAACTAGTCACTACCAAGACATAAAAAAATGTTGAATCGTCTTTATTGCAAAATGTCATCGAAAATTATATAGATATATAGATAATATTTTTCCCACATGCCTAAGGTGTAAGGTTGAGGTTGAGGTTTAATTGTATTGGTCAACCCAGATGCGGATCTAGTATTTGGACTTGGAGGTTTCATTCACTTTAAAGTGTATGTATATCAGAGCTCGCTAAATAGTTTCAAGCCATATTTCCAACTTAGGGGGAGATTCCGGACCCGAAAACCCCCCTTGGAACCGTCACTGGGTCAACCACTAACGTAAGTAACCATTTGGATGTCGTCAGTCAGCTGAATGAGGAGATTGCCCCCGGGCACGTAGTTTTCTAAAGCCCCCGTAGACTTGGAAAAGGCAGTTTAACTGTCCTATACAAATGCTTCTCAGCCGAAAGCCTTAGTGGCTATGGCTGTCCTCCTCTCTGTAGTTTTAGTTTTAAACTTTAAGCATACAGTGTAAAAATAAATAAATAAACAAATGCTTCTGCAATGCGCGCGCCTTCAACAACGCAACGTGGTCTTCATTTTCTCCACTGATCTCCAACTACCTCATCGAACACCTTACGGAAGCTTATTCGCTTTGACACGTCAATATCGCCAAATATTTAGCTCATGCAGATGGGACCGATGATCGTGCGAAGAATTTTTCTCGCGAATACCCCGTCACCGTCCAGGCCTCTTCACCATATATGAGAACCGTCCTATAGAGTAAGAGTTTATCTGACGGGAGAGGGTTATACTGATCATTTCCCTATCGAGCCCAAAGTGGCACCTATTGGCAAGAGTTATTATTGCTGTGCGTTACCGCGGAGCCAAGGTAGCTTCCTGCCGTCAACTGAGAATCAAGACGCTGCTATTCTCTACTGGAGCCCATCTAAAGCTTGGTCTTGCCCTTGCTTACCGCTAGACCCACTTCACTTAATTCTTTTTCAATAGCTCTAAAGCAGTGGTCGGCACGGCCCTATCCCATGGGATCTGCTCACACGTACTGTGTGTGATTTTTGTACTGAAATAATCTCTGCAGTGCGAAGCTGAAGTTACTAAGCAACAGGCACGAAGTTGAGATCAACAAGAGCCGAAGTCGAAGTTGAGATCAACAAGAGCCGAAGTCGAAGTTGAGATCAACAAGAGCCGAAGTCGGCTTCGTGCCTGTTGCTTAGTAACTTTAGCGTCGCACGCGTCACTGCGGCAGAGAATATTTCAATCAAACTCCAAAAAACATGCATATGTATTTTTTGCCGACCACTGCTCTCAAGGCACCAGTGCAACAAACGATGTCAATGTCGTCGGGGTACCAAAGAAGTTGTACACATCTGTTTGCCAATATTGAGGCCGTCCCATGTACATCAGTTTTTTTTATAACGCGGAGATTGAAGAGCGTCCATGAGAACGAATCGCCTGGTCTGAGACCTTGTTTGGTATCAAAGCTGTCAGACGGGTCATTTCGTACCACGACGGAGCTTAACGTCATTCCGCAAAGCCGTATTTACTTTGTAGGAATATCAAGCCCAGACATGGCGGCACAAAGGCGAACTCGCAGTAGACTATTGTAGTCGAAAAAAGGTGGTCTGCGTCAATCAAGATTGTCATGGGTCTTCTCCAGGAGTTGTCGCGGTGCGAAGAGCTGGGCTATGGGGTATTTGCCAGGTCGAAGAGCGCACTAATTAGGCTCAATCTGGGCTTCGTCAAATGGTTTTAATTTTTCACACCGGACACTCGGGAGAACCTTGTAAGCGATGGGAATAGTACTTATACGACATTAATTGGCGCGTATTGCGGCTTCACCGTTCTTCAACATGGGGCAGCACTAAACAAACAAATTCTTCGAGAAAAAGGAGTTGCCCATCAAACATGTTTACTTTCAGACATTGAATTCTACGCTTGATGAGAATTATTCCATAAAGAACCTAAATTTTTGTGTTTAAATAAAATTATTTTATTTATTATAAGTACAAAATAGTTCTAGGGCTTAAACTAGATTACCATTAGCAGGCTTTGTTTTAGTAAGAAATTGGCAAAACGTGAACAAAAAAAAACTTTGTCACAAGTTAAGTTTACTTAAATGGCAATAAATTTATTAAGCTAAATACATAATTTAGTATAGCACTTATAATATTGCAGTTTTACTAATTATAAAACTTTGTTGAAGAAGATTTGAAAGATGCTAATGCATTAAGATAATGGAAGAAACTGTTTATTTTATGAGTAATTTTTGTAGAATGTTGAACCTTAACACAAGCAGTGGCTATGTGGGTGGGTCAATGGAGTTTTAATGGTTTGGTGTTTAATTTTTTTTTGCGTTTTAATTTAATATTCCAATCTCATTTGTATCACGAATTATTCTTTTAATTGTTTGTATTGCTTTTGTCAGTCTCTCAGTAATCTTGCTTTAATAATTAAGTATTTTTTTAAAACTCTTTTGTAACTTTAAAAAAAAATAAAACTCAATGACAATAAATGTACTGTTGCTAACTTGGCAACGCTTTTAGACAACTATCTAATATCAGAATGCTTTATTTTTGAGTATATAGTGTTACTATACATAACAGTGGACGGAATATATAGAATTAAAAAAAAAATAAGCCTCATCTCATAAAGACAGATATAAGCTTTAAATCCTACCTAACTAACTAGCTAGCTTAAAGTTTAAACAGGCAAGTGGCCCCGAAATTTGCATAGCTTAGGGCCTGTACATGGCTAGATCCGACCCTGGCTACAAGACAGTAAATTTGTATAGTAAATCTACAAACTGCCTGATTATAAGTTATTAATGATATTAGTAGTCTAAAAATGATTACGTTTTGTTTTCGTTGTACATAAAGTCATGAAATGGCGTTGCTTAAGATTAAGGGAAGACAAAAACTTAAATACAATGCGTATGCGTTTAGTTTGTTAATGTTTCTCGTCGGTCTGTGCATCCATGCTTTACACATATTCCTCGGGAGGTTTTTGTACACTGGCTGGTATGTGTAAAGTTGATACCGATTCCGGCGACTGGCTGGACGTATCTGGCAGTTCGGCAATATCCTTAAATACGCCCATTAAATTTTCATAGCTTGGCCCCCAATTCAGCAAATACTCCCAGCCTAGAGTAGTTGTCGAAGGCGAGGCTGTACCATTTGTTTTTTGATAAATACCATTTAGATGATTTGTTATATCATCGTCGCTAGCTACAAGCGTACTAAATGAACCACGGAACGAAGAATCAAAGGCATCGTATGCATGTGGTGGTATTGGCGGTGTCTTTAGTACATTTAAATTTCTACCCGGATCATTATTAAGTGCGCGTGCAACTGGACTGCGACCGTCCAGCATGCTCTTACTGGTAGAGTACTTGCCATCGCCGCTCAGGCTGTTGTTATCGTATTCAATTTCAGAGCAAGTAAAACTATCGTTGCCGCTCTCATCCGTAGATGTAGAGCTGTGTGCGTCAACATCTAGCGTGGATACTAAGCTGGAAGTGCGTGGACGCGCATTGAGGCGTTCAATTTCCTCTGCTGTCAGACCCATAGCAGTCTGCGTAGGCGCCTGTGGTGACACGACCGGCTTGCGCCGGCTCGCACTCGAGCTTTGACCCGAGAGCTGTGACATCACCGGGCTGTTAAGGCTGCGCTCGCTGTTGCTGTGCAGCGCATCCTTGCCAACGCCACCGGAGCTGGATGTGGTGGCTAGCAAGGCACTTTGCAGCGGTTTACCCGAGATATCATGTAAGGTGAGTATGCGTGGTTGTTGTGAGCTGAGCTCAGAGCTTGGCGATAGACGTGCCAGCGGTGTGCTCTGATGGGTGCGGGAGGTACTTGTAGCTGCCAGCTGCGCATTGACAGCATGTCGCGGCGAGTGCCGATGCTGTTGTTGCGCCGCTGCGCTTTGGTGTTTGTGATGTGTGTAAGAGGACACGGGCGGTGAAGTTGTTTTGTACTTTCTCATGCCGCCCGCTTCACGATAGCCCTTATAGTGATAGACAATGTCAATATCAGAGGGCGCTATAGAACTGGCGTTTTCCAAGTCGTAGTGCTCTGGATACTCCGAGCCCATATCCACTGAACTAGAATGATTTAGAGGCAGCATTACTTGGTTACTTGATTGCATGGCCATGTGGTGGTCTTCTCTTATAGGTGGGCTCTTTTTAACAACTTCGCGCTCGATAATATCGGGACGCTGTGGTCGTTGTTGCGTTGGTTGATGTTCACTGCGTTCCTTGAATTTCTTTGTTATAAGTTCAGAGCCAACCATATGATGACCAGGTGAGCGCAAGTGGTCTGTACCAACAACAGTGGCTGACTCATTTGGGTGCATGCTACGGGACAGCACATGATCCGCTTGACTTTGCGTTAAAGCAGCACCGCTGCCAAGTATGTTGCCGCTATGCTTGATCTTAAATCCTGGTACGCCGCAGCTGAGACCACCGATTTTCTCTTGCTTGCCACGAAAACGATAGATAACATAAGATCCCAATATGGCAACTACCAAGATGACAAAGAACACAATTACTAGCGTAATGCCAATGCTTACAGGATCCGCCACTTGGGCAGAGTCAAGGCCTATGTAACTGCTGCAGCCGTTGGCTACGTTACCATGGTGTATTACATCATAGAATATACTGGAGCTGCTAGAGCTGTTCAATGGCTGCAGATGATTGTTTATGGTGAAGTTAGCTAAACAGCCTGCAAAGCTTTCCACTTGCATATCCTTAGCCGCTCCGCCTAAGCTAAGTGTGGTTAGATAAGGATCAAGGAAATCGTGCACGCCACTATAGTCCAGCTCATCTCCAACTTGACGGCCATCGATTAATACATGAACCATACGACTTTTAGCATGCAAGGTAACATTATGCCATTTGCCATCATGCAGCGTTGGCGCTTCTATGGTCATATTTATGGGCAAAAATTGCTTGGAGTAATATATCAGCTTGCCCTCGCGCAGTGTTAACATGGTGTACATTTGCTTGGTCGCTGCAAAAAGCAACAGGCCATCAGCCTTATAAGTGCGAAATATTAAACTCAAAAACTTGGCTGAGTCATGAGCACTCGTATTGTAGGCCCGTTTTTGACCACCCAATTCCGACCAAGCATCGTTTCCCCGATATAGTTGGTTTAAAAGCTGCATGCGACGATACTGTTCCGAAATTTTGAATTCAAGAAAACCTTCGCCGTTTAGTGTGATAGGCTCCAACGATTCTGCGCAATTTGGAGCATATAGCTGGCCACCGCATTGACATAACGCAGATGACCACCGATCGATGCAGTTATTGGCATAATTACCACAGCGCTGTGCAGCAATAACTGGTTCGCAAACGCTCTGATGACGATTGCAGCCATGTTGAATGCCACGCTGTTGCAGCGGTGTACTTAGATTTAGGGAGCGTCCATTTATGGTCACACTATGTACGCAGCCAACAAGATCATCGCTGTGAACTTGACCAGGTCGCTCAATCATGGGTATCGCTGAGGCAACTCCACCAATAAACAGTGGCTGTTTGTTAAAGTTTAAAGCGCTGAAAAAAATTGCTCCACTAGTTTAAACAAATCTTTTGTTATAATATATATTCTACAAACTTACCCGCCAGGTCCCATGTCATCTGCATAGCAGCTATTATCACCTGGCGTGCATTCTTGGCATAGCTCTCCTAACTCGGTGCACTTGGCTACACTTAGCGACATAAAGCGTCCATTCCTTGTGGCGGTTACCTTGTGCCAGTTACCATCAGCCAAGTTATAGCCCGCTACTACAGTACTAATGGCAGTGCGCGCACCGCCTGACGAAAAGTAGGCCTGACCATGCACCAGCTCAATGGCTAGAAAATCGGAACGCCCGCCTCTTTGCACACCATAGTTGTAGAACAGTAAAGCTGTCGACTTAGTGGTTGCAAACACAATAGAAAGATCGTTAGTGGTTGGATCCAAGGCGGGAAATGTCATGAAAGACAGTGGCTCAAATCCGTAGCTAAAGCGTTCACAATGTCGTCCAAAGCGTCCCGCGCTGCAGCGGCACTTATAGCCAGGTTTTAGGCTAATACACAGTCCACCATGTAAGCAGGGATTTTGACTGCAAGCATCTTCAGCATTCTCACATTGCGTGCCACGATAGCCCGGTCGGCAGAGGCAAAAGTAAGAAGCGCCATCGGGACTCTGCTGGCAGCTGCCACCGTTACGACAGGGCTTATCCCAGCATATGTCTCCACGTTCAAGCTGACATTGTTGACCCTCTCGATTGGCTGGACATACACATTGATAGTCATAGCCCAGGCGACGACATTGTGCCGGCTTGCGGCAGGGGTTTGGCAGACAGGGATCCTCACGTCTGTCACATGACTCGCCGGCAAAGCCATCAGCGCACTTACAACTAAAGTCGTGTGTTATGCGTGGACTACTTAGCACCATTGCAGGGCTATCGACAATAACAAAGTTATGAGTGTCTTGCAAGCGTATAAAGTCGTTACACACGCCACCATTGATGCAGACATCAGATAACAAACAAGGGTTATAGCCAATGCTCAACTCGTTTTTTAACAGATCGGAAAGTGCTTGATGGTTTTCCTGTAGACGTTCCATAACATAAGCTGGCGGACGGTAAGTGCCGCGTTTAAGGCGCACAGCCAACAAAGCCTCCACGCTACTCTCATTAGCAATCTCGGAGTGATCGATAAGACTATACATTGTTAGTTCATCGTTGGGATCCAAACGCGGTCGCAACAGCTCCATAACTGCTTGGTAATGATGCGTTAAAAACTGCGCAGCAGTCATATTTTGCACCAATAAAGCGACGGTGTTAGCCATGGTCATATTGTTGTAGTTATTAAAACTAACAGCCACCTTGGAAGTAACATCGCTATGCTTCCCATCATTGCTGGTAACATTATAATAATAGGGTATTGCCTTGGTATCCGCGGTAGTATACAAATCGCAACCACTGGGTATAGTTAGTTTACTCATATCGCCGTCGTGCTTTAGTCGGCAGAGATAGTTGCCCACGCTGTCAACGTCATTAGGATGTACATCAGCAATCTTTGTATTGGGGGTTAATTGTCCATTAAATATGCTTACGACAATGTGTACTGTACGTGGCGTGGATGGGTTATCGTTTTGATCGAGCACATTAATGTTTAGCAAGTGCTGCGAACGTTGTTTGGGTTGGCCACTATCCTCCACCTCAATAATGGCTTCTAAACGCGGCGTTAGCTCAAAGTCAAAGCTAACAGTTGATTTTACAACACCTGTTTGTTTGTCCACATCCAGCCAAGATCTGTGTTTTCCACCTACCAAGTAATAGCTAAATGGCGCACCATTACGTGGTGTATCTGGATCGCTTGCTGCCAGCGTCATAATGCTTGTGCCCGCTGGCTCATTTTCCAAAACATAACCCTGAAGACCCTCTGGCGCAAAAATAGGCCCATTGTCGTTGACATCCTGCAGCTCTATTTGCACTGTAGCGCTGCCGGTTTGTTTTGGTAGACCGGAGTCGATTGCACCAACAATCAGATTATAGCGTGCTATATCCTCACGATCTAGTTGGCGCACAGTTTCAATTTCACCTGTTTGGGCATCGATGCTAAAGCTTTGCTTTTGATTGCCATTAATTATGGAATAGCTAAACTGATTATTTTGTGGGCGCACATCATTATCCACTGCCTTGACTGTTGTGATCTTAGTGCCAACGGGTGCTGATTCAGATACGATCGCGCTGTAAATATTTTTGACAAATACGGGTGGATCATTGCCATCTTGTATAGAGATAATAACTTGCGCTTCATCTGTGTCATTTCCATGTATGCTACCATAGTTTTTGGCCAGCACCGTCAGCACCACACGGCTCTGTGTTTCGCGATCCAAATGACGTGTAACATGTAGCACGCCCGTCTGAGTATTTATGCCAAAGCCCTTATCGTTGCTTATTCCCACCAACAAATAGTAGACACGTCCATCGTTGCCATTGTCCTTATCTGTGGCCTGCACGGCGCCCACGGTTGTACCCACGGTAGCTGTTTCTGATACATCAAAATGAAAGACTGGCTGCAGGAAATGTGGATAGTATTCATTGATGCCTGTAACGTGCACATGCAGTGTGGCAATGTTTTCTAACACTGAATCCGGATTTGCGGCCTTTAACTGCAGCGAATATGTCTGACGCTCTTCATAGTCAAAACTGATGGAGGAAACAATGACTCCAGTACTAGCATTGATATTGAAATAGTGGCGATCCATGCCAATTCCGAGTGTGTATTTTATTATGGCATTTTTGGGCGAATCCTTGTCGCTGGCATGTGCTTGGAATACTAGCGTGCCTGGAAGCTCATTCTCAGCTATATAGCCATGATATTCTGTTTGATTGAAAATTGGCGCATTGTCATTGACATCCGTAAGTAAAATAGTAAGCATTGCTACGGCAGATTGAGGTTTGAAGCCCAGATCCGTTACAGTTATATTTAAATGGTATTCCTGTATAAGTTCGTAGTCCAGAGATTGCAGAATGGTCACAGAGCCTGTCTGCGTATTTATACTAAATTCGTTTCTTTCATTGCCGCCGGAGATAGCGTAACGCAACAGTCCATTCGGTCCATCATCCTTGTCTGTTGCACTCACAGTTAGAATGGTTGAACCCACAGGCTCATTTTCAGGCACTATAACCTGGTAACTGAGCGCGGTAAACTCAGGGCTATAGCGATTTTCACCCGTCACCACAATTATAACACGTGCTTGATCACTTTGTGGTGGCACGCCACGATCTGTGGCTATAACATTGAGCATAAAGCGTGTGTTGGTAGGAACATCCAGCGTCTTGGCTAGGGATATCCAACCATCTCGTTTGTTCATAATAAAATAGTCGCTTAAGTTGCTGCTAGGCAAGGTGAACTCTACTTCAGCATTGACTCCTACGTCCTTTTTGTCCACGGCACGCACACGCACGATATGCTGTCCTGGACGCGCATGCTCTGGCAGCGGAGAGAGGTATTCTGTCTGCTCAAACTTTGGTGGATTGTTGTTGGCATCAACTATGTTTATGTTAACCAAACACTCCGAGTAGAAAGGTGGCTTACCATTATCCGTCGCAAGCACGGTCAGAACGTACATATTTTCTGGCGAGCTATTATGACGCGAGGGTTTGTACTGTATGCGTTGCTTGCTATACAGCTCTCCAGTAGCGTGGTCAATACTAAACGCAGATGATGGCTGCTGCAAGGAATATGAGATGACGGAATTTGGTCCCTGCTTATCACGATCAGTGGCTATAATATGGCCTACAGAGGACATGGGCTGTTGTAACTCCGGAAAATTGAAGCTATAAAAGCTATGCTCAAATTCTGGTGCATTATCATTTTGATCCTGTATGGCAATTGTGATAGGTGTCTCAGCACGCCAAGCGCCATCTGAGGCAACCACTTTTAGTATATACTCATCTTGCTGCTCCCTATCCAGATGACCCGCTACAGTTATGTTGCCGCTAAGTGGTTCAATCGCAAATTTTTCACCAGGATTCTCACTGAACGTATAGGTGGCATTTGCGTTAACACCCAAATCCAAATCCGAGGATGTAACACGTATAACAAAGCTGCCAATTTCAGTATTTTCCGTAACATTAAGCGAAAATAGACGTGTGAATTTTGGTGGATTATCATTTTTGTCCAGTAGTTGCAATAGCACACTGGCTGTACCCGTTAAACGTGGTAGGCCCTGATCCACAGCCTCTACAATCAGCTCATATTGGCTCATCTGCTCACGATCTAAGCGCGTGGTTGTGTATATTTCGCCGGATTCTGGGTTTATTTCAAAAGTGCCCTCGTAGTCGTCCATTAGCATGTAGTTAAGTGCACCATTTTCGCCTGAATCTTTGTCGTTTGCTTTAACAGTAGCAACGAGTTGTGGCGGCGATTCCTCCTCGAGCAGTTCAACATTATAAACTGGCTTTTCCATAATAGGGGGATTATCGTTCGTATCGGTAACGTTAATTGTTATTAACATGGTGCTACCCAGACTTGGGTGATCGGAATCAGAGGCTTTTAGCCATACTTCATATTGATGCGTCAGTTCGTAGTCCAAGCCGCTTTTGCTCACAGTCAACACACCAGTATTCGTATCAATGTGCACAGCCTCGCCAATGTTGCCTCCAGCTATTGAATAACGTATATGTCCAGCTGAGCCACGTTTTGGGGATGTAGCTGCAAGTTTGGCAATAATTTTACCAGCAGGCACATCCTCTGGCAATATGAATTGTGTATTGGCCATATAAGAAAATGTGGGAAATTCTTCAGTAGGCTGCAGTCGAACTGTTAGCTCCGCAGTGTTACCGTGCTGCGTTTCTAGGCCTTGATCCTTGGCGTATATATAAACATTGTAAATTCTATTTATATTTGCATTGGGTTGTTTTTTCAGCTCTGCTTTTGCACTGATGACGCCCGTTAGTGCGTGCACTTGGAAAAACTGTTGATCCTTGCCGCTGATGTTGTATTGAACTAAGCCATTGACACCTTCATCCAAGTCGACAGCTACGATGCCAAAAACAAAGTCTCCAGCACTTATTTTATCGGATATAACAACACTAAAACTTTCAGCTTTAAAACGTGGCGCATTATCATTTACGTCTGCTATAGTTATGGTTAAATTCACTGAAGTAGCGCGGGGTTCCGTAATGGAACTGTCCTGAGCAATAAGAGTAAGCTGATAAACTGCGGTGTCCTCGCGATCCAATACAGCTGCTGTTGTTATTGCTCCCGTATTTGTGTCTATATTAAAGCGCTCCATATACTCGCCTAGTAAATTGAAACGCACTTTAGCATTTAGACCGGTATCCTTATCCACAGCCGAGGGTTTTATCACAAAAGTTCCAATAGGCAAGTTTTCCCGCACGCTAGCAAAATACGACTGATGTTCAAACATGGGACTATGGTCATTTACATCTTGCACCACAACGCGCACTATGCCTGTACCGGTTAGCGGGGGTGAACCTAAGAATAAAAATTCAACATTATATAAGTCTTGGCAGTAAGTAAATAATTTGATGCATGCTTACCCGTGTCCATAGCCACCAATGTCAATATATATTCTCTCTGCACCTCACGATCTAAAGGTCTCAACAATGTTATCTCACCAGTCGATGCGTTAATACGAAATAGATCCGCATCACCTTCCTTAAGAAAGTAGCGCACTTGTGAGTTCAGCGGTGGCGAATCTGCATCGTATGCGTTCACAGTGATCACGTAACCTTTAGGTGGTAAAGTGTTCTCCATGACATAAGCTAGATAAGGTGAGTTAAGGAACGTAGGTGGATTATCATTGATGTCGGTTATAGCAATGCTTAGTTCAGCAGTGTCATAGCGCGATTCAAGCATTGCATTGCGCTTTTCGCTTGCCACACGCAAGTCCGACCAATCCGTTGTGGCACAATCTTCCGCTCTTACTGTCAAAATATAGCGTTCTTTTCGTTCGTAGTTTAAGTTTTTAGCAACACGCACTATGCCCGTGTCTTCGCTAATGCTAAAGTCGTGGTTCTGATCGCCCGCTATTATGGAGTAGCGCACTCGTCCATTGGCACCTTCATCCACATCGGTAGCAGATACTTGCAGTACCATAGCGCCTATGCTGGCATTTTCCGCTACCGAAGCTGAGTATTGTTTTGGATCAAACACTGGACTATTGTCATTTTCATCAAGTATTTTGACTAAAAGTTGCATTTGAGCGGAAAGTGGGGGCTCACCACGATCGCGAGCGGTCAGATTGATTACATAACTCGAAGCCAGCTCGCGATCCAAGTTGTCGACGACACGCAAGAGACCGTCAGTTGGATTTAGCGTAAAGGGCAACATAGAGCTTCTATTATCTATGTTGGACAACTCATTGAGATAATAATCAATGTAGCCATTCCGACCCTCATCATGATCAAGTGCTTTTACAGCTATTACAATCGTATTAAAAGCTGCATTCTCCATAATTTCTGTTTCGTTGGCTGATATAAACACAGGAGTTTCGTCGTTCAAATCTTTTATAATTACAGAGACCTGTAAAAAAAGGATATGAATATAAATATACAATTAAGTTGCAGTTTGTTTGGTTCAATCTTATCTTACCTGTACTGTAGAAGATAGTCTGCGCTGTTTTTGATTAGCCAACAATTCTTGATGTTGTCGTGTTTGGTAGTAACGACGAGGAGTTCGATATTTTAGCTTCAACTGTGCTTCCTCCAAGCTGTTCAAGCCGCTCTCCAAATCGGGACAATCTTGCGCCATTACTATAAGTGTATAAGAGTCCCGACGCTCGCGATCAATTTGTCGCCGTGTGCGTATTATGCCAGTGCTATCAATTTCAAAATCAAGCGCATCATTCCCACCAGTTATGCTATACTCAATCAGCCCATTGTTACCTAACAATTAAGAAAGTTAGCACAACATTGTCAAAAAGTTAAAAGATTTTGCTTACCAGAGTCAATGTCCTTGGCTGATACTGTGACAACTTCCGTGCCTAAAGGCACATTTTCAAAAATTTCACTGGAATAGCTCATTGGATCAAATATTGGCGCATTATCATTCAAATCAATAATATTGAAATAAACTGTAACAGTGTTGGACAAGTTGGGTAGACCATTATCTAAAGCTTGTACTATAAAAATGTAGTTCTGCACCTGTTTTAAATAAAAGTATGCAATGGTTAGAGAAATACAACACAAAGTTACGTTACAAAATGTTTACGTACTTCCTCATAATCCAAGTGCGCGGTCAATGTAAAATATCCCGTTTGTGGATTCAAACTGAACACATCGTTAGCCCAGTCTGATATAACTGTGTATGAGACCTTAGCGTTTTGGCCCAGATCTGCATCGTTAGCCACAATTTGGCCAACTACATAACCACGTGGTGCATTCTCAGGTATGTCGAATGAATAAACTGGTTCCTCAAACAAAGGCGCATTGTCATTCGTATCGCTCACCTAGAAGTTGCAATTAAATCATTATTATCCAATTATGTATAATAGTGTGAAGAGTTACCTCAATAACGATGTTGGCATCCATATATTGCACTCCATCACTTGCACGCACGCGCACGTTGTACAAACTCTTGGTCTCTCGATCCAAACCCTCTTGGAGCAAAAACTTGCCAGTTAAGGGCTCCAATATAAACTTGTCATCGTGTCCGTCCAACAAGCTAAAAGTTATTTCTCCCAAGGTATCAGGATCGTGCACACTTATTGTGGTTATAAGTTGACCAATTTCGAATTCCTCGGATATATTATAGCTCATGGGCGTTTCAAGAAAAGTAGGTGGACTATCGTTCTTATCCAGCACAGTTACTTTAATCTGCATCAAAATATTGTGTATTTTTTTTTAGTAAGAACTTAAATGCGTTTTAACAACTTACCTTGGTACGCGATGTGCGTGGTCGACCTCCCAAAGCTATGGCATAGACTTCGACTTCGTAGGTATCGGGACCAGCCTCGCGATCCAACTCTGCAGCCGTCGACAATATGCCTAATTTTGTATCAATATCAAATAAACGATCTACCTGCTTGGAGACTTCTTTTCCAGCTACAATAGTTGTAGCTGTGATATTCGTTACAAAATACTCGATCTCTGCGCCAGTTAGCGTAGCGTTGACTGTTAAAATGCTTGTGCCGATTGGCTCGTTTTCATATACCGAGCCGAATAACATATGTTGGTCAAAAGTTGGCAGATCACCGTCGTTTTCACCCTCTGTTATAAGTGTTATGTATGCCTCAGTGCTCTTACGATCGCTCTGCACCGCCTCGTCTGTAGCTCTTAAGGTCAATTGATAGCGCACTTCAGCATTGGCCGGAAATGCGCCGACAAATGTGATAAAGCCTGTGTTCCTCTGCAGACGGAAAAGCTGCTGTTGGCCACTAATAATTTCGTAGGTTACAAGGCCATTACTTAAAGAATCAGCATCACGAGCTTGCACATGCATAACATTAATAGCAGCTGTCTGATCATTAGTCGCCCTAGGTAGTATAGCTGCATTCATGGATATAAACACTGGCGCATTGTCATTGATGTCCTCTACAATGACTGTTACTAGTTTCTCTGTAGACAGCTGTTTTTGTGGTTTTTGTGCCTGATCTGTGGCCACAACTGTCAGACGAAAGGTGTCGATCAATTCGCGATCAATATCACGTAAAGTGTGTATGACACCTGTGTGTGTATCGATGCTAAAATGACGACCACCAGGTAGTTCCGGCTCTTGCCTGCTAATTGTATAGGTAACCTCTCCATTGCGACCCGAATCAGGATCATCTGCGACCACAGTAACAATGGGCGTTTTTAAGGGAATACCTTCTTTAATTTGTCGCACAATGGCGGTATTGGTAAACTGTGGTGCATTGTCGTTTTCGTCGATAACGTGTATGGTGTAAGTTATGGTGGTAAAAAGCGGCGTTACGGCACAGTCCGATGCAGTTATATTTAATGCATAAAAAGTTGTGTCCTCGTAGTCCAATGCTTTGTGTAAGTATAGACTACCAGTGGTGCTGTCAATGTGTATGGTGTCTTTGCGATTGCCTGCTGTAATGCTGTACATAATCTGTTTATTGATACCTTCATCTGGATCGCTTGCATGAAAGCGTATTAGCTCCATGCCAATAGGACTGCTTTCTGGCACGCAAATCTCGCTGCTTTGTTTGGTAAACTCCGGCGCATTGTCGTTAACGTCAAGCACCGTAATATAAATGCTAGTGTTAGAACTAAGTGAATGCTGTAGAGCGGCATCGCGAGCTACGACAATAAGATGATGCGTAATTTGTAGCTCTCGGTCTAATTTTCGCGCCAATGTAAGTTGACCTGTGGTGCTGTGTAAGTTAAATTGACCGCCATCATTTCCTGCGGCTAATGTGTAATGGACATCCCCGTTTAGACCTTCATCTGCGTCTTTGGCGAAAACATGTACAATATGCGTACCTTCAGCATCTCCTTCTGATATAGTTGCGTGATACGGTGCACGCAGAAACTCTGGAGCGTTATCATTGACATCGCTGATAATTACTTTTACTTTTACACGGTCGTGTAGACGTGGGCTACCATTGTCAGATACAACTGCGTCCAGCAGCATATAATTTGCACCGCGTCCACTTTTTTCATGTTGCTCCTCGCTGCTGTTATTTACCACTAACGCCTCCCGATCGAATGGTCGTAGGGTTTTAATGAAACCGTTGCGGGTGTCTATTGCAAAATCTTGAGCCTGGGACGAGAGCGCAAAACTAAGCTCTGCATTGCGTCCAATATCTTTGTCAGCAGCCGTCAGCTTACCTACAAATGTATGTGCAGGCGCATTTTCCGGAATGATAAAAGTAAAAGTGTGGTTTGTAAATTGTGGCGCGTTGTCATTTTCATCGAGTACGTGTATTACAACAGGTACAATTGAGGAACGTTGGGGAACACCACCATCGCGGCAGGATACTGTTAAGGCATAGTAATCTCGTTTTTCCCTGTCTAATGGAGCTCGTAAAAAAAGATAACCATCGGGAAAAACACCAAATGTATTGTCAGCATTACCCTCAATAATCTCGTATAGAATATGCCCATTTGCTCCTAGATCGGTGTCTGTGGCGGCCAGTGGAAAAAACCGCGTATTTACCTTGGTTGACTCCAACAATGATGTTTCATATGAGGTATGATCAAAAACTGGCGTGTGATCATTAACATCAACCACATGCACTTGCAGACGAAGCTTATTGGACAGCTGAGGAGTGCCACCATCACTTGCTTGCAACTCCACTTGCAATACAGTGCCCGGTTCAGTGCGAACTGGTTGCTGTAGATAAAGCACACCTGTAGCAATGTTTATGCGAAACTGGTCCTCCGGATTGTAAGTCAATATATAGGAGAGACGACTATTAATGCCTGCATCACGATCGCGCGCACGCGGCACATATATCTCCTGCCCTACAGCAGTATTCTCAGGTAGCCATATTGTAGAGGCGGCATCTGCATCACGATCCAGTGCAAAGCTAGGAGCATTATCATTGAGGTCAATTATGGTAATGTATACGTTACACTTGCCGTACGCAAAACCGGCAGTGGGATCCTCGGCCGAACTACGTGCCAAAACAACCAGCTGATATTGAGCTTGTGTTTCCCGATCAATACGACGTGCAGTTCGTATCTGGCCACTGCGACGATCAATTACAAAGTTCTCGGATTTGTCACCATATATTATAACATATTCAATGCTTGATAAGCTTAAGTGATTCTGCTGTTGCTTCACTTTTACTTGGCCCAATTCACGGCTTAACTGATCTGGCTCATTTTCATGATCTTCAACTATTTGAAAGTTGTAACCATTATAGCTGTCAAACTCCAGAGTTTTTGTTTTCGATTGTAAGACAATTTCAACAACAGCATCTTGTGCACTACGTCTTTTGCCGGGATCTGTGGCCGAAATGTGTAACTTGTAATATGGCTTGGGAGTTTGTTTATTGTCGCTAAGCAACATTACAGCACCAGTACGTGGATCAACATTAAATATGCCTTCACCACCGGACTCAAGCTTGTAAGTTATCAGGGCATTATCATTTGCTGAGTCCAAATCAGTAGCTGTCACTTTTAGCAATGTTTGAAACTTGGCGTTACTCTCGTTCGTATCTTCTAACAACTTTTGTTTGTCGTCGTTAAGCATGTAAATATAATGTTTTGGATAGAATTCTGGATTGTTATCGTTGACATCTTTTATATTGAGGTAAACAGTAGCTGTGGCTGACTGAGGTGTTGGTGTTCCTTGATCGCTCGCTATAACAAAAATTTCATAATTTTCAATAGTCTCCCGATCGAGTGATTTTCGTGTTGTTAACTGTCCTGTAATTGAGTCGATTGCAAATTGCTGTGGGTACAGGCGTTCAACACCAGGTGATAATGTAAACGTGACTGAGCCGTTTGTGCCTTGATCATGATCTGTAGCAGTTAATACGCCAACGAGTGTTTGCGGTGTAACGTCTTCACTCAAACTAACATTAAGTTGTCGCTGTGCAAATTGCGGCGCTTCGTCATTTTCGTCGAGTATGGTTACTTTTAGCTGAGTGTAAGCAAATTTAGGACTAGGGCCTCCATCCCGTGCCATTATACTTAGTTCCACACTATCCTTTACCTCACGATCCAGTGGCCCTCTTGTTACTATCAAGCCAGTAGACTCATCTACAGAAAACCATTTCAGATCGTTGCCAGAAATAATATCGTAGGAAACTTGTGCATTGACACCCGTATCCTCATCTGTGGCTGTGATTGAGGCTACAAAGGTGCCCACAGGTGACAGTTCACTCAGCACAGCTGAATATTCAGACTTTTCAAAAACTGGTTCATGATCATTCACATCGTTTACATTTATAATAAGATGTGCCGTTGCCGTTCGTATTGGCATTCCAGATCCGCGAACCGTGCTTACAACTGTTAAGTTATAGGTGCTGATTTCCTCACGATCAAGTATTCCATTAACACGAACAATATAAAAGAGCGGTGTTTTTTCCAAACGAAAGTGATTCAACTCATTTCCGGAAACTATACGCGTCGCAGTCATTTTGCCACTATCATGAGCATCATCGACAGATACTGCAGCCACTACAGTACCATTAACAGCGTTTTCATCAACTGTTGCCATGTTGCCAGTGGGTGGAAAGTACTGAAAGCGTATAATTGGATCATGATCGTTTGTGTCCAAAACGTTAACTGTGACATAAGTGCGGCCATCCTGACGTGGCGATCCATGATCACGTGCAAAAACGGTGAAAACGCAGCTTCTTTGTTTTTTGCTTACTGTTTCGTGCGCTAAAGAGTTTGTTTGCTGCGGACAATTAAGGCGTTCCGTAGTGGATATAACGCCTGTTTCAGGATCAACTGTAAATTGAGAATTTTCGGACAGATAATATGTAAGCTTGCTATTATCACCCAAATCGTTGTCAGAGGCCATAACTTGTAAGACCGGTGTGCCTGGCGTAACAGTCTCATTAAGCGATACATTGTAGTCGCTGTGGTCAAATATTGGAGGATTGTCATTAACGTCCAATATCGTCACATTTACTTGCAAAAAGCCTAGATGGGGTGGTGTACCGCCATCTTGTGCCGATATGTTCAACTGATAGAAGCCACGCGATTCACGATCTAAATTTCCTGTCGTCTCTAAATGTAAGTAACAGGTATCGCCTGTAGGATTACTGGTTGTTACAAGACGAAATTTGTCATCCACATTACCGTCTACAATTTCATATTGATCTGTTACTGCGTTTTTACCTATATCGGCATCTGTAGCCGCATCGAGTAGCAGCCGTGTGCCTGCCACGGCACTTTCAGAAAACGACACTGCAATGCTGGGTTCCGGAAATTCCGGAGCATTGTCATTGATGTCTAATACATTAATGTGCACCTCTATGGGGTATGTGGGCTGTGAAGATAGCACCACCAGATCGTAATGATCGCGCATACCTTCGCGGTCTAGCACAACATTTGTTTTGATTTCTCCAGTAATCTGATCCAATGTAAACTCACGAGGTGGTTCATTGAAACGATAAGTAAATTTTGGCTTTGTAGGTATATAGCCTACAAGCGCACCACGCGGCTGTCCTTCGTACACCTCAAAATTAGCACGGGTGTCAACGGCACGAGATTGCATTTCATCAATCGCTGAGGAACTGCGCCGTCTCGGAAAGGCTGCGTACTGTTCATAGGTGGTAGCATAGCTACGTCCACGCGGTGCAAACAATTCATTGTTTGATCTAATCTCAGACGCGTGACTAAGCGCGTTGAGAACCAGCAGTAGTAACAACTGGGTTCGCTCCATGGCAATTAAAGGCATCGTTAACGTACTTAACAAGTGGTTTCGACTACGTCTGCAAACTCCCGTCTGCATCTTGTTCTTTTTGGAATGTAGTGTCTGCTACGTTGAAGTTTTATCATCTGTTACACTTTTTCATTTTTATCGTTGGGTTTTAACGTTATTCTTTAAGCGCTTTATTTTTTAAGCACTACATTTTATAATCGATTTCCATAGTATAACAGTCATCTGAAATTTGAAATAATAGTAGTTAATAAGACTGTTACAAGAATTTTGGTATATCTATATATATAAAGAGAGTTAAGATTTATGTTAGTTACACCATTTATAACTCAAGAACGGATGGGTTCTTGATGATCTATGGTTTGTTGGATTCGTCCTCGCACTGGTTAACAGAGTAACGCATATATATATAAAATATCACATAAAAAGAAGTAAACCGCGAAATTCTCTTTTGGAGGCTGGGGGTCAGATATCGACATTAATTGAAAATCTTCATCTGCGTCACTATTATGCGCATCTTTTGGACTAGAGCAAGTTGTCAACACTATACTAAGAACGCAGCACAGAGAAGACATAGAGTCTTAGATTGTAGAGAAAAAACACTATGCTTATAGAACAGCAGTTAAGTACTGCAGTCGTACAATTAAGGAATCCGAAAAATTTCATTTTAAATGACTCAGATTTAACAGATTTACCAGAATGGTTAAAAAGCTTAACATCATTAGAGGAAAGAATAATGTCCCCTCGGCTACCGTTTATGATAATTAAGTCCTTGGGATATAAAGCAGGACAGTATCAAAGGAGCCATTGTAAACATTTTTATTCCAATTGTGAATTTTATATTTTAAAGACGGGTTGATGAACATTATGGAAATTGAGTTGCACATATAATAATCTGAATTGAATAAAGAAGATCGTACGGGGGTTGGCGTGTAGCGCACGCGGGGGCAGAGCCCCCTAGTTTTTAAAATAAATACATAATGAAATTATTGAAATGGTGAAATAGAAGCGCGATGGTGCACTTTTGACCTGTTCTGATGAAAAACAAGTAGTCCGGTAAAAGTTGGGACATCCCAATTGTAATATACCTTCCCTAAGTTCTACAGTTCTTATTAGACTTAAACGTGTTTTTTTGCCCTGAACTTTGTATGGTTCTTACTAGTTTTCTTCTAGCAAATGGTTTAATAATGTAGTACCTACGCCTACGACTCTTTTTCGATCAGACTTTAAGCAGGTTTATGCCCACATATCGAAAATGGTTTTTAAATATTTGTTGCAAAAGAATAATAGGTGTGAAACCGAAAATTTGGAAAATGTTCAAACAATTGTGGGATAACATGGGAAGCAGTATATCCAAGTAAATTGGAGAACCTTCCATATTTGGTTGAAATGAAAATGTTGAACAAATGTTTACTAATATACATACTTATGTGTTTTTCAGATGTGCCTTTTTCTTTAAGCATTCTGATAGTGCCGAAATTCTGCAAACATTATATCACAAAACTATAATTACTTATATCCATATATTTAAATATAACAAAGAATCTTTTAAGAACCGAAAATATAAAACTAGTTTTCTGAAAGTCCGTTTTTCTTCTTTCTTTCTTCTTGTAGTGTGTGTAAAAAGTTATGTTCGTAAAAATGTTCTTATTGAGATCTTTTGTTTTCAACCAAACTCTCGTAGTAACAATATCTGTATATTATATTAAATTTATGTTTTGTATTGTTATTTTTTGTGCCATTGTCTGTTTGCTCATTCAGTTAATGGACTTGTCCAAGGGCGCAGTCAATTGAACAAGGGGGATCATAACCCCCTATTTTGCATCACAGATTTTCATAGATGTGCATATTGATATTTATAAACATATGCAGTTTATTTTAAACAAACAAATTTTTTTTTTCCCCCTTTAAAAAAAGTTATCTACGACCTTGTACACGTCTAGTCGTAAAGTCGGACTATTTATGCTCTTTCGTTTTGTGCGCACTAGTACGCCTATTTTTTTGTGATATGCGGCGTCAACTTGTTCTACTGCCTCCTGGAATTCGTTTCTAAATCCACGTTTAACTTTGGTATGCACAATCTCGCATTCCTGCCGTCTTGCAGCGCATATGACTTTGTTTCCCCAAAAAGTAAAATGGAGTCTCACGCTAGTAAATGTCGTATAGTAGTTAACACGACGCGTGGTAGTATTTATTTTTAACATAGGCGACAATACAGTAGCCGCCCTCGAGAGTCTTAGGCACTTCTATTCTAAAGCATTTTCTGCAGCACTTTTATTTCGTCGATTTTAATCCATTGCGTTTAGTTCACAGCACTTAAAAATTTTCTCTTTACGTCGACAAAATGCTTTTCCCCAAGCAGTTTGCGCATGCGTACATTTTTTTTGTTTATTGCGTGCACAAGTTTGTATTAACTAAAAACAATATATTTGCGCACCTTTTGGCACTTAACACTTTTTATAAATTATTCACTTTATTAAAATGCAATAAAAATAACACATAAATAAATAATAAACAATGTGTGGTAAGCACAACCAACGAGTAAGAAATTTTTCAAGTATTCAAGTATAGGTATGTGATACCTGTTGAGCACAACACGCACACACACATATGCCATAACATAACTTTTATTTATCAAGCTATCGATGTGCGCGATAGCTATCGATAGCTACACATTCTTTGTTTCCAAGTGAGTGTCAACATGCTATTCACTGTAAACGTTGCTAACAGCTGATATTGTATACCAAAGCTAAGGACATGTTTGTTTTTTCAACTTGAAGCCAAAGAAAAGAATTTGTTGAAATAAATTCAAAATTACATAAAGAAAAAGAGTCTGTGTTGAAACTGCAACGGTGGAGCAGGCGGTTAAAACGCAGATAAAAAAGTATGTGTGTTTGACTACTTTATATCCTTAAAATATATACATACCTATATTTTTTTTTTCTTTAAAGCAGTCACACACCGCGTGCAAATAAATCCGTGTGGATGATAGTCTAAATCTATGATAATATTTAATAAGGAATCGAGCATATACTAAGCAACAGCAACTACTTAACTAAAAGGATATAAAAAAAAGCTGTAAAAATTTATAAAAACTTCCGTGTCTTAAGGTTGCACAACAAAACAGCTGTTGAGGAGAATCTTTAAAGAACCATGTTAGATGCCGATGATGCAGCAAATCTTAACCAGGCTTATGGTGAGCAAATGATGAATTAAATACATTTTTTTTATTTTGATATTGTAATTATTACCTATTTAGGATAAACAAAAGCCAGAAGGACAAAAAGTTTGATATACATACGTGTGGCTTAAAGTTTTGAGACTACTACGTCAAGGTAATGTATACTTACATATGTATGTAAATGTATTTATACACTTTATGCCAGGACCATTAGTATTTTTTTTGTGGTGCGGATTTCAAGCTGTATTTTTTATACAAAAACTAGAGAAACGCTCCTTCATTGTACCCATAGTGTCAGCACTGATATAGATTCGTGCGCAGTATGTACATACATACATACATATGTATGTACGTGTGCAAGGCAAAAGGAGGCTTATGTTACCATAAATTGTTTGTGCCATAATAGGAGTTTGTGAACTTGACACACCTGCACATTAGCTTGGTACATACATCCACAGCTATGACCTTGGCAAGCTAGCGTTCCATAACGTCCACTTCGATGTCTGAGTGCTAGTTGAGGCATGCTTAAAAATGTGCATCACAACAAACACTGTCTAAAAGTGCGGACAACTTGCTGCATTCTGTAGTATCTTTTTAAATATTTCATTTAGGAGCTTTACGCTGCCTTAGTCAGTATCTATCAAACAGAACTTTCGCGTAGAGGAGTTGGAGTAGCTACTTAGTTTCTAAAAGTCTTTAAACAATCAATAAAGGCAGCATATTTTTGAGATGATATTTTCAAGGTGTTAAAGACAATTGTTTGGACGTAAAAGTAGTTTAAACAAACCCATACCATCATACTTGTAGATTCCAGGGTAAGCATGCGTTTCGGTAAGTTTTAAAAACTACTCCAAAGTCTTTCTTTTAATCAAAAATTAGTATAAATTAATTTGTAGCAAGATTTGTCAACAAAAATGTATAAAACTTTGAATCTTATGGATTTGTCAATTAAAGTATAATTTAAAGTATAATTGTATAAGTAAGTACCTATAATATGTTTTAGGATTGAAGGTTTTTTTTTTTAAAAACGCTATGTGACGCCATATAAAGCAGCATAATGACCAAGATACACTAGTTCTGTTACTTAATATTATTTTTAGGCGGGCTGACAATGCACATGTAAGCATTATGAACTTTTTTTTAAGTAAGCTATAAGTCTAGATAGTACTTGATAAAGAGCCATGTGAGCACCAAAAACAAAACAAGACTTTCCAGCAGTCAATTATATGCATATTTTTAATGCAATGTTGATGCTCTTTGATAGCATTTCCATTATTCCAAGAAACAACTTGCACGCTATTATGCTAGCTTAGCTTATGCAGCTTTTAATTAAAATCACGTACAGAATTCATATTGATCTTACGAACACGTCTGATGGTCACATATGAACTCTGGCACATTAACCTTACAAAAACTGGGCAATGTTTGGAATTGAGAGAGTTCAACAATAAAAACAAAAACATCGCCAAAAGCAGAAGAGTAAAATTTAATTTAGCAACGAAAGTGAGCCTATAATAAAACCGGAAACCAGGCACCCTCAAACGTTTGTCTAATAATATTATGATCAACGACGTTGATTTATGTAGACGGAGTATCTACCGTGGCTTTGCTGTTTCTACTGCTCTCTTTTGGAGCTACGTTTAAACTCTAGCTCACCAATATTAATCAAAGGTTTTGCATCATATATGCATGTCTGGGCGCAAATTCCAAGTCTTACATATGTGCCGGTAAGTTTATAAAAGCTTGAACCCGTCTCATCAACGGGCAGTTGCTCCAAGTCGTTCGTGTTCGTGCCAACTTTAAAACTAAACGTATTTTTTGATGAAACGCAAAACTTAACTAAATGAAATAGTGCCAATATAAGACAAAAGTCATGCCATAAAAAATAGAATATAAAAAAAATAATACCAGTGAAAATTGAAAGTGAGCAGCATTTTTATTGGCTAAATATAGCAAACAAAATATTTGAAAAATAATTACAAAATAAATAAAAAACAATAAAAAAATTAATATGTGCTGTGATCTTTAAACCATAGTGTAATTAAAATTTTTATTAAAGTAAGTTTGTGCAGATTAATGACTGCAACAGAGTATTTGTTGAAGTTCGAAAATTTAATATGATTTAGCTTTTAAAACGAAATATTAAATAAAAGCCACGGATATACGATATTTTTGTGATTTCAAGCGAACAACGAAACGAAACAATTTCGTAATTTTTACTCTGAACCGAATCCTTTAGTTTTATACAAAACGCGTTTAGTTTTGGAAGACATGATTTTTAATGGATGAAAAAAACAATGTTTAACCATATTTTGCATTTAAATAAATAAAATTTGCATATAGTTTACGTATCGCTACATATTTCATATGCTTTTTATATTTTTTTTCAATAGTACAACCTTGATTTAATAATACGCTAGATTGCACCGAAGTGTTCCATAGATTCTCAAAACTAATCAAAAATTGCATTTTTGATTGTACCCATTACCTATAGATACAAAGGGTATACTAAATTTGTGCAATGTATGTAACGGACAGAAGGAGGTGTGGCAGACCCCAAGTCCTTTATACCAAAAAAACTCGTTTTTAGACTATTTTTATAAGTAATAATAGTAATTATACCAATCTTAAAAGGCATTAGATACCTGAACTTGGAGCTATCAAAATCATATTTTTTGTCATTTAAAAAAATTTCAAATTAATTAATCAGCTATGTGGGAGGATTTAAAAAGACAGGAATCGCAACTCTTGTAATTTTTAAACTAAAAAGTTTTGAAATAACTATTGTTTATTCATTTTTTGCATTAATATCGAAAAATAACTCTTATTTCTGGAGCTAAACAAAAATATAAGTAATCAAATTTCAATTTTAACGCAAATATCGCAAATCTCAATTGTATGTATAACAAAAATTTTGAAGTAATCATTTTTAGTCGGTTTTTATTGTATAAATTAAAAATAAGAGTTATTCCGCAATTTTTATTTTTAAAGTTGAATTAAAAATAAAATTGTAAAAATCTTTTGAACAAAGGTGTTCAGGATTTTCTTATATAAAATTTCAAAATATTTAACTCTAATTTTTTGACCTAAAAAGAAATATGAAAAAATAATAGTTAAAAATTAATTTTAATTAAAAAATCACGAAAAAACTTATCTTTGAATTTTTATAATAAATATCGTAAAATAATTCTTATTTCTCAATTAAAAAAAAATATATGAAATAATTTTTGGTCGATTTTTTTTTATAAATTTTAAATAAAAGTTGTTTCGCAATTTTATTTTAGAAATTGAAAAAAAAAATTGAATTGAAAAAAAAAAAATTATTTATCTTTTGAACCAGCTCAGGTATTTTTTTCATCTCAATTAAAAAAATATTTAGAGATAAATATTATGAAATAATTAATTATTTCATATATTATTAATATATTATTAATTTTTAATAATTTATTAATAATTATTAATAAAAAATCGCCAAATAACTTATTTTTTAATTTTTATAATAAATATTTTAAATACAAATTATAGGCAGATTTTTATTTTGTAAATTAGAAAAAAAATGTACTCTGCAAATTGTATTTTAAAAATTAAACTTGAATTGAAAATGAAATTCTTTTGCCTCCACAGAGAATCTAAAATTTGATCTTTTTTAACTCTATAATTAGTTTCTGAAATCAGTTGAAAAATTCTTTAAGAAAGTATAAAATAGCAATACGAAGTCTAAAAAAATGCTTTCGTAAAAATTATATGCGTATTTTGCTAACTATAAATATAAATATAATTTTCAAGTGCGTGAGTTATTAGTTGTAAGAATAATTCGTTTTAAGAATCTAATGGACGGCGGTATAAAATTGTGTTTAAAGGCATTCTATCCGAAAATTTGTGTGTTATTGGAAGCCCAAATTAAATTAGGGTATTCATGGTTGCTGCTGAGCTGAGGAGATGAAAAGTCGAGGACTTTCGCTACAACAAAATGTAAATTGCTGAGTTTCAACTCTCAACTTGACTTTTTCTCAACACAGACTCTATTCTAGTTTTTAGCTGTTGAGTTGAGTGAAAAGTGTTGCAAAATACGCTTTGTGAGGTATTTTCAATACTCCAATATTTCGGTATTTTTTAGGCGATTTATGATATAAAAAGCAGAACAAAAAATGTACCAACGTGCCAAATGTAAACAGAATCAGGAACGAAGAAGCACAAACTCAACTGATAAACTAACAAAAGGGGTGTTCACGCTTTGGACAGTTGAATTTTTGCGTAACCTCTCTACAGCAACCGTGAAGACCTCAAATATAAATATTAGTTTGATATCAAAATATCCAAAAACATGTTAGCGGACTCGTCCTGCTCAAGAAAGTTTTTTTATAACATGTTGCTGAAAAACAAGAATTTTAAACTCACGCACTCGATATTACAACTAAGAAAATCGTTATTAATAAGGTATTGGGTATTTTTTGTGGGCATTTAGATACTTAGTTATAGTAAACGAAGATATAGAACACTGTAGGTTCCAATTCTGTTATTTCCATATCAATATATCTTGAAAAATTTGTTGTTACAGAGCACACCTTTACTAAAAATAGCCACAAATAAAAAATCGAAACAAAAAAAACAAAAATATTCCAACACAGTTCCGGGTAAATTTAAAAAAAAAAGTCGAAGCAACATGTAATATTAAAAATTCAAATGTGTCCAACTGTATTTCAGTTGTTAAATTTGTTATTGTATCCATAACAAACAAACTTTCATAATTTGCAAATATAAAATAAAATTAAAAAATACCAAAAACTCAAACTCGCTCATCAATCGTTCAGAGATGAGTTTATGCATGTAAACATCTATCAAGCCAAACATTATAAATGCACCTATAATTAATCTAAATTAGCAGCCAATGTTGTTTACATAATTCAACATTAAGATTAAGAAAAAAAATTCAAATTCGTTTCTGGATGCAAGCAAATTAAAGGTGTGCGGTTTCATTTGCATGGAAACTACAATGGCCAAGAGCATATTGGCCTTGAAATACTTAAAAGATAGTCACGAACTATAAAAAAAAGACACTGACAAAAGAAACGGTATACAATAATTTGTATTAACTTGTTTTGTATATTTTCTTTCTTTTCATCTCATTTGATTTTAGCCAATTTAGTCAGATGTAAAATTTGCAAACTTTTAACGATTATCATGTCCAAAGTTTTGTTATGCCCGATTGAGCTCGACGAATTTTTGCAAATTTCTGGATACTTGAGCCAAGAGCACGTCAATACAAGTTGTCAACAAATTATGAAAGGGGCTCAGACATGTATTTGACAACTGTCGTTAGTATGAAGATAATTATGCATGCCTCAGGCAATTCTTTTTAATTTATATGATATCATTAAGTTGTACTTTGTAAGTACTTCCAAATTTGTATGCTCAAAGACCAACTATTTGTCTATTTTGCTAAGAAAACTAAAGTTCTACTGCTTTAAGCAGTGTTGTATGTGCATGGGTAGTTCAAGTGACTAATCGCTATAAAAAAGTTTTCTTTACTCATATCAACTAAAGCATATACATGCATATATTAATTCAAGTTTTTTCAACGCACAAAAATAGTATTCCTGTTTCTTACGATAAAGAGTATTTTATTGTAGCTATTTGCAAATGTGTGAAACATAACGAAGAAAACGTGGAACACACCCCAACGTTATGTACAACAAAAGATTTTAGTGTACTATAGATCTTGTAGACTATAAAAGTTAGTATATTTTTACTTCATATTTGTACTCGTTTTATTTATATTTTTGATAAACATATCATTATATCAATGACGTCACTGCCTCAACAGTGCTTTTTACATACATATAGCGACTGTAAAATTCAAAGACGATCGGAAAGTATTTGATGGGCCCGAAAAGAGATGACTTTTGACTTTTTCCATTTTTGACTGCAGTGTTCTACATGAACCTTAGAAACACATTCCTTGTCTTATTCTAGTCTCCTTTTTGTCTATATATAATATCTGAAATATATAAAGCCGATCTGAGAAAATGGTACCCTTAAAACTTATCAAAGTTAAAAAAATTTCGACTTAATGCAGTTCACAAGAGACCTAAAAAAAGTAACAAGTTACTTTGTAGCCTGCTATTTTAAGCGACCGACCAGAAGAAGAATTGTTATAGTGGACTGTAATGGTCTACGTTACGGGAGTAACAAAGGAAAAGCTGGGGCAGTTTTCAAATACTAAGAACTGGAAACTAGAAAAACTCGTCATGTTAGACGAGACTCAAAATTCACCCTGTATTCCTTATCGACGTTCAAGATGATGTGAGAAGGTTAAATTGTAAAAATTTTTGGGCACATACATTTTTTTCGGTATTGCAATAATTTCAAAATGCTTTATTTTTTTGAATTTCAAAGTTAGAGTTTTGTTTTATATCTGAAATCCAAAAAAAACCTTCCTTTAATACCAAACATCTTTTAATCAAACCAAAATTTCGGATATAATCGCAATATTGTAATTTTGAAGGCGAGACTTTGAAAGTAATACATGAGCGTAGCTGAGTTGATAGGTTGTTGAGATCAAAATTTAAAGTCGGCTTGAGCTCCAGGTTTGAATCTCAAACGAGGCAAGTTTTTTTACCTTTTTTTTAATGTACATATTTTTATACCCTGTACCGTATGGTACAAAGGGTATGTTGTGTTTGTGCAAGCCGAAAATGTATGTAACATACAGAAGGAGACGTCGGAGACCCCCCAAAGTTACCTTAAGTATGATCAGGGTGACTAGAGAAGTCGATATACCTATGTCCGTCTGTCCGTCTGCCTGTCTGTCTGTCCATATGAACGCATAGACCTCAGAGATGGTAAGAGCTAGAGGAACCAAACTTTCAGATTACATCCCCTTATTAATCCATAGGAGACAAGTTTATTTTAGTTTTTTGATATCGGGATTACATTATATAGCTCCCAAAGGGGTGTTTCAGACGACCTCGAAAAAAACCAAAAGTTCTAGATGGATAATTCGTTTGTTTATAAAGCTTTTGTTACCAAATTTGGCAATCGGAAGTTTTTTAGAGACCCCCAGCACTGTAGCAAATTTTATCAAAATCGGTTGACTATATCATATAGCTCCCATAGGAACGATCGGTCAAAAAAACATTTTTTGTACAAAATTCGTTGTTTCGTTTGTTTTTGAAGATATCGTAACCAAATTTTCAGTCGGAAGTTTTTCATAGTTCCCAATCAGTGTACCAAATTTGATCAAAATCGGTTGACTTTATCATATAGTCCCATCGGTCAAAAAATTTGTTGGTGCAAATTCGACTGATTTTTGTTTGTTTATGGAAATATCGTAGCCAAATTTGCCGAATAAAATATCTTTTGAAGGTCTTGAGCAATATGTCGGACTTAATTGCAATGTGGTGGTACAAGTTCGTCTGCGCCCTACTTTAACGTACGCCATCTTTTTTAATATATAAACGGGGTACCTCAAATTCGAACCCGCCCTACTTGTTTACCATATTTACACCAAGTAACTTAGGTTATCATCATTTAATTTTAATCTCCCACTGGAGCATTGGGCCTCAACTAATTTAAGGTATTAAGGGTATGTTAAATTTGTGCAATCCGAACATTTATCAAACATACAGAAGAAGACGTCGGTGACCATCCAAAGTTATTCGAAGTGACTAGAGAAGTCGATACACTCTGTCCGTCTCTCTGTCCGTATGAACGTATACAGCTCAGAAATGATAGAAGCTGGAGCAACCAAGATTAGATCCTTTATTATGTTGCGGGAGGCAAGTTTAATATATTTTTTGATATCAGCGTTATATAACATAACTTCCATAGGGATGTTTCATAGCACCTCAAAGAACATAAAGTTTTAGCTGGATAATTCAAAGTTTCAGGTTCAGGTTGTGCTCCAATGAATCCAATCAATGCAAAACAATACTAAATATTTACTAACTGCTCATTCTCATACAAATCGATCTGGAAGGTCTAAAATGTAAAATCTTATATGCACGCATCTCAACAATATATCAACGTCTCTGGCTCAAAGCAATAAAAAAAAGTTTTAACAACAATCATAAATATTCTCAGATATCATGTTTCATTGAATCTTTAAGTGCAAATTGATTTTTGTGCAAGTCCATCTAGCTTGTCAAATAGAAAAAAGAAAACTATTATTCCGTAATTGACGTTTTTTTTTTTGTTTTTTCAATGAACTTGGTCTGTTAATGGGCCTGATCCGCATCAATACATAGGATTACCCCATAGCGAGTGCCAGACCTTAACCGTAGCTGACATTGAGGCGCACTTACGCACATATCAGTAATTGACTTTTTGGATATGTTTTGTTTTATTTACGTCTTTGCTTGAACAAACCTTATACGAGTATCTTGGCTAAAAATGACAAACAACGATCATAAAAACCATTTGACCTACTATCGTACATCGCATCCAACAAGTTGAGTATCCCAACATTGGTATAGGTCTTTGTTGGGTTAATGATATGCGGCTTAACTTGCTCCAGCGATTAGCGTCACGTGAGTTTGTAGAGAAATATATTATGGCATTTTGCTCGGAGTGTTTTTAAAATTGTGATCTATTGAGTCTGTAATATGATAATGCACTTTGAATCGTAATATTTAAATAATTTATTTTATATCTGATAACACGCTAAACTAATAAATTAACGATGATTGAGCTGCCGATGTTTCCAACAAGCTCATTGGCTACTATAGTTGTTGTGTCCATAAGATACAAGTTGTTTGTAGGTCATGTCGATCTGACTCCTTTTTTTTCTATAGAGAGTATTATCTGAAATATCAAAGTGTTAAGCCTCCACTCCCTTTAAGATCCAGTTTTTATTATTATTATTTTATTTACAGTCTTAGTGATCGTTGGTGTCAAGGTTTCACTTCCAAGATCAAATTAAATGAACTCAAAAATCTATTATAATTTTCGATTAGTTTCAGTTAGTCAGATGCATTTTCAAGGGGGAATCCTGGGGTTTGAATCCCATCATACATAAAGTATTGAATAAAGAAGTTCACATAAATATATCTGTCTGCCCGCCCGTACGTAGGAACGCCTAGATATCAGAGATTTAAAGACCTTGTGCAACAAAACTTTCGATTTAGAACCCTTTTTAATTTACGGGAAGAAGATTATCTAATTTTTGATATCGTTTTTATAGATATTACGTTATTAGCGTTTTCATTATTCATTTGAGATATTATTTTCGTGTAGTTCTCCGCACACTTTCTCTTCATTCCTGCATAAATGGTGGCAAAAGATATATTTCTTGATTAGTTCTTGGCATGGCAGACCCCATAAAGCGTGTACATTCAGCATCAACAGTCGATTCGATATAGCCAGGTCCGCTGAGAAGGGTGGTGAGGGTGGTATTCCCCCCGGTCCCGGAGTTTTCTCAAGGGCCCGGTTCAATTATTGTCGTTATAAAATTGCAAGCTAAAAGTGTAATAGAGGGGCCAGTACATTTTGCCCCCAGGCCCAGATTTTGTCTCTACGGCCCTGGATATAGCCATGTCTCGTCTGTCCGGCTGTCCGTCTCAAAGACTAAAAGATCTATGAAGCTGAAAGTTTACCAAAAGATGCGAATAATAGTCACGCAGATGAAGTTGTTCGATTTATTTCGATATCTGGCCCTCTCCCCCCGTAAGAGAATTTCGTGGTATACTTCTTTTTATGTGATTTTTTCCAAAAATGTTAATAGTTCTGCTGTTAACCAGCGCGGAGACAAATCCAACAAACCATAGATCATGAAAATCTGTCCAGCCGTTCTTGAGTTATATATAAATGGTGTAACTAACACAACTTTTAAAAGATAAAGCTCCCATTAGTCCATCGCAAAGCACCGAAAAACCACAAGAAGATAGATATAGAAGATATAGAACCGAAAGGTAGAAAAAATGTTTTGAGAGGATAGTTCTTTTCTTTACGAAAATATCCGCGCCATACTTTTTATAGCTGCGTTTTAGCCAAAGGCCCTTTGTTTCACACTGGAACGACGGGAATAAATATATGTGTATGGGTCATTCTCTGTCAAATCAGCCAATTTTTAAGATAAATAAACGTTGTTGAGCTTGACATTTTCATTATCTCTACTACTATTACATCATCTCTCTACTTTTTCAAGCGCAGCTACAACTTTGCCAAAGCAAAGTAACTCGAATATTTCTGATAATAAGATTAAAAGTAGAGATACTGTAGATAAAATAGTGGCCCGCAAGAGTGTTTAGCTCGCCCTGTCCAATCCATGTGGTTTCTGAAAGACCAAGGATTTTAATTTTCTAAAGCTCCACCTCTTTGCAAACTTGGGCAAGTTTCGAGGGCTCAGAGAGAGAGAGAGAAAGAGGGAAAATGCAAGTTCCTTGTTCCAATTCGGGTTATATATTTGTAGCTTAAAGATATGATTAGAGTTAAGAGAGCAAACAACCTTATCCGGCTTATGTTATATAGTACCCATAGGGTTTTAGGCAGCATCTCAAATAAAATGTTTTATGAGCATGATTCGTTTGTTTATTAAAAGCACTGTACCCAAATCGGCTTACTGTATTGTATAGTCCTATTAGATCGATCAGCTAAAAAAAAAATTGTTTTTAGACCATAATTTGTATGTTCGTGAAGCTATCGTAACCAAAGTACCTAAGCGCTTTGCCCAATTTGATCGAATTCAGTTTATTTAATATTTTTGTTTCTTTGTGATTGTACGGGCTATCTCAAAGTCGTTCACGCCCGACTTTAACGTTTGCCAACTTTCTAATCTGAATCCAGCTTCTTCTTTTTGTTCACTTCATGCAACGGCCACTTGCTGATGGTCTGCGCATCTCTAGCTCACGAATAACTTGCTGCTTGTTTTTGCCATCTCTAGCTTACGGGCCTATTGGACGTTCTCGCAAAAGCTTTGCATATCTTATTAAAAAGATCCTTTTAATGCTTTATTTAAAGCTGATTTCAGCTACCAGTAGTAATGTTTTTTATCAATTGTATGCGCCGGTTCACTTGGATTTATAAGTACTTTCATATATATTTAAGTGGCGAAATTTGTAGAAAGGGGTTAATGGATTTTGAAATGGTGCGGGTTAATGCATTTCAATTGCTTGCAAAACGTTGTATTTGCATTAGATACTTATAATATTTTTATTTCACGCTTACGAATGCTTTCTAATACCAAAACAACCTAACACAGGGTCTCTTTTTGTCAAAATTTACCAAAGTAAAATAAGTTTATTTTAATACTTAGGGTAATAGCAATCGATTAGTGTTCTGAGAGCTTTGCCGACACTTATGGAGCAACAAAAACGAAAGTTATTAGTTCCGGTAGTAACTATAACACGAATGGCATATATACTACTTGCCCTTTAAGCTGATGCATAATATACCTAATATAATAATATCCAAAACACTCTCAAACTAATAAGCTAATATTAGCCAACATTTAACGTAATCATTTTGTTTCAGTTGTCTTACTTGTCGGACGTAAAATCTATTCAGCGCGATGCATTCCGGACTTGGAAGCAGTCGTCTGATCCGGTTATTGATACTAACCTTATGGATTGGATTTTCAAAAGCAGCCATTAACGAGAACTGCTCTTCCACATTATGGAATCAGCCCAATCTAATACTAAACCACACGAACGCTGATGTGCAAAGAGATCTATTGCTCAATAAGGAAGCGGAGGCAGTCAGAACTCATGAATCACTGCAAGAAATGCATTTGGCAAGCAGTTCCATGATTTTTGGACTTGCAAAAGTAGCCAACGAAAGTAACGTCAATGGACTCTGTCATTTGCAGCTAAAGCACTTACAGCGTAGTATTCTTGTCAAGCAACCATGGGCTATAAAAGGTAAGAAGCGGCATAAAAAGAATAAATAAATTTTAAACCGACTCGGATATTTAGGAAACGCACTTTATGCAAGTTAAGATCACTCGAAACGTAGACACACGCTATAATTATGAATAATAATCGGATGATAAATGATACTAGGTTGCAATATTTTTTATTTAGCAAAGGTTTTGCCTTATGCTTTAAAGCAGCGGTGGGCAAAACTACTCATGCAATTTTTTGTGCCTGTGTGCGTAAACAAAAAAGAGCTTTCGCAAAGACCAAGGTACAATGGGACAAATCATTTTTTTTTTGGCATAGTTGTCATTAAATTCGACAATATCATTGACTTTTATTTTATGCGGGACGTATATGTTATACTCTGCACATTGAGCAGAGCGATTTCGCCTAAAAATTCGAATAGGGTCGTGTCGATAAGGGCTTACCTACAAAAATATGACTTGCTCACATCATTACTTATTTCATACGACGCCAGCCAGACTCGTAAATTTTAATAATCCACAAAATCCAAATATACGCAGACTCCGTACTCTTTCGTGTTTTGACATGTGACTATGCTTTGCGTTCCATTGTAAAACTAGCTCACACGTACGAGACGAGCTTTTACGTCAAAAAGCTCTTTTCTCGTACGTGTTAAAGCTCTTTGGCACGCGTGCCGTCTAAGTGCCCACTGCTGCTTTGAAGATAGTGACGAATGCCTATTAAGCTTAAATTTTAATGATCGAGATTTCTGGCATGAACCTTAAAGATGTAGTATGCAGTTTTTTTAAGTATCCTCGTATATGTATATACATATCCTATCCATTAACATTCAACATTCTAAAAGTGCGAACATGAAATCCAATTTACCTCTTATACACAATATTATATAAAAAATTATCTCGTTTTTTCTATTTTTCTTGGGCAGTACTTGATGCATCTGGCACAAAGCCATCGGGCTTTGTTTTAGGCCACAACTATTGGCTAGGCAGCCGGGAACTTTGCAAGGGTGTACAACGTCCCTTAGACATTACGGTTTCAAAGCACATCAAGCGCATAATGCATAATAGTCTCATATCGGATATATCGCCCTTCGAAATGGATTATCGAATTATATATTTGAATCACAGCTCGCCGTTTCAGCTGGAGCTAAAGGTGATGATTGAGTCAGTACTACATATTGGCTTGTGCGTGCCCAGCTCTTGCACATCGACAGAAGTGCAACAACTGACCAGCACTTGGGTAGAACGTGGCATGTTATTCGAAAATGATCTATTCGAAGTCAGTCCCAAAGTTATGTATATAAAGAATCTTAAGCTAAACGATAGCTTCTATCAGCGCCGTAGCTTTAAGCTGCTGGTGTTCTGTGTAATAACCACCGGAGCTTTAATGCTGATAGCTCAACAGCTGCGCGAACGCGATTTAATGCCTGCAAAAGAGTTGCCCAGCGATGATGCCGCCAATGAGCTTGCTCCAGTCGAATCAGAGTTTTGGCATAACTTTAATGCTGTGCTGGGTGCAATTGAGCAACGACGTTGGCTTAAGGATTTCATACTGTGTTACGATCTTCAGACCAATTGGACAAAGTTGTATGCACTACGCAAAAGCTCTGCAAAAGAAATTCCTGTCATAAATGGACTGCGCTCCATATGTGCTGTGCTTATATTGATGTTCCATTTGGTTTGGTACATGTTTTTCACGCTAAATAACAAAGCGGCTTTCATGTCCTACTTCGAGCACTTGACATTTCCAATAGTTTGCTCTGGTCCCATGCTGGTGGAAGTGTTTTTTGTTATTAGGTAAGTTCGCAGCGAAATCTTTTACACAAAAGCCTAAAATAATCATTATGCTTTATACACAGTGGTTTTCTGCAGACGCACAATTTCCTGCGTAACTCTGAGCAAATGGCTGCTATACGTCAAAATGGCTGGTTACAGAATCTGCAGCTCTTTGGTAAACTATTATGTCATCGCTATCTACGCTTGGCTCCGCTATACTTCATCATATTGGTCAGTGTTGATTTGGCATATGCCTACTTGGATGTGGTTTCGGTTTATCATATATACGATAACCTTTCGGTGGCACAGTACTGGTGGCGCAATGTATTCTTTATACAAAATTTCTATAATTTCCAAGAATTGGGCATGAACTGGAGCTGGTCTCTGGCTTGCGAAATGCAGTTCTTTTTGCTGTCAAACATATTACTCTTTTTATATGTCAAGTAAGTGAAAAATAAGTTACCTTCTTAAAATCGTTTTAAAATAAGGCTTTTTACTTTTGCAGGCGTCCCAAGTGTGCGCAGGTTTTGGTGATTGTTTTAATGGTTGCTTCTATTGTCTGGACCATCAACATTGGTTGGAAGACCAAATTTGAGTTTACTTTGGATTCCGCTTTATATAGCGCTACTGAAGTGTACATAAGTCCTTATGTACGAGTTACGCCCTATATTGTTGGCGCCATAGCCGCTTGGTGTTTCACTGAGCTTGAACTAAACTATGAGCTAAGGGCATGGCAAGAGCGTTGTCTTTGGCATTTGTGTGTGCTGGTGGTTCTAGCGTTCTTTTACACGCCTTTACAAAGAGGTTTTAGCAGCGCAATGGCAACCTTGTTGTTAACATTTGGTCGCACTGCATTTGGACTTTGCATTTCCGGCATTATACTGGGCAGCGCATCGGGCCGTAGTATCTGGTGGTCTCGACTGCTGGAGGCTAAGATTTTTCAGCACGTGAATCGTCTGTCATATGCTATTTATCTGCTTAATGCGCTTATTATATCGTTATTCTTGGGCTTAACAAGTGCAAGCAATAATTTGGAGCCATACATGTTTGTAAGTATCTTGGAATTGCCATGTTTTTTGTATATTTATTTATAATAATATTTCGTTTACTTTATATAGTGGGTACACTTCTGCGGCTTTACTTTTATTATATACTTGGCTTCCGTCGCATTTTCTTTGGCGTTCGAGATGCCCTACTGCAATTTGTCGAGCCTATTACTTAAGCGTAGCAGCAAACCAAAAAGTGCCTAAAACCAAAGATAAGATTAACACCAATATGCGTAAAGCGCATACATTTGAGTGTTAGGCGAAATTTGTAGTTCTTAGGGCGAGAAGAGTAAAAACAAAAATCTAAAAAATAGCAAAAGCATTTCACGATTGCCGGCAATCGAATTCGACACAAAATTCTGCTAGGTAATGTTCATTTATTAGTTTTAGCCAAATTTGTGGATTTTTCGTTGCAGAGTATTCCAATCCAATTTAGAGTTATGATAAATGCTATGTTGCTTCTAAAACGCGTTTGCCGATACAAAAACGAGAGTATGTGTAAAATGCGAATAAGGTTATTTTTCTATCGGCGCCCGTTCTCTAATTAATGATAGCAGAGAGCTGCAACGAACGAACTCGAGTATAAAATTTTTGAGTACACTCAATCGTGCGTTAAAATTTTAATGAGTCTAAATCTTTGGTTCTGAACAAGTAAAGACAAACTTTCAATTTGATCCAAACGAGTAAACCGTGAGCGAGAAAAAGTTATTCATGTATTTTATGGCTCAAAAGTTTGAGTTCAAAGCGAGTATTTCATTTGATTAAACTGAGTATGCTGTGCTTTTGAGCGAGTAAAGCATTTTGCATTCTTACCACTCAGATGAAGCTTTGTGAGCATGTATGGAGTAAAATTAAGTGTGGTTATTTTTCAATGTAAGTTCAGTAGTCGCTTGAAAATCAGAACACGACGACGTGGGGAAATTTGAATCTGCAGTGTTCTATTGAATTTATACTATGAATACTTTATGAAATGTAATTTACATTTAAAATTAATAAATAATTCTCCCAACATGGTTTCTTGGGTTTTTATACTATTTGCATGTTTAATAGCTTTATATATTCTACACAATTCAGGCATGTTTTCATCTATGAGCTCATTAAGGTTGACCTCTTATACCAAATTTTATGCGTAATGATCGATCAGGCACGAGCCTACTCAATGGATATATGATAGATAAGAGAAAAAAAAATGTTCATAGCTCACATAAAATTATATGTCCTATGTGGGCTACATGATATAAAAGACATCTTCATAAACAAGGGAAGTACAAATGAAATTTTCTCCAATCCGTTTTTTAGACCGATCGGTCCTGTGGGTTCTATTTAATAGTTTTAACTGATTTTGATAAATTTGGTAATCTAAGAATCTTCTGAATGTCAAATTTGGTTACGATATCTTCACCAACAAACGAAATATTCATCAGAAACTATTGTTTTTTTCGAGGTCCCCTATAGAAGCTATATCAAAAAAATAAAATAAACTTGTCTCCCATAGGATAATGACATATCTAATCTAAAAGTTTGGTTGCTTTAGCTCTTACCATCTATGAGATCTAGGCGTTCATATAGACAGACGGACTTGGGTATATCGACTTCTCTAGTTACCCTGATAATACTTTAGATAGCTTTGTGGGTTCTCCGACGGCTCCTTTATGTTTCACATACATTTTCGGCTTGCACAAACGTAATAAACCTTTGCACCATAAGGTACAGGGTATAAAAACTTGTCTTCTTTGACTGAAGAATGGATCTATAAAGTTTCCATCTCCGAGATTTAGGCTTTCGTACAGACGGATATACATTTTGTTGGGTTGTCTCACGTACCAACATTATATTCTCGTATGGAGCTAGACAGAGACTTCATTCACATAAATATGGACAGCTTGGACTTTTAGAGCTGAGAGCGCTCTTCTTTACCATGTTTTTTATTCCACGACAAATTTTTTTGAAACTTTTCAAGAACTAGGTATGCTCAGAGCAGTAGTGACCATTATATGACAAAGAATTCCTGCAGGGTCCACGCACAAATTTTTTCCGTGCACTCAATTGTATGAGCCTGGCGCATCCTGGTGTTTTTATTGTCTTTGCTACATCTATATGTATATACGACAAATACTTGTATTATGATAGTTTAGAAACTCTTAGTAGACTTTACTAAGCTTATGTAAGAACTCATGTTGCATATTATATAAGCAAACACCTTAAATACATTCTAGCCACTACGTTTATGTTTTAGATCAGATTATTGTATAATAAGTATGTAATAAGTAGCTTGCTCCAAAGGATTTGTTATATGTTAAATTTGACACTTAAACGCATATGTACCTAATGTAATATAATATATGTATGTAATCATATCAGGTTATTACAATAAAAGAGAATTAATTTACCAAACAGTACTATTTATTTTTTAACAATAATCACGCAACTATAAACTCTAGACTTAAAGACCCCGTACAAGTTGCATAAGAGTGTAGGGATTTTTATTGCTCATAAATTTTAACTGATCCTCATAACCAGTTGGAGTCTTCTGCAGCCAATGTCGGTCCAAATAGTAGTTAATGCAGCTCAAATACTCTTTATCAGTGTAGTTTTCTACGCGTATGGGCACAAACGGATCAAGATGCTCGAAACCTTCTTTACCCAGCAGATAACGTGGCATATAAGATTCCATATAGCCCTCAGTCATGGCGATTTTATCTACCGATAAAATGCATACACCGTTTGTCCAATCATAATTGGTAATGTTTAGAAAATGCTGCGTGAGCGTTACGCGATCTGGCGTAACCAGTTGTTTATTATCGGAGTATATTCTCGTAACAGGATGAAAAAAGGCATTGAAGCCATCGATAGCTACCATCACTTTGCATTGCTTAGCTGTAGCCAGCAATTTAATTTCTGTTATAAGAGCACCTATTGTTTCCGAAGCATACTTGATGCGCGCTATGCCGTGTTCTACAAGTTCTGTAAGAGTGGAGCCTGCTGGTGTGCTTTCACGCTTGCTCCATACATAGTCCTTGCTGGTTCTAAGTTGCAGGCTCTGTAGCAATTTAGCATTTTGCGTTTTAAAATGCACCAGCCATGCTGCAGCATCAAAGGGCAGGTCAATTAATCCTTCCGATGTTGCATGGGATGTCTCTTTAGGTCGTTTCATCCAATTGGGTGCCCAGGGTACGTGCACAAGCAAAAATTCATTCAAGGCACCATAATGCAAAACGTGCGCCATAGTCAAGGTCTTACCCACGCCGTTTTCGCCATAGAGCACGAAACGCCCAACAGGCTTGTTAAGATCAGCATGTTTAACATAGTCCAATAACTCTAATGCCGGAGAGCGCACCATAAGGCAAGCTTCGGTAAATGTTTTTATTTGTTGTTCATACTGTTTTGGTAAGCCGCCTCCACCGAAAATTACCTTTTTCTGCTCAATGGGTATGGTATAATATTTTGCTATATGCAGTGCGCTGTGCTCACCGGGATTTGATACGGCAGTGCGAAACTCATTGATGGCAGCTGTGTTCACGTTGGTCTCTGCCGGTGCTGCCTCTGTTGACATATTAGCCACTGGGCTGGCAGTGCATAATGCAGTCGAGTTTCGTTGAATATTTGTTGCAATACGTGATAGGTTTCCAATGGGTTTTCGAAGCATTTTAATTGATAAAGTATGAATTTTCGGTTTGTTTAATTGCACTTCGCGTGTGTTAAATAAGACCCAGTTTTGGTTAAAACAGCTGTTAGCCAACGCTTTAGGGGTGAACAAGTGACCGATAAATATTTGCATCAAAGCGATAGCCAGTTGTTGTGTCAAACGACTTCTTCTATTTAATATACCTATTTCCGATTTTCTACTGGTAATTTTAATTATTTTATTTAAAAGTTAACTGGAATATTTTTCTATAAAGCGGTAGAAATAAGTTAAAAAATCAAATAAGATAGCATTCACTTGTAAGTGGCAGCTCAACGATAACCACTCGATTAACCTGTTGAGCAATATGGGGTATCGCTTATCGCTTTCTATTAAATTCCCTCCCTGTTATTCAAAGCCCGGCAAAATTGCGTTGCTAGAATTGTGAAATATTAACGAACTATAGTTGAAACTTATAATTGCAATGTCGACCATTGAGAAACTATCAATACAAGGCGTTCGTAGTTTCGGATCCAATGCCGAGGATTGTCAGGTGAGTTTTGATGGTTTTGTTGCTTCTGTCTGCATAAAGTAACATGGTAATTTTTTTGTATATGTGCAGAGTATCTCCTTTGCATCGCCTGTTACTTTAATTCTTGGTGAAAACGGATGTGGCAAGACCACTATTATAGAATGCCTTAAGTATGCGCTCACAGGTGAGTCGCCGCCGGGCAGCGACCGTGGAAAAAGTTTTGTGCACGACCCAAAGATTTTTGGTCAAAATGAATCCCTGGCTCAAATTAAAGTGCAAGTACGTGATAAGCGAGGTGCTCGCATATCCATCTGCCGTTCCATGATTGTATTTAGTAGACGTGGTAAAGTCACATTTGAAACACGAGATTCTACAATAAACTTTTTGGCCGATATGGACGGGAGATGTCAAAAACAGGATTCTTTAAGCGGCCGCTGTGGTGATGTTGACGCCGGCGTGTGTGACTTTATGGGTGTCTCAAAGGCTATAATTAACAATGTGCTTTTTTGCCATCAAGAAGATTCTAGCTGGCCACTAGATGAGGCCAAGAAACTTAAAGAGAAGTTTGATGCCATCTTTGGCATAACAGAGTATAACAAAGCACTTGATAAAATAATCAAAATGCGCAAAGAAGCCGCCGAAGAACTCAAAGTCATGGGTAGCTAACCCAAAAGTCCATTTCATTAAGTAAATAATAATAATGTAATTTTTTGTAGATGCTAATATGAAGCTGCTGACACATTTAAAGGAAGAAATGGAGAGCAAAACGCTGAACCTACAAAAAGCCCAACAAAAATGCGATGCTGTAAAAGAACAATGCACTCAATGCGATAACGAAGTTAAGCCCATCGATGCAAAGCTCTTAGAAATTCGCAACATCGAATATGAAGTTGGCAAATATCAGGCACAAAAGGTCGAAATGGACACAAAGTAAGTACAATCTGCATAATTTGCTGTACCTTATAAAAATATTTTTATTTTTCTCTGGTAGACATAAAAACTGCACAGACCAAATTTCAAATATTTCCAAGAAAATAAAGAAACGTTTTGAAGGCACGCTTGCTGAACTGGATGTCGAAATATCCTCATTTGATCAAAGAATGTCTGATATGAGATTTCAACGCTCCGAATTGGAAAACAGCTTGACTAAGCTTAAAAAAAAGAACACGGAAATGCAAAAAACTATTGCAACAGAGGACAAAAAGCGATATACTTTACAGCAACAACACCAATCTGAACAGGAGTGCAAAACTCAATTAATAAAAGGAGTCAAGTCCTTATGTGAGCAACTGAAAATGCCAACAGAGCATAGCCAAATTGAGGATCCCGCAGAAATTGTAAACGTGTTGGAAGACATTGAAGCTGTGCTTATAAGTAAACAATGTGAAATCACAGAAATGTCAAATCGTAATGATGAGGCAGATCACGAACGACAGGTCAAAATAGACGAGTTACGCATAGACTTGACCAAGTCTCAAGAGGGTGTAACTGCTCAGGAGAAACAGAAGGAGGCTAATGAAAAAGAAGCTGGAAACCTCGAAGTTAAGATCAAACAAATTGAAACTTCTCTGCATCAACTAAAGTTGTTAGAAAAGCAAATAGTTGATCTAGACGAAATGTATGAAAAAACATCCAAAAATTATAATCAAGATGCATGGCGTGAAAAAATTGCCAACAAAAAGCAGAAAATTAAGGAAATGCAGGAACGCTTTCAAAAAATTGATAAATCGCTAACGTTTTTAAATTCCATATCAAAGATTATGGGCGAAATAAGTCTGAAGGAAAAGGAACTGGAGAAAAAGGAAAACGAAATACAACGTTTTCGTAACAAGCACAACAAAAATCTTGAAATTTTTTCAAAGAATCCCGTTACGTCAAACTATAAGAGAAACATACATACTGCCATTGATAAACTTCGCCGTGAAATAAAAGAGCTGAATGATAAAATAAATGCAGCCAAACGCCAAGAGGTTTCACACGAAATAGCTCGCAAAAACTTAAAGAATGACATTTCATGCATGGAGAATGAATTGGCAGAATCAAAGGAGCTTATTTTTCAAAAATGCCATTCCACGCCATTTGAGGAGTTGGTGGGACGCAGTAAGCTATTAATTTCTAAATTAAATCTGGAGCACGGAGCGCTTATGTCTGCCGAGGCCATGTATAAAAAGTATGTGCTCAAGAAATAGTAGTTACTCAAGTAAATTAAGCTTAAAATGTATAAAATTTTTAGGTACATACAGAAAATCGATGATGAACCTTGTTGTCCACTGTGCCATCACAATATGTCCAGCGATGAAGTGAGTATTAAATATGCGTTGTACAAACTCTAATGCATTGATAAGCCCGTTTTTTGTTTACACCCATAGGCCTCTGATTTGACCACAGAGCTTACGGATGAAATTCAGAAGCTGCCGGATAATATTAAAAGCGCTGAAAAGGCTTTAAAAGCTGAGCAACTAAAATACGAAAATTTGCTGCAAATCAAACCAGTTACAAAAAAAGTTGCGGAGCTTGAGATAAGTTTGCCCAAAAAGAAGGATGAATTGCGTAAAGTTGAGGAACTCTTGGGACAAACGGTTACTGAGTATGAAACTTTGACAGCCTTGTTGGGCGAACCCACACATAATTTTGATTTGGCTAATTCTATGCTGGGAGACATGACCATATTAGATGAGGCACTAAAGGAGTCCGCACGCCTTAAGAAGGATGTAGAGCAGCTTAAGGTTATTTTCCACAGTATAATACTTTGCTGACACTTATAAATTTCTTGTTGTTACAGCTGAAATTGCCGGAAAGCTATGATTCTAGTGTATCCGCCGAAGAGTTACAAGTGGAGAAAACCAAAGTCTCACAGGATTTAGAAAGTGAACGCAAATCGCAGGAAGTTGATCAGCAAACCTACGAGAAGCAAATGGAGTTGTTAAATCGTTTAAGGGAACAAAAGAATAAGTAAATATGCTTTAACACGTTTTTTAGTACTGCTTATGCATTAACTGTGCTTCACTTATTTCAGACTAAAAGATCAACAAATAAAGCTACAGGAAGGCGTTCAGAGTCTACCGCAACTGAAGAGCAGACTTGAAGAACTTACGCGCTTGCTTATAACTATTGGCACAGAAATAACTGAATTAAAGGCAAAAATTCAGCCGTTGAAGCAAAAGCTAAATGCAGCAGTTGCCGAAAAATCACGACTTAAGGATAGTGAACGTGCCAAATTGGTGGAACTTAACAAAAAGTTTAACGTCTACAAAAGCAGCGAAAAGGACATACAAAGGTGGCTTTATTTAGTGGGATCTACAAAAAGCAGCATTAAAAAGTTTTGTGTTTTATAGATTGTTTGAAAAGGCTGAGAATTTCGCAAAGCTTGATCTTAAAAAAGAAATTCAAAGATACGATACCATCATCAAAGCCAACAAAGAACAATTGAAAGAATTGGTAAGAATTATCTTAAGGGCATATGACATATACTATTTTAAAACGTTTAAATGTTTTTAGGATGCGGAAGAAGTTACAATTACGGAGAAACTTGAAACTGTTAAAACTGAATGTCTAAATCATCAAAGTGTTGAACGCGATCTTAAAGACAATCGTGAATTAAAACTGCTGCAGCGTGAAGAAATTCAATTGAATGAAAATTGCCAAACCTTGGCTAAGCAGTTGGGCAACCTGGACTTTCGTAGTGTTACAAAAGAAAAGAATGAGCTTATTAAAAAGCGGGATGCGGCAACTGTGCGTCGTGGTGAGCTACTAGGCCAGCTGGGCGAGATTAACAATCAGATACAAAAATTGGAAAATGAAATCGGAGAGCCCAAATACAAGGAATCTGTGCAAAATTATCGTCGTGCCAATTTTGAGCTGTCTGTGACAAAGCGCAGCATAGAAGATTTGGGCCAACATCGCGTCGCCTTGGAATGGGCCTTAATACAATTTCATTCTGAAAAAATGGAAAAGATTAATCGCCTAATTCGCGAATATTGGCGCATGATATACCGCGGCAATGACATTGACTATATACAAATAAAAACTGATGAAATTAGCACCGAATCTTCAGCAGATCGACGTAAGAGTTATAACTATCGCGTAGTGCAGTCGAAAAACAATTCGGAAATTGAAATGCGTGGTCGCTGCAGCGCAGGACAGCGTGTATTGGCTTCCTTGATCATACGCATGGCCTTGGCGGAAACATTCAGTAGTAACTGTGGTGTATTGGCACTAGATGAGCCCACTACTAATCTTGATAAGGCTAATATAATGTCGTTGTGCGATGCACTCAATCGCATTGTGGAAGAGCGTCAAACGCAGTCAAACTTTATGTTGATTATAATAACGCACGATGAAAATTTTATTTCCTCACTGGGCAAAATAAATAGTTATCATCGTGTATTTCGTAACGATGAATGCAAGTCGATTATACGCAAAGTTATTGTTAACTAAAATATGTTGGTCAGGTCGAGAATAATGTTTGTCATATAAATATGTTAAGCGGTGTTAAAATAATGAAAATTGTTTACTATGTTAAGTTTTATCAACTCAAAACTTTTATAATTATCAATGAAAATGAGATTTTTTTATAGCATTTACACTTAAAGTAACTAAAATGATCAGTTCACTGAGGAAAAATACTTATCAAATAATGCCAATGATCCTTTAAGCTAAAAGTTGAATATGAATTATTTAATTTTTGTTGAGCATAGCTATTCGCCATATAATGAAAATAATTTAAGAAATGTTTACGTCCAAGAATATACTGTTATACGCATTTTTATAAACTTCTCAATATCTAAGAGAAATTAAATGCTCGTCTGATCCAGGCGCAAGTAATAAGTTTAATTACAGATCCATAAATGTACAATTTCTGTTAATTTAATAAATTTTTATTCCATTTATCAAATATCACGAAAATATTTGTAAAATCTTACTTATAAAAAGTTTACTAAACTGTTAAGGCTTTGAAGTCAATTAATTTATCATTCCATCTATGTTAACTTTAAATAGTATGTAGTTGTTTTGTTCAACACTAAAACTTAATTATCAAAATTTAATTACTATCAATAATGGCACAAAATTGTATTCCAAATCATTGCCATGGTTAAATGCCATTTCATTTTAATTACGTTTATAGTTATTGCCGGTTTTCAAAATGTACTTTAGTTTTAAATTGTTGTCAAGCGTTTTGAATGGACTTATTTTGGTGCGTAGTACGCTCGGTTACTCCGTTCAATTTGGTCGCATGCATGAGGCAGCTGTAGCTATACATGAAACTGAGATTTATCTGGGCAGTAAAAACGGTTACGTGGATGTGGAATATGCAGAAGTGGTCGGTTTTGCTTTTATATCTTTAATTTAATAACAAAGTAACTTTATAAAGATCTTTTTACAGGGGAAACTAAACTTTATCATTAATTTAATTTTGGTATTTGATGAGCAAGTTGTTGAGGGTGTAGTGAAAACAACTATACGATATGGTGGCATTGGACAGAATTTTACACAATTGCGCTTAACCTACGAGCTGGCCAAGCCGGTAACTAAACTAGAGCTCATGATATATGGTCTGCCTAGAGAGCTCTGGCTGGCCGCATAACAAAGTTAATGAATAAACGTGTGTCCTTATTAGAGAACTACTATTTGTTTTTCTTAGAAGCTAAATTTGTTTCCCATTTGATGCCATCATGCGGTAGTTCGCTACGTATTAAGGGCGATAGCCAGGCTATATGCATGCGTTTTCCAAAAACAACGCTGAGGTTTCTAAGCCAACCTGCATCGTAGTTCAGCTGTTTACCACGTTCGTGAGACACTCGTCCACGCCAGACCAGTGGCACATGATAACCCAACAGCAGTACGGCATATAGCAGCGCCAACACATTTAAGCTATAAAAAAGCAAGTGCATGTTGGGCCAGAAGTTGCCTGAGATTAGCATAAGCATGGGACAAACCAACTTTACAGCAGTAAGCCAATTGCAGTACAATGTTGCTTTGAGTACCCACAAATACATTGAGTTGTAGACTAGCGCATATACGGATCCAATAAATAGATACAGTATAAAGCATATAAAGTAGCGATGATTTTTGTGGCCTATGCAACAGCCTGTAAACAAACAATGATGATCCCGCTTTAAGATACAAACGCCGCAAACTTTGCAGTGCCAGGAACGTGGCGGAGCTAGTCGATCGCAGCTGCCACAATGCCGCCAGTGAACAAGCTCCGACTGATTGGGCGCTTTTAAGCGCTGGTCTGAAAGCAAACAATTAACACCAATTTGTTATCTACATACATATGTAGTATTTACTCACAGTCCACGCTGGTATCAATCATCATGCACGCTATCATGTTGCCTTTTATATTAAACACCAAAAATGCAGCCATCAGAAAAGTAAATGAATGCAAAAATCCGCCGGGTTCATGGAATGCCGGCAGCACTACGATCATTTCAAAAATAAAGACCGTGGGCAAAAATACGGCTATTATGAGAAAACACAAAACATCTACAAGTCTGCGAGGCAACACATTGCCTCTTATCTTAACCATTTCGATCAAAAATGGTTGGACGCAGTTGTTCGACTGATAGACTGAACAAACCAACGGCGACTCACAATGTCTTAGGTTGTGAAGTGCGGAGCTTTTGGAGAGCGAAAGCTTTCATTTCGTTAGGGTTTGGTGATTTTGTCTCATAACTCGTCCAAAGTCGTTGGGGTAAAAGTGCTAAAATATTTTCAAAACATTTGTTTTATACTCTTTTTTGCAAGAAGAGCTTATTAACTTTTTAAGCATTTACGAGAAGCAAAGTATTTCTAAAAGAAAGGAAAGGGTAAAGTTAAATTTTAAGAAATTTTTGTATTTTTTATTCATCTATAAACTGATTTTTGAAAACTAATGATGAAGATCGCGTTGAGGCTAAAGTCGAAATTTTCAGCAACTTTTTTGCACATCGCTTTGGCCACTTTTTTGTTTCTTATTCAGCTAGAACCTTTAATAATGTTAGATGTTATGGCCGTAAGGAAAACAAATATTTTAATGTTTTAAATATTCTTTTAAAGTATATTAATTTATGCCCGACTTGTCACTACAATGCTTCAGAAAAAGAATAAAAAAAAAGGGAAACGGAAACGCAGTACATACACCACGCGTCCATTCACCATACATACACTCACCATACTTGGTGAATATCTGTGTGGCTTTTTGCAACACTATATGTAGTGAATACATATATTCAATAAATAATATATTAAAGTAGAGCAATGAACCTTTCGGATTAGATCCCTTATTATGTCACGGGAGACAATTTTTTTTCGTTATTTTTCTATATCAGGGTTACATTAGAGAAAAACCAAAGGTTTTATATGCATGATTCGTTTGTTTATAAAGATATCGTAAGCAAATTTGGCGCTCGGAAGTTTTTAAGCATTGTAGACTTAATTACAAAGCAGCCCAAAGGACCGATGTTTCAAAGAAACTTTTTGGTTTTATGAACCATTGTTTTTGTCGTCCGCCCCCGATTTTAACGTAAGACATCTCACGTTTTTTTTTGCCTGCAAATTAAAAAAAATATTAAAAAATGGACTCCGTCAAGCTAAGCTACATTACGCCAAATGCTGGAAAAGACCTACAAATAGTTGCCAAAGTGATACCCACCTTTCAGCTGGTTGTTAATTAACACTATTTCTGCCAAGAGGTATCAAAACAAACCTGGTGTGTTTTGACACCTTAAGGACTTCATAACAGTGCCTGTTCATGCATGAACACGAAGCACCACCAATGACAACTAGATTCTCTGTTAAAAAATGGTTATGGGCTCATCAAACGAAACGACATTGATGAAGATCTGTTCGTACATCAGACCACTATTAGAAAGAATCATCCCAAAAAAGCATGTCGCTCTGTTGGCGATGGGGAAGCTGTCGAGTTCGATGTGGTCATAGGAGAAAAAGGACACGAAGCTGGAAACGTCACAGGACCGTTGGGAGTACCACTACGCGGGAGCAAATTTGCTGCGGACAAACGACGCCCCTGGAGAAAGAAAATACAGTGCTACTATCTCGGCGGCAGCGGATCTGATAGCAACGATCGACCAGATATAGACCATGATGGGGTGCTGAGGTTTTGCATCGAAGTAAGGTTGGTGGGCGGCGCTCTTCCCACTTGTTCAAACGCACCAACTACTGGATGTCGCTCTTACCCCGGGGAGAATGTTCAGATATGAACATGTGACGTCAAATCGGGTTCAGGCTTGGGCATGAGACATTGCTGAATAAGCAAAGGCTCTGGCGTCGCGCATGAATCTGATTGTTTATAATTATGGTTCATGCGAATAGATTTAAGTACGATGCTGCTTACCACAGCATTTATTATGTAACTTAGAAAAAAAAGATTAATATTGCATAAATAGAAGACCAGTAAAAAACCAACATCTAGCGCGTACTGATTGCGCACAGAGCGGCAGTACAATAACATTGCCTGCTCTTAAGGTGTTCCTTCTTGTATAGGGTCTAAACTTAAACTGCTTTACATGAAAATATCAACAACATTTTGCAGCATAGGTTAGACTGCTTGGCACAAGCTCGACATTAACCGGAGACCTTACGGTCCATTGTAGAAGTATAGAGAATGGAATGGTAGAGAGAAATATTCACTGTCATGCCTAATCTTCCTAATTGCCGAACCATTTTGAGGAGTCGATAAATAGAGCCAGGTCCGTTAAGGGCAGACTGGCCAGACTGTCCAGGTCTTCAAGGTTTTTCCAGAAGAGCAGGGCAGTTGCACAGCAGATGTTCGATGCTTCTATCTCCTCGTCATCCCCGCAGCTGGAACAAAAGTTGTTGTGGAGAATATGCATCCTCTCAAGCAATAGGTCTATGGCGCCCCGTTTCAATACCTGTCACCATCCTAGTACTCCTCTTGTAGAACCACAGGAGTTTGGAAGTTCGCTTTGGGTTGTATATTGGGCAAAGTGCTCGGGAGTTGTGACTACTGGACACAGTGTCTCATTGTCGTTCTGCCTCGGCTCTAGCTATTTTCGTGATTTCCAATATACGTAACTGCAACAGCTGCTTTCATTACGTGCTCGTCCACGCCTCGTTACCAGGTATGCCTGGCAGCATTTAATCAATTTTAATCTAATACGGAAAATCCGATCTGATCGTAGTAGAAATAGTTTTAAAAATCTCCAACTGATTTTGCTTTGGGTTAGCCCGACTTTGCGGTAAGAGCAGCCATCCTTGCCGATCAAGGTAGAGATGGAGGCTTGGTTGGACCGCAGATTCAGGTGTGGTGGCAAAAAAACCCGGTTCTTTAACATATAAAGTTCACATCTCTTGTTTTTTGTATGTCTGTGTTAGTTACCGTGTTAACTTACACTAAAACCTCGGTACCACTAAGAGCTTAGGCATACAAAAATTCTTCGTTCCAAAAGACAGAAAGACACGCCTATTTGGACTTGACTATCGTATTGTAAAATCGGCAAAAATAAGTGAAACGGGCCACTTTTTAGGTCGACTTCTTTAATTTGAATGGTTTTTACATATATGATAGCCAGTAGTAACTACATAAATTTTTATTTCGAAATTCTGATTATTTAGCGAGTAATCTATAACTGAATATTGTGAATAGTGATCTCCCACTTTCTAAAAAATGGGATCAATAAATTCTATAATTCAGGAAGTTTTGGTTATACTTGTAATAGTTCGAAATATATTTATTTATTCCAAGATATTTTAGGCCTTCTGATATTACCAAAAGTTTTCGATAGTTGTACATTGGCATTTGCTATAGGTAGAGCGGCAATATCTCTAGAACTTAGGCCTTTGGGAAACAGTTCTCTGGTATGCCAAATAACTTCGCTCTAAACCAGAAAAAAAGTGTTGTTTTTTTAAGAATGTACTGCCAAAATATTGGTTAAGGATTTCACCTTGGATGGTTCGATAGTATTCGCGTCCTCTACGGCATTAGTAGCAAAACGCTTCCATTTAATAAGATCGCAGGCGGGTTTCAATATTAAGAAATATAAAATTTCAGCCAAAGAAATAAAGCTAAAACCCAAAAAGAGTCCCATTACGCCTCCAACATTTGCTGCAAACAAGATATTATATGTAGCTATTATAGGTACTACCATAAAATATTCCACTTACACAAAAACTCCGTCAAGCCAATGTAGACATTTTTTAAATCGCCATGATAGACAGATTCTCTGTAGTACAGATGTACAACAGCAATATTCTCCTGGACATAGTGTTTGCTCATGTTGGCCACCACCTCATTTGAGATTTTATAGTTCTTGGTGGCCAAAGGACTTGTAAATCCGTCTGGCAAATAAATAAGATCGAAACAACGTGGCAAACAATTCTCACGACATTTTGACAATCCGTTTATATGCTCAGAACGTTGGGCACTTGAAATGCAGAACATATCCTTGGCGCTGCAAACGGCTGCATTGGGATAAATTTTTGGAAAATAATATGGTGTACAATTGCATGTATCATAGAGATACATGGCGGAGCACTCGGCTTCGCAGTTACGCCTGGTATAGAGTTTGTAGAACAGCAAGGATTGTTCGTTATTAAAGATGCATTGGCGATCATTTTTTGGAATGGAACGTATGTTGGGCGCTGCTTCAGAACGTATTACCTCTATGCGAAAGTTTGTCTCGTAGCCCAATGATATAATAAGTCCTGATTCCTTAACACTCGGTATTTCAATAGGATTGTGAAAGAAAATCTAAAATGGAATGTTTAGTCGACCATCTTTATGGGAAAAAAAGTATCTTTACAACCTTAAAACCAGGTCCATTTGTGGAGGAACAATAGTACTCATTTAGCTGAGCATCTAGCACGATGCTAAATCCCAAAGGTATGCCAGTGCCTTAAGTTAAAGTGTATATATTAATAATAGACTAAGTAAATCTAGGAAAAAAATTGTCCGTGGTTGCGAATACTTTGCCTTATTAAAGTAACGATCGCTTTATCCAAATTCGAATACGGAATAAGGTAAAGTGAAATTGAGTTTTTCTTAGACCGTTTTAAAGAGTGTATTTCCAAAGTCTCATTCAAGGACATTTTTTTCCTCGTATTATATTTATTAATCTCTATTAATTCAAGACAGGTCCTTGTTCTCTTTGAACAGTTATTAATGGAGATCCCCATGCCCCGCCCAGAGGCGACTGACAAAAATTGTCAGTCAGGAAATTATTATTATTATAATATCACCATAATAAATACCTGCTGCAGTTCGTGGATAAAATTTTGGTGGTAGTTTTTGCGGATAACCATTCTCTGGATCCCATTTAACAGGCTCGAATCCTAGATTGTTTGTCAGATTTTGGCTACTTTCTGAACTAAAAAAGAGACGGATTTAAATAGTAGTAAAACTACGGAACAATTTGATGCCCTTGGCTGAAATCATAAATGGTCTCTGGGATATTTTACGTAACTAAACACGAATTTGGCAAAGCATTTTTTCACGATTTTGAGAACCTCACTCGCAAACTTTAAGTGCGGAAGTAGTTAACTAAACAGATCCAGAAAGGCTAGTCTAATGAAGATTATGTCGCTGAATACAAAGACCAAAAAACCCCAGCAGCCGAGTTTTATGAAATAACCCCAAAAAAACCCCATAAAAAAATTATCTAAGGAGTCTAAAGTGCTGGTGATTTTTAAGTCCGGAAATAGTTAATTACATAGGTTCAGCAAAAGAGTCGCGTCAATGGAGTTTATGTCGCTGAATCCAAAGACCAAAAAACCCCAGCCGCCGAGTGTTCTGACCTTAAAAGCTTCCATTAAAAAAGTTATCTCAGGAGCCTGAAGTGCTGGGGGTTATTAAGTCCGGAAGTAGTTAATTACAGAGGTTCAGCAAAAATGTCGTGTCAACGACAGGGCTACTCTAATGGAGCTTATGTCGCTGAATCCAAAGACCAAAAAACCCCAGCAGTCGAGTATTCTGACACAACCCCGAAAAAATCCCCATAAATAGTTATCTCAGATGCCTAAAGTGCTGCGGGTTTTTAAGTCCAAAAGCCCTTAATGACATAGGTCCAGAAAAAAAGTCGTGTTAACTCTACATACGACAGGGCTACTCTAATGAAGTTTATGCCGCTGAATGCGAAGTCCAAAAACTTCAGTAGCCGAGGGTTCTAACATAACCTCAAAAAACGCATAAAAAAAGTTATCTTAGGAACCTGACGTGCTAGGGACTTTTTAAACTCCGATTGTGATTTAGCGATCTCAAAAACATATAAAACAAATCCCCGCACAACAGGTCTTGAAAGCAGTTTTATTAAGGTTATCTTGTAACTAAGAACCAATGGGCCACAAACTTTTTTGGGGCTCGAAGGTAATACTATTTTTACTACATGTTTTTGGATCGCTGCAATAAACCCGAGCACGTTAGGGCTCAAACGTAACCTTAAGAACCCTCATTCAAAAAGGTATTTTGCAAGTTATTTCAGAATTCTTACGTAATAGGACTTTTTAAACCTCCGATTCAGCGACCCTAAAAAACAAACGCTGGTGTGCTGGTTTACTTGGACCACGGATTCGAGTTCAAATCCATATGGGCAGCCCTGTTACTTATAAAGTTCATAGCACTTTTTTTGAGCGGATCTGTGTTAGGTTAGGTTAGGTTAGGTTGAGTAGGCAGCTCAGTCAGTAACTGAGATCACCCAGAGATCATGAGGTCCATTGTACTGCCTAATTTGAGGGAAGGAAGAAAGGAATTGGAGAAGGGAAGGAGGAAGCGGATCTGTGTTAAAATTCGGATATCAGGGATGTGTTGTTCCAAATTAAACATTTTTCAAGCAAAATTAAAAAACGAGTAGTTCCTTTCTCTTAACATATCATAACCGAACACGATTAATTTCAGCCAAAGGCACTTCCAGGGCCAACTTACAAAGTCTTAAATAAAAATTGTAGCGGCAGTAAATTGAAAACGCAGCACAAGCCCTCATCTATAACGATTTCTTGGAACATATCTGCACAATTATATTTAACCGAACTGAATTTGCAAAAGAGTAACATCTTTTCGCAGGGTTGAGCATGGTTTAGAAGAAACTCGGATATGTTTAGATTGTTATTCGCAAAAAATGTCGATGTCGACAATTCGTCATCTTCTAAGGATTCGGAATGACACAGTATTTTTAAAATGTTGCTTTCACTCGAATTTCTGCAGATGAAGAGCAAAAGCAATATTTGTTATAATCTTTTTTTTTAAGTTCAACTTACTTTTTGTAATTGGTTACTTTACTACGCTGCACCTGGTTCATATTACAAATAGTTACAGCCGGAAATGGCACTTTCAAAATAGATGTAGCCTGTGGACTTATGCCAATAATAACCGGCGTGCTCTCCCATTTTGCATAGATATTGGAGATGAGATGGCACGTAGCCACAAATGCTGCACCAAAAGCTATGAAAAAATAAGATCTGCAATTGAGTTCTTATAGATACAACTCTCAAAGTAAAACTTTAGTAGTGCTTAACCTTTCCCAGTTGCTGAGCTGTCTATCGCCAACAAATTTAAGACCATGTAATCCAGTTTCTTTTAAAAAAACTCCAGTGCTGTGCAAAAAACTTTTAAACAATATAACAAGACTTGTCTGTCGTCGTTGCTCCAGATAGGCTTCCATTATGAAAACTGAACGTTTTCGGAGTTGCTTCCGTATTTATAGAAGCCTAGCTGTTTAGCATTAATTAGCTAGTAATTGCTTTTTTGTGTTATTTCAATGATAATAGCTTTTAAATAAGTAACTCTACCAAAAGGTCATTCAATTAAGGTTACAACATTTGGATAATAAGATTTAACGTAGGTTGCTTACATAACACTCAAATACTTTAACAAAGTAAAGAGGGTAAGGAAAAGGTTTTTTTCAATTTATCTTTTTCGACACGTTCTCGCTCAAGTGCTGACTGAAAAGATCCAAGTGTCCCTCCCACAATAACTTACAGTAGGTACATAAAATAGGTTATTTATGCCCGACACAGACCACTGATTACAAGAACTATGGTATTCTTACCCAAAAGATTTCTGCGAAAAACGTCAATATCTACGAGGTGAACTGTCTTGGGTACCATTTAGCGCTTTTACTGTGTAAGTATAAGGTGCACGAAATATGTAAGTAATTGGTACACTATCTTCAGGGTTTGCTAAAGTTTTACTATATATTCTATGACTAGGGGGCTCCGACCCCTGCGTGCATTTCGATTCATGTATTTTAGGTGTGGTTAGATATCTTTCTTGATTAATTCTTTTAATGTGAATTTTTCCGATATTTCAAAATTTATTCTGCAAAGACGAACCATTCGCAACAAACCATAGATCATCAAAATCAGTCCAGCCGTTCTTGAGTTATAAATGGTGTAACTAACATAACTTTCTTTTTTTTCTGCGTGCTTCGCACCCAGGAACCCCCCGTACGATCTGCTTTATTCAATTCAGATTATCCAGAGTATAATATACCCTGTGCAACTCTCTATTTCCATAATGTTCATCAGCCCGTCTTTTAAATACCCTGAAACAATGCAGGTCGCTGTTCGGATTCACAATTGGAATAAAAATATTTACAATGGCTCCTTTGATACTGTCCTGCTTTATATCCCAATGACTTAATTATCATAAACGGTAGCCGAGGGGACATTAATCTTTCCTCTAATGATGTTAAGCTTTTTAACCATTCTGGTAAATCTGTTAAATCTGTCATTTAAAATAAAATTTTTCAGATTCCTACCTGCCTTAATTGTACGGCTGCAAGTTCTACAAAATGTTAATATGCCGTTAATAAAAGGAAACAGATCTGCAAGATGAAGCATATCTGAACTTAACACATAAGTTTCGATATAATCCCTCTTTCTATTTGATGAGGGAACATCAAGTTGTTACAGCAAAAGTAAACATTATCGGGTCGCTGTTAAATTATTTCGTTATCATTCTCAAAAACCGAATGGTATTGTGCTGTGTTACGTGTTTATCTATCTGTTACTTAACATCTTCCTACCTGTCTGTTTTGCTATATACGTAATGTTTCACGATCTTGGTCTGTAATGGTGAAATCTGAATATTCTCTGAGCAGTACTCTTTGCATAGTATTCCTTAGTTGCCCGTCTCGCCTAACATCTTCTATCTATCTGCTCTGTGTTATACGCAATATATTACGCTCCTGCTCTGCCGTCCTTAGCTCCAAATTTTCTCTGAGCTGTCTTCTAAGCATAGTGTTTCTTCTCTACAATCTTAGACTCTATGTCTTCTCTGTGCTGCGTTCTAAGTATAGTGTTGAAAACTTGCTCTAGTCGCATCCTGCCACGAAGCAATGAATGCAATGGTTTGGGTGGCGGAGTCAATAAAGTCAATTTCACTTTGCCACTATGTACAATACTTCAATGCGCCACAATGCCCTTGGGCCAATGCCGACGAAAGGATGGGAGCTGTAATCAAATGTGTGACGTTTTATGGTTACTTCTTGGTTGAGAAAGATTCGATCTTCTTCGTGGTGGCAATACTCGCTCAATAATATTTAATATTAAACAGACAATTTGACGGTGCTATTCGTGGCGAAGCCGAATCGCAACAAATCATAGATCATCAAAATCTGTCCAGCCGTTCTTGAGTCGAAAATGGTGTAACTAACACAACTTTGTTATACCCTGTACCAAAGGTATAATAAGTTCGTGCAAATGTATGTAACGGTCAGAAGGAGGCGTGGTAGACCCCCTTAACTATACATATTCTTGATCACTATCAACAGCCGAGTCGATGTAGCCATGTCTGTCTGTCCGTCTGTCCGTATGAGAAAATTATCTCAGTGACTATTAAAGCTATGGAGCTGAAATTTTACCAAAAAAAAGCGCGTAATTGTGACACAGATGAAGATTTTCGATTTATGTCGATTTCTGGCCCCATGTCTCCGTAAGAGAGTTTCGCGGTTTACTTCTTTTTATGAGTTTTTTTTCCGATTTTTTATGAGTATGAGTCGTAAGCCGTCCGAGCCAGCCCAGTCAGTTTCCCGACTGGACCTTTCTTCATCTCTTAGCAGCTGCTTGGTAGTGTGTCTGCCAATGCCACAGTAAGGTTCAGGCAGGTTTCGCAGCACCAATCCTCGCCAGTTCGTCAGCTGCTTTATTCGCGGGGATGTTCTTGTGTCCCGGGATCCATCTAAGGGAGACTCTGTTCCATTGTCCTAGACGGTTCAATTTGGTCCTGGTTTCCCAGACCAACTTCGAATTAATCTTCAAGCCAGCCACCGCATTGATCGCAGCTTTACTGTCTGACAGTATAGCAATATCTCTGTCTTTGTATTTCCCATCTAGGTTGATGTCTACACATCGGCATATAGCACATACCTCTGCCTGAAATATGCTGGTGTATGTACCCAGAGCTTCTGACAGTCGCGTTCTTGGTCCCGCGACTCCCAGTCCAGTGCCTTCTTTAGTCAAGGACCCGTCCGTATACCAAACAATAGTGTGTCTTTTCATAGAATGTATCTCCTCTAGCGTTGTCCAATTCTCTTTGTTGCTCAAAATAGTACTGAAGTTTCTTTCAAAGTGGTACTCTGTGATCATCTCATCTCTAGGTAAGAGGATTGAGGGGACCAGTTTTCTCAGTTCGTCAGCGTCTCTAGCACTTATTATGTGGCCTTTGCCAATTCCCATTCTTTACAGTGTCGCCTTCATTTGAAGCCTTACAACAGTATGAAGTGTTGAAGTCCATAAGGACTTCCAATGCTGCTGTAGGACAAGTTCTCATGGCTCCTGTCATACATACACAGGCTAGCCTCTGTATCTTCTTAAGGTCATTTAGGACGGAGGTAATCTCCACCCGAGGTCCCCAAGCAATAGGTCCGTAAGTGAACATCGGCCTTATGACCTTTAGGTATAGCCAGCGTAAAATCTTGGGAGATGCACCCCATGATTTGCCAGCTATCCTTCTACACGTGTACAGAGCTCTAATACAATTGTTTGTCACGTTTTCTATATGAGAGCAAAATCTAAGTTTGCTGTCAAATATAACTCCAAGGCACTTAACCTCCTTACTTGCTGCTAGAATACGAAAAGTAAAAAAAAACTAAGAAAATAATGTTACGTTAAAATATGAAAGGTGCCACATGGTAGAAATAGTGTAAATGCTAAAAAATATTCCTAACTTACTTATTAATTTAAAATTAAGATCTTTGCATATGCATTTATTACCTATGAAGTGATATTTTATTATTTTTTTAAGAACAAGCCAATTTCGAAATTTTTCAAAGGTTTTTATTTCTTACTTATCTATAAAACTATTAAAAATATATAATAATTTTTTAAAATTGATGTACTACAAAAGGTAATCTTTTGCCTTAACCTTTGTTATGACATTTTATTTGCTGGATCAAAGTGCTAGTGAATTTCTTATGTCCATCTTATGAAGTTTATCTACCTAGTCTTCCGAAAAAAAAAATATTTTCAAGAATTTTTGAGTTTTTCAGACTCCGCGAACTGGGGATATTACGGCCGTCTGTGCAAGTGGTGACATTTTTTCTGAAAAAATCGATTTTTAAAGGTATTAATAAGCAGTTTTTCTTTATACCTAAAACTGAAGTTTTTATTTTAATGAATACTTACAGACTAGATTTCGAGGTAATCACGAAGCCTGCAATCGTAAAATTTATAGGTGTAATGGTTATTGAGGTGGAGCGAAAAATAAACTCAAGATTATGTACTTGAAAATAATTAAAAAAAAAATTAGATTTTTTTTATAATCAGAAATGCATTTCTTCAGATATTTAAGATCGAAAGCTCCAAAATCGTTTTTTGTAAATATCTCAATTTATTTGGAAATTTAATTCAATGCAATAATTCAACTTAATATGGTACGTATACTTGATATGTTGTACAGCCATAACAAAATGAAGCCATTACGATGCACTCGGTTTCAAATGTTTTGCCCATCTGTAAGGGTTTTGGATCGTAATTTTTCCCGGGTCTGGTAAACTGCTACATACGCTTTATATTATTTCGTTTTATAATATAAACGATTTTTTAATTTTTTTTAAAATCGAATATATTTTAATCTCGCTATATTTCTATATACGGTCTTATTTCTCCACTCCTTCAAGTTGTTTCCAACGAAACTTTTCTGTTAAAACTAAATAAGTCCGTTAAGTATTAATTGTATTGCCTCACCCTGTAGACTGCACTAGATATATAAGATCTTGGCCCAAAAATTCCACAAAATAATCATATTAGCAACTTAAGGAAATTAGTAAACAGAACACACACTGCCTGTAGTATGGTCATTAAACTGAGTGTAATAGTAAGATATTATTAACACATACCTAAGAATAAAAAGGATTTATTAGTATGAGAGTTTTTCTGCTGTGGTGAATGTAAACAACATTGCTGTATAAGCTTGAATCCTGCCAAGAGCAGGCACAGATGGGAATCCTGCTAGTTAATGAATTACACCCAAAGTACATAAAAATGTTCCATTACGGCTAAGTACTGTGGTCAAGCAATATGATATGCATGCAGTATACACTAAACGTCTTATTGGCCAATTAAGTTTTACCAGCGGTCTTTATTATACTCGTATCTTGGAGCTATCGACTAAAGTTTGTTCTTAAAGCAAATTCCTGTAATTAAGGCATAATGGTTATTTATTAAAGCCCAGGAGCCTAAGTTTGTGTATATGAAGCTCTTTTTTTGAATGTTTAATGTTAGTACTCTGGCTATCTATGTTTTATACAAATTGTCTATATTTTAAACTTTCGAGGGTTGGCTTGAATACTTTGGAAACAGACCAAATCTGCAACTGCAACTATATGTTTGCAGCTTAAAAACGGGGTTCTCTAAGAAACTTGAAAAATGTAAAATTTTTAATTTATTAATTATCTCACTTTTCATCAAAATATTCAAATTAATAACCAAATCATATAGAAATTCTTGCGCTTAAGGCCTGTTAAAAGCCATTACCGTGCCCTACTCTTCTGTGGACGGCCCTGTGTTTTTCAGAACTCAATTGAAGTCTTTCAAAATCGGTTTGGTTTGCCAGATGATGCTCATCATCGCTAAATTAAGGCATTCCTGGTAATATTTATATTAACCCAAGACTTGGGTTCAAATCATAAGTTGGGTCCCAAGTATGGAAATGGGTTCAAAATGTGATTTCAGGAATGTTGGCCAAACAGTGGTGTAACTCTACTTCAGGATAGAACAAAGTAAGATGGACTTCGAGTTTTCAATCATTTGGTTTATTCAACTGTAATAGATATTATAAAAAATAACTAATACATTCACCCTATCAACTCAAATGGTAACTTTTTTTTTTTTAAGTGCTTCGTTACCAAATACTTATTGCTGATTTTTCTTGTATCAAACTGCCATTGTATTCGATCTTCCTATTGATTCCAGAACTGATGTTCTGAGTAGAATATATAACGCGATAGCAACAATGGGTAGCTGATTTCACTTTTCTTAATGCCGTCAAAACGACAACCATCGTGCCAAATTCGGCACGGGTCCAGAACAAACTTCGCATAAAAAAATAGTCGCGAAATTTCATGATGAAAAGCGTACGGCAAGTGGGCGCAGATAAACAAACAAAACAGTGTTGTCCTATAATTTTACTAATACTTTACGTAAGATGGCGCCACCAAGTTCACTAGATGGCGCCAGCAGTAACAACAGCTGTTCTGTTTCGCCACCACAATCTTAACTAATGTGCAAGCATATTATTACGGGCGTAACAATTTTCTGGTATAAAATCATTGCGAAACATTTTTTAGAAAGCCATTTACTATTTCAAATTTGTTGTAAGCTTTTTTGGAATCAAGTGCTGCTCAAATAATGCAACCAGAATGTTAAATAAATAAATTTTTTCTGTCTTATAAAAATATTCATAGAAATTGTGTGTAACTAATGAAGCGTTGATTACCAAAATTAACGCAAAAAGAAATAGATGACAATTCATGTTGCTTTTGATTAGTTTGATTTAGCACATGTCAACGTTTTCCATTTTAAAAAAACAACAGCTGATTGTGATATGTAAAATTGCATTGAATATCACTAAAAATATCAGAATACGAAAAAAATACCACTTTGTATTTATATGCACACACTGGTCATTACGACAGTAATCAAATTGCAGTTTTTGTACGGTTGCATTGAATTTCGGAACTGCAAACAGGCCTATACCTTTTGTTTCGTGACGTGAACGAATTTATCTTCTAATCCCTTCAAGTTTTGGCGGCCCTCATTGTTTGGTCCGAGACAGGCGCGTCGCCTTTTTTATTGCTCTGCATGTAACATAGTTGCTTAGTTTCGGGCAAATACGGATATTTTAGGATCTTACAACATCTTTTGAACCGCTTAAGTTAAAATTATTTTATTATTTTATTGTCGAATCCTCGACATTTATAGGTAAACACATATTTAATATAACCTTTGTATATGAAAGGCACAGGGTATAAAAATTCCATATCCATCGAGTAAAAGGTTTAACTGCAACACTGAAAACCAGAATCATTGGAAAATTTTCTCATTTTAAAGTATATTTATATTTTTGTTTTCCGAAAAACTTTTAAGCCGCGATATCTCGAAATGTTGTAAAAGCCAAAAACCACAGATTTAAATGACAGCCCTCGTGTCTAGGAAAAACTCTTAAATTTCACTGTTAGTTTAAAGTTAAATGTTTTTACTGCTAAAATTTTTAGAGCACACTTTTTATCGTTTATTACCAAAAATGCGATTCAAAACCCAAAACCATGCCACAGATGAGTTGTGTGTGAATAATAAAGCCAATTTGTTGAATAGCCATGCCTGGTGTAATCCAACCAAGTGAATTCCATTGCCATTTGTTTTTGCTTGCTCTTCTGCTTTTTTATGGCTACTCTGCAAGAATGTTAAGGGACCAGGACTTTGGCCAAGCACAAAGGCAGGATTACAAAAGAGCAACGAACAAGTTGAGCTGCAGTCGCGCATAAAAACCTTTGCATTCCCCAAACCTTCTTCAATCTGCCATAATAGATTACGACGTGTTTATGGAATTGTGTACAGCTTCATCTCAGTAAATGTCAAGTACAAAACTAGATTCAATTCTTTATTTTTTGTTGTTGTTGTGGTGGTTGTAACCAAGCCAATGCCAATGACATTGTGCTGCACTGCAGCAGCCATTGGGATTGCTTTGGTTTCACTCCCGAAAAGTTATGCCCCAGTATGTGTTTCAATCTGCACACTACACATTATGGTACAAAATACAAAAAAACCAATGTGCCCCATATGGAGTGCGGTAGATCTTAAACAGGTTTGAATTTTAGTGCAGTTTTTAAGGTTCTTTGTTTTGTACTCTCGAACGCATTAGTGTTGGCATTTGGGGGGCTATTTGGGTGTGGAACTTTGATAAGATGATGCACATGCTGTGGTAATAATCATCATACTTTGCCCAGAGTTGCCAAGTTGTGCGTTAAAGTTTGCGTGCTAAAGAGGTCGACCCTGATTAAGGTATTAATAATTTATTTACTGAAAGCTGATGATGATGTGTGTCGTGTTTGGAGGTAGGAATAGGAAGTTATAAGCACCTCCACTTTATGGCATTTTAGCAACTCCTTAGTTATGCATATGCAGCAAATAGTTCCGAAGTTATGCCTTAATAGCGCCGGAAACTTCTATACTTAAAGAGCACATAGATATATGAAAACATACTAGTTGAGTGGTGGCTTTTTTTATACCCTGTAATCATAGGGTACTCAAGTGTTTAGTGGATTTATGCAATGTGTGCTAGAAGCAGTTGCGGCCAGCCCTTATGTACGGATTTGTATGATACCAAATGCAGGGATTTTTTTTTATATATGAAGTTTTGACATTTCTGATATTAACTTGTGGAAAAGCTCCGGCTTAAAAAGTCTACTGGCATTAGGATTCCAGTTCAAATTGTGTAAAATTCACAGAAAAAATTCTTTCTGGACAGATTTAAAACTTGATTGATGCTATTTGTATAAAGAGCATCAAGGAGCACACAGCAGCAGTACTTAAGTTCTGGGCGGACAAGAACAGCATGAAGGACATCGTTGGTGTAGGGGATAGTTGAATTCCGTTTAATATAACTTGCCTTTGTTGAAAACTCTAGAAACATGAGAATTCAAACTTATTTAAGAGTCAAAAATAATACCTAAATCAGTAAAATAAGAAGAATAACACACTGTAATGTTGAAAACCTAATATAGTAATTGACTAAGCGGGACTTAATATACCCAGGTCGATGAAACGTCATAAACGTACACTTTGAGCCTACCAGTATTGCAAACAGATTAAGTTACCCTATAATTGAAGATGCATAAATGAAAATCAAATGAGGTACAAGGTGGCGCAAAAGAAATCACCCTATTGGAAGATGCTCTCATTTTTGTAAATGGCCGCCAATATCAAATCTGTTTTGACATTTGTGGACTAGACAGATACAGAATACAAGTGAATAAGCCATGGAGCGATACACTCCCCAAGAACGCGGAATAATTGTGTCTATTTTTTTTGCGTAACAATTCGTCTGTGGTGTTGGCGCAGCGCGAATTCCGTCGCCAATTTCCCGGCCGTCCGACACCAACTGCGCAAACACTGCGCCGTTTAGCCACTAATCTTGAAGAGTATGGGACCACACGAGACGTTGCCAAGAGTGGCCGGCCCCGGAGCGCCCGTTCTGCCGAAAATATCGCCGCTGTAGCCGAGGACGTCGAAGTGAGCCCCGAAACATCGACCAAACGACGTGCCACGCAATTGGGCCTCAGCCGGCGGTCCCTGCAACGAATTTTGGTCATTTTTGGTCAATTTTGAAATTTCATTTAGAAAAAAAATAAGGGCCAAACAACATCGGATGACTTCTTTTGCGCCACCTTGTATTAACGGTGGCTGTTGAGTAGAGTTGCGCAAAAACTCAACGGGCTAAAGCGTGAACGCCCCTTTTTTAGTTTATCAGTTAAAAGTGCGTTAACACCCACATCTTTAAAAGTAATAATTACTTAATTTAGTAATAAAAAATGTACAAGACTTATTTGCTTAGTTGCGTCAAATCCATTTAAATTTATTAGAACTCACTATTTTTTGCCACTTTTTAGATCAAAAAAATTATAAGAAATTCTGAAATATTGTAGTGCTTAAAGCGCCGCAGTTGGCGCATTTTATAAAACTTTTTTTTCAACTTAACAGATAAAAACTAAAATAGGGTCTAGGTTGAGAAAAAGTTTAGTTGGGATTCAAAATTCAGCCCCGTACATTGTGTTGTTGCAACTGTGCACAACTTTTCAACTCCTCAACTGAAGAGCAAGCGTGAATACCCTAAGTACAAACATCCGTACACGATTATGAAGAATCACATTTGGCAGCTCATTTAGAAATAGTGTAAAAAAAAACGACACAGGTGATTTCCTTGTGGTACGCCAGAAAATAAATAAACAATTTGGGAAGCAGCCGACGTGAAAACTCCTTGTAGTAAACTCGAGAAGAAAAAACGTAAAGTTTGGTAATTTGAAATTTACTTTAAGTTCGATCGTAGAACTTAATTTAGTTTATTTTATTCTCTTTCCAACGTAGTCTTCATCAGTAACAGATAAGTGTGACCAGAGCAAGAAAAACAGAAAAGATCGTGAGAGTAAGGCACAGAAGGAGGTATATGCGATCCTATAATATGTATGTATGTATGTATTCTTGTTCAGCATGTACAGGCCAGGCAATTAAATTATTTGTGTCTATCCGGGCTAAGAAAATAATCTCGGTGACCATAACGGCCAGGTGCACCGTTCACCTGGGAGAGTTTCTCGATTAACACTCATATTAGGTATAGAATACCAGGGATTTGCTACAGCTTGCTGCTAAAAATTAAAAAGATTTTAAGGATATATATACATAAGTGTGGGTCAATTTGTATGAAAACGAAAAAGTCGATTCGTGGCGCCCCCTAGGAGTATTCTACGGACAATTCTAAGCACCTTTGAAGACGAAACCATAGGTGTATTTCGAATTTCGATCCTGTAGATTTTTAAAAATAGGTTTTTTCCCTCAAAGTTGCTTAGATTTGTTTGTAGAATACTGCTTAGAGGCGCCGCGAATCGGAAAAAAATTTGACCCACCCTCCGTAGTTCCTAAGTGGAGCATAGGGCCGATTCGGTTTCGTTAATCACGGTTATTTAGGATGGGTGGATGATTGGTTCACCGCATCCGATTCTGGTACTAGGGCTGCTGGTTAAGCGACCAGACCCTCATTTAAAAGATTCAGCAGCTTGCTTCAATATCTACGCTCTTTGCCTTTCACTCTGAGGACAGACGCTACGATTGTTGTGGATTGTTGTTAGTTTCAGAGCTCTCGGCTACCGCCGGCATCGCTATCAGGTTCCTTGCTCCTACCTAGCCTCCTCACAAGGTCATAATCCCCGAGGAGGAGATTGTAAAGATATATGCCAAAAATATTGATTTAAGACTGCTTCCTTTATTACCCCTCTATTAATAGACAACTAAATCCACAAAAATTAATAATTTGACTTATGTAAGCCTAATCACAAAAGAAATGTTGACATTTTCACATTCACCCTAACCACACTACCATCATTAACCCTATCTACATGGTATTACTTTCAAATGTTACGCAAAAATTTACTTTTTTCTTGGGAAAAGTGGGTGCAGCGCATCCCCCTGTCGTGCATTGCCACGACTAATACATATTTTTTTCTTCACACAGATATAATTTTATTTAACGACAGAGCGTGACAGAATAAGGAATAGGCGAACCAAGAGGTTGCTCTGCTTATCATGTTTTGAAGTATATTTTAGCTTCGTAAAGTACTAACGAAAAAGCAATTAAAACTTGCTGGCAGTTGGCAATTTGAACTTTCTTTCGACTTTGCAAATTAAGGCCCAGAATTATATGCTGCATTAATAAGTCCAAATTTGTGCAATCAAAAAACCTATATTAGCAGTTATATTACTACCAAAACCTAGTACTTTGAATGCCAATATATTGCACCTCTTAGCATTTTTTCAATTTTTGCTATTGCACAGTGGGCCGAAAGAAAACAAAAATGTTGAAAAATTTGTTAAATCATTATGGCCATTGCTTGGATGTTAAAGGAGAGCCGCAGCCTAATTACTAATTTGGAAAGAATATGTTTCTTCTTACTCCAATTTAAATTTAAATTCGGTCGCGGACGACTTTGGGATACCCTGTACCACCATTTCAATCAAATCCAATATATTGCTTACGAGCTCCAATAGATATTTCTTTGCCAAATTTGGCTACGAGACTTTTAAAAACAAACAAAAAATCAGTTTTTTTGACTGATTGGTCTTATGTGGGCTACATGATAAAGTCAACTGGTTTTGATCAAATTTGGTACAGTGCTGTTTCTCGACACAAAAAAAAAAATGTCTTGTCACAAGCGCTCGTCTAGAGACAGTGATAAGTTTTATTAACTATCGCTACATTTGATCATTCATGTATGTATGTACCCAGTGGCGGACCCACGGGGGTGGTTTTCGTGTCCGGACCCCCCCCAAAAGTTGGAAAAATGGGTTGAACGTCTTTTGCGAGTTCTGTTATATATGCACTTCGAAGTGAAGAACCTTCCCCCCCAAGACCAAATCCTAGATCCGCACCTGTATGTACCTAATTTGTTTATTAAAAATAAACATAAAAAAAACACTGCGTAAATATATACATACATATGTAGACTAATTATTGGAACAGTTGGCGCGTAAACCTATTGTTTCGGCAAACATTTTTGCGCATAAAAAACCGGCGCAAGGTCTTTGTCACCGACAGTGAGTCTCAAGATGCGTTTCTGTTGGGAATTCGGGATCAAAGTTGTGACATTGCTTTCGTTGCTGTGCGCCATAGAGGCGGCTCCAGGCATACCCAATGTTACTGCAATTGCTGGCAGCATTTATAGAGCCGCTGCTGTTGAAGCAGACATAAGCGATTTTCCGTTTTTGGTGCAGGTTCGTGATGGTTCAAATGTGTGCGGCGGCTCGCTACTTGATGCCAATTGGGTGCTGACCGCGGCGCGCTGTGTTGACGGTAAAAAAGCAGAGGACATACTTGTCATTGGGGGCAGTTCCTATTTGAATGGCTACGGAGGCAAACAAAGTTCCGTGAATTTAATAGAACTGGCTCCATATAACACCACGTATAGCCAGCACTCGGATGTGGCACTACTAGAGCTGAAAAAACCTTTAAGTGGTCCTAACATATCGACAATAGCTTTGGCCAGCTCGACTCCTCAAACGGGTTCCACCGTAAGCGTTACCGGTTGGGGCTTGATATCAGAACTCATCCCGAGTGTATTGCAAAGTGCTGAGGTTAAAGTGACTAACGATTTTTTTCAAATCAGTGGAGACTACATTGACTCCTGCCAAGGTGATTCGGGTGGCCCTTTGGTCCAAAACAATAAATTGGTGGGATTTGTTTCTTATGGAGTAGGATGCGTGTTACCAGATTTGCAAAGTTACTTGTACACAGACATCAATTCCGTTCAATCATTTATAGTTGATATAGCCAACCGATTGCAATAAATAATGATATGAGGCTCACTAACTATTTTTTTTCTAAATAATCTTCATGAAATACTTTCGAAATACTTTTTTTACTCTGAGGTAGCTCCAACGCTCCACGGATTTTGAACGCATCGACTGCTTTCTCGTGGTTTATAATTGATGTGCGGGAATAAGAATTCATAGGAGGCTAAATCAGGACTTAACAATGTTTTCAGGGCTTAAGTCGCGCGGACAACTTTGAGATAACTTGTACCACCACATTTCAATTAATTCCGCTACATTGCTTCTGAACTCTAAACGATTTTTCTTAGCCTTTGGTTACAATAATTTTATAAACAAACACAAAAACAAGTTGAATTTTTTCACCAAACACGTTTTATCAACCGATTTTTATCAAATGCGGCAAAGTGATGGGAAACACAAAAAGACTTCCGAACTTGGTTACGATATCTTTATAAAAAACCGAGTTATGCCCTAAAAACTTTTATCGATCGGTCCTATGGGAGCTACATAATATAGCCAACTGGTTTTGATATTTGGTACAGTGCTGGGGAACTCTAAAAAACTTCCAAGAATTAAATTTGGTAACGATATCTTCATAAACAAACAAATTATCCATCTACAACATTTGGTTTTTTTCGACGTCCTCTGAAACACCTCCATGGGAGCTATATAATGTAACCCCAATATCAAAAAATAAACTTGTCTCCTATGGAATAATATAGGATCTAATATGAAAGTTTGGTTGCTCTAGCTAAATGAGATTTAGAATATTTTTTATTATTTAGCATTTTATTTAAATAATATATAATTAGCTATTTTATTTGAAATATGTAATTAATATTGTATTTTTTATAAAAAAATTTTTCTGCTTAAACATTAAATGAAACATGGGTCATGCCTTCATATTTTGAGAAAGGACAAGCGGGAGGAACTTGGTTCTTGAAGAGGGTCTCAGAACGGCATCCTAATTTTTTCTTCTACAAAGTACCATAAAAAAGTCACAAATGGTCTAAGGATCTTAATCTAAAGACTAAAAAAAAAGCTAATGCTTCTAACGAGCATCACGTCGGCATATTTGGCGATGAAACATCATATTATCATATTTCCTAGTGGAAGTGTAGGGTGGGCCATCTGTTAGTTTGGTTGTTAAACACTCATAATTCGGAACATACCCGTCCAAAGTGGATGCTTTTTTTTAGTCATGGATTGTTTAACAACCGAACAACGCATAAAAGTGCCTCAGGCGTACTAAGAAAATGGTCGCTCTGTAAAAAAAACATAGTTGAGGCCAGTGTCAACGAATCGCCGGAAGGTCGCAAGAATTGCACCTTGCTAGGACCACTTTGAGTCGAAATCTGCATTAACACGCTTACAAAATTCAAATGACGCAACAATTAAAGTGCACGGACCATTATCAGCGTCGCTTATTCGTTCCATGGATGAGAGAACAGCTAGATGAGTTTTCGTCAAAAAAAAGTCATCGAATATTACGATGTTCGCATGCGGGTCTATAGAGCCAGCCGCCATTTGGGCGATATTATTTGTCATACATAAATGAGTAGTTTTAAACTTGCAACTGGTATATACATTTGCCCAATTCTGTTGGAAAATGTACAAATAAAATGCAATGGGCAAACAAACCAACCGATGGCCTACCCTATAGTAACCACTTGGTGTACCTTTATGTGTTGCTAAGTGTCATATGATAAAACATTCTTTTAAGAGTAAGCGACATTGTTTTGATAATTGTTAAAATTAAAAAAGTTAATATTAATCATCTTGACATTTTAAAATTCAGACACTCTCATGTGAAAGTATGACAGGCTTGATTTTCATTTAAAGATATTATTTTTATTGTTACCATGTCTAAAACTTTTTTAATCATAATGGCAATTTTTTTTTGTGCAATATACTTCTTTAAATTTTAATGCAAATTCATTACAGTCCTTATTAATTTGGAAATCTATCTGAAAAGCTGTAGACCAACGAAACTTTAAAGAAATCTTAAAATTAAATCTAATGCATAAAAAAAGTTCGCTCAATTTATATATTTAAAAAATTCTAGATAAAAAGCCATTCATTTGTATTTGCCTTATAACTTAAAAATACATAGTATGTGTGTGTGTTTATTGCCTTATCTTAGACAATTTTGGAGTTCATCATCCATGATTTATTGCATAAAGTTAACTTTGAGTCAGTTGATTTTTAATATGAAAATATATTCAGTTATTAAAATTTAGGTTTATCGGCTGTGCTTCGCAAATCAAACGAAAAAAAATTTACGGATTCGTTTTGAAATCACATTTTTGGTTCTCCCAATTTCAACAAAACAAACTTTTAATGTGGTTTAAAGCCGACTTCTTTGTTGCAAGTGAAACCAAATCGAATTGCCAAAATAGGCTCAGAGCACGCAATTTAAGCTGAAATAATTTTTTAAATATTCTTTGATATTCTTAGATTCTTTTTATAAGAATTTCAAGTTTGATATTGTTCGGCTATGCGCCGAACCCAAGCAGCAGAAATAATTCCCCGCCCATGTTAAATCATAAATATGTAAATCGCTCTGCGCAGCGATAACTAGAGTAACTATTGTAAAGAGTTTAATGCTTATCACTCAATCTAAACTATGTTAATCTCATTTGTCGCTTTGTCGCTTGCCATCTGCAAGCTAAGCGCAGCCGCTATCGGCTCTCACTTTGTCTTAAGCTAGAATTAGTTCTCACTGATTGCCCGGTGCATCTAGTTCGAGCCAGCTCAATCTCGCCCAGCGCATAATAATCGGCCTTACAATCGCTTAAGCCGCCGATAAATATAATAACTAAATAAACATTGTTAATAGTTTAAATTAAATCTTATCGTTTAATTTTTTACGGCCAACGAAAAAGCTCGTTGGTTCAACATTTGGTGACCCCGACGTGATCGCGCTAATAATTATTACATTATTAAAACAACAAAACCGCCGTTTAACAAACATAAAAGTGAACAGATATATAAGAACATATACACACATACAAACAACTCTCTCAAAGTGCAAGTGCCAAAAAATAAAGTACAGTTTTATTTACATAAATATGTACGTACATATGCGCATGCATTAGGGTGGCTCTAAACAGTTAAAAGTGCCTAACATAAGTCAACTGCTAAAACAGTTAGTTTTAGTACAGTTCATAGTTCATTGCCCTTTCTTTATATTGAACAGTTCTTATTTCACCCACTTTGCGTTTTATCGGCATATTTTCTTTAATTCTTAACGGTTACGGTTAGTTGAAAAGGTGACTGTGACTTTTTAACCTCTAATAAAAATGGAAAGTGAAAATGTGTCTAATACAGTGGTCGGCAAGGCCCTACCCCATGGGGTAGGAGTTTACACGTACTGTGTTGTACACAAAACACATGCATGTGTGCGTGATTTTTGTACTGAACTGCTCTCAGCAAATTCTCTGGCGTTGCCATGCTCTTGTTGCAAAGCAACAGACACGAAGTTGTGCTTGTGCATGACTTCGGCCTTGCTTAGAGAGCGTGCTTGCTCTCTCAACGCTAAAGCGCTCCAGCATTAGTATGCCATCGCTTTTGTGCTGTGTGGCAAAAAAACACAAAATCAATTGATGTTTAGTTGGCTGCATGATTAGATCGTGCTGCGCAAATAAAAAAATAATTAAAAGTAAAGGGACGGCATTGCTTTGCTAAAGCTAATGCTACAGTATAGGACGCTTTTTTTTTGCGGGTAAAGGGTCATTATGTGCATATTGGGGCATTGCATCAGCTAAAAATATTAGAAAAAATTTAGCTTGCAGCTCTAAAATTTTTTCTAAACGTTCAGCTCCTTCTAATTTCTTAAACCTATCATGCATTTTATTATAATGCCTTTCAATGTAATACAATTCACATTGTGAGACAACACGATGACAAATAACGCATTGCGCGTCGCCATCCATATTTTCAATGAAAAAAAATTTCTCCCACCCCTCTTTAAACATTTTTCCCTTTTAATTCAAAAATTTGCGCAGCGCGATCTAAACATGCAGACAGCTACACATCAAGTGATTTTGTGTTTTTTGCCACATAGCACAAAAGCGACGGCATACTAATGCTGGAGCGCTTTAGCGTTGAGAGAGCAAGCACGCTCTCTAAGCAAGGCCGAAGTCATGCACAAGCACAACTTCGTGTCTGTTGCTTTGCGACGTCAGCGTCGAAATACGTCACAGCGGCAGAAAATGTTCAATACAAGCGCAAAAAAAAAATGCATATGTATATTTTGCCGACCACTGGTCTAATACATCGCTTCAAAGCAAAGTAACCTTTTATAAGCGTAAAGCCATAGCGCTATACGGGCGTGCAAAAACTATCGAAAGTGCATTTGCTGGTGAAAAAATCAATGCATTAAGCAACGTGGACCTAGAAGTGTATTTAAAGTTAATTTCACAAGCTCAAGCCGCGTTTAATAGTGCACATGATGGACTCGAAGAGCTTGACTATGAAGAAATTGGCAGTTCCTTGCGCGATGAATTTGACGAGCTTGTAGCAACAATGGAAACGCGGATTCGGTCTCATATTCATCAGCATCGTAGCCTACCAGCCAGTTCTACAATACATCATAATTCAACAATGGAGCAGCCGACTGTAATTATGGCCAGCAGACCACGTCTGCCTGAGCTCAAGTTACCAACGTTTACGGGTGGTTACACGGAATATGCAGATTTCATATCGATGTTCTCATCTATAATCGACAAGGATCCAGATTTGTCAAGTATCGAGAAACTCCAGCATCTACGTTCGTGCTTACAAGGCCAAGCCTTGGATGCAATTCGTGCGCTGGAGATTTCTAATGAAAATTATAAAATCGCCCTAGATATGCTTAATAAAAGATTTAACAACAAGCGACTTGTTTTTCAGGCACATATCAGCGATATCTTTGGGCTCAAGAGAGTGGATGCGTCATCAGCAATGAAACTTCGAGAATTCTCGGACAAACTAAATGCGCACATGCGCGCGCTTCAGACAATGGGCACATTGGAGCAGATTGCTGGATGCATGATTGTGTACATGCTTCTACAAAAATTGGACAGCAATACACAGTCGAAATGGGAGGAGCAGACTTCAAATGACAAAATTCCAACGTCTGAGCAATTTTTAACATTTTTGGAAAATCGCTGCCAAAGGCTGGAAAACATGGAGCATGCTACGGCCACATACGCGCCTAGCAACAAGGTGGGAAAAAACAGCACAAATATACATTTAAATAGTTCGTTTGTTGCCACTAAATCTTCTGTCTCTAGCTGCCATTTTTGCGAGAATTCTGAGCATGTTATATACACCTGCAGCCGCTTTAAGAATTTATCGCCTATGCTTCGGCTCAAAGAAGCCAAAAAACTGGAGCTGTGCCTCAATTGCCTTAGAAAAGGCCATCAAGCTACCAAGTGCAATTCCGGCTCATGCCGTACTTGTGGTTCCAAGCACCACTCATTGTTGCACATCTACCAGTCCCATTCGCTGCCTCATCAAAACACGCAACACTCATCGCCATCCATGCCGCAGCCTATCGTACCATCAGCATCCACATCAAGCTCTCTTGTGGCCCAGGATCATCGCAGTGATGTAGTGCTTCTAGCTACGGCAGTTATTTTGGTAAAGGATCGAGCTGGATCATTTGTGCCATGCCGAGCGCTCCTGGACTCAGGATCTCAACTGCATTTAATTACGGCTCGCTTAGCACATCAATTGCAATTAAAGAAAACCAAGTCATCTGCTTCTGTAACAGGTCTTGGTAACGCAAACTTCGCAACGAATGGTTTTACTGTCTGCCTTAATATAAAGTCCAATATTTCTGACTATGATGCAAATATAACAGCATTGGTTGCTCCTAACATCACAGACCGCCAGCCCTCTTTTGAATTAAAAACTACGCATTGGAAAATACCCTCAAATATTCGTCTTGCAGACCCAGCGTTTTATAGGCCTCAGCGCATCGACATGCTTATAGGTGCAAGTCTATTTTATGACCTTTTATGCGTTGGCCAAATCAAGTTGGCAGAGGGACTACCATCGCTGCAAAAAACCCGATTAGGATGGATAGTGTCTGGAGGAGGAAAGCAGTCACAAACAACGCCGTTGCTTGCAGCGCATGCTTCGTCTGAAATTGAGCAGAATACGCAAAATCATGTCGATGAACTATTGAAGCGCTTCTGGGAAATCGAAAGCTGCACTCATCTCCCAGTCAAGGCTACAAAGGAGGAAATCGACTGCGAAAAACACTTTTCAGCTAACTTTTCACGCTTGCCATCTGGTCAATTTTCAGTTCGATTGCCAGTAAAGCGAAATTTGGATCTCTTGGGCGATTCTTATACTCAAGCATATCGCCGTTTTCTTAATTTGGAGCGTAAACTTGAACGTCGTCCACAGTTAAAAACTCAATACTCAGCCTTCATCAAAGAATACCTCGATTTAAATCATATGTCTTTGGTAGGCCCTGAGTCACTGAGTCTTTGTCGCTATTTTCTACCGCATCATTGTGTTCTAAAGGAAGATAGCACAACCACAAAACTCCGAGTCGTATTCGACGGCTCCGCAGCTACATCTACTGGATTCTCATTGAATGAGGTTCTAATGGCAGGACCTACAATCCAGTCAAAACTAATTTATACCTTACTTCGCTTCCGCACGTTTGCCGTTGCACTGACTGGTGACATCTGCAAAATGTATCGATGCGTACGAGTTACAGATCCTGATAACTACCTTCAGTGCATCCTCTGGAGGGATTCGCCACAGGATGAAATACAAGTCTACAAGCTGGATACGGTTACATACGGAACGAAGCCAGCATCATTCTTATCCATTCGCTCAATGCAACAATTGGCCACAGATGAACAAGCGTCATTCCCAATAGGCTCACAGGTGCTACTTCGCGACTTCTACGTTGACGATTTGATGACTGGAGGCAGCACAGTGGAGGAAGTGCTCGAAATTTTAAAACAAACATCAGATCTGTTGGCCCTGGGGCAATTTCAAATCAGGAAGTGGTGCTCCAACTTCTCATGTGTTCTCGATAAAGTTCCTGATAAGGATAAAGAAACGCTTCTAAGGTTCGACGACGGCACTGATTTCACAAAGGCGCTTGGGCTAATTTGGAATCCTGCCTCAGACGAGTTTCTATTTGCATTTCAACCCACAGAGCTGTCATTAAAGCCATCTAAGCGAACTGTGCTCTCCACAATTGCACGCATCTACGACCCACTAGGCTTGATCGGTCCTGTTATTACCAAGGCGAAAATTTTCCTGCAACAATTGTGGAAAGAAAATCTCGATTGGGACGAAAGCTTGCCTTCACATCTCTTTTCAGCGTGGCGAAACTATTGCGATAATTTGTCTAACTCTCAGCGTTTCAAATTTAATCGTTTAGTTCAAATTCCAGATTCTGAAGTGGAGGTTCATGGATTTTGCGACGCTAGCGTTGAGGCGTATGGAGCATGCGTCTTTATAGTCTCAAGAAAGGAGGGCCATGCATGCACACAGCTTCTGTGCTCAAAGTCGCGTGTGGCACCTGTGAAGTCGCAGACTGTTCCCAAGTTGGAGTTATGTGGAGCTGCCTTGCTCTCACAACTCATAAGCGAGATAGCTAAACTGAAAATATTTTCTGGGCAATTCTATTGCTGGTCAGATTCCTCAACGGTCTTATCTTGGATTCGCAGTGAACCAGCCAGATTTAACGTTTTCGTCTCACATCGAGTATCTAACATTCAGGAGCTGACAGTCAACATGGAATGGCGCTATGTTCCAACAGCATTAAACCCTGCAGACATTCTGTCCAGAGGCGCGTTGCCAGATGAGCTAGCGCATTCCCACTTATGGTCTCACGGGCCATCGTTTCTATGCGAGAGCAAAGATGTATGGCCAAAGTCATGCCTGCCAGAAAAGATATTACCAGAGCTTCGTAAACGAGTGCTTATTGCAGTTTGTCCATTCGTCGATGTCTCTACTAGCTGCAAATTCGCAAATTCGTTCTCAAAACTACAGCGTGTTTTTGGATACGCATTCAAATTCATTCAACGCATCAAATCCCCTGAATTAACCGTTGCTGACATCCTTGGCGGCACGCGAATACTATTACGTTCAATACAAAGATCGCACTTATGGAGTGACTACAAAATCCTTTTGGAACGCAAGCAAGTACCATCTTCAAGTTCGTTGGCCTCGCTTGCTCCATTTATAGACGAATTCGGACTTCTACGCGTTGGCGGAAGACTCCAGAATTCATTCCTGGATTTCAACGCCCGTCATCCAATCATCTTGCCAAAACGTCATGCAATAACTTCTGCTCTTATTATGAATTTCCATGAACGCAACCTACATGCTGGTCCTCAAGCATTGCTCGCACTAATTCGGCATAAATATTGGCCAATTGGAGGTCGGAAAACAGTGACGAGTGTTATAAGCCGATGCATAAGATGCTTTCGAGCAAGACCACGTCTTCTTGAGCATATTATGGCTGATCTGCCAAAGGAACGCGTAAATACGACAACGCAAACCTTTATGATCACTGGCGTAGACTATTGTGGGCCATTCCTACGCAAGAGCGAAATCAGGACTAGGCCACCCATCAAATGTTACATATGCGTGTTCATTTGCTTTGCTACTAAGGCAGTCCACTTGGAGTTGGTGCAGGATCTATCTACGGCTTCCTTTCTAAGCGCACTTAAGCGTTTCATATGTACGCGAGGACGACCTAAGGAGATTTGGTCTGATAACGCCACCAACTTTGTCGGAGCAAAAAACGAGTTAGCAGAGTTAAAGCAGCTTTTCATGAGTAGCAAGCACCAGAAGGCTGTGATGGAGTTTTGCGTCGCTGATCAAATCGACTGGCGTTTTATTCCTCCTCGTTCACCGCATTTTGGTGGTCTTTGGGAGGCAGCAGTTAAAACTGCAAAATATCATTTTTACCGCTCCACTGCCAACGTCGTTCTAACTCTTGATGAATTGCGCACTCTTGTTTGTCATATCACTGCAATCATAAACTCACGCCCACTATTTCCCATTACAGAGCATCCAGATGATCTTGATGTCCTTACACCTGCTCATTTCTTAGGTACTGCTGCTCTATCATCGTTTGCCGAACCTGATGTCAGCCATTTAAACTTCAATCGCCTCGACCGATGGCAACGAGTCAGTTACATACAACAGACCTTTTGGGCTCGCTGGCGAGAGGAGTATTTAACGTTTCTGCAACAGAGGACGAAATGGCGAGCTTCCAAACCTGGCATCAGCGTCGGCGACGTAGTTCTTGTAAAGGACGAGAACTTGCCGCCACTTAAGTGGCCACTAGCCAGGGTACAGGACCTTATTGTCGGAGGAGATGGCATCGCCAGAGTGGCTGCCCTAAAAACAGCTACCGGCGTCACTACAAGGGCTATAGCTAAGCTGTGTCTACTGCCTAAAAAGGATGTTGGAAGCCAGTAACTCCCAACGGGGGGAGTATGTTCGGCTATGCGCCGAACCCAAGCAGCAGAAATAATTCCCCGCCCATGTTAAATCATAAATATGTAAATCGCTCTGCGCAGCGATAACTAGAGTAACTATTGTAAAGAGTTTAATGCTTATCACTCAATCTAAACTATGTTAATCTCATTTGTCGCTTTGTCGCTTGCCATCTGCAAGCTAAGCGCAGCCGCTATCGGCTCTCACTTTGTCTTAAGCTAGAATTAGTTCTCACTGATTGCCCGTTGCATCTAGTTCGAGCCAGCTCAATCTCGCCCAGCGCATAATAATCGGCCTTACAATCGCTTAAGCCGCCGATAAATATAATAACTAAATAAACATTGTTAATAGTTTAAATTAAATCTTATCGTTTAATTTTTTACGGCCAACGAAAAAGCTCGTTGGTTCAACAGATATTTTGTGATTACATACACAACTCAATTCAAATTTTTCACAGAAAAAAATGTGGAATTGGGAGAACGCAAAAACGAAAACGAACAAAATTTTTTTGTTTTCGTTTTTTGCTTTCCGGAGTGTTCAAATTTAAAACTTGTTGACCTTTTATGTAAATGAAATTAAATATCGGCAAAGTCTAAAATTCGATTCCGTTTTGAGTACACCAAACTGGCGCCGTCATATAGAATTTGGCTAAATCGAATATCTGACGCAAAATTAGCTTTCTTGACCACCTTTGGGTTTTGAATATATTCTGCATGTATTCTGTTCCAGTGTGCTCTAGCAAGTTTGGGGAAAATATGCAAATTGTCGCTTGGAGCAACAGCCAAACCTCTTGCTCCCACTTTTGATGCACCAAAATGCATGCCAAATTGGTGAATTTAAAACTGCGCCACAGGCGTTGGAAACGTTTAGCCACAACTTAATATAGATGTATACCTACATAGTACATGTCAGTGGCGGATTCAATAAAATTCTCTCTAGGGGAGATAATATAATATCAATTGAAATCTCTTTAAAAACTGCGTAGTAAAGAAATTGATCAAAATTTTTTAATAAACTCAAATATTTCGTTCGGAGGTACGGACATCCAGGAGCGCATCCTCTGCAGCCGCCCCTAGTGCATTTATATATTTGCTTGGTGGCAACGAGATAAAATGCATTCGAGTGGCAGCAAAGCAAAACCACATTTTTTAGTTGGCTTCCTGGTTGAAGGTAAGCCTGTCAGGCTAAATAATCGGGAACATCAATCAGACGGTCCCTGCGTGCCCTGCTTTCATCATTAGCCGGGCTTACACAATGCGCCAAATAGGAGCCCAGTCTGTGGGTTCAGGTCAGTCAGTTTGAATTTCTGTGGAAACTCGTTGCGCTTAATAATATTTCATTGTGTGGTTTAATAATGTACAATGATTTATTTCTAAACTAACGAAATATATAAGCTGTGTGCTATATGGGCATTATATTTGCCTATTAAAACGCATTGCTAGCTTTAAACAAATTTCAACAAATGTTTGCTTTTAAATTATTATTTCCAATATGGTACAATTACTAAGTGTATTCAATTTATTAGAACGCATTTATTACAAAACCAAATATCCCTGTATAAATTTTTTGGAGCAGCACTGAAACAAGAAATCTGCTCTATTCTGCTAGGAACCAATGTTTGTGCGCAAAATCTCTGCTGTCTTTGGAAGGGGAATAGCATCCACATGGTTATAAACGCGCCTTTTTTGTCACGTTTAGCTCAGTCGCAGACTGGTCACGATGCAGAACGGTTACTTGAACACAGCCAGAAGATGGAATCCTTTTAAAATATGGCACACTTTCGAAAAACTTGCGAAATAGATACACCTAAATATTTGCCGTAACAAAGCACAATCTGTTGATGCTTAAAAATATACAAAATTTCATGTCAGTTTTTATATGGTAGCATCTTTTTAGATAGAGCACCAATTTTGACTTCAAAATTTTGAGCCGCGTGAAAATTTTCTGTAAAAATAAAATTAATTTTTTTTGGTTTCATTTATTTGAAGTTTTCGAAAAATTATATATTATTATATTATTATAATCATATTTAAAATGAAATGTCTCCACGCTCTATCGTTAGCTTTTCAGGAATATTTTTTAAAAATTGTTTACTTATTATTTTACCTGGCGAGCATTTCTAATAGTTTTGAAACACGCGTATAATAAAACAAGATTTCTATATACTTTTTAGTTATGCAAAAAAAATTATTTAATACTATAAAAATATATGTAAAAAAAATGTGATACAGTTGAGGCGATGCCCAAAAGTGGATTCCCTGTACACTTTTTCTCGAGAAAATCTACTTCTGCATATTCCTTCTAAGAACTTTCCAATTGAAAGATGCATTTTTATTGGTGCATAACGACATTTATTCCTATAGGTTGCTTAAATTTGAACCGATTCGGATGAAATTCGAAAGCTACGTCAAAAAAGTTATTTAAAGTATATGTAGTAAGCTTCAAGGGTATATGTTGAGAAGTGTGGGAGAGGTTACGATAAGCATTTTGGTATAAAGGACTGGCCCACGCCTCCTTCTGTCCGGTACATACATTAGCAAATCTAGCATATACCCTTTGTACATTAGGTACAGGGTATACAAATTTAAAGTACATAATATTATAGAACAAAAAATATGATTTATTTGATTAAATGTAGCAAAAAATTATTTTATATAAAAAATATTAATTAAAAACTAAACACAAAATAATAAAGACTATATTAAATAAAAAATTATATATTTAAAAAAATAAAGGTGAAAAACATTATATATACAAAATACAAAATACAAAAGAGGAATTTAAAGAAAAATGTAGGGCAAACAGTAAAAAAGAAACCAATAATTGTTTTGATTAAAAATCGAAGCTGAGACTTGAACCAACTTTAAGTTTTGAGGCTAACTTCCTACTTTACTCTACATTCTAATGCATACACACAGAGCATACTTAATTTCGTTACGTGACGATTATTTCATAAGCTCACTCTAAGTTTCTTTAAAAAACTTCGCTGTGAGAAATGTTGCTTCTTTCATTTAAAAGATGGTGTTCGCTTAATCCGGGCGCGGACGACTTTGTGATACTCTGTACCACCACATTGCAATCAAATATCTCCAAAAGATATTTATTTGACAAATTCGCTTACGAAATCTTTATAAACATACTAAAAACAACGAATTTCGCATTCAACACGTGTTTTTGACCGATCGGTCCTATGGAGGCTATATGATATAGTCTACTTTTGTTTTGTTTTCGAGGTCCTCTGAAATACCCCTATGGGAGCTATATAATATAACCCCCGATATAAAAAAATAAACTTGTCTCCTATGGAATAATAAAGGATCTAATCTGAAAGTTTGATTGCTCTAGCTCTTACCATTTCTGAGATCTAGGCGTTCATACAGACAGACAGAAGGACATAGTTATATCGACTACTCAAGCCGCGCATCCTGCCTCCAATGACTCCTTTTTATGTTAAATACATTTTCGGCTTGCACAAACTTGATATACCTTTGAACCATACGGGACAGGGTATAAAAAGACCATCTTATACTCCACCACGCCTACATCCTCAACGTTTCGATATCTGTACGGCACAGCTCATATTTAAATCGTATTTAATTGATCATCGTAAAATTGAAACGAACTTTGTTTTGAAATTGTTTTATTATTTTTTTTTTTTTTTTTTTTGTTAAAAATGTGTATATTTTATTAAGCAATAATATAAAATTTGTGTACTACTACCTAAAAATGACAGCTTAAACAAATTATAAGTTATATAAATTATTGTTATTGAAGATTTTATATAAATTAACTAAAGGATTCTCCTTGGGAGATCCTGTGGGTGGCACCGTTTTAATCGTCTCATTCGTGCTCTGGAAGACGGTCTTTCTGAATTTAGCAGTCGTGCTAGCAAATTTGGATGAGATCCAAGACGCTCTAAATACTTTTTGGCCTGCAATTGGATAACATCTCCTATTTTAGGCACCCTCAAATCTTTTTCTATATCCCTAGTACGCATATACCAGGGAGCGCCGCACAAATTTCTTAATATTTTGCTCTGGACAACTCTGAATTTATTTAAGTTCGATTTCGCTGCAATTCCGTAAATTTGAAGCGCGTACTTCCATATTGGGCTTAAAATAGATTTGTAGATCAAAACTTTAATAAATAAGGAAAGCTTATTTCTGGGAGCCAGCAACCATGACATTTTCCTCGCTTTGGATTGCATGATGAGGATGGTATGGTATTTTTAGTATTGTTGTTGTTTAGCAAATAAGGCCAACGTTTACAAGACGACTAAAGAGAGCGACACGACCGATATGTTGATATGACAATTGGCAAACGTTTTTATTAACAGAGTGCATGGTAGAATAAACAAGGTATGCTATTCCCGAAAAATTTTCGCAACTCAAACCTTATTTTAGTTTCGTTGATATTTTACACGAGAAAGGTTGTTTCCGCGCATAGCTTTTCAGCATTTACCGTAATTTTGTGCAGCGGTAAAAAATAAGCCACTCTAGTTGCAACCAGCAGCACAAAAAAAAAATTTTTAATATGCTTGCCTACGCACAACAACAGCAATGGGGGTGGTTTCGCTCTCTCACTTTTTCGCTCAGGCTAAAAATAAGGTTTCAGTGCAGTGAATAGCATACCTTGTTTATTCTACCATGACAGAGTGTAAAGACATGAGAGTGAGAGAAAATGTTAGGTTCATGTTAGCTATGTGTTATATTGTATGTTCTATGTTACTATTGTTTGAGGGGTGATCTGTAAATGTGTGAGTTTGACCAAACAATTGTGTTTTATGTACGTTATACAGGGTGATCCATCTAAAAGGGATCCATTTACTTTTGGAATTTTTTTCTTTGCACCGACTATTTTGGTCCAACAATATATTAACATTCTGGAGATTCGCTATTGGTACAGCTGAATATTTATGGTCGGTTCTCGTTTTCAGTTGCGACAGGATTTGTAGTTTAACATAACCGTTGCAGTTAAGTCGGGCTAGCGCCGTGACCAGTCAAAATCATCAATTTTGGATATAAAGCGAAGTGGGAAGAATAATCTCAATAAAGTCATGGCGCAACTTATTGTTTCTTTTTTTCAGCATGCGATTTCTCTCGATAACGCTCTCCATTGAAGGTAACTGGCTTTGATCCCTCGTCCTCGAAAAAGCCTGGCCAATGACAGCCTACACAGAAACATCACTCCAGACGGTTTTTTTTTGATTGCAGAGTGGTTCTTCGTGGATTAGTTGAGGATTTTCAGAGGCTTAGTAGCACACTTTTTTTTTGCTTGCCGCTCCGGTTGCATCGATTTTGTTTCTTACTTGCATTTTATACGGGAAGAAGTATTAATTGCCATGATATATGTCATGCCTAACGTCGAACTGATATTCTCGAGAACTTTTCAATACTGGCCATCATAACAGCGACATTTTGCTCCAAACGTTTGATGCAGAAATACGACTTAATTGCGAAGAATTATGAGGGGTTTGCTGCAAGGCTAACTATGCAGATACACCTGGAACTGATGTTCTCGAGAACTTTGAACACTGGCCATCATAACAGCGACATTTTGCACAGAATATCTTGGGCGCTTTATAGCACGTTCAGGACACCTTTGAGGAATTACTTTCGATGCACAGCCGCATTCACATTTAGGTGAACCACCCTGTATCTTCTTTGAAACGTATTATATTCCCACTCATCTTTGCCTTTTAGTTTATCTATTTAAAAAAAGTGAAAAGAAACATTAATTCCATATAACTCGGTCTAGTTCGATTAGCAAACAAGTTCCACACTTACGCGCTCTTTAAATTCGGTATTTGCACTTTTTTTCATGCGCCTACAAAGAAGTTTTTGTTAAAAATATGTAATTTGGTAAAACTATAATACAACTTACTTCAATTTGATGAGAAGGAAAGTAGTGAGTGTCACAGAAACGACACATGCTATAATTCAAGTGAGCGTTAACCTTACAGCACTTGGCCACATGTGTTGGCATGCGATGCGCCTTCAATTTATGATTTGGATCGAAGGGGCACACCATTAAGCCCCGGCTGTCTATCAAGTTGTCGTCGGCAACGTTCGAATCAGAATAATTTTCCATTTCTTTTTGTTGAAATCCTTCCCAAGCGTATTCGCGAAATACAATCAAAACTGATTCAAATTTGAAAAATAGCTTTAGATTTTCGTTGCTTTGAAAAATAAAAATATTTTTAATTTTTGCAGGCTATATATTTTTCTTTTTAAGCTTAAATTCTATTTTTCGTGAAACGAACTGAACTTACCAAGTCAAATTTAAAAGTGAGTCAAAATAGGAAACGGACAGCTCTTATATACCCTGGTTACTTTGACGTACACAATTTTTCGAATTTTGCTGCAAAGCCTACTAAAGATTCATGAGTTCAAAAAAAAAATTTTATTTTATCCAATATATAGGTATATGAAACGGGTGCTCCTGTGCCCTGCACGGGTTAAAAAAACAATTTTCCTTTTGAGGCGCATTATTTTTTTTAAAAGTGAAATAAATTTTTTATCGCATCTCCACTCATTTTTTTTGTGCGTTTCAGTTTGCGATATTTAAGTTTATTAAGTTAGGGTTATCTGACAGAGTTTTATATTTTCCCTTGGATACCATAATGCTACGTTTTAATATAGATGTTCTAATGAAGATGGTTCTGGAGCAGATGTAGTCTTTTCCCCGACTTCAAGGAAGCAAAAGGAAAGTTATATCTTTCAACTGGATACGTATGTTCATCTGTTCGCTTGTAACTTCTAAACTGCTTATAAAAAATTAGCAAATCGGGTATACGTAGAGGCGTCTTGACCGTCTGCGGGTTTATATTCCATGTGATCCCTAATCTTCGTAAAAATGCTAGCTTTACCAAAATTGTTATATACCCGAATATACGGGTCCAAATTTTAACACAAATCAATAAAAATCTTTTAAATTTAATTCAATGAAATGAAGACGAGTGTATAAGGTATATTATAGTCGGTATGTCCCGATTATTCCCAGGCGACTTCTTTACTATGCAATGCCAGCACCGATACTTGTGTAATCTCGGTTGGACACGGATTTATTCTGTATTGTGATTCATAATGGTTAGTTTTCACTTTAAATGACTTTTAAATAAGATATACATATACTATACATAAACCAAGTATGTAGTTTTAACACTACATAATGAAGATATACATATATAATATGTACCTACTATACATATATCTTTAAGGCTTATTCTACTGGATTTTAACTACTAAATGTCATTTTGGCTATCGATACTTCACATAACTCGACATGGATGTTTGCCCAAGAATATATCTCTTCACTTAATTTCTTCACATTAAATCATTTTTGCATTTACGCTATAAACGAGGGCAGACTGAAAAGTAATCAAGCTAGTCGAGAAACTATGTTAGAAAACATTTTCCTATTTTGGTGGGTTGCCTTTGTTTTTCAGCTGCTTGCTGTCAAAGTTATACACCTGTGCCACCCTGTGCCGTTTTGAGGCAACTATTTCGGGAGTTGGTCTTGGCTGGAGTATATTCGCAGTCTTGGTTCAAGTCTAGTCTTATGAGAGTGCTGTGGCAGACTGTTCTAGTGAAAAGATGATAGACGCGGGCATTCAGATTGCTTTCGAGTAACTTAGTCGGGAATTGCAGTTCAATGGTACGGGCTGAGGCAGGTAATTGCTAATTTTGAGTAGCGTTTACCAAGGCAGCGCGGAATTCTGGACAGTTAGCACTCCAACTACGTCACGGTGAAGCCGGTGAGTCAGTTCTGAATAAATTACACCTAGATATCAGAGGCGATAAGAGCTACAGTTGCGAGAATTTACCAGCAGATGCACTTGATGATAAAGTTGGTTCAATAATGCCAATATCTTAGTCCGTTTTGCCCCTTTTGCCTATAAGGTGAAATAGTATTGGGTAATTAAGTAATTTATATGACCTAGAATCACCAATTTTTGAAGGAATTTTAATGGGGCCCCAATAAACAAACTAACATCGTATCGGCTTACCCTCTTTTCTCCCACAGTTCTCAAGATATTCATAAAAATGTTCCAATTGAAAAATTCTTGGATTATACATTTTTTTCGAAAAAGTAGGTGCAGGGGTACCGCCTCTACCACATTTTTTGCAGGGTGAATCTGCTCTTGCTAAAGCAGCTCTTGTTCTGAGTAAAACCGAAGGTACATGACAATTGGCGTTTTTTGGTTTTACAAAAAAAGAATATATCCAAAACGAATTTTAGAAGTGAAGTTGGAGATTCTGCAACATCAATGTTTACCATTTAATAGGAATTTAAACGTGGATAGCGAAGACCTTAGACAATCCACGGAACGAGTGGAAAATGTATTATATCAATATTTGGATTAAAGGCAACTGTGTGCCAGATGATTCCCACTATTACGAAACGGAGTAAAGCACATCCTAAGCCAGCCAGCGAATAAGCTGACTTGGTTTCCTCATTGCATCTTATTATAACTATGAACAGAGCAGCACAATAATCGGAAAAAGGTAATCAGAGCTATTGGACGGAACAAATTTTCTTCGACAAATAAAAGTGACGCGTTAAGGGACGAGCGAGCACTCATGTGGGCTGTTTACAGCCGCTTGGAAGACATTGATTATGCAGAAGATATATGCCTCCTGACTCAAAGATTTTCCGATAAGGAACTAAAGCTTTATATTATTTACAGAATAGCTAAGATGGCGTTCCTAAACATTATCCGCTCAAAAACAAAAGTAATACTGAGCTAAATGAGCGGTTCAAAATTGGCCAAGCCGAACTATTCGACGTAGAGACCTTCTGTTACCTTGGAAGCATAATCAACAATTCTGGAAGACAGACGTTGTCGCATCGCAAAAGCAGAGCGTTCTTTCGGTCAGTTGTGGAAACTTTGGAGCTGCTCAGAATCTTTTACTCGAACGTTAAGTCAACATTGTTATACGGCTGTGAAACGTGAAACGCAACGGCAAGGGACGCCAGGAAACTGCAAGTAAATAGATTTGCAGAATTAACTGGCCAAATAGTATACCAAACACAATGCTATGGGTCCAGACGTATCTAAAACCCATCCAGCAAGAAATGCTGACGTGGAAATGGAATTGGGTAGGGCACTTTCTGCGCAGGGCTCACGATGGTATTGCTCGAACTGCCATCGACTGGAGTTTGGTGAGGAGAAGAAGGGGAAGAGCTCAAATCGACATTGACCTGACGACAGTTAATCGGACCGGGAACGAAGCGAAGGCGTTAGCGCAAGATCGCGATAATTGGAATGTATTCATCGAGGCTCTATGTTCCTACTTGGAATTATAGAAATCTATATACATATGCAGGCCCGACGAGAGGGGGGGAGGAAGCGATTTCCCCTGGGTCCGGAGTTTTTTCAGGGGCCCGGTGAAATTACTGTCGTACTGTCGTGATTCAAGCTAAAGGTGTAATAGAGGAGCCGGTACATTTTCCCGCCGGGCTCGGATATATGTATTTGTTTATAAAATAAAGCACCGTCACTCAAGAACTCAATCTCTCAAAATCTAATTTACAAATATTGTGACTAATTGGGATTGGACAAAGAGAATATTTTAAAAACTATTTTCCCACATGGGACGGGGCAACCCTAATGAATTTTAAGCCGCTGAATCCGAATCTGAGGGCGAAAAAATTGAGGCAAGGGGTAGATGTAGATAAATAAAAGATGTAAATGTAGACAAAATGTTTATTTCTCCCGATTACTTTTCAACCCTCCCTCGTGCAGTGCTAAAAAAATTCCTACTGTTGCTTGAGTACCACAAGCTAAGCTGCAAATGATTTACCTACTAACATTTTATACTTGCAGTACTCTACATAGTATATAGTGGCTTTTTATACTCTGTACCCAAAAGATCAAGGCTATTATAGATTTGTGCAGTGTGTTTGACAGGAAGAATGAGGAGCTCTTTATATTAATTTATACTATATTTAGAATCAACTCGGTTAGCGATTGAGCTATTTCCGTTTGCTCTTCCGTTCGCATGAATACTTAAAGCTTGCGGAGCCTAAGAGCTAAAGACACCAACCCGTGCCCACGTTTCTGCAAAAGTTAGAGACAGCATGTAGACAAAAATGAATCCTCTTCAAAAAACTGCAACATTATATCATATTGCTTCATTGATAGACCAGCTAGAGTCCTCCAATTTGGTATTTAGACTCATGTGAGCCTAATGAACAATTAAATGCTGACATTGAAGCAAAAATTTGCCTATATGTATTCCCTTTGCCTTCATTCTTTAAATGGCTGCAGTGTATCCCATATCCGTGCACCGCCTCGACTGATTCACATTTTTTCACATATTTTTTTTTGTTCCGCCAAGAACGCTAAATTTCTTAATCTGCTTTGTTAGTCTGCTTAAAAAAAATAAAAGAAACTACGACTAGGACTTTAGCTTTAGTCTTAGTGCTCCTCTGGTCTTGTTATGCCCGTCTTTCTTTGGCGTGACAGCTCATGTCTTGCTTATCTAAATCACCCAACTGTGTAAATGCCAAGCCTCAGTGACTGCTCCTCCTGCTCCTCCTGTCCTTTCTGTCCTTCCTGTGCTTACTTTTTTTTGTATTCTCTTGTTGTCCTTAAATGTTAAACAAGCCAAGAAGTGAGCCCGCACATACTTACTTTTATTGGAATATATAATTAGATTAGCAGACTTGTTGGGGGCTGCTGTACTATATCAGGTAGCTGTTAGACATAAAAGACAAAGCATATATTACATAAAATTGTTTAAGAAAATGTTTTAAATTATTTGCCAGGACAATGTTGATGCTTTGGGTTTTTAAGGGTGTTTTCTTGGGAAATCGTTTTTGTATTGATTTAAAATAAATCTTAGAGCAAGAGCTACTATACTAGCAGGTGAGTACAGGTGAGTGTTAACAATTTAAGTGTATTGGCTTTTATACTTTGGGACTATTGACGAAAACAATGCTTTGCAAATTTTTTAACCAATTTACACTCAGATTGAGGTAGACCCAAAATATGAGTAAGCAACGAAAAACTTTAATATGGCCACTTATTTTTGATGTTTTAGGAATCAGGAGTATACAGAGAGGGATGCTGACAATTTCCCGGAATATCCGAGCTTTTTACAATTTTTAAAAATATTCTTTTTTTGAAAAAAAATTGTATTGTCCTAAATTGTTTTTAGAATCAAACTAAATATATAAGGTGTCAAATCGGGTCTTTAAGGCGAATGACCAAAAAATTCGATTTTGTGGGCACTCAAAAAGTCTAATGTTGTGCAAACAACGGAATTCTTGAATTTTTTGGCGTTTCGGAATTCTTTTAAAAACAGCGTTTATTATTCAGAATTAGAAGGTATGGTATTTTCCTAGCACTGGATTTTATTTTTTAGCTGGAGCATACCATCGGTTGCTCTTCGATAATTAAAGAAAATCAAATCTATATAAAAAACAAAGCGCGCGCAAAAATGTTGATCATGTGACGTCATGCGCGAATGAGACCAAGTTGATTAATGGCAGGCGCCTACTCCTATTCGTTTTTCTTGCTTTGTGCGTTGGAGATGTTTATGCGATTAATAACACTAGTTTACACGAAAAATGAACCTTCGTAAAAGGTTCGAGAAACACGAAAATGGCAACCTTTTTTTTTTCTTAAGCACCGTTTTTGAGATATTTTCGAAAAACATGTTTTGGGCACCTATTTCAGTTATTTTTCAATATCTCGTGTACAAAATTTTGTATCGACATGAAAGACGATTAGATCGAAAGGTTGATTTGCTCTTTACAGTGATATACAATTATGTACAGATCAAGTCAAAATTATAGAAGTTACAAGCAACCAAAGTCAAAATTTTTACCATTTTTCAAAATTAAATTATTAACGAAAAAAAAATTTTTAAAAAATATGTTAAGCCTTAAGCCAGTTGCTAAGTAATGGAAGTATTATAAGTAATAAGTACTTATGTCGCTGACTTATTCAACTGCTCTCGTAAAAAGAGAAGGAAGTCGAAATTGTTCCCTTGTACCTTTGGTTTCCATCCGATTTTAATACTGACATTACTTAGCAACTGGCTATACTTTTGTTTTCGGTGATCGTTCATTAACGGAACAACAGCGTAAAGATGACTTTACGGTTGTCGTATGTCAGATAAAGGTATTCCTGGGTATTGATTCTATAAACGCACATTCTATATCAATATTTATTGTACAGGATTGGATTTTACTTATTACTTATATTTTTTTTTAAAATTTAAAAATAGGCTTTCTTAAGGCCCTCAAAACAGGTAATGACCCGAATCGCTTTGCGTATTCTTCAAAAGCAGAAAATAGTTGCTGGGGGCCAGAGAGATTGGTGCTTGAAACTCCAATTTGTACCACAACTCATGAAATTTTATAATGGTGATTTAGGTGCCGCTTATGGTCGAACTTTATTTTGTCCAAATATTCATATAAAATGTGATGTACTTTGTATTTTAAGTGTTTTTGGGCCCAAAACATCCATCAATGTGGTACTATTTGCTGATCCTTTTGAAATGCTTAGCATCAGCAATGGCACGGTAAGTCAAACGACGATTTTGCAAAACAAGATCTTTAATTTCTTCCACGTTATGCTCATGAGTTGATGTTTTTGGCAGATTTAAAAAAAAACATTTCTTTAACTCTTTACCAAAAAATCGATAATTTCACTTTGAGATGTTTAAAAAACAAGTACAACTCAAACACTAATGAAGATATTATCATAAAATTTGACACAGTAGTCATTTTCACTCGTATAAATTTGGGGGGAAAAAAATATCTAACCGATTTAAAAAACCTGCGCATTTTAATTTGTAAGTTGCGATATGTACAGCCTAAGCCTCCAGCATCAATCCATGAATTTTAACGATGGTTTCTTAGGTGACGACTTCTTTTGACAGACCGGACTCACTTATGCTGGTACGACTACAACAGAACTGCATAAACCACTTTGTAACCATCGAAATTGTTTGTTGCAGAGTCCCTAAAGTGTTAATCAAGCCTTGCTTGGTTTTGTTAAGGTTCTGAAATAATACTTTACCAGCAACTGGAATTCAACTTTTGCAAGAAATCAGTGTTGCATTTCAAGTTACTTCGCGAGCAATTAAAAGACCACAAAGTCATCCAATTGCCCTCGTTTTGTGAACTAAAACTTTTGGTGTTTTGTAAAACAAGCAACTACATCATACTAATAGAGTGCATTTTTGACAAGTTTTTACCAAATTTTAGACTTTATTTTTGTATGTATGTGTTGCATCGTTGGAGCACAAACTGCAAACAACATGCATCTTTGTGGAACACACACAATTTACCCGCATCTTATTAATATATAATTTTGCAACTAGTTTGCACGACAGAAACTCCCCAAACTCGGAAAATGTGGGTCATGGCCAAATGCTCAAGAGAGGGCCCCCAGCAGTGGCTGATGATAGTCGACAATCTGCCTAGAACAAATACCTACATAGCAGAAGCTATATATTATGAAAATTTCATGCACATTAGACAACTTAATGAATTTCTGCAGGTAATTAAGTCAACAAATTTTAGATATTTAATCAGCTTTTTAATGAAAAGCGTAACAAATTGTTAAAATATAAGTCAATTGTGTCGTAACTCCGAGTTAATGGACGTATAGCTGGCAAAACACGTTATATAAACAAATTGGTTGCAGCTCCAGCGCCAATGCGTCGAAACGTAAGCGAATTGGCACTCTGACCACAAAACTGTATTGAAATTTGCGGTCAAAGTAAAACAATTCTAGACTATGGTACAATGTTAGGTAAATATAGGGTGTTTTTTTTTTTAGCTTGAATGTATTTTTGGCCAAACACGAATCAAGTGTCATCGCTCAAACACCAGAATTGGGTATCTGTGGCTTTTAGCTGTTTCCGAGAGTTACATACCCGTCCTGGGGGAACGCGCGTTTGAGCCATAAAAAGATATTCGCTGAAGGAACTAAAGGCCATTACGGCCAAGACGTATAAAAAGTGTATGGAAAAGTGAATCGTTGGCTTGCTTGCATTGACTCAAAACAATCCTATTTTGAAAGTGATTATAAGGATAAGTACTTATTAAAAGATGGCGTACGTAAAATTCGGACGCGGACGGCTTTGGGATACCCTGTACCACCACATTGCAATCAAGTCCGATTTATTGCTAACGAAGTCAAAAAGATATTTCTTTGCAAAATTTGGTTACGATATTTTTATAAAGAAACAAAACACCCTATCGGTCCTATGGGAGCTATTTGATAGAGTCAACCGATTTTGATCAAATTTGGTACAGTGCTGGGTAACCCTTAAAAACTGAATAACCCCAAAGGCTACAATATCCTCATAAACAAACGAAACACAACATATAATAAAATTAGTGAAATAACATTGAATAAAATAATGTATTATAGAATTTAATATTTTAACAGGGAAGAATCAATATGGCTTCGAGAATAACTAAACAGATGGAAGGACGGACTTTGCTTAATCGATTGCTTTTGTCTTTCGGATCGTTGGTATTAAGGGTATAAGGTCTTAATCGTTTCTTTCTAGAAAAATAAAATTTGAGTCCTAGTCCCCAGTATCTAGTACCCCTTAAACTAGCACTGCATTCCGAGTTAAAAGCTAGACTGAATTTGTTTGTAATAAAGAAAAGTCTTTGAAAAACAACCTATATTAGCAGTAAGTTCATGTTTAATGGTCAACAATGTTGAACACAAAAGATCTTATAACTGCGAGTCTATTCAAATGTAAACAAAACACCATAGCAGCAGTACCTAGTACCTTACTAGGTTCTATGGTAGTAATACCATAAACATTGATATACCTATAAATGAACAATAAGGCTGTACACTAAAAAGCTGACAGACACGAGTTTTGCAAAAATCACCCTTTAAAAGTAGTACACAAAGCACCTTAAATAAGTCTTATGCCCTGAACATCTAGAGCTTAAGCGACTCAAAACATCCTACAGTAGTGGTACCAAACCTTACGTCCATAATTTTTCATGATAGTTTATTAAAAAAGCAACCCTACATTAGGAGAAGAGCTCAATGCCGTGAGCCTATTCTTCGTATTCTTCTTTTTCTTAATAGTTAACAGGTTTTTACGCGGCTGAAATCACGCTTGAATGGACGTAACTCGCTGAGTCTATTTATCGTGATAGCCGAAAGTTTTTTAAAAAAGCACCCTATACTACTGGTAGCTACCATCTAAAGTTTAGATTCTAAACTAAACGTTATACCACGAAACTATTTCTCATGGAGCTTAAAACTAAACAGCGAACAACTGCCAGAATACATGCCCATTTAAAAATAGCACCCTATATTAGTAGTTTCCAGTACCACGATTTAGCCTAGCAGAGTTTGAGGCAATTGTGTTCTCAATTGATTTGGCCGAAATGTCAGACATTTGACATTGCTTTGGCAAATAACTTTTAATCAAAGACCAAATCCCCAGCACAATGCAGCTGTGCGTTTTAGAGTACGCCATACATCCTTGCCAGAAGCAATCAGCTTTGGAGCTGCCTTAAATCCAACCGCATGTTAATCAAATTCCTAACAAATTCCTCACAAAACCAACGGCCCATCAGACAACCCAAAAGTGGCCTCAAAACTTGAGAACATGTTACACAGGCCTGTAACCTGGTTAATTTATAGACCAAGTAGCATTAAGTTAATTATTTATGCTTCTCTCAACTTAACCAACGCCCATTGTCGGCTCGCACAGACAAAGTCCGGCGGCCTTTGATGGACATTTCTGGGAGCCAAAATTTTTAGCTTGTAGCTTCAAGAAAAAACAAAAAAAAAAAGAGGACACACACACACACATAAAAACGACAGGAGCGACAGAAACGACAGTCCCAAGTGTTGTTCTTTAATTTCGACGTAATAAAAAATTAACACGACAACGAGAAAACTTTGGCCTGCCCTAAGGAGCTTCAGCCTTCCCCAACTCACAGACCCAGAAGCTGTGCCACCCAACACACACACACACACACACGCTACTGCCACTCATCTTTCCTGGGCTGCTTTGAGATATGGCTCTTTATTGGTGACTGCCATTAGGGCGTCTGTCCTGCACACTTGAGGTGTGAACCTGCCATGGCTATTTCCTGCCAGCGGCCCGGCCCTACTCCTCCGCCTCAATTTCTACTTGGCTGTCGGCTTTGAAATGATTTATATTGTTATTAAATTTGCAATAGAATTTAAATAAGGAGCCGCATTGAAACCGTTCTGGGCTTGCAAACAGCATGCAGCCCATGGCAATGGACACTTTTTGCGACAATCTGGTATTTCTATGCCGTCAAGAAGTATTGGCAGTTGTATGAATTGAATATTTGACATCTACGTCGAATTGAGCTTGACAAATCGTTAAAAGAGAATACTATTTAAAGATGCTGTTGACGGTGATTTTGATATGGGTTTTGGGAATGAAGAACATTGGAAAAATAATTAAGCTGCTAAAAAGAAAGTTTTTTTATGTGAGTCGCATTAGTATATTGTCTTGGATTAAAAATGAAAGAAATGCGTATCAAACGAGGCGGCAGCAGGAGATTAGGATACCCAGCACAAATGATATTTAGGGGTATGTAGAAGTTAACGTTAAAATTTTAATTACAACTTCCTTGTTGGCAACACTGTTTTTGTCAGCTCAGCTGTTTTTGTGTCTTGTGTTACTGTCATACAGTTGGGTCTATAATTTAACCATGAATCGACTTACAAACGAACAACGCTTGCAGATTATTCAATTTTATTATCAAAAAGAAAGTGCATCGTGCACTCCTTCCATATTATGGTCAGTTTGGGCGACCTTCTGAGGCGGCTATTCGGAATGTTGTGACTAAATTTCGCACCAAATTTATATTATTGGACACTAAACCACCAACACGCATACGTAGAGTGCAGACAGAGGAAAATATCGCAGCTGTATCCGCCAGTGTTGCTGATGTCCGTGAATTATCGATTCGGCGCCGTTCGCAGCAATTGGGCCTCTGTTACTCCACTACGTGGAAAATTTTGCGGAAGGATTTGGGTATTAAACGTTTTAAAATAAAGCTGGTGCAAGAATTGAAGCCACTCGACCTACCACAACGCCTAACAAAGTTGGATGAAGATCCACTTTTTTATCGGAAAATTGTGTTCAGCGACGAAACTCATTTCTGGTTGAATGGAGACACGAACAAGCAAAATTGCCGTATTTGGTGTGAAGAGCAGCCAGAACAATTGCAAGAACTGCCAATGCATCCCCAAAAAGTCACTGTTTGGTGTGGATAATGGGCCGGTGGCATCATTGGACCGTACTTTTTCAAAGACGACGAAGGCAGGAACATTACTGTGAATGGCGAGCGCTATCGTGCGATGATTACAAACTGTTGTTTTCCCAAAATGGAAGAGCTGGATTTTCCTGACATGTGGTTTCAACAAGACGGTGCCACACAGCACGCAAAACAATGGCCCAATTGAGAGGCGAGTTCGGTGAACACTTTATTTCACGTTTTGGGCCGGTCAATTGGTCGCCTAGATTGTGCGATTTAACGCCTTTAGACTATTTCTTGTGGGGCTATGTTAAGGCTCATGTCTATAGCAATAAGCCCGCCACTGTTGAAGCACTGGAATCCAGTATTGAAGAATTTATTCGTGAGATACTAGCCGATATGTTGAAGAGAGTATGCCGAAATCGGACCCATCGAATGAACCATTTGAGGCGCAGCCGCGGTCAACATTTACATGAAATCATCTTTAAGCATTAAATTATAATAATATAATAATAAATAATTATTTTTTCTGAATTTTATGTTTTTTTTTTAAATAAAATCCGAAAGCTCTTAAAAAATCACACTTTACTGAAATTGGTGGTTCTACATAAAGTGGAATATTTGGGAAAGGAGTTTCATATTAATAAATTCGATTTCCACTTTGGGTCTTCTCGTATAGGGCTTTCACAGGGCCGTAGAGAGAAAATCCGGGCCTGGGGGAAAATTTGGAAATGTGTGGGAAATGCAAACAACTCGTACTCGTATACACTTTTATTTATTTAATATGTATTTTAGTGATTTAGTGGATAGCCGTGCCCAACTAACCGAAAGCTCATGATTAGTTTTCATTCTTAGAATGTATTGTCTTGTGAGCCATGTGTTATCGTCCGTCTGCTCGAATAAAAATATGTATAGAATTTATAGTGTTATAAGGATGCGCAGCTGAAGTTTGTCGCACCCACACTATATCCACCCAACCCATAGAGACGATTGCCAATGGGAGTGGGTTGCAAAAATTGGGTTGGATGGTCACTTTAAAATATACGGTTAAAAATATATCACACATTTAAATAAGCCTGGTCATCCATATTTTCGTAATGGAGTTATTAGCTTCCAAATAAAAATATCCCATTGACTTTTGCAAAAAAAATCACTATGCACTATGATGTAGGGTTGGAATCATTTTGCTGCCAGATCGCTAATAAATGTATAATACCGAAATATAAAGCTCCTTCGTGCACATAAAAATAAATTTCTTAAAAAAGCTTGGGTAAATATTGAAGTGTGCAAATAGTTAAACGATGTGCCGCTTAAACCCAACGTGCCTTCTACGATAATCGATATACAATATAAAAATATCGATAAGCCCATTTTGTGGTGGTGTGGTGAATAAGTTCAAGTAGTGCTAGTTGAAGTTGAATTACAAAATTAAGAAGAATACATTGTAAAAATACAAACTGCTGAAGTTTTTTTTTGTTTTAATTGCCTAAATAAATGCAATATACAAAAAATATAGATCATTGGTTAGACTCCATGTCGGTTCTATTTGTTAATAAGTGACCCTTATAGTATAAAGTGCGCGATCCTCGATTAACAGCCAACCTATGAATTTGGGGCAAAGGATAGACACAACAAATTGTGGCTTCTCGCCTTTTTTGCAACTACATGGAGTATTTAATACCAGGTGAGTTCCAAATCTTCTCCATCTAATTTATGCAGCGCATGCTTTTAATTTTAAAACCGTATTCACGTACAGCTTATATTTTGTAGTAACTTTTCAGTTAAAAATAAATTTGACTTTGTGGCCAGAAGTTTTTTTTCTGTAGTTTTGTAACTTAATTATTTATTGGCTTATGCTCGTTTGCTTGTGTTTTTTAAATGCAGTGCCCAAGAGGCACACAACAATTGAGCACATAATATTTCAAACATATTTCAAAATCGAACAGTAGGCATATATAAGCCCATAGTCAAAAGATGGCGTACGTTAGAGTCGTGCGCGGACGACTTTGGGATACCCTGTACCACCACATTGCAAAAAGATATTTATTTGTCAAATTTTGTAACGATATTTTCATAAACAAGCGAAAAACAGACGAATTTTGCACCAAAAACGTTTTTACGACCAATCCGTCCTATGGGGGGCTAAATGATTGAGGATTTTGATAAAATTTGGTACAGTGCTTGGAAACTTCCGAGTGCAAAATATGCTTACGATATCTTTATAAACTAACGAACTATCCATCTAAAACTTTTTGTTTTTTTTTCGAGGTCCTCTGAAACACCCCTATGGGAGCTACATAATATAATTCCTATATCAAAAAAAATAAAATAAACTTGTCTCCCATAACATAGCAAGGCATCTAATCTGAAAGTTTGGTTGCTCTAGCTCTTACCATTTTTGAGATCAAGTCGTTGATACGGACAGACAGACATGGGTATATCGACTTTTTTAGTAATTTTGGGGGGTCTCCGACGTCTTCCCCTGTATTTTACGTACATTTTTAGCTTGCACAAACTTAATATATCCATTGTACCATAATGAACAGGGTATAAAAAATTCCGACGAGACAAATCGGATGCGAAATGCGTTTTGACGACGTATTTGAATTTCTTTTTTTGTTCCATCTCTGATTAACATGCATTTTTTCAAAGGCAGCCAGTAAAGTTGAGCTTGTCGGGATATCGGGAAAAGTATTTTTGTTCAACTCGAAAACTAGACGATTTGTCAAAAATTCATACACTTAGAAAGTGTTTACGGCAAACATTTTCTGTTTTAAAAGTTACTCCAACCAAACTTTTGCTTTAAGACGCACGGAGTGACAAAACTTCAAATTTAGGATATCCCATTTGGCATTTTTGTTTTATATGAAGTTTTGTCATTCAGTCCGAAATATTTCGAACTACGTATGGGCCTTTAACTGAAAAAGCAGGTGGAACAGTTTATTGTGTAGTTTCGATGTGAAAACATTTGATTGTATTTGGAGTTCTCAACATATCAATTTCAAACTGAATTAAACTTGTAGAAGTTTTGTTATTTTAGGAGAAATTTTTTGTTTTTTCACTGCATCCAAACATGTTATGAATACCCAACAAAAATTTTCGACAAAAAAAAAATTTAATCAATAAATAATTTCTTTTAATTTATTTGTTCAGCAATATAATCCGCTTATTTTCTAAAATATTAAAAGCTAAAAAGGAATTACAAAAGTCTATGTAAATAAGCTCGTCTCTGTTGAACAAAATCTCCTTTAATCAACCATATTAAAGTAAATAATTGGAGATTTATATGGAAATACCTTTTATGCCTTTGGTGTACAAATTGTTGTGCCCTTTTTTTGGACATTCAAGATGCGATACATACATATTTACATAGAGATGATTCAGCCTAATTTTGAGCAACAAATTTAATATGTACACAATAAAGGCGGCTTATAAACGACCCAACGCCTGCCACCAAGCGTATCCTTTTATTGTACTCCAGGCACAGTGGCCCAAAATGCCTAAGATTTTGACAAGACTGTGAACACATGTGTAATTTCTTAAGAGGGTAGAATAAATAAAGTACATATTTATACCCTGCACTCATGGAGTTAGGGGTATTATAGATTTTTTCATTTTATGTAACGTAAATTTTTTTTTTTCAAAATTTCGATTATTTATCAAACTATCGATAACTGCATATTTAAATAACTTTTCTTTGTGTAAAATGTCGCATAAGCAAATAGAGATATTTAAATAATTGTTTTTTTTAAATGAAAAATTAAAGATTGGATTTGAAGATAATTTCGTATGCCGATTTTGTAGAACATTCTAAAATTTTTGAAGGTATGGATAAAAATTTATTTTGCAAAAAATCGATTATTGTGAACTTTGACCTTGAATATCTTGAGATGAGGTCTGATAACACAATGTTTCTTCCAAAATCTATCATAAAATGTTAAAATTAACTTGCAAAGGAACTTTTAAGTTATTATCTTTTCAGTCCAAGGAGTCAATTTTATTTGTCACTATTGTGAGGCACTGTCTACCATGGCGACCATTGGAGGTGCCTTCACAGAAATAAACATAACTTCCTCCATTATAGGAGCTTCCAATTTCTTATTGTTTCGAATAACTATTTACGCGCACATTTTTTTTTTATTGAGCAAAACTAGGATAATTTTTTAATTTTTTTGAAATAATTAAAAAATAATTGTAAATATTTTCTAATTTTCTTTTTTCATTTTGAAAAAAAATTTAATCTTCAATTCATTTACGAGATATGTCTTGTTAAAGGAAATTCTACAAAAATATGCAGTTATCGATTACTCGATAAAAAATTAATTATTTTCAAATAAAATTGAAGGGCTTATTATTGTTAAGAACGTGTACCTCTTTCACATTTTAAAAAATCATAATCTATTTTTTTTATATTATTATTACCGATAATATTGGCTAAAAGTTTAAAAATTTATATATATATTTATATAATTGCACCGACTTACATATGCAATGAAATAATATAATCGGCTGTGCTCCGGAAATCGAATCCGCATTATTTATTCGGAAAACGAATCCGAATATTTCGATAAAGTACGAGCAATAATTTAATCACAAGAAAGTGTAATTGATAAGAAGTAATCGAAAGGTGCAGAGATATCAGGGGAAATAAATCGATAACAAAAAATGTGAAAAATCAAAATTGGATTAAAAAATTTTAAAGCCAAGTTGCAAAAATAATGAGTTACGCTCGAAGGCCACAAAAAAAATCTTTATAAAGAAGTTCGAAGAAACTTTAATGTCAAACAAAGCTTTTTTAAGGAGCTGTAAATTACATTAAATAAATATCGATGAAAACCTCATGACCTAAGGAACGCAAAACACATTAAAAATATGTCGTTTAGTCAATGCGAGCGTTACTTTGAATTTTTTTTTGTTGTGGAGTTGAATAAGAATCATAGTTAGGGGAATCCATTTTTTTAATATCTGGCGCCGTCTTCTCGCACCACCCGACCCAGTTATATACCTTGTTAGTGATGTTATTCGTTGTCACCTTGTTTCAGAAATAATTAAAATCGGATAAAAACTGTTAAACAAAAACCAAAAACAAAAACATTTCAAATCCCGTGGCCATACAAAACAATAATATTCTATTATATTTGGTATCAAGTCTCATATGAGCCTAGCTAACAACAAAATTTAGTTTTTTCTGAAAACAATGCCGCTATTATCCTCTCTAGTCATTAACGTAGCAATACAAAAATAGTCGCGTGCGGTCGACTTGGAAATACCCTGTACCATCGCAAAAGACATTCATGCCAAGTAATCAAAAAAAGCTTTCAAGTTTTATTGCAAGGAGCTGAGTTGAGCTCAGAATTGGTAATAAAAGGAAAAGCAAATTAGCCTAAATGGAAGTCTCACCAAGAACTTGAGCCGACTTAAAGTTTTGAGGTCAATACTCTATCAACTCAGTTCTTGCTACTGAGGCATTGTTCCGATATTTATGATCCGATTTTAATCATTTTGAAATTAATATTATAATAATATTTTTTATTTCCCACATCTTACTCTTACGAAGTAAATCTGTAACTTTAAATCTTTAGAAAATATTGCCTTTAAAAAATGTTTTCGGGGAAGAGGGGTCGGCTTAGAAGAAAAAAAATTACTACAATGTGGTTGGATATATAAGCAGTCCATATTTTCCGTGCTCTTATAGTCGCTAAGATCTAGGCGTTCATACTGATGTACAAACGGACCTGTCTAAATCCATTTATTTTGTCCTTTTGTCCCATCTTTGGGCGGCTTTTAGCTTCTACTTCTTTATGTTACACATATTTGCAAAAACTTTATATACCCCTTATCTTAAGCTATAGAGTATAAAAAGGTATATTTATATATTTATACATATTAAGTACAAAGTCTAAAAACCTGCTGCAGATAATTACTTTTATCCGCAAAAGTGGGTGCAGCGTGCACCATTTCCAGGCACTACGTCGTTTGATTCCAACAGTTTCTTAGGTGTTAACAGCAGCATTGTAAGTACTACATACTGTTTATATACATATTGAACCCACTGTGACGGAGAGCCAAGCCAAAAGGTATTATTTTGGACGCAATAAATACGCAACTTATTGAGATGAATGGCTTTCGAATACGCCAAAGGTGTTTGTTGTATATTTATTCCAAATACGAGTCATAACCTAAGGATTTGCTGTAGGCTCTGCAGCATATAAAATATGTAAAAAATTGTGGTATGGCACGTTCTATATCCATTCACACAAATTGCTAAAAATAATCCACTTAACCTTTGGTTGATTATGATAATACGGGCATGTTGAAATCCCAGCACTTGCTATAAGCTCATGAAATATGTAAGATAAAATATTCAAACAAGCTGGAACTCTCGACGACAAAGTCAAATTGAATTGGAATGCCGTACCCTTTCATCATCGTTATGTTAATCTGCTTATATACATATAGTATGTGCATATATTGTACATAGTATATGTCAGTTTGGGTGGCCTTAAATCTTGCCTGCCTGATTTTGTGTACTCAAAGGTTTCATTTTCTTTATGACTTTGAGTTAGGGTATTTTGCTTGAAAACACTATAGCCAAGCTTCCAGCTGGTTTTTTGTATAGAATTTGGTCAGATATACCCCAGAGACGTATTACCAAAATGTGCGTAGAGCGCACAGCTTGTTATGTAAAGGTCCTTCGCGGTGAAATCAAGCGCTCTATTCAGCGTGCCTTGAGTGCCTTTAAAATGTTTCGAAAATTAGTTTGACACTTGGCTGGCATTGTGGCAAAGTATCTTAATGCCAAAGTGCCTGGTTAGTTCCATTTCAATTATCTGACAACTATGGCGCAAAACTTTCCAGTGCAAATTTAACTTTAACAATGTTTGCACAAATGCGGCGTTACCTTTGTGGGAGGGGGGGCTATAAAGGACATTTCTTAACGCCTTGACCATTAAGCTGTGGTACTGCAATACTCCCTCAGCCCTCCGCATTGCGCCAAAAAGTTAGGACAAAGTTTTAAGGCTAAGCACGTGCCGAGAAAAAATAAAAAGAGCGATTGGTAAAAAAAAAAAATAGTATCTATACGTCGTTTTAATGAAAAGATTAAGCTCAAGCTTGCACATGGGACAATCGATACAACAAATGTAGGCCATACAAAGGTAATTCATCAATACTCTTAAGATATCCAGGCAAAAGCTACTTACTTTAAAAGCCCTTACGGAGAAACAATAATTAAAAAAATGTCATAATTTTCATCTCAAAAAAGATGTTTCCATTAAAAATCCAGAGATATTTCAATTTAAGTTTCCTTTAAAGAATTTTTACAAAAAATGTGAATTATTTTTTCCCCAAATCAGTTCGCGCCAGATGAACTCTTTGCTAGTAAGTGCGCTCTTTTCATAGCAAAAATATATTTAATGTGCTGCAGTGACGTCACGATCCCACATCTCAAAAAAAAAACGCAAGTCGTGTTAATTTATGTGCCTCCTTATTATTCCTTTATGAAAATAAGCCAAGAAGACATGAATCTTAATTTATGGAATTTTTTCTAGAATAAATTTGCGATAAACTTTTAAATATTTGTATTATTTTCTGCAGAGCTGATATATGTTAATTTGTTACAATATTCTAATAGAAAAGTTTATTTGTCTGGGACGAATTAAGTTTTATTACGATTAATGCATGCAAATGTATTACAATGACATAACACTTCTTTATATACGTAGATAAACAAGCACGTAAATATTTGTTATGTAGATTATGTACTCTATCAGCATGTACTACATGCAAGCAGCAAAAATCTTACTTCACCTACAAAGTCACATATCACAGATGTAGACAACATAAACTCTCCTTGGACTTAGTGCTGTACATTGCAAACCTTCATAAGATCTTATGAAATTTACATTGCTCCTGGCTGGGTCCGGCATGTGACCCAACGATGACCTGGTGGCCTGCAAGACAGCGCACGTGACAGAGCATGCAAATTTTTCCTGGCTTATTTATTTTGTGAGAGCATCTTGGCCAGAAGGTGGCAGCTGCTTCAAAATTTAGATATTTCATTGCAATATGCATAAAGTTGGCAAGTTTCTAGTAGAATATTATTGAAGTAGTGTAATTTATTATTCAAATGTTTGGGGGTTTCTCCCAAGTTCAAGGTTAATACCCATGTTACAAAACATCTCATCCAGAGACGCCACTTTCAGTTTGGAGTGAAGTCATCCTTAAACAAAAAATTTTTCTGCATTACTTTATACCAAATAAGAACCAATGCAGAATAACTCCAGCTTTCAAATGCGGAAGACATTGTAAAGTTCATAAAAGCACAACGGCTAAGATGGGTTCGCAAAGTGCTTAGAATGGATGAAACCCGAACTCAGCGAACCATAATGGATTATGCGCCTGTTGCCACGAGACAAGGGGCGAGGGCGCCCAAAACAGCGTCTAATAGATAGCATAAGAGAAGATATTCAAAGAATGGAAGTGGTCAACGGTCAACTGAAGAAGACTGGCAGTGGATAGACACCAAATAGAGGACGATCGTGGAGTAAGCTAAAATCCACCCCGGATTGTAAAGCTATTGAAGAAGAGGAGAAGAAGAAGTACAAGATTTTATAAATAGAACTAATGTGATGACAACCAAAAAATTTTGATACGCCTACAAACTCTGTTCATCAATCAGATGATCTATCATGAAACTTAACCTTAATTTAAAAATAAAACAGACAGAAAAATTTAAGAATTATTGTGAATTGTTTTTGGGTTGTTCTTGGAAATAAAAAAACTTAGCCAAAAAACATGTATTTGGTGGAGTTAAAACTAAATTCCGAAACACCCGATAAGCCGTGACGTTTAATGTAATCCTTTTCAAAAGGAACAAAGAGTAAACGTCACCAGCAATGAGCTTATCTAAGAACGAGTCTCCCAGTGAGCTACGCCTTTCCTTTAGTGTTGGTAGCTCAATTAGCAATAGACAACTCTCGTAAGAGGGCAGGTTAAGCCGTTGTGGCCAGTTTAAGCTTCGAGCAGCGCATAGCTTTCCAACCGATTCGATTTTGTCAAGGTTTATAGCGTAGTCACCAGGTTCCAGACTGGTGAACCATATTCCGGGATCGATCGTAAAGATGAAGTATACAGTTTTTTGGTAACGTTTGGATCCAAAAACATCTTCTAATAAATTCAAGAAGGATTTAAGCTTATTAACCAAAATGTCAAAGTGACCGTTAAAAGGGAGTTAGAAGTTAGAGTCGCGGAGAATTCCGAGGTTTTTGAATAGTTCTTTTGGGAATGACCTAGTTTATAATCATAACAGGCAATGACTTGTCGAGAAAAATAAACCAATTTCAGTTTTCCATTTCCTGGATTCTAGTTCCATATCTCCAATCCGTAAAAAGATTTTTATATTTGAGTCTGTCGATTTTATTGATATTTACAAATAGCTTGCTTTTAGTGTGTTCTAGTCAAAAGGACTTTATACTTGGTTCTTCTCGTCTTTGAATGGCACCTAAGGGTGCATTTTAAAGATCTCGACTACGCCGACGAACTCCGTTATACCTCGTCCCATTCCACGGATCTGCAAGACAAATTTGATATTTTGAATCTTACGTCCAAGGAAGTGGGTCTAACGATATACCGTACCAAAACCAAAAGCATATCTGTGCCAACGTTCAGATGGGTGGGTCAGTTCAGTGTGGAAAATGAAAGCATGGAAAACGAATGCATTCTGTTACTTGGGCAGCGTAATCCCAATCGAAGGGGGAGCAGATGAAGACGTGAATTGCCGCATCAGCAATGCCAACGAAGCTTTTGATCAACTAAATAATGTGTGAAAGTCAACAGCGTTATCCACGGCAACCAAATTACGAATATTCAAATTAAACGTGAAGTCCGTATTACTCTATGGCTGCGAAATGTGGTTGATGACTGGAGGCTTGGCAGGTAAATTTCACCGCTGCCATAGTTATTGAGAAAAAAATGATTTCAAATACCGTTATATAAGTTTCAACGGTTTTTTTATAGCTTAAGCCTTAAGGGTTTTATTTTACATTGAAAATTGATGTCCTATATTCAGGTCCTTGGGCAAGTTTTTGTTTTGAAGTATACAGATGTTTTATTAAACCGACTGTTGAGCTAACAATATTTTTTGCTAGCATTTGTTTTTAAATTGGGTTATTATCAGAACCTAAACAGTGTATTAAAGGATAAGCGTAGTTAGTTGATTTAGGTGCGATTTATTACAAGTTTCAATGTTTATGCCGCGATATAATGTATTGTGTTAATGTTATGTATATAAATTATAATTATTGTGTGTCGTGAGATTACTGATCTGCATTAGCAAACCATTAGGCAGATTAGCCGCCGATATGTAACGCGACAAATCAGAGAGAAGTCGGCGTTGCAGCCGACGCATGCAATGCGCTTGCGCGAAAGCTTACATAGTTTAAGAGAGGTTAAGAATAGAGTTCTCTTGCCGCGCAGGGCAAGTTACAAAACAAAGAGAAGTATTATTTAAGCATAATAGCTGCTGGACCAAACACCGACTTTTTAAAAGAATATGCAAAAAATCGTTTTTTACCGGCGCACTAACGCATGGGCATATCTGGGTTAAGAAAAGTTTCACTCAAGAAAGAACTAATTTTTTTTTCACTATTTTCCTAAAATCAAGAATTTTATAAGTGCTCTAAATCTCATCATCAAGACTAAACATAGCACACTTCAATTGTACTTTGTAATGTTTAAGATTAAGAGAAGACAACAGTCTTTTGATGAGCGCGAAATCATCTTTGAGAGCACTTCTTTTTAAGATCTTCTGTCGTAATTGTGCTAAGAATCATTTTATAATAATAAGTCTTAAAATAAGATAATAAGATTTCTGATTCACCCCAATAGAAAAGAAACTTCTTGTGTACTTTTGCAAATTCTTGTTTTAAGCGCGAAACTCTTCATATTTTCTCTCAGTGTAGGTTTTACACACACAAAATATTTGGCACAAACTTATAATACGTTTGTGCCTCCAAAGTACAGGACATAATAACAAGGCAAACTTAGTTTTAGTTTCCGTTCCACTCTCCTGCCCGATTGCCACTGCACTGCACTTCGATTTTAAGCATGACCAAAAGTGTTCCTCTTAAGTGAAATATTTCTTAAAGCATACAAATAAAGTATACACAACAGCTGTGCCCAAATGCACCAGTTCATATATAAGTCCATGTGCATCTCGGGGGGCATTGGGTATTGCATATATGTATATACATATTGTATATGGGCTGCTTCAGCCTCAGGTGTGACGTGCAGCAAGAAATGCGGCACATTTTAATTCATGCCGCTCCAAAGTGTGCGCTAAATCCACTCGATGCCTTCAAGGATGCTACACTTTGCCCATTTGGAGCAGGATTTATTGCCGTTTTCAACTTGAGCTCAAAATTGAAAAGCAAACAAGCTGCTAACAAGGTAAAAACTTGTCTTTTTGCTACAGCCAAAAGCGAGCACTTCAATTCAAATTTGAAGTTTTGCGATTCGATTTTTCGCACGTGCTCCATAATCTTGGAGTAGCTTCTTTGATTGCAACTGCAAGTAATGGATGAACATTTGATGGCAGCATATGAAATAGAAAATGGCTGCTTCTGGGCGCAATATTGTGAATTTCGTACGTATACTTAATGTGCTAACTCCATGCATTACATTTGTAAGTGACGCTTCTGGGGTATGCTGAATATTCAAATATTTCCCATAGAGATTTGCTTACCCTGCAGTCATTATGTCATGGGTATTAAAGATTTGCGTAAATTATGGAACAGGGGTAAGAAAGCTTAAGGGTCCATAAATTTTTAGCTTTGAAAGGGTGACTAAGTACTCTATTTCCATTATGTTTTTCGTGTCAAGGTTTTTTTCAATTCTTCGATTCCATCCAAATAAAGGTTTCTTCAATACCAGGGCCGTAGAGAGAATATCCGGGACCGGGGGGAAAATGTACCGGAACCTCCATTACACCTTTAGCTTGAATTATTTTATTACGAGAGTAATTACACCGGGCCCCTGAGAAACCCCCAGGCCCGGGGAGCATGCCCCCTTTCCCACTCTCTATCGACTGAACTGCTCAATATCCTCAAAAAAGGCGTTTGTTTCAGTGATGATCTTTATTAGATGTTTTGTTAGGTAAGTTCTTTGCTGAATACTTTTAATATAAAAGGAAATTACTGTGTATATCATAGTCAGCCTGTGCCGACTGGAACTGTCCCACTGGTTTAAAGCTGTGCAGTTTCAGTAGCAACTGCAGGCAACTTTTTTTCACCTGGTAAGCTTACTTAAGCATTCAGAAATCATTTCAATGATACTTGGCGTGGTCTTTGGGAAAACAACATGTAAACTTTTGCAAAGTTTTTGATTTTCGTTTTTTTTTTTTATTTTGGTGTAAGGGGTTCGAGTGCATGTTCAAGGTTAAATCAAGTTTGCAACTTTTTTGTACTAAATTCAAAACCGTTGACATATTCTACAAGCTTGTGAAAGTTGTTATTTATTAAGTTGTTTTTTTTTTCAACAACGCACAAAAAGCAAGTTAAGCAAAATAAGAAGTTTCTTGCAATTACAAATGTAAAGTTATAAGTTAGAGGAAGTTAGAGCTGGAGATTGTTATTTTGGAGCGTGAATTTCGGAAAATTTACTGAGCTGGAAATTTTATAATGCGCATACGCTGAATGGGTTGGAAATTGTATATTGCGTATACGCCATATTGTCTGTGCATATTTTTTAACCTTTTCGGTTAAATGGCAATCAAAATATTTTTTTTTGCCAAATTAGGCTTGAATCAGCATTTTTAAATTTATGGCCAGCCTGTTGTCTATGTATTGTTTATATGATAGTAAATGTGTAAATATGTATATGGGTGCAAATAAGTGAAGCAGGCCACTTTTTAAATCAATTTGAATTAAATGTAATAACCTTATAGTGACCTACAGATTTTATAGTAGAATAATGTATTTGCAATTTGGCAATAACCGCAGGGGGAAGGGATAATTGATTTCAACACTTGACTGGGTGGTCTGACTTGGCCGATGGCATCATATGTAGTTCTTATCAGCCTCATAATCCATAAGCAACAGCTCTTTGCTGCTTGAGTTATTGATACACCTCCTTTATTTTCCAGCTTCAGTCAATATTTGGGTAGAAGTAGATATACACGTCTTGAATATCTTGAGATGTCGCATCGATACCCATTGTAACTTATGAAATTTTTATCTTTCCATTCCGTGGATCAACACTTATGTAACTCTGTTACTTGGGTCTGAGGAATTTGAAGTGCACTGTGATGACGTACCAAAGAAACCTAACGAAAGTCCCAAAACCGATATTGTTTTAACAAAATTATAAATGAGCCCATTTTTCCGTCTCTTTCGAGGTCCAAAAAGCGAGGAGCATGCATTTTTCTATTAAGGAACGTTTTATGCTGTAGTTCTTCATTTTAATTTAGTTTTTCAATATTTAAGACTAAATTTTTCAGTTGAGAAAAGTACTTATAAGGAATATGCAGCTACATATGTATAAAGCTATAGTGCAAGTGTATGATATTTTCTGATAATTATAAATATTTGTAATTTATTTATTAACCGACTACGGTGAAGCAAGTAAGAGGGTTATCTGTTTGACCAAAAGGTACGTTCATCTGTTCCCTCGTAACTGCTTAACCGCTTATCATAATTTGACAAATGCGGTATTGTTGCAAGCGCCTTGATCGTCAGCTAGTTATAGGCTATGTGATGCCACATTAAATAATATTATATTTTGACCACTGCTAAGTTCCGAACAGTATATACATAGAGTAATTTTTATACCCTGTACCGTATGGTACAAAGGGTATAATAAGTTTTTGCAAGCCGAAAATGTATGTTACACACAGAAGGAGACGGCGGAAACTTCCCAAAGTTACCTAAAGTATCATCAAGGTGACTAGAGAAGTCGATATACCCATGTCCGTCTGTCTGTCTTGTAACGACCTCCGGTTTGTCCGGAACAACGGCTGGGATAGCTCAGCTATGCCCAGGGTAAATGTCACAACAAAATTTGTATTTGCTGAGACTTTCGATATTTTAAACAAAACACAATTTGCTTTAAGTTTTAAAAATATATTATCCGCCTTTTTGCGGTCTATTATCACAGTACACTTAAGTCGAGACCACACGCTCTCTATGTTGTACAAAATAATATCTTTAGCAAATCAATATTTTGACAAAACAAAGTTATACTTATATCTAACAATATAAACAAACTAAATAAATATATATACTGCCCTTTTGCGGCGATACGCTCACCCAGATTCTTAAATCCTGGTAGCAAAACCTGGCGTGGCTCGTTCACGAAAACGTATCAACTCCGACGCGGCGTCACCCGGTGCGCTACTAATTAAATATATCCTTCCTTTGCGACAATTCTATATTTGGTTACTCGAAAACGCCTTTAAATCTGCGGCACTGATTTTAATACTTTTCCCACTAGAGATCTTTCTTTTTCCTAAGACTCTCTCAGACTGTTCACTTCACAAACTCACAGAGACTGTCCCGATTTGGCTTTCGATCCGCCTTATATTGGCCTCGATCGGCGCCAAATCCTAAAATTCCCGTCTAAACGTATACTAATAAATCCAATACGGCACTCTGCTTATCTACCCTGCAGTACTGATGGTGGCGATTGCAAGGTTCGAACTACCTACTTGGATGGTCCGCGTATGGGTACCCAACGAACTAGTCCTTCGAAGAACGAACGTCGAGATAGCAAAACAGAAAAAATGAACTTAGTCCCGTCTACTTTTGCAACCCTATGCCCACCACCCAATGCACTACTTCGCAGGTATGCGAACGCCGAACCACCGGACAAAAATAGATTTTGGTCCGCTTACTTTTTTTTACTTTGTTAGAGAGAAAGACTGAAATAAAATAGATTTTTGTTGGTTTTCGGCTGGCAAGACAAAGGAGAACATGTTTTGTCTCTCTGTTTTTTAGGCAATCCCCCGCTACTTGTTGTCCAGCATGCTCGCGTGTTTTGTATTGCTGGAATATTCTTTAGTTTTGGTTCTGGCTCTTGTTAGTCACAACTGCTGGTAACGCCGCGGCGAAAATTGCAACAATTGACAATTAAATAGCAGACAAAATAAAAAGTGCACATATTTAAAAGTGTGTAAGCAAAGATATAAAATTAAAATGTGAAATACCTAATAAATAAAATAAAAAGTAAGTTAATAATACAATGTATATAAAAATTTATAGCAAAAGGCATGTTCGATGAATACACAAAAAACTAAGCGTGCTGCATCACCTATCAGCTGTAAGTATCAGATAAGGTTTCTCAAAAAAAAAATATATATTTAATAATAATTGTTTATCCAGCACCTAAAAGCACTTGTAAAAATGTAATAAATTTCTATGTCGAATCACATGGTAAGTTTTCTTTTTTTAAGTGTTGTATTTATCAATATTGCTTTAATATATTTAAATATTATCTTTCTAGATGCACTGGATCTGTAAAATCAAAAACCGTCGTAAAAAATGTAGCACCCATAATAATAAATAATGTATGATTGAAGTTATTTATAAATTCAATTATCATTCAAAAAAACTAAAAGTATATAAAATTGTTTTTATTTTGTGTGGCTCAAATTAACAGTATAGGGAGCGATTTAAAGAAATGGGTAACTTTTGCTCTATGCACAACATGGGTACCCATTTGGACTACCCATGAGGTAAACGATGTGGTGTCGCCGGTCCCCATGTCCTAGGACATTCTGGCAAAAAAACGAAATGAAGCAATGCAGATTAGATGCGTTATTATTTCCGGCGAGACAAGTTTATTTTATTAGGTGCGCAACTAAGTTCTCGCTGTGTGTCAATAGATGGCTTTAGCAGAAAGTTCTGGTCGATTTTGACATACCCAAAACTTCATAAACGAAGCTTAGGCATATGGTAAGCAAACTGCTATGGCATATTAGTGAATTTCTTTTTGCATTATTTACTTGTGGTTGTGTGAAAATGTCTAGTTTTGTGCCAAAAAATCGTCGAAAAAAACGGTAGCTGAAGCCCATCGGGAGCTCCAAAAAGTGTACGGAGATGCTGCTCTAAGCGAAACAACGTGCCGTGATTGGTTCCGTCGCTTCAAAGACGGTGATTTCGATGTTGACGACCGTCCACGTAAAGGAAGACCCAAAACCTTCGAAGACGCTGAATTGGAGGCATTGCTCGATGAAGATTCGTGATAAACGCAAGAAGAGCTTGCTTCAGCATTAGGAGTTACCCGCCAAGCCATTTCCAAGCGATTGCATGCGTTGGGATTGATTCAAAAGCAAGGAACTTGGGTTACTTATGATTTGAAACCAAGGGACGTTGAGCGTCGTTTTTTCGCCTGTGAACAACTGCTCCAGCGACAAAGAAGGAAGAGTTTTCTTCATCGTATCGTGACGGGTGATGAAAAATTACAGCAACCCAAAGAGGAAAAAATCTTGGGGACAACCCGGTCATGCTTCCACGTCACTGGCTCGGCCGAATATTCACGCTGCGAAGGTTATGCTGTGCATTTGGTGGGACCAGGTCGGTGTTGTTTTTTATGAGCTGTTGAAACAAGGCGAAACCATCACTGGGGAACGGTATCGAACTCAATTGATGCGATTGAGCCGAGCACTGCGAGAAAAACGGCCACAATACGAGCAGAGGCACGAAAAAGTGATTTTACTGCACGACAACGCTCGGCCTCACATTGCCAATCCTGTTAAAACCTACTTGGGAACGCTCAAATGGGAAGTCCTACCCCACCCGCTATATTCCTTAGATATTGCGCCTTCCGATTATTACTGGTTCCGCTCGATGACACATGGTCTGGCTGATCAGCAGTTCCACTAATATGAAGATATCGCAAAATGGCTTGATTCGTGGATAGCCTCAAAAGACGAACCCTTCTACCGTCAAGGTATTCGAGCTCTGCCAAAAAGATGGGAAAAAGTTGTAGCTAGCGATGGGCAATACTTTGAATGAGTCAGTGGTAACCATTTTTTTTACAATAAAGTTACATTTTCATCGAAATAACCGGGAGAACTTAGTTGCGCACCAATACTTTTTCGATATCGGGGTTATATTATATAGCTCCCTTAGGGGTGTTTCAGAGGACCTCGAAAAAAACCAAAAATTGTAGATGGATAATTCGTTTGTTTATAAAGATATCATAACCATAATTTGACACCCGGAAGTTTTTTTGAATTCCCAAGCACTGTACCAAGTTTGATCAAAATCGGTTGACTATATCATATAGCTCCCATAGGACCAATCGGTCAAAAAAACGTTTTTTGTACAAAATTCGTTGTATTTCGTTTGGTTTTGAAGATATCGTTCCCAATCAGTGTACTAAATTTGATCAAAATCTGTTGACTATATCATATATGGTGCAAAATTCGACTGATTTCTGTTTGTTTATGAAAATATCGTAGCCAAATTTGCCGAATAAAATATCTTTTGGAGGTCTTAAGCCATATTTCGGACTTAATTGCAATGTGGTGGTACAGGGTACCCCAAAGTCGTCTGCGCCCGCCATTTTTTTGTTTAAAAAACGATGAACAATGAAAATTTTGTACATATCAATTAAAGAAAAAATATTTTCGTGTTTTATAATAAGTTTGACCTTATTTTATGTTTTATTTTTTGTTGAACAAAAGTGAAAAAGAGAAATAGCAAAAATTTAACAAAATGGGAACTTTCATAAAAGAAAAGGATAATTTGACTTGGCATACCTTTTTTTTTACAGTGTAGAAGGAAAACTTTGAACTCCATAGCTTAATAACTGTGGAACTTTTTTTTTTTAACAATCCAAGTGTGAACATATTTTGCGTAAAGCTTTCTGTGGTAATGCCCATAACCTTATTCATAAGCGACACATGACTAGCTTCAATATAGTTTAGCTGGTTATTCATTTATCGATAACTGGTTAAATAATCGGAATATTGAAAAAAAACTTGGCGATTATTGGTTTGTTAGTACCTCTTATCACTTATATAAAAACAATAAAAATCAAATAGATCGATTTGAAAAGTTGCCTGCTTCATTTATTTTCACCCTTATACATAGAAGTATGTATGCATGCATGTATGTATTTATGGTGGCTACACCACATAAGCTTATAAATAAAAGTGTTTGAAAAATAATAGCTACCACGAAATGGGAATACAAAGAATCGTATAAATTGGCAAAAGCCAAGTTTTCCTCTATTAAAACAAAGCAAAAACAAATGCAAAAGTTATACAAAGAAAACTTTTCGTTTTATTTCTAACTGGCTTTGCTTCTTGTTTTTGTTGGAACTGCTTTTGTTTTTTTTTGTATTTTTTGTTTGGTTTTAAGCGAAACTTGCGCTTATATCTTCTTCTGCCTCTGGCCCCCACGGATTGTCCCATTTAAAAGGCTTTGTGAGTCGCCACCCATGCGTGAATGCGCTTCGACATATACGAGGGCAGACTTAAGAGTAAGCAGCGGCAAATAAGAAACTATATTTCTTCACTGCATAATCTTCTTTATTTTTTTATGTCTCAAGAAAATCATAATTTGATAGGCTTCCAAAAATAAGCATTCTGTTGACAGATGACTATAACGTTTAAAGAAAATCTAATTTTGCCAAGCCATGTCTTCACGAATTTTCGAATTTATTCACGAGCGATTAAGGGGGACAAGTGTACTGGTATTATTCCTCTTTCGTTACAACTGCAACAATTTTCCTCTTTTGTTTATTTGTAAGCCTGATAATCAAAATATTTGTTGACTTTGGTCGAAAAACCATATTTCTTGGAAATGCCTGCAACACTCCGATGCAAAACTTGTTTTTTTTTCAACTTCAGAAGCATTTCTAATGGAAGATCGATCTAGTCTGTAAATTGCGGTTTAGTTTCAGGACATTCGAGCTTCTACTATTCCAAAAGCAATGGATTAGGAATTTGGACTCGTAGAGAAGACGTTAGCGTAGGGCTAAAGTTCCGGAGCTATGTTTGCAGGAATACATAAATATTTTATGGGAACAAGAATTTAGGGTAATTTTATAGCCTGTGCTAAAAAAATGAGCCTGTTAGTTATTTTAAACTAAAATTATCATTACAAATTATTAAATATATCTTCGCTTTGGTAGTAATATGTTCAAGAAAAACTATTTCAATTAAATTACCAATCAACCAATATTTAGGAGAACTTCCCTGTTTTGTACAAAAAAGAGGTGTGAACTTCATATATGACAGTTGCGCCCGAATCTAGGGCCCGAAAAATCCCGATACCGAAGGGTTTTTGGGAAAACGTACAAAAAACACTTTTTTTTTGTTTTAGGGGTGTGGCGAAGCTGAATCTTAAATCGAGGCCCAAAAATCTCGTGAACTTTTATCAAAATGGACTTATATATATCATATTGCAATTAAACAACGCCAATGACTCCTTTGAAATGGTTACATCATCGCGTTTGTTGCCAAATGTAATCTATAAAGGTATCCATCAAGATATCCAAGCCCTAAACAGACCATTCCGTGGATTAAGTTATTCTCAATAAACTCTCGCAAAAACTAGCCTGGGGTGACAGACATATGCTACCAACAAGCTGATATAAAATATTTGCAAAACTATAACCAGTGATTTATTTGGCTGGACCGATTACTTTTTAGCCTGCCCTCGTATATACAGACATAAGTTTAAATTATTTTCATAGTAAAGGTTCAAAGCTGAAAGTAACGTCAATTTATTAGGAGTATAATGACATCAAACCAAGACGCTTGCCCCTTTTTGTATAGATCAAATACATATGTACTATTATACATATGTATGTACTCACATCCTAAAATAGTATATAAGACGCACATAATTGGGATTTGATGTGCAGCTAGGCAAAAAAGAGCTGGTTAAGCTGCGGGTTCGTTTAGTTGACTCATGCAAGATTTATGGGAACAATGAACCAGTGAGACCCAATTATTTTTAACATGTTCATGGATATGTAGATATATATACCATATAAACATATATCTGTATGCGTGTAACTTTTATATGCATGCTTAAAATTTCGTTGACAGAAATTTTCAAATTTTTTAGAGACTTTTGGGCGGAATAGTAATAATATTTTTTAGTAAGCACGCGCAATTTATACTTATAATCCTTTCGATCAGCATATTTAGAACATCTGCATCAACTTCATCACAGTGCAATGAGATTGTTAGAAACTAGAGAACTGCATCGGGTGTGTTGAGGATGGAAGAGCTAGGATTTTACGCTCGCAATTGGAATTAGTAGTTCGAACGTTTATTCCTTGTTGAACAATCAAAATAGCAAAATCCTAACATTGAATATTGATGAAAGATATAGATTTCTATTAATTGTAAAACAATTTTTCATATAGCTATAAGTATGATGTGTTAGGTTTAATATTTTAATATCAATATAGCTACTTCTTTGGCTTCTTGTATTTTCAAAGTTAAACTCTCTATCTAAATCTCATTTTATTTTTATTGGGATAAATTTACTTTTCCATATTAAAATACTCAATAAAAAAACTTCGTTTAAGTGGGTTCCTTACAAGTTTAAAAAATAGTTTTCTTAAAGCCATCGTCTATCATAAACCCCAAACTTGGGGCTTTAATTTATTTTACTCTCTTTCTATTTCACGATCGTTATAGTACCAATTTGATATTCAGCCGTACTTCGGAAAACAAAAAAACCAAACCGAACCATTTTATTCGGATTCGGTTTTTCGTGCTCAGGAAAGCGAACTTTTTTGTCGATAACATGCCTTTTTTGTACTTTCGATAAGTTCGTAAATTTCCCTAATTTTTTCGATAAATTCTCCTGATGTGCTGCTGCGTAATTATTTTTGTTTGATACAAAATAGCTGACATGGTTGCCGCAGCTCAGCACTTTTTTTATTACTATATGTTGTTTACATTTAAATTGCATTGAAATATTGTTAGTTCTTTGTTATTCTATCTTTTAAATAAAATTACACTAAAATATTACTTTAGCAACAATAATTATCAAAATTAAACACGACTTTGTTACACGATTTTTTTTACAAGGGAATTTTTTTTTGTGTAACGCGAGAACCCTGTCGCACTTATCGACCATGTGTTCTTGTATGATACGCACTCATACACAGATAAAAAAAAATTCGTTTTGGACAACGGATGATTATTTTTGGGTTGAGTCGGAAAAAAAGATAATTAAAAATGGCATAAATAGAATCTTAGAATATCAAAAAATATTTAAAAGTTGATTTCAGAAGAACTTTTTTAAATCTTTTTTTTGCCGTTTCGTTTTAGTTTGACTTGCAACAAAACATTCGGTTTTAAACCACATGAGAAACTCGGTTTGGAGGAATCGGGAGTACTAAACTTTCGGTTTCAAAACGAATCCGAATAAAATGTGCGGATTGGTTTTTCGAAAAACTGACGATTTTCTTTGTATAAATATTAAATTGAGTATTAACACAATGCTAACAGAGAAAAAATAACTAAAGAATGTTTCAATTACCATTTGTCAACATTTCCCTTAAAAATGTCTTTTAAGGAAGTAAAAACTAACGTACTAACGCAAAGACGTATCGTTATCTTTTCGGGGTTAATGAACCTTTGCTCTCACTATTATTAATCGAATGGGCCGTATTCGGTAGTTTAAATCGAAGGGTCAAAACACTTTCCTTCAAATTAATACTGAAAATTTTTGGTATATTTGCACTATGAAATGTTTAAGGTTAATTTAGACTTAGTTCAAGGAGTTGCGTTGAGAGACCTAGAGAAATCGCAAAAAGTACTTGAATCAAGCAAAAAATAGTTCGTTCTTTAAGTATAACTTTTTAAATTAATTAATTAATTAATGTTACCTCATCGAGTCGAAAAAGTTATTTCTTTTGTAAGGGCGTTTTCAAGCCTTAATAAAAGACCGGCTAAGCTGCAAGGTTTGTATCAGAATTGGACCTATACTCTTTTCGAAAAGTTACCAAGATATTTAAAATATTTTTAAAATCTTTCCATTTTTATAACTTTATTTAAAGCTTTTTCATTTAATCTCTTTACAAACGAAATTTTTGTTCATAAACGCAATCCCTCACTTTTTCCGAGTCCGCCCTTGTACGTTACTCATCAAGGTAGATATTTTGAATGCTTCGTCAAATGATGAATTTAAACATATGTAAATTTAACTTTTCATCATAATTAAGTGAACACCGCAAGACTTTCTCAAATATTATGTAAATTTATATGTAAATTAATATTTTTATGTAATTACAAAAAAAAAACACGAACAACATAATCCTTGCTTATCCCAAAAGTCGTGCATAACAAAACGTTAAAGCGAATCTGGAATCTTCTATGTAGATAAAAAAGCATTTAATTAAACTTTGCCAGTACATGCATGAATAATTAAAATTTAATTTGGCCAATACACCTTTGTACTACATATACCCTCGACGTTACAGGTGGAGTATGGAAGTTTTTGTTTTTTTCGTTTTTGCGGAACTCCCAGAGCCCAGAGCCTTTGGCAAAAGAAATAAAGCATTCCTTCGGCTGCTGTTGCTCCTCACCTGAATGCACTGGAATGTTTTACTTTTGTCAGTTTGTATATCTTTGTGTAATAAATATTACGAAGCGACATTCAGTAACTTCGAATTCCATTAAAAGAATTTTTTACATGATTCATAATGTGAATACAAGTCACCCACATAAGCGCCTTTCCACGTCATAAAGAATTTATAAGCACACATACGCATTTATCAAAGTGTGAAATTAAAAAGCGCCCAACACATCCCGGAAAGAAAGGTGACGAAATAAAAGCCGATTTGGAGGTTTCTTCAAGTTAAGGAAATTCAATTTGAGTTTTAAGTGCTTTGGTGAAAGGGCAACAGTTGATAGTAAAGGGTCTGTCAATAGCTAAGCCCCAACTTTGGCAGCTGATAGCTGTGATTATGTCAAGTTGTAACGCCAGAGGCGAATCTAAGCGAACTGATCTGGGAAACCGACTCTGAGCAGCGCTGTCATTTTTGAAGTGTTTATTCTAAAGTAGTTGGAGCGATGCTGCAGTTGGAAATGCTTCGAAATTTTCATATAAAAAGTCGGCCTCAGACAAATTTTGGGATAAACATAATTGTAATTATCAACTTATTTGTAATTATCAAATTTGTCGCATTTTGGTTGAGATATTCCACAGTAATATCACGAGTGTCCTTTGCAACCAGAGCAACTAGTGATTTCAAGCTGCGCCACTTCCAACATCCAGAAAGCCACTGTAAATGGTACAAGATTCCGGGCCAATTTATTTTTCATTTTATTTGGTCTTAATTAGTTGACATAAAGGCCCTATGGGCCCCCTGGATTAACAAGGGGCTATTTGGCTGACCCCCGAGATCGTGTAATATTACTTCCTAAGATTATTGTATTAGGGATACAACATATTGAGGAAGGTTTATGGTAATAAACCAAAAACTTCACAATTCCTCAATTGATGAACAAGAAGAGTTAAGGTCCTTCGTGATATCTAGCGCAAATTTTGTAAAAGGGTCTCTCTCCTGTTAGCTCAGATAAAAATGCAATTTAATGTATATAATTTACGAATGAATGAAGGAATTTTCACTGAAATAAAAATTAAGTGTATGTGTATCTTACAAACACCTCCTCTTAACATAAATTAATAGTGTGGTATATAAGGATTGGCCGTCGGTAGCGTAGTGGTAGCGTACTCGCTTTACAAACCGAAGGTCAGTGGTTCGAATCCCCGCAGAAGCACTGGTACATTTGCCTAGCACTGGCATCGCTAGCCTAAAGACGCTATTTGCCAAAGAAAACCTCTATTAATTCAAGACACCGCCGTTCGGATTCGGCTATCAACTGTAGGTCCCTGTTCTCTTTGAACAGTTATTAATAGAGATCCCCATGCCCCGTCCAGGGACTACTGACACAATTGTCAGTCAGGGAAATTATTAAATATAATGATTGAAGTAGTGGTGACTATTGAATTGCTTTGTGCAGAATTTATGATTCTTCAGTAAGCACAGCCATGGCACAGAGAAATTTTCTTCACAGAGCCGTGTTCAAGGCACATGCATTTTTTACATTTTTCACACAAAAGGAAAGTTTTGCGCCGCTTTCTGTCGTGCTGGTCGTACCTGGCTGGTGGATTTTTCATCCAAATAACGCCAGCTTTGGATGCGTAAAATTCGTCAACGGGCAATTTTACATCGTTCACAGCATCCGCCTCTCCTTCGACAATTACCTCCTCTTCGTCATTGTCACTATCTACCGCAACATTCGTCTCAATGTTCAAGCCTTCTTCTTCAGAAGACGGAATCACCAGACGGAATATAGTCTCGAATGGATCGTCTTCTTCATCCTCGATATTCTCGCTCGCAAAAAATGCGTCAAGTCTGTCCTCAGTGAGCTGCTACCGGTCTGTCGGCAGTCTAGAAAACCGTTGACAATTATTTAGGACCATATCAAGGTCTTCCAACACTTCGTCGCTTATTCCCGACTTTTGAAAGCAAAAAACCGAAGAGTGCAAAAAGAAACAGTAAAGCCCGATCAATGCTAAAAGAAAACTGTATTGATCTCACCAAAAGCTCATATGAAGCTAGCGAACATGTTTTTTCCATACATCAAACGTGAGGCCCAGTAGGTACACCTTCATAAACAGATCAGGTTTGTTCTACGAAATCAATGCAAATAATCTGTAGATGGTTTCGTTACGTCTAGAAACTATGAGCGGTAGTTGGCATAAAATATTTCGGCGCTCAGGGCCAAGAAAAAATTTTGGCGACTACTCAAAGTCAAAATGGGCCACGAAAACCCCAGTCGCACATCCTAGGCTTAATAAACCAGTCAAAAGTTGACTTGTGCCACACAGAAACAGTAATTTCACTTTTTAAGGCATTCCAAACCACCACCCTCTCAAGAGACCAACCTATTAAAGACACCCACACACCATCTACCATCATACAATAATTCTACCCAATAGCAGCTGTCGATGGGATACATACTAGCTGGACGAAAATCTTGAGGACAGCTGACAATGGCTTATGGGCTTCGCGAGGTCCAGTAGTACCACTTACCGCCTCCCAGCTTGTTGCACATCCTAAGGTTAAATAAATTTAAAGGCCAGACAAGCTTAATGAAAGACCTTATGTATATAATTGTATATGCTCGTTCGCTTGTAACTTCTGAAACCCTGGGCAAAAAGCCGTGAAAACTTGTACAGCAAAAAAGTTATAGGTGAAACGTATGTTTTCATTAGTGAATTAGGGAGACACAGGCCTTTGTCGCAACCCTCTGGTCACCATAACTATGTTCCCAAAATGTTTGCCTTTTTGGATTTATATTGTCGTTTAGCAATTGTTTTGCAATATTCATTATAAAAATAATTTCAAACTAACATTTTTTTGTGAAACGTCCAACAAGGTTATGCGGCTTATATTATTTCATCGAAACTCCGACAAAAGCGCTCCATTCATTGCTATTTGTCACTGCAATAACATTACGCAATTCTCAAAAAAAAAAAAAAAATTTTAAACATAACAAAAAAAAAATTTTTTTGATTTAAAAAAAACTTTGACATAAATATAGAACTTACACCAAAAAAAAGTGCCCAACAATAATTTGCACTTAAACAATTCTGCATTTCTGCGCTACCTAGGCCAAAAAGCATCAATATCTACCAGTGTGTACATACTTTTTTAATTATGTTTGTTTATTTTATTTGTTTATTACTTTAAGGTTGATAGGCAACTGAACTGAAGTTCTTTGCTACTTACTTACTTTAAATTCTATGCCTTTTAATAACTTTTTTGGTACAAAAACTATATTTTACTAAAAAGAATCCCACGATAGATGACTCAGCTAATTGTTGTTGCTCACGCTGCGAGTCTGTCACTTCTGCATTTTTGCATTTTTACCCTATAGAGTTGCACCTTAAATATAACAAAAATTTTTTCGAAAAACCTCGATCCCGAGAAAACCTCATTAATCAAGACTAACTTCTGAAGCAAAAAGAATAAAGGAATCAAAAACTAACGAGACTGCAACGCAAGAAACGCTCAAGAAATGTGTGAACTTATCGGACAGGTATCCGAGGTGCATCTACTTAGAGAATGGGAGATAGCTGCTCCAACAGACGCGCGCGATAATCCGCTTATTAGTTAGCAATAAAAATTGACTCGAAATATTAGACAAAAATGGCCGCCAAATCTCACACAACAATTTTCCTCTTTAAAGTTTAGACACGCTCAATGAAACACCCTTTATATACAAGCAAGCATATTAGGAGGAATTTTGATTGCAAAGAACGCATTGTATACCCAACTTTTACTTTAAATCAAAATATTTTCTAATTAAATTCAATTCAACAACAAAAGATTTTATTAAGCCTACTTAAAGGGATGCCAATGAAATCAAATCGATCAAATACCGCTGATTCATAGGGTTATAATTTGGCGCCAAGTGTTGCTATAAAATCTTTTATTCCTTTACCCCGAATCCACAATGAAGTCCCAGCAAGACAACGTGCTCCATGCTGTTGCGACAGCTGTCTACGTCACACTGACAACGCTGCGATAGCAAAGGAGTAGCATGAAGCAAGAGAAGCATCAGCACAGCAGCAGCAACAGCAGCAACAGCAGGGGTTGAAGAAGAGCAGGTAACGAGATAAATTACGTTTTGATAGCAAGTCGCAAACTCAAATGCAAATGCTGTCATTCTGAAGGAAACCTGCGTAATGTTTCCAGAGGCAGGACACAAAACAATGGCAATTTAAGCATCAATTTATGAAAGAAATTCCAAATTTTATCATACCGTCATCTGTTACATGAGTTAGAAACCTATAAAACCACGTTACGTATACGCCTCCGGAAACATCGTGAGTGAATGTGAAAGCAATAAAATGAGGAATACTTGTCTTTTAAATGCATGTTTATAAATGAAACAATTGACTTTGTAAACATGGGCACATTGGAAATCTTTGGGCATTGTTCCACCAAAAGGCATATCAAACCTCAACACATTGTGACTTTGGATTGAATATAATAATGATTAAATGTTGAGCATCCTACAAAAATTCTTGTGATGAAAAACGGAAAGCTTACTCATTGTTATGTTAATGGGTAAAGGCAGAAGTCGTTCATTGTTAAGTAATAACCGGAAGCTATACAAAAAAAATGATAAAAACCTGAATTTAAGGTCTTTTACTAAAAGGGTGAGGGGTATGCGTAAATAGCCAGAAGTCCTCTTCTGTTAACGAATAGCCTGAAGCTAATGAATTTAAGGCAAATGATGAAAGTATTTTTTCTATTCTATTTTATTTATTTTAGTGCAAAAAAATATGGTGCGGTCATGAGACTCCCGCTTATCCTTTTTTAAAACAAATTATGTAAGTTGGGGTGGTTGATATTAAATGTTACAATTATTTCAGTAGTAGCTATTTATAAAATTAAAGTCATTATGAAAATATAGTTAATTTCACCCCACGCTTTTTTTTACTATAATTGAATTATCTTATTAATAAATTAATTTCTAATTTAATCTTATTCCAATTTAATTAGTCGTAATGGATTGCCGGAGTTTTCTATTGGTTTAAAAACTCTTGATACTTCAAAATTATTTTTTACTTTTTAGTTCGGTTTGCTATTAAAGCGTGTTTTTTTAGTTTTTTACACTTTACTTTTTTATTTTAAGACTAAAACAAACATGGATTTTTGTCAAGTCTACTAATTATTTTGAAAAACTGTTGCATACTTTCAGTCTTAAGTTTTTGTACCTTTTATTTTTTAAATCCTGATGATCCTAGTCCGGACATTAGAACAAAGTTATTAAATACTTGTATTGTCATCAGTCCTTGACCGCTGTGCAAATTTTCTAGATGATCAGACTTCTTGAAATTGGTGAAAATTACGCTGAAAGATTTCTTTACATGCAAACATACTGGTCAAGCAACAAACATGTTAAAAATAATAAATACTTGCGTAGCATCCTGGGTGCGTAGACAGCTAGTATATTTTATAAAAAATTATATTCAAAACGAAAATTTAAAAACGAATTACATACCAACTTTAGCTCGGATTCGAAACGAACCTAGGACTCGAGCACTTTGTAGTCTCGATGCTCTCACGCATATACCCACAAAATACTTCATTTCGTTACGTGACGTTTTTTTACCATTTCCCTTTAAGCTCCGAAAAGATATTCTTTCTAAAAAATATTTATTTATTAAAACGATTAAAACACAACAAGGGCTAGAGTAAAACTTCCTTTATGTTCGTCCTTTGTATAGTCGCTTATAACATTTAGTATATGGGTATTCAATATGCATCCCGCAAAAATAATATCTATAAATTTTAAATTTCTGCCAAAAAAAAAAAAAAGATTGCAAATAAAAAATTTCTTATCTCGAAAAATGCGCCGCAACGAAAAGATGTCATATCTAATCCATAGTATTTCTGAGACTTTTTAACATTTTTGAGAGAAGTTAAGGTCACTTTTGAATTTTAAACTTGAAAAAACATAATTGTAAAAAAATACAAAAAATTATCTTTGAAAAAAATTGTCCAAATATCTTTAATCGCTTGGGAGATATGGCTTGGCTAAAACAAAAAATCTCAGTTTTCAGCTATCGATAACGCGTTAAAACATCGGAACTTTAAACTTTAATTCCTCGATTTTGGAGACTTTAGCAAACTTGACATTTTGATTCCTTATGGTATTAGGCAGATGAAGTTTTTTTTTTCTGCCTCTACACTATATTTTCTAAAATTGTAAGCTGACAGCTTTGAAAAATTAAAATGTTGGAGATAAGGGGGGAATTTGATTCGTCTCTGTAGTTGAATGATTCGTTCGTTAAATAATTGAGGCAATTTATTGCCTTTTTAGTGCAATAATGCTGTCATCTGACCTTCTTTTCGCGCAGGAGGCTTTTTTGGCTCATATTTACGCTATAAATTAACATAGACACGAGCAGTACAATACATCATTCAATATTCCTAGACAATAACGACTCAATTTCATATACTCACTTCACTTAGATTTTGATAATTGGTCCTGAAAGAATTTCAATCGATTTTTAAATCTTTTTACTTTACCTGAGTAGCTTGATGACCTTATCCCAAAGTTCCTACCAGTCTTTGTGTAAATCTTTAGGAAGAAACTTAGCTTGGAGTAAATCTAGCTTACGCGCTAGAAGTTCTAAAAAATATCATTAACTTATAGGAATGTAGCTTATTAAATAATCAAGGCATTATCAAAACAATTATATTCATAATAAAATTATTTACATTTTAAAAGTAACCCAAAATATATTGTAAAAGTGGAAACATTTAAATTAGTCGGACGGTAACCGCGAAGTACCTGGCACCACTGCACCCACTTTCCCATTATTTTTGGGTCTCTTAACTTTATTGATAGTTATTTAATGATAGTTTTTGAGAAGAGTTGTCTTTTTTCACCCAAAGAGCATTAAAGATCCTATCGAGATGAGGTAAACTTTGGACTTGGACCTCTTATTATTGCACAGTAAGCGTAGGGATATTAAAACCAAAAGATTATGATGGTATATATCTTTAATTCAAAAGTTTTTTTTTAAGTACCAAAGAACTGAGGCAAATTACGGAACTCTCCATCTCGTCAATTAAGGCTCCCCCGAAGATCAACTCACATAGCCGATCAAAAAAAAAAACAATTGAGTTGTTGGGGGCATCGGTCTTACAATCCGAACTAGACGCCAAGCGAATTCTTGTGTGAGACTATTGAAGGTCGTTTTAGCGGTACCCATTTCTGGCTGCATAGATATTAATCGAGAGTACAGAGTAGAACCAAAAAGCAGTAGAACTGAATTTCTGGAGTGGAGGGCAGTTGTAGTGGAGGACCAACTGGGCGTGGTAGTGAGCTATTTTTTTCAGTCGCCTGCGGGCAAGCAGAGAGTAAGCGCGTCGATTTCCGTGATCATTTAAAGGATAGCACATCTATGCCAACGGATTCTATGGTCATGTCGTTGTTTTTGGAGTCGCTGAATCCGAATTCCAAAAGCCCCAGCACATCAGGATACTGACATTAACTCAAAAGACCCGCATAATCTGTAGGAACAAAAATGGTGTCTAAATTAAGTTAGTTCAATTAAATCAATGCTGTTTTCTTATGTTCGAAATTCAGATGAATCTGTGTTGATTTTTTGAGTTTGGTTTTAGCATTGTTTGGTATTTTTCGATTTAAGTTAAGAACAACAGCAATTTATTGTTCAGTGTTGCCACATTTGTTTATGCATCTGCAGGGTGGCAATGCTGCCATCGCAAGTACATAGACTTCAAATCAATGAGGAAGAACTATCTTGATTTGAAATGATTTGAAATTTACAAAGTTGCCAATTTGTGAGGATTAGAAAAGTAAATCGACAAAATCCATGTGGATCAAAAAAGGTACACTTAAAAAGGACCCTAAACTTGTTTATGACTAGGAGCTTAATTTATTAGATGAAATAAACTTTGAATGCAGTATATGTATATTTAGTTTTTGATAGTTTACAAGCAACCCCAAAAAAAAATGCAATAAAAATTATGAATGAATTGTATTAGTCAAAATACCACTTTGAATTCTAACGTGTTACAAAGTGGTTGGTAAAATTTTGGATGATACTTCCTGTAATAGTTTGAAATGTGAAAAAAAAAAATTTATTATTGAAACATTTTTTAATTTATACTTACTTATATTAACGCATTTATATTTATTTGAAGCCATTTTTAAAACAGCACTGGCACTTTGAAACAGATATCACCAAAATACTCGTATGTTGTAATGAGCGAACAAAAAATGCTAATTCGGAACTACCATGTTTTAAAATCCCTGAGTTGGTGTTCGTACCTCATTTCAAACCAAGAAGGCTAGGGAACTAGCAATACTGCCAGAAAGCCAGCAACTTTTTTTCTAATGTTATTATTTTGCAAGTTTATCTACGCTTTTATACCTTCACGAAAGTATATCACTTGACCAGCACCGCTTAGTCCTAGGGCTTTCGTCACAGCATCAACTGCCGTTCGTTGTGATGATTATTTAATGAGCACGTACCACATCCTGCTCTGACTTAACGAGAGCTGCGCGTTTTTGGATGCTTCGTCTGTTTCAGCTGCCTTGTGCAACGGTGCGTATACGTTTCGCTTTGCAGTTTTAACTCGAATCCTATGCCACAAATCGTCGTTTGGTGGCAACCTCGCGATTTACACTTAATGTCAACAGCTCAGGATTCAAGTGAATATATAAAAGACGCAGCAGTTTGTAGAGCGAGTATGTGTCACTTGCATCAATTGTTTTGTACTTGGCACACAAAGAGAATAAAAAAAAAGTTCTGGTTTGACTAGGAGCACTCATGCTCCAAACACTGTCACACTTATCTCGGAAGCGTCATTTGAGCGAACGACCCCATTCCTTGATGTGCACAAAGCACAATACCAGCACAATGATATCAATATCTACAGTCGAAGGTGTCGTAAAAAAAAGTGCGGGAAACATTTTGCAATTCAAACAAAACAAAAAAAATCGAAAAAAAAGAAGTGAATTAGTCGACGGTGGAATACACTGCAAGCAGAATGTTTTCTGAATTTATCAACATATCTTTGTTGATTAGGCTCACATGAACAAATATGATGCGACAGCCGGTTTACTAATGATATAAAGTGAAACATATATTATAAGTGCCAATATCTCTTTATTCTCAGTCATATTTTCCTGTTGCTTAGCAACGGACGCCACTTTGTAAGTTTTATTTTTAATTTCATTTGTAGTGTTTGTCTTGTATAGACTTTTCATACAGATAGACGCAAGATGGACAAACGACAGGGACTCACAAGGGGGCCCATAGACTTTAACCGCGCCTCCTGTTACGTATACCACACAATTCTATCATACCCCTTGTCCAATTTGCTATAGGGTATAAAAAAAAAATACTCAAACAATGAAAATCGAAATGCTTTTTGCCATAGATTGATCCCGTGCCCGTGTCGGCGCCAGTGTTTGCCCAAAGTAACGAGGTCAAATGGAAATCGCCGAGTTTGCATTAACTTTCGACGCCAACAGCATCCACCCCACGCCTGCTGCGCGCCCGGTCTCTAATCCTGGAAGCTTTATGAAGCCAGCATACGATTAAACAACCAAACCATACAAATGTCATGCAACCAAGCGCATAAAGATTTTCCGTTTCCCGACCGTATGCCTAAACGTACGTACAATAGCTTTAAAAAAATAAATCAACTTCGGTTTCCGCTTTTTCCGGATTTAAAATGTTGTACAGTTTTACAACGAACGCAACAACAAAAATAAAAAAATGATAATCAATATTTGTGGGCAGCTCGAACCGCAAAGTGTTATAAAACTTGAATTATTGAAGAGCTGCAATGTTTCGTTAAGCCCAACGCCGCATTACCAGAGTCCAGCCCTTATAATTGCACTGTCACTTGGACGACTCATGCACCCCGAGATAGACACAACCGCAATTGCAAATTCTCATTCACATGGAAACACATTCATGCCCTTGTCACTCTCCTTTGACTGCATTCATTCGCTCATTCATTCATTCAGTACTCATTTGGTGAGAGTGCCACTTGTGCTTGCCACAATTTTAATTGACATCCACTGGTTGAGTACATGCAGTTGACTTTGAATGCTCAACATGCCGCAAATGCAGTTTATATACTATGTGCATATACGTCTATGCATATAAATATGTTTAGCTATGGCAACTGAATGCTTCTGGGTGCAGCAAGGTTCTGAAACAACAACAACAGACTTGAAATGACAATTATGACAATCTGGCTTCCAGCTATTTACTGCACATTTGTTGTTTTGTTTGCCGAAATTAGGCCAGCACTCTTAAAATTAATGAGCTCAGGGATTGATGGGATACATTTTTGAAATCAAACTTGAAATTCTCTGTAGACTATGTAAATGTTACTTATTTAGTGCTACACCAAATATTAGCTCTAGCTGACGCATATTAAAAAGTGTGTCAAGAATCAATTAAAATATATTTTGAGTTGATATGGCAACACTATTTCGTTTAGCCTCCTGCAAGTGCGAGGGTTGTAATTGTTTCACTGAATTTAAGTGTTTGAAAAAAAAACTGAACGTTACATTGTTTTAGACTTTTTACAAATATACCTGTCTGTTATCAAATGTTTGTTGCATTTTTTCTCTATACATACAGTAATCATCTGAGTACAAGCATATCATTTGATATGATAGAATTTAAAATTCAATTCGATTAAAATTTCTCTCTCCACTCGATTGATGTCTCTAAATCTTCCCTGACTTGACTTATTTTCACTTTATTCACGCCTTATTTCTAATGCACTTTAAGAAGTTCAAAAATTAAAAACAACTTCTTAAGCTTATTTAAGCTAAATTTTTATTCGATTTTTCTGTTACTAAATTTTAAATAGTCATGACGTCTTTAAGCACCAGCAGTGAAAATAGGCTCAGGGAGTACTTTTTGGGGTATTTGTAGTATTTCCTTTTAGTTATTTTTACTGCTGTTGTGTACTTTCAATGAAAACGAAAATATAAATACAGCAAGAAAAAACTTCAACAGAAAATCCATGTGAAAACAGTGAAAGCAAAACAAATACTTAAAAAAAAGGGAAAAACATGGCGCTTGTAAAGCCGAATTTCCAATGACCTCAACGTGGAAATATTTCTTTTGTCTCTTGTTATTTGCACCAGTATACTGCTTTAAAGTATTCATAACGAGAAACGAAAAATTGTATCCTCGAAAGTTCCATACTAAATTGTATGGACTTTGGTCCAAGAATAGTGTGACCAGCGTGACTTAAAAAATTCCTTTCTACTAAGTGAATCAAAAAATATAAATAATTTATTGTTTCTGTTATGGTTTTTATGTGGCTTCCCGGCGTAAACTGTTAGTAAGTCTATTTGTTTTAATGTTTTAAGCTATTTTACTTATCAGCTCGAGCTCCTCATCCATTCGAAATTTATCTTCATTTTGTAAATAAATAGGCTTTATACAAATCAGATTTGTCTTTTCTTACCGACATATCCCGTGGTTTTTGTGTTTACGGAATCCGAACTCAAGGTCCACAAAACCAATGGTATATAATAATCATGGTTGGACTCACGAACTCTTTAATTGTTAATTATTCAATCTATTTTTAGAAACATTCACACAGTTGAAAAGCTAAAGTGTAATTCGGTTGACAATATAAAATACCAAAAAGAATGTCAAGTGAATAAAATTGAATGGAACTAAAAAAAAAACATCATCAGATACCTGGACTCGACGATAGTTTTTATGAGGTTTTTTGAGGTTATATAACCAGAAAGCTACATACAAAAATATAAATTAATTTTCGGGCTACAATGCCAAACCCTTTTTACTTTACCATATGCATTTGGGCTCGCTGAATCCAAGTCCAAAAGAACTCAGCACTGTTGATATGCCCTCAAAAAAACCATTAAAACGAGATATTGTGAAGGTAATGTCAAAACTCTAATATGGACTTTGGATTCCGATTCAAAAACCTATTATAAACATGGTCTGAGCAAAGATATATAAAGGGTGATTGGAGATTTTTAATCAAAATCAGTGTTCTGTTGTAAAAACTTATAAAGCTCTTCGTACAATTTATGGACCGAATAATCGTCCATAAGAACGTGCTATTCGCCGTGTTCTTAATCATGTACGAACTCATTTGACATTCCACGATGTCTGACTACCAATCAGAATGAGAACAGCACGGTCCCAAGAAAGTATCGCTGGCGTAGAGGCCAGTGTAGAGGAAAACCCAAATTTATCGATTCGCAACATGTTACCGTCAATGGTGATCGATACAGAGCGATGATCAACGAATATTTGTTTCCAAATTTACGTGACATCGATGTCAAAGAGTTCTGGCTTCAGCAGGATGACGCTACGTGTCATACGGCGACCGCGACTATTGATTTACTGAAAACTCTGTTCGGTGAGAAAGTTGTTTCAAGAAATGCGCACACCAACTAGCCACCGCGGTCTTCTGATTTGACCCCTTTAGATTATTTTCTAAGGGGACACATAAAGTCATAGGTTTATGCAGACAAGCGACTTGGAAACCAACATTGAACGTGTCATTTTTTAAATATTATATGATAATAAATCATCTTTCTAATAAAACCATATTTGGGATCATTACATTAATTTTTCAGTGTTTTATTTAAGTTTGAAATCCGCACGCGCTTAAAAAATACCCTTTATATATTTATATATACATATACGTCAACAAAAAAATCAGTGTGGTACCGATTGTGTGCGTATGCGTGAACCTATCGAGGTGAAACTTACACTATGTGATAGCCACACCTCATGCGGTGTGCACAATGTATGTTTTAGCTCGATACGCTAAAATCTTGCATACGAAAACTCATATGCAACATTACAGTTTATTATGAAAGGGGGAATAGCAATGACAGCAATAGGGGTTAAATTGCGAATACTCTCGCAAATACGAAAATTCGGTTTAAGTTTTTAAAAATCGTTGGTGGCATTTTGACATTTTCTGACGCTACACTCAAGCCCATAAATAGCAACGTTTCGATACATAACTAGATGCAGATAAACTCGTATTTTAGAAGAAATGGGTGTCATCTGTCGGGCACCACTCAGGTCTATCCAATTTTTTATCATTTACTCATATTCAGCTAAGACGCAGGTTCGAAACTCATTGAGAAAATTGGATATGAAATTATTTTTTACAAGGCCGAAAACTTGAAAGATTACTTAATTTTGGGAATGCTTTAATTTTTGTTTTTACTCATGCAGCCTCTTCTCTCGATGAAATAGTACTCAATGATTAAAGTTTAATACATACTTCACTTATAGTACTGTCATTTGTGTTCGTCACCAGGAGCGGATTCACGAAGAGAGACCTTAGGCTCAAAATAGCAAACATATTGAATTACAATAAGGAAGAATTTCAAACGACACAACAACATTTTTTTTCTAAGTCCGCTCCTGCTTGTGGCCTATTGTTCCATACTTACTTAGCACTTACACACACTCTTCCAATTGTGAGATACCAAAGTACCTCATAAAGACAATAATCAATTTTTTTCCACCCACGCTTTTTGTTAGGTATTTTCTTTGATGCTGTGGCGTAATCTATAAAGAACCCTAATGCCTTTGCCTCACTGCCCACGGGTCAATTGCAAATATGTTCCTGCGTACTCGGCGTTTGGAAAGCGTATAGACGCACAACAACCATCATATACAAACGAAACAATCATAATAAATGTTGAAATCCTTTGCCTGTGCCTTTTATTCATTAAAAACAGAACGGACTTGGTTTGCGGTGTTTCTGTTTTTATTTCGGATTTTGTTTTTTTTTTCGGGTTGTTTTTGTTGGTACTTCCAACAGGAACTGACCAAGCAAAAAGTTCAAGTGTTTAATATCGCTCTTGTGGCTTTTTCCAAGGCAATTCCAAGCCATTAGCTAATGGGCCTCTGCCTTCTTTTGGGCCCAACTAAGTTGATTGTGTGGTATGCATTACAAATTCAGACTTTGATGTGAATATTAAAGAAATTGAACGCAACCTAAGACCTATCATGTTCGCACATACGACTATAAAAAAAAAATATAAAAATAAAAACTAGTAAGAATCATCTTTAATATGTAAGCCATAAAAAGCATTCATACACGTCAATGTAATCACCTTTGTGGAATTAAATTAATAAGCAACTGGGAGCAGCTTGGCACAAGTGCTTTTCAATATCGGACAATGGTTTTCATCTTTGAACTTACTCCACAACTACCAGGCCGTCACAGTATCCCAGTGCTATGAATCTGCCATGGCAAGTTAATCAAGGTTTCGGTAATTTTCTGAAAAGTGTGAAGTGTTGCCTGAAATTCAATGGAGTGTGTTTTATGCGTACTACACACAACTACCACGAAAAATGGCTCGCTGTAAACAGGGGCGGATCCAAAATAAAATTCGTGGAAAGGGGCACAAGTTTAATTGAGAGTGTGATAATGGAGGAATGATCTGGGTGACTCGAGCAGTCGATATAGACGTACGTATGAAGATATCAGAGATGATAAGAACTAGAAAAAACAAACTTGCGAATTTGATCTTTTATGACGTCACGGCAAACCACTTTCATAAGTTTTTCGATATCGGAAGTGCATGACATAGCTTTCATAGGGGCATAACCGAGCCCCTCCCAAAAAAACGAAAAATTTTAGATGCATAATGCGTTTGTTTATAAAGAGATCGGAGTTTTTTTAAAAAAACAGCGTAACAAATTTGATCAAAATCGGTTTACTATATCATATAGTTTCATGGGACCGATCGATTCGTTGGTTTTACGGTGTTCGGAAATTGAAAGAAAGAATTGAAGAAATTTGGTGCTCAAAAAAATCTTAGGGCACCTTTGCGTTTTGCCGGACTTGTTTGAAATGGTACAGGGGACTTTAAAGTCGTCTATGCCCAATTTCAGTGTTGGCCATTTTTTTGTATGCCTTTTTTATAAGTATAAAAAGATTTAATTTCTTTCCTATTCGTTCTTTGGGGTGCTAAAATATCCCGAAATCGAGGGCTCGCGTAAACTTTATTAATCTTTGGTCTTATCTTACGACCCATTATTTTTTTTTGAAACAAAATGTTTATAAAAACATAACCTCAAAGATAGAGTTAATATAATAATGATAAAATGTCGAATTCCCCTTCCATTTTTCATATGGGCATTATTATCTAATACTATAAAAGCCTTAGGTACAATGTATTTTTAAAAGTTTTTTAAGAAATACTCCTCGCTTGTGAAGAATTGTGCTCGACATTGGGATACGCTGTATCCAATTATGTGTCATAAAAAAAAGTTTTTCAGTTTTTCAAGAAAATGATTTTCAGTAGTGGGCGTTTTTCTATGGCGGAAAGGAACAAGATGTCGGCATGAACCAACTAATTCCAATTGCGTTCAGCTAATACGCATCTCCTGTCTGTCTTCCTTGAATCTGGAAAATAGGACACACAGGCATGGCTTAATCGATACCCGAGGCTTTCTATTTGGTTTAAAGAATTTTTTGGCGCCTCCTTCTGCCTCTTGCAAACATTGCACAAATCTAGTACATTCTTGATAGGGTCAAGGGTACAGAGTATAATTATCAATTTTGTTAGCAATAGAATAGACGCCCGGAAACCTTCCCACGGATCCGCCTCTGTCTGACTGGCATCAATGGCATATGCCTGCTCGCCACTTCATCAATTCCGCAATGAATTCCTCACAGTCTTTAGGTTGGTGCTGATGCTGCTGGGCCTGGGTTAAGTGTTTAACAACGTTTGTAGTACTACATATCGTACTACCAAGCGCACATCATTCATGTCCAACGCAGACCGCAATATTTGCCGAAGGGCAGACCAGGGCAGGCACGGTCGGGACTTGGCTACTTGGCCGGAGCACGTACATATCAATGAACATTCACAGTCACACACACACACACACACATGATATGAGTATGAATGTTTGTATTTGTGTGAATGGATGGAGCAGTGAAAGTCTTTCATGTCTTTGAAAGCATATGAATCAGTGGGTACAAGAAGGTAATTGAAAATCAAAGACCCGACGAGTTCTTTCTGAAAGTAACTCCTGCTGTTGTTGAGAAATCAGCAAACTGATTTTCGGCTTTTCTATTCTAGTATTGCCCAAGTCCATGTCAAATTAGTTTTCATTCTTGATGTTTGATTCCAATATTTGGGTACACACACTCACCACTCACACAAACTGATACAATAAGCAGTCATGTGTGTAGCTAAATGTTTGCGAGTATCTTTGTTTTCGCTTTTTGGGTACGAGGGTTGCCTTTAATGTTTCAGGCAATCCTATTGTTCACAGATCATATCTGCCATCCTTGTTTTTTGAAACTAAAAAGATTCGTATACAGTTTTATGAGGTCATTTCAACTGATAAAATAAGCTCTTTACCAGAAATAGACTGTTACTTTAACTTTTTCGCTTACTAGGAAGATAGTAGACAGGAGGATGAGTCAGCCCAGAACATGCAACAGGAGTTCAAGGCGCTGTATTTTAAGGAAAAGGTCTCTTAAACAACTCATTATGAGATTGACATTGACGGGACTAATCATAGATCTGTTCTGGTGGCGTTTATTATAGCGACTCGTATGCGGTTCAACGGTCTCCGGTGTCAGTTAGTGATGTAAGGTGGAAATAAATGAGAAAGTAGGAATTCTCTTATTTTTGCAAAAAAGTAAGGAGTTTTTATTGAACAAAATAAAAAAAAATGTATATCAATGGCAGCTCACACAAATATTTTTGACAAAAGAGAACACTTCTACAAAAAAAATAAACGACCCAAAGCTTCATCTGGGACGATTCCGATACATTTGGATTTTATGGGTTTTAATTATTTCTTAAAAATTTTTTTTTTAATTCGTAAAACTCTAAAGCAATTTAACATCATGAACGGAAAAATTTGCCAAAGACTTGGTTTCTTCGATTTATATCATTCAATAACGTATATTTTTTTCGACTACCATAAACTACGTTATGGGAAGCAAAACTAAATTCGCGAAGTTCTGTCTCAATCAGTTGTTCTCAAGCTGTTTTCAAACTGATATCTTATCCTGAAATTGTTATGCCTTAGACCTTTTTGTTCTCGTAGATACGTGTTTACAACACAATTTGACAATCGCTCAAAAAGTGAAGTAGCTCAAAAAGACGTTGAAAAATCTGTTACCTTTCCGGTACGATAGGTACGAACAAAAGTCGGATCCTGGCTGTGCCAAAAAAGTTTATTTATTTTGGATAACCTCTGTTGCCAATTGAAATTAAATATATTTGTATAAGCGGTACACCAAAATGTTGACCAATGTTCAAACTTAACGCAGATATATAATTTGGTCCGACTGATTCCAATATATCCTACTATTTTTATCAGCAGATCCAGCATATTTTGATGAGTTTAAAAATCACACTGCGTATGCGCAATATAATTTCAGTAATGTATACGCAGCGTGCGATAGTGTAACGAATAATGTAGTCAGCAATTTTTGGTATATACCCTGTAGCCAAAGGGTACAACAGATCTTTAATAATTGTGGCCAGAAGCAAAAAAAGTGAAATGCAGCACTTCGAAGCAAAAAGTCGTCTGTTTCTTAGCAAAAAGCAGACATGTGGCCATAATTAGCATCGCAGAATACTTTATTTTGCATGGCATACAGTGTGTTTAAGAAAATAAATCGCAGAAGACGCATCTCTCTTCACCAAGAGCTCTCACTATGTCAATGTCTTTATATGCCTCAGCGGTTGATGCGGATTATTAGAATTGTAAAGGATAATGCTTAAGTTATTTGACATTCATAAAATGAGCCTTAAAATATATAAAGAATATTTTCCTTTCGTAAAGAAAATTAAAAATAAAAAAAATAATTTTTTAGAGGGTAATTGCCGAAAAATTACAACATGCTCTCGTTCCTGTATATACATCCATTTACTTTGTCCATGTATATTCCCAAAAAATTTTACAAAGACTCAGTTAAAGCTAGTTCTTATTTAAATTAAACAGAGATAGGACTTTAATCTAAACAGCCGAAATGCTTAGTAAATATACATTATTATTATTAAATATATTAAAGGCAAAAAATCTAATGATATATCACAGCCAAACAACAAAAATGGACTGTCGGGCTCAGAGGCCGGAACATGTCGCCCGTATATTTTGGGTGTCACTGAATCCGAATTCGAGCTGCTAAAAGCCTCAGCAGGTCATGATTCTGACATAACCTCAAAAAACTCCATAAAATTTAGAAGGCTGTCCCAGAAAGCGAACGTGGTGGGGTCCTCTTGACCTCTGATCCGATTGTGCTATATGGGAATTTTATATTCAAATATTAACTTATAATAATAATAATATTTACTTATTCATTTAGGCGTGCAGGAGTTTTTAAAATATTTTTTGAGAGTTTTGTAGTTTATTTTCATGAGTTCGCATGCACCTACGCAGACTTCTTACAAAGCAATGTGGACAGAAGGATTGAGTTAAAATGATTAATTAATGATTAATAGTTTGCATACATTTCCGATGGCTGGATATCGTATGGACATGATTCTATTAATCTTGTCAATAGGCTTAAAGTCTCCTTAAAAATTACCTTTTTATCAAGAAACAGTCCGCAATTGTTGGCATTTGAATAATGACATTGGGTAAAGTATCAATCTGGTAAAGCGATCTGGCAACTACTAGTCTGTTTATATGTACATGTACTTTGTCAAATTTGTTGAAAACATAAAGCTCACTTTGTTGAAAAATTTGATGATTATTTTGAAAACAAAAAATTTAATATTTTTGTTCTAGTTATCAAGCAACCCTCGTATAAAGTCATTGTAGTTTTTCTTTGCTATCTTAATCATTGCCTAAATAATAAAATAAAATCGTTTTCGATGAAAACTACATGTGCATTAAAGAATCTTTTAAAAGTATACGAAAAAAAAAACGTTTCCGTTAAAAATTATTACCATATTTTATTACCGAATTGTAGAAGGTAACCCTCGCATATGGTTATGTCACTTTATTTTCCTGTTCATGCATCCGTGTACTTTGTCACCGGTTGCCTTGTAACCATTCGACACTACGCCTGCAGCCAAACGCTTCTCCCTTCTCTCTCGTCATCACTGGAAGCACTTTGCACGAGCGTTTGCAACACTTAACAGACAATTAAGTCGCTGACCCACACTGGCAGTCAGAAATGTTGTCAGTCAGCGTGTGTTTTTCTGCTTGTTTGCAAATTTCACAACAATGCACTTCCGTCCCCCTCAGAGCCCGCTCTTTGACAAAGCCTCCTCCTTAACAGATGTTGCGGTAGGCGTTTGGGCATTTTTCATAATTAATCCAACAACTGCCGCCGGCATATCCGAGCACTTTTAAAGCGCAGACCACAATTTCAAGACAATTTGTGAAATTGCAGCGCTAGTTGTTTTCTCCTAGTTTAGTTTTTTTTATGTTATACCCTGTAAGCATTGGGTCAAGGGTATACTAGATTGGTGCAATTTGTCTAACAGGCAGCTTGTGGAGGTAGGCGTGGCAGCCCGTAAGTTCCAGAATGCCTATCAGAAGCTTTTACTTTGTCGTATGAATACCTAAATCTCAGAAACCACAAAAACAAGCAGCTACAAATCCGCAATAAAATATAAGTACTTACATATATATCAAAACTGAACAGAATCGGACAGATAATTTCAACAAGCTCTTTGGACGGACACTTGGGACTGGATGTATCCCTATGCATTCACATGCAATTAAATGGAGTGGCGTGCTATATTCAATCCCATTTTTATGTCACGCAGGTATATTTTTGCATTTCTTACCTTTCAAAATGTTATTGGCGTATCGATAGAAGAAAAAACAAATGCCTACATTTTTTTTAATTTAAAAAAATCCGTCTTTTTCAATGAATTTTTCATTTTATTTTAACCCAAATCAAAGTAGATACATAAAAAAACTACAAAAATTTTTATTATGAAATATGACACGAATTCTCTTATGAGTGCTGAGAAATAAAAATATATAGTTTTTCGCTAAAGTTTATCGTCTTTCCTACCAGAAGGTAGGGTCCTTTTTTATAGTTCCTTTTTTTTGGGATTTTTTGAAGGCTTTGCCTCAAGTTTTTTTTTATAAACAGAAATCCAATATCCCGGAAAGCCAAGTCGTAAACTAAAAGAGATATTTTTGAATGGCCGAAAAAAACAATTTACCTGGCTGGACACATCTCTCCCATAGAGGGTTGATTGAACAATAAGTATAATAAAAAAAATTAAATAAGAAAAATTGTTTTTCAATTGGTAACTGCTTACTTTGGCAATCTGATTGTTAATCTGTTATTTAAAAATAAAGGGAAATTTTTTTTTTTTTAATAACACGAGTTTACACGAAAAATGAACCTTCGTAAAAAAGTGTTTTTTAGGGTAATTTGGGGTCGAGAAACACGAAAATGGCAACCTTTTTTTTTTCTTAACCACCGTTTTCGAGATATTTTCGAAAAACATGTTTTTGGCACTTATTTCAGTTATTTTTCAATATCTCGTGTACAAAATTTTGTATCGACATGAAAGACAATTAGATCGAAGTGATGTATAATTATGTACAGATTAAGTCAAAATTATAGAAGTTACAAGCAAGCAAAGTCGAAAATTTTTACCATTTTTAAAAATTACAAACTTTCTTTCGGATTGCTTTTTATAAACGAAAAAAATATTTAAAAAATATGTTAAGCCTTAATCCGAAAGAGAATTCCTTTACGAACATTTCGAGTCGAAGATCTTCAAAATCGGATAGGAACTGTAGATGTTAATCACTGTAAAGAGAAAATCAATACCTTTCGATCTAATTGTCTTTCATGTCGATACAAAATTTTGTTTACGAGATATTGAAAAATAACTGAAATAAGTGCCCAAAAACATGTTTTGCGAAAATATCTCGAAAACGGTGCTTAAGAAAAAAAAAAGGTTGTCATTTTCGTGTTTCTCGACCCCAAATTACCCTTAAAAACACATTTTTATGAAGGTTCACTCGATGACCCTTAAATTTGTAAACTAGTGTAATTGAGAAAATTAGCGCTAAAAAGCTTTTTTTGCTTTGTTTGATTCTATTATTATTTCTATTGGGACATACTTTATAAGAGAGCACAATTTAATTAAAAAATAATAAAAACATTTTTTTTTGTTTTTAATGGACTAAAATATCTGACAAATGGATCCTGCGGCTCTGAACCCAAGCCCTTGTTTCTTTGATGGAATTTTAGATAACATTTTGATAAAGATATGGGCTCTATCCGACCTTTAACGCCTTAAAACTCGTCCTTGAGCTCAGGAATTGTAAGTGGCTTATTCTCATAGATCTGAGATATGAAAAATTCCAATAAAATAACGTTAAATCGTATGATCTTGGGCGCCAATTGGTTTTTCCGGAGATTATGTTGTCTGGAAAGCGATTGTTTGGCGCGGTATCGGCGACACCTACTTTTTAGATCCAGACCATCCAGTTCCACTATTTGGTTTGTTGACGAACCCAGTAAGATGAAAATGCGTCTTATTCCTATTAATTTGATTTTGCTTCGTCAACTGTTGCTGGCGCTGTGCATCGCCTGCTGGTTGGAGCCCCGAGTGAGCTGATTCTTGTACAGGTCTTTTATCTGAATTCGCTGCGTGAAATTCGAAGCTTTGTGAATGATGCCGAATTGATATTCCTGGGATTTGGGCAACACTATTGCTTGCAGCAACAGCCCAAAAGTGACTTAGTTTCTTTAAATTTATTGAACAGTCTTCAAATTCTACGATCAAAAATTTCGCGAGTCTTGTGAAAGATTTAAGAGAAAATTTTACCATTTTTATAATGGATTTTCACAATGATTTTGCGATTAACTCTTAAAAAAGCACTCTTTTTTTCATCACTGAATACTTGTTTGAAACACTCTATGTTTCATTCTTGAATTTTTTCAGCTATTATTTGTGTTTCGATATGTTTTTGGGGTCGCTGAATCCGAGTCCGAAACCCTAGCACCTCGTAGTTGTAAGATAACCTTCAAAATACCACGTTTGATGGAAGTTTTCGAGGTAATGTCAGGACCCTGACGTGATAAGGTTATTAGACCTCGGATTCGATTTCAGCGACCGAAAAACTTATAGTTACTATGATCAAACTTGATTATCAATTATTTTTTTTTATATGACTATGTTAAGTTGTTACATAACCTTAAAAAATTGAAAAAAAAATTTTCGAGATTGCTTGTCCAACTATGGATTTTGAATTTGTTCAGGGTTCCTGAGTCCGAATACGATTTCATAAGAGCCCCAGGACGTCACGTTTCTGAGATAGCCTCAAAAAAAGTTCAAGCGACAGTTTTTTTAATGGCCTGTGTTATTTATCAGTTGGTCAAGCACCTAAGAGGAAAATTAAAAATTTTAAGAATTCGAAAAAGAAATTCTTCCTGATTGTGGAACACTTGATTTTATTCGGAAACAGCGGCGCAAGCATCGAAACCCACCAATAAATGGTACAGATGGCGTTACTATGTAAACTGCACCAAAGCTGGTCCGACTTAAACATTTCAGTTGCCATTTTTGAGTATGCAGGATTATATTTCTTTCAGGGTATCCCATTGTCAGCCACCGTCACGACTGCATCACATTTTTGTTGTTGTGTATGTTTTGTTTGTGGGATTTCAATTTACTAGCTTTTAGCGTTGCGCTCAGAGCACTTTAGTATAGTTTTAGACCTCAAATAGTTTTAACAACCAGGCAAACAACAGGCTCAGCCAGAAGTAGGTACATGCTATCCGAAAGCATTTGTGTACGGTTAAATTTACATGTGCCAGATACTACGAGTATCTACTGGATGACGTTGAAAAATTTAGTATTCGATACGTTACGCCTTGTATGTTGACCTAATCCGCTTTGGTATGTTTAACAGTTGTTTGTCACAGTGTCCTGGAACTCTAAGTTGGTTGCTCGCTTGGACCCATAAAAAGTTTGACACGCGGCATGTTCCCAGAGCTGAAGCTTTTGCATTGTAGCAAACTTTAATCCTGCTTAAATTATAAATGGCGCATTGGCTTCCTTGGCTGCCATGGGCTTCTTGGTTGCTCGCTGATGTCCTCTTCTCTGTCTAGGCGGCAACGCCACGACGAGCACAAGATTCTGTCAGTTCTGGCAACGCTTGAGTGCTTGACAACTTTATGTGTGTTGTCGCAATCTTGCCCTAGTGCTACATTTTGTATCCCGTATATAGTACTGTAGGCATGTTGTACGCCCTCCTTGCTCTGCCTCAACTCCAGCTCCAATGCACATGCACAGCTCTAAACTTTATGGCATACTTGGTATATACAACAGCCATGACGCACACACCTCTTGGTTCCAAGTCAAAACGAGGACAGTCCGTAATTTTAGTGAGACATAAAATAGTTTTCATAGTTTTCATAGCTTTCCACATTTAAGCACCCTGGCATCGTAAGTTAAATTGTAATTATATTTTGATGTCTGGGCACAGTCCGGAAATCAATTAAAACTTGCATTTACTCGTTCGACAGGGTTTGAAAAGACATAACCTCACAATTCTCAGTACATTGCAGATGTCATCATGTCATTCAACAAATGTCATTCATCGTCGTCCTTTTGACATGTGTATATATTTCATTCCATGTGTAAATTATTTAACTTTGCAAATTAATTAAAAATTCAGAGGTTAATCCACGGTCCATTTTAAATTTCATACTTAATCGTTTTTGCAATAATGACATTTTATTGATTTTAGCTAATTAAATAGTATTAAGATGTGTGACAAGGTCAAAAAGCTGTCTAAAATATATTTGTAACAATTAAGTTTGTATCAGTTTAACAAATAAATCTATTGTTAATATTTAATTTTTCATTTTGATAATAATAGCTTGTTACTTTAAGTCTCTTGACGTAGATTTTAGCAACTAACACTAAATATGGCTATTCCTCTTCAAATTTTAAGACACATCCAAATGAGGCTAAGATTTTGAAAATTCTTTAAAATTCGATGTAGTCAACTACAGAGCTCTATAAAAAATAGCAGCACGGCTTGTAGCCACCAGACCATACGTTTTTTTATCACGGAATGCTAGGGTCTTATGATTCCACCGCGTCACATTATCGACATAACCTTAAAAAAGTGAAAAATATATTGTAAATAATGTTTTCTTGGAGATTTAAGGGCATTTTCCTTGGCCGTTTTTCCACAAAAACCGTGTCCACTTTAATAATTTAGCGGCCATGCTCCGTACAACGAAAACGAATAAATTTTGTTCGTTTTCGTTTTTGCATGCTCCCAATGCTATATTTTTTGCGGTCGATATCTCCTCATATTTCCCTCAGTCTTTGTTAGCACAGCTGTATACCTTTCGATTGAAATTAACCATGACTTTGCTTTTGTTGTGCCAAGAGAATGTTTTTTCTCGCAAAACATGAACATTTTCTTATACTAAAACTTTTGGGTTGATTCGGAAAATAATATTTAAATATAATTATTAATTTGAAATTGGCAAAAAGAGAATCAAGAATATCAAAGAATATTTACAAAATATTTTCAGTTTAAATTAGGTGCACTTTTGAAACTATTTTGCCAATTCGAAAGTGGTTGAATTCGAATCACATAAATCGAATAAAATATTCAGATTGGTTTTCCGGAGCACGGCCGTACATACATTCATATTTACCATAAAAAAAAAAATGGGCCGGTTACAGATGGGACATTCCGACAAAAAACTTTACTTAGTTCTTATAGCATCAGCTTTACAGGGAACTAGGGGGGCCCGAAAATCGGAAAAGTAAAGTGAACTTATCTATTTTAGTCTGTGTTTTTATACTAAGCTTTGTGACTGTACATGTTTTGACCAACAGTTTTTAAATAGCTTGGTTACAGGGGGCTGCAAAGCGAGTTGAAATTTTTTAATTTTTGCCTATAATTTTAGAAGACCTCAAACAATTTTTGCACCTAAAGATGGGCAATGATATAAGCAAGGTTGGCGTATTTAGACTTTAACAAATATGGGAGAAGTTGACAAAACTTGACCAACGTATCTATGAAAATATGCGTTCAGAATGCAAGGCGAGTTTTTAAGATGATCGAATGTTAATTTGCAATGAATTTGAAGAAAGTCAAGTTCTAAATAGAAAAAAATGTAATACAGTCGAGGCGGTGCCCGACAGTGTAATACCCTGTACCTTTTTTCTCAAAAAAATATTTATTCCTGCATATTCTTACTAAGAATTTCCAATTGGAACATTTTTTTGTTGGTGCAAAACGATATTGATACCTATAAGTTCCGCAAATTTTAACCGATTTTGATGAAAATCGAAATTTATGTCAAAAGAGTTATTTAAAGTATATGGGGTAAGTCTCAAGGGGATATGTTGAAGGGTGTGGGAGAAAGCACGGTAAATCGATTGCGGGGGGTGGGGGGCCCGCATTGATAAAATTTGGATGTGGATTTGTTCATTAGAGGCACATGAATTAGCTTACCAAAATTGGTGGTTCTAGGTCATTTATTACTATCATTACGTAGAGTCAAATATTGCCGCAGTTTATAGGCAAGGGGAGGTGAAATTTTTACATTTTAGACTATAACTTTTGTTGTAATTGTCCGATTTTGTTTATTTTTGACACACAGATGCATGTAACCACAACGGATCGCTCTGTTAAGTTTCAGATTAAAATATTAAACGGTTTAGCTAAAAACCGCGAAACTCTGCTACGGGGGAACGGGGAAAGATATTGACATGATTCAACAAACTTGATCTTCTGAGGAAATATGCGCAACAGCTGGTAAAGTTTCGTATCTCTAGCTCTTATAGTCTCCGAGATCTAGGTGTTCATACAGACGGACAGACGGACGGACGGACAGACGGACATGGCTCAATCGCTACCCGAGGCTATGATAAGCATTTTGGTATAAAGGACTTGGGGTCTGCCACGCCTCCTTCTTGCCGTTACATACATTGCACAAATCTAGTATACCCTTTGTACCTATAGGTACAGGGTATAAACACTATTCGAGATAACAAGCGACACCGTAAAAGGCTGGCAATAGTGACAATCCTATCAAAAGACATAAAAAATAACTTTTAAAAACCTGGTACGCTAGTCTGTCAAAAATGATGGCAAAACTTGGCATTCTGATATGTACCTCGCTCTTCTAAGATATCTCCAACTAAAAAGACTGGATTGGAGATCTTAAAATAAGAAAAAAGCTATTAGTAAAGTTAAATGTATTGTTAAAAACTTTTCACATACACAAAAAAGACACGAAGGGGCTCCGCCCCCTGGGTGCGTCGTACGCCATCCCCCGTAAGGTTGTTTGTATTCATTTTGGAACATCTTAAGCACTTTCCTTAATTTTTAAGAAATTGAGAATGCTACAGTTGTGCCTGCCCGATTCTAAAATATTGACTGCAGCATTCTTACACCGCCAAACACTGTAAAAATTAAGGAAAATGCTAGGAATATTATGGTCGAGATGTCTCGAAATTAATATTGAAGGCGGAACGGAGGCTGGTGAGCTAAGCAAGCTAGTTTTTTATTTTTTTTTGTACCGCTGTGTTGTCGACAAGACAAAAACTTTGTAAGCTCGTGAAATTTTTACAAAAATTTGATCAGAAATCAAGTCCGAAAAAGAATAAGAAATTCTACTTATTCTTACGGTAGAAAATTTAGTCACACTTTGTGCTTTACTTATAGCCTTTGACATTCCTGGCAAAGGTGGGAACTGATCACCTAGCCCTGATTTAGTACGGATATAAAGCTGTTTGCTGCCATATGCACATGTAGAACTGGCGTACCACACATTGATGAAATCGTGCAGCACTTCATTCTGACGTCATCATTTAAGTTATTGAATCATTCTTGGATTTAATGCGATCATTGCCTAGTTAGCTCTTTGTTCCACATATTCAATCTGACCTCATACACATTCGCTCGAGGCCTGTGTTCACATCAGCCAAATATTTCACTTTTATCTTTGTTTTCAGTTAACAACTAGGATAAATAACCAAGAAAACTTTAAACAGTCGAAAATCCTTCTGGGTATCGCTTTACGAATTCGTTTTAATGTGGTCATTCAGTTTTTATGTTAATACAAGAAATTGAAAAGTGTTTTCCAATCCACGCTGGAAATTTGGAAACAGTGCCAGGATTTATTTAATTAGTGCAAATAAAATATAAAAAAATTATGAGTAAAAGGAAGGGAGTTACATATATGAGGATGACAATAGAAATTGCTTTAGCAAATTAGTTGGTGCTTACAACAAAAAAGTTTACCCAAGGGCTTAGAGCTTTCGGTTTGTTCAATTTTTCCAAGAAAAAGTTCTTGCTGTACCTTTTTTGAAACAAATAAACTGTTTTTTTTTTTTAAGAGTTAGGGGCCTGATTTTTTTATTTTTTTATTTATTTATTCGCATTTCTAGACCTATGAGTGAATTTTTTAACAAAATATTATTCATCAACCTACTAATTCGAATTTCTTTGTAGGACTTCTTGCGAAGGGGTCATTAATATATATAGTATAGGGTTTTCCAACAAGAGGTGTTATTTTGAATCACCCGGTATTTCGGTAGCTGTAACTTTTGAAGCTTTTATTCTTTGACATTCGACAAATAGAAACTACGCCATTACTAAAAATGGAACGATACACGCTTCAACAACGCATTGAAATTATTAAAATTCGCTACAAAAATGGTGAAAATCTTGCAGTCACAGTTCGCAAACCTAAAACATTTTTGGGTCGTCGTGAAGCACCTTGTCGGACTTCGGTGGCTACGTCAACAAGCAAAATTGTCGCATCTGGGGCTCGGAAAACCCAAGAGTTATTGTTGAGAAGCCTCCCCATCCTCAACGTGTGACTGTTTGGTACGGTTTATGGTCCGGCGGGGTCATTGGACCTTACTTTTTCGAAAATGGGGTTGGATCCAACAGTTACGGTGAATAGATTACGCTATCGAGAGATGATTAATGATTTTTTTATGGTCGGAGTTGGATAGTATTGATCTGGACAACGTTTACTTTCACCAAGACGGCGCTACGTGCCACACAAGCAACGAAACCATTGCTCTTTTACGGGAAAAGTTTCCGGACCGTGTTTTCTCTCGAAGAGGTGATCACAATTGGCCACCGAGATCTTGTGATTTAACACCTTGCGAAATTTCATGAAAAGGATATGTTCTTGTAGGCGTGGTCGTGGTGGCCATTTGGCTGATGTTTTTCATTATTAACGGCATACCTTCCTCTTTATTTTGAAATAAACATCCGATCATTTATCTCAAAAAATTGAATTTTTCTTTGAATACCAAAATAACACCTCTTATTGGAAAACCCTATACATGAATATTTTATTCAGATTCGTTTTGAAACCACATTTTTGGTGCTCCCACTTTCACCAAAACGAGTCCGATTACTTTGTTGCAGGTGAATTTAAATCGAATTGACAAAATAGGTTCAAAAGTGCACGTAATTCAAACTGAAATATTTTTTTAAATATTCTTAGATTCTATTTATGCCAGTTAGGTATTTCTATATAAAATATATGTTGTGCATAATTATTTTTATTCTAAATCATCCCAAAAAATAGCATGCACAACTTAAAACGAATTTTTAGCATACGTTCGCATGATTCATGTCTTGCAAAAAAAAAATTTTCATGACTTTCATAAATGTTAAAAAAATAAATTTCTCTTCAAAGGTGTAGAGCTGTGCTAACAAAGAGTAAGTGAAATATGAGAAGATATCAACAGCATTAAACGTGGAATTGGAAGCACGCAAAAACGAAAAAGATTTATTATTTTTAGTTTTTTCTTTTTGAAGCATGTTTTAATCCTTTTTTGCATATGCTTGTCAACTAGGTAGAAATGGAGGAACAATGTTAATTTAAGGATATTAGGATACTAGTGTGTAGCATAGTCGGGCTGTTTGCAATGATTACCAATTTTTCGAAAACTGCAACTTAAGTCCTCCAAGTTAGTTACCCTATAATTAGCCGATGATATCAATTCGCTCCAAAGCCAGTTTTCAGTCCAAGCATAAAGTGTGCTTTACAAGCACTAGGAGTGAATAAATTAAGACAATCGAACTTTGTACAGTTCACAATAACTAATACTTATCTTAGTTGGAATTGAAGGCGGGCAGATCCGTTTTGTCTAGTAGACACTGTTTAAAAAAATACGGTCCTTGGTAGGCTAAAGACCTTAGGCATATTGGAGAGCAAATTTGCTTTCAACAATATTTTGGATACAATATCAAACAAATTTAAGCTAACTTGTGTGTGTGTGTGCGCCAATTTGCCTGCCTTCCATTGGCAAGTGTTTCTATTGCTTCAGCATTGTCGTCCGTACCGAACGGAAATCGCTAAAGGGCCCTATAAGAGTATCGTCGAATACACCAGAGAACTTTCCTATGTATGGTAAACAAACATTGAATGTAGTAGAACGTAGGCACCAAAGTCTCTCTCTGCTGCATATTCGTAGGGGGTTGGGCGTAGGGGGAGTAGAGTGCCATAGTCACAGTTTGTGGTACACAACAGTCTAATTAAAATTTTTGCTAGGGGCTGTGAATTGTACACAAAATGTTTCACAAGGTTAAAGCTTAACAGAAAAAAAATAGGGGAAAAAAAAACTAAAACGAATGATTTTGCTTGGTCAAAATGGGAAAATATAATAAACTTGCGCCCTGGGCATAAGTATTTTAATATTCACAGAGTTTTCTCTGTTAAAACTGTGAAAATTAATACTAAATATGCAAAACAATGATATAGTAACAGTTGGTTGGACAAAACAATTTATAAGGAAATCGGTAGTTTTTGCATACTTTTTTTTTGAAAGCTTCACGCTGCAATTGCTTTAATTAGCTACAATCCTGAGGCAATATGAAACAGAAACCTTGGAACTTAATACCTTGAAAGCTTTAATTGAGTTTCAAATTGCCATCACTCAAAGGAGCTCTAAGTTCCCATTTTGCCTTTGGTTGCTCAATTGAGCGAGAAAAGCGCCATCTCTGCATTGAATTACAAGCTGAAGGTAATGCTAATTTAATCATATTGCTATCAAATAAAGTCTCTGCATATAATAGTTAATGTAAATGATGAGCTCATCTCAAATTCAAAATTAACCCTAGTGGTCATACTCCATTTTTTTTACGTTTGTCCACATGCTCGTCGTTTCGACGAAGGCGACTTTTAATTGTTTATTACTTAAATACCAAACAAATAATGTTATGCTTTTAATTAAATATCAAACTTTATGTTTTTTTTTTTAAATACTTATAGTTTATTTTATGGTGGCGTAATATAAGGTGGTGTCGTCTGTAAAAGCTGACCCTTATTGTATGTAGCGAGTGAGTGCAAGTAAGATGATCGAAAGCTTTTCTGTTAGGAAAGATCTCGTGGCATTGCTTTGTGAATGTGAATGAGATATATTTTTGTTGAAATAAAAAAGTTTTAAAGTTATTAAATATTTTTTTTTTTTTTGCGATTGCCCATTAGTTTTTGTGAAAGATTCTATACATAAATATGTCAACAAAAAGTGTGGTACCGATTGTGTTCGTATGCGTCAACGCATCGAGGTCAAACTTACACTATGTGATAGCCACACCTCATGCGGTGTGCACAAGTTTCACCTCGATACGTTGAAATCATGCAGGTAAAAACTCATACGAAACATTAAAATGTATCATGAAATTGGGAATTACAGCAACGGTAGCAATTGCAACCCTGGAACAACAATTTACTAGACATCATTTAAATTTTGTTGTTCACATTTGTTTCAATATTTGATGGCATTAATTCTTTGTTGCAACAATTGTTTTCAAGAATAGTTTGAAATTTTGGATAAATTGCAATTATCTAAGACATTTGTGCAGTGCCAATTTAAGGTAAGCATTACAATAATGAAAAGAATTTTTGAGAGTGAATAAAATAAAAACAAAAAATTGAAAGAGAGCAGTATCAAAGGAACCATTGTTGACGTTCCTATTCTAGTTGCGAATTAGGGCAGCATGCAGGTCGCTGCTGTTCCAGAGTATTGTAACGTCGGGCAGGACAATGGGATGAACATTATGAAAATAAAAAAATTGTATATAATAGTCTGGATGATCCGAATTAAATAAAGAAGATCGGGAGTTGGGATTGGCGGAACCGCCTAGTAATATTTACAATGTCGTAAATAATGTACAATGCACATTTGATTCAAAGTTTCAACTCCACAATTCATTTGAGTTGGTTAGTTGAATATATTATATTATCTTCGCCTTCTGTAGTTTATGCTTAGGTTAAATTTTATCTCTGATTTGTTGTCTTCTTTTCGTTAGAAAATTTTTAATCCGATCGTCTGCAAGCGGAATAAACATAACTGTGTAGGTAACTCATACCTACCATAAAACACATACTGCATTTTTCTAAATGAAACCCGAATAGAAAACGCTTGCACTAAAAAATTCCTTCTGTAACATACCTTCGTCGTTTTGACGAACACCAAGCTCTTAAAAATTGATATTCGCTCAGCGGAGCGCAATACAAAGAACATTTAATCGCGTCTTAAGCTCGTCAACATCTGAAGTTACAAAAAAATTGAGGGTGCATACGCAAAAGAGAAAATGACAAAAAAAGAGTTACTATAAGTTCGCCGATTCGACTAGGGTTAAACAATCTGTTAGTAGTCCAAGAATGCCTTGAACATAGTATTAAGTTTGTAATTAATTCGTAGCTATGTAATACAGTCAACCAAATTTTAAAAAATATTTAAGTTTTTACGAGCTGCTCTGGAATATCCAAGTTCTAGTCGTTCATGCATTCGCAGATATCCATATGAATTTATTTTATTCTCCCTACTTTATCGAATATTATTTCACAGTGCCTCCGTCTCTTTGTTACATACACTTGCCCAAACTTAATATATCGAATAATTGACTATACAGGGTATAAAAATGTTACCTGTATCTTTAAGCAACATTTTTATTTCGAAGTCAAAGCACATATTCGATTCAATGGGAAATTCTTGTTCAGAATTGGGCAAGTGCATGGTTATCTTTCTATAATATAAAAAAACAGTTTCCTTCGGGCAACCTATTATTTTTTTTTTGCACCAAATTGTTATGCAAGCAAAAGAAACATATATGAGAAAAAGAGAGATTGCAACTACAAAACGAAGAGTATAAAAATTGACAGACATAAAAAATAAAAAGAAAAGAAACCGGAAAAAATAGAGAACATAGTTCCCGATTCAATTGAAAAGGAGACGAAACGATAGCATGAGAGAATCTTATAGTAAAATGAAAACCAATAAACAAAAACAAAGGTGAATGCACAATTGTGTAAAGTGGAATATCTTGACACAGGCAGTTCTGGAAGTGAGCGGGGAGAGAAGCCACTCGTTTTATGCAATCCTTTTTTTTAAAAGATTTTTATATTGTGAGAGTAATGAGTTTTTTCAAGAATTTCTTAATATTGAAACATCGATGGCTGAGGCTGTCGAGCAAATTGAGCAGTGAGAGACGGCTAGTTTTTCTCCAAAAGTGGTTTTATCTGCTATTCGAAAAATAAAATTATCTAAACAATATTTGTAAATTTTTTAAATATTGAATCTTCGATCACGTTTAAGTGGCATTGGAATATGCTGAATAATTCAAAATAAATTTTTACTTACAACCTAATCACGGAGGCGTCTACATTGAGGAACTCAAGGTCAACTTACAACAATAAAAAATGTACCAATAGGTAACAAAAATATCTGTGTTTACTCAGATAGCCAGGCGGCTATAAAGTCCCTCGCCTCTTTTACATCATGCATGAAGTAAGGGAGATGGTAAGTAAGGAGATGGTAAAACAGTTTTCAATCCACCTCAACTGGGTCCCGGGACACAGGGATATTGAGGGAAACTGCATTGCGGACGAACTGGCAAGACAAGGAACTACCAGCATCCTTCTTCACGACTAGGAGCTTCTGGGTATGGTCAGCTATGGTCAGCTATGGTCAGCTGCAAACTAAGCATAAAAGCCCATTTCGCTCAGACTGTCAACCAAACGTGGAAGCGAACATCCAACACGTGCAGGAAAAGAACCAAGGAACTTTGTTGTCTAAATAGAGCTCAATGCCCGAAAGTAATCCGAGCAATCACCGGACACTGGCTTGCGGGAACTCATGCATCAAGTCTAAACGCTCCTTACCATGACTTCTGCAGAAGTTGTGGCGATGAGGAAAAGCTGGAGACGGTAGAGCCACTCTTCTGTCATTGCCCGGAACTGTGTAGAACAAGGTTCCGCTTCCTGAAGTCACACTTTCTAAATGACTTACCGCAGCTCTCAGAACAGAGTCCAAAATGCCTTTCGAGGTTTATTCAGACCACCGGATGGCTGTGAGATAGAACATCTAGACGACCTCTCTAGTGGGGAACCGTGGAGGAAAGTCAACCATTGCGGTATCACAATGGACCTTTTTTCTGGCCTAAGTGAGTTGGGACGCCAGGTCCCAGCTGCCGCCTTAACCTAACCTAAACTACAACCTGATTCTAAATTGGACTAAAAAAAATACGTTTTAGTTACACAATGTTGATAAAAAAACCGAAAAGCCGAAAAACCGTTATTAGTGAGGTAGTGCACGGTCACTCTTACGATTTAATTTGTCCCTTCTGAACTTGAAATTTCTCAGTCCTTACCTTATTACCTTGGATAGTTCTTAAAAGGTTAAGGCGAGCGCCTGAATCTATGCTAGACCAACTTGTTTGTTTCGCGAAGTTGTACTCCGTGAGTATTTGAACTGAAGTTCATAAAATCTATAGGTATTAGAACCAGTAAAGGCTAGTTGTTTAGATGTCCATTACGCCAATCAGATTTAGTTAATTTGAAAGATTTTCTTGAACTTGTGCTTGTTAAAGGAACCGACGACTTTTTTGATTTGTCTGAGACTTGGTTCGTTGATACAGTCTGCAGTTTATTCTGATTTCTCTTCTGCTTTTAACGTGGTGTCTTCCAAACCTACAAAGAGGTTCTGAAATTAATAAAGGGTCTTGAGGTACAGTCTCTATCTAGCTTGTTAGCAAGTTTTGTTGCCAGGATATCCTGGAATTCATCTGGAAACAGTTTTCCTTTGACCCAGTTGACTTAGCTTAAATCGTGTTTCTCCATCTAAGGAAGCCTCTTTTTCCGTTGACTAGATGGCTTAATTCGATTTGAGTTTCCGTAGTCTGGAAGTGCTATCTGAAAGTATTATTTCCCTCTTCTGGTAATTTCTGAACAGTTGTATTTCTGCATATCAGGCTATGGTAAAAATTTCAGCTTGTTGTGTATGTTATGCTCATATCTACCAAGATCCCTTGATAACTGTGATTTTGGTTCTCAAGACCTCTGCCATCCTGTATCATCTTACGTTGTGTCTATTCTTGTCTGCTGCTCTTAATGTCATTGAAGTTCTATGTAATATGATATGCGATAATATTATCTCCTACAATGCTACAAAATGTCTCCGGCCTCCATACATTAACTAGCGTATTGGAAATTTTAAGATCTAAGGGAGTGTATGACGTATTTGGCTTAAGTTTTCTTAGAAAAAGATTTTAGTTTATGTAAGTACATTTTCGTTGGCCAACTTTTTAGTATATGCCTGGGGTCCGTCAAACATTGAATGACTATTGACATGTCCAAAGCTCAGTCCTTTTTTACGAGACAGACAAGCTATGGAAAACGTGATGACGAGATGAAAGATCAACTCAAAATTAATTCAGAAAACCAGAGCCAAACTTTATCATCTAGAACAATGAAACAAAGACTCCCTTAGATAGGACATAAGAACATTTCTGGTAACGAAGCGGATGATGAGAAACGGTGCAATAGGTTGTAAACCCTTCTTTGGTGTTGGCAGACACTCTACGAAGCAGCTGCTAAGATAAGAGGAAAGGTTCAGAAGAGAAAAAAAACTAGATCGGCATACTGCAAGCCGCTTAGAATTAACATGGTTCAAGAAAGTAATTGGACAAGAAAACCCTTATGATACGGACCACGTTACTTACGGGATACATCCGACTTAGGGAACACCTGGGATCGTTCATTGGAACTAGTGTAGGTATTGTGAAATTGCGGAGGTAATCTCCCAAGAAATACTTGCAGAGACAGACGCTCTAGCTTGATAAAGATTATCCCTCTTTGGCGGGTATAGAATATCAATAGCCTCGGATAGAACCATAAAGTGATTACTTAAGTTTGGTTTTGGAATCAATCTGGCTGGGGAGCTGTAAGGCTCGTAGACAGATGGCTCCATTAGGTCGCAGTGCAGCATTCCCAAATTACATTATTTTTATTTCCCTGCACTCACGCATGGATTCTTGTAGTTGCGGGTACGATCCATTCTGGTTTGCCCTTTCTTCGTTCATTATCGGCGTCTCTAGTTTTAATTAGATATATTTCATCGTTTCCTTTCACTGACATTCATAGGAATGGTGGTTTTTTATCTAAGGGCCTAGGGAGAGCGGTGTGCAGCTATGTTATGAGTAGTTCTCACTTATGCTGCTGTAATAAATTCCCAAACTTAACTTTGCTCCTTCATCATTGTTTTCATCTGAGATCTAGCGCACATAAATTCATTTACATAAGGTATAGCTATCATTTATGTACGTATTCGAATATTTCATAATTGCTTTCAAAAGTGAAATTAAATAAGTTGTCCTTAAAAATATGGCATCCAAGATATTGTACACACAGCTGAAATTTCAAAACCTTTGAACTCATAATTAATTATCTTCTATGTGACTCGTTTGTTTTGTTGCCTTTTAGTATTAAGTTACTCTGTAACTTTACCAATTTGACAGATCAAAGGTCCTTGAGGTGAAACCCAATAACTTTGCAACATTATTTATTTACTTCTTAATTCTGATGCATTACAAATAGTATCACTTACCTTCTTGAACTTTTAACGGAAATGCCGAAATACAAATTCCCGCTTTTACTGTTCCTAGTATATTTTTTGAGGAGAGAGTGTTTTGGTCCAGAAGTCATGCGCAGAAGCAGCATCCACAAACCAAGTGGAACTACGCCATTTTTGAAGGCTTAATGTGCATCAGCATCAGTCTCTCGCTTGGCTTCATACGAAACGGTCTACCAAACGCAAGTTATCATTTCGTTATACCGCTCCCCCAACCCAAAAAACAAGTGTTTTCAAAACAAAAAGTGCCTCTAGCAGAGAGCTGTGGAAAGCATGTAAAACGCGAACAGTGCTCGGTAATTTCTCAAAGCAAGCCAGTCTGTTTTGGACCCACTTCAGGTGTTTGGCGCCAAGCTGTCCATTTTGTCGCGGCAGAGAGACAAATTGTTTATATTGTGTCAAGTGCTGGGAAACACGTTGCTTTTGCAGCAGCGCCTTCCCCCTTAACGTTGCACTTACTCACTCTTGTGGTACGGGTGTTCGGAATCGGTGTTAGTGTGGTTGCCGTATAGCGCTATCTGCGGACTACTTAGTCAAACAGTTGGGACTTTGGAGTCAACACGCGCGCTACACTTGGCCAGGCCTTAATCGGATGATATTACCGGATGCGCATTGGAAAACTAGTTTTTGTTTTTGTTGGCGCTATAAGATAGACCTTAGACGTACTATATACCTATGCAACATTTTGCAACACTGTTTAAAATTTGTGAATGTGGCAAGTGCATCAACATACATAATGAATTAAGAGCACTTTGTGAGGCATTTGTCGTTGATACCAAGCCAAGTGTTAATTAAAGTGTCTGTAGAACGTAAAAGAGAAAATTGGGGCGCATTTAAAAAGGATTACTTTAACTACACACCAATGCATTTCAATTAATTTGAACTGAAATTTCTTGGTTTTAAAATAAGGTAAGCTTAAGAAATTGATTTTAAAGCTGGCTGAATTGCATAAAAAGCCAAAGTTCATTTTAAAGAATTAGTCTAAGATTACTTTAACGATACTTATGCCATTTTAGTAAAATAAAGAGTTTGACATGAAATAAATTGAAGCGGTTTAACTAGGCTTTGGTCTTTAATTGACAATTTATGGGGCAAGAGAAAAAGTAATTTTTATACGCTGTACGTCGTAACAAAACAGTGTGGCCCCATTTGTTTGTGAAAAAAAATGTATCGGTTCAGTTTTGGCGCCACAATCAAAACTAATTTTCATTCATTTCTTTTTTTTTGTATCTTTAATATTGAACTACTATAATTAAGGTTTTTTTAATAATTAATGAATAAGAGTTACTTCGTGATTTTTTATAATTATTTTAGGAAAAAAAAGAGTTAGTTTAAGTTAAAGTTTGGTTTTTAAAATTAAAATATAAATTTACACATTCATCTAAGACTCTATTTTTGCTTCAAGCGCATTACTCTTAAAAAATCAAGCTGAACATATTTTTTTTTGGAGCAACCACAAAAAAAAAATGGTTTCGAAAGCTTTAAGAACGCTTAAGTGGCAATGAAATCAAAGTAAAGGGTGTTTTTTAACAGCATCCGGATTTCCAAAAGGGATATCTCTGAAACCAGTTGTTACTTTTGACAAATTATAATTTCATTTTATTCAGTAAGGACTAACAATTCATTATTTACAATTTACACCACAACAACGTTTTAAAATCTTCGAGAAATATAATCAAAGTCAGTGTTCTGTTGTAAATACTTATGTATGAAGCTCTTCGTACAATTTATGGACCAAATAATCGTCCATAAGAACGTGCTATATCATGTACGAACTCATTTGACATTCCACGATGTCTGACCACCAATCAGAATGAGAAACAGCACGGTCCGAAGAAAATATTGCTGTTGTAGAGGCCAGTGTAGAGGAAAATCCAAATTTATCGATTCGCAACGTGTTATCGTCAATGGTGAACGATACACAGCGATGATCAATGAATATTTGTTTCCAAATTTACGTGACATCGATGTCGAAGAGTTCTGGTTTCAGCACGACGGCGCTACGTGCCAAACGGCGACCGGAACGGAACCATTGATTTACTGAAAACTCAAGTCGGTGGGAAAGTTATTTCAAGAAAGGCGCCCACCAACTGGCCGCCTCTGGGGACACTTCAAGTCGTTGCTTTATGTAGACAATTCAGCAATAATTGATGACTTGGAAACCAGCATTAAACGTGTCGTTGCTGAAATACGGCCCCAAATGCTCAATAGTGTGGTTAAAAATTGGACCCACAAGATGCTCTTTGTAACTCGTAGTCGTGGTGGTCACATGCCAGAGATCTTCTTCAAATATTAAATGATACGAAATTATCATCTAATAAAACCATATTTGGGGTCATTACATTAATTTTTCTATGTGTTATTTAAGTTTGAAATCCGGATGTGCATAAAAAAACACCCTTTATAGTATCACGACATGCATTCCACATTTTTCTAGTAATTTTTCTTTTTTCTATATCTTAAGGTACAAAGAGGCAACCTCAACAAAAATTAATAAAAGTACAAGCTGACTGTAACCGGCCCAGTTGTTTATTTAGCCAATATTCAAAGTTGTGGGTAACAAAAATATGCCTTTTACACTTAAGTAAACAGCAACAATACGCCCCTGTGGCTAAAATAGATGTTTGTAATTGCTTTTGATTTATCACTCATTCACTCACTCACTGCTACACGCATTCATTCATTCATTCACTCATTCATTCATTACGACCCACTCACTCATTATTGATGGCTCAGTGAATTGGATTGTTATTTATGTGCTCACTTTAGTTCGCACTTGACATAAAGTAACTTATTTTGAGAAATTACGAATAATGCCAGAAGCACTTAGACCAGATAAAGAACAGATTTGTGCCAATTTTCATTTTGAAATGAGTGTTCTATTTTTTTTTTTTTTTGCTTTTTTTGGAATTTATTTCGTGCAAAGAACGCACATTCACAAAGAGACTGAGATCTGGTATCCCATTTATTATATTCCTAGTTAATTGGCAAGCGTTTGTGAAACAATTTCCGGTCAGCATCAAGTGGCAACAACAGAGCTACAACAACAAAAATTGTAAATTGAGAAAAACTCTCGAGAACCGAAAGCAACAAAAAAAAAAAAATCAAGTGGACTCCGTAGGCAGTACCGACAGCTGTATACTCTGCCGCTATTTCAAGAAAACTGAATTTCTGCAACTTAAGCAGTGCTTCAATAACATTCTGAATACCGAAGGTCTACTTTGGAACTTAAATTAAGTTTTTGCACATATCTTTTATACCACAAGAACACATTTTATTTGTTAAACTAAAAAAAGTTCAAAAATATTGCAATAAAATAAATTTGAAGTTCAAAAACCAAAAGCACATTGAAATTTTAAAATTAAGAAAATATTTATATAAAAAAAAAAAAATTTATAATATTTAAGTTAAAAAATTTTAATTTTATTCAAGTTTGCATCGTTTATTTATATAAAAAATTGTTCAAATATCCTTTTTCGTTTGCAAGATTTAACTTGTTAGAGAAAATAAATTGTATTGATAAATTAAAATATTAAATGAATATTAATTTATCGATAACTCAATAATTAATCTGAATTTAAAAAAAAAAAAAAATAATGTGTACTTTGAATACTGGCTTAATGTCAAAATTATCGAAATCGAAGAGATCGATTTAAATAGCGGCCCGCTTTATTTTTTTTTCGGTACTATGCAATTCTACAGTACGTGTGTTAGCAGCTTAACTCTTTCTAAGCTGCAGAACCGGTTCGTAGACTTACAGAAATGTTGTTTCAGATCCGATTGAAATATTAAGTCAATTTTTTTAATAAAAGTGAATCTAGAGACGAAGAAATACCAAAAGATGAGCATTATAAATAATATTCAGCAGAAATAATCAAATTCATAGAAAACTTAACAGGATACATTGGAAGTTCATACTGTTATAAAAATCATTGTATATAAAGAAGCGCTTAAAAATAGACACCAATACCTTCCGCATGGCTTAATAAGCAAATCGAGCATTGTCATAATAAAGTAAAGTTCAAAAATATTACAGGTAATTCGGAAAATTAGGAAAACCTATCGATAATTATTATACAATCAAACAAGAATAGTGCGTTCTGACCCTATATCGAAGGTAAAAAGATATATAATAATACAATTTTTTTTTTTTTTCGATCTCATCAAAAGGTGCTTTTAAAATAATTTGTTTTGCAAATACATGTTCTCAATCCCAAGCGTTTAAATAGAGTGCCCCTAAAAATGTGCTACGTCCATTTGAAAAATTTTAATTGTACACTTTCTTCAGACCTCACAAGGACAAAGAGTTATCAAAATTTTTAATGGATTTTTTTGATTTTTGAGGTTATGTCGTCAAAAAAAAATATTGTAGACGACCCTACACTCGGACAAGGACTCTATTTTTCATGCCTGTGTTTTAAGCTATATCCAAGTTCTACGACTAAGACTGGTAACTCTCAGTGTTTGAGTAATTAGACTGATATCTAGTTATTAGCCCTTTATATGGGATCAATATTTAGATGTAGTTTATCGATACCACGTCCAAACTGCTTGTGTGCAGTCTAACAACAGTTTGCAATTAGGAAATTTGATTTTATTGGGACAAACTGATGCTTATAATAAAAACAAAATCTTAAGAGATTTACACACAGTTAAACTTTGGAATAGCTTAAAAGCAAAAGGGGCATTTCAATCTTATTTATTTCGATATATCGCACATAACCATTACATACTATTCTATTCTATTCTAGGCCAAAGCGCTTAACAGGCAGGTTGAAAATCGCAAAATTTTACAAGGGGGAAAGTGGGGCAGAAATTAACACAGCTAAGAAACATAATCAATGCCCGAAATAAATTCATATGCACGGAGGAACGATCATTGTTCTCTCTCTCTCGTTAACCGATTCGATAACGATAATTTGTATGGACTTTCCTACTTTCTGCCTGTTGAATGCATTCCATGAATCCATAATACACTTGACTCTATGGATACAGGGTATAAAAATGCAAATACCATTGCAGCAAACACTTCAGGCTATACATACATGTATCTATACATATGTATATATCCACACACATATGCATTCTCTAAGGCTATAAGTGTGGTGCATATGGGTCTGCGTTTGTGCATATGTGCATCTATCGATCTAAGAGCTTATAAACAAACTTTATATGTATATGCAGTTGGTTCAATGTTTATGGCTACTAAAAATTTGGTATGCATCAAAGCGTTGAAATGTATGGAATATCAAATGTTGACACAACTGAATATTATTTAAATTCTGGGGGGATACGATGAAATATGTTTCTTTATTTTTGCACACTGCAAACTGGGAAGATTATAATATGAGTTTGTCAACAAGTCTATCTTAAATTTAAGTACACCGTTTGTTGGTAGTTAAAATTTCAGTACAAGCTAAATGCACACTTGGAACATTTTTTGAACATATTTGTTGGGAATTTTAGTTTTACTTTAAAACTTTGGAAATAAATCAGTAAACTTGGAAGACGAAAAGCAAGAGAAGACAATAATTAATTTATTTTAATTTTTTGCTTAATCGTGATCTCGTAATATTCGGAATTTTTGGGTAGAAATATTTTAAGACTTAAAAGCCGTTGCAAAAAAGCTAAATGCTAGAGAATGTAGATAAACAGAGCAACTCCTGGAATCTCTATTGACTCAACAGTAGTTTGTAGAGCGGGTCCCAGATTTCTGTTGCAACTGAATTTCAATTCAAAAGCGGTCAAAATAAGTTTACAAGAGATTTTAAGAAAAATTCTAGTCAACCCTCAAGAGATTTCTGTGCATGTCCAAAGGTGACGCTTAGGACGTGACACGTCACTCGACATGTGGTGTAAGGTAACGCTGCAATGTAATTTTTAGAAAAATTTGGAGCCCTAAGAGTCACTTACTATACATAATATTAAGGAAATAAAAAAAAAAAGTCTCTTCAAAAATGATTTTTCTGTTCTTTAAAAAATCTAAAAAAGAAGACTTGATAAAAAGTGTGCAAATACGACTAATGTATCGATTAGTTTTAAGTACGGGCTTGAAAAATTTAGAAAATATGATTAAGATTTTGTAATAAAGAACTTTTATCATTTTTTAATCTTATTCTTCGGAATATATCCGTCCAAAGTGGATGCGCTTCGACATATCTCAAGTTCAAAGCTGCTCCATTTTAGTCATGGATCGTTTAAGAACCGAATAAAGCAAATTCGTTAAATGGATGGTAGAACAGCCGGCTAAGTTTTCGTCAAAAAAAAGGCTTCGAAACGGGCCTGTAAAGCCAGACGCGGCAGCCAGTTGAGTTTTCAAACATAAATGAGTAGTTTGCAACTTGCATTCGGTGTATTCTTTTCCCAATTTTGTTGGAAAATATACGAATAATACTTTTAACAAACAAACCAATAGATGGCCTACCCTATATTAATATTTTTCAATAAAGAGAAAAAAATTTTGAGGCTAAAATCTTATCATTTTCAAATATTGTTGTATTGAATATTCCAACAAAGCATTTGTTTTAAACTTAATTTGAATTTTGTGGGATCCGTAATAATTAAGGAATATATAAGGCTTCGATGGAAAGGTCTTAAAGTGTGCATTACATAAATGCGCCAACCATTATTGTGCGTTCAAAAGATATCTAAATTTAATTTTTAAAATAAAATGCAATAACTTTAATTTTGATTGAATTTTCAATTTCTAAAATAAGAATTGCCAATAATTTTTATTCTCAATTTTTAATTTTTGAAAATTAAGACATATTTCGCGACTTAAAATTAAAAATTTTTGTTTTTTTATGTCAAAAAATAAGACTTAAAACTTGATATAAAAAAAATAAAATAAAAATTGGCTTGTTCTTTCATCTAAAAGTAAAAAATTGCCTTTATTTTCGAAAAGTACTTTTAAAAAAACGATATATTATGGCTTGTACTTTCAAAACCACTTAAATAATTTTTCTTAAATTTATATTATATAATAGGAACTAAAAAAGTTTTATTAAGTTAAAAATTTAATCAAACAAAAAAATAAAAAAAAATTTAAAAAAATTTTATTTTGTTTCAAGATTTTAATTAAAAATATTTTTTCGATTTTATAAAAAACTTATTTCATGATTGTTACAATTACGAGCATACGATTTTGTTTACGAATAGGGCCTTAATTTAGTCCTTTATATTTGTTAAAAATGCTAAATTAAAATCTTGGAGATTCTGAATTTAAGATATTTTTCGGTGTGAAAAAGTTAACTCTTACAACAAGATTTTTCAAAAAAATCATAATTCAAGAATAGCATTTAGTAAATAATGCCCTGACTGATAATTTTTGTAAGTCGACCCTGGTCGGGGCATGGGAATCTCTATTAATAACTGTTCAAAGAGAATAGGGACCCACAGATTATAGCCGTATCCGAGCGGCGGTGTCTTGAATTAATAGAGATTTTCTTGGGCAAATCACGTTTTTGAGCTAGCGATGCCAGTGCTAGGCAAATGTGCCAGTGGTACTGCGTGGATTCAAACCACCGACCTTCGGCTTGTAAAGCGAGTACGCTACCACTACGCTATCGAAGGCCTGTATGCAGCACTAAAAATCTACGGTTTTAGAACAAACTTTAAATCAAAAACAACATTCAAGAAATTTCATGTCCGAAATCATACGGCAAGTGGACGCAGATTACAAATATAACTATGAATTCCTAATTTTACGATAGATGGCGCCACCAAAGTTTACTAGATGGCGCCAGCAGTAATAGCTGATGCAAAACAACCAAAACTAATGTGCAAGCATATTATTGCGTGAGTAACAATAGGTGGTCAAAAATTCAAAATTTTGGGTCCGTACACTGTTTATATGAACCGAGTTCTTGGCTTATTACTAAGCAAAATCTTAAGTGCATTCTTAATAGCTTTCGCTAAATTATTAAACTTGATAGACAATACTACAGACGTCTGTCAAGCCAACACTTACCTCTAGATCTTGATACACATCGATTGCTTGACTTTGGTGAACCACCTACATAATGTCTACACAAGCACATATATACGCATTCAATTGAGTGGGCGCCCCTGTGATTTGAGAACTTTTAAAAGCCTGGATAAAGGCGCTGTTTGAGGATGATTTAATCCGCGCCAGCTTACGTACATATATTAATATTGGTTTTATAAGATTTTCCTTTAAAATTTGTTAAATGAGTAGCGCAGAGCATGCCAGCTTCGACTTCCATTTAAATATTCTTTGCTTCGAGTCAAATTTCGACATTTTATTTTGCATACTATTTATGCCCCTTTATGAATTTTCAAAATTCAAAGGGTTACCGTGAGAGTGAATGCATGCAGGTACATTCTACCAAATATATAAGGATATGGAAGTATTTGCGCAATCCTTTCAAAAGCGTTGCTCTCTGCTGTTTCAGTGTGCGCTCGAATAAATTATTACAATATGCACTTTTGCATATTTTTATCTGAGCTGAATCGAAAGTTAAAAAAAAAATAAAAAAAATGCAGGTTTACTTTTTGTGCATTTATAAATATGCATTATGTACTACGCCTACATAAGCCGCCTGCATGCGTGTTGCGTATTTCCACACTTAATCAATTATATTATATGAATATGTATTGTGAAATACATAAGTGCTGGATATTATGCCAATTGTAATTTAAATTGTTACCAGGTAAAAATAATCACATGATTTTGAATCGCTTCAAGCTGTGTGCGTGTGTACATGTGTGTGTGTGTGTGTGTTATATGGCAATGACTTATGTAATTTGAAAGCATTAATTATGAGCAATCCTGAGGATATTATGCATTTAACTCAAAAGTTTTAAGCTCGGTATTTGCATTATTTTGGATTATTGTTGCTTTTGTTGTTGTTGTTGTAGTCTATAGTAGCAACATAGAAGTTTCGCTACTCAATCCTTTGCATTGTATTCAAATTTCTTGATCCTTTATAATGCCTTTCATTTTTATAATGCTTCAGGTTTATTTTCCTGCTTTGCGCTTTCCCGTTCTTTAGTCTCGCTTTATATACGGTTCATGTTCATATCTTCTTTATCTAAATCATCCAACTGTGTAAATATTTGCGCCGTTTCCTGCATTCCCTGCTTGTTATCCTTAAATCGTGCGTGCCAAGCTCTACGAAGGATGTACCCAGTGCACAGTCGTCAGCATGATGGAACGAATGAATGAAACCGACCATCCAACTGACTGACTCAGTGACTCACTGACTGGCGGCTCACTGACTAAACAGAGGGTTAAATTTTGCATAAAAAAAGACAATGCTTGTCTACTGTATGCTGCTGTCACTGTCGCCATCTTTGCACAGTGGCACAAAAGGCATTTGCAACTCAGCAAATAGTAGAATGCATTTAAAGCACTTGGCAAATACTCATAGTCAAGTAAATCTAGGCTAGACATTATGCTTTGTCAAGGACGTTGCCAGTGGGGGTCGTTGCGCCCTCTCTTCATCATAGTTATGCAATTTTAATTTTCCACAATTCGTAAAACATTTAGTCACAAGTTTTGATTATTTTTTTTAAGTTTGCTCAGCTCTAAAGTTATCGGTCGTTAAAACATATCGACGCTTTTTGGTTATATTGTAGCATGTTAGAAAATGCAAAAAATACAGAAGACCAATTTCGCGTAATCTGCGAAATAGTGTTTTTTCAGAAGTATTGTCGGGGTGCCCACGATTTCCGAAAAACTATTTTACCAAATCATTTAAGTTTGTTATTAGAATTTAGATTTTTGAATTCGTAAAAAATTGTTCTTTACCATAATAAGATAGTTTTAGCAGTGAAAATGTACTTTTCGCAAAAAACTGAAGCTGCTTACAAAAAAACGAAAAACGAAAAATCTATTCGTTCACTATCTCGAGATTACAATATTCTAATGGAAATGTTTGATTCCGCGATTTCAGTTAAGCTGCTGGAAACATATCGTGTTCACCGTCAGCTTATACAAAAAGAAGGCCATTTGGAAGCAAGGATGTAACTCCGCAAATGATAAATAATTTCGAAATAAAAGTTTTATTCAATTACTAATAATTTACACTGTCTAAAACTTTGTGCACTAAATCAATAAAATCGTTTTTGTATGACCTAGAAAATTCATGGATTTTCCTCAATTTTCTGCGATGAAAAGGTATATAACCCTAAGACAAAGCTGTACAAATAAATCGAAAAAAAAAAGGTTCATGTATGAAGGCTGAATCCGAATTCGCAGCCCAAGTGGCCCCTTTATGTCATTGCGTGTTCACAATGTATCTTCAGGCGAAGAGTTATAAACTTCAGGAATTAAAAATGTCTCAAATCGTAACAACTGAAACAACCTCCGGTTTGTCCGGAACAACGGCTGGGATGGCTAAGCTATGCCCAGGATAAATGTCACAAAAAAATTTATATTTGCTGAGACTTTCGATATTTTAAGCAAAACACAATTTGCTTTAAGTTTTAAAAATATATTATCCGCTTTTTTGCGGTCTTTTATCACAGTACACTTAAGTCGAGCCCACACGCAAAACTATATTTTGGGAAAACAAAGTTAAACTTAAATCTAACAATTTTTCAATTAAACAGATTTAATAATTAAGTATGTGCCAAACGGCTCGTTCACGGTATAAACTCCGACGACAAATTAAATAAATCCTTATATCTGTCCTTTTGCGACAATTCTATATGTTGTTTCTCGAAACGCCTTTATATCTGCGGCACTGATCTTAATACTTTTCTCACTAGAAGACTCTCTCAGACTGTCCACTCAACAAACTCACAAAGACTGTCCCGATTTGCGTGCAGATCCGCCTTATATAGGCCACGATCGCCGCCAAATCCTTAAATTCCCGCCTAAGTTAATACTATTGTTGGCGGATTTTCCATATTCCTTAATATAATAATATGTTTACGAATTATGAGATAAATGAAGTCTAGTATTAAGTTCGGTAGTATTAAGTTGGTACATTGAAATCGTCAAGTGTAACTGATCCCAATGCTTAAAGAAGAAGAAAATTGCAATTCTCGCTACGACCGTTTGGCTGCTGCAACTGTATGTTTGCAAAAGATAAGGTCACTTTTCGTTTACCATTGAGCCGATCGCACGCACAGCGCATTTTCGTAATATTAAACTCTTAACCTAAGTACTTGCCGTGTAATATAACTCACGTTTGCACACGTGTATCTTAATTATAAAAACTTAAATTAAAGACAAATACTGGAGTATATACAAGACAAAACATATATGAAAAATGGTAAAAGCAAAACTAAATTAAATTGAAACACACTCATAAATTCCCAACTAATCCAATAGTGCACTACTTACTGTATGTGCTCTCAAATTATAAAAAAGCTTATAATTTTTTTTCATGGCGCCCGAGCAGGGACTTATTTTGTGAGTGAAAGTGCTTTCTTGTCGGCTCGTAATTGGTTAAGAGTTTAAATATATCCGCGACGGCTATAAAAAAAAAAAAAAATAAAACCTGCAACCTGCAAACAAAAGAAGTTATATCAAATCAACATAACTGTGCATACACACGTGCATATTGGCCCTTGCTGTTATTTCCATCTATGCTTTCGGTACTTCTGCCGTTACATCGCTGCACTACACTATACGGAGTACCTCAGCTACTGCATAACCACATAACTGTGCACACCCACGTGAATATCGGCCCTTGCTGTTACTTTCATCTCCTCTGCTTTCGGTACTTCTTCCGTTACATCGCTGCACTACTCTACACGGAGCACCGCAGCTACTGCGTCACTCTTGCTGATGGAAAAAGACAAAAGGGAAGTGGAGAAAATTGGCAATTCAGCCCCACAGGTATTTAGCGCATTTGTTGAAAGCCAAGGTGACGCGTAGGTGACCTATACACTACGGCGCTTTGCAAGTCTTTCTGCTGTGGCTGCATACTCATAAGCGGTAGATAGTTCAGCATCTAATGCATGATCGTTGACTGCTAACAAATATAATCATCAAATTATCAGGAGAACCGCTTAAACGACGCAAAACAAAAATCGTATGAAATTTCTCGATTTTAACCAGTTTAACCCCTGTTCTTCATGCGTTTATAAAAGTAAGAGTATCGCAATCCGCACGTGTACACACCCACGCACACCAGCTTCTTAAACGCCGTTGCAGCACATGTTTTAGTTATCGGTTCCCCCTTTTCTTGTCGTTCGCTGCAGCTCAGCAGTATAAACAAGTCTATAGGTGCGCGGTACCCTACATTCTGAGTGGGCATATACATTTTCGGACCTTTTTCGCCCTCAAATATTTTCGTGGTTTTTCAACCTTTTTATATACATCAACTGATAAATTAAATAGTTACTCAGTCTATAGGTGCGCGGTACCCTACATTCTGAATGGGCATATACATTTTCGGACCTTTTTCGCCCTCAAATATTTTCGTGTTTTTTAACTGCTTCATCTACTGATAAGTTAAACAGTTAATCAGTCTGTTGGTGCGCGGTACTCTACATTCTGAGTGGGCACATACATTTTCGGAAGTTTTTCGCCCCTCAAATATTTTTCGTGCTTTCTACTTATAATTAATTCAACATGAGCAAGGAATTGGTCGAAGAACTTCGTAGGAAGCGTGATGTTTGCTTCAGCAGCATCGTTCGCGTGCAGAAGCAGCTAGCCGAAGGCAAAATCTCAATGTTGCCTGATGAGTTGGAGTGCCGGCTTGAAATTCTAAGCACACATATTGACAATGCGGGCACTTATCAACTTAAAATAGAAGCAAAGGATCCAGAAGATAAATTTCGGGAAGAATTAGAGGAGGCCTGCATCAAATCCAAATCAATGCTCAAGGCAGCGCTTAAAAAAATGACACGTGCCCAAAGCTCGGCAAATGTGCAACACCCTTCACCAGTACAAACCCGCAGCAGGCTTCCATCTGTAGCTCTTCCAACCTTTTGCGGAAATTATGCAGAATTTAAGAACTTTATACGGTTGTTCGAGACCTTTGTAGATAACGATAATACTTTAGAAGATATCGAGAAATTTAATCTCCTTAAATCAAACTTGTCTGGTGAAGCTTTAGGTGTGGTAGGCGCATTCCAATTAACAGACGAAAATTACCCTAAAGCCTTAGCAAGGCTAAAACAACTATACGATAACGACTGTCTGATATTTTCAAACCATATATCTGCTCTTTTCGAACTGCCAAGAATATTCCACCCTTCCGCTTCTGCTCTGCGAAAACTAATAGACTCAGTGTCGGCAATCTATGACTCGCTCAAGTCCATTGGCGATGATCATGCTATTTTAAATGGTGTTTTAATTCACATTGTTATGGGGAAAGTCGACACGGCGACCAAAAATAACTGGGAAGAGCAATTAGGCTACGATGAGCTTCCACTATGGACCACGTGCGAAGCCACGTTGAATCAACGCTATCAACATATGGTTGCTAAAGAAACCACAAATGCAAAATATTCATCTACACAGTTCGGCCAAAACAATCAAAAGAAACCCGCTAATAAAAATAATTACTCCCTTGTCGCTTCTCACAACGACCAACAAGCAACCCAAATTTGTCTGTTTTGTAATTCCGAGGATCATCCCATAGAGAGATGCGGCCCCTTTTCAGCCCTCTCTGTTCATGAGAGGTTCAATTTCGCCAAAACGGCGGCAGCATGCATAAATTGCCTACGTAGAGGCCATACAGTCACAAGCTGTAGAGCGAGAAAATGCCGAGTCTGCAACCGCTCACACCACACAATTCTGCATATGTACACTGCCAGCACAATCCTAACGTCACCACCACCCTCGCAGTCATCAACTGTGCAAGATCAGCCGCCTACGCCGCATTCTATGTACACGGCGGCGTCAGATAGAGTGATTTTGGCCACAGCAATTGTGCAAGTCAGAACCAACAGTGGTGAATTCGTTTTCGCACGGGCACTGCTCGATTCGGGGTCCCAAGTGAATTTTGTAACAGAAGATCTAGCGCAGCGCCTGCAGCTCAAAAGGGAGGCCGCACGTATAAATGTGAGAGGTATTGGGGAGTCTAATGCTGAAGCAAAGAAGAAAATTCACATTACCGTCAAGTCGCGTGTCAGCTGCACTGAGTTCTCGGCCGACTTCTGGGTTATGCGAACCGTATCTGGTTCTCAGCCTGACGTCATTGTGAATACCAGCGGGTGGACGATTCCCAAAAATTTAGAGCTAGCAGACCCAGGTTTCTTTAGGCCTCAAAGGATCGATATGCTAATTGGTGCAGAATCCTTTTTTGAACTTCTTTCTGTTGGCCAAGTCAAGCAGGGCCCTGATTGTCCAATCTTACAAAAAACGGTTCTTGGCTGGATAGTATCCGGAAGATGCGCCACTCGTACGTCATTAACCGCAAAAAGTGTAATGCACCTAAGCCATCAGGAGGAAGAACTATCCTCAATCGATAAAACGTTGCAAAAATTTTGGTCTATAGAAGATTTGCCCTCTAAGTCCAAAGCTTTAACTCCTGAGCACCAACTTTGCGAAGAACATTTTAATAAAAATACTGTCCTTCTGTCAACAGGACGATTTGAAGTGCGCCTACCATTAAAATCTGACCCAAAGACTCTAGGGTCATCCTACGAAGTTGCGAAACGTCGTTTCTTGTCGCTAGAGAAAAGGTTATCAGGTAACAGTCAGCTGCGAGAGCTGTATCTCGAATTCATGAACGAATACGTGTTGTTGGGTCATATGTCCCCGACAGATAACAAAATTCCAAACACTCCTCACTACTTTATCCCACACCAGTGCGTACTGCGGCCCCAGAGCACGTCCACTAAGTTGCGAGTAGTGTTTGATGCATCTTGCCGCACATCGACGCAAGTAGCATTAAACGAGACTTTGATGGTTGGTCCCACTGTGCAAGAAGAGCTTTATTCTACGCTACTTCGGTTTCGTCTTAACAAATTTGCGCTTGTAGCAGATATTAAGAAAATGTACCGTCAAGTGATGGTAAACGAAGCAGACAAGAACTTTCAACTCATAGTGTGGAGAAAAGATCCGTCTGAACCTCTGCAAATTTTTCGTCTAAATACCGTCACCTACGGCACATCTCCAGCGCCATTTTTAGCTATACGTTGCCTGACAAAGTTAAGCGAAATGGTAGAGCTCTCACATCCTACTGCTGCAGATGTTATCCGACATGACTTTTATGTCGACGACATGCTGACGGGAGCCAATTCCGTCGAAAAACTGTACGAGCTTCGATCTGAAGTAACTCATGTGCTTCAGAGTGCAGGCTTTGAACTAGCCAAGTGGTTTTCAAACTGCTCAGAGCTGTCCGCTAAGAACACCGAGGCTGTACCATTAGCCGCAGTCGGCGCAGACGTGACCAAGACACTAGGCGTTATGTGGTTGCCGCAGAAAGATGTTTTCCAGTTTAAATTGGATGACACATTCGAAAAACTTCGAGCAACCAAACGTAACATCTTATCAGTAACAGCCCGACTATTTGATCCACTTGGCCTTCTGTGCCCTTTAGTCACGAAGGCCAAGATGCTTTTGCAAGAATTGTGGCTGCAAAAGTTGGACTGGGACGAATCGATACCGATGCATCTTCACACGTCATGGCAATCTTTCAAGTCAAACCTGCATCAACTAGATGAGATCAAGATCAATCGATTCGTCCATACAGATACAGAGTTACCAACGCAGATTCACGGTTTCGCTGATGCCTCTATGCGAGCATACGGCGCCTGCATATACGTCCGCACTCGTACTGCAGAAGGTTTAAGAGTGTCTCTGCTTACTGCAAAGTCTAAAGTAGCGCCCCTTAAGACGAAAACGCTTCCTCGTCTTGAGCTGTGTGCAGCTCACCTTCTTGCAGATCTCTTCCATCGTGTTAGCCAATTCTTTAAGTTTCCAATTGAGAAGGTCGTTTTATGGACCGACTCTGAAATAACACTGCACTGGATAAAAACTCATCCGTCATCGTTATCAGTGTTCGTTGGAAACCGAGTGGCTGAAGTGCAAGAGTGGTCGGAAACTGCAACTTGGCGCCACGTACCAACAAAATTGAATCCCGCAGACATTGTTTCCCGCGGATGCAACGTTGACGAACTCACTAGTTCGTTCTGGTTCGAGGGGCCGCCATTTCTAAGGGAAACCGAAGATTGCTGGCCGACCAATCGTCATTTCGATGACCCGTGCAACCTTCTCACGACGGAGACCCGTAAATCCGCATTTGCTCTATTAGCCGATGTCCAGGAAAATGACTTGTTGAAGTCAATAGAGCGCTTTTCCTCTCATATAAAACTGCTTAGAGTTTTTGTTTGGGTATTCCGATTCATAAATAAGTGCAAACGCATGACGTTGCCTATCCCCGCGGCAATTACGTCAAGCGAACTTTTATTCGCGTTCAATAAAATTGTCGAACAAATTCAACAATACGAATACAGGGAAGATATTGAAAAAATCCGGAAAAAACTGACTCTGGGACCAAACCTTCAACGATTGAGTCCTTTCATGCACGACCTCCAGGAAACGTGGGGTACTTGTTCACTTTTGAGAGTTGGGGGTCGGTTACTAAATGCTCCTATCCCATACGAAGCCAAATTCCCATTGTTGCTATCAAAAAACTCCCAGTTCATTAAATCTTACGTAATACACTTACACAGGAGCAACTGCCACGCTGGTCCTCAAGCTCTCGTCAGTCTTCTACGAGAAAGAATCTGGGTGATGAACGCCAAAACACTTTGCACCCGCACAGTACGCTCATGTATCTCCTGTTTTAAATACAAGCCCCGACTACTGACGCAGATAATGGGCAACCTACCAGCAGATCGCGTCCGAGCCTTCCGCCCTTTTTTTATCTGCGGTGTAGATTTCTGTGGCCCGATAAGCACAACGTTTCGAATTCGTGGCAAGCCTCCATACAAATCTTATGTAGCGCTCTTTGTTTGTTTTGCGTCAAAAGCGGTTCACCTAGAATTAGTTTCTGATTTAACCACTGATGCGTTTCTTTTGGCTTTCCAAAGGTTCGTCGGCCGACGAGGGATCCCACAGAAAGTCCACTGCGACAACGCTACAAATTTCGTAGGAGCAGACCGACAAATGAAGGAGTTTCGAGCAAGGTGGAGCCAAGAAGCGGACAGTATAAGCGCATTCGCAGCGAAGATCGGATGCGAATTTGCTTACATACCTCCCAGAGCTCCTCATTTCGGAGGACTTTGGGAAGCAGGTGTGAAATCAGCAAAGAGCCTGTTCCTACGGACAGTAGGGACCGCCCTGCTAACGGCCGAAGAGCTCGGAACACTCCTAGTCGGCGTCGAGTCCGTGCTGAATTCAAGGCCACTTGGCGCACTAAGCGCCGATCCCAACGACGGGGAGGCATTGACACCGGCGCACTTCTTAGTCGGCGGACCCTTGGTATCACCGCCAGCCCCACCACTTTCAGACCAGAGCAACCTAACTTGCTTGCGGAGATGGCGCAGTGTCTCATCTCTCAAGCACAGCTTCTGGCAGCGCTGGTACCGGGAGTACGTGTCAACTCTGCAAGTGCGGGCCAAGTGGTTCAAGGAGGAAACCAACCTAGAGGTAGGAACACTCGTCGTGGTTGCAGAGGACAACGTACCGCCGCTGCAATGGATGATTGGCAGAGTGATAGCCACACACGCAGGAACCGACGGCAAGGTCAGAGTGGCCGATGTCAGAATCACTAACGGAGTGTTCAAGCGAGCTATACATAAATTGGCACCTTTACCAATAACTTGAAGAACCGGGTTCCTTCAAAGGGGCCGGTGTTGGCGGATTTTCCATATTCCTTAATATAATAATATGTTTACGAATTATGAGATAAATGAAGTCTAGTATTAAGTTCGGTAGTATTAAGTTGGTACATTGAAATCGTCAAGTGTAACTGATCCCAATGCTTAAAGAAGAAGAAAATTGCAATTCTCGCTACGACCGTTTGGCTGCTGCAACTGTATGTTTGCAAAAGATAAGGTCACTTTTCGTTTACCATTGAGCCGATCGCACGCACAGCGCATTTTCGTAATATTAAACTCTTAACCTAAGTACTTGCCGTGTAATATAACTCACGTTTGCACACGTGTATCTTAATTATAAAAACTTAAATTAAAGACAAATACTGGAGTATATACAAGACAAAACATATATGAAAAATGGTAAAAGCAAAACTAAATTAAATTGAAACACACTCATAAATTCCCAACTAATCCAATAGTGCACTACTTACTGTATGTGCTCTCAAATTATAAAAAAGCTTATAATTTTTTTTCAACTATCAAATCCTAAGCGGCACTCTGCTTATCTGACTATGTATCCTAATTGATAAGAACGAGCTCGCTGTACCTAACATTTCCCTACTCACTAATATTAACTAGCGCGCCAATCTAAAAGCCGCTACACCTTAACTAGTATTGGTGAGAGAAGGCGCGTTTTCTCCGCTACTCTCACCAAGTAACTACTTAGTGCCCTATTGGCAAAATAGGAACAATGTTGTGAGGCGGCAAATTGCCGCTGTAAATAGAAACTAAAGTATTTCAACAATAATGTGATTGATTAAGGTTGAGATTCTAAAACTTATCGAAAACACCAGACAAAATTAAATTTAGAATTTTGACCCATTTGATGGCATTTGTGGCCAGTTCAAAAATAATATGAATGATTGAGGTTGAGATTCCAAAATTTAGACAAAAATAAATTTTGAACCATATATTTGATGGGCGAAAATAGATTCGGATCATCTTTAATTTGTAGAATGTAAGAACACTTTTTAGGCATGTTAATATTATCCTAATTAAGAAAAATTTATATTAAACTTTTTTTTCAATTTGATGGCTTTGGTGTTGTGTTTTTTTTTTAATTGTAAAACAAAAGTTTCCTTTTTAGCTGCATATAGCGCCTGTAAAATTTAAAAATAATCCGAATGATTTTGATGGTCCCGGGAATAGGTCCTTTTTCCGTTTTTGACTGTATTGTTCTACATAAACTTTAAAATCTTGTTTCCAATGAAACAAATGATGGTTTAAAAAGTCTCATATCAATTTAAACATAATTTAAAAATAATATTGAGTCGGCCTGAATAAATTTAGTAAGCTCTAAAATTTATTAATTTGACTATTTACACTAGTTTACAAATAAAAAAAAATTTTGGTATTCTTAAAATGTTTTAGTCGTTCCTGTAGTAAAATGACATGCTAAAACCGAAATTGACGTCAAAAATTTTTTTATGAAACAAGCTTCGAGATATTTTGAAAAAAACATTTTTCGAAATTATTATAGGAAAAAAAAGTGCCTCTAAATAACAGCAAATATCTCTGGTTATACTTAACTGATTTTGATAATTTTTTTACTTGACTGTAGATAATTGAATTACCCATCGATTATATATTTGGAACATGTTTTTGTCAAACTTACGACTTGGTCGCTATTTATGCATTCATATGAAAATTTTTTTATGAACTTTGACCTATTCCCGGGACCATCAAATACATTCGGATCGTTTTTAAATTTTACAGGTGCTATATGCAGGTAAAAAGGAAACTTTTAAGGGGGTGGCGTTAGTATAATCATGAGATGTTGCAAAAATGGCCACCCTACTGGAGATCTATTCTACTACTGACAGATAAGCGTAGCGAATTTGTCTGCCTGTTGCATAAAATTCACAAATTTTTTTAAGCGTCTTTTAGAAGGCCAACTACTGTACTTTCATATTCACTGCTTAAACTGTTTGTCCTTCGCCCCCATTGGATCCACTGTGACTTAAGATCGCCTTTGTACAAAGCTAACTACGCCTATGTACACTGCTAACAGTGCTTGTTCTTTGTTTAAATAAAAAACAAACAGCACTTAAATTAAAGCCCAAGCCGAGATAGTCACCAACTTTTACCTTTACCTTTAATCTCAGACCACTGTGCGCACAATTCCCATGGCAAACAATAATCGTAGCATTAATCTGAAACTGTGCACAAATCCGTCAAACCCAACATCAACAACAAAGACAAAAGCAAAACACTAACAAACAACATTGACAGAGATTGTCGCTGCCGGGAGCCGCAGCAGCCACCACTTTGCCACTTGCTCCACCCCCGTTGTGCCAACATTAATTTATGAAACTTTTTTTGCAGTGTACTCGTACACACTTGCAACAACAGCAGCTTCTCCTTCACCCAGGTAGAGTAGTTTTCCGTGCTTCACTACCGATTGTTAGACTCAATAGCCTGCAAGAGATTGGCACAAAAGGCTATGGCTATAAGGACAAAATGCTTCGCGTCATCATAAAAGGCAATTATGCGGCGTGACTCATTGGTTTATGGAGTGGGAAATTATATTTTTATGCTTTTAATTTTCTAAGAGGATGCCAGAGCCACCAGCCAGCAGGTGAAAAGCAATCTCTGGACTAACTTTTATGGGGAAACTATTAAAACACACTGCACAAGTGTCAAGGCTTAAATGGCCTTGGTCGCTCCGGTCGCCTGTCAATAATATTTACTAAAAGTGCCAAAAGATTTTCCAAAATTTCTCTTCATTAGTGTGCACGATAAAATAAATTGTTAGGAAATGGTCTTTTCCAGAACGTGCAAATAGCCCATTCCCAGCGTAATTATCATGCTAAACATGCAAGCAAATAAAACTTGTACTAATGTCCATACGTATACGTAATATTCTTTGGCATGTTTTTGCCAAATTGATTGTATTGGACTTGGTATATTTGTATTCCATTTAGGATTTAATTTGTTCAGCATATCGACTGGCAAACTTGATGCTTAATATTGGACTGCTCATAAGTATGAGTATATTTAGGCAAAAGCAAGTAATGTGGTGTAACACAATATAGATAAGAGATACACTCTTTGCACCCTTTTTATACCCAGTACTTTTGGTTATATCGAGTGAGTGCAAAGAAAACGTTGTGTAGGAGAGCTAGAGGAAAACGAGTAAAACACCACTAGCTAGTGCTAAAAGGATTTAGTCATGTCTTTATAGCCATTTTGCCTGTTTCTCAAAGACCAGCTTTTTGCGTTTTTTTGTCCTGTTCTTTACTTAAATATTGAAACCTGAGACCTTTAATTTTTATGACCCATCAATGGGTGCTTCACCTTATACAAATCGAGTGAGAAATTTGTAGGCCAAAAATTTAAGTTTCAAGTCCTTCTTCACAGCAGCTCCTTTAAATACAAGCCTTTTCCAAAACGGTCATTAAAATCGATAGGTAACCCCACATTTCCCACGCAACAGATTTTCTCTTGTATCATAGCTGGCTACGTAGTTGGGTGATACTCGATAAATAACTTCCCTTTCATTACCCGTCCATGAGTATTCATTTTATTACCACCAGTTGAGAATTTTGAAAAAAGGTGATATGGCCTTGTTAATTTGGCCTACATGATGCTACACTCCAAATTTGGTGATACGTATATGACAATATTTACCTATAGTCGAATTTCAAAAGTCTGCTGCCGGCGAATAGAGCCCCTTCTGCCTAGAGATCCTTTTAATTTAACAGGTTAATTGTAAAACTTTTTGTGAAGAAGCTACAATGACCAACATCGCCATGTAGAGCCAATGTAGACTAAAGTAAGAAATTTCTTTATACTTTTTGGGGATAACATCCCATCTAACCTCACGAAAATTATTTTCATAAATTATACAAATATTATAGTCGGGATATCCTAATTGTAGCCATCTCACACGTTCTAGATAACTTTAAACATTACCAAAGACTCACCTTACTTTAGAATTGATTAGTCCCGAACAGAAACTCTTTATAAGCCGTGTTCCTCATTGTATGAACAATTTAATCAAGGACACCAACAAATATACAAACAAAATATTTTGTTCAGCTTATTTTCTAACTATTTGCGATCGAGAGTATAATTAATTTTTTTTATATATCACGAATTTCGTATAAAAGGTTTTTTTATCCGTCGATCACATTTTTCTTGTTCCTTTTCGCGGAGAATGTTGAAATGCCGCAATTTCGCATATACAGGATAGGATCAAAAAGTAGTAGAACTAAAAAACCATCGGGACTGATAGCGCGCCTTCCGGAGAGATCGATATTTTGGCCTGTTACCTTCGTTCAAGCGAAGAGTAAGCATGCCGATTTTCATGAGATTCTGTCAGGAAATGTCTTCGCGATCCATACCAATAAATTCTGCGTCGAACTCGGGAAAACCGCCAACGAAGATGCTGCCACGAGCCGCTCAACAGTGTTCGAGTGGCATAAGCTGTTCCGGGAGCACCCAAAGAGGACAAGAGCGCCGCTCGCCCTTCGATTTCAAGAATTGATGAAATTTTGGCCAAAGTGAAGGACCTTCTGGACTCTAAGCAGCGTATAAACATTAGTCTAATTGTTGATAAGTTAGGGATTTCGTACGGTAGCTTCCAAAAAATTATTATCGAAGACTTGGCCATGCAAAATCTGTGTGCCAAGAGTCCTGAACGATGAACAAAAAGTTAAACGTGCCGGATATCATCAATTTTCCACAGTTCAAGCGGGAAACCGATAAGGCTCCGTGTCGGTGATCCCGGAACAGTGGTCATCGCTATATAGGACTACTAATGATTTCTGCCGATTAGTTCAATAAGAAATGTGAACTAATTCAGTCCTACAACTTTTTGATCCTACCCTGTATTTTCGTGCTCTCTTTCGCGGACCATTTTGGAAATCTCGGCGGCTCCTCTTCATTGTTTTGCTAAGCCTTGTCTACAAATTTTTAGAATGAGCAAAAATATAAAGCTTATTTTTTTTGTCGCAATCTTGAAGCGCAGCACGCAGGGCGCAAAACCCCTTGTTTACTTAAATAAAAATTGTTGACAATGAACATTGAGAAAATATTTCTTTTATATATAAAAAACGCTAAAGACGTTTTATTATAGTTTTGAAAAATTTGAACCTTTTAAAAAATTAAACTTGGAAAAAAAACTAGCAAGCATTTCTGCTGTTGTTCGCTCCATGAAATACCATTTTTATACCCTGTACCTATAGGTACAAAGGGTATACTAGATTTGTGCAATGTATGTAACGGCAAGAAGGAGGCGTGGCAGACCCCAAGTCCTTTATACCAAAATGCTTATCATAACCTCGGGTAGCGATTGAGCCATGTCCGTCTGTCCGTCTGTCCGTCCGTCCGTCTGTCCGTCTGTCCGTCTGGCTGTCTGTATGAACACCTAGATCTCGGAGACTATAAGAGCTAGAGATACGAAACTTTACCAGCTGATGCGCATATTTCCTGAGAAGATCAAGTTTGTTGAATCATGTCCATATCTTTCCCCGTTTCCCCGTAGCAGAGTTTCGCGGTTTTTGACTGCACCGTTTAATATTTTAGTCTGAAATTTAACAGAGCAATGCATTGTGGTTGCATGCATCTGTGTGTCAAAAATAAACAATATCGGACAAATACAGCAAAAGTTATAGCCTAAAATGTACAAATTTCACTACCCCTTCCCTATAAATTGCGTCAATATTTGACTCTACGTAATTATAGTAACAAATGGACTAGAATCACAATTTTTGGTAAGCTGATTCATGTGGCTCTAATGAACCAATCTACATCAAAATTTTATCAATGCAGGCCCCCCACCCCCCGCAATCGATTTATCGTGTTTTCTCCCACACCCCTCAACACATCCCCTTAAAACTTTCCTCATATACTTTACTTCTTTGACGTAAATTTTGATTTTCATCAAAATCGGTTAAAATTTGCGGAACTTATAGGTATAAATATCGTTTTGCACCAACAAATAAAATATTCCTATTGAAAAGTTCATAGAAAGAATATGCAGGAATAAAACTTTTTTCGAAAAAAAAAAGGTACAGGGTATTACACTGTCGGGCACCGCCTCGACTGTATTACATTTTTATACCCTGTACCTATAGGTACAAAGGGTATACTAGATTTGTGCAATGTATGTAACGGCAAGAAGGAGGCGTGGCAGACCCCAAGTCCTTTATACCAAAATGCTTATCATAACCTCGGGTAGCGATTGAGCCATGTCCGTCTGTCCGTCCGTCCGTCTGTCCGTCTGTCCGTCTGTATGAACACCTAGATCTCGGAGACCATAAGAGCTAGAGATACGAAACTTTATCAGCTGATGCGCATATTTCCTCAGAAGATCAAGTTTGTTGAATCATGTCAATATCTTTCCCCGTTCCCCCGTAGCAGAGTTTCGCGGTTTTTAGCTAAGCCACTTAATATTTTAATCTGAAACTTAACAGAGCGATGCGTTGCAGTAACATGCATCTGTGTGTCAAAAATAAACAAAATCGGACAATTACAACAAAAGTTATAGTCTAAAATGTAAAAATTTCACCTCCCCTTGCCAATAAACTGCGTCAATATTTGACTCTACGTAATAATAGTAATAAATGACCTAGAACCACCAATTTTGGTAAGCTAATTCATGTGCCTCTAATGAACAAATCCACATCCAAATTTTATCAATGCGGGCCCCCCACCCCCCGCAATCGATTTACCGTGTTTTCTCCCACACCCCTCAACATATCTCCTTGAAACTTACCCCATATACTTTAAATAACTTCTTTAAAGTAAATTTCGATTTTCATCGAAATCGGTTAAAATTTGCGGAACTTATAGGTATCAATATCGTTTTGCACCAAAAAAAAAATGTTCCAATTGGAAATTCTTAGTAAGAATATGCAGGAATAAATCTTTTTTTGAGAAAAAAGGTACAGGGTATTCCACTGTCGGGCACCGCCTCGACTGTATTACATTTTTACTAATAGTTTTGGAATATTCAAAATATTCTAAGTGATTTGGTTCAAGGACATGTTGCATTTGTGCTGTGTGCTATAATATTGAGATTACTTATTGTCTGTACTGAAATATATAGGCATTGCTTTCTGTTATGTTTATTCCATATGGAAGTTTTTTTTCGCCATTTTAGCTTTTAAAATGTCACTGGGACTTGCTTAATGCGAGAGACGCAAAAATATTTAAACTGCGGCCTTCATAATAAACTAAAATTTTGTATAGATTATAGCAAGTCATCAGTGCAAATTATTCCCCAAACCTGGTTTCATCTGCAGCAGTTCCACTTCAACTTATATATAAAAGAGTGAAGCACACACCGGGGGGTTTTACTCATTTTTATGCTCTTACTAAAAAACCAGTACGGATAAAATTTATGGCAAACAAGATGTTATTTTATTGCAGCTGTTTTTATTATTTTTCGAAATAAAAGCAAAAACACAACGATAAACACTCAGACACGTTACGCCATTTTTATGCACGCAATCACACTCACGAAGAATTCAATTATAGGCAAGGAGTGCTTTGCTCTCCTACTCCCCAAAAACACATCCTATATGAGAGCTATCCCTATCACACCCAAAAACACGCAGCTTCTCCCTCCAAATTGATTGATTTTTGTTTTGATTTCTTGATACTTTTGACTTGTCTTAAGCCAATCATATTTTATTTAAATTGCAGAAATATTTGAAAACAAGTAGGGGGATAGTCCGACAATAAAATACCTTGCAATCTTAACTACAAACTTCACTTAGGTTCCTTTCAATAGCATATGCCCACAAAAAAATATGGGCATGTAACTAATCCATAGTATTAGCCCAAACGTGAGGTTTAGAAAACTCCAGCACCAGATGTTTCTACCATAACCTAGAAAACCCCATAAAAGTAGTTATTTTGTAGGTTATCTCAAAAACCTGACGTGCTAGGACTTTTTTTGACGTCGTATTCACACTCAGGTCCCTGAAAACATATAAAAAAAAAACACATATGTGGTCTTTAAACAAAATTTTAAGTGGTTTTTTATAGTAGAAAGTACCGAAGGTAATAAGCATGAACCTAACTCCATATTGTTTTATCTATCCGTATGAAGAAACGGATCTCGGGGTCTTCAAGCATCATACCACTAAAATTTCATAAGTTATTATTTTTATTCTTCTGGCATTACGGTTGGAAATTTCGGAATTTAAAAATTATTAAATTATCAAATCATAACAAGGATGTGCCTCACCCATCCGACTTTATGAAAATCGATCAGTTGGTGATCAATACCTAATATTAGATGTATGTAGATATTTTGAATCTGAATATATCGTCGATCCAACTTCAAGTGTTTTAGGAAAAAATTAGCAAATCTTGTCTGTGCCATTCCGACCTCATATCTTGTAAATCTAATATTTGGGAGTCGAAACTTAACATTCTATATCGATATTTTTAAGCTGATATATCGTCGTTTCGAATTTGGGTGATTGAGGCAATTCTGAACTAAGGATATGGCACATTAATCCGATGCTTTTAAAGTCAAATATTTTTGGGGTAAAGACGCAATTTAGATGCATTGATCAGACTCCGAAAGTTATGAGGAAAGATTAGCAAATATTAACTATCCCAAGTCATAAAAGTGGCGGCTGTTTATCGAGCAGAACAATCGTGTTTGTTGTTGTTGTATAAAGTTTTGTATGTTTCAAACCAAAATTGTTTTAGTTTTTCAAGTTGTTCAACCAGTTGCATTGTGTAAAGCTTGCGTAATAATATGCCATACCGATTCGATACATACCGATTCGATATTTTGAAAATCTAAAATTTGCTGGCCGATATATCGTCGATTTTGGTGTTTTAGACAAATATTAGCAAATCTTAACTGTGCCACACCGATCCGATATTTTGAATATCGAACATTTGGGCATAGAGGCTGAATTCCGATACATCGTCGATCAGACTTTAACCGTTAGAGCCAAAAATTTCCAAATTTTAACTAAGAATGTGCCACACACGAAGCGACTGGTTGTACAACTCAACAAAAACAAGTTTCTCGAAAATGTTGTATAATCGATTGAATTGCGATCCGATATTTTGAAAATCGAACATTTGACGGTCGATATTAAATATTCGATATTTTGGATCTGAATATATAATCGATATAATCGCTACCAATTAAGAACAAAAATTAAAAAAAAAAAAAAACAAAGTATTGGATGTACTATAAACATCCTTCTATTGAATCATAATTACCGTAGTTCTTAACCGATTTAAATTATATATTACCGTCGAAAGAAAATCTCTGTCAAATTTGTATACGAAAAAGGGCTCAGCACCAACTAAGGCGTTAGACGGACATCGTGAAAAAATGCATTATTCAAGCTTAAGCGTTCTCTCTGTGTCTCTCCAACGTTCTCCATAAGTACACTACTATGAATTAAAACAACATTGGTTTTTAAATTGTTAAATTTCTTTAAACAAACATAACTTTAGTATTAATAGTTTTTTGCTGAGTTAAATTCAATTTCTTGCAAAACTTGAAAAAGTTTTTAGCACAATGACGACGAGTTTTTATTCTACACGCGCAACAAAAATAAAAAAACTTTTTTTACTATGTATTTTTATTAGCACAAAACAAACTAAGAACTTTTTTTATAGCAAAAGTAGAAAGTTATGTTCTTTAAAAGCAATCCTTTGACTTAAGCCACACTCATGTTGCAGCAAATAGTTGTACCCTACTCTACTCTACTCAATGTATTTGATAAGTCTGTTTTATTTATAAATTTAATTTGCATTTTTTCTTACAGCTTGAAATGGAGGCTAAATCCAGTTTAAATGCGCAGGAGGAACGTGGCTTAAAGAGTTCTGGTAAGTTGCTCTAAGTTAATTACAAAAGTAAAAGCGTAATATGCTTAAAAATACGAGGGCAGGTTTTGGGGAACGGGAATGAAAAGAACTTTCACGTGTTTGCAAAAAGAATTATATAAATAAATTGATGACCGCGTGACGTCATTCGGTTTCTGTTTTTGTGGCAGAAAACAGTTGAATAACACTAGTTTACAAATTTAAGTTATTCGTCAATTACTCGTGAACAAAATTTTGTATCGACATGCAAAGCGATTAGATCGAAAGGTATTGATGTGTTCTTTAAAGTGATATATAAAATGTACGGATAGTACGAAGTAAAAATTATAGAAGTTACAAGCAACTAAAATCGAAAAAGAGTGTCATTTTCGACCATTTTTCAAAATTACAAATTTTCGGATTGCTTTTTATTAAGGAACAAAATTTTTAAAAATTATGTTAACCTTTAAGCTGAAAGAAAACATTTCGAGTCTAAAATCATTAAAATCGGGTAAGAATTGTAGATGTTATGGAACCATGAACGAAAAATCACGGCTACAGCTGCATACAAATTCGTGAAGACGTAACTGAGCGCAAATGAAAAACTTTGAGTGAAAAATATTTTTTCATACAAAAGTGTGATTGAGTGAAGATTGGAACTGCCGTACATAGTTCCATGGCATCTACAATTCTTACCCGATTTTAAAGACCATTTGTTCACGAGAAATTGACGAATAACTGAAATAAGTGACCAAAAACATGTTTTTTTTTGCTTAAAAAAAAAAAAGGTTGCCATTTTCGTGTTTCTCGACCCAAAATTACCCTAAAAAACTCTTTTTTAAGAGGGTTCATTTTTCGTGTAAAGGCCCATATATATATATATAAAATATCCCAAAAAAGGGAATGTTTTTTTTTTAATGAAGTGTAATTGGTATACTAAAAATCTTCCGAACGTCAAATTTGGTTTCGATAAATAAGTAATCTCCTAAAATCTGTTGTTTTTTAAGATGTCCATATGGGAGCTATTTTAAGGCCAATATCGAAAAAATAAAATAAGCATGTCTTCCCTGATATAAGGAAGGTTCTATGCTCAAAGTGTGATTATACTAGCTGCTACCACCTCTAAGATCTAAACATTCATATGGCTGGGCAGACAGACTGACATATCTATATCGAGTTTTCTAATACTTATAAACTAATACGTAAAATAGTACTTTGTGGTTAGTGGCATACAAAAAGTTGAACCAGCAATATAGAACAATTAAAAGACTCTTGGGGAATTTTTATTTTCCCGAAGGCAAGCTGAGCCCCTACTCACAACCAAAGTTAAATCTTTCAATTTAAACAGACGAAAATTCTGATCAATCAGAATATTCATTCCTTATACTATCTTAATTTTAACTTTGATATATCGTTTTTCAGTTAAAAGCATCGAAAACATCGATGTTTTCTCAGCACTGTTTGCATCTGAAGCTATAAAATATATTTAAATATTCTAAACTGAAAAATTCCCAAAAAATAACCATTATGGAAAAGAATTTTGTATTGAAAAATAAAAAAAAAAACAAATTTTATCGAAAAGAAGTCCGTGATTTTAAATTTTCTTATATAACAACCGTCACTTTTGAAAAGCTTTACCAGCCCATAACCGGGCTTGGAATTGATGCCAAATTTCCTTCCTAGAGCCTCTGAACTCGTTTTCAACGCTACCATGGAAACTTTTTGATTCCATGCCAGCTTTAATTATCCAAAAATTTGAAAAACTTTGCAAAACTAGCCATCCAACTAAGAAATAACTTTATTAACCCATTAAAAGCCGAGATCCATTAAAATCAATTAATTGCTGTACCCAAGCAAGTACAGTGGCCACGAATGGGCTAAGAAATTAAACGCCTTTTTGCGTAAAATCATTAATTAAAAAAGACACTGACTTATCAAACTACCCTCGTACCATGGCAACTAGTACGTTTTTTTTACCATGTCCTTCCAAGAAACACACTGCAACGCATAAAATATGACCAAATCAGCCGAGTCATTGGATGTTAATAGAATAACTTACGTTTTTATCTAGCGTGAGCATCTTTTAGTATGTGGGTCTGCGGTATCTAATCTGAAATATCAAGCGAGCGACCTAATCATACATCTATTGCACCAATATTTGTCATCTAATATCATCTATCTGCCAGATAGATTGCTCGATTGCTCAAAATGTATATTTTAACCCTAGACCCGTTCTTTCTCTTACCAACTTAATACCGTCCTTGGGGCACTTAGAGCCCGCTAGTGTATTTTGTATGGAAAATGGCTATGCTTCATACTAAATTTATCAAACCACAAAAATATTTCGGCAAATAGCCTTTGTAATTGAAGGTTATTTATGTTTGCATATAAATAGACTTGAAGAGATGGATATTAGCTACACAACAAACACAAACATGTGATGATATTTTATATACGGGACGTCTATAATTAAATTTGTTCATCTGGGGCCCCAAGGACAGGTCTAGGGTTAAAGAAGTATTGGTGTCACCTTGAATCCATTGTAATGTGCCGAAGACCAAGAAAGATTCGAAGCAATGGCTTTCTTCTTCAGGAATCGCTAAGAAGAAGGCCTGTTTGTGATGGGAACAGTGTTGTAAGACGTCCGTTGCATAATCCATACAGGGTCTACCCGGAAAGTAGTTCGACTGAGTCGATGGAAGTGCTACACTCACTCAATATTCTTCAAAACAGAATCTTTCTACACACAAACAGCACGCGAGATTTCCAGCTATCCTACGCTTCTTGGAAAAAGGTGGCCGGAATACTTTGCTGCCTCATCACGATCGTTTGCATTGCATCTACCAAGTCCTAAGAACGTCTTTTCAAAGCGTGAAAATATGAAAATGTCCTATGCTGCAACGTCGGGACTACGGCAGCTTTGCGATGTTGCGTCGGGTCAGGTACTCCGCCATGCGGAAGGCTGTGTGGCACGAAGCGTTGTGGTGATGGAGACGCCAAAAATTGGAACTCAGACGTTCAAGGACCAAAACATAAAGAAACTACATTAACAGTTTCTGCCTGAGGCACAAAAGTTTCCTTTGGTTACTCCGTTTGAATCGAAAAACAAAAAAGTAACATTTTTGCTTTAATATCTTCCAAAAAATCTTGATTTTCAAGCCTTTTTTGCAAGTTTTTTCTTAGACCAGAACACCACCAAATCCACTCGGAAAAAAAACAGCCCGACTACTCTCAGAGAGACCCTGTATCTATTATTACATTGTTTGTAAGATAATCGACAAATTTTATGCATATTTATATTTCTTTCACCATAACGACGCGCCGGTAAACAAGAGCTTAGTCATCATGATACAATGGAAATGATTTCCCAATTACCATATTCTCATAACTCGGGCCATTTGCACTTTTTACATTTCCCAAACTTAAAGACATGGTTTGGTGGTAACTAATTTCCGTCAAATGGTATGGTCATCTTTAAAATGCCAATTTGAGCAGCTTAACAAATCATACCCTTTGCACCTCTCTATTAATTGTCTTGACCTGCGTCTATTAATGTGAAATAAAGTCGGTTGTCCGTCCATGCCATCAAATTCCATACCGTGATTTTGCATTTTCCTGGTCTTCCTATGGGCATGTTTTAATTTCGTGTTTCCCAACACCCTCCATGTGCCCAAAGTCCTCCCCCATCTCCATAACTCACCCCTATCCCAATTTTATGGTCCCTTTTTTGCTGGACCACATACTTTCCAGCCTGCCCTCGTAAGCCGCAGCCGCCATTTAAGAGTCTTAAAAAAGTTTACTTTTAATAAAAATATGATAAAACGGCGTTTTTTTATGTGTAGGAGTACTAAAGTATGCTTAAAGCAGGGAAATACAATTCTCTAAGGACTCTTGGCTTGTCATATGGGACAACTTGATTATAATTTTGCACTCACGTTTTGTTCACCGAATCTAATTAATTTTTTGTTGCTTTCCAAACAATCGTCCTAAAAGTGCTGACTACAACAAAATTAGAATCATGGACCCCGAAACCAACGTCTCGGCATTTAGCATACGCACTTACTTTATTTTTTTTTTCGTTGATTCAGAAATAACTTGGCAGGACTTAATAACAAAAACAACAACAGAAGCAATAACAACATCGAGCTAAAGAAGGACGACAACCAAACCACAATCAAGCTGCTTAGATAAACAAAAACATTTACAAAAAAATTATGGAAGGAGCTGTAACGGTTGGCGCGTTGTCAAATTTTTGTTTTTGTTTTTTTTTTTTTTTTTGCTCTACCTTTTGGACTTGTTTACGTAAAAGTTAGGGAAAAGACATAAAACGACAGCATCCTGGCATCGTAAAAATTGTCGCCGTGGTACATACGAGGGTACACTGAAGAGTTATCTTAGTAGCAAAGAGGCAATGAAATATGATAATAAAAATAGTCATTACCTACTTCTTAACATAATCTCACTTTAGAGCAGTCCATCTTATCCATCCTTGCGCCTTTAATAATGTTTAATTTTTTTGTTCTTTTCACAAATGGCCGTATCAATTAAAAAAATATTTTTTTTTTCCTAAACCACTTCTTTATATTTGAAAAAAAAAAAATGGATACGCAACGCAGATCACAGCTACTAGATCTAGTCGATCACGTACACAGGCTCTGCAATATAAGGTCAAGTCAAGCTCCTAAGTCATCAGAACAGAAATATGATGAAGTGTCCTACCAGAACCCTTAGGAAAGCAGTTCTAAATATCCTGTTCCATGTTCTGAATAGAAACAACTTTGACTCCGATCTTTTCCCTTCTGGGTGAGGGGTGAAAATGAGAAATTATTATCTATATATATAAAAATGAATGTATGTTTGTACGAGGCTTAAAAATTCCACTTTATTGCAGTGTGATTGTGCTCATATTTACAGGCTATGTTCGGTATGTTGTCGTGAAGGTTTACAACATAAGTATGGACACCTTTCGATAGGTGGCGCTGAGTGCTGAGCATATTTTTCAAATGCAACGAAAAGAACACAGTGTATACTCAGTTTCCATTCAATTCAAATTTGATGGACGAACATTTTGAATTTGAAGCTCATTGCTAATGAGTCAAAATTCACATAAGGAAAAATAAAAAAGGATTAATTCACAGAAATTTGTAAGTGTTTTTGTGTTTTGTGTAGGCCAATTTCTTCATACAAAGGTACAATGAAGCATGCCACCGAAAAGACAAAACATCGGATGAAATACACGTAAAAATAAACAAAATAGAGTTGCAAGAAATAATTTGACTGAAGAGCAGCGCAGACAACGCAATGAATCAGAAAGATTACGCGTCGCACAATTTCGTGCAAATGAAACAGCCGATAAACATTTATCGCGAATTGAAAGTGTCCGATTGAGAACGAGAGAAATTCGAAAGGACCAATCAGATTATAATCAAGAAATTTCAAATAATCGGATACGAATCCAATCGCGTCGTCTACAAAATCAATCGTCATTTAATCGGACTGCATTTGAATACGATAATGTTTTCGATTATGGTTCACATGCATTTGTTGCTGTCGGACCAATGAACAAAGTTTGTAGGCATTGCAATGCATTGAATTTCCAAAAAGAAACGCCAGAGGAATGTGCTGTGCAAATGGAAAAGTGAAATTGCCAGCATTGCAGTCTCCACCCGATCCATTTTTTACATAAGTATCCGGTATTACGCCAGAATCGAAGCATTTTTTGGCCAATATTCGAAAATACAATGCATGCTTCCAGATGACATCATTGGGGCGACTAATATCATACATAATAATTTCATGCCGACATTCAAGGTTCAAGGCCAAAATTACCATCATGCTGGCTCTCTTTTCCCATTACCAGATTCAGATCACAAATTTCTTCATATATATTTCGTGGAAAATATAGATGAGCAAGTTAATCAACGTTGTTCATACAATACAATTTCTTTAAATTTAGTAAAGGGCACAGCAAGGCGTAACGGGTATAGCTAGTTTCTTATAATTTATAGATGAAACGTCTTAAGTCCGTAATATAATTGTGCATAAAAATCGTAACCATTTCGTCACAAACTACCGTGCTCTGGAAAACAAAAAAACCAAAACTAACAAATTTTATTCGTTTTTCGTACTCACCATTCCACATTTTTTGTTGTCGATATTTCTAATATTTCCCTAAGCACAGCATAAGCCTTCATATCGTTTACATGTTCGTACTTTTTGATTTTTGAATAAATTTACAGATTAATATTACTTTAGCAATAATATTTATTAAAATTAACAACGATTTAGCAAATTTTATTATAAGTGAAATCTGTGAATCTTTTTTATGCAAGACATGAACCATTGTGTGTGAGTAAAAGTATACCAAAAGCTCGTTTGGAGATGTAAAAAGAAAAGAATAAATTAAAAATAATCATTAATAAATATCTTACTTGAGATTGGCATAAATAAAATCTAAAAATATCAAAAAATATTAAAAAAAAATATTTAAGTTTAAATTATGTTCACTTTTGAATTTATTTTGCTAATTCGATTTTATTTCACTTACAAAAAAGTAGTCGGATTCAAGCACATACAAAAAATCGTTTTGGTGAAATTTGGAGCACCAAGATTATAGACAAAGCATGTTTAGTCTGTAATATATCGGGGTGGGAAATCGTCGTTTCGTAACATAATTTATAGCCTATTTTATCAGCCTTACTCTAGAGCTTTCCACTGTCTGAGTGATCCTTGGCTCTTGCTTTGTTGTAGTGGTTGCAAGTTCATTGACACTTATAAATAATAAAAGTAAAGTCTTTGAAGGTGGCTGCAAGGTCACTTTTGGTAAATATCTTTCCGATATTCAAAAATAAGCGTAATTCACTTTCCACTCATTTGCATGAGAAACTGGCAAGAACCCCAGCCCGAAAAAACAGATATTTTAAAGATTATCTTAGAAGCCCGAGGCGCAGGTGTCATTTTGACCTCGAATTCAGATTCGGCGAACCAAAAAACAATTTTGCTAGCCTTTTATTGATTTAAAGGTAGAGCCTGGTTATTTTTATTTCCAAAGGCATAGTTTCACAACATTATGTATAGCCCAACATACACTGATGAAAAAATATTTATAATCTTGAATTGAGATGAAAAATTAATAAATAATAAAATTAGTTTTTTCACAGAATAAAATTTCAATCCTAAATCGAATCGTTGAGCAATGTTAATATTTTTATAATTAGCTACAAAATAAATCTTTTTTTTTTCATCATAAAACCAGAAGTATGTGTTCTTTAAAACATTACAAAAATTTATTATAATTTTTTACCTTTGTCAAAAAAAAAAAATAAATAAAATTTGCATGTATTTTAAAAAAAAAAAAACGTTAAAATTTGTTCGTTTTTAAAAAAAAAAAGTTCGTTTTTGTTTTTTTTTAACATTGTTCCACTAAATCGGTTTGATTCATATTCACACCAAATAAAGAACGTATAAAAACACATGCTTAAAAAAATTGGTGATTAAGGAACATACTTAAAAAAAAATAAGAAAATTTCATATTTTTTTTAAGAAAATGTGTTGGTTAATAAAAATTTTAATAAATATTAAAATTAAATTAAAAAAACATTAAATATTTTTTTTAAATACCCCAAAATCGTTGGGAGCAGTTTACAGTACCTTATCCAGCTAGACCCTATTACAAAAATGGTCAAAAATTCATAAATACTGAAAAAATTATGTTGAATTGTGAATTTTAACATTATTAAATTTCATTCTCAGAACAAAAATTCTTCAAATAAAAAATCTATTAATAAATTACCTTTCTAACATAATACTAAAGTATATAATATCAGGTTATCTTAACTCTTAATCTTTTGTTAAGAAATTGCTAAAAATTATAGCAAGTGAGAATAAAACGAAAATCTTATTTGTTTTTTAAAAAACAGAACTCATAAGTATCACAATCTTGACCATTTTTTTATTTAGTCCCACCAAAGTAACAACAAAATTTGAAAAAAATTAGCCATACAACCATTCCGATTATTTACTATCCAGCCCTCGTATAGGAGCATTCAATTGTACAGACCGACAAACATTTATTTTGTACATGCTCCTCGATAGCAAGAACAAGAATATAAACAATTTTAATCATAAACACACAAATAGATTACGTCATGACAAAAAGTTCCTTTGGCCAAAAATAAAAAACAAAACTATTTGCTGGCTAAAGATTTAAAGCTCTATGGGTTTGTTTAAAAAAAAAATTCCTTTAACGTAAGAAAACAGGACGCAGTTCCTTTTGCTTTTCGCCTGAATTCCGGCTACAATTGAAGTTTAAAATAACGAAGCGAGGACACGCCATTGTCATTATGCGCATTTGGCTGCCCCTTTATGCTACATATGTATACTATATGCCTTAAGTATATAGTATATAAGCGCAACAAAGCTAACATATAAGAAATAATAAAAAGGGATACAAAACAAGAGGCGAGTCTTGCTTGAACGTTTGATGTCGTTCGTTTTGGCATGTAGTAAGCTCTTGGGCATCCACAGAACATTTTTTTGACTAACGAGCCACATTTTGGTAATCCGTCCCTCGGGTATTGTGCAAGAGCATGTTAACCATCAGATTCAGAGTCAGAGTCGGAGTCGGAGCCAGGACATCAGCAACGTTACAATGTTTTGTAAAGGCTTTCGCAATACGATTAAATGAGCCATCGCTTAGGTGCTTAAGCCCAAGGTCCAGGGTCCACATACGCACACACAGACACATCTTGTTTTTCCACGCTTTGCCTAATATGTAAATTAATGTACATATGTATGTACATACTTATGTACATAAATACATACATATGTATCTGAGGATAAACGAAACAAACACATTGCCAACTTTGTCATGTCAAGGCGTAGAGTAATATGCTAATGTGGGGTGGACCCTAGTGAGAAGAGCATTATAAATTGTTGTTGTTGTTTTGTTATAGCTCATTGTTGCTGTTGATGTTGTCCTGTATAGGGTTTAAATATTCATAAAGAACTTAAGCTTATTAAAAATCAGAATAATCTAAGAAATCAAAAGCTTTCAGAACAGCTGTCCTTTTAATGCTTACACATAAAGTACAATCTTTGTGACGTGGGCAATAAAAAAAGAAAAGAGTTGGCCTGGAACGCGGCGACGGAGTTGGAGTGACTTCTAGCGAATGTTTTTTCGACGTCCTTGACTGGGCTCAGGCCAGTGCCGCACTAAGCGTCGGCCTACCCTCTTTGTATAATATTCTTAAGGGTATTCCCAGGGCAATGGTGACAATGACATCAGCTTAGCACTGATGTTTAATGAGAAACTTTTAAGAATATTGGCCATACCTTAGATGTAGAAACATGTTTTGGTAATAACAGTCATCATTCTTCTTTTTTTACTGTAGCTCTCTTTTTTGGAGTAGAAATAGCGTCACACTGCCTTACATTAGTCCTTTTACATTCTTAGTTATGAGCACTATTTAATTAGTCTTATCTGATTGAAATTGTCACTTTGAGGCAGTACTACGTAGGGACTGAAATATTATGGTTTTGCAACCAGGAGTACAACAATTTCATAAATTAAAGTGTAATAATATATTGACAACCCTGAAAAGTTGTCAAGCTTGTCAACTCTGATTGTCAATCAGCTGTTTGTTAACGCAACCAAAAAACGTCGCGTCTAAAATAGAAAAACGTGGGCAGTGGTAAAAAGGAAAAATTTAAGAAAATAGGGAAAATATAGGTAACAATATGTGCTACGAAAATAATGCATTATAAGGCAATCGCATAATATTTGTGAAATTCTTTTATTATAATTTATTTTGTATTGTCCTCAAAAAGAATATACCAAAAATAATACGTGTGTTTTGTGAAGCAAAAGTAACTTTGGCTCTTAATTTGAATCGAAAAAAATACGTATACGCAACGTTGCCTTATATTGACGGTAATGGCAGGCTTGGCCAAATCTTTAAAAAAAATTGTTATTATGCGTGGTATCATTGTCAAATCCATTAATTTTCAGTTTCTTACAAACATATCTCGACTTTATTTAAAAAAATTTGGTACGCACTATATTTCTATCCAAAAAAGATGACTTAGAACCTTTAGAAGGGGGCCCAGCCAATTTAATATTCATAAAACACACTTGAGGCCTCCCTGGTTTCATCTCTGCTACAGCTCACATAGTCGTATGTAGGCACTATCAGAAGCATGCTAACCTGAACGTGCTTATCCACCGGAAGTTACATCCTAAAATTATGAATTTCTTAAGTAAGATGATTCCCTCCGATTTTGCTCTTGCTGTTGCATATATGCGGTTAATGCAGTCACTTTGTATTAATATCGTGAAGCTCTTCCCTGATTTACAGATTTAAAGAGAAAATTAATCATCTAATGATAAGCGTTCGAGTCCTTAACCCTAAGCATTTGATTTAGGGAAGCTTTTAACAAGTCCAAATTAAATTTAAAATTTACTGTATCTAACTGAGAAATATAATAGAGAAGTTTAAAATTTTTGGTAAACAGAGATATTTTGTTGCATCCCGGGAGCCTAGAAAACTTGTTCCGCTCCTGGCTTTGACATATAACCCGCTTAAATGTTTGTCACCATTGTCTATTTGGTCTTACGACTAGGCTTACTTGTGTTCGTATGCTGAATCTAACTATTTTATATGCTCGGACATAAAATGTTCCCAAAATTCCAAACCACTAATCGTCGTATAGTCTTTATCTCAAGAAAATCATTCCCTTTTTTTATCTAACGCAATGTCATTACTATCTCAAGAAAATCATTCCCTTTTTTTATCTAACACAATGTCATTACTATTCAGATTTTCATTTTTTTTTATTATTATTATTGTTATAGAATTGAAATAACAAAAAGTCAAAAGATTACCAAGACTTTATTTTTAAGATTTTCATCATCATTAAGATTCACTTAAGAAATAATTTCAAGTACGCACCTTAACTGTTGATGTCAATATTTCCTTAGTTTAAGTTCCAGAACCTCGAATCTGTTTTTTTCTTATGAATAAAAAATATTACTATAGAGACAAATAAAATAGACATCTCGAACTACTTTAGAGACAAATTTTACCTGGCGTCATCACTACACGAGTTTGCCAGGGTATCATAAAACCTTTTTCAATATATCCCTTACCACGAATTACAAACCTTTGCACAAAACTAATATACACTCCTACGTAGTTATTTTACGTGTTACGAGCATTACAATCAACTGCGAAAAATTTATGAGCGCTCGGTTTGATTGTTAATATTATTTTGATGATTGCGCTTCTAGGCACATTCATAATTTATTATTCTGGGCATAAATACAATTCATAGATTACTAAACGATCAATATTGTGTGCTTTATAATGCAAAAATGAACAACACAGCTCGAGCATAAAAAGAAGCTAAGAGATAGATATTTATCTTTTGTAGTTGCACTTATCTTTTATCTATTTATAAGGTCCAAACAAATGGTCTTGGAATGCTTTAATTCAGGTGCGCATTTGAGGTGCATATTAAGTAGGAATAAATCATGCTCAAGTTGGCGTCAATGTTCAGACAAGTATGGATGCCGTCCGAGAGGTTGGGGTTGGCAGCAACCCTTAACATAAGTGTTAACACAAGTGGCTGGCCCCGGGGACTTGGGTTCAGTAGGCGCACAGTTTACCGGACGAACAAATGACCTGGAAAAGCCAAACGAAAGCAAACACAAAAGAAATGGCAAAAAAAAATATGACTGTAAAATGCGAACAAGAGAGAAGTGTAAAAATATAAAAAAAAAAAAATACTTGGCAACGGAAACAATTGCAATGACTAAGCAAATGTTTAGCATCTGTCCTGGGGCCCTGGAACTTTTACGGATGTTTCCTTTCCCACTGCATGTTAACTTCGCTTACCGGAAGCTCATATTTAATTCTGTCTGCTTGGAGCGAGTTCATTTAACTGCAATCAAATGTCAACTTTTTAATTTACGCCCACCGTAATTGTAAGTCTAAGTGCCGACAAAATTAGACAGATGGAACATCTGAATATCAGCAGTTACGGAAATGTACTTTTTATGCACTGCATCTAAAGGGGTATGGAGTCTATTAAGTTTTATTTCACCCAACTGATCAGGAAACAAAAGAAATCCATTCAGTCATGTGTGTAAGTTTGCCAGTAGTTGTGTCTCGAAGACCAAAAGTGTCAGGGGTATACTAAAGTTGTGCCATTCACCTCGAGTAGGGATTGAGCTATGTCTGTCCATCCGTCAAAAGCGATATCCAAAAATGTTTTGTTTTCTCCTCATAGCGTTTAACACGATCCAGTGTCATCAAATTTGGATGATACCCTAATGTGGCCCCACAACATCAACTTTTTATTTACTTATGCTACAAATGAGACAGTAAATTCTTAATTCAAGAAATGAGGGGTTAAGACCCGTTTTTCTACTCTCCCTCGGCATATTTTAAGTTTAGATTCTTAAATTATCACAATTAACTATTAAATAAAGTTCTCTCAAGATGGTTTCAAGAATGGCAGAAAATGAAGAGTCTTAAATTCCGAATAAACTGGGAAATATTTTTCTGTTAAAAAAAGAAGTTTCTTCATTTCATCGCAAATATTTGTTGTGGAACTAATCCAATTTCGACATTTTTTCGATCCTTAACATTTTATTTTTAATACAGAACTTAAAATGAAATTTTGAGATTGAGGGTTGATACAAAAATTTCAACTTGGTATTTTGCGAACAAAACGAATTGCGTTTTTTTTGGTATATTTTATGACCATTTTATAAATGTTTCACAAGGATTTCGTGTATTTTGCTATCAAAATATCCTGCTGATGTTACTTCTGGCGTCATCAAGCTGCGTACCGGACATAAAACATTTTGACGCTAAAACTTTGATAGCGTTTTTTTATATGAAGCTTAGTTTGTCTTAGCGTGTTTTTCATTGCTGCGTACTGGCCTTTAAATAAATAAAAAGTTTGTGAGTATCATAAAATTTGGTACCCGCATTGCCTGTTTATGTTAAAGCTTTTGTCGCAGGTAATTTGATGTGGTTTTTTTTTCAATTTCAAAAATCCAAATCAGAATCTGATGGAATTTGATATGATTTGCTAGCTGTATTAAGTGGAATATTGTAGGTTCTCAGCTATTAAATATTTATAAATTATTTTAAGCTTAGGAGCAAAAAAAACAACAAGAGCTCTCTTAAGTGGCAATCTACCTAATATCGTATTACCGCAAAAATAGGACTTTATGGTCCATGAAAATGGTTGCTGGCAACATATCTTCGTACAATTGGTAATACGCTATTCCAAAAAAGATCACCAGAAACAAAATTCTTGGTAATATTGCACCTCAAGGTTCTTCATTCGTGAAGGTATGTTAGATAATAAAGCAAAAAAAAAAATCAAAACTGCATCAATTTGCATTTAAGGCTCTAACAAAATATTGATTCAGACATAACGTCACGCCAAACATCATATTCTAAGACTATGTAGATTTAAATACATTTTTTTTTTGCTGTTATGAAATAATAAGATAATTAACCTACTACACAGTGGTATGGTTTCTGCTATGATAGGCCTATTGTTTCTATTATATGAATTTCACACCTCCTGCGTGCCGCCGAAGCGGGAGGATTTCTCGTATTTTGAATCCATATTTATATTTCCGCATCAATAAGCCATATTTGGCAACTTTCCATGCGATGGTCATAAGCTCAATGCAGGGACTTGGTAGGTGTTGCCTCCCATTTGGATGACTAAGCACATCGCTTACACGTTTTTATAACGAACCGCTTGCTGCAAGACCGTCGACCACTCCAGCTGCACCTATTTGGCGAATAGAAGCTGGGGAAAGATATCTGTAGTCCGCTCTTGAGACTATTAGCGCTGCCGTTGGCCTTTGTTTGGCTCCTCCGCCACCATCTCGCTGCGCAGTACTCAGATGTAGTGCTACGGACCTTGCAGGACCTGAGCCGGGGATATGTTCTGGTAGCCTTCTCGCTATGCTACCTAGAGAGGATTCGCGCCACATCGCTGCCCGGTTCTTCAACAGATACGGCATCTTGCTTGTCGTCGCAGGCATTGCCCGGAGTTTCCCACTTGGAGGCAGAGACTGGGATTTGCTGTTTAGAGGCTTTGTGTGACGCATCTAACAGCCTTTAAACCCCCTAGGCCTTATGCTCCTCAAGGAGATAAAGGAACTAACAACAAAAGTGGTATGGAATTATGGAAGACTTTATATTTTGTAACTTCCAGATCGATTTGTTTCATATATACTTAAAATAGCACTGTTGCGTATAGCTTTTATTCTTCTAATTATGTATTTATAAAATTAAAAAAAAACATTTTACTTAATAAAGCAGCCCCAAAAATATCCTGAGGCTTGTGCCAATTTACAATGAAAAAAATAAAAAATACGTTTATAAAAAAAAATAAAATTTTCTGATGACTATCTATCTGACAGATAACAAATTTAAAATAAAAACAAAAAAATTATATACAAATTATATAAATTTTGCAGAGTATATTATAGTTGGCAGGACTCGGTTGCAACCATCTCATGAATGAACTTGGCATGAATTCAAAATTTTTTTTTATCTGCAGCCTCTTTAAACGACGCGTCGCGACGGTGACAGCAAGCAACAATCAGATAAGACAAAATGGCGGAGAGAATTGTTGAAACGCCATTTATGAAATGCATAACTACCTAATTAGCCTAATGACCTTTCCGCAATAAATTTGTACAGATTAGCATATCAAAAATTTCCATTTAGTTACCTAGAACTGGCCAAAGCCCAAAAGCTCAGAAAATTATGCATAGTTTTTTTTGTTTTTTTTTTGTTCCTGTAAGGGTTGTCAGTTGGTTGCGGTCGATAGAAATGGGAAAAATATGCAGGGTCGAATAATAACATTTTGTAATTTCATTTCACAATTGAACAAATTTTTTTCGGAAGTGTTTGTGGAGTAGGGTTTTAATGGCGGTTGTTGGTGGTGAAAATGCCCGAAAAAGTATGCTATATAAAAGTAATCAGCATTTATGCAGTAGTTTCATTTATTTGATTGTCTCTAAAGATACATTTTTTTTTTTGTTTAAAGATATGTAGGTATCTTAATGTGGCACTGCTTTAAGGTACCCAAACTTAATGCGTCATGACAGATTTCGTTAGTCTGCGCATAAAAACTTCATTCACACTTCATCTTGCACATCAATCATCTTGTAGGGAAGAATTCTTATTTTGTTTTTATTACATTTCTCGTTTTATCAAGAATGCTTTAGTATTTTCGTAGCTCATCAAAATAAAATGAATAATAGCACATAAGGGTCAGTGGGAATAGACCGACTAAGGTAATTTCAACGTTGCACACAAAAGATGGATCGCTCATAATGTTTTGAAACTTGGAATGGTTTAGTCCGTGACTATGTGCTGCAGTAAGCATTTAATTATATTTTTAAGTAAGCAAGCTTGTACATTTTGTAGCGAAGACAAATAATGAATGTTTATAATTATTGAATCAGTGACTCTTATATCTCCAAGTTTCACAGCATTTAGTTATCATCATTAACAAAAGGTTAAATGTGGAGATTTAAGCTTAATATATAGGTTAAAAAATATTTTTTGTTCGCGTCATGTTTTAACCTTTTACAGGGATGAATTTTAAAACTTTTTTGGGCGACTGTGGGCTAGTATTGTCCAAAGCAAAAACAAAAATAAGTATGTTTAAGCTCAAATAAGACTTAACATCGATTTTGGTAACACAAACTGTTAGTCTTTTTGGTATGAAATTGGTAGAAAAGGGTTTTAAATTGTGAGACTTTTTCAAACAGTATCCAAAGCTCTCGACGTTTTTAAAATTGGTACCAATAGATATCTAGGTAGACTAAAAGACTGAAAAATGTGAGAGTAAACCGAAATTACGTGAAACCAAAATTTTCTAATCCTTGATCTAGAATCTTGTGGTCTCTAAGAAACATATTGTATGAACAGACAGCCGAATATGGCCAAACCAATTCTAATTAAATATTTTTTATACGCCTCACTCATAGTCAAAAAGTATTTCTCTATGTAGAACAATTTTTCGCCCACTCGGTCGACACCAAAAAAGGTTGTCACAAAACTTACTAAAATCGAATGGAAAGTTATAAGCAAAAAATATATCAGCTTCAGACATGTTTCCCTATAAACTTCTACAATGTTTCAATTTCTTTTATTATTAAGCAAAATAGAGTCATCAGAAGCGATATATAGACTTGTGTGAGCCTAATAAATAACAAAACGATAACTTTTTCTCACTAAGCTGCTCTATCCCAGTAAACCACTTTTTTTTGAATACGCTCAATGTTTGATTGAAAATAATTATTTTCATTTGGGATATACCACCTTGATTGTTTCGTATTTTTGACAATTGAATTTGTATACCTTTGGAATTGAAAAATTGTATCGAAATTTTAGATAAAACAAAACGAGGAATAACTGAAATGAGCGAACAAAAACATGTTTTTCAAAAATTTCTCGAAAACGGTGCTTAAAAAAATATGTTGCCATTTTCGTGTTTCTCGACCCAAAGTTACCCTAAAAAACACTTTTTTAAAAAGGTTAATTTTTCGTGTAAACTAGTGTTATTAATCATATGTGTGCTAGAAATCTTTTTTAAGGAATTCCAAACAACAGCAATAGTAATTTTTCAATAAAAAAAATTTTTATTTGTATAAAATATTACATTAATACCATATCTATGGTTTATCTCGATTAATTAATTAAACTTTTTTTAACCATTTATTTATTTTTTTTAACTACAATGTTTAATGAATGTACAAGCCAGAATGTTTTATTATCAATTTAAAACAATTTAATAGCTGTCAAAAGAGTTTTTAGGTATGTCTAAAAAAAAAGATATGTATTTAATATTTAGTATAACAAACTTTTATTTTGTCACTATTTAATGCACTTTAAACACATGACTGCATCATTGGGGCTAGAAAAAAACTTAAAAAAAAAAGCTTGCTTTTATTGTTTCCATAATATTTTCATGTTGATTAATTCGTTTTAAGCTTTAGTTTATAAACAAAATATTCATTTTTAATAAGCTTACACGAGAGCTTAAATGATAAACAGCAAAAAAAATTAAATTGCTGGCTGAGTAGATTGGGAGATATGGTATTTCGGCATATCTTTGGAAGTGTTAAAAATAATTTACAGAATTTTTAGAGACTTTTATCAAATATTGAGGTAAACGCAAAACATGGACGTTGCCAAAGAAAAGGCTTTTGGGGGCTTTTTAAAATGAAATTAAATTTATAAAAACATGGACGTAACCAGCGGACAGGCATTGGGTTACGTAATCATGTTTAAAATTAAAATTTTATTTGATATATAAAAAACATGGACGTAGCCAGGGAAGCGGTTTTAGGGCTCGTAATAATGTTTCGAATGAAAATAAAATTACATTTATAAATAATGTTGTTTTTAATTTAATTTTTCGAAAATAATCATAATATGTTTCAATTTAAAAGCATATTATTTATTTGCATCTATTTTTCGGTTTGAACGTTCCAACACCAAATCGTGTTCATCAACCCAACTTCCGCTAATAGACAATAGCAGATCATTCCCACCCATTCTAATTGCAAAAGTCTTTATCAACTATTGCATGATTGTTGCATTGACGCTTTAATCCCAAAACAAAACTGGCATCAATTATCAATCATTTAAGCCCGGAAAGTGCGAAACTGCCTAAATTTTGAACGTATTTGTGCTTTTCAGCAAATTGCATGGCTCATATGTCCACCAGGATTGCAGACATGATGAAGCGGATTTTAATGGAGCAATGGCAGCAATTAACATATATAGGTGCACTTTCACGTAGATGCATATGTATTTACTATTTATTATTTATGTTATGCATGGCTGCTACCCGCAGTTACCTGTTTATGCATTTGACGGAACAAAAATAACGCATATGCAAGGCTTATATGTGAGGGTAGGCTAAAAAGTTCTTGGCTCAGCGAAGAAACCACTAGCGATTGGTTGCAACAGCTGATTTAGTTTCGTGTGTATAGCTCTTATAGTCTCAGAAATCGAGGTGTTCATACAGACGGACGGACGTACAGACAGTCAATGATCAATCGCTACCCGTGGTTATGTTAAACATTTTGATATAGTAAAAGACTTGGCACTGTCACGCCTCCTTCTGTCTGTTACATACATATCATATCTCCAAGTTGGCAGGACTTTTTTTTTATATCAGAACTTTGCAGTAAAGAGAGAGCTAAGCATTCCATTGCCTTTCCAAAGATCCTGTTTTGTCAAGCACAAGCTGAAGACTCTTTGAGAAAAAGTCTGCATATTCTGTAGAATGGCAGAATCGACAGTTTACGGATTCCTGTCGGGTCTTGAAGAAGAAACACCGCCCTTATGTACTCCAGCAGAAACTGAATGCTTTCGGAAGCAACATCCTTATCTGCGGTTTGCCATAAGTGATGTAAGAACTAAGTTATGTGTATAGCTCGAGCATTTTTGATCTATGTAAAGGCGGGTCGCACCAGACTCGCTCAAAATATTCTATACCATCTAGAAAAGCTCCTATGAAGAATTGCTTTTCTTCAAATGGGCCAAATATTATAAATACGTGCAGCACACGTTGGAGCTGTTCCGGGATGCTATCTCTAGGTCGAAAACCAAACTTACGATTTTGGAAGTTCTTTGACCAATTTATTACAGCCAAAATTCTATCCAAGGGCAATCTTTCCATAGCTTCGAAAAACATTAAAAGGAGGCTAATCTCCCGATATTAAGTAACGGTATATCTATAGCTTCCATATTAGCCTAAAGAAGTTAAGGAGACTGTACTTGTGATACAAAAATATTTAAAAGTAACTGCTTTTTACTAGAGCTTCGAGTCCCCCCGTACATAGCAATAAAAAAATCGATAACCTCCTTTTGTCATTCTGCTCGATTTGATATAAAGGTTGTAGAATCTTACGTCTCGTTTTCTTTTGGGTGCACGCAAAATTGGTTTTGAATGTACCCCCTTGTACCCTAAAGGTACAAAAAGTCAAAACGATTAGCGGAATAAAATTAAATTTGGTTTTTCATATTGACAACTTGTTGGCACACCGAATTGGTTTCATCCAATATATGCACAAAATTGCCCGTCTATAGCTAATCCCATCTTTCCAAACTTGAGGAAATCATGATTTTCTTCACCTGATATGACACTTTTTTAAAAAAAAACGACTGCCTATTTTGAAAACATTTAAATTTAAATTATTGAATTCAATTAATTCTTCTTAAACAGTGACTTTCAGCTGTTGCACGCAGGGGACGAGAACAATCGGCTGCTTGCAAAGCCGAACGCATGCCGAAATCGCGGCCAGCTGCTGCTGAGAGAGAAAAAAATGTGCTCAGTCGAACACATGCTTTTATCGAAGCATGTTCATTGTCACCACGCAATTCAATACAATAGCACTTTTTGGCTTTATTTGCTTTGCAAAGCTAATTATTTGTAAGCCTGCCCTCGTATATAAGGTTTTATATCTGTGTGCGTATGTTGGTATTTGTGTGCCTTTCGCCATCGCCAGCAAAGTGCACTTTGAGAAGACAACTGAAAGCTACTTGCACACAAAGATACACTCACACTCACATATGGAGAAACACTCACACAGATAGAGAAACACAACGAAAGACGTGTGTTACTAGCAGCGGCAAGACGAGGCACCTCTCAACCAGTCAGTAGCAGTTGCTCCGTCACGAGTCACGCAACCATCAAAGTTAACGCGGAAGCGGGGGAAAACTGTGCCAGCGACATAAGCAAATGCAAGGCATCAGAGCAGAACCAAATGGCAGCAGGCATCAAGCAGTGGCGGATGCTAATACAAATTTTGGAGGGATCCAAATTTCGTTCCAAATTTTTGATTGATACGTTTGGAAAATTGCTGTGATATTCAAATTGGTGTGTACAGCTTATTGCAGGAACGTATTGTCTTGAATATATAGGGTTTTCCAATAAGAGGTGTTATTTTGGTATTCAAAGAAAATTGTCATTTTTTGAGATATATGATCGGATGTTTATTTCATAATAAAGAGGAAGGTATGCCGTTAATAATGAAAAACAACATCAGCCAAATGGCCACCACGACCACGCCTACAGGACCATATCTTTTTCATGAAATTTTCCATAACCAAATCGCAAAGTGGCTGCCAATGTCCTCGATAGGTCCAATGACCCCGCCGGACCATAAACCGCACCAAACAGCCACACTTGAGGATGGAGAGGCTTCTCAACAATAACTCTTGGGTTTTCCGAGCCCCAGATGCGACAATTTGGCTTGTTGACGTAGCCACCGGGGTGGAAATGGGCCTCATCAGTCAAGATGATTTTTCGATGGAAGATTTTCACCATTTTTGTAGTGAATTTGAATAATTTTAATGCGTTGTTGAAGCGTGTATCGTTCCATTTTTAGTAATGGCGTAGTTTCTACTTGTCAAAGAATAAAAGCTTCAAAAGTGACAGCTACCGAAATTCCGGGTGATTCAAAATAACACCTCTTGTTGGAAAACCCTTATTTAAAGTTTAAATTCACTCAATCTTCAACTTATAAGAGAACTTGAGAGCACTTGTTCTCAAAATCTACTTAACATGCTCAAGTTGAGAATTTTTATCTCAAAAACTCTCCAAAATTTAATTCACTGGATCTTAATTTCATTTTAAACATTGTCGTTTTAAGAATTTCTGCCTCGAAACCTATACAATATTAATCGTCTTTGTCCTTAAAATCATACTACCTAAGTATTTGCAATTAAAGTCCTATTCAGTTCGAAAATTCACAACCGTACTGCCGGAATGACCAGTTTGTGCAGGTAAACGCAAAGTGGTATTTTTTTCGGATTCTTAAAAAATGCTATACTAACAAAAAACACTTTAAATTATCGTCAATGTCTAACAAATCATTGCTTTGTAATCAAAGTTACATACAATTTCTATGAAAATGTTGTGCGCCAAATTATGCAAATTTGCATATGGCGAAGAAAATTAATTAATTTGATACTTTTCTTGGATTGGACGTTCCTAAACAGCTCACGACAACTAATAAATAGCAAACGGCTCGTAACTTGCACGGCTGTTGTTACAGCTGGCGCCATCTACTGAACTAGGCCTTCAATAGACGTGCTAAGTTACACCGCTTTTAAATCAAAAGTTCAGTTGTACGAATACATTTTGTGATGACTATAGAATCTACAGCGTAGATGATTATACGTAGAGACGAATGGACGGAGCGAAGGACGGATGTACATGACTCCATTGCTGTGATTGATTTTGGAAAAGGCATGTAATGGTCGTTTTGGCACCCTTCTTCCATTGTAGTAGAGCTGTGTGGAAAGTGTTTTAAATTTGAAAGAATAGCTTTTCTATTTCGGGGTAGTAAGGACCCTCAGAAACCTCCCTCTGAATCCACTCCTGGCAACAGGTAACTGCAGCAACAACAACGACCAACGACAAAGGTGTTAAGAAAGCCATTTCACCTGCTAATGAGTGTTGATGAAGGTGTGTGTGTATGTTCAGGTGTGTGCGTGCGTATGTAAATGTGTGTCGGTTTGCTAGTATACGTAACGCTGTTTGAGTATGTGTATGTGTGCTTGATAGTGTGTCCGTATGTATGACAGTCCTTGTCTTGCCGAGACTTGAGCTGAAGAGCAAACAAAAATGTTTTCATGTTTGGGCATGTCAACAGATTTACCCTGCCGCTACATTTGCGAATGGGCTCGTCTTTGCCCCCAAGTTTGTTGTATGCAGAAGCATTTTGCTTAATTAGTTACAAACAGTAAAACTAAAGGCAGATAACGATAGAGAATGAGACGAAGAGAGAGATGAGTAGAAAGACATAGCCAGATGACAAGAGAAAAGCCGAAAAGAATCATCTGGCGTTGTCATAAACAGCACTTGCTCGTCCCTGATAAACTAAAGCTTTAAGTTAACTCTAGTCAATTTTTGGTATGGGATTGCTTAATAAAACCATGTTTGCATTGTGTGAGATGTCAGATGAAATTTCACCCATCCCACGGGCAGAGCACTTTAACTTAAATGGAGTTCAACAAAGTGGGTTATAATCGTTAACAAATCCTATTTAGACTCACAAAAACACAATTCTTAATTAAATGTTGAAGTTAACTTTTAAATTCTTTCACAAATAGCTCTTAACGTCTTAAACGTCGACTGATAAAAACCGATTGGAAAAGTACGTTTCGTATATACTATTTGCTAGATAATTTTTTATTAAGTCCGAAGACATCAGCTAAAAGTCAGAAGATGATGGACTAGAAAAGCTTTGTTTACTGAACTGACTTGCCAAGATTAGAAGTTCTGTTGCATAAGGTATTTTGGAACAAAAGTTGATTTTCTAGGATCAAGTTAAACCATTTTTTCAAATACAGGAATTTTGAATTAAAGAATTTGAAAATTTTATTTTTTAGCCATAATTAAATCTTGATGGAAGAAATAGTTTTTTATTTAACAAATTGATTGTATATTTATTTTATTCGTCACAACAAGACCTTGTCATTCTACAATTAAACAGAATTTTGAGTTGTTTATGTCATTATCTATAACTATAACTATCTAAAAACAAATAATTGGGTATTTATTTGTTTCGCAACAGCACGCGAATTTTTTCTCTTTGTTCCAAATATCAATTGTCACCTTGATCCCAAATTGGAATCCTAAAAACTATAAGCTGAGCCAGGTAAGACCAACCAATATAAGGTGTAATTATTACTTTGATGTTGGAAGTTATTTCAATTCATTTCGAGCGGTGTGAATCTCCCGGGGCTCAAAGGTCTGTAAAGGACCCTTGAAAAATCCGAATGAAAAAGCTGAAAACTCTAAAACAATTATTTGTCAATTTATAATTATAATTATTGTTTATCTCATTTTTCATTACAAAAATTATAAAACCTTTTATTTATCTTGATAGTTATTCACTATCGGGACCTACTTGTTATCGATAGCCTTGGTCTTTTGTGATCCGTCGATTAATTGCATTATTCTTTGCATTAAGATAATAGTTTTTGAAACTCTTTTCTATTTCGCAGAAAGTCCTCCAAAAAATCAGATAATCTTGAATCTTAAAAACGGAAAGCGAGTTTATGGTTATTGTAATTCCGGTTTATTTATTATTTGAGAGTTATTTTCTACCCAATATTTTTGGAATATTTGTAATACCTACAATGAAACGAGTAAGACTCAGGATGATCAAGTCGACAAAATAAATAGATTGAGCCAGAGAAGACATAGTTTTGAAGTTTACTCTCATACATTTAAAGTTACATTATTCATCCTTTTCAACGTCTTTTCTCATCTGTTGATGCAATTATTATTCGAATCGATGAATACTTCGGGGCCTTAATTTTTTTTTTAATGTGGTATGCAGCGTAACGAACCTCTGGTTTCGTAGATAAACAACTGAGATACCTAAGCTCTGTTCAGGATATACTTATATCACAACGAATTTGTGTTCGGTAAAACTTCTGGTATCTTGAATGAAAAAAAAAGAAGAATATTCCGACGCGGTCACCCCCGGTGCTCTTCTTATTAATCTTATCACTCACTGACACTCAGATAACTCATTTCTGACTTTACTGATTCACGTCATTGACCGTACTGATCGAGACTCAACCTCACACCCAGATTTGGCTGCTGATCCGTCGGCCCCGTTGGCCGACAAATTCCTGGAATTCTTGCCCAAATCAACACTTATAAATCTTAAACGGCACTCATCTTATCTATTTATCTTTCCTTATAAGAAAAAAGAGTCCACTTTCTCCATTACCAGCTCTCTACTTACACCAACGCACTATCACAATCAACTATGCACAAGTATTATTCCTTGGTCGCTACTGCGGTCGCTCCTAGGTGGAGCATGGGGAAGAAACGAAACTTCACCAAACATCTTTGCTTCTTGCAACACGTTTCACCTCATTCCAGGATCCTAATCGCCTCGATTCATTTTTCGCGCTTCTTCTCCACGTAATTCTCGGGCTACCCCTGCGTCTGTTACCCTACGGTTTGTATTCAAATGCTCTTCTTGTTATAACCTACGCACTAATACCAAACAATAAGCAGCGCGAGAAGCTTTAGGCCGCTTTACTTTTACCATATTGGTGAGAACAGGCGCGCTTTCACCGCTACTCTCACCAAGCAGTCCAAGCAGTTAACCTATTGCCCTATTGGCAAAATAGGATCTCTGCTGTGAGGCGTCTAATATGTATATAATACTCTTTACCTTTTGGAGATACCACACCCCAGTCTTCCGCAACAGTTTCTCCAGTTCTCCCCATAAACGTTTGAGCCCTGGTATAAATAAGGAAGTACTTGATATATTCCGTTGGGCTGACCTGACTTGTTTGATTTATTTTTTTTTTATTTTAAACCAAATCTTGTAAAACGCTATAAATCTTATAATGTATGTTTATATAAACGATTTACTATGCAAAAGCGCAACAAAAGATAAATAACTTTGTATGTTAATATACTAAGACTCTCATACCTTAATACTCAAATTTGCATTCTCAATTTTTATCTAACTACAGAAAAGCTCAAAATGCTGGACATAACACGAGACAAGCCTGTCAAGGTATCCGTTAAAGTGGCCGTGCCTGTACGGGATCACCCCAAGGTAACAAAAAAAAACAAAAAAAATCACAATATTTCAAGGCAGTACAATTTTAATTTGCATCGTGTATTGCCTATCTATCTTTCTCAACGTCCACTGTCTCTACACATCTTTATGCATCTTTGTCATTGCACCGCTTTTGTGCGCTTACAGTTTAACTTCGTTGGAAAACTGTTGGGACCAAAAGGCAATTCAATGAAGCGACTGCAGGAGGACACAATGTGCAAAATGGCCGTACTGGGACGTGGCTCAATGCGCGACCGACGAAAGGAGGAAGAGCTGCGCGCCAGTGGCGACACCCGCTACGCACATCTCTTCGAGGACCTGCACGTAGAAATATCAACTTTTGCTGCGCCCGCCGAGGCACATGCCCGTATTGCCTACGCCTTGGCGGAAGTACGCCGCTTTCTGGTTCCGGTGAGTGCACACAATTGGCATTGTTACATAGCATGACTATCTACACAAAATAGCCTGACTTTGCTTGACCACAACACCCAAAAAACTTTACCCCAAAAACTTTAACAGTCAGCCACATCTTAAAGTCGGGACGCTCTTTCTATACAAAACTTAAAGAGACACTTGCTGCCAGGGGCTGGCTGGTTGCTTCAACGCTGCACTTGTTATCCAGTTGAGCTTCCGTTCTCGCGTGCTTGCACACACTTTTGCTCTCTGCAGCAAGAGAAACACCCATCCTACGTCCGACCCCAACCTTTGTGCGAAACGTTGGGTAAATTGCATTGTGCTGTAATTACATTTGCCATCCGTACACCTCGCTGCGTGCACTCTGCACGGGCATGTGCTTGCCTCCCCCGTCAGTTCGTCCATTTTGTGGCTCTCAACAGGCTAACGTGTGTACGCCGTGCTGTGCTGAGCTGAGCAGAGCAAGAGCGCAAAGTGTTCTTTCCACTCACACTCCGGGCACATTTGCTTGCCAAACTTATTTACCAGCTGGCTGACGTTCCGTTCCTTTCCAAAATATATGGTCATCATATACTATATATGTACATATGTAGGTATTTGTGTAGTATATTTATGTATTTGTTTTGCTTAAGCTCAATAAATTCGGTATATGTACTCGTAAAAGTAATAGATGCATATATACTAGTATACTTGTACCCTACTAAAGGGTTTGGGTGATTCTAATTTACTTAAGAACTTTTCCAGAGCTGCCAGCAACTTCTACTTTTAGGCCACTTTGTTGCCCACTTTAGGGAATGTGCTGGAACTGACACTTGTTAAAGATAAGAATTGTGAATTTGTGATTCACCAAGAAATAAGTTGCGAAATTCTGTCACTTCGTATGCAAAATATCTCAAAAAAGTTGCTTAATTTAGTTAGACAGCTCTAGTCAAAGATAAACGAATTACTAAATATCTATCTTTTTTGCTTCTTTTTGGGAAATTCACTAACAATTGGAATTTTTTGATAAATTAGTTTTAAATTTTGTTATTATGCTTGCAAAATATAATCCAAAAAGTTTATATCGATAACCAAACAATTTTGTATGATTAATTAGTCTGATTTAATATGTGATGGAGTTAGATGGTTAGAGAATAGCATGTTGGTTGCCTGTGTCCAGCCTGAAGCTTCTTTGGATTTAAAAAGACGTCAGTGTCACTTTTTGATGAAATCTACCCTTTCTCTTGACTCTCCGTAACAAGCCGTTCGGGCATTTCAAAATGTGTTAGTGTCACTTTTCAATGAAATCTTGTATTTCATTTGACTGGCTTTAACAAGTCATTACGTGCCAATGGAGAACACACTCCATGTGTCTCCACTACGCTCAGGTCTTCTTTGCTCCGTGGTAACAAAGGCAGCTTGTGCGTGGCCAATTCCTTCGCAATCTTCCTTTAGCAGCTGCAATAAACACATTTTTTCTTCTATGCGCATACGCACCATGTCGGTATAACTTACAAAGACAAGCAGCTGGTCGCTTTTACAAAAAATGGTCACCTTCCGATGCACAGAGAGAATTTCCATTTCTGAAAACTCACACTATTATAAAAGGTACGAAGAAATCCTCTCCTATTTTGAAGCAGCTCTGTTCATCTAGGATTTACAAATGCAGCTTTATAAGCGACAATCAACCGTCGATTTGGAACTCAAGGGTTTTTCTCAAAAAAAAAAAACATAAGGCCCAATCAGTTCCTCCGGCAACGCTTTTAGTCTCTCAAGCAACACTCTTAATAAGACCGATAGTATGAAAACTGATATTCAGCTCATTCTATGAAATCATATTTATGTCAATGAAGCCTATGGGTCCAATCATCAGACATATTAAAAATGTAAAAATGTAAATAGTATTGAAGTCAATTTATTTTTTTGGGATTGGTTTTCTCTGCTTTGTCATGACAACTTTGACAGAAGTCAATGTGAGGCGTTTCTTTTGCAGACGATCCTGGGTGCGTCGAGTGTTCTTGTGACCCTTTGGAAACATACGTTTCCTTTGTACTGGGTGGCTGATAAAATGCGCAACCAAAAAAAATTAACTAATTTTGTTTCTATTTATCTAAACTGTTTAATTTGTTTTTTATTTTAAACATTGATTTTTAAATTTAATGAAAATGGAAAATTGGGATACTGAGACAAGAATTTTGATTATCCGGCGTTATCACGCACTAGAGTCCGTAAAATTGGTACAAAGAGAATATAGGCGCACGTTTGGCGGCACTTCTCCGACTATAGGAACACATTTCGATCTAAACGGCAATGTTAATAAGCAAAATTGTCGAATATGGAGTGATTCTAACCCACAGATACTCCATGAGACGGGATTGCATTCACTTCGCATCACAGTGTCGGGCCTTACTTTCGAATAGAACAAACAGTGTTACTGTTACGGTCACTGCAGACCAATACTTAAAGATGTTGAAAGAGTTTTTTTATCCAGAACTACGCCAAAAGAGAATCGCTTTCAAATCTGTGTGGTTTCAACAAGTTGGTGCAACTCCTCACACAGCCAGGCCTGTTATGACAGAATTGCATCGAAAATTTCCGAATAAGTTGATTTCAAGAAACTTCATATTCCGTTGGAGACTTGGGGGACGTCTCCAAACCTTACTGCGCCTGATTTTTACTTTGGGAATATTGCAAATAGGAAGTTTACAAAGTAAAACCAACTTTGAATGATTTAAAGCAAGCTATTCGAACAAAAATTGAGACAATTTCCGCTGCAATCCTTAAGGCAATCATGAATAACTTTTTGCTAAGATATCGCACATGCGTCACTGAGCGTGGAGGCCATTTAAGTTCCATTTTTTTTTAAGACACATTAAAAAAAAACTTAATAAAATTTAATTATCTTTCAAATGAAACAAGATAAAATAAATAACGTGAATTAAACCAAAAGTTATTCGAGTTTCTTAATATAGCACGGCGAAAATAAGTGAAACGGGCCACTTTTCCCGCGACCTTCTCCGATTTTGATGATTTTTACAGATTTGGTAGATCTACTAGCCAATAGTAACCACGTCAAATTTTATTGCAAAATTCCGATTATTTATCGAGTTATCGATAACTGAAAATTGCGTTTTTCATTTTTAGACTATTCTTTGACAAGCCATATCTTATAAACGAATGAAAATATTGACGTGATTTTTTTTTTCTATGATAGATAAAATATTAAATTTAAAAAAAAATTATTTTATTTATTTTTAAGATTTTTTATTTTTTATCATTTTTAGTTTTTAATTTAAAAATTCAAAAGTGATCTCCCACTTTTAAAAAATTGTTAATGTAATTTTATGCGTGTAAGTTCACTGCAAAAAACAAAATAAAAAAAAGTTGGTAACTCTTAGAATTGTAGAAGTTATGCTTATTTTAGTGATGGCACCTCGCTCGTTTGTCATAGTAAACAGTATCTCGAAAAATACTAATAAGCATAACTCCTCGGAATTGAAAGATAATACGTTCAAACTTGACATGATTAATCGTTTTGACATTCTGAGATCAATTTTGAAAGCGCCTACATATATTTAAGGTCAAAGGTCACAAAAATCGTTTTTTTGCAAATAACGTTTTACCCGTGCTGTAACTATATTAAATATGTTCTACAAAGTTGTAGGGCGTAAAATTCTCTCCGATCCAAGGGTTCTTAGATAATATCCAAATTATCTCGTTTTATGGGATTTTTCGGTGGTTATCCATAATCCATGTGTTTTTTGGACTTCGGATTCGGCTGCTCAAAATCCATAAGGGATGCCTCTGGTACCTGTTAAGCTTACACCACTTTTTTTATGTCCTTTATACTTTCTTTTCGTTGAATAACCTTCTGGATTGTTATTTATTATTTCTTTGCTTATTTTTCTATGAAATGTAATTAATTTTGAAATGTATATTATGAAAATATAGTTATCTCTTGGTTTGTTTGTTAATTCCATTTTATTTTTTTAAAATACTTATATAACCAAACCAACAGATGGCCCACTCTGAATTAATTTAAGCATTCAAAAAATTACCGCCACATGTATAATACTTCGATGTATCGAAACATCGATGTATCAAAGTTAAAAATATCGAAAACATCGATGTTGGCCAACGTCTCCAGCACTAATTTATCCAATAGTTCGGTTAAAAACAAGGTTAACTTTGATTTACAAAACACAAGAAAATTTATATGTAACAAACATAGGTTTATATAATACATGATTATATTATGTTCATGATGTTTTCTTGAAATCTTTCGAGTACATATAATAAGAGGAATCGGCTGAATAGTATCCCTACTATTGTCTATAATATTTGTGGCTTACTTATTTTACTGAATTTGAAGCCATTCTATACAAATTTTTGGCAATCTTCTAGTCTCATCCATAAAAAATTACAATTTTTTTTAGTAAAAACCAAAATCCGATGTCGATGTTTTTTTTTGGTGAATTGCTTACTTTAAATCTTCATTTGCCATACGATTTTTTTATTCGTTAGTAAAATGTGAAAATACAAAATACCATTCTTTTTCCGTACATCCTGTGCTTGCATCAAATTGTCATCTAAGTCGTTTTTAAGATTAGAGCTTCGCTTTTCCACCTTTGCTTTGGTGTCAACTTTCGTGAAGAACTTCTGCTATACCAAGACGAAATTTAGCTGATTTGAGAAGATTGCTTCTTGAGCCATAAACCAAGTTTATAAAAGCCAAGAATTGTTCTCTGTAAGTAAGTGGTGCTCCTTCTACATTTTTTGTACCGGCCGACCAAATCAACTCCTTCCACTTCTTTATTGTATTGGCTACCGAAAAAGACCTCCTTTTTAGACATGTGATATTATTCATGTTTAATGACAAAAAATTTCATAAATTTAAACAATTTTAATTTTTTTGTCTGAGTTTACTTTTACTTATTATATTATTTTGTTAACATTTTTTCAAGGCACAATCGCTCTTATCCAACTTTATTATCTTTATAAACAAAAAAAAAAAAAAACTATATATAACCAAATCTAATTAAATTTCTCCCAAACACTCAATATACAAATATATTGACACAATAATACAAAAAAATGCCTGCAAACAATTCGTATATTCTGAAAATAATAAACAAAAACATGCTATTTAATTATTTTAATCTCGTATGTCATATTTTAACCATGCACCTTGCATAATCAAACAATAATCAATTAAATGAGACAGGACTAAAAAAAAACGTAGGGGTTTTGCCCCCTGCTCACTTCGCTTTGCAGCATATTAATAAACCCTTGGACGATACATTACGTGGGCGTTGCCTCATTAAAGTCAATTTTCAAAGTTATTGTGAAATTCTGACATTTTTTGAGATACTTTACATCACAGATGATCAATCGATTTGACGATTATTAAAAATTAAAGTGACAGATAAGCAAAAATGATAAATTATATTTTATGCTTAATACGATGACAAAATGACGCATCTAAAAAGGACACCTTCGTAACAATTTAACCCTAGAGATGATGGTGTCAGCTGCAACGAATTAAATAGGCAATCCATAAGGCCACGTAAGGCAAATAATTACTTTATTGCTTAAGTTCAAAGGGTTTTTGTCGCAGAAGCCATCGCAAAATATAATCTGGTCGTCGTTAAGACTTTTGTCCAGGTACAGGAAACTCAACAAGCTTGAAGCCATAAGCTAGTCGATGCCTTCCAATGCGAAACCATTCGCCAAAAATAAAAGATTTTGTCAATGATGAAACTTAAACAGATGAAAAGCAGGACATACTCCACAAAAACTATATAGCATAAGTTAAAGCTTTTTCGTCTCTTTTTACTTACATACATAAAATATTTAAAGAGCAACGTGAGTTGTTATAAAATTTTAGAAAAAAAAAAAAACTTTAACATGAGGACACACGTCGTCAAAAACGAGCATCAGCAAGATGTTTTTCGTTCGAAAATATTTCATTATTTATATAAGTAACCATGTGCTGAAGTTCCATTCTTTTTTTCGCGCACATTTTTACGGAATTTTAACACCCATGCATATAAGCTGCAACTAACGTGCTTTTTTCTTATGTCTCTTTTTCCGACAAATACGGTTGGCCAACCCTGACTACATAAATGAGCTTGCTCTGACAGCTGATGGCATAGTCCACACCATAATCAGAAAGCTTTAAAGCAGAAAGAAAAATTTAATGTAAAGCCGTTCCAGGTTTTAAAACCACACATCCATAGCTGGTTTCATGTTCAGCTCGCTTTCCTTTAAAGTTTTGTAGGACGTCTTGTCAGCTGTCTTTCTTGCTTCAGATTAAGGGGTCGTGTAAAAAATGCATGTTTTCTTCGACTCTCTCTATTAATTTGGAAGACCTCATTAAAAGAAAAACTGTCATAATAGACTAACTTATTACGCCAGGATTTCGAAGAATTCGTTGTTTATTGACAGAAATGTGCGAGGAACATTTTTTTCACTTTTAATGCTGGGAAAAAAAGTTAGCCTCAATAAACAAAGTGCGTCTTTTAATTTGGAATACACTGTACTAATAATGTTGGGTAAGCTTTACTCCGACCGTAAGGATCTATTGTATCAGCCCTAGAGCTTCACAGCTAGCCCAATTCCCAAAACAAACTTAATTAATTATTTGGAATTGTATCTTGATCTATGTCCACCACAGACTAATATGGCTAGAGTGTCACACTTATTAAGTATACGTTGGAAGGATTTCACCTCAAGCTTACAGCACCTACAGATGTTAGAAGCCGTCAAGTGCAGGCGTTTCCTGAATCTGAAGGTAATCCAGTCAACGTACCGAAGAAATTCCTGCCCAGTAGGGAAATGTCATAGGCAGAATATAGTTAGAATATAGATATATAAGCCGTCAAGTGCAGGCGTTTCCTGAATCTGTAGGTAATCCAGTCAACGTACTGGAGAAATTCCTGCCCAGTTGGGAGATGTCATAGGCAGAAAGTAGTTATTTGGTCAGCCGCGTTGATCCGCTGTATATTTTGACTGGATCTCTCCTGTCCTCGTAGTAGCTGTTTGGTGAAGTTTCTGTCAGCGACACAGAAGGTCTTAGGCCCTGTTAGTAGTTTCGTGGTATTGTTGCTCGTCAGCTTATCGACTGTTTTATTCCAGGAGATGTTGCTAAGTTCAGGAATACATCTAATTTACCCATTATTCCATTTTTGCAGATGCTTCAAATCAGCCCCGGTTTACTGAATCGTTTTAGAGTTTATTTGAAATATAAACACTAGGTTATTTGCGTCCTGACTGTCTGACAATATGGCTATTTTTCTATACTTGCGTTCTAGACCTGTCCACAGTTTACTAAAGAGCCCGATGATCTGAAAAAAAAGCCATTAAACATTCAAATTCTTCTGGAAGAAGAAGGAGTCCGGAGATAGTCAATATGTCTCTCGACAGCCCTGCTTACAAACACGGATGTCAACCAATTTACGTGAAAGATAAAACAGTGTGGCCAACTAAAATATATATGAGAACAATTTCTTAATGAAGCTGTAATCCGTAAACTTTTAGAATTCTTTTTATGTGCCAAAACACCTTTGCGGACCACTGTACGTACAGGTTGCACAAGAACTAGAGCTGATGAAGCGTAACCCTAATCAGATTTAAGCTCAGCACACTTGAATTAATCTTTGCCTTGATCTGTATTTATCATACACATAAAGAATATTTAAACTTTGCTCCGTTTAAAATTCACTTGAACTACAATGGGAGGACTTGAACATACAACAAAGGAACACTTTGGATTGCAAATTGAACTGTTTTATGGTATTTTAAATGTCTTCATTTGCGACGTTTAGCAAATATTAAACTCTGTAAATTTGTATGCATTGCCTGTAATTTTACTTTTTTTTTTTAAACAAAAATGCACACAACAGATGGAATATTTAATCACATGTAAATCCAAAACGTCACCACATCCGTTGACTTAATATATATTGGTGACCTGAAACACATACATATATACAGGCACAGCTGTCGAGAACATAAATTGTCTTTGGAGAGCTTTTTTTATCTGATTACATAAAATTTGCATAGAAATGATTTTGGGTCTGGTTCTGACTCACCTGAACACGACAAAGTCACGAGACTTATTCGCAAATGTAGGTTAGGCTTCTAAACTTAGTGTTTGAAATTGGTTTAAACAAAAACAAAAAAAAAAGAATAAATAAAAAGGTTACAACATGCTGCAAACACTGTATGTCAACCCAACTTCATTTTTTATTGCAGGAAACATATTTCGCTTCGATTATTTGTGACAGAGTCGAGCACGACTCATCCTTGTACGTGCTGAAACTGACAAACCGTAGCAGCAAAATATTTCTGTAGCAGGCAATATCAAATGTTAAATATTTTAAACTATACTTTGAACTTTTTTTTTTGAATATCTATTTTGTCTGCAATAAACTTAGTTAAATAAAAGTTAGTCTGTGGTAAAACATCAAAATTAAGATAATAAAATTACAATGTTAATAAAATTAATTGAGATGTATCCTTTAAGCCCCACGACTCTGCAATAAACTCAATAAAATGGCAACTTCTGTTGCTCGTATTTACCTGTAAAAGTTTTACGTTTTCTGAAAAACTGCTCAATATCTCGCATCTCGTCGTAGCTTCAACGTGTCTCTATAGATAATTGCATTACACGCACATGAAGCATCTCATAGATGCATACACGTACACACATATAAGCACACATTAAACGCCCAAACTTATACCCCGCTGCAAAACATTTTCGTTCAGAATTGGTTGCCAACCACTCCAAATGTGTAACTAGTATTGTTGCTGTTGACGTCCCAAGCGTGTTACTAGTAACGCTTATGCGTGGTATCGTACTGGTGGCATACTAGTGCAATTCCTTACTAAAAGAAAAGCAGTCACTTGATTACTCTTACGTACTGGTATCAAACTAGTGTCTATATTGTTATACTAAAATATTTTTTTTATTATATTTTATTCATAGTTTGTTTATAAACTAATAAGAACATAATTAATTTCATAGCACATACATTTTAAAAAGTGTGTTTTATATATTGTATATGTATGGTCATGTATTTAATTTTTGTATTTGCCTTAAAAAACACTCAAAACAATAAAAAATACACAATTTATTTAAAATTTATAATGTGTACCTTTATTTAAAACTAAAAGTAAAAAAGTTTATTCAAAGAAACCCATTTTCAATGTAGGTTAAATATTATTTTCTTTTTTTATATTTTCTAAAATTAAACAAAATTAATTATAAGCTTTTTAAAAAAAGCTGTAAGCAAACGCTTTGCCTTAATTATAGGTATCTAAAGAAATATTGCTAAAATTATAAATAAAATATATTTAAAGATTTTATTTTTTAAGTGCTATCTTATTTGATTTTTATTTACTTTTTATACCCTGTACCGTATGGTACAAAGGGTATATTGTGTTTGTGCAAGCCGAAAATGTATGTAACGTACAGAAGGAGACGTCGGAGACCCCCCAAAGTTACCTAAAGTATGATCAGTGTGACTCGAGAAGTCGATATACCCATGTCCGTCTGTCCGTCTGTCTGTCTGTCCGTCTGTCCGTCTGTCCGTATGAACGCCTAGATCTCAGAGATGGTAAGAGCTAGAGCAACCAAACTTTCAGATAAGATCCCTTGTTAATCCATAGGAGACAAGTTTATTTTATTTTTTTGATATTGGGATTACATAATATAGCTCCCATAGGGGTGTTTCAGAGGACCTCGAAAAAAAAGCAAAAGTTTTAGATGGATAATTCGTTTGTTTATGAAGATATCATAACCAAATCTGGCAGTCGGAAGTTTTTTAGAGATCCCCAGCACTGTAGCAAATTTTATAAAAATCGGTTGACTATATCATATAGCTCCCATAGGATCGATCGGTCGAAAAAATGTTTTTTTTACAAAATTCGTTGTGTTTCGTTTGTTTGTAAAGATATTGTTAGCAAATTTGGCATTAAGAAGTTTTTTAGAGTACCCAAGCACTGCACCAAGTTTGATCAAAATCGGTTGGCTATATCATATAGCTCCCATAGGAACAATCGGTCAAAAAAACGCTTTTTTTACAAAATTCGTTGTGTTTCGTTTGGTTTTGAAGATATCGGAACCAAACTTGGCTGTCGGTAGTTTTTTATAGTTCCCAATCAGTGTACTAAATTTGATCAAAATCGGTTGACTATATCATATAGCTCCCATAGGACCGATCGGTCAAAAAAATTTTTTGGTGCAAAATTCGACTGATTTCTTTTTTTTATGAAAATATCGTAACCAAATTTGCCGAATAAGTATCTTTTTGAGGTTTTAAGCAATGTGTCGGACTTAATTGCAATGTGGTAGTACAGGGTATCCCAAAGTCGTCTGCGCCCGACTTTAACGTACGCCAGGGATGTCCAGGCCCATTGCTCCCATGGCTCTTTTTGTTTTTGTAATGGCTCTTAGGCATAGGCAGCGATGCGCGTGTACATGCACGGCCCTAACTGTATATCACCCAGTGCCAATGCAAATAACAAAAACAATTTCGAGCGTTCTCCTCCTTACTCTCTGTTACTCTCTTTGCTCTCTGATCTCGTGTGCACAAAAACAACCCTTGCGTATATTTGTTGTTGGCCCACAGGTTTTCAATGTAATTTGTTGTTGCTTTTCGTTTGAGCATGCACGCACAAAAATCGGTATGAGATTCTTTTGCTATTTTTTGGGAAACTTGTAAAATGGGACTTTTAAGGCATTGCTTGCAAACAAAAAGTAGTTATGGCCCTGTACCTTTTGGTACAAAGGGTTTACTAGTTTTATGCAATGTATATAACAGACAGAAGGTGGCTATTGGTAAAAACATATGAATAAAAAATATATATTTTTTTTAAAATCCGGTGGTAAATAGATATTTTTCGGGAAATCCCTTGCGAATTTTATTTATTTTTGGAAGCACATATGTTTGTGAATGTGCGTTTTAAGGCTTAAAATTAATTTTTTTTAAATGGAGAAGTTGATTAACAAACGTAAATTTAGAGGCATTATTAAAACTATCATTAACTAAAATAAATATTGATATTGACCAATTTCTAAGTTCGTTATAAATATATGTACCATAACTTTTTTTCACTATTTTTTACCACTCTTATAAGAATGTACATACAATTTCTTTCAGTGCACTCAATAAACCGTAATAACTGTTTACTTTAAATGTGTTAGTGTTTTTCTTTATATGTATTGGTTTTTGCTCTTCCATAAGCAGTGTTTGGACATCCCTGACGTACGCCATCTTTTTATATGGTTTTTTCATTCCGTGCGAAATTTTTTATATTAATAATTTCATTTTATATTTTTTATATAAATAATGTCATTTAATTTTTTTTGTTTTATTTCATTTCAATTCAATTTATTTTATTTTTTTTTCATTTTATTTTATTTTATCTCCTTTACAATTTTTTTGTATCCCATGACTATGACTTTTTTGAACTTGTCTTGAACTAGTTACGTTCGAAGTAGTGTAGGCTATTTATACGACACTGAATTCCTGCAGAGCAAATACACACACACACACACACACAGTTACCGAGACACGTTGACACACAGACCACGTTAAACAAAATGGCCTCGGAATGTTTTTAATTGACATCCAATAAAATTCACATTTATTACATACAAAAAGAGAAAAACGTTTAAATTAATTTTAATTGCTCAACCCAAGCATAATACAGTTTTTACGCCTCAAAGCAGACCCAGCACAGCAGCCCTAATACTTTTTGTCTTTTTTGCCTTTTACAGGACTATCATGATGACATACGTCAGGAGCAAATGTGGGAAATGCAAGCACTCACCACTACGCCCACTTTAAGCCATCTTGATGACTCACAGAGTCCAACCAACAGAGGATTAGCCGAGATGGATACATCGAACGATGACAAGTCAGACAATGATGCGAGCGGCATGGATTGCATTTCGCCCGATAAGCTGGACAGCAACCAATCCTGCCATAGCAATGAACTTCACCAGCCAGCCTATCATCAGTTGCTACAAGTGCACGGTGCTGCCAGTGCACCTCATGCCGGCATGGGTGTTTCTTGTGGTGAACATTTGTCTGCAGCCACAACTCCAGCGACAGCACAAGCTTGTAAGTATCTGCCATAAACGCCAGTGCGGTAGCTTAGTAAGTATCACTTTCTATAGTACATACAACAGCCATGGCGGTGGCACTGCAACATCAGCTATCAGCAGCCGGCATAGGAGGATTACTGAAGCCAACTACAAATGTTAGTGCCACCTTAGCTGGCATGTCCACAAACCAATCCCACACAGCAGCACTGCAGCTGCCCGGCGAAAGCGATACAACCCCATCGGCACTTACACTTCTGGAACCGCCCGCTGCCTTGTTGCATCCTGCGCTGCGTAACGTCAAGACTATTAATATAGGTAAGTGGGCAGCATTTAGCATGTTTGTGTGTGTGTGCCTAATGAGAGACCCATCTACATGTTCCCCAGCAGGCAATGGATTGGGACGCAAACGTCCATTACTGGGCGTGCCGCGCACCGGCATGAATCCAACCAAGCGTACGGTAATGAGTTTGCTAGCACGCGCCAAGAACTCACAGGCTCTTCACTCGGTTCGCAGTCCGATGGTCACAACAGCTAGTTTTGCCGAGTAAGTTAATTGAGTCCCATTTAAACTTGGCATGCATGACAATGACTGGTGATGGCATTTTGGGTACATTACAGCAAACCAGTACTAAATGAGACCGCAGAATTTTGAACAAGGGACTGTTTTCTTTAGAACTCAGAAATCAAGGAAACAAAGTACTATTGTCGTCTCTATGAAAGACGTTGACAATATGTTACCGGACTACGGTCTGATGTAAGACGTCCCTCAAGACGCACCTTATTCGCGCTCATTTACACAGTGTTATCGAACATAAATACGGTGGAAGCACCGTAAAAGGTGTCTCTATTCTTTCAACAGCCTTATTGCACACCTCGTTTATTTGGAAAGCTTAGTCAAACTATCAAATCTACAGGATATTATTTCCGATGGACGATATTGTATATCATAGAGATAGTTAACTATGCTGCATTCCCGTATTTTAAAGCTATAAGACAAGAGATTTATCGATATGGGTAGGTATGAACAGGCTCGTCTGAAACCAGTATCGCACCGCTCTTTAAAAAAAAAAAATTAACTGGTGCAAGGAATATCTTCAAGATAATCTCTGTGCTGGTCGCCCAAACATGCCATCGCTCTTGACGGCGCTGGGTATGAAGAGCGATAGGGTTTGTAGGCTTTTAAACTTCCAACACGATAGATTGATAGAAGATCGAAAGAATAAAAGCAATTGTATTAGACTGTCTAACTGAACGATTGCATAATTTATACACTCATAATGGCCAATTGGTTTGGTTGCTAAGCACTCATAATCCGGAACATACTTTCCGTCGAATACAAGATTGAAATGACGCAACAATTCATGCCAACGGACCATTATCAGCGTCGCTTAGACCTTCAGAGGGTAGGAGAACAGCCAGAGGAGTTTTCGTCAAAAAAAAGTCGTTGGAAATTACGAGCCAGCCCCGGCGGCTATTTGGGCGATACTATTTTTCATTCATAAATGAGTAGTTTCAAACTTGCATTTGGTATATACATTTGCCCAATTTTGTTGGAAAATATACGAATAACATGCAATTAAGAATCAAACCAACAGATGGCCCACCCTGTATAAAGACATTCAGGGGCAAAGATTGTAGACGATATGACAGCTATGAAGTAAGGGAGCTTTGAAATATAAGGCCCAGCTGATTGTCTAAGACAAAAAGTTTTTTTTTGTAATCCTGGGTGCCACTCCTCATCCAAGTCGCCCTCTGCTCTCTCTAAAAAGTGATTCGAAAATATACTATACCCTGCTACATCTAAGCAGAAAGAGCTCAAACACAGATCTTTTGAATGCACTTGATTGAGTTTCAACAATGACTTTAGATATTGCTCATCAGTTCAGAACGAGAGAATTTATAGGGTGGGCCATCTGTTGGCTTGGTTGTTGGGCCGATTATCAAGAAAATCTATCGTAGTTAAAACCCCTCGTAGCCCTACGAACCCAATGCAGATACATAACAGACTTAGTTATCTTGTCACGTATGCCAGACCTAAGACCATATTGAAATTATCCCATTTACATATTGAGACTACTAACTAACTCTTGTTTTCAGTCCTTTGCAAATGCTTACGTCACCGTTCATAATACCGCATCAGACTGTGGATCAGTCCATCATAACGTTGCCCAAGGAGAGTCTCGCCCAAGGCGTCTAACCCTACGACTGGTACAAGCTACGCACTGAAGATGGTCCAACCCGACCGACTACAATTTGCCCCGCCTCCTTCTTTTAAAGACACAAAATAGTTAAGATTACAAGTCAAAATTTATGGCATACAATAATAAAAAAAACATGCATTGAATTGAATTGAATTGATACTTACTTATATAAAAAGTAGTACATATGTATAGAGACATATGTACGTACAAACATATGTACTTAGGTACTTTTGTTTATACACGCTTTTTAGTTTATAAAAAGTAGTACATACATATGTATAGAGACATATGTACGTACAAACATATGTACTTAGGTACTTTTGTTTATACACGCTTTTAGTGCTTTGTGTGTGTGCAATATGAGCAATCAGCTGGACGAGGCTCAAAAATGACGAAAATAAAGATGATGAAAACAAGGAAGATGATGAGTTTAAGAATTTGATAACTATAGCTACAAAATGTGTGTACCGATTTATAGGGACTAAACGCAAAACCTTTATATACACAAATGTAAAGCTTTGAAGGATATAAAATATAGACAAAAGGTAAAAATATATATATATAGTATAAACATATATATGAAGTAGAAGATGAAGGATAACTCAAGTTGGAATTTGATTTTACTTGCTAGTCTTTCAAAAGCAGCAACGACTTTGGAAACCCCGAAATGCGAGCCTCTGTATAAGATGTTATGTTAAGTGAAGCGTGATCGTATGAAGCAAATATTTTTCATGAAATGTTTTTTTAAAAACCAAAAATAATTTAAACAACAAAAAATTTAAATTGCTAAACTCAATTTCATTGATTGAAAAATAAAAATAATAATAAAAAAAAAAAACAATATGGAAAACTTAAATTAGTGTCAAATTAAAAACTTCAATAGAAACAAATGTAAACGAAATTACTTTAAATGAATTACTTTAAAGCATACACTATATAAATACTTATATATACATAAAATATATTGCTATACACAAAATAAATATATATATACACGTATACAAATTTAAATCTATATGTATTGCTTAAAACAAAAAAAAGCAACTAAACCAAATACTTAAAAAACAAAAAACCTTAAACACTGTTAAAAGTAGCTTAGTATCAAACACACTTTTGAAATGTTTCTATATAGAAAGGGGCTTAATCCTGACAAGACAGTATCTAAAAATTGTAGGCTAAGAAATTTCCTTATTTCCTTGCTAAATTTTCTGTAGAGTATTCTGGCACATACCCAAAAATAAACGAATCATTTGTGACTTAGCAATACACAAATAATAATGCTTAAATACAATTTTAAACACTTTGGTAGTTGATGATAATCACCCTAGCATGTATTATGGACACCAATAATATTTTTTCGACAGATAAATATGGTTAACCCACCGCCTTAGCTTGCTTTGCAATGCAATTGTTGAATAACCCATTAAAAAGTTTCTCGGTTTCAGATGAGAACACTTTCTTGTTCCAGACATCGAATTACGAAGTCACTAAAACGAATTTGTTCGCTTATGAAAACAAATTCGAGAGCAAAATTTAGGAATTTTTTGCGTTTAGGTATGGTAATCCTTTCTTGTTCTTTCCTCTTAGAAGAAACGATAAACGCATCTCTTCAATGAATACATTCGTTCCCTATGAGGAACATCAGCTGACTAAGCTATCCTTTTTTAGATTTCTTATTTAAAGCTATATGCAAAGTATTCCTATTTTTAACATTTTAACCAAAATCTAGTGTCTTAAAGATTTCGATTTCCTTCAAAGTTCAAAGCTCAGTAGCACATTTTTAAGTTTGCTCTGAATATGTGTCTTTGCTATTTTTAGACTATGTGTTAGTGCTAAAATATTATATTAAACAAATTTTTAATAACTTACGTAAATCATAAAAAGCTAAAAATAAAAAAAATAAAATTAAAATTGATCAAAATATTTTTATGCGCACTAGAAAAACTTCACGCTAACTAATTGGCTAATTTAAATTAAACAAAACCATAATTTAAACAAATAAACCAACGAATTACAATATATATTAAATATGTATACATTAACAGAAAAACCTTAAAATTAGTTAAATAAAAAAAAAAAAAATTAAATAAATAAATAAAGTTTTCCCCCCAAGTGTGCACAAGCCCCAATGTTTGACAAAATGCAGTTATTAAGTATATATTTGTGCACACATACATAAATATATAATTACATATATGTATCTGATATACATAAAACATAAATGTTTGATCGTTAAATCAAAACGCATATTTACAAACACAAAAAAAAAGCAATAATTATTGATGTTGAAAATAACAAACCATGTTAAGTCCAAAGTTCTGCGAGAAACCTTATACCAAAATACCTTATATGTATATGTATAATGTATGTAAGTATGCGCAAATGTAGAAAGTTCAATATGCAAAATAAATTTAAAAAAAAATAAATAAATCTAAAAAAACTAACGAACATTAATAAAACAAAAAAAAAAAAAAACACAATTTATGTGAGAATTGCAGTAACACCACCACACTTTTGAGCTATTCAAAAATAAATGCAATATTTTAAAAATAAAATTGTTTTTTTTTTAGTTAAAAAGCCACTCAAAAAAAAAAAAAAAACACTTTTGTATCAGATTCAATCTTTGTAGAACATGTGTGTGACATGTCATCACTCAAAAAAAAATAATCATAGAAAAGCCAGATTTTTCCAAAAATGTGACAATCTGGGCCCACTGTGCAGTGTATACAAATATAAATAGATGGCGTACGTTAAAGTCGGGCGCGGACGACTTTGGGATACCTTGTACCACTGCTTGCAATAAAATCTGGTATATTGCTTAAGAACACCAAAAGACATTTGATTGCCGAATTCGGTTACGATACTTTCGAGGTCCTCTAAAACACCCCTATGGGAGCTATATAATATAACCCCGATATCGCCTAAGTAAAATAAACTTGTCTCCCCTGACATAATTACGCATCTAATCTGAAAATTTGGTCGCTCTAGCTCTTACCTCTCTGAGATCTAGGCGTTCATACGGTCAGACGGACATGGGTATATCGACTTCTCGAGTCACACTGATCATACTTAAGGTAACTTTGGGGGGTCTCCGACGTCTCCTTCTGTATGTATGTCACATACATTTTCGGCTTGCACAAACATAATATACCCTTTGTACCATATGGTACAGGGTATAAAAAGATGGCGTACGTTAAAGTCGGGCGCGGACGACTTTGGGATACCCTGTACCACAAAATCGCAATCATATCCGGTATATTGCTTAAAAACTCGAAAAGATATTTCTTTGCAAAAGGGTAAGGTCGAATTTTGCACAAAAAACGTACTTATCTATAACACATAAGGAGCCTAAATATCAAGTTTGGTTGTCCGAGCTCGAATAGATCCAAGATCTAGACGTTCAGACAACGGACTGTTAGCGAGGCTTAACAAAAATGTATTGTTATTTAAGACCCCTGTTGTAAAAAATATCGAACAAAAACTATTAAAAGTTTTTTGCAAGAATCGACTGTATCATCAAACTGTGAAACTGTGCTCATTTACTTGTTACAATAATACCCTAAATTTCTTTATTGTCTTTCCAATTGTGTTACACGTTATCCACATTAATGGAGAGAATAAAATTTAAAAATTAATTTTCTATAGATAACTTACAGTAAACCTTAAATTTTGTCCAACAATTTAAAAAAATCACAAACAATTTAGAACGAAAAAAAAATTTTGAGCTAATGAAAAATAAGCAATCGCATAAAAGAACCAACAATAATTTCTTTTAAAATCTACAGATTTTTCATTTTTTTTTTTAATATCTCGAAAAATTGTTCGATTGAACAGATTTTGCTTTATAATTTTTGGTTGCTGCAAAATATTTATCACGGACATGACTCAAAAATGTAAATGATTTTTTCACTGTACACAAGCGAAGGCCGAGAAGACTAACAATATTTTCTTGAATTAACATTATTATATTATTTCTATGAAATCTTTGCTACTATCGCCCGAACCAAGTCCAGCGGATTATCAGGATATATGTATTTACAAAAGCAAAATTTCTCACTTTATATATAATTGTATGACAAGAAATTTAATCTGACAAAGATAACGACATCGTCTCTACATTGACATTGGCAGGCCATTGAAAGCATGCGCCCGGTGGTGACTATCGTCAGGCCATAAGATTTTTTCCAAAGAGTTTAAAAGTTTAATGCGTTTCTGCTCCGGTTTTTTTGACCCCCTTGCCCGGATTTTCTCTCTACGGCCCTGATTGTTCCTTTTGATTTCTCATTTAGAAAATATGGCGTACGTTAAAGTCGGGCGCGGACGACTTTGGGACATACATTTAGTTACGATATTTTTATGAACAAACAAAAAACCGTTCGAATTTTGTGCCAATCACGTTTTTTTACCGATCGTTCCTATGGGAACTATAATATACGATATAGGCAACCGATTTTGATCAAATATGGTACAGTGCTGGAAAACTCTAAAAGACTTCAGAATGCCAAAACTGGTTTCGATATCTTTAAAATCCACCGAGTTATGCTCAAAAAACGTTTATTCGATCTATCGGTCCTATCGGGGCTATATGATATAGTCAACCGATTTTGTTCAAATTTGATACATCCCCCAGCGCTGTATCTCTAAAAATTAATCAAACACCAAACTTGTTTACAATATCTTCATAGTTTAATGGGGACTATATGATATAGTTAACTGATTTTGAAAAAATTTGGCGCAGTGCTTGAGAACTCTTAAAAACTTTCAAATGTCAAATTTGATTACGATATCTTCATAAGCAAAAATAAATTATCCTTCTTAAGCTTTATGTCTTTTTCGAGGTCTTCTGAAACACCCCTTTGGGAGCTATATAAGATATGTCCCCCATATCAAAAATATAATATAAACTTGTCTTCCCTGATATAATAAGGCATCTAATGTGAAAGTTTGGTTGCTCTGACTCTTACCATCTCTGAGATCTAGGCGTTCATACAGACAGACAAACGGATGTGGGTATATCGACTTTTCTAGTCACCCTGATCATACTTAGGGTAACTTTGGGGGATTCCGATGACTTCTGTATGTTACATACATTTTCGGCTTGCACAAACTTAATATACACTTTGTACCACAAGGTACAAACACTGCTTGCAACGAATCCTATGCTTACCATAAAACTATGCATACAAATATAAAAAAATATATTATATGAAATATAGATTACCACAATTCCCAAGTAAGATATGCCATCATTAAGAAGCCACATAACGACACTGAAATCTTTTCAAGAAATGCTCTCATCCCACCTGTTAGGATGGATAATACTTCATCTTATAATAAAATTACGATATGGATAATAAGGCGCAAAACGTCTCAATCAGGTTTCCCCATAAAAACAAAGTCAAAATAATTTCAAATTATATGGAATAAGATGTCTTATCCAAATTCCATTTCAAATGCCTTCCTTAGTAGAAGCTGCTAAATGGAAAAAGCTTATTTTAATCAAGACAAAAGTCCAGCGTCATGAAAGCCTAAGCTTTGCGCTAGTTGCGAAAGCTCTCTGATAATAACATAAGCGTGCGGTAGGCTCTCAGCGTTTAGTTTTTACTGTGATCGCTGCTAAGAAAGTCGTCTAATCGCAAGAAAAAATAAAATATTTAATAAAAAAATGGCTTCGCTCTCCAGCAGCAGTTTTAGCGGTAAGAAATATTGTTTTGCCATTGATCGCGGTGGCACCTTTACCGACGTGCTTTGCATTTGTCCCGATGGCCGAGTGCGCACCATGAAGCTGTTATCAGAAGATCCCGAACGCTATAGCGATGCGCCGCGGGAGGGAATTCGACGCATACTCAAAGAGGCAAGCATTTGATTAGATATACAGTGTAAAGCGATACCAAAGTAAAAACTTTTGCAGGAAACTGGCGCTGATCTTGCAGCTTCAGGTCTAGTGGATACCTCCAAAATAGGTTGGGTACGCATGGGCACTACCGTGGCTACCAATGCGCTGCTAGAGCGCAAAGGCGATCCCGTGGCCCTGGTTGTCAATAGTGGTTTTCGCGATTTGCTTTATATAGGCAACCAGGCGCGACCAAAAATATTTGATTTGAACATAAGAAAACCCTCTAATCTCTACAAGACTGTGGTTGAAGTGGACTGTCGGATTGTGCCCGAACAACAGGGGCGCTGTGAGCTAAGTAAGTGCATTGATTATCCATATTCCTTCACAATACAATGCATGTTTTGCTGCAGCTCACAACTGGAAAGTTCTTGAAGGCGTGGCTGGCACCAAGTACTACGAAATGCAGCCAGTCGATGAGGCAGCTGTACGTGAATCTTTAGCTGCCGTTTTGCACCAAGGCATATCCTCAATTGCCGTAGTGCTGGCACACAGCTATGCCTGCCCGGAGCATGAGCAGCGCATTGGAGCCATTGCTGAGCAACTGGGCTTTAGTCATATAACCTTGTCCCATCAGGCCATGTCTATGTGTCGTGTTGTAGCCCGCGGATACACAGCTTGCGCGGAAGCCTATTTAACACCTCATGTGGATCGTTACCTAGCCAGGTGAGTTTTAATTGAGAGCGCGACGCTCTAATCTCATTGTGGATCAGGGGTCTTGTAAATTAGTTTAAGTGCGGTGACCAAGCTCTTTCTCGACCAAATGAAAAACAATAATAAAGATAATGCACAGTCAAGACTGAGTGAGCTTATGATAGCTGAGACGGGAAACAAAAGCACAGACGGCAATTGAGAGGTGTTTGTTTAAGCAAGAAAAGGTAAACAACACATAGGTGCGACGTACAGGTGTCAAAGATGTTGCTTTAAGAAACAGCTGTAGCTACTTGATCATAGACAGAGAACACTTTAATGTTGATGGCCAATGCTTGATATAGCTCTCACTTTAATTATAACTCTTTTAAGGCTTTATATAATTTTTATTTTACCATTTGTTTCATTTACAGCTTCAAGTCAGGCTTTGACAATCAATTGGCTGGTGTCGATGTTCTCTTTATGCAGTCGGATGGTGGACTTACAAATATGGATAACTTCCGTGGTGCACGCGCTATACTTTCGGGTCCAGCTGGAGGTGTGGTAGGTTATGCCATAACCGGTGCTCGCGAAACCGATTTACCTTTGATTGGTTTTGATATGGGCGGCACCTCAACTGATGTTTCACGTTATGCTGGCAGCTATGACCTTGTTATCGAAAGCACAACGGCTGGTGTAACCATACAAGCTCCACAACTGGATATTAACACTGTGGCTGCGGGCGGTGGTTCCCGTCTATTTTTCCGCTCCGGTCTTTTTGCCGTTGGTCCCGAATCGGCTGGCTCTCGACCAGGACCGGCTTGTTATCGCAAGGGCGGACCTTTAACAGTCACGGATGCTAATCTTATACTTGGTCGCATTTTGCCGCAATACTTTCCAAAAATCTTTGGTCCCAATGAAAATGAAGCGCTTGATTATGAAATCAGTAAAGCAAAGTTTAAAGAATTGCAGGCAGAGATCAACGTGCACCTCAAAGATTCTGGTGATCCCAAACAGCTGAGCGTTGAGGAAGTGGCACTGGGTTTTATAAGAGTAGCTAATGAAACAATGTGTCGCCCTATACGCGCCTTGACACAATCCCGTGGATTAGATACTGCACGTCATGTACTGTCATGCTTTGGTGGTGCGGGCGGACAGCATGCATGCGCCATAGCTCGAGATTTGGGCATTTCTAAGGTCAGTAGTACATAAATAAATATTTACTTTCTTTACTTTCAACATTATGAAATTAAAGGTTGCTTTGCATAAGTACGCTGGCATCCTGTCCGCTTATGGCATGGCTTTGGCTGATGTTGTGCAGGAAGTTCAGGAGCCAAGCGGTTTAGAGTTCAGCGATGCCAATGGAGAGCTTATAAAAGCACGACTTGATGCTCTATCGGCTCAATGTCATGCACATTTGGCTGCGCAGGGATTCCAAAAAATCCACTTGGAACCTTTTCTGCATTTGCGTTACGAAGGCACAGATGGCGCTTTGATGTGTTCACCATTAGCTGAATCTGGGTCGCAGCAGTCGCCCTTATCTGCTTATGGCAACTTTTTGGCAACATTTCTGGAGCGTTATCGCAGCGAGTTCGGTTTTGTGTTGCAGAACCGCCGTATCATAGTCGACGACATTCGCATAAGAGGCATTGGCAAGAACGAGACACCACCTGAACATGAAGTGCCACGTGCCCAAGAGGCAACACCTCCTTCAGAGGGCCTTACACGCATTTATTTCGATCAGGGCACTTTCGACGCACCAATCTATTTGACCAAACATTTACTGGCGGGCCACAAAATCCCTGGACCTGCAGTGCTAATTGATCAACATTCGACTATTATTGTGGAACCTGAATGTTGTGCTCAGGTGACTTCGTTTGGGGATCTAATCATCGACGTGCAAAGTGGCGCTAAGAACGATATCAATGCAGAACTTGATCCCATACATTTGAGCATATTTAGTCATCGTTTCATGAGCATTGCAGAGCAGATGGGCAGGTAGGAGTTAGAAAATCAAAAAGTTCATTGCCAAACATGATAGTAATATTTTTATCATGCAGGGTCTTGCAGCGCACCTCAATATCAACAAATATCAAAGAACGTTTGGATTTCTCTTGTGCTTTGTTTGGTCCAGATGGTGGCCTTGTCAGCAATGCACCACACATTCCAGTGCATCTAGGTGCAATGCAGGAAACCGTGCAATATCAGCTACGCGTGCGTGGTGACACAATGCGAAATGGAGATGTTATTCTATGTAATCATCCGCAAGCTGGCGGTTCACATTTGCCAGATCTTACAGTAATCACGCCAGTTTTCTATGAGTACGTCTTTTTACGTCTTATTGTTCAAATTTATTAAACATGTTTTATATTGCAGGGGCCAATCCCGACCGGTATTTTTTGTAGCCTCTCGCGGCCATCATGCGGATATTGGTGGCATTACGCCCGGTTCAATGCCCCCGCACTCCACATCTTTGGCCCAAGAGGGAGCTGCTTTCAAATCATTCCTGATTGTTGATAGTGGTGTCTTCCAGGAGAAACAAATAATCGAGCGTCTTACAACGCCCACCAATGCCAAGGGTGCTGTTGGCACACGCAATCTTAGTGACAATCTGTCCGACCTTAAGGCGCAGATTGCAGCTAATCACAAGGGCATACAGCTGGTATCGGAGCTCATTGGCAGCTACGGTCTGGAAGTTGTCCAGGCGTACATGACGCACATACAACAAAACGCAGAGCTGGCTGTGCGCGACATGCTAAAAGAAATTGCTCGCGAGACTTGGGCACGTACTGGTTCCACAGTTTTAGAGGCTAAGGAATTTATGGATGATGGCTCGCCCATTGAATTGCGTGTTACGATTGATGCACAGCTTGGGTCTGCGCTGTGTGATTTTACTGGCTCTGGTCCTGAGGTTTGGGGCAATTGTAATGCTCCCCGCGCAATTACACTGTCGGCACTTATTTACTGTCTCCGCTGTATGGTTGGCCACGACGTGCCACTGAACCAGGGCTGTCTGACACCCATTAAGGTGATAATACCCAAGAATTCCATACTGGATCCCTCAGAGGGAGCTGCAGTCGTAGGCGGCAATGTGCAAACGTCGCAGCGCATTGTGGACACTGTTCTCAAAGCATTCCGTGTTTGTGGCGCCTCCCAAGGCTGCATGAATAACATTACCATTGGCGATGAAAAATGGGGATACTACGAAACTGTTGCAGGTGGCTCTGGCGCTGGTCCAGGCTGGAATGGTGCTGGTGGAGTGCACACGCATATGACAAACACGCGTATAACTGATCCTGAAATTTTGGAACTGCGTTATCCTATGATTTTAAAGCGATTTTGTTTGCGTACTGACGGCTCCGGTGGTTCAGGCCAGTACGTGGGTGGCGAGGGCGTGGAACGTGAGCTGCTTTTCCGCAAGCCAGTCACATTGTCAGTGTTGACCGAGCGTCGCGTTTTGCAGCCTTACGGACTAGCTGGTGGCCAACCAGGCAAGTGTGGACGCAATCGCATTATTAAACATGATGGACGAGTCATAGCACTAGCTGGAAAAACCTGTATTGATGTGGAAACCGGAGTAAGTATTTAAAGTTAATATGCTCTTGAAATTCGTAAAATACTTACAATTATCTTGACCTTTAGGATATTTTTGCAATGAAGACACCTGGCGGAGGTGGATACGGGCGTCGGGATACTACTGCAGACAAAACATCTACTACTGAGCAGGAAGGCGAGGACCAAACATTTGTCGAACGTGGTACCTTCTTTGATTATCGTCAAGCCCAGGAATCTGCTTAGACTTAAAAAAATTCTTTAACAAATACTTCTTGTAATCAAATATTGTTCCTTTCCATTTATTTCAACGTTTTATTAAAGTTATTGTGTTTTAATTACAAAAATAAATGTTTATTAAAGTTTATCAAATTTAAAAACAAAAGCTGATTCTTGAAATCGATTACACGATGCATTTATTCGATAACAAGATTGACAATCGTTATTGGTACTTTTATCGCTGCTTATTTACGAAATTTCCCAAATAAAAATCAGCTGTTGCCACAAACAGCTGGCACGTGCAACGCGCAACCAATTTTGCTTTTGTAATATTTAGATTTAAAATTTATCTTAATGCTCCAGTTGCGGCATTGTATAGTCCGCAATTTGGCCGGTAGACGTTTTAAGTCGGTTCAAGCACTTGACCACTATGATGTTATAGTTATTGGTGGTGGTCATGCGGGAACCGAGGCGTCAGCTGCCGCCGCACGCATGGGAGCGCGCACTTTGTTGCTGACCCATAAACTGGAGACCATTGGTGAAATGTCCTGCAATCCATCGTTTGGTGGAATCGGTAAGTGTTTGAATAAAGCGCAGCCAATTATTAAAACCAGTTTTTCTGTATAGGCAAGGGACATTTAATGAGAGAAGTGGATGCTCTTGACGGCGTATGCGCCCGTTGCTGTGATGTGTCTGGTGTTCACTATAAGGTACTGAACCGACGGCGTGGTCCTGCGGTATGGGGCCCAAGGGCTCAAATCGATCGCAGACTGTACAAGCAAGCAGTGCAAAAAGAGTTGTTCAATATGAAAAACCTAGATATTCGAAGCGCCTCTGTAGATAACGTACTAATGGAGGAGGATAATACCAAAGGAAACATTATGCGTTGTGGTGGTGTACTGCTATCCGACGGACAACTTGTGCGTAGTAAATCTGTGGTGCTTACCACCGGCACCTTTTTGCGTGCGCACATCAACATTGGATTAGAGGTACGTCCCGCAGGTAGAATTGGTGATGCGCCGGCAAAAGCCCTGGGCGAAGCGCTGGATAGACTTGGGTTTCGCATGGGACGCTTAAAAACTGGCACGCCGCCTCGCATTGCCAAAAGCACTGTAGACTTTACACAGCTTCAAAAGCACAACGGCGATGATCCGCCCACGCCATTTTCATTCCTTAATCGCGATGTCTGGCTGCCTGCAACGGAACAATTGCCCTGTTACCTGACCTATACAACGCCGCGAGTCGATGAGATAGTGCGTGAAAATTTGCATGTGAATAGACATGTTACGGAGGAAATAACCGGTCCGCGTTACTGTCCTTCGATCGAATCAAAAGTGCTGCGCTTTGGTGCCAGACTGCACCAAGTGTGGCTGGAGCCGGAGGGTTTCGACAGTGAACTTATCTATCCACAGGGAATTTCGTGCACCTTACCACAGGATAAGCAAGTAGAGCTTGTGCGCGCTGTAAAAGGCTTGGAAAAAGCTGAGGTGTTGCAGCCCGGCTATGGCGTAGAATACGATTTTATTGATCCGCGTGAGCTGTTTCCCACGCTGGAAACAAAACGAGTTGAAAATTTGTTTTTCGCCGGTCAAATTAATGGCACCACTGGCTATGAAGAAGCTGCTGCCCAGGGTATAGTTGCAGGCGCAAACGCAGCGGGCAAGATAGTACATGAGAATGGCCGCCAGCTAACTATTAGCCGCACCGAAGGCTATATAGGAGTGCTAATCGATGATTTAACCTCTTTGGGCACCAACGAGCCGTACCGCATGTTTACAAGCCGCGCCGAATTCCGCCTATCGCTGCGACCGGATAATGCAGATATAAGACTCACTGAAAAGGGCTATAACTATGGACTCGTTTCGGAGCATCGCTTTAAGCATTTTAAAGGAACTGAACAAAAACTTTACGAAGCCATTGAAACGCTGAAATCTATGAAAAAACACAGTAACTATTGGCGGCAGTCATTGCAGCTGCCCACAGCCAAGACATCTGTTGAAAAATCCGCCTTTGATATGCTTGGCATAATGGCTGATAACATTTCAGTTGAGCAATTAATAGATCTTTATCCCAATGAGCTGAGCGGGCTGCAAGAGGATAATGATATAGCAGCTCGACTTAAAATTGAAGCGCTCTACAGTTACTTTGTAGAGGAGCAACGGCGTGACGTAGAGGATGTGCAACGAGAAGAAGCACTTTCCATACCCGCTGACATAGACTACTTCTCAAAGTCCCTGAGTCTGTCCAACGAGGAACGCCAAAAGTTGAGCCTGATACAACCACAAACTATTGCCGCTGCAAGCCGAATTCAAGGCGTAACGCCATCAACAATTGTGCGTATTTTGAAGTACGTTAAAAGAGTGGAACCGATCGCTACGCGGATTTAGAATTAACTTTGTTAATAGTTAATTAAGTTGAAAAAGATGTGAAACATATTTAAATAACGTGTCAATGTTGAACACATAGGCTTAAGCCTTTCCGTTTAGTTTTTGTAGAGCTGCATTCAAAATGTGTTAAGTAAGTTAAAAGTCTTTATAAATTCAGAGAATGTGAAGTCCTATCAAAAAATACTTTACAAAAATCAAATAAATCCAAACAAGCACAGAAATTAACCGCCGAAAAATTGTTTTTAAAGATCTTAAAAAAATTGTACTACCAACAAAAAATACGATTTACCGTGCTTTCAAAAATTCTGCGAATTTTGTAATCGACCAAGAAGATCGTACTTAAAACATCATCAACGTCAAGTAATCAAACAAATCTGGCACCTAAATAGGCAACCTATCGCATGGTTTTCCAGCATATTAAGCTCCAGCTCCAAGTAATATTCAAATGAAAATAGTTTCAAATTCTAATTAAAAATCCATCTTTGAAAGTGTTTGTTTTCTGAGTTTTGTGTTTGCTTGGTATTCTAGAACTGAACTGGCAGTTATGAAAGGTATTCAATTGACATTTTTAAAAGACATCCAACAGTTTTGAAATTTAAGAAATTTGTTTTATTTATTTATAAAGGGTCATCTTGAGTTTTTTTTTTTTTTCAAATGCAAAAAAATCAAAATTTCAAATGAATCGGAAAATCTTTACTATCAATAGAAAAAACTATTCTTGCCATTCACTTTCAAATGTTGGCTGCAACTGCACCGTAGCTCGTCCATGCGCGGGTTCCAATTTTCGATGACGCGTTCGAATAACACGGGTAGATTTCACGTAGCCCCAAAGATAAAAGTCTAACGGTGTGATATCACACGATGTTGGTGGCCAATTCACCGATCCGGATCGTTAAATTAATTGTTCACCGAATTGGTTCCATAAAATGGCCTAAGCGCGCGAAAAACATTCTTTACAGAACGCGAAATCTCGTAATATAATTGTACGATTTGTAAACGTTGTTTGGGTGTAAGTATTTCCACGACGAAATGGCAATGAAAACTGAATAAAAGATGGCGTACGTTAAAGTCGGGCGCAGACGACTTTGGGATACCCTGTACCACCACATTGCAATTAAGTCCGACACATTTCTTAAAACCTCCAAAAGATATTTTATTCGGCAAATTTGGTTACGATATTTTCATAAAAAAAAAGAAATCAGTCGAATTTTGCACCAAACAATTTTTTTGACCGATCGGTCCTATGGGGACTATATGATATAGTCAACCGATTTTGATCAAATTTAGTACACTGAGTGGGAACTATAAAAAACTCCCGACAGCCAAATTTGGTTCCGATATCTTCAAAACCAAACGAAACACAACGAATTTTGTAAAAAAAACGTTTTTTTGACCGATTGTTCCTATGGGAGCTATATGATATAGTCAACCGATTTTGATCAAACTTGGTGCAGTGCTTGGGTACTCTAAAAAACTTCTTAATGCCAAATTTGCTAACAATATCTTTACAAACAAACGAAACGCAACGAATTTTGTAGAAAAAACGATTTTTTGACCGATTGGTCCTATGGGAGCTATATGATATAGTCAACCGATTTTGATCAAATTTGTAACATTGCTTGGGAACTCTAAAAAACTTCCTCTTGCCGAATTTGGTTCCGATATCTTCAAAACCAAACGAAACACAACGAATTTTGTAAAAAAAACATTTTTTCGACCGATCGATCCTATGGGAGCTATATGATATAGTCAACCGATTTTGATAAAATTTGCTACAGTGTTGGGGATCTCTAAAAAACTTCCGACTGCCAGATTTTGTTATGATATCTTCATAAACAAACGAATTATCCATCTAAAACTTTTGCTTTTTTTCGAGGTCCTCTGAAACACCCCTATGGGAGCTATATTATGTAATCCCGATATCAAAAAAATAAAATAAACTTGTCTCCTATGGATTAACAAGGGATCTTATCTGAAAGTTTGGTTGCTCTAGCTCTTACCATCTCTGAGATCTAGGCGTTCATACGGACAGACGGACATGGGTATATCGACTTCTCGAGTCACACTGATCATACTTTAGGTAACTTTGGGGGGTCTCCGACGACTCCTTCTGTACGTTACATACATTTTCGGCTTGCACAAACACAATATACCCTTTGTACCATACGGTACAGGGTATAAAAATACACAGCAGCTTGAAAAAAACCCCTCAAGATTGATGACCCTTTATAAAGAAATAATATAAAATAAACGGGCATTTTAAGTTAAGTTATAACATTTTGAAATTTCTTAAATAAAATATGCTTTCAGTGTTTTCGGGTTGCCTGATACAGAGTAGGAACAAAAGGAAGTAGGACTGAAATATTTAAAATATTTGTTATTGATCTAATCAGTATACATACTTAGTAGTCCTCGAAATGTATCCCTTGTGCTGCGTCCGATACAAAAACGAATGTAACGCGATTCCCACGGCGCTTACATCGTCTAGAACTCGCTTTCTGGGATTCCCTTCAGAGATGCCGTCACGGCACCTTGGACGTCTTTTAAGGAGCTGTAGCGGTTTCCCTTAAGATGCCGATTGGGCCGAGGAAGGAAGAAAAAGTCCGGAGGTGCCAGATCTTGACTGTTGGCGTGCCGAAGCTTCCAGGACTCGGCGATGTCTGGCCGCTCGCGGAGTTCGTGCAACATTTCGCAGTTTTTCTACGCGGTTTTCCCGAATTTGACGTCGAATTTGATGGCGTAACGCTACTTGAAAATTTTCTCTCGGATCAACTGGAAAAAATATCGGTGTCTTCGAAAGGCTCCGCTCTACCACGACCAGCTGTTCTGATCCCCTACACCGCTTTGTTGTAGTCCTACTACTTTTTGATCGTACCCAGTATTTTTGAACACCAGAATTGTCCTTATGAAATTTAAATTCTAAATAAAATTTGCTTTCTGAATTTGCTGTTCGCCTGGTTTTCCCGAAATAATCGTCATTTTGAAAGCGCTTAAATTCGTTCGGATTTAATGAAAATATTTAAATGAGTAAAATTTCAAAATTAACCAACAATTTTGATCTTCGCTTTCCGTGTTCTAGTATTCTTGAACCGAGCTATAAAATTAATCCGACGAATTCTTATAGGCCAATTCCAATTGAAATAAAAAAAACTCATTGGTGATTAATTTTCTTAAGTACAGTTTATTTCATAAAATCATAAATGCGTTATGTAAGGTTTTTGCACAAGATTTTGTGTTCACTGTAACGCAATTTGTGTTCCAGATTTATTTTATTATTTATTAATTTATTACATTCTGATTTTGTTTTTTTATTTGGTAACTTGTTTAGGTTGTTGCATGTTGCATGTTGTTTGCTTGTTAGATTTTCTATTTGTAGCTCGAAATATATGGGGGGAATGGGTTTAAGGTGATCATCTATTTTGTTTTGATTTAATTTGTGTTTTTGCATTACTCTCTTTGTTTATTAGCTTAAAAATTATTTATTACGTCTGTATTCGGTTTTACACACACAACGAAGATTGAGGGAGAAGTACATTTAATTTACGTTTGTTTAGATTGTATTTGAAACTATTTAATCTTGCATTAACTATTAAGTTTCTTATTATTTCGGGGGTTAAGATTATATGCTGCTGAGTCTGCAAGCCGATCGATCAATGTATTGGTATTTTGTATTCAAGAAACTGCAATATATTCATTCTGCTTACGATTACTATTAAAATATATTCACTTTCAGTATTCTTGGTACATGCATATATATATATATATTTTTGTTTTTTTTTTTTTTTGTTAAAAAGAGTTATCTTTTATATCTGTTACTATATAAAACAAATTGCAAGAGAATGTAAGTGTAACAAGTTTCTGGAACCCAACCCAATACATGCAACCAACTATAACTAAATGTCTGATATTTTTTTTGTTGTTATCGAAAAAATATTCATTTTATCGTAGTTTTTTTGTTTTTTGTTTAAATAACTTTAGCTTGAGGCTCAATTACAATAATTTGTTGACTTTTTTTTTGTTTTTCTTTTCATTACTTTTTTTTATAATATCACAGTTTGCTCGAGATTTTTTATGCATCAAAAATAATTTAAATGAATCCCGTCTTATGTCATCTAGAAATTTTAGGTAATTCCAAACAGCACATTAAACAAGGAATTGGCAAAGGAGCCTAGAGAGTTCTTTGAGATTGAGTGTGTTAGTAGCTGAGACGTTGTCTGGTAATTAAATCTAGTTACCCACGTTATATTGTTAAAAAACATCAATAATTCGGTTGGTTAACACACTTGCAATACATATAAGTTTAGGGGGTACATTTTAAATTAGTAGTTTTTTCTTTTTTTTTTATTGATGCACAATAATTTGTTTTATAATATTTAGTTGTATTTTATAAATTTATGTTTTTTTTTTTTGTATTTTTTATGTTTTTGTATAAGTGTATATAAATTTGAAAATAAAAATCCAGTACATTTAAGTAGTAATTATAAAAAATTGTTTGCCAAAAGGTGTTACGCATATCAAAAAAATCAAATATGGCAAATTTTTAAAAAATAATTTAAGCCTTTTTTGCAATTAAGTTAGTTAATCCATTCCATATTATTCCATTTGTTGTTTTTGATTTTTTTTATCTAAAATTCAGTTCCATTTAGTCCACTTTGGTTTTGAGTGTTCATTTTTCTGTTCCATTTTCGTACTCTCCAAATCACAATTATTAGCAATTTTAAAATAAAATTCTCATCAGTTTAGAATAGTTATATACAAATCTTATACATAAGCTACTATAGCCTAAAATTAAAACTATTTTTTATCAGCGTTGAATAATTTCCTTTTTTTTTGGGCTTTTTTTTAGTCACACAAATTACATACATACACATTTAGATCATTTTTTTAAATACATGCTAGTTGTACATAGTATATGTATGTACAAAAAATGCTATTTGTTTTTGGTTTTTATTAAATAAATTTAAGTATCTCACAATATTTATACAATATTTATAATACAATTTATGTCTTTTTTTTTTTTGCTTTAATTAAGTGCATTCAACTTTGAGTAAACATTGGATTGTACAAATAACACCGAGAACAAACAAATATCTGATATCTGTTATGGGCTTTGTAGTTTTGTATATATTTATGAGAGACCAGTTAATAAAACTATTACGTAATATTTTCAATATACGCTATTTTAAGATTTTTTCCATTCGAAATATCTTTAATTTAATCCAACAGTTTGGTCTGTGAGGACTTCACAACTTTAAGAATTCATCGAGCATTCGCTTGCGCTGTTGGTGTAGCGCACGTTCCGAGAGCAAGTACATCCCGATGTCTCCAAAATTTTTCATTAGTTAGTTGTTGGAATTGTTAAAGAGCTGGTGTCATAAGGTTGTAGCATCCTCTGCGCTATTGCTGCGGCTGAGAGCAGCCAATGGGTGCGGGATTTTATTCTCTTCTGAAATTGTACGTAATTTGATAAAAGATATAAAACATTTTCTCGAGTGTTACTAAAAAAAAATACGGGAATATTTTGCGAGTCAGGGGGATTACTAATTGTATTTCTTTAGCGATCTATAGTGATATATATCTGACAAAAGAAAAAGATTTTTCGTATACCCGAGAATAACAGCCTGGCTCAGATTTAACCCATAGGTTAGTTCGTTAAGACAATAGCATTAAAGTTTACCATCCTAAATCATACTTAAAGACGTAATTAGAGTATTAGACTGGAAACCCTTCAAGCATGTCCAATTTTGGTGCCAGCTCTCAGACGTGTAATAAAATAAAATATGTATATAGTTTTATTGGGGCAGGTGACCTTTGCGCCCAAAAAAAACTGACTGTCTTTAAGGACCTGGCGGTGGTGAACTTCTCATTTATTGAGTATACGTATAATAAAACTGGATTTCAAAGGTCAAGCCATAATTTCCAGTAAAAAGTATCTGGCACCCGGACAGACCAGACGTGGTGAGCCAATGTGTTTTCTCGCATGTAGGTATACTTTTGATTACTACTGTGCAGTGACTTAATGTAATATTATGGATTTCAAAACGTATCTTACTTTAAGCTGCAAATCAAATAGTTCACAATGAAAGAATCTGGCGCCCCGGACAGACATGACATGGTGAACCGATGTGCTTTCTCGCATGGATCACTTTGATTATTACTTAGCAACAAGTTAAAGCACCCCTTAGTCTTTGAGTACACTTATAGTAATTCTAAAATTCTCTTAGTAGAAAAAAGATAAGTCAAGGTCAAGCAAAAAGGCGCGTAAGTCAAATCTTTAAGAGTACCATATCGCTTTGAAGAATATTACACTGCCTATCCCGGTTTTTCTGAATTAGTCAAGATTAGCTGCAACGCCTACTATATAAAGCTCACAAGAAATCTCAAGGATCGTTGTCTAACTGTACTGCTATTCTTATAATTACATGTCTTGTAAAAGTGACTTAACCAACTCTTGACATCTTTCTTATCATAGCAAATTAATTTGAAATACCAGCTTACAAAAAAAAAAAATAAATAAAAAATTTATAGAAAATTAAAAAAAAACTAAAATAAATTGTAAACAAAAAAGTTTTATTTCAGGCAATTCTAAATTAAAATGTTCACATTTAAATAAAGACAAATAATAGTAATAAACTTTTAAAATTGTTTCATTAAAAAAGTATTTATATATATATAAATAAACATTTGCATTAACAACTAAATTATTATCGCGTATCTAAAGTTACTGAAGGTAGATGTCAACTAGTTCCGATTCGACGAATTAAAATATGATCCGAAAGAGACACAAACGGTTTAAAAACTACAAATCTACAACCCCCGCCGTACGAACCACTCTTAGTAGAGTCCTTGGCCACACACAACTACATGTGGTTGGGGGGGTCCCAGAGATAAATAACGAACATGCTAGGTAAGTAGACATGATTGGTTGCGTCCAATCCGTGCTGCTGACGCACTTGCTTTACTTAATTGGAGATGCCACTGCCACCGCCTCAGCCGTAGGCGTGGCACTTGTAGTAACTTCATCAGCGGATGTTGCAGTTGGCACGGCATTCGGAATGTTTGTGCTGCTGCTGACTACAGGTGGAGAGGTGGTGCCACTTGTGGTGGACGTTACTCCGCCCGCAGCGGACACTGTATCCGGCGAGGCCACCACGGCAGGCGCCGGTGATGTGGACAATTTGCTGTGTTTCTCGTCCAAGCAATCTGCTGATGGCTTGGGTGAAGCTTGAGCAGTGGCCAACTCATTGGCCGGCGTAGGGATTGGAGAGGATTTGGGAGGTAGAATCTTTGGACAGTTTGTGGCTACGACATGCTCCACGCTGCTATTACCTGCTGCAGTTGGCCCACTAGTTGGCATCGAAGCGTTGGTATCCGATGGCGGACTTGCACTTCGACGCATTGAATTCTCTGGCGAACTATCGGGCAGCACGGTCTTGTCTGCGGCACTATTGCCGCCTGTTGGGGTTTCCGCCTTTCTGTCCAACGCCTCTGGTGCTGGTACACTCGTTGACAGCACTTCTTCCTTACCAACAGCATTTGCGTTATTCGCGCTTGAATCTTTGCTGTCAGTGGGTCCGTTTGACTCCACACCGTTGAGCTCATGCACATTGGGTACCCCGCTGCTGGCAGTGGACGGTGCCTGGTTGCTTGAATTCGAATTGGATCCAGTCAAATCCAGTGTTGCGGGTTCGTGAGTTACAGACGTTACGCTTGTGGTCACAACATTGCCGCTGTTCTTGTCAATAAGAGCTGACTGATGTGCAGCTGCCACAGCCGCTGCTATATGATGACGCATGGCATGTGGACTGCCTGCAGTGCGTCCGCCATTCTGGCTGTTGGCTAGGCTGACATTTGTTGCTGCAGCACCCACCAACGGCTTCTTCAAGCTGTTGGGCGATGTGGGATGCGAGTGTGAGGCATTGGCACTGCTGGTCAACGAGATCGGCTGCTGATGAGCAGCAACGGGAGTCAGCCCACTGGCAGCCGCCGCAGCTGCATGCATGGCAGCCAGGTGGCCATGATGATGATAATAGTGACCCATTGTTGGAATGTGCGAAGTGGGCGTCGAAGTTGTTGCGGTTACATTGCTGCCAGCCGTTGCTGAGGACGTGGCCGCTGCCTGCTCCGCAGCAGCATTAAGCTTGAGAGATTGTGCGGCTGCAGCCGCAGCAGCAGCTGCTACATGAGCCTGATGAGCGCTGTTTGTCAGATTAAGGCTATTATGCGGTGAGGACGAGGTTGTATATGCTGCAGGCGACGCTGTGGTAGCGCAAGAGGCTGCAGAAGATGTATGCGGCGGCAGCTGATGCCCAGCCCCAGACATGGATGGATGATGCGGGGACATATGCGCATGGCTAAGACCTAGGCTGTGTGGATGCGGGCTAAGACCAAGCGCTGTGAAGCTGGGATGTGTAAGACCTGCTGCGCCTGGATGAGCCAGACCCATAGCCGCTTGCTGCAGATGATGTTGCAAGTTGGGACCATGGGCGCCCAAAGAAGCCATACCCTGTAGGCCAGATAGTCCCAGATTAAGACCCATAGCATGTGGACTTTGTCGCTGTGCATTGGCCGCATGATAGGGTGACATGCCGGGCAGACCATGTATACCAGTTGGTGGACCACGTAGACCCAGATTCAGATGTGGTATCATTGAACCCAGTAAATTACGATTAAGCGGGGCGTAGAGCTGATTGGAGTAATGATGCGATGCATTAAGCAGCTGCTGTCGCTCACGCTCTTGCGCTTCGCGCTCTTTTTCACGCAACTCACGCTCACGTGCTTCTTTTTCCTTTTGTTCCTTCTCGCGTTGCTCTTTCTCACGCTCCCGTTGTTCACGCTCACGCTGTTCCTTTTCACGCTGTTCGCGCTCACGTTGCTCGCGTAGCTCACGCTCCTTTTCGCGCTCACGCTGCATCTCACGCTCACGCTCTTCCTGTGCCATGCGTTGTCGGTGCTCCTCGAGCTTTAAGCGATCATGTATCGCTGGCGGTATGCCCAAAGCTGCGCCTGGCATCATGGAGTACAAATGCGAATAGGGTGAGGCCATTTGGGGATACAGTGCTGCAGGATGCGTATGATGTGCACCAGCGGCACGAAACAGTTGATAGCGGTGCTCCAAATATAGGGGGTCCGAGTAGGGAAGTCCAGCGTGATTTAAAAATGCTGCAAAATACAAATGTTTAGTATGATTGATAGTCGGCCGATTTAGTTTAAAGTTCAAACCTGCTGGTGGCAGACCGGGTATACCAGCAAAGTGCGAGTACGCCTCAAGTGGAAATGCGCCTGCCGGATGCATCAGGCGTTCATCTGATCGGTAAGGCTGAAAACCGCTGCGTGCTAGCAACTCCGGCTGCATAGCCGCAGTCTGCGGCGTATGGCTCAACCTAGCTATCTTTTCCGGTGGCTGCGGTGAAGGCGGCGAACGTTTCTTGTTAGCATTACGCTCATCATTAACACTTAAGCCTGACGCAGAGATCGTGCGCTCTGTTTGCACGTTACCGGGTCTTGTTGACCCGGCGACCACCGAATTTGACGGCCCCACAGTGGGCGGTTGTGACGAGACACTGCCAACGGACGTGGGTACGCTGCGTCCATCGTTGCGCTCACGTGTTGCATTGGCCACATCATCCTCCTCCTTAATATCGGACTTATTGTTGTGGGCAAGAGTTCGCAGCGCCGCCGCAAAGGAGCCACGAGCATTGGCCGCATTGGCGCTAATGGCGCCCGGTGGTACACCTACGTTAACCAACTGCTGCTGCACCGCTGCGGCCACCGCTTGTTGGTGTGCCTGATGCTGCTGCTGTTGCTGCGCCGCACTTAACGATGAAGGGGACTGTGCACCAATATGGTTTGTGGGCAGAGCATGGCTGAGCAGCGCATTATTGGCGCTAGGAGGTGCACTATTGACCGTGCCTGCACCGCCGGGCGGTGTCTGTAGATGGTGTGGCACTGGTATGTGCGGTGCCGGACTGGTAGCTGGCCGTTTCTGTCCTGCCTTTGGCGGCACTGCACAGGGTAAAAGAGAAAAAAAAAAACAGAGAGTGGTTAGTTAATTGTGCGGCGGAATGTACACGGATTCGGCGGATAACGATGCGGATGCTGTTGAAATTGTATGCAACCGAGCCTATGTGGCTAGGGCTGGCTATGGCCATTGAAGGTGGCAAACTTGCAAACATGGGCGAAAATTACGCATACGCCTGGTTGCATTCGCACCAATTTGCATAGTGCCATATGAACGTCCCGAGCATACTTTGGCTCCCGTAGACACGTACTCTACTGAAAAGGCCCGCGGACTGACTTGTATGCGCCGAGCTGCTCTATGAGAATATTGTCAGTAGTGTTGCCAAAATGCAAATGGGCCTGCGAAGCTTGAATTTCGGCCTCAGTCCACTCATGCATGACCAACGTTCCCGCTTCAGTTCTCATCACCACCACCACAACCCACAGCCCGCAACTTGGACTGCAGTTGCACCTGTACCCATGGAATTGGTCTTTTGAGCGTTCTCACGGCGCAAATTGCATGCCTAACGAATTTATCGATTCCTCGTATCGTTGGAAAATTGCTTTCAGATATGACAGTAACGCCCAGCCAGGTACGCCCCTTTCAGGTCAATTCAGTTGCCTTTGACTTGCATTCAATGCCAAATGCAATTTGTTGCTCATGACTGAAATATTGTAGAACACATTTTTTCGAGTACCATTTCGGACATTCAAAAGCACATAAATTGAATGGCTTGAGCATACTAAAATGTTCAATTTTTCCTTTTCTATTAAGCTTTTTCGAAATTCCCTTAAAGTTTGGCATTTTCACGTCATAATATTCATTATACAACGTCTGATTCAATCATTTTTTGCATCTAAGAGCAAGAGGAGATTTGCTAGGTTTTGTGAAGCATAAATGCAGATACAAATTTTGTTTTAGGAAATCTACAGAAAATGTAGCTTATCTGTTGATAACTACTAAATATAATAAAGTAGGGGTAATTTTGATGCTCTCAACCAAATTTCTAATTTTTTTTGCTTTTTCCAGACAAACTTCTCATTTATCTTTCTAATTCAAAACACAATTTCAAGGCTTTCAAGCCTGATGCATATGAATATTAATACGACCTGTTTTAAATATATAAGATAATCTTGTGGTCAGTGATAGTTATACCCATTGTAAGGTTTTAGCATTTCATGCTTTAAAAGTAACCAAAGTACCATCTTTTGGATCTTAAGCCAACAACCCCAGCAGAAGATACAGAAATATCGATTCGGCGGCGATCAGCTGAATCGGTTCTCTGCAGATTGATATCTCCCATTAATTATTTTCCTATAGTTCATTTACGAGGATCACTCTTTGTATTTTGCTCCTAACAATGAAAACGTATTAAGCAAAGTCGAGAAACGGCTTTAAAGATTTTCAAAATATTCTCTATGAAAATTAATTCACTTTTTTTTTTTGGCTTTTCGCTTGAGTCATCTTTAAAACATGCATTCGACTGCTTTCTAGTGGGTAGAGAATGGCTGATCACGCAGTTTATTTTTGAAGTGCGGGAAAATAAATCTTTGGGCTCTAGAACAGGACTCTAAGGTGGATGGTTCAGCAATTCAATGTTCACAGCGCTTGAAAACTCTCGTCACTGAGTTGATATGTGAAAGCTCACATTAATGTAAAGATGATGATTATTTCATTGAACACTTCTGGCAATGAAATGGTTTCAGAGTTGACAGCCCTAAATTTCTCAAGTAGTACACTGCTGACATGAGCAGTAATTCCGAAGAAACAGCCGACCATTTGCTTCAAAGTGCTTGGTCAGCGAACTACTTTTATTCTACATGGTTTTTCTTGAAATTCCCGATTGTTTTTAGTTTTAGTCTCATAACTATAAATCCAAGATTCATTACCTTTCACGATCTTATAAAACTCTTGTGAAACACCTCAGTTGTATTTCTTCAGCTTTTCTAAACACAGGACACGAGTCTCTTTTAAGCGATCGTCTTTTAAAGGGTACCCAATGCAAACAAATCTTTCTGTCGCAAAAATGTTCATGCAATATTGACAGTATGCTGTTGGAACTATTGCCCAGGGATGCCTCAATCTTGTAGTCGATTACACGACGTTTCTGGTTTATCATTTCGTCCACGGCCTCGATGTTTTCTGCGATTACGGACGATCATTTGTCGGCAATGTGGCGATTGATCACGAAAAATCGAATGAAGTTAATCGTTGCACAACCACTTCGGAAGTAGTAAGAAATCATGGCAAGAAAATGGTTGGGGATTTATTCTCTTTTAAATGGTGTTACTTTGGCAACCTAAATCTCAAGTTAGACGAAGCTAAGACTTTGGAGACGCTGAATTTATCTTTTTTCTTTCTGTTCCTGAAGCAAGGGATAAGGGACACTGTATTTCTTTAAGCAACTTAGCAGCGGCCAATGCGAATGGATTGACAGACTCTACGAGCTTCAAAACGACATCGATACAGCCAAGCTGATTAACATTCAGCAGCTGGCTCAATTTTTTGATAAGAATAGACGAAGAAGCTTTTGGGAGACACTTGTTGTCAATCTATCTATTAAAATACAATGTCGCAATAAAAGATCGTGTCACCGACAGAAGGACTATAAAGCCTGCAGATCTACTATCTTTGGCATCACCAAACAGGAGACACACCGCAGTTCGTTAACGGGTTGTCTTCAAGGCTAAGATGAACATTTTAAAAAGATATTTTTTGTAAAGTGCGCCTTGGCGTCTCGAGATTCTTGAAAGCAGAATCTGCCAAGGCTCAAAACCACAAATTCAAGTATTTCAAAGAAAACAAATTACAAAAGAACTATCATTAAAAGTGTGAAATGGTAAACACCTCTTGAAAAGGATTCGCTTTGTGCTTGACTTAATCATTATAATCCCAATGTCAGAAATCCAACTGCCTGCATTACAGCTCCAAATAATATTTCGCTGCCTACAAATTCAAACTTTACCGAGTATTACAGCACTGACTGACTGATAAGCTCGCCAAAGCCAATGCGCAAGACTAAATCTGCACTTTTTAAGCATTGTGCATGGAAGAAGCATTTTAAAGAAAATGCGATTGGGAGCAGCGCATCCAGGATGCCAACGACTCAAATGTGAGAATACTATGCTGCACAATGTTCCTTCAGTCGAGGAAATTGCAACGGCGCTGCAGCTTAAGCTGCTCTGGAACATTAGATAGGTTGGTTGGGTTGGCGAGACTACAACAATGTACTCATACTCATACTATGGCAATGCAGTTAAAGTTTCCCAATGCGCGTCCAGCATACAAATATTATCGGTAAGAGTTGGCATAGCATGGAATGGGGGATGGGTTGGGATGCGATGAGTGTGTATCGAGTGGGTTTGTTCGTGTTGGGGGGTGTTTGGGTGTTGTGCTTGTTGGGCCCGCTGACTGTGTATTTACCAAACTAAACCCAAATAATGCCGAAACTACAACAACAGCGACTACAATAAAATAGGATTGCGCCTGTTAGTGCGAATGAGAGCGAGTGCACCATCAACCCAACTAGTGCCTGTGCCAACTCTCAAAATGTGTACAGAAGTTGGGCACGGCTCGGAATGGCAAAGAGTTCCCGGCTAAAACAAACAACAGTTCTCGATGTGCTACTCGCTTGTTGTTTTTGTTGTTGTTGGAATACTATTTGTTGTTTTTGTTTTTCTAACTGCGTTTGGGTGGCTAGATGTCGGATGGTTGGATAGTTGGATGGCTGGATGGCTTAGTGAGCTCTGGTCGGATGTGTTTGCTATGAAATGCCTGTTTGTTTGCATGGGTTTTGTGTATTCCAACATGGCCGTTGCTATTTGCTGCTGCTCCCTCCTACCCAGCCCTTGCACTCACGCTCCCAATCTCACATTGTTTTTGTTGTTGATGCTGCTGCAGTCGATAGCATCATGGTTATGGTATGAAGCCCATAGTGAGTGATGGCTTCTGCTGCTATGGCCCGTTTTTGTATTGTGTGCCGATTTGCAAGCATCAGCAATATTTGCCGAATTTAATCAGTGCACTGACATGAAAGTACCTCGGCTCTTAAAGACTGTAAAACAAACCATTCATACATTCATTCATTCGTTCATTCATTCATTTATATGAAATGTGCATGCATAGAATGTTGTTGAATTTTTGCACAGTTTGTAGAAAATATTTTCATTTTGCAGCATTGGATTTTTTTTTTCGGCTCACGATTTTATTACATAGTACAATATTTCGTATATAGAACATGTATAAGACACGCACAGCATATAAACAAGTAAAGACCTAAATACATATGAGACACCCCATGCAGAGTTTTTGATTTGCTTTGAAATGGTTTATTTTTTTTAAATATATATTTTTTTTTTTTTTCATAATATAATAGTGTACAAGGTTTAAAAGTATCAGCAGGTATGTAATATTTGTGAACGTAGCTGCTGATATGCAGGGAATTTGCAGCTGCATTCTTCTATGGACTCAACGAATCAAATAGTATTTGAAAAGGCTTAAAATTGAAGTGCCATTTGAAAGTTATATTTTTTTAAAAATGTGCGAGTTTTATAGACTCCAATATCAACTAACTCTGACATAGTGCAGTGAAATCAAAGTAATCATTAGTGTGAAATTAACAATCGCCAACGACAGACATGGAATACACTGATAAGACAACCTGAAACCCATATTTAACAGCTTTAACAGCCTACGTTTTCATGGCATCAAGACAATTAATAAAATAAAAAGGGATACAAATACGAATAGCCGCGGCACCAAGACAAAAAAAACCAATAACAAAATTCTTCTTAGCGCCAAGATTTTTGCTCTCTGTTACGCAGTTTTACAAGCAAACAGTGCTGCCCTTTTTTTGTAACAAGTTATTTTCTTTTGCACGAGCGGGAAACATCCTTTTGAATCGTTTATAATAAGGCCGTATATTATTTATTGTGAACAGCTAAGGAACCGCTGGCGCCATCTAGCGTGAATTGCCAACTGCAACAAAAAAGGGTAGCATTGTTAGCTCACAAAAGCTGCGCACACAATTCGTTTTGCCTGCAAAATAAATTATAATACAATTTTTTGACTCCAGGTTTTTTCGAAGGCCAGTACGCCTTTTCGAGTCCCGAAAAATTCTTAAAGAATTTCGCTCTCAGTAAGTGCATTGCGAGTATGGATATTCAAAGAAGCTATTGTCCCATTGTATTTCCCAAGTAGCTTTTGATCCTTCTTAACGTCAAAAATGGTCGTTCTAGAGTTGCTGTACTAATATGTAACACTGCTAACACTCCTAAGATCTTATTAACATATTTGAGTGACTTGCTGTTGATCATTTGAAAAATACCGTAAGTTTAAGTTTTGAATAGCATCCTTATCTCTGCGTAAAACTTCTAATCGAAAAAAACTGACTGTCGAAATATGTGGACCTTTATTTATAGCCTATGCCTGCCAAAAATGTATTTTTCTAATTCCATATCTAATTTTAAAAAGCCAAAGTACAGATACCACACAATGGTGGATGAAAAAAATTGTAATTTGGATGGCCCAACCGCTGCCAGAAATAATAATTTAGATTTTATGTTTTTTATTTCTTATTTGGGGGAGTCGTCGATTTTAGCAACATTTCGTCAATTAAATGGGATAAAATCCAGAAAAAATACGCAAAAGCGGCCCCTGGCTGCGCTCAAAAATGAAATCAAATCTCAAAAATGGATTCCTCGATCCCAAAAACTACCGTATACACATTTGGCTACATAAAATATTAGGGTTTTTTGCCTTTTAAATGCAATATTTACATCAACTTGTACTTATATTTTGCAAAAAAAAAAAACATATTTTGAAAAAGTGGGCGACTCGAAATCAATTTTAGGACATAGGGCCCCACCCTATTATATGTCTATATATTCACTTCGAAGACCTAAGACCAAGTCCTGGAACCGTGCCTGGGCATACCCTATGAAGTAAATATATTCTTGAACAGCATGAACAGCCAAGTCGATAAGTCTGTCTCTCCGTCAAGCTCGTCGATTCATGTCGATATCTACCTCTGTACACCCCTAGGAGAAGAATAAGAATAGTATGCTGTAAAATCGTTTGAAAATTTTAAAATTTAAAGGTAAAAATGTGACTTTTTTAGACCCCCTCTGCACTAAAATCAAGCTATTTGAGAACTTTTTGCGAAGAAGCTGCAGTCACGAAACCTCCATGCAGACATATTCACACTTAAATATAAAAGTTATTTTTACTTTGTGGGAATAGCAAGTCCCAGTACATCACAACAATTTTTTTTTTTTGCAATTTACACATGGCTTTCTTTTTTCATTATAATCATCTGTGGGTGCAAAATTTATTACAATAAAAGCTTCGGGAGTTATTATAACCAAAAATGACCGAACTTGAAATTTCAGCTAAGAAAGACCGATCAAAACTTTTTGTAAAGACAGTCATTACAATCGCTATGTAGACTCGTATGATAATACCTCCCACATGGATTTGTCTAAAACTGTCCAAACAGCAGTTGAAACGGCCAAATTGTGGTGCTCTTTGGATACCTATTGGACCTTGCGTAATCAGGAGCGAATTCGAGTGATGAATTGAGTTGGTAAAAAGTATTTCAGAGTCGGGTAGACACGGCTGTAGAATTCTAATATCGATAAACAGTGTGGAAATTAAGAAAAGTGTGGGGTATTATAGTCGGGATGTCTCGAAATTAATATAGAAGGCCGTACGGAAGTTGGCTTGCAAAGCCCAGCGCCTTTTTATACCCTGTACCTATAGGTACAAAGGGTATACTAGATTTGTGCAATGTATGTAACGGCAAGAAGGAGGCGTGGCAGACCCCAAGTCCTTTATACCAAAATGCTTATCATAACCTCGGGTAGCGATTGAGCCATGTCCGTCTGTCCGTCTGGCTGTCTGTATGAACACCTAGATCTCGGAGACTATAAGAGCTAGAGATACGAAACTTTACCAGCTGATGCGCTTTCCTGAGAAGATCAAGTTTGTTGAATCATGTCAATATCTTTCCCCGTTTCCCCGTAGCAGAGTTTCGCGGTTTTTGACTACACCGTTTAATATTTTAGTCTGAAATTTAACAGAGCGATGCATTGTGGTTGCATGCATCTGTATGTCAAAAATAAACAAAATCGGACAAATACAACAAAAGTTATAGTCTAAAATATAAAAATTTCACCTCCCCTTGCCAATAAACTGCGTCAATATTTGACTCTACGTAATAATAGTAACAAATGACCTAGAACCACCAATTTTGGTAAGCTGATTCATGTGCCTCTAATAAACAAATCCACATCCAAATTTTATCAATGCAGCCCCCCCACCCCCCGCAATCGATTTACCGTGTTTTCTCCCACACCCTTCATCATATCCCCTTGAAACTTACCCCATATACTTTAAATAACTCCTTTGACGTAAATTTCGATTTTCATCAAAATCGGTTAAAATTTGCGGAACTTATAGGTATAAATATCGTTTTGCACCAACAAATAAAATATTCCAATTGGAAAGTTCATAGAAAGAATATGCAGGAATAAAACTTTTTTCGAGAAAAAAAGGTACAGGGTATTACACTGTCGGGCACCGCCTCGACTGTATTACATTTTTCTTTTTGTTTTTAAGTCTTCGTGTTGTTCTGCTATTATCTTATTTACCATTGCATGATCTTTAACACAATTGAAATCTCGTGATATATTTCTATGGGAATAAAAAACCGTTTTGATAAAAGCTTGTTCTTCTAAAGAACGAAGATACCGCAGGACCACCATGAAAGAGCTGTTAACTTTCACAGAAATACGCAAAAAATTTCAAATCAAATTGGGGCGAAAGCGTTTTATGCTTGCATTAATTTCTTTATTCTCAAAACATTTTCTTAGCATATTATTTAATAGTTCTTTATTGTCTTGTTTTTTTCGCTTGACTTCTTCAATATTTGTTCATTTAATTTGGCTAATTGAAATCTGATTTTCTAAAGTCAATTAAGTTCATTCGTCTACATAAATCTCTAAATGTCGATGAATAAATGTTGAATAAATTATTGTCAAGCTTTATAGCATTTATAACTGTTGTTGCTCTTGGCATTTGTCACATTTTGAATTTTAGTTCATGGTTTCAAAATTAGTTTCTCGCTTGGGTAAATTAAAATGTCATGTGTGTGTGCATGGGTTGCACCATTTTGAATGGTCAAAAAAACAAACATACATCGGTAGATACAAGATACAACAAATAAACACATGCTCACATACTCACACCGCCTTCATATTAATGGTATTCATGTAATTTGTAGTACTGAAATAGTACCCCCGTGGTCGTAGTCGAACCCAAAACTCTACTCAATTGCCCGCACGGATAACAACAGAGGGTACTCTCGTAAGTGTTTAACCCTCCGAAATCCCATTGTGTTGCATTGCACCCGTTGACTATCAACACAACAATAGTTCCAATACAATATAGAGGGCAGGAGAGTCATCAGAAACGGATGTGTTTCGCTGGCATGAGATTATTCCACCACAACTAATTACAACGAATAGCACGTGGTAAATGGTGAATGCTGCATGCTGCACGGCAAGTGGAAAGTTGCTACATGCAACATGCAAGGGGCATGTTTAGGTCAGCCACAGCATATTCATCGAGTGCACTTGGTCTACCCATGAATAATTTATTTAATAAATACATTTACAATTAAATCAAATGCAAAATTGTGCGTTCAGCCATGCCGTATCAATGTTGCAAGCCTGTGCAATGTGGTATGCAACATTTGGGGCACTCTGCAGTGTATAACAATGCTTTCAGTGTGGCCATGGTTTGATTAAGGACGAGTTGTATGCAGAGCGGATAATGAAGCAAGAACAATATACGTACAGAAAGGTACGTCACAATCGCATTGATTACAATAAAGCGTCAATGCAATGGGTTAAGTATGGAATTACTTTTGTTATTGGGTTAAAAATTTACAATGTTCAAGGACAAAAAATGTAAGGGTATGGAAAGAGATATTTTTTTTAAATCTTTTTTTGCGAGCAATAGAATTGTATGCGCAGCATCTGTGAGCAAACAGTGCTACCCATTTTTGTTGCAGTTGGCAATACACGCTAGATGGCGCCAGCAGTAACTACAACAGATTTTGGAATCGATCATCATAAAATTAAAATCGATATTTTTTTTTTTCAATATCGATATCAAACACGTGTCTGTTGTATACACAACCGATGAGGTCCTACCAATTGATTACACAATTGACGACTGAAATTACAACAACAAAATGTTACTTTTAAGTTAAGTTAATGCTGCTCCCTTTTACGTATGGAGCGTTTCATTGCGAGATCATACTACAAATGCGTCAGTTAGGATCTCTAACGACTAAGATTATAAATTTTAAAAAATGAATATTTACATTTTCCGTAAGTAACCAATACGTCCATACTGAACCTGGCGAGACAGTCGACTCTGTGTTCTAGCGACTTTGTACTGCGGCTATATTTGATTGGACTCTTCAAGGCTGGTAGTATAAATAAGAGCTGTGACGTAATTGGCAGATAATGTTTGTGTATATGATACCCAAAAAAGTCCATAAAATCATTGCCTAACTGGGCACCACATGAACTAGAGCTAAGTTTCCCTGCTCAAACAGATTGCGAAAAACAATGAACTGAAATAAGTTTTGGTGATGGCAGGTAGGAAAAATTGGGTTTTATTGTTACAAAGATCTCAGCCCAAATAGGCCTCTTACAAGAACTTATAGAAACCACCGTTGGAAGGGGGGATTCCCTCCGGGTTCAGAGTTCCAAAAGTGACCGTAGATTTTAATAAATCTTCAAATATTTAAGTTCTTCGGGAGAAAGGAGTGCCCGATGACAGTCAACTCCGGGCCCATACTTTTCTAACGACGACCCTTTTTGGAGGGTTCGGATTTTGATTGGATACAATTCGTAGGAATCCACTCGAAAATTGCGAAAAGGTCCTAAATATGTATCTTTCTTTTACGTAAAGCAAAAAAAATCATATTTGGTTAGTATTTATTGCTTTTTGAGTTTTTTCATAGGCCTAAAATGGCTTTAAGCAGCTCCCATAGGAATAAAGATTTCAGGCATTGTCGAAAATATCTTCTAACGCAAATTAATATTTGTTAAAAAGGCCACATGTAAGGTTCAGCTCTGCTGATAATTTTGAACTTTTCTCCTAGAAACAGCCACAAACAGAGCATACAGAAATCGATTTTATGTGCTCTTTCCGGTGTTATGTTACTACGCCAAATGGTCAACATTCCATATTAGTTAAATTTTGTTTACTGTTGCCATCGGGCTGTGTCGAGCCGGGACAAGCCGACAACAGCCTCAAAATAGTTGCGGTTTCATATGCAATTATTTGCAGTGGCAGGAACTGCCGGTATGCCATACAGTAGCTGCAACTTCTTCTAGTTTGGGGCAGACACACACATGCTGCTGCTGCTGCTGTGTGGTCAAGCAGTGTAGTGGCAGCCGTTTTCTGAACTAATGCAATCCACCTCGGTCTACGGCTTTGGCTAACACGGACACGGACGCTGCCTCTCTTAGCCGGGTACGCTTGGTTGCTCGGTTATGCAACACAACAAATACATATGCCGTAGTTTAGTTAGTTTGCAACTCATGCATTAATTATTGCTGGTCTGTTGTGGTTGCCGATGGTTGTGGTGGGTAGGTAATGGCACTATAGCCATAGTTCTAGTTCTATACTCTACTAGTGTAGATGCACCACTTTGGGCACATGGCGTAGTTTCAAATTTCATTGGTAGAACGGCGGTATGTGTCCGTGGTCAATATGCCAAACGTAGGCCTGTGACCACAGCAACCGACCGAATCCAGCGTTAGTACTAACCATAGCAATAGCGCACAAATGCTGCCATCAATTTTGGGCTGCATCTTTGCCACACAATGGTGCATAAAGTAGGCTAGGCTGAATGCTCATGCTCATGCTACGGGTTGCCTGCCACATGACAACAGCAACAGCAACAACAACACCGTCTGGTTAGGAGGGATTGTGGTCTGGCCGTCATTTAACTAACTAAAATTTTGTAAAATTTTCTATCTAATATGATTTTATTTGTGTGCAACATTTGGTGGCAGGGGCTGATGCATCATGATGATGTTGATGCCTCTTGGACCTCTGTTATGGATGCAAATAATGTTATTAACCAAACACAAGAATAATAAATATTCATAATTAGAAATTTACATGAAATACATTTGCACAAATATTAACATACGTGACAGCCAAATTTGTGGCTCTATTTATGTACAATAATAAATTATTTTATATGCATATTATTATTATTATTAGTATTATTGTTGGCATTTCTATTGTCGCCAAACAAATGGCCACTAAAATTATTCACACATGTTTATGGTGTATTGTTTATTGCCCAAGTATAATATCTTTTATGCCATTTAAGCAATATTATTCTAATATTTTACAAATTAGCCATGAGTTTCAACAATAAAGCTAAGCCTTTACCAGTACACGTTCTAGGTATAACAAAGCTCATTTACTCGTATCTATAATTAAAAGCAATCATTGGGCTATTCGATAGCTAATTTGGTGCGCAGCTTGTTTTGTTTAAATTATCGATTCATACTGGATTTATAGAATGGAAATAACTACAAATTAGGTTCTTAGCTACTGGACACAGCTGTGGTCTTAAAAACTAATCGATACTTGCGTGTTTGCAATAATTTTAGTGGCTTTATGTCCTATGCGATATATGTTCGATAGTTGCCATAACATAAAAGGTGATTTATTAGCAACTTTATTATCAAAATTCATGCTCGGTCAAGAAAGTGCATCGCGCACTCCTTCCATTTTATGGTCAGTTTGGGCGACCTTCGACGAAATTTAAATTGTTAGACATTAAACCACCAACACGCATACGTAGAGCGCGGACAGCGCAAAATATCGCAGCTGTATCCGCCAGTGTTGTTGATGACCGTGAATTATCGATTCGGCGCCGTTCGCAGTAATTGGGCCTCTGTTACTCCACTACGTGAAAAATTTTGCGGAAGGATTTGGGTGTTAAACCTTTTAAAATAAAGCTGGTGCAAGAATTGAAGCCACAAGACCTACCACAACGGCTAACTATTGGTGAATGGACACTGGCATAGTTGGATGAAGAACCACTTTTTTATCGGAAAATTGTGTTCAGCGACGAAGCTCGTTTCTGGTTGAATGGATACGTGAACAAGCAAAATTGCTGTATTTGGTGTGAAGAGCAGCCAGATGCATTGCAAGAACTGCCAATGCATTCCCAAAAAGTCATTGTTAGGTATGGATTATGGGCCGGTGGCATCATTGGACCGTACTTTTTCAAAGACGACGAAGGCAGGAATATTACTGTGAATGGCGAGCGTTGTTTGCCCAAAATGGAAGAGCTGGACTTGCCTGACATGTGGTTTGAGTTCGGTGAACACTTTATTTCACGTTTGGGGCCAGCTAATTGGCCGCCTAGATCGTGCGATTTAACGCCTTTTTTAACGCCTATTTTTTGTGGGCCTATGTTAAGGCTCATGTCTGTAGCAACAAGCCCGCAACAGTTGAAGCACTAGAAGCCAATATTGAAGAATTTATTCGTGAGATACCAGCCGATTTGTTGGAGAGAGTATGCCAAAATTGGACCCAGCGTACGAACCATTTGAGGCGCAGCCGCGGTCAACATTTACATGAAATCATCTTTAAACATTAAACTATATAGATCGTTCATCGACTCAAAAAAAGATTTCATACATTTTTCTGAATTTTATGGTTTTTTTTTTTTAATAACATCCGAAAGCTCTTTTAAGAGCCCTTTATTAGACCCTATAGAATACATTTTTCTGAATTGTATCTATTATTTTTTTTTTAATAGTTTTCAAAACATTGAAAAATATTAGAAATTTTCTCTTATGATTTGCCTAAAGTACATACCCTAGAGTTTGTTTAATTAAAATTTCATAAAAATCTCGACTGTTACCATAGTATCAAAAAATTTTTTTTAAGTAATTTGCTTGATGTATATGGTACACTTGTTATTATTTGATCAAAAGGTTTTTAAGTTCTGCGTACCATTAACTATGTTGTAGCTACACAGCGCGTCATCTTTAAGCGCGTCACCTTCAAGCGCGTTTCATTCTGTTTTATTACTTTAAACGCGAATATCTCGAAACTACTATACAAAAATTTTTCTACTGTGGTCTTGAGCAAGTTTTTCCAACAATCATTGCACCCAATTATTTTTTTGCAAGCCTTATAATCTCTAAATCTTGTTCGTGAGAAATGTATATTAAGTACTTTTTTTTTTTTTTATCGGTTGAATATATTCATTTATATTTGGTGGATCTTTTTTTATGAAGCCATATCTCTTAAAATATCTCGTAAATAAAACGAAATTTAAATATGTTTTTTTTCCTAAATGAAGCACAGTTGAAGAAAAAATTGTATTATATTATATTTTATTTATTTAAATTTTTCAAAACTATTTCTAAAATTTGGTTTTAACATTTATCATTTCATTATATCATACATATATGCCATCCCTTTTAATTAAAAGATAATCTCACGCTTCCAATATCTATCAATTTGACAGTACAACTACTATAAGAACAGTATTTTCAACATACCATTGGACTGCACTCAACCCCAAAGCTTTCCAAGGAAAACAAAGAGCTCAACTTAATTAATTAAAGAGTAAAAACATTTCAACAATTTTGTCTACAAGGTAGAAAAAGAAGTCACCGCTTGGATGCGTTTCAGCACGCACCAAGCTACCGACGATGAACAATTTCTCCACAACACGGCTGCAAAGGAAACTTCGGACAGACAATGGTCATGCCAAAGACAGGTTGTGGCGGTGCTTGGAGTAGGGAGAAGAGGTGATACATTGCAGCATGCAGGCGGCAACACCAAAGCAAGAAAAATATTTCCCCAACTTACGCATACGTATGCAACGAAACGTACTGAATTTAAATACACGTAACTCGTACTACTCTGGCAGTCACATTTCACCCAGGCAGTGGTAGGAATCACGAGTTCAGAAAGCAAATGCAAGCACAAAAAACAAAGCCCCATGTTGGGTAAGAGAGCAGCTATGTGGTTGGAGTGCATGCACATTGCCACACAGTGAGAAATGTCCTGCATAATCATGAAATTCCAGCAAAGGTTGCTCGTCCTTAACGCTTTTCTATGTGTGTTTGGGACTCCTACTATGCCAGAGATGTCTAGAATGAAGGAATTCCGCACTGAAATTCCCAGCACGCGTAAGAAATGCACAACTTCATAGCATTCCGTGTACAAAAACCCATTCATGGTGAGCATAAATAAAATTCCAGACAACAAAACAGACTAATAGAAAGTCCGCATGGAAACGGAATCTAAGTATAACCCATTCTACACTGGTCATTGTTAAACAAAATGGAAAAAACAAACTAAAAGCTGACAACGTGCATTGCTGGGTTAATATTATATGTAAGGTACTACGTCACAATGAATGCTAGCTGTTATTTTTGCTTACGGAGTCTTGAGTAAGTGGTTAACAAGGTAGCGACGAATCAACTAGTATGGACTCAAGTTCTCCCAACATTAAGGAATTGAGCAGGAATTTAAGAGTAACTCTTTAGCTTTTTATGTGGTCATAAATTCTTTGAATTGTTTTGAAGCCAATGACTCTGAAAGTATTTGTAGAAATAATCAATCAATATTTCAAGGTTAAATTTCTACTGTAACCCTTTGTTCCACTGCGAACTAGCTCATGAACTGTTCACCGATTTATTAGCCAAAGTAGGCATTTGGCAGCATTCACTAGTGAATTAAAAAATGTAAGTCGGTAACGTAGCCTCGCTTTACAAACCGAAGGTCGGTGGTTCGAATCCCCGCAGTAGCACTGGTACATTTGCCTAGCACTGGCATCGCTAGCTCAAAGACGTTATTTACCCAAGAAAGTTTCTATTAATTCAAGACACCTCTGTTCGGATTCGGTTATAAACTTTAGGTCCCTGTTTACTTCGAACAGTTATTAATAGAGATCCCCAATGCTTCGCCCAGGGGCGACTGACAAAATAGTCATTCAGGGAAATTATTATTATTATTAACTCCTGTTAATTCTTGGCATATATTATACCAACCAAATGTAAACTTTATTTAAAAGTTCAAATTCATCAAACAAGTTCATTTTTGAGACAGAAACCTAAACTTTTTAATTGTCCATTAGTATTTTTAAGTACTAGCCAAAGCGTAAAATTAGACCTGGTAAAAAATATGAAGCCGCATCAACTTTTAAATCGATCACTTTGATTTTGACGATTTTTAGGTCCTGAAACTTTGTATATCTTGAGACGCGATCATGAAATTAAATAAATGTAGTTTTTCAAAATTTCTCATAGCAAATCACGTAAATTCTACCTTATAATCTGTTTCGAGGATTTAAGCTTATGTATCCCTTTACAAGGTACTAAGAATCTACAACAGGGATCATCACAAAAATAAGTATAGTATAATCAACTGTAGGAGTTAAAGATTCTTTACTTTTACTTTTTGGCAGTGAATTAACGCGCTTTATTTTTAAAGTTTAAAAAAAGATGTAGTTTCATATATCATTGCAAAAAAACTTCTCGAAAAAAAGCCTATCTAATCATTTATTTATCTTTAGCTTAATAAATAATCTAAATTTTGCAAGGTAAATAAATGGTAAATATAGTATACGGCAGTACCTCACAACATATGCAACCATTACAATCCAAGATATCGATCTAAAAAGTGATCTACCTTAATTTTTTTGTTGGCTCAATTTATAAGGCGGCTTCCCAAAAATTATTTTAATTACATACTTTAAAACATTTTGAAAGATTTCTAAAATACAATAGATGGTGCCATACAAAATAAGGAAAACAATTATCGTTTTCAGCATACAATGCAATTTCTTGGGTTGTAAAGCTTTCCAGACATATTTCATATATTGGGATTTATACTTTCCAAGTCAATATAGCTATATCCTTTTGTCAATCACCCTTATTTTATGCAAATAATCTTTTATATGCAAAAAACATTGAATAAATGCATATATTTTTTAAAAATAGCCGTTTTTAAACAAACATTTTTTCAAATTAAACTAACTTTAAGACTTATAGACTTGACCAAATATTTTAAGCCACCATTCGCATTTCCTAAAAAACTTAGAAAAAAACATAAACTTTGTTTTTTTTTTTTTAAATTTTAACTCGCATTTTTTTCACTTAAAATAAAAATTAGCATATTATCAGGTAAAATATCAATTTTTGTTTAAAAACCACGAAGTTACTTTTTTTTATGTTTAAAGTAACAAAATATAATAAAAGTTTTAATTGAAAATAAAAATATAAGTTAAATATTTTTTCAACCTAGATTTACAATTCAAACGCTTTCCATATTAAGGATTCCACAAAATAAAAATGTATTTAAAATTTTTTTATATTTTTAGTGAATTCAAAAAAAAATTATAATTTTTAGTTCCACATTTTTTGCCTAAACATGGAAATTATAAAATAATAATTAAATATTAGTTTTTAATTAAAAATCACGAAAATACAAATTAATTGTAAATTTTTTAAATAAAAATTACAATAGTTTACAAATTTAAAAATTTGGGTATCCTCAACATGTTTTAGTCATTTCCGGAGTAAAATGGCACGCTAAGTCCGAAAATGAAGTCAAAAATTTTTTTCGTGGAACGAATTTCGAGATATTTCGAAAAAAACATTTTTCGAAATTAAAAAAAAAAATACCTCTGGTTCTACCAAACTGATTTAGACAATTTTTTTACTAAGCTGTAGATAATTGAATTATCTATTGTACTTGGAACATGTTTTTGTCAAATTTACGGTTTGGTCGTTATTAATCAATTCATATGAAATTTTTCATTTTTAGCAAATTTTTGAAAAAATTTATTTCGAACGAAAATTTAAAATTGTAAAAAAAATGTTCATAAAGTTTTAACACGTTTAGGTAAAAAATAATCAAAATAAGTTTAGTACAATCAGAGATATTTGCTTTTAAGTAGACACACTTTTTGGTTTCAAAAAGTGTTTTTTTCGAAATATCTCGAAATCCGTTCCATGAAAACATTTTTGGACTTCATTTTCGGATTTAGCGTGCCATTTTACTACGAAAACGAGTAAAACATGTTGAGGATACATCATAATATCTATAATAAAAATTATTTCTCAATTAAAAATTAAAGTTATTGCGTAATTTGTATTTTTAAAATTGATTGCATTTTTTAAATTAAGTTGCGTATTGCAATGGTTGGCGAGCAGTAATAATCCACACTTCAATACCTTTTCATGGAGGCCCAATTTTGCTTGAAGGATCAATTTTATTTAATGTTGCACTCCGAACTAGTCAGTTTTTAAAGTGTACAAATAAAAAAAAAGTTATTTCATGATTTTTAAATATAAACTGATATTTTCATTTTTTTCATAATTTTTTTATTTAGTTCAAAATATAAGATATTTTTTCAATATATTAAAATAAAATCAAATAAATAATACTTGTTTTCTGAATTTTATTTTAAAAATTGTAAACGTTACGATCCCTGATTTTGATAAATTTCCTCTAATTATAGACATTCCCAAATTTTCTTTAAAAATGCATATTTTATAAAGAGTATACAAACTTCGATGTGCCCAAATTTAAAATTCTTACTCAACTAGTCTTGAATTTTGTTTTTGCTACCTAAGCTGATTACCTGACAAATCTACAACTCATTTAATTTGCTGTTGTTTTCAGAAACCGATAATCCCTTAGCGTCAGTTGTATAATATGTATGGAGAGTACTTACAGTAGCTGGCCTTTTATAAATAGCACACGACAAACTGCCGAACATTTCAATAAAATTTGTAATTGTAAATGTAACTCACCTGGAAGAAGAAAAGAAGTTGAAAGGAAACAAATCAGTTTAAATGTTAAAGCAGATTATTTTATATACAATACATATAGCTACAAATATTTTATAGGATTAGCAAAGGTAATAAGAAAAGAATCAAACTTAAGTAGTAGAAATCTGTTGCCATGGTGTTTAAGGTAACTTCAGTGTAGACAACTACATATTTTCTTTGCCAGAATTGTAGTTACAAAAGTAAACAAACCCGTATTTTGTAAAAAATCTGCCTAATCTGGGAGGATAATGTATGATGGATTTGGTCAACTTACAAAACTTACAAAGTTTATGCATATAGCATCTTTTGTTCAGGGCTTTGTGATGCTAGTAAGGCTCAACTAATTCCGTAAATCCCTGCAAATATTGCAGAGCATTTGTCGTTGAATTAGTTCGCTTCTTTAATGGATTCAGTCCACAACAAACGCCGTCGACGCACAGTGGCACGGAAGCCGAAAAATCGTTGCAAAAATCATATTTTCTAAACCAATAGACATATTTTAATGAAATAAATTGAAGTTGAAAGAAAAATATTCAGGCTTTAAAATAAGTTCTCATACATGGTGAGACGATATCTGAAAGCTGCGCAATACGTTGTGGAAGTTGGATTTTGTTGCTTTTGCACTATTTGCCATTGAAAAATATATACATATTTTTTTCATATTTTCTAAACCAATTGAAATATTTTTATGAATTAAATTTTAATTGAAAGAAAAATGTTCAGGCTTTAAAACAAGTACCCATGCATTGTGACACGATATCTGAGTGCTGGGCAATAAGCTGTGGAAGTTGAATTTTGTTGCCTGTGCAACATTTGTCATTGAAAAATATGTACCTAAATATTTTTTTTGTTCATTTGAAAAGAAATTTTGCTGATAAATTTTTTTGTTCATTATTTTAGTCAATAAATTTAATTTAACAATGCTCTTTTATTATAATATGTTACATAATTTGTCTTATCAATAGTTTTTTGTAAAATAATCATCCACATTTACAATTGAAGGAATATCTAAAAGACTTAACATTTCTTTTGAATAACTACTTGTTAATTCTGTATTGGATCTCACTTGTCTAAGGGATAAAACTAGTGGATCTGAAAAGGCTGCTAACATATTAAAAAGATCCTCGTTTTCCCTTGATCGTGATATTTTACATGTATTCATAGCTCTGAATTTTTTATAATCCATGTTTCTCGATTCCTGGGCTTCTTCTGACATCTCCCCAATGGGTAGGCAATGATATTCAATTATAGTTTGGCCATGTGCCAAAATTTTGTGAAGCGTAGGAGTCAGTTTCTGTCCTGGATATTTTTCCATTAACAGCTCTGCAGTCTTGGTGGCATATTCATTATTTGCTGCCGTTAATGTTTTCCTTCAGTTCATAATGTTTAAAATAACCCCCAATCTTTTGATAATTTCATCACCTACTCCAGTTTTTTCTAATGTCATTTTTTTTTCTGCAAAGAATTTTCGTGATGAGTTTTCATCGTTTGAGTTACCGTGTCCATATTTGGGGCGGTCGACTATCAGTCCAAGTCGATTAAAGATATCGTCTTGAATTTTGCTTCTCCTGATATTTTGTTTTTCTTTGTCTGGTGTGTTGTCTTCAAAGGATTCGTTAACTTGCGGAAAAGTGTATGCAAGCTTCAAAATAAACTCCATGCATCTAATTCTGGCATGCAATGGTGAAGTACCAAATTGCAGATTTCCCTCTTTAAATAAGGAATTATCCAAATTTTTGAAATATTCAGGCAAATATATACAAGGTTTAATCCTTAATTCACAAAACGCGTAACAGGTAAAAATGTAGTTACATTAAATGTTTTTTAGTTGGTAGCTAACATTATAAAGGGAAAGGTTACATCCCTATCCGTATGTTTTCAGTTCAACTACCTAAAAATGCAAAGAATTTGCATTTCTCTTAATAATAATTAATCTTGCTTTTTTGAAATGTAACAGGTAGGTGCTTTTTTATTGTCAAGTACCAATATAAGCAAACATCTCTTAATATAGTGGATGCATCTACTGCGTGTTCTTCTTCTTCTTTTACCTGCGGTAGCATTTTTTTGAGTTGGGTTTCTGCACTTCTAGTGGCCTTACAGCCACAGGTGGATTAAGGCGGACACAAAATTTATAGAGAAGGTAAATAAATTGATAACAAACGTATTTATGTTAAAACTAAAAAATATAAAAAACATAATTTGAATTATTTTCTTCCAAAGTTGAAAAAGTGGTTCAAATATAGTGGTTCAGGTAAACGGTAGTATTGAAAAAACCAGAAAAGATACGAAGTCATTTTTTTCTCTTTTATGTTTAAATTTAATATACCTTTTCATAGAATCGAAGAAAATATGGATTGGTTGCGTAGTTTTTTTACAAAACGATCTTAAACACGCACTCTTATTCAAAAAATTCCGATTTTTTTCAAAGTTGAAAATATACTACACTTTGAGCGGCTGTAGCAACTAAACTATTTATCCGAGTTGAATAAAGTTGTAATTTTCTTGATCCCTGGGAAATTCTAAATAAGATGCATGTATTACTTTTACAAAATGATTTCATCGCAAAATCGATTTTTGCAACGCTTTTGCGGCTGCCGTGCCACTGTGCGACGACGCCGCCAACGCCACCGCTGCCTTTTGTGCGCATTGCAATGCCTAATTTTCTTGTAAGGGATACCCAACCAGAACCACAAACACTCGTGCTGCTCAAACGCAGTTGTAGAGTAGTACGAGTAATACTTAGTATACAGTCGTGCCCAAAATACTCACACAACCAGACCAACAACAACAACAACTCTGGCAAAGGCGACAACCGACGACGGACCACTTTGTTAATCCCGTATTTATGCGCAATTACGTATTTTTCGCATTAGTCAGCCAAGCAGTCAGCGGAGTCGAGCCAAACCGACACGGACCCAAACAACGGTCGACCCTTGGTATGTGTGCTTCCTAGGTTGTCGTCCTTTATGCCCCTGCTGCTGCACACCCCCTTTAAACACTTTATCCCTTTTGCTACTCTGACCATGTTCTGCTGCCATTCCGTCTATCCGTCAGTTCGTCATATCGTCAATTCGCCTTTTCGTCTTTTCGCTATTTCTTCGTCCACCGACCTGGCGGTTCTGCTGCTTCTTGCTACTACTTTTCATTCTTTCATCTACTTCTTCTTTTTCTGCCGCAGACGCTTCTGTGTGCTCTTTATCTCTGTGGCTGAGGCGTTTTATCCTCTTTTGTGTGCAGACTTTGCTGTTGACTGCTCCCTGCTGCTGGTACGTACTGCCTTTCACTAGCAGCTGCCACTGTCTCAGTTCAGTTTCCCTCTCTTCGTCCTCTTCACAGTCTCATTCGCAGTCGCTGCCAAGCACCCCTTCTTTGAGAGAGCTCTCCACATAGCCCTGGCTCTGGCTTGTCTTGAGTCATTTACTTTTTACTGCCGCATAATATTGTCCCGATTAGCACAAACACAACGTTTTACCACAAAATCATCATCATTAGTAACGCTAACGCAAACGCCTCCTGCCCGCTTCTACAATTTGAGCACACATGCACAGTGGTCCACATGCTATGTTTTTCTCTTATTTAAGCACTATAAATTTTAGTTTTAGATTGGCAATAATTAAATAAAATTTTATGATAAATAGTAACTGTTAGTAGTAATAATTTATTTTAATTAAAGTTATAGCTGGCAGAATTCTGTATCTTTAAAGTACTATTCTTATGTAGAATAATTTTTCTTTGAAATCATGTGATAAACTTCCTTTAATTTAAACTTTTTTTTTTGAGAATTTTCTCCTTTACTCGTAGAACAACATAACATTCTAAATTCAATTAGTTATTAGTTTTATTTATTTTATTCATTTATATTGAAGTTTGGATGACTAGCACTTCTTTTAGGTTACCAATGGGTATGCGAATTTCAAAATGTTCATTGCAAGCGGTTCAGGTCAGTTTTTCAAGGGTTGTAGGCGTTTTCAAATGCAATAGTTGATGGGTAGGGAGATAATTAACTTTTCGTTGTTTGTTAGGCTCACATGACCGATCCCACATAACATTTTTTGTCAGAACATAACCCAACTTACTCATTCTTCTATCTGTTACATACATTTTAAAACACCCTCGACCATATATAAACAAGATATGAAAACTTAAAAATTTTCAGACTGCAAAGACCATGCATTTTCATTCTGGCTCTGTTTACAAAAGTCAAGGTAGTACTATATATTCTAGCCGTATCACAATAATTTGACTAAAAACATATAATTTTTTAATAATTATTAATTAAGGAAAATAATTAATCAAGCTAAATGTTAAGCTTTTTTTTTATACAATTACAAATATTTAAAAAAGTTAAAAAATGTCTAAAAGAGTTTTTTTTGGCTTTAGGCATAAAATTCACTAATATATTCTATGTCTATTTAAGAAAATAAATAAATAAATAAATTTATTTTAATTAAAAATTGCCTACTTCTGAAAAACATAATAATAAAAAGTATATATAGCTGGGACTTATATATTTTGCCCACAATCTTTTGTATCATATCCCCATCATTGTAAATTTTCTGAGCCCATAAAATAATATAATTAAGTACAGAAGGTAATCAGACCATCAACTCTTAAGTATATTATATTATAATTTACATACACAGTACATATTATACATTAATCCGTGAATTGCATTAAAAGTATATTGATTGATTCTCCTCCCAAATGACCATTTTTATTGATTTTAGTGTCAAAAAATATATTTTCGCTTTTCGAACGATATTTAAGAACTTGGCATTATTGAATAATAATTAGAATTTATTGATATGTATTTGCATACCAATTTTCTGTATAGTGGTTATTTAATAGGCAAAAAATTAATGGCAGTTATGGCGCGTCTAAAAACTAAACGTCCAGGTAAACTCATTAAAATCTGTATCCAAAAATTTTCCAAAAAAAAGAATTATTAAAATAGTTTAAAAGATTTATTATTTATTTTGCGGGCAACAATGCACAGATAAGCTAAAAGCTTTGTCCATTAGGTCAGAATTTTTGTTCTTTTTATAAAAGCTTTTAAATCAATCAATATTTAATTAGTTGAAGAGTGCCAGAAACCCATATAAACTATCAACAAAAAATGTGAAAACTCTAAGAAAAAATTCACATTTTATATTATACAACTTTCATTGAGCCAATATTTTGCAATCTCTTGAGCTATGTATTGAAATTTTATAATTTTTTGTAGTTTTGCACAGTTGGTTAAAAAGTTAACGTGTTTTTGATAGAATAATGGGGCTTTTTAGAAACTAACCATCGAATTTCTGCACAAAAAAGCTTGACATGTGCCATCGTGGAATAGAAAGACATAAAGGGATGAGGAGAATGGTTTTTTTTATGTGCGACGGCGCGCTAAATGCGAATCCGCTAACAGAGTTGTGTCAAAGGATCTACGTTTCCGAGATAATTTTTCAATAAATGAAGTTATCTCATAGTATTTGACTTTTAGCAAGATATTACCATTCTATGAATGCTATTGAAAGTTACATTAAAATAAAAATAAAAGCCGTACGATTTTATGGTTATGGCTTAGTGCGCCAGAAATATCGGCTAATCGAGTTTCAAGACCCTATCAGTCATTCAGTTAAATTACTAAATTTCTGCATAGTTGTCTTAAGAGCGTTTTCAACGAATTGTATAGAAACTCTTAGGGAAAGTGCTTTATATGGTGAAAGTACCCTTGCCTTATCGGAGCATATATTAACAATAAGCAATAATATATTCATATCCAAGAGATTTCCGTCCTATGCTCCGAATAGTAGCGATACGTAGTTTCCAATGTATCAAAGAATAAATAATAATAAGAGATTTTCCGCAAAACATCTGAATAAAAGCAAAGTTGAGAAAATTACAAATTTATGTAGAATGTACGAAATTGTCTTAGGCAATTTTCAAGGTTTCATCCCACTGTGCGGCTCACTGCATAGCAGACACATGGCACGAATTGGCAAGGACGATAAACACGAACAAGAAAAGGACGCCAAAGCCGCAGTCAAGTTGAGCAGCGACGTCAGCAGAGGCAGCGGCAGTAAAATAAGCAGCAGGCGTCTATTATGCGAAGGCATCATTTAAGGGGATTATTTTATTTGGGCTCTAAACAATAAAGTGGGTTTATTAAAGGCAGCAGCGTCAGCCGCCATTGCCATCTCGCAATCGCCTTCGAGGCGATGACTGTCTGCTTTTGTGTAACTCCTTGCGTGTATCTATGTGAGTGTATCTGTGTCTGTTGATATGTGTATGTGTGTGTGTTAGTGGGTTTTGTTTGCAGTGCAGAAGCAACTCTGGCATAACAGGACAGAGAACGGAGGACGAAGGACGACAACGACGATGTGCACAAAAGATGTTGCGCTATAAAAGTGCAAAAATGTGTTTTTCGCTCTTAAAAGACCCTCTTGCCCCCCTTTCCGAACCTTTTCCTACTACAATACTACTTGGGGCAACACTGACATGGGCCAAGCGCGACCTTTCTTTATATACAAATTTTTTCCTGCGCACTTCTTGTTCTTTTATATAAGTACATATATTTTCCGTAACTGTTGTTTGTACAGTTGTGTGTAATGACGTCCTGCAGCATCTTATGCTACGAAGTCCTACTTCAAACTCTGTATTTATTCTTTTCAGCAAGTTCCGTGGCACTTTTGTTTTCCACACAAATATTATGCAATACAAAATGTAAATTAAGCTCTTATACAAGACGTCTTTATGTTTGGACATTAGCTGCTTCTAATATAAATTTAAGCACCATATTAAGGGAATTGCAATTCTAAGCAGTAAGTAAATTTTGTTAAGGATAGATCCTACTAGACACTGAGATGTAGAATAAAATGCTATGAGAGAAAGCTTTTAAACACGCTATCTGAATGTAAAAATTTTTTAAGCTATTGAATCTCTGTAAAAAACGAAACCGAAAATTTTGAAAATGTCGAAATCAATAATGACAGCTCCTTCTACATTCTATACTCATTTTTCAAGTGGGGTAGCAAGTCTTTCGGATTCTAAAATTGGTGAATCGACGAAATTTTGAACTTTCGTTTGGGTTTTCTTCCATTTTTATTTTGGACGTTGAAGGATTTTTATTTTGAAAAGAACTAAGCTTATTTGAAAAAAAATGATCACAACCATAATAATTTCCAGAACACATAGCTGGACTCCCACTTTTTGTATTAATTAATTCATTAAGTTACAGATTTTCGTCTCAATCACACTTGGAGAGTTACATACATGCATACAAATCTGTCTACAGTTGGCCCTTAAAAAGTAACGAACGAAAAGACTAGAGATGAACAAAGATCAGATTTTTTATCGGTTACAACAATGTAATGATTAAAACTTTTTTACAGTTTTTCAATAAAAGACCAATTTAGTTTTTCATATTGACTTAACTTAAGCAAATGACTTTTTTAGTTTAAAAGATGTTACAAAAGATGATACAACCCGCATAAGATTACTACTTCTAACTCGTGTACGGATAATCAACTACCAAATTTGCTAAAACAAAGGTATCTGAGCATTTCATTCGAAACTAAATTTAAATATTTATACTTTATTCAATCTAAAATATCTTGCCACTTAACTTATAAGTATTAGAAGAAAAAGAAATGAAGATTTGCAGATGTAGAGAGTTAATAAATTTAAACTAATGACAGATGATGACAATTAGATACATAAAATATTGCAAGTAAAGATGCAAAAAATGACTTGCAGAACAGTTGACGAACTATTTTGATTCTTCATCTGAAATCAACTTCGAAAAATACTCAATTTTAATTCGAAATTGTTATTATTATGTCAAAGCATATGTAAGCTAGCAAATATACTGAGATGAAAATTTTTTTAATCAATGACAGCTGAAAACATGTTGCCACTTTAAATATTTCCAAGCCCAGTTAAGATGATTAACTTTTACTTATTTGAAATATATAGCAACTTGTGGACTTAATTTGCCATTGCTTTTTGAGACTTTTGCACAAGTTTAAAGACAAATTATGCAGGTATTTAATTGTGCAATGTTTCTCTAATCCCATGAACTGGGCACAAATTAAGTTCGCCAACAGCTAGACAAAAAACCGTAAATCCTTTGCACAGTCAAGCAATTACAAACTCCGACACACACACACACACACACACTCGACTCGCACACGCAAGGACACATGTTTTAAAACTTTTGGCGAAAATCCTTAACACCAAAGTAACCAAAGTTCAAACATAGAAACTTTGCGACAGTTATCGGCAGAGACATATTTTTACAGGGCACAGGGTATCACATAGTATTATGTATGCAGGAGGAGCATGTAGAAAGTCTGCCGATAAGCACGTTGTAACTGTAAAACGGAACTTGAGCATGAAAAAGGTTAACCGAGCCGAACCCAAGGTGCTCGAGGGCTCAACTGGCATATGTGGGCGTTGGCGTGGATGCAAGGTGGGTGGGTGGTTCATGACTTGGTCTGCTAACATATTAAGATGAGTGAAAAGCCCAAGCCACACAAAATGAAAACTTTTTTAAAAGTTGTGAACCTTCAGCCACAATAGCAGCATCAACATTTTCATAAGCAAAGAACAAATATTTGAAAAAAATGTTGTCTTCTAATACTCTATAATCATAAAGTACATGGGCTATTAGAGATTTGCGGGAATAACTAATACTCGGAGAACACAAGAGTTACAGATGAACAACAGATGCTCATAATCTTGCGGCAGATGTAGCGTGCTGAATTCACCAGAAGAATTTGTTGGTTTTGGGGTATTTTGATTATAAAACATGACAGAGATACATGAGCTAGGGTCCTTACATTTGTTTTCATATAAGCTTCTCGGGAAAAGGGTATTCCACTGTCGAGCACTACCCCAACTATATCACTTTTTTTTTTTTTGCAATATTTTTGTTATATGCATTTAATTTTCTCCTTTTGCTGACTTTTCGTCTTGTTGTCATTGTTGTAGCCATTGTTGTTGTTTTGAATTTGTAGCACGCACACACCTGATAAATACATCTGTTCCAGAGTTACGGAGTTGTGGTCCTGTACCATACAAACACATTCTGCGGTTGCCTACTTGTATGCTATATGTCCGTATGTCTGTAGGTGGGCGTGGTTCAATGTGGCTGGCTTTTGGTGTCAAAGCTGTCGCCCTTTGCCATTGTCTGTATCTCCATCTGTCTGTTTGTCTGTCTGTTGGTCTGTATGATTGTGTCTCTCTAACTCGGCTGCAGCGCACAGTGTCACGAAAAAGGTGCAGATGTCGCCCTAAATGTTGCTCCGAGCACCACTGACAACAGCATGTTAATGACTCTGACCCTTTCCCAGTGGCAGTTGCTGCCCAGTTCGCCTTGGGTCGCCCGGTCACTTGTCGTTTGGTCTATGCTCCTCGTTTTGCTTTACTCAGACCTTATGTGCGGTTCATGCTCTCATAGCATGTTCTTTCACTGCCTAAGTAATTGGTATACAAATTTACACACTCGCTGTTCATCCTTGTCATGGAGTTGGGGTTTTGGGAATTGAGGTGGCACTGGTTATGGTTTAGGTGACCACTTAGGCTGGCCTATGTTTTTGTAAAGAGCCACCGACCAAAACTGGCAGACTGGGTACAATCGTACAACTGCCATTTGGATTTAGTATTACCAACTCTGTTGTTTCTGTGAACTTCAGTTATGTACGTGAAGTCTGTTAAATATTTTGCAAATGACAGCAGTTGGCCTTTTAAGCATCTTCCCTAACCAGACCTTACCAAGTACTTGTGGTTATCCTTCTAGTTAAGCTAATGTCCTCTTAGCAAATATTTTTAATTTCTCATTTGTGGCATAACTTCAAAGTATATTTTGTATTAAAGAGCTCCAAGCAGCTATTGTTCTTAGTTTCGAATTCGATTTTATCATAGATTGAAGACCGTGAAATGTTGTCCTTTTATCCATTTTTTCCCACATCTCGCATAACTTCAAAGCTTGTTTGGCATTAAATATCTTCATCTCTCTGAGTTCCGATTTCGTGTTAGATGATAAAGGATATAGTACAATCGAGATTTTCCAATAAAAGTTGTGCCTCTTGAGATGGCTTAGTTTTAGATAGAACAGGGCAAACATTTCGAAAGAAAGTGGAGTTGCAAAGCATAGGGAGCTGCATGGTTTCTCATTGGAGCTTGATAAGACAGTACCTTCACCCGTGAAAGTTGTAGACATGTGTCCACCAGTTTAAGATAAAGGATATAGTATAATCGGGATTTTCCAATAAAAGCTGTTCCTCTTAAGGTGATTTAGTTTTAGATAGAAAAGCTTGAACATTTTGACTGAGTCTTGAATTGGAATGCATTCCAACCGTGAGAGATTTAAACATGGGTCCACCAGTGGAGGATAAAGTATGTAGTACAATCGGGATTTTCCAATAAAAACTGTTCCTCTTGAGATGGTTTGATTTTAGATAGAACAGGATAAACATTTTGACTAAGTCCCGAATTGGAATGCATAGAGCGCTGTTGTGTACCGCAAGGCTTCCCTTTTAGAGTCCGATACAACAGAACTTTCAGCCGTAAGACATGTAGTCATGGGTCCACCAGTGAAGGATATAGTACAATCGGAATTTTCCAATAAAAGCTTTTTTAGTAGAACAGGGTGAACATTTTGACTGAGTCCGAAGTTGAAACACAAGGCACTTGGAGTTCGCTACGACAAAACCTTCAATCGTGAGAGTTTTAGACATGGGTCCATCCCACAGTTCCGAGCATTTAAGTCTACAATGCAATGTCAGTACTTACTAATGATAAAAGTATAAACAGGTGGAAATCTCTTTATTTTTAGTTTTTAATCGATTTGAAAAATTAGTTTTTATGGAGTTCCAAGAATTTTTTAAACGTATTTAAAGATAGCCAAGTTGAAAGATTTATTTTACCAACTCCGGCTTCTCATCCCACAGCCCCTGTAACTTAGGCACTTCACTTGGCAGCACAGGCAATGACCAACCAGAATTCCTTTATTGCCCTTACCAAAACCGAAAGTATTTCGGAAATGGATTTTTATTTAATAACAAAAGTTTTCAGTATGGTAAAATGTTGGACAATGACTGAATGAATGGAATTTCGGAGCTGATCCTTTGATTAGATTAGTCAAATTTTGTTAAAAATAAAAGGTTCCCATTGCCCCATAAGTGCAAAAGCTCTAGAATTATTTAGTATGTACCTACATATATCGTAGCCCCTACTATTATTAAACTGGCTTTCATGTTTCCCTAAACATACACGGATTTCAATCAATGACAATAACATAAAATATGCAAGTTGCATAAAACTACAAATAAACAATAGTTTGTTTGAATTTGTTGTGCGCACTCAAAAATTAATTCAATTACCCAAAAATAACTAAAAACATTCACGAAGTTTATTTATGCAACAAATTCATATTTACCCAAAAGAGGTTACCAACTACACGAACTATACTATATGTACATAGTATATCAATTGTTTATTTGATATCAAATTGACATTATGTACTAGTGCCGCGTGGGTTTTATGGTCAGAAACAGCAGTAATAACTAAATGCAGTTATTTATATAAATATTTAATGACTCTTTGCCAGTGCTAAGCCGATAATTAAATGATTAGTTATTCAAATGTAAATAAACCAATTCTATGTAATTCACTGACAACGAACATAAACACACAGAGAGAGATAAATGCACTTTGGGACCTTCCATAGAACATAATTGAGGCAATCCGCATATTATATACATGCTCATACTTGTGTATATATAGAAACGACAAAGGGGCATTAACAAAAGCTGTGTTAAGAAGTCATGTCTAAAGGCCATTGATGCTAGTACTCTAATTTTAAGTATATTATTGTATAATATATTTAAGCTAATAAATAAAAAATAGATACAATATGCATGTCTTTGTTTGTCTGTTTGCTTTTGTTTTTCCAAGGCAATTTACAAGGTGATAATTTCAGTTGTTGCACTAGCATTCGAATCACCAAAGAAACTTGAAGAAAAACAAATACTCTGTGTACGAGGGTTGACTAATGTGTTTTGGGAGCAGGCAACTTAAGTCTGTTCAAATTGAATTTCATCTGCATAGATAAGTTTGTCAATTTGAAAAGAACGCAATTGAACCATTAACCTTTTGTATCGTTATCGATGTATCGATCTATTGATAGTTCGAGTGTTTGCTATAAATTATCGTAAGAGTCGCCAAAAATCAGGTGTTATGCGAGAAACCATCGATGATCTGTGCAAATTTATATTGCAATATAGTCGTGAGATTACAGCATGTCTGGGCATTACTTTCAACATTGCACAGTGGCCGAAAAAACTAAAATTAGGACATGAATTTGAGGAAGTACTTACAGCACTAAAAATTGGTCTTTAATTAAGAAAGTATTATTTCGAAAAAATTTCAGACCAATACAAACTCTTGCCGCCAATGTTACCCATATTTTAAAATGACACATTTTGTATAAAAACTGTCTTTTCTGTAAAATGTTTGCTAAGTAATTGGAATGCCTGGTTTCATATTCAATAAGTTTTTTCTCATGTTCTAAATTTTATTTTTTGTGACTTTATGCCCAAAGTTTAATCTTTTTCAACAAAAAGCTTCGAAAAGAAAAATTAAGGAATCGCAGCACTTAAAAAGAAGCTTGAATGATGAACAAAAATTGTCAAAGGTGACGCAACATGGATGTGTGCCTGAGAGCTCGTTACTATGCAGCAATTAAATTTTCGTGTTTTTGAAGTGAAGTCAATACAATTTATTTGTGGAAAAATCACTTCAAAGCAAATATTCGGCTTTACAAGTGCTCACCGAACCGTTGGATGACCAATTTTGCTCTTTAAAGGTGCTGGATCAAAAACAAATCACCAAAAGTCTTTATGTCCCAAAACATAGCATCGTCAGTCATATAGTAATGAAATATTCTGTATGTTCAAAAAATCACAAACAAATTAAAAGTACAACGTTTGATACGTTCAAATTGCATTTTCTTAGAGTTTCCTCGATCGCAGTGACGTAATTGTTTCCCAAAAACGATACAATTTAAAAAGCAATTGTAGACAATTACTTTCAGTGATATAATTTCCGATAAAGTTTCTTTGTTTTCCTTCTCTATTCGCATAATACAAAAGCCAACCCTCGTTTGTTATTTCATGATGCCAGGCAACAGCTGTCGAAGCCGCCTAGTCAAATAATTCATTAACTGCTGCTGCTGCAGTGCCTTGCCCATAGACCTTTCTGACATTTCCAAACGGATGTGACATGGGCGCCTCTCTCATACCCCCCATTATGATGCTTGGTCGGTAAACTGCTAACAAATTAATCAATTCTCGCCCACGGCGTTGCGTGAGTGCGTGATCGTTTTACGTACACAGCACAGCATGTTATTTGTTTGTCTTAAGTGATCCGATTCCATCTGCTAGACAACAATCTTATTGATCCCACAGGAAACGCATACATACATTAAGTTTTGTAATCCCCCGCGCGCAAACAAAAACACATAACATTTAAAAGAAATTAGAAATATGCTTTGAACAAAAAATACAAAAAAAGCGGTAGTCACGATTGTGCGGGATAGAGAAAAAAATAATGTGGGGAGATCTTACATATCCATATCAAGAGCTATGCGTGTTGACATTTAATTGCCTGCTAGACTTGATGTCAAAACAAATAAATGAATTGATGATGCCGGCACAGCTTTGGTATTTCACTTTTCTTTATAGACTACTTCTTGGATAGAAGACACCCTCCCAACCCAAAAGCGCCCGCAGCGCGTTGACAGAGCGTGCGGGATTTATAGACTAGCGCGCATATTTTTGGAAATGTTTGCTTTAAAGACAATTAGTTGGTAGAGTAGAGAGGGAGCAGTAGACTACACCAAGTGAAATGTTTTAATAGCTGCTGTCGAAAATGTTTTTATTGCTTGTTTTATCACTTGAGTGATTGAAAATAGCAGCAACGCTACACTGGGAACACTCCAACTAAGCTGACACAAAGTTCCCGGCTCCCAGTTCCCAGCAAGCATTTTTACGCTGCATATTGATGCACTCGAAAGCTTATGCCTGCCTGCCTGCTCTATATGGTAGGTTGGTTGGGCAAAGCTTAAGCGACGAGGTCACGAGCGTGTTACGACAACTTTACCAACGACTCACCACATATCGGTATAGGTGCATGAATGCTTGGTAATCCTCTTGGTAGCCATTCCATCATTTATTATCGGTTATAATCCAAACTAGGTGTAGGTGACACAAACGCACACACACACACGTACGCTCGTATACTTTACACACAGCACAACAAGGAGCTGCTCCAAACGTGGGAATTGGGTATAGTTGTATCTGTGTATCCCCGTGTGTTTGATTGTACAACAAGTATGTTGTGCGGAGTACGCGAATGGAAACGAGCCAACGAGTTGTAGCTGTAGCTATTTCTGTGCTATTGTGTAGGTGGGTTTGTAAGTGAGTGTGTGTTTGAGTATATTGAGTTGCACTATGCGTAATCCTTGCCAACGGTCGCTGTGGCGTCTGGGATGCAACGTTTGCGCAGTAGTCTGGGTAAACGTTGATCTCCCTTCTTCACAGCACTTGTGTTTCGATTTTTCACGAGTACGCGGCGGCGGTGGAGTTTGCAGGAGGCTGGCTATGTGGAGGCACAACAAATTGAGTTAATCCAAGAAAACGGAATAATAAAACACTATAGCAAGGACCACGGCTGCAACTACTAGTAGTACGAGTAGTACGCGTAGGAACGCGCAACTTCGACAACAAAAACGTTGCACATGTAAAGCGCTTTATAAATGATGCTCCGGGTTGAGATTTACTTTTTTTACGCGTGGTTTGGGTATGTAGAATTTTGCCAGAGTGCCGGGCTCAAGTAAAACGCAGACGACGAAAAACGCATTAATGAAAGCTGCTTGGGCAGCGTCTGGCGTCTGCTGCAACTTGGCTTTACTTGGGCTCAACTTGTGTGCCTGTGTGTTGGTAGCGGAAACGGAAGCTACAGTGCTTACTCTCTCACACACACATACACTGCTTGCTGCACTACTTTTGCTTGTTTTTCGAATTCTTTTGCGTTATTTTTTCTTAATTTAATATTTACTTTGCACTTTGTTTAACTTTTACTCGGGCGATTTTCTTTTCATTTTACTTTTCCAATTTAAATTCCTTGCAAAAACTTTTGCTTCACTACGCGACAGCGACGTCAGCGTCTGCGTCAACGACGACGTCGACAATGTTGCGGAGTTTGCGTTGGCTTTTTGGAGGTTGCTGGTTGGGTTTTGGTGTACGGCTGTCGTAACCCCGGAGTGTGTGAGTTCGCGACAGGACACCACGAGATACTGCTGCCACCACACTATAGTTGCAGTTGCAGCGCGATATGCTTCCTGCTTATTTTTTGTTTCTGGTTCGAGGGGGGTGCAGTTGCGCGCCGACGAAACTTTGTTTCTTCTACTGTTTCTCCGTTGGTTTCTTTACTTTTCTTTTTCACTTTGCTGTGCAAAAAGGTTAACGGTAAAACTTTGACAGCACTGCAAAACAAATAAACGAAAAAACGACTTTACTCAACACTGCACTGCAAAAGAGCGGGCGTACTACACGTTTGTAATATCCTGACAGAGCCTGCAGCAAATTCCACGGTAGCACTGATGAAATTTTTTTATTGAAATATTTTTAGCTTGTATTTTTATTTTATTTGTATATATTTTTTTTATTTATTTACTACACTTGCTTCATGCGGCATGTTGTTCTGCTGCGACCCACTCAACAATGACAACTGATGGGGCAGGCAAGACGCTTTGTAGCACGATTTTCTTTTTTTCGTGTTGTGTGTGTTGTTGCCGCCCACTGTGCGGCGTCTTCGCGACGTACTAATTTATGCTTAATTCACTGAAGTTGCCACAAAACTGTCAAATTGTGCGGGCGCCCATAGGCTGCTGCTTTTGTTGTTGTTGCCACAAAAGGCGGCACTGCACGCGTGAGAAATTTAGCAGCATTGAACACTTGCGGCACACACATAGATACACCAATCACACATACACAGATACAACACGCGGCGCATTAATATGTGTTAAACGCGTTCAAAAGGCATATCAAGTGGCCGTCATAATTACTATAATATCTCGTCGTTCTCACTGCTAAATTGCACCAAGTGTACGAGTAGTACCAAAAGTTGGCGCCACACTAACTTCTCGATTTCGTTTGTGGGGGTTTGTTGTAATCCTTATATCCGCACAGTGCCTGCTGACAAGTTCTGAACAAACGAGCGCGGAAATCGTCTGAGAGCAATAAACGCAACGCAACGAGGCGACGACGACGACGAAGACACGGCGAGGTTTGCGACAGGACTAAATTCATAGCAGCTCAGCAGGCGCGCTCGAGCTGAGTGAGCTACTTTTTTAATTTTTTTTTTTTGGTAAGACGCAGCCAGTTACACTCGCACTCATACTCAGACTCTCTCAGACGGCGCTGAGAGCGTTGCTTAGAAGAGCGTACGTTGTGTGTGTGCGTGTGCGACTGTGAGTGCATGCATTGTGGCCAGAGAGCAAAGCGTCTGCGAGAGAGACCAGCTGCATGGCGTATTGAGCATGTGTGTGCCTGTGTTTGTATGCTTGGAGCATGCTGTGTGTGCATTCTGTGACAGTCACTAACCGGCAGGATGCGCCCGCGTCGCAGTCAGACCTTGCACTCACTCAACAAACTCACTCACAGTGCCCACCAGTGCCATTCTCTCGCTCGCGCGCGTTCGCTCTCTCTACCAGCTCAACTACTAGCAGGGGTTGGTTTTCTTATTGCTTGTGTGTTAGTATGTAGTAGTGCTGCAATGGTTGGGCGCTCCGAGAGCATAAGGCTCAATATATGATGGCCATGGCTACTACCACTACCACCACAGCGGCAACACCGACAGCGTCGACATCGTTGAGGTTGTAGTTGCCCTTTGCATTTAACACGAAGCACGCGTTCATGTTGTTCTTGTTGCAACAAGAGCCACAACAACAACAATGAACAGTGAACGCTGTAAACAAAATTTGTGGTTCATGTGCTCAACACCTTCGGCAGTTGGAATGTTGCTGCATTTTTCTCTTGCAGCATTGCAACAATGCCAAGTATTACATACATATAAATATAAATTTATATATGCATATATAATTGCGCATATCATATATATCTTGTTGCATACTTTTTGGGGTTATGACTTCATATAAACGCCAATGGAAATTTGAATATGTTAATCTTGTTGGCAAAAATGTGATTGTTTTCAGAATAATCTTCAATTTGAAAAAATATGGAAAAGATTACCAATAAGAAGATGAAGATGATTAAAGAAAGTGATCATCTAAGAAACACTTAACACGAAGAATAAATAAAATAATTGGTTGGTACGAAAGCTCTTTTGGAATTCCTAACTTGAATATCTTTGAAGATCAAACCTGTTTTTTAATGAAAAATCAAACTGGGTACTTTTACATTTAAAAAGCAAGCTTTGGTTGAAAGCTCTTTTGATCGGATTAATTTGAATCAGTATCTTCACATCTAAGAAATATTAAGAAATTATAAATAAGCAGTGCTAATGTTTTTTTTTTAATAAAGAGCTGTTTATGCTGAGGTACACAGGCAATGGTTTGCTAGAAAGGTCTTTCGATCGGATTGATTCGTTATTCTCATTTTAAAGAGTTCAGAAAAGTTTTTTATTTATATAAAGGTCCTTTCAGAAACTCCATACAATACTTGTTTTTCCACAGTTTGCTCAAAACTTCTTAACCCTGAAAAGCTTTGAGTTTCTTTACTTTTAAAATGTATTAAAGATATTATCAAATTACCAAGTTACCATTTTTGAGAACAAAGATCTTTTAACAAACCCTAAGACCAGGCTTGTCAATTATTTGTTATCATTTTTCTTTGGCTGAACCATTAATTTTTCAAGAATTTTCTTTAGAATTGATTGAAATATTTTAAATCAAATATCAATTTTTTTTTAAACGTTTAGATCAACTGAAAGACTCTTGATAGAAAGCTACCAACAAAAAGCTGTGGCACAAATCACTTTCAGGATGTTGACGATAGGAGCAAATGTACAGGTTGGCATTTAAGATAAAGATTATGTGGTATTACTTTATATAAGGAAAGTCAATCGGTAAGACGATTAAAATATCTTTCTACTGCATTTCAACCCAACATTAGCCAAATAAGACTAGACAAGTCAACCCCCTGACCTCAATCCAATTGAGAAACTCTGGTTCTGGGATAAAATTGGGTATATTTTGACGAAAATCAGCGTCACGTAGTTTATGGATGATCCCCAAGTACTTTGACTTTTACATTTCCCAAAATTCAAAAAGTGGAGTTAATCGGTTTGGCAGTTGAGCCATTCATAAATCATTTTTACCTAAAGAAAAAAAAATAAATAAAGAAATAATAGTGTATATTCGGGTTATATATGAAAGATGTTTTCAGAAAAAATTTATTTATGCACTTGGTCTTAATTATAATTTTCTAATCTTATTTCAAGTGATTCTACCTGGTACAAATTTTTTCGTAATGACCACTGATCTTTCACACCAAACTATTACCACCCGCTTTGAATAGTCTGCGAATAATGAGAAAATATTAGAAGTTCGTGATCTTCGAAAAACTATAGCACTATTATGTACACATTTTCGTAACGCTGGAAACATGTTGAGAACCCTAATTGAAGCGTGCATAGGATATGACAATAGACTTTTGGTGCATTCAAATCGACACTAACTATAACATTGCCACCGAGTGTTGGTATAGCGTCGCAGGATTCGATGCTGGTTTCAAAAGAAGTGAGTGTGTGTGCAGACCACTTATGCGATATGGGCTCATAGGTGTGCACGTGTGTGTGTGTTTCTGTGTGAGCATGCATGATATCCTTGGATGAGCATTTGGCTGCTATCGCTGCTGCGTCTACTTCTTCTTCTTTATCATCGTCTACTTGCTACTAACATTCTGGTTCCGTCTGTTGGCATAGCTGACGTGGTTGTTGCTTATGTTGTTGTTGTTTCAGCTTTGCTCCGTGTTTATGTACACAAAACGCGCAGTACTAATGCTGGGTTTACACTGATTCACGGAATGGCACAGTTCAGTGCAAACAGCCGCATATACGAAATGTCACTGGAATGAGTAGCTTTTGTAAAAACAATCTGATGTCTGATAAACTAGCACGGCTTTTTGACAAAAAGTGTACAAGTTTTTTCGTGAACTAGTTCATTTTGCGAACATCTGCGTTCAAAGCACAGAGTAAACATATTTTACTTGTGACAAGCTTTGCCCTGAATCAGATCATACGGATCAAAGTGCGACATTGTCTTCGGTGCGACCCAGTGTAAACTTAGCATAATGGCGGCATAACAGCAGGCAGCTTTGATGGCAGAGACGACGACTGCGACAGCGGAATAACTATGTGTGCACATTGGCACATTTAACAATGACTATGTGTGTGTATCTGTATGTGAGCTGTTCTAAACCCAAACGAGGACCGCCAGCCAGGCGAGGCCAACTCAGCAGGCGATGCGTGTAAAAAGGATAATTTGTCAATATGTTCGTTCGTTCCGGATTTGCACGGCCTCAACAGGGTGGGCAGGGCAGGGCAGGTCCACAGGACGAACTACCGACCATTTCTGACGGTTTCTGAGCTGACTGCCTCTATACGCAAAATAATCCGATGGCCTTTCGTTCATGCGTTTGTCGTATAGTAGAGTAGTCCTCGCTTGAAATGTCTGTGTGTGTGCGTGTGTATGGTGTGTGTTTGTGTCGATGATGGCGCCGACATGAACATTCTTTGTGCCTGTCGCTTATTCAATTGCTCGCTCAGTCAACACTCGCCCGCCTGACGTTGCAGCACGTCCTGTACCGCTCCACAACCCCGCACTGAACAAGCGTTGGGTCTTCTGTTTGACTGCTGCTTGGCGTTACGGTTGGTTGCTTCCACCATTCAGTTAGCAATGGTTAATAGGGCTTAGGAGCTGAAATTATTGCCTTGTTCAGTGTGAACCAGGCTAAATCGGATGAGTGCTGCTCAGCACCAAATGCATACATATATATGAACATATATACTATATAGATGTACGTACATACGAACAGAGCAAATGAACGTATGTATGTGAGGTGAGTTGGGGTATAGGTTCTACATATAAGAAAGGACATATGAGCGGTATGGGCACGCCTAAACGTTTGATTATTAGTATTCCATTTGGTGCTCTTGGTTCGCCATCGACATTGGCTACATATTTTAGCATATATACGAATATTTTAAAAATTCTATCTGTAATTTATCAGTTTTCCTCACTTTCACTTTTCAAGGAATGTTAAAATTTCCAGGGTTAATTTCAGCATAGTTACACCTGATTGCCAACTGGACTTCATCTTCTTAACTTTCTGATAAAGTTATGTAATAAAGAGTGAAATCTCAGAATTTTGTAAATTAAATTTTCGTTTTCGTCACACAATTAAAACCCTATATAAAACTTTTCAGAAACAGCTGCCATAGGATCTTAAAAGAAAATAATAAAATTAAACGTTCCATCTCCATCCCCGGTAGCTTATCTTACAATCCTTGCGCACAAATTTACCAGCCTCCCTATCGCTGTAGATTCACGCCTTTATCTGCATCATCTTTTTTGCGAATGCAGCTCCTGCTTGCAGTGACTCTGCAGAAAATAAAAATGGTTTTAATCTCTTGGGCAGCATGTGCATGAAATACGATGGCACATGCCGCCGGACAGCCAATGCTGACAGCTGCTAAAGGTGTGCCATTGCTACGCCAATTTAAAAGAACCTAAATGGGAATAGGCCCAAAAGGAAGTAAAAACAGTTACAATAAAGACGCAAAAATTGTTTGTACATTCGTTCCACAACTTTTAATATACATTAATTTATTAATTTATTCTGTAATATAAACAGTCGTGATATTTCGTACAGAGATTTTATACACTCCAATGCGGGCAGAGAGCGAAACCTTCTACTATTCTATAGAAAAAAGGTTTGCATGCTCCCAAGCGAGCAGGTGGCGGAGCCCCCCACGATTCTATAGCAAAAATTACATAGCTTAAGTGTTTTAACCATGTTACTTGCTTCTGGACGAGCAGCGGTGCAAAAAAAAACATAACAGGTTAGCTTACTCCTTAGTAAGCAGGTGGCGGAATCCCCTACTAATCTATAATGAAAATTTAATACCTCACGCTTCTGGGCGAGCAGAAGTTCCCCCTACTAAAAGAATCATTTAACAGCTTAAGAGTTTCAATCTTTCTTTTTCTCTTCACTAATTTGGAAACTTAAAAAAAAAGGAAACTTTTAATTAACAACTGCTACAAAAGAACTCCCTAAGTAGATAATTTAAAATACTCTAAACGCCATGTTCAAATTTCAATACCACACAGTGCACACATCTACAAATATTTCTCTAGTTCGCCAAACTTCATTTACAAAGCAATTACAACAACGTTCTGGTAAATTTCCCCCTCCAAAAAAAAGAAAAGTATTAAACAATCCAACCAAATGTGTACAAACAAGCCAAAGCGTACAAACAATAAAAGCCAGCGAAGCAGAAGAGTAGCAGATGGGAAGACAGGCGGCACCAGCAACAATCTCGAGACCGAGACCGAGTCCGGAGCTCGAAGGCAGCAATGCTAAAAACCCCAATTTCGAACTCCAACACTTCAATTGGCAAACGCTCTGCGACAATCAAAACGCAAAAGCAAAGCAAAGCAAAGTCATCACCAAAACCAATAACACAATAAACTCTGCACACCATACACACGCTGTTCGGCCTTATCCCCCGCCCAACGAACTCGTCCTCAGGCGTTATTCCTACTGCCGTGCTTGTACTTGTCCAGGCATAACGAGCAAGACACGACCACTAACAACTGAGAGCAGGAGCAACTCAAACCAGCAGCTAGCAGAAGCAGCCGCCTGAAGCGAGCAACCTCGAGACTTTGTCCGACCGTCGCCGGTCGAGGACAAAACGTCGACGATGAGATTTTAAAAGCCATTTAGAAAAACACCCTCAGACACAAAACAAATCCACAAAAATACCGACACGGATACCAAACACACAGACACACACACATGTAGTATGTGCCACCAATATATACATAGACCAGAGACACGAACACTGTGGCAGCCACATAAACGCAAAGCTTACACAAAAGTGGCGTTAAAAATGATGCGGAAACACGATGTTCGGCAGCAGAGCTCCGACGACGCTGACGATGACGACAATGAGCCTTCAAGCGAAAACCGCTGCTAAAACTTCACGCTTAAATATTTTTCACACCGCGTCCCAGCGAGGGGCGGGCAGAAGGGCAACAAAGTAAGCACTAGAGCGACACAGAGAGAGCGAAACGTAGAATGTGGGCATTACGGAGGAAACTCAATGGATGTGCGGTAAATGCGAGGAATTCGCTGAATGGAGTGACTTCGGTAAGTAGACGGCAAATGTCTAAATACCCTGCTCGTGCTAAATGCCTGACATTGTAGCCACGACCACAACGAATGGGTTGACAATGCGACAAGTTGGCCGGATCGTCTCTTGGACGAACTCCTCTACACAAAGCGGTATTAAGTTTTGATGCCATCTAAAAGGAAACATATTAATTCCAAGGGGAAAAAAAATTAACACTGCCAATAAATGGGAATAAGTGATTTATAGAGCGCCAAGTATAAGGTGCAATGTCAAGCTTAACATAAGCGGATATGTATGTAATTTTAATAAATATATTGTACTACGATTGGTTCACCCGGGCAACCTTTAGATGACTTGACCGATTGCGGTAATATGGTAATGTGACTGAAACCAGTGGACTTTTTGGCAGCAAGTAGTGATTGGAAAGTAAAAATGGGCACAGCTTTCAAACGACAACAAAGGAGTTGTTGCTATGAAATTTGGGAGAGATTAATTTGAGGTAAAATTCGGTTGCAAAAAGTTTCGTGGGCTCTACTGACTATATTTGATTTGCTTTATGGACACTTTAAGGTTCGATAGGTTGCGCTGTTAGTAATAATAAAGGTTTATAATAGTGCTCACAAGAGAACTCCCACAAGTGTCTTCACTTAGCTCTTTGATTGTGTCTGGCTGAAAGTTTCACTCGTGAGGTTTAAGGTAAAGCATGTTGGCCGAAACTAGTTTTATTTTTAATAATCGATTCGCAAACGTTTAAAATAATGAAATTCACATAGTAAACGAAAAATAAAAACTGAGTGGTATACAGAATTTTTTAACTTCCGAGGTGCAAGAGTTTGTTTAGACCTGAACAAATGAACACGTCAAAAAAAAAAAAAAAAAAAAAATAAAAAGTACAGTGGAAAATCGCTACACCTCCCTCACAAGAAACTTTTAGATATTAAGATTTCGGGAGTTCGACAGTACTTGGCAAATATTTTACGTTTTGATTCACTTAAAGCTTAAGAAATCAGAGTTGTTCCCACCTAAAGAAAATCGAAATTCGGGAAATAAAGTCCAACTTGGAATGTTAAAAATATAACATTGGTTTCTTTGCAAAAAAAGAAAAAAAAACCAATGATCCAGACACAATAGGTGGCGCTGCAGACAAGTATTTTATGAAAATTACTCGAAGACACAGAAATACTATGTCACGGTTCAACCACCGCTTCCATGATCTAGAATTTGCAGAAGCAACAAAATACGTCTTGATTTTTTAAGAAAACGAAAAAGTTTTCGTCACTAGACGAAAGAAGAAATTCCGGATAACATCTTAGGGACAATTTAACGATTTAATGAAACTGCTTTTAATAAGGTGAACCACTTAAGGGCATCGAGTAATGACTGTTGTTTTTTTTTGATTTTTTTTTTAGAAGTTGTTAACCTCATTAAAAGTTCCATCCCATTTAGGGGCGTAAGACAAATATCATTTTCAGCAAATCAGCATTACCCATGCAGCGATTTCCCAATTTCAATTGGCCCCTGTGTTTAGCTTGCAGGGCATCGCACGTAAACCCAAAATAAAAAGCACAAAACCCAAATCTAAACCGAAACACAATTGTTAGAAATTAAAAGGAAAACTTTAATCATACCCCGCAGCGTAAGTTGGAACGTTGACGACGTCGACGGAGCCGGAGACGACGTTTGGTTGCAAGAGTTGCAGCAATGCCAAGTGAAGGCCCCGGGCAAGTTGGCACTGTCTGAAATACAACAAAACTTTTGCGAGTTTCCGCTTGTGTGTACGATTTTCCTTTCTCATTTCCGCAGCCATTTCCACAGTTGTGACTCGACACAAAGGACCTTTCCTTAAGTAAGCGGCAGCAGCTAGTACGCTAGTAGTAGGGACAAGCGCAGACAATTGTTGTTCTTAGACGCATAAAAGTTGTGGCAACTTTTTTGAAGGAATCGGTAACGGAAGCGAGGTGGTAAGGGATACAGTTCCGTTGTACGTTGTACGGAAGTACGGGACGACGAGACATACATGCATGTGTATCGTCGTTTAGCCGCTATTGGTCTCTCGCTCACAGCACGTACAAATTTCCGTTGCCAGGATACGGACAGAACACAGACACGCCTGTGCCTGGCCTAATGTGGGCTGCTGATGGGCCAGATTCTAGCAGATTCTTGGTAGCTATTGCAGCAAAAAGCAAACAAGCCAAAACAAGTCGAGACAGCAGTAGCTACAATGTTTGCCACTTGGCACTTCTTTTAAAATGTCCCTCGCCACACAACCAACTCAAAGTCCAAAGAAGTAGGCAACGTGGGTTGCCAGAAAGTCGAAAACTTTTGCCATCGTCTCTGTCGCTGACAGACGTCATAAAAACTGCTACTATTACCTACTACTTTTGCGGTTGCCCAAGAACCCCGCCTGGAAACTAGAAAAGTCTACGAAAGCATTTTTGCATGATATGAAGCACGATGGATATGACGGCTGTGGGTGAATCCTGAGTCCACAGTCAATCAATACGTCAGTCAAGCTCATCAAAAATTCCAATCACAAATTGGCAGAGAGTAACTGACGTCACAGACATAACGACGACTGCGCTGGGCCAGAGGCACGAGGTTGAGCAAACCCAGAGAAGTAGTCCAAATGCAAACAACAATTCCGCAATGACGCCCCAAGTAGCGCCCACTCAGTTGGCAGGCATAGGCAATAATAGCATTTAAATGCAGGGTCACGTATCAATTTACTTGGTTATTAGTTACGAGCTCAACCCCCGCCGCCACTAGTCAAGCCGAGTACTCCTGTTCCAACTCAACCCAACCCAAAAGCCATACAGACACATGCATCTACGCCTGCTTTTGTCAATGTCACACACTCAAGCTCCAGCTATAACATCCAACATCCGCATCCGCTCTGCTTCATGTCGTATATGACAGACCGAAGACCCATCGGTTCAACTCTTTGCTCTGATGATATGCCCACTTTTAGGTCCGCACATCACTTGGCCTCTGACCAAACGAGCAAATCTGAGCTGAGCGTTTGGTTTGTTGCTCTTTTCACCCGCCGCCGTCACCGCGCCACTCCACCACAGCTTCCTACATGGATACGGATACGGCTTTGTGCTAAACTGACAGTGCCTGCTACTCCTAACCTAACCAGCTACCAACTCATAACAGGGTGGCACAAAGTCCTGCTGCCTTGTTAATGCCTGGCACTTGTTTACCCTAGCCCACTGACTCTCAAGTTTTTCACTTTTCAAGTTTTCTCTCAGTACTTCAGCACTGCACATCTAAAATACGGATACAAGTATGGGAGTCAGGATGCCCAAGAATGGCACCAAATGAAACCGCAACGTGCAACAACGTCACAACAGGCTGCCATTCCTGTCAACAGCGGCACTACCGCAATGTGAAGCTCGCTCTCACTGTCGCACTGTCTCTCTCTCTCACTCTGTATTTCTCTCTCCGTTGCTCGATTACTCATTGTACCTCTCGCTTTTAGGTATATAGTTTTGGTTTAAGAAGGTGGTGCACATATCAAAGAAATCTTGCAACATGCGCGTGCTTCGTTGGTGTCGACTCCATGCAGTGCCCGTTTCCAGAAAAGAGAGCGTACAAATTTTGGCGTGAGCAAGAGCTCGATGCAGCCAACTAACTTGCATATGCAACTAGGCTAGCTGCACTTGAAAAAAAGACGTCACCATTCTTATCTAAATATTAAACAAAGAGTAAGTTAACGGCTACTCAGTTCCAAATGAGTTTCCCAGCTGCACACAGATTAACAAACTATGGATAAGAAGTCAATGATGTTTGTTTTATAGGGCTCATATAAGTTCATATAGAGGACTTTGGAGGCTAGTCAGCAAGTACGTCGGTGGTAATTTAGACCTTAATCGCGGAGAACGGCGTTGTTATTGCACCTCTCGCGGAATTTGATAGCAAACCGGATTTACATACTATATGGCTAACATGAATCCACAGCAAAATGCACCAAAGATATATAAGGATTTAGGGGGGAGAAATGGATGTCGAGTCGTAATAGATTTAATTGATCCCGAAGGTGATCTATCTCCAGAATCAATATTGGTCCATATATTAAAAACGGGTTAGCCTATGTTTGCATTGCTCCAATTCTGAAAGACAATTAAATCACCCGTAAAGATTGCTGGCTATGACTTCGTGTCAACGAATCCCTGCTAATTTCTTTCAGTGTATCGAGTTTAAAATTGTGTGCACTCACAAAAAAAAAAAAAATAAACTTGGAAAAAACAACTTCAAAACTGAGCAACTACTGCTAGAGTACATGCAATACGAGAGTACGAACCAACGATACCTCTAGATGACGAACTTCGTGAGAACATTTGCTCTGTGGCAGATGCATACAACAACCCCACAGATATTACAAGGAACAAATGTACTGCACTGCCACAACAAATCCCTAAACAAGCAACAACTAGTGGCAGTGGCCATGGCAGAGGCAGAAACTGCAGCAGCCGAGCAACTCGACTTCCGTCGTCAACACCAACGTGCCCATAGTATCCGTACCCGTTACCGTATTCCCTTCTCGATGCGGAACGAAGTGGGTGGTCGTAGTCGTTGGCGTCGTCGTCGTCATCATCACCCACTGCGTCGTTGTTTTGCTGCGCATCGTTGTGCTTTGCGCTGCTATTGCTGCATTCTGCATATAGAGCGGAATTTCCGGTCTAACCTCACAGCGCCCAAGCGGAAATACAAGCGGATTAGCTTTTAGATTTATATACTAACAAACACCGATTAGACAGGTGGGCGGCCGCAGCGGGGGCGCTAGTACTCTGGACATTCGGACGTTTTGTGCGAGAGCATGAGAGTGCGTGCGTGCGTGCACAGTGTAGACGACAGGAGGTTCGGTTCGGGCACACGGTGCACAACGTGATGGTTCGAGGGATGTGCTCTTCGTGCATGATTGGGAGAGTTTTTGCGTGGCTTGTGAATGCCAGCAACATTGCGTTGCATGCTGATGCTGTTGCAGGTTCTGTTCAATGTTGTCCTTGCCAGTTCAGACTGCCAAAAACCACCCACCCAACCCTCGGACAGAGCCTGACCAAACTGCTCTAGGTCTGCTCGTCGTTATGGCTTTTGTTGCTCTTGTTGTCGTCGTCGTCATTGTTGTTGTTGTGGTTGTTGGCGTTGCATTTTAGTGTTTCCTGTTCGAAGTTCAAATGTGAGAATATTTTCGTATGGCAACCGTCGCCAATGAGGTGGGTACTACCTATAGCTCTCCCCACCTGTTCCGTAGTTCTGCCTGGCCTGCTGTACTCTTTTTCGATACTACCACACATATACGACGGCAGTAAATGCCCCCGTGCTTATGGCTACATCTCTGCTCATTTTTCAGATACCGAAACTTGGGTTATTTTCAACTAATAGAGTATGTGGCCAGTAAGGAATTTAACGCAGAAACATTTTTTGAAATTGAATGATGTGGTTTATGAACGATGTTCACAAAAACAACAACAAAATCAACAACAAGAGCATGCTCCCACAGAGCAGCCATTTGGGTTTCCAGGCGCCTGTCAAAATATAACATCAAATTAAAGCCAAAATAGTCAAATTTTTGGTACGGGCATTATAGGAGTTATTTTTCATAACAGTTACGGGATTATTTTGTTTCTTAAAAATTTATTTAACTTTTGTCGGTTCAAGTGAATTTATACGTTTTCAAATATGTTTTGGAATTTTATTTGCTCTATATAAATTAAACAATGTCATTTGATTAGCTACAGCCCAAGCTGGTTAAAGATCTTTTGTCTAGTGCTGCATGCCACACCCTGACTCTGGTACAACTACAGTCAAATCAAAGTGCTCTCTCTCAAAAGAGGCAAACAAGTTACTGCCGCTCGAATATGGTAGCTTGCCACCTTAAAAATTGCTATGAAAGTTGTCGTCAAATTGTCATAAAAATGCGATAACTTTGTTTTGTGACGTCCTGAGCTTTTTGTTGTCCTTGTTGCACTGGTTGTTGCTTTCAACTATGATAAATTTTTATGATGTTGCCATAACAATAAACCGAGCGAGCTTCAATGCTATGCTTGTCGCAGAGCCCGGTGCATTGTTGCATCATGGCATGTGGAAAAGCGCGCGGAAAATGCAGTACATGAAAAACTAATAAAAATCTACTGGCTGAGAAACTTTTATGGCAAACTACGCGCGTCAGCCAAAAATAAAGCGCATAGCCATGGAAAAGCGTTGAATGCCATTGAGTTGGTACATAGGTTAGGTAGGAAGAAGGTAGAGGGATCTGCCTCCCCAAATTGACTGTGCATACACATATACGAGGACAGATTAATAAGTCTGCGATTTTGGAAACTACTTTTTGGGAGTTACTTTACTATATAGCAGTCTTGTTAACCACCTCTGTGGACAGACAGCTAAGGATGCAGACAATTTAGAGAATTTCGGCCAAAATGGAGGGAATGTGAATTTCCTGCAGTAATTTTGGCGCAAAAAAAACTTTAAGGTAACTAAGATACCTATAGCTGGATAAATATATTGGCTTCTTTGGGTACTACATCTTTGTTGAAGATCGTTCTAAAGAGGTCGATAAAATCCTAGGATTCGTTCTGGATGATCGGTGACTGACATTGCGTGAGGTATCTGAAGGTGTTGGACTTTTAACTGAGCAGGCTTATAATCTAACAAAAACGTTGTGTTTGAAGATGATCAACCGCAGTCCAGACGGAATCTGGGATCTATTACAGCATACCAGAGCCTAAGAAACAGTCAAAGCAGTCGGAGTAAATGTGCACTATAGAATTTAGATTGATTACCTTAAAAAGGGTACTAGTACAGTGAATCACTATTATTATTTCTTTATTTATTAAAGTCTAAAGCTCTCTCGCATATCCTGTAGATTAAGCTATTGACACAATATACCTTCTCCTAAGTAGAAGATATGACACGGTGGCAAGAGTTATGGATCGACTGAAGACCGCTCATTTTGAAGATCTTGACAAAACGTCGTCTTTACGAGAAGCTTATATTTCACTTAAAACTAGGGGACCTGCCCCCTGAAAGCCAACAACCGCCACGACAGCTACAAAAAAAAAAAAAAATATCGTATGCTTAGATCACGCCAAATTTCAAATGGACGAAGTAAAACCTTTTTTTTATTTAATAGGGAGATACCGCTTACTTATTAAACAGCCCTCGCAAACATATGTGAAATATTAAAGCTGCAGCTAAGTGTCTTAAGTGTTTACAGCGAAAATGAGTGATCTGAATGCTTTGTACTCATTAGCAAAAGCAGCTATAATGATGAAAAGTTCCAACTCCTGCTATTCGGCAGTGGTCACTTTGATGAATAAAAGCATCCCTGACAAACTCTTAAGAGACAATTGTCAAGAGGCTTTGGAGCATTGAAAATACCTTAGCAGGTTCCTTCCTTCCTGCTGCTGCTCCTTCTGACTTTATGCATCACTGAGCAACAACAACAATCGCAAATTCAATTGAATTGATACACGCACCACTTGTTAACCGATTCGGCATGAGTCCACTTACCATATCCAACCTACCCACCGTCAATGGTCGTACGTTGTCTTATTATGGGTTTTACATACACATCCGCTCATCATTAGATTGGCGACATTGGATTCTATGAAGCTTGACTGGAAATCCATACGCATCACTCTCTTTCTCTCTCTCAACTCACATACGTATACGAACACTCCATGTACGCTCTATTGAATACGCAACATAACGCATACACCTAACAACATGGGCATTCACATACACACACACCCACACACACATACAGGTTCCGGTTAACGTATGTTTGCATTGGTACGCTGGGTTATTTGAACAATGACTTAAGGGCCTATAAAATCGCATAAGGGGTTATAAATCCATTTGCAAAACCAAAATCCAAAAATATCCCAAAGCCAAACAACAAGCACATCCCAGATAGAACCAATGTGATGGCTGGCTGCTAATGGGTGGCAAAATATGAAACAACGCCAATTTGTGCCTGTACCAGGCGACTGTGGCGCCCTCTGTTGATAGTAGAAGTTAGCCAAGGGCTTAATGCAATTGCATAGCTTATAAATCGATCGTAGTGCCTTAATTAGCTATAATATAGAGTTACGCATAAGTTGAGAACATGTGAGAAGTGAACATAACCTTAGGAATCATAAATTATACATACATAACTCTAATTAATTTATTTTGAAAATCAAATTAAATTACAGATGTGGTATATTAAAGGACACACTTATGGTTCCAAAATAACCTACAAAAATTCTTAATTAAAAAGAGAGAAATATGTGCAACTATTAATTCGTCAAGGCAAATCAGAAAATAAGTGATAGCAATGAGCCATGATGATGCCAAAAACTGCTTTTTATTACAGCATGTAGTCCAAATTATAACCAGGTCTGGATTATTTTTGAGTAAAAGCTCGTTTACTGAAAAATCGAAATGAATAAGTTGTCAAATGCGGGAAATAACAGCCCCAACAATACATAGCTACAACTACTAAACTGATCGATATTTATTTATAAAACAAAGAGTAAAGAGGGTAAAGTCGGAAACATAGTAAGTATATGTGGTCTCCAACTAAACTAGCGTTCTTATTTCTTTCCAGACTTGGCAGAGTTTTGAAAATGTAGTAAACAAAATTTTTAACTCAAATTAGTCTTAATATGATCTTTTAATCCGATATGGGTTAAATAAAAATGAGCCAAAGCCCGCCTTCTATATCTTCGAACAAATTTCAAGTCAAATTCGTTTAAAAATGCACCTCTTGGGAATACAATAATTCATTGAAAATTAAATTTTTCGGAGTCAACTGCTAAGTTTCTAAAACTTTAAAAATAAAGCGTATAGAAAAGTTCGAGTAAAAGTCAGTTAAAAAAAAATTAAGCCGAGTAAGGTACCAAGTGGGGGAAATAACAGGCCCAACAAGAAATACAACTGATTTGGTATTTGGTATTATGTAGAATTTGAGTTGTTAAGAAAAACTCTTAAGCAAAGAGAGTTAAGTTAGAAACAAAATTATGAAATAATCAATCTCATTCCATGCGTATATGAGGTTTGTACGCTCATACGAGGGTGGTCCGATAAGTGCTTAGCCTCAACGCCCGATGGCGCTACTAGCGCAAGAGAAATTCACTATCGTGTAGTACATTCTTGTAGACAGCTACTGTCAAAATTTTAGCCGAACTGGACTCGTAGTTTTGATTTGAATCCAAGCGAATCCAAAATGGTTTAAAATTAGTTCATCCAAAACCAGCCTGCAATAACCTCTAAAAACTTTTAAGTAAATATCGTTAAGCAACGCAGCCCTTGTAATCATAAAACCACTTTCGGAGTTCTCTCCTAATATACTATAAGCTTAAAATTAAAGAGTATAGCAAATTCGTATACTTCGACACAACGATATAGCTGGCAACACTTGAGTAAAAGCGCGTTAATTGAAAAATCGAGCCGTGTAGAGTAACAAACAAATGCCGGGCAATAACAGCCCCCAACAACAACAAAAACAACTACAACTGAACTGAACTGGTGAATGGAATGGCAACAATTCAATTAAAATGCCAGAAGCAACATGCAAAGTCTTTGGTTGAAATTAACCCCTATAAACTCATAATATGCTCAAAATGACGCACTTAAATACACATTAATCACATCGACAATTACGGGTGTTTCACCAAAAGTGTTTGTGTTTCCCTTACTATGGTTTCCCCCAGTCGGTCCGTCAGTCGTCCTTCCGTCTGTCTGTATGAGATACCAGCGCGTGGTTAAGAGTGCGTGTCGTGGCAAGCGCAACCTTTTGCCCAGAAAGAGAGGGGCGATTCAAGTGATGTAAAAATAAAATTTAACAAGCAACCACCACCAATAAAAAGCAACAGAGGCGGCTTATAATCGCTTACACTCTAACAAATTGCTGAGAGCGTGGCTAAAAATGTACAAACATCAGGAAGCAGTAAATCACTGGAGTCTGATATGTTTATAGACGTGACTGCATTAATATGCGAGGGCAGTTTAACAAGTTGGCGAATTTTATAATTTGCAAAGTTGTTGCAATTAAAATGCAGCACTGCAATTTTTATGTTACAGATGTACTCGTGAATTTCGATCAAAATGGAAAACAAGTAACTTTTATCTGATAATCAAGCATAACTATTTGCGTAAAACACCATCAACGTAGCTGTGGAAGATCTTCATAAGCCCTTAGACCATTTATTATAATGGTTATAAGGTCATCTACTTAAAAAGTTCAGCTTGGCCTAAGCAAATTATAACAGCAAAAATTGTTAATATACTCAATGGATCAATCGGGATGGCGAACAACGACATTGTTCTTTGAAATGGACGCGGTGTCATGGATGTTGAAAAAAAAAGTTTTGATGGCAATATATTTTGTTCGAATAAAATCTTGGGAAAATATTTGAAAGCGATGAAAAACTCGTAAACTCTTAATAAATTAAGGTTAAAGAAGCTTATGTTTGAGAATGTAAGCACTTTGTTTGCCCAACAAACTAACTTGATTTCAAAAACGTATCCACGTGCCCTCGTATATGTATGTGTAAGCACATACATAAGCCTGAGCAGCAACAAATAACAGCAATTACTGACATGACGGTAACTTGTACAAAGGCATGTGCAATTTTTTACAGTGTAAAGTACTTGCAAAGCATAAAAGCTTTCGTGTCGTCATTAAAAACTGTTTTTGCTAATTAAGTGCTCAATTGAGCATTCAATTTCAAACACAGACGCCGCACGCATACACACACACACACACGCTTTCACTCTCCCTCTCGCAGTATTCTCGAGAAGAGAAGGCAAGTAAACAGCAAAGAAAAAACACAACAACAACAAAACAGGGTAAATAACAAATTGTACAAATCTACTACATACACTTACATACATGAATTGTATATATATTTATATACCAGCAACAAAAAGAACCAAAGCCAACACACAAACAATGCCTCAAAATGTTGTGCCTCTCGCGGCGGCCAAGGCAGCTTCGAAAATCCCCTTGAGCAAGAGTAAACGCAATGAAATAAACAAAAATATAACAAAGTTGGAATATTTGTTCAGTTAATGCAAAATGAATCCCCAGGGAAACTGCGGCGTGAGGCAAGGTAATGGCTACATACAGACATACAACCATATTGTATACATATACATACTATATATCAAAATTTAACCGCATGCTACAAAAGGCTATGCCTACTACAGCAATATGGCCAGCAATGTGGCAATAAGGACAAATATAAATACTAAAGCAATATTGTTTAGCGCATATAAATATACACTCCCGGTCATTTGTATAGCGTACTTTGATTTTTTTTGTGCATGCAAGCTTGTACTGTCTAATATCATAAAGATAATTCTCAAAATCGATTTATAAGAGCTGCTCGGTTTTGGTTAAACTTAAGCGCTCAAAATATATTGGCTAATGAATAAAAAAACTGCAAAAAATCAGAAAAGTGAAATGGTGAGGCCTGTTCCGGTTCTCACTTTCACTAAAGTCTACTTGGAAGCTTGAAGAGAACAAAAAGCTTCCAAATCACAACAGTTTTTAACTTTCTCGTTTTTTCTATAATATTTCTATTTTTTTTTTTTTTTTTTGTTACACTTTAGCAGTGTCGATGAGGTTTTGAAAATACGCTTCATTTTAATATGTATTGTTTACAAGTAAATTGTTTATCGTAACGTATGTATAGTTTGAACGGTTTCTTTAGCCTTAATTTTTGTAAAAATTTTTTACAAATATTGTTTATAGTTTGATTGTAAAGTCAAGACGGTGCATACCCCCTTCCCCTTTTGTCTACATATAGTACAGTAAAAATAGACCAAAACAGGGGCTGACCTGGAAAAAATTGCACACTGGAATTTCTCTTGCTTAATGTATTAAGGACCATCCAAAAGGTCTAAAGCCAAATTGGAGACCTCCTCCCCCCGTAGGGTTTTCCGTTATTTTGACATATGTTTGAGCCCATATATCTCGAAATCTATAAGCAGTACACAAAAACTTCCAAGGCAGAAAATGTTTAAAATTGAGTTTGAAATTTTATTTGTACTGGAAGGTATACCCAGAAGTACATATTTTAGGCGACAGAGGGCGCCAAAGTTACTACAACGCAGTTTTTCGTATTTCTACCCACCTCCTTGCCGATTTTTGTTTTTGGTGTGTATGAAAAAATTGTAGATCTCAAAAAAGTACGAAAAACTGGTTTTTGAATCATGTAAGTATCTCTAGTAGTTTCCACGTTATGACGCTTTAAAGTCTTCCCATGCCTTGAAAAACATGCAAGCCCATCGCCGCTGCTGCGCGCAGGGAGCGCTAAAGTGCTGAACGTAGCGCAGTGCTTGTTTGTTCTTCAAGGCGCGAGAAGACTTCAAAGCTTTATAACTTGGAAACTACTTGAGATACTTACATGATTCAAAAACCAGTCTTGTGTACTTTTTTAAGATCTAAAAAATTTTGATACACGCCAAAAACCAAAAAGGTCAAGGAGGTGGGTAAAAGTAGGAAAAACTGCGTTGAAGTATCTTTGGCGCGCTCTACCGCCTAAAATATGAACTTCTGGGAATACCTTCCAGTACAAATAAAATTTTAAATTCAATTTTTAACATTTTCTGCCTTGAAAGTTTTTGTGTGCGGCTTATAGATTTCGAGATAAATGGGCTCAAACATATGTCAAAATAACGGAAAACCCTACGGGGGGAGGAGGTCTCCAATTTGGTTTTAGACTTTTTGGATGGTCCTTAATACATTAAGCAAGAGAAATTCCAGTGTGCAATTTTGTCCAGGTCAAAACCTGTTTTTACTGTACTAATAATAATTTTTTGATTTAAAAAAACTCATACAAACGAACATTTCTTTGTGTGAGTAAACAGCGCAGTAAGCAAAAGCGCACGAGAGAGGAAGAACCGCAATAAAGCAAAAACGAGAGAGAAATTCGCCGTGCATAAGCCAACTGCGCTGTGGCAGACTTTGGTGCAATAGCCTCGCGAGTTATGTAAATTGAAAGACTGCACACCACTGGTCTTTGGGATAGATTTAAAAAATAAAATTAAAAAAAAAAAGCCACTCACTATACATATAGTCGAGCTACTCCTTGCATACTCCTTTCCTCCACATAATAAATGCCTTTTACGCTACAAAATAAATTCATACATGATCTTAAGTGCAACTTTAACCAGCTGAAAAAGCGAAATCAAATTTATTGGTGCAAAATGAGTTTTATGCCCATAAGCTCCTTAAATCTTTTCATAGTTTTAAATTGAAGCCAAAAGTGCTTTTTAAATGTCTGTGTAATGTTTTAAAGCCATATATTGAGAAGCATGAGAATGCACACAGTAAATTGATTGTGAAAGAGTAGTTCATATTTTGGAAAACAATATTTTTGGTGTTTATCTGATTTTTTTTTGTTTTTGTTGAAAAATAGCAATTTTTTTTGAAAATCAAATAGATGTTTTGAATCTAATTTATTTCGTAAAGAATTGCTTCAAGTAACAATCTGCATTCCTAGTTATCCCACAAAGAGCCCGTCTCTCTTTTACGCTAACATTGGGCACAGGTTTTTAAGGTCATATATCTTCGGAAATATTTTTAGTAATAAACTACAAGCTTAATTCCTAGTGGGTAGCTTTGAACGAAATTATTTAAATTAAAATATTGGCTAGTAAAAATAAAACCTTAAGATGTGCTATTCAAGTGACGCGAAGTGTACGTATTTACACTTATATGTACTACCAAACATCTGTAGAATTGAAGAAACGATGGAATAAACGTCGGTACAAAAGGCATTACAACGACGAATGGCAAAAGGAGAGCATAAAAACCAAGTCGACGTAATGGTAAACATGATTCAATAAAATTACGCTGAAAAGTATGCAACACAAATAACGAAACAAACGAAAGAACGCAACGGAACGAAGAGAACACGCGGGCTGCTTAGCGGTAAAAAGCAAACAGCACTCACGTTTGCTTACCACAGGGAGGGGGCGGAGAGTTGAAGATCCAGAGAGCGCTATGTGCAAGCATTGAGCATTGAGTAAGCGCTTGCTGATTTGCGGGGTGTTATTGGCAGACTTTGGCAAAGAAAAAGAAAAAGCAAAGAACTTAAAGAGCTGAGAAGCAAATATTTATAACAGTAAATCACTTTTGCGCTAACACACACACACAAATACACTCACACACACACACACATAGATACAAACCATTGCAAGTTGCAACAGAATTAAATTTATTGGAGTGGGCGAAAAGTATATTATGTATTTTGCACAATACAAGCTCAAACAACTACAACAATACAATAAAACCAAGACACAAATGTTTCCTGCGCGACTCCAAAGTTTATATACTCTTGCTAATAGCTTTTATGCGATTACACTTGGCCAGAGAGGTATGGATAATGTGTGGAAAACAGGTCCCTAGGGTGGATTTTGTAAAACCCTTGGATATGCGGTGCTCGTTGCATATATAAGTAAGGTTTCTAGTGGTCTGTAAAGGTGTCGAAATATTTGTGCCTGATGCAATTTATACACTGTAACCATTGGTTTAAAGGTTTTAGTAAGTAAAGTAGTAGGCAAAAGGAGTCGAATGCATGTATAAGACTAGGAATTTTAGTGCCCTGGTACCTCTAATTTCAATCAGTTGCCGGTTTGCCGAGATAATTTTTTAATTTTATAATGCAAGTAATCAAAAGTATATATATTTTTACGAATCGCAGATTTCAAATTATTGATCGCCAATTTAGCCTGACGAGATATCATAAAATCTAAGATATTTGCTACCGATTACTTGCTTAGAACTAAAACTTATTTTTAATATCTTTTACCATTATTGGGAGAAAATATTTATATTTCATCATTTTTTCTTACTAACACTCGTGCTTATTAGTTGGCAATAGACGCAAACTTGCCAGTTACTTTATGAGTCCAATAAGGAAGAACAACTACTGAAGATACAGGGCATATTATAGTCGGGATGTCCCCAATGAATATATCAATGGATTCGCAATTCCCCCCAACCCCACAAAAAACAATTTTATAAAAATAAATCAGCTTCCTTTTGTTAAAAATTTCTTTAAGTCTTTTACTTCTTCTGTTACAAACGTTTGCTTAGAACAAATATGCCCACGTTGCAGTTTTTATTAGTAGAGTGCTTCAATATAAAAAAATGAAGAAAAGCTTTGAGCTCTTTCTAGTGTTTGTATGTGTGTGGGCACAACAGCACAGGCCACAGTCGTTCCCGCTCTTGGGGCACTCTCGTTGTTTATTATAAAAAAAAAATATATAATAAAAATGAAAAAAGAAGCAAAGAGAAACCGGCAAATATTTAAATTCGTGTGCTAATGTACACAATAAAAGCGTAAACAAATGCAAAAGTAAATATGGCGACGTTGGCGGCAGTAATACTTAACAACAACAACAGCAGTAGCACGACAAAGATGGCGTCGCTTCTTGTGCAGCAAAAACAACAACAGCAAAAGTAATGAGTGTCGCAGCTGCAAAGAATTTTGAAGCAGTTGAAGGCAGTCTGTTTCTTGGGGCACTTTCGTTATGTTACGTTATGCCGCCCGCTCTTCACTTCTCTTCTCAACGTTGTTGGTATTATTGTCGTTTACGTTTACGTTAACGGTGAAGGTTGCTTACGTTGACGCTAGCGTTAACTTTGACAGCAACAATTGCGCACAGTGTCCTGCAGTTTATTGAAATTTGCATATATTTAAAATGCACTTTTATTAATATTTCATTTCTTTTCTTGTTACTTTTTAAACATTCAGTGACTAGGTAGACAGGGGAATCACTTCAACAAAATGTGTTTCCAAAATTAGTATTCTTACATTGCCCTATCCTTAAACCATATTCTTATTCTTATTCTGCACTAACTCCCTAAAGAATAATTGATACCAACTTATTTTAATTGTAAATATAGTATTATTGTGCAGTATATACTTGTAAAATAGCTTTTTTGTAATATTTTAAGTAGATAGAAGCTGTCAAGCAATAAATTTTAAAGTGCTTGAAAGCAGTTTAAATTAAAATTTGTCCCATTTCTAATTGTTCAAACTGTACTCCGTATATAAAAAACCAAAAACACCTCTGACTTTTGTTGGAAAAATGCTAAAAAATTATGTTTTCTATTTCACTTTTTTTTTTTTAAACTGAGATACTTTTTTTTCGATCATTTATATAGGACCAGCTTGAGATTACGAATGTAATTAAGTGTTCTTTTGGTTTAAGATACACAATTGAAAATAAAAGGTGTGAGCCGAAAATATTAAAGCAATAATGAGAAAAGAATATAATAGGTGTGAACCGAAAATTTAAAAAAAATTTAAACAATAATGAGAAAAGAAATGAGAAACTTTTTTACAAATATGGTAGCACTATTGACAAATGAAATGGAAGAACTTCCAGAGTAAAGCGGCTTATTGTTAAATATTGCTGATTTGGGCATTTTACCATTTTTAAGCTGGCTTGGAAAATTAAATGCCCCCACCTCTTACTACTTTGAGGTATGCATGTGCAAAAAAGATGCTTGATTTAAAACATTGAAGCCGCATTGCGTTAAATAAAGCCAATATATTTGCATGAAGTAAAAAAGTAACGTAACTTAAACGTAACATGTCGATGAACCCATTAATTTTAAGGATTAATTAAAAAATTAGTAAACCAAATATTGGTTTCAAAAAGCAACAAAAATAAAACAATTTCGTGCTAGATTTTCAGGTTGTGAGCTTGGAAGTGGGGCGGTAAAGGGTATTTGTAGCTGTGCCTAAGATGAAGAGGGTTTGAAATAATACAAAGTTCGGTTTTAATAAAAATTCCTCTTTAGTTTATTTTATCAAAGAATATAGAACTATAGTATATAGTTGCATATTCTTTGCTTTTATATTAATTTTGAGCAAATGTATTTTTTAATAAAACTTATTTTCAATTCAATTATTAATGCAACAACAGCTCATTTCGCGTTATTTGGTGATAATGTAGACTCGTACAATAGTAGTCGAGATAGTAATATTGTTTTAGTTTTTAAATCAAGTTCTTCACTAGTAAGATTTATTTAAAAATAGCCAACCAGAACATTTTTTGAAAAACATATTTTAAATAAGTTATTTGATGTTTAAATTAGGAATATGCGACTTGCGGACAATTAAATTTCAAAAAAGGTTTTTGATAAAGAATCTGCAACTTTGTATGTTTCAGATGTAAAAATTTATATTCAATTGACGAATCGGTCATTGTCGCCAATGTTATGTTCCAATGTGCGATGCTAAAATTAATATATCGCACATAAAAAAAATCGATAAAAATACCAAATTCTAGTACTTAACAATCATCCGTTTTGTCTATTTTAAAATCGTAAATTGAATCTATAGCCCAAAGCGTTCTGGACTTGACACTTGTTTCGTGCATATACTAGGTATATAGTATATATTTTGAAAACTATATCCAATGTACACAGACTAAAATATTCGCAATAGCTTACAATAAATTGAATATGCCGTATAGCAAAATAAATGTTTCATTATTCATGCTCAAAATTCAATGCAAAGAACAAGGAAAAAATACAAAAACTATCTACTGCTAAAATAATAAAATCAAATCGAAAAAGAAAAAAAATAAGAGTTGAAAAAAATATGCATGACATGAGTACAAACTAGCATGAAATTGTGCACAAAATTCAAAGCATGAAAAAATAAATAAAAAATCCTAAAAAAAAATTTGATTGTATATTGTATCTATGTGTAATTGAAGCTGCTGTGTATGGCTGCCTACCTGAAAAACAAGATTTCAAATGTATATGGTACATATATGCTTTTGGGTGACAAAGCCTGCTTAGATGTGTGTTGAAAAAAGCATTCCATTTGCTATACGCATACAAATACTTGTGGTACATACATATACATACATGAGTTTCGTGCGGAATATTCAGAATACAAAACTGCTTTGCCCGAAGGGGCAAGAAATGCAAAAATACCAAATAAATATGTTTTACCAAATTGCTTGCAACCAGCTAAACAACAACCGACCAAGTAACAACAAGGACAACAAAAAAGACGAGTCGACCGTAACATATTTATTGACATTGCGGTGCCCGAGTAGCATGTCTCTGTGCCATGTTCCAAGTGTCCTGGCTGTGTGGGCTGCCAAGAAGGATGAATTTCAGTTAAAAGCAACAACCACCACTAAAGCATGGTTAGATGAATGGATAGATGGATGGTATGTGGTTGTGTGTATGGTGTTTATGTTTCATGTATCAAGGGTTTATGGGCTAAACGTTTATGTCTAGCAACAACAAGCCCTCAAAGGGTTCCACACACACACATACACAAACTAAACACTATCAAGAGTCAGTGCTGAAGTTTGCTTTGAAAGCACAACTTGAAATTTCACTTATACCAAAACGCATCCTTTTTTTCGTTTTGCCATTCAAGGCACGAAAGTCGTTGTCGATTGCACACTTCACTAACTCCCAAATGACGCACACTCTATGTTTGACCCCACCACTCTTACATGCTACATGCCACTTACAGCTGCCCGCCCTCCCATCCCAACCAAACCACGCATGTCACATTACGAGCACATTACAAAATGTATTTTATCTTCATCTTCATCGATTGGCAAAATTTATAACATTTCTTTGTTTGGCAGAAAACCGAACTCAAACCACTGTGCACAAGCAGCTCCTTGTCAGATTGCTAAGGGTTCTGCAACTGTCAAATCTCATCAGCTTCAGCTAATATGCTGACAGGCTATATTTGTTGCATGCACTAAACCGAAACTTTTGTGACGTCACATGTAAAATTGTTATGGCACACCAGATCATTATGTTATGCGCTGAAATCTATGTAATGCCCTTGTTTATAATGAGTTAGCTACGAGAGCAGTTTGATAAGTCGGCGAGTTAGTGAATTTTAATGAAAATGATATAAAAAGTGATTTACCTAATACCCTTGTTATCGTAAAATGACGCCGAAACCTCTTTAGAATATATATTGGACGATCGAAAAATCAAAGTTCGTGAGTTAGCCGGTATAATTGGACATTAAAATTATATCCTCACAAGGGGCACCCACACACTCAATCCACATCACTGGCCAACAAACACTCAACGCAGTTGACTCTTCTCTGGTCAATCCGACTGCTTTAAAAAGGATAAAACGATCACCGGCCAAAAATTTTGCAGAGCTTTTGGACAAAAGGGACCTTCCCAGGTAAGGCAAAAACGCATAAATTCGGCTAGGACTTCCAGCATATTCTCCAGATTTAATTTCTTGCGATTTTTCATGTTTCAACATTTCATAAATTAATCTTTTAAAGATTTGATTCCAATAAAGAGGTCATCACTGAAACAAAGATAGACATCTTGAAGCACCAAGGGATAGAAAAATAAAAGTAGCTAGATTAAAGTTATCCAGCTCAAAGTAAAAAAAAATGCCCAACTCAAAAAGCCATGTACTCATCAAGTGGCCCTCGTACCGTACATTTCAACATCAAGTTTTGCCTGTCAATTATGCAAATGCGTCCCACTGTGCGCACACACTATGGGGCATAACTTGGTAAATACTCCAAACACTTGGCTTCGTGTTCACCGCAATTTACAACAACTCGAGTTAACACAAACAACAAAACTTCAAAATATAAATGCACAACATATATATTTTTATGTGTATGTATGTATATATTGTATAAGTATACTTTTTTTTTGCGCACTCTTCTTTTCATATGCTTTTATTTTTTGCCACATTTCCGGACACGGTCGCTCGTCTGAAACAACCCATGCCGGCCGTAGTGTGGAAAAAGGGGAGTCAAGGCGGGTGCACACAATAAAGTCGAAGAAACGAAGGCGGCACAGCTTGCCACATGCCAAATATGTCTCTGAGACTTTGTATGTGTGTGTGTGTGCGTCGAAAGTGTGGCAATAAAAAGGATAATGTAACTGTTATTCTACGCAAAACGGAAGCCACTGTGGCAAGCAGGCGAGGCAAGGCAAGAGGCAACTAACTTGGCCTCGTCGTTTGCCGTCTGTGGCAACAAGGCGAGACGGCAACGGTGGGGGCAAGTGCGGTTGCAAGTGTTTGAAATATTTTTGTGGCAAAGGTGGCAAGTGGCGACGGCAGCAGCGGCGGCGGCGTTGTGCCAAAGAGAAGTGAGTGAAAAAGTAAAAAGCACAACCAAGCGCAGAGCTCTTTTGAAAAGCTAGAAGGCGGCAACAATGGGGTGGCGCCCCGTTCATAAACGTTGTGGCACGAAAACTTTGGATGTACGTGTGTGTGTGTGGAGTGTGGCGGCAGAAGTGACTGACTGAACAAGTGCGAATGAGGAAACGACTGACAGTGCGGTGCTGGTGGTGTGGTAGATGGTAAGGGGACTGTGGAAAGGGAGAAGGTTGGTCGGTTTGACTTGTTCGGTTGTCAGAGAGCAAGTTGAAAGAGCGTAGCAGCAAAATTGTGTGGAAATTTGAGCTTCTTTTGAAATTGAGGCCGGAAATGGCACGAGGCTGGCGCATTGCCACCCAAAGAGAGTGAACAAAAGAGAGAGTGTGGGTATATAAATGAGTTTGTTATACACTGTAGATAAAGGGTACATAGGGTGTTCTGCTTTAGGTACTACGAGAACCGTCCCAGAATTACTAACCTAACATAAACTTTAGTGTTGGTAAATGCTCGAAAAAAAATAAAATATTTGTCAATATGAAACCTTGTTGAATTAAGTGTATATCAGCTTTTCTTTCCTATCGACACAATTTCAAGAAAAGTGAAAAAAGAGAAAATTATACTCAAAAATTTACTTATAACCACATTAACTCTAGCAACCGATTTAACGTACTATGTACTTTAAGCCTTGGAGTTGAAACCTTCCATAGACCTTTTCAGAACCCTCTTCGACTCCATTTTCGAGGAGCACACAAGAAATTATCATTTTATCAATCATCTGATGAAATAATGCAAGTGACGCAGAAGTTTGCTGCAAAATATTTATTTTTATTTTCTTAAAAAAAATTAAACGAGAGCTTATTCTTGGTAGAATAATCGATCTCATGATAATTTCGGACAACAGTCTCGTTATATTATGGAGGAAAACTGCAGTGTCACCCTAAGGATCTGTTTTGCAACTTGCCGAAATAAACTTCATTGTCTCGGATGATTCATTGAGATTTTATGCCCCACACAATTCTTCGTCTATACTAAATCCAATTGAGTTTTGGAAAAAACTTTGAAATAAATATTTTTTGGAAAAAAAGTATACAGGGTATTTCGCTGTCGGGCACCTCCTTGACTATATCATATTTTTTGTGTATATGATAGAGCGAGTGCGCGCGAGAGACAGCCAGTGTGCTATGGCTCAACGAACGTTATGCCAAGGGGTGCTCGGAGGGGTGACGACACCAAAGTCAGCAGCGGCGGCAACCTCGTCAGTTGTTGTGTTAAACAAAATGTTTGCGGGTGCAATAAGCGTAAATTCAGTGGTTTTATGTTTACTTATTCAAACAACTTGCCACCCTGCCACACTTGCACACAACAATCATTTGTGGACTCCCTCCCTACCGCAGAGCCATAACTTCATTTTATTGGCAGCGCTGCAGGGGTAGCCCCGCCACGCCACTTCTGCCACTTTGCACCTTCTAGCCAAGTTTTTGGTATTCCTGTCTGACTGCCTGCCACAGCAACTAGCAACGGGGTAATATACTTTTGCAAATCGATGCGAACTCCTTAAATGCTGACTGGGTGGCGGGCAGTGGCAGTGGGGGTTGAGGATTGCTTTCTTTTTTACCAGCTTTTTTTTTTGCTTCTTTTTGTTGTTGTTGTTTGTGTGTGTGTGTTAGCCCAGACGTCGGTTTAGGGGCAAACGTATTGCCGTGGGGTCTGTTGGGTCTGTTTTTGGGGGCGACTGGGCGGAAAAGTGTGGCATGTTGAATGGTCTTGAGTGTTTTCGTATGGTTGACAGGATAACACGGAGTAATTCAATTCGAAATACTTTATGCTGTTGCTTTTATTATTTGTGCACGCTCGTTCTGGTGTTTCTCTTGTCGTAGGAGTTGTTATTTGGCTCGACGTCGGAAGTGGCATTTGTATATATGTATGGGGCATTGTGGCATGTGGATGGAGTGAAGTATCGTAGATTTCACTTATGTACGAGGGGTGTTATTTATGTTTTTAGCCTAGGTCACTTTTAGGCTTATTAGGTCTCAATTGCGTATTCCATTTAAGAATTTTGTACTTTCTGTTGCACTCTTGTTTGTTCTAAATTTTGATTTCCAACTTATCGATTAAAAAATGCAGTTTATCGTTATAATTACACTGATAAGAAAATATCTACAGTGAGCGTTGGGGGAAGACTATGCAAGTGTAACTATAACAATAAACTGTACTGTAAAAGAGAGAAGTCGGAAAAGGAATTCAAATCCAGAAGAGGAAAAAATGCACCATGTCGGAAACTTGTAATTTGAACAGAAAAATTGATGCTTTCCGTGAACTAGTAGAGAAAGATTTATCATGAGACGAAGCTTGAGGTTGAGACATATTTGGGAATTAGTTGGACGGACAACATGAACAATTAAAGCTGAAGAGAACTTGTTTTCGTTTATTACTGCATATTTTGGCAATTCCCCAAAAAACGGCTCGTGTAGATTGATGCAAGAATACAATTAGTAAGTACAACTGGGTGCCTCAAAACAAGTTTACGATATCGTACCAGGCAACTAACCATGGATCTATGCATATGAGGGCGGGCCCCAATAGCAATCAAGCGCGTGTTCCGAAATGAGAAAAATCTAACAACATTTTTTTTGCTGTAGAAGCACTTTTAAGCAAATGGTTACGGTATTTTGGATATCATGTGGCCACTATTCCGTTGGAGCAGCTTAAGCAAATTAATTCTGAATGGTATACATCCTTTTGATTGCCAAAAGTCTTAAAGCATTGAGGAAAACAAATCGCCGAAAGCGGACTCTCCTTCATCACGACAACATTAGCTCTCACACATCGGCTTAAAAATCGTATTAACCGTACCATCCGTCTTACAACTCTGACTTGGCACCTAATGACTTTTTATTGTAACCGACATTTAAAAATAAACGCGTAGCCCATTCTTTCTGGCACGATAAGGCGCTGTTGAAGAATTCAGAATGCTTATTTCGTAGAGCCAAAAGTGCTGCAAAAATGTTAATCATTTAGAATTTTTTAAAACCATTTTCATTGACGCCTTATCGTTCTTAGAAATTTATATAGCAGCCCTCGTAGGTGCGTAAAAAAAATTGTGCACACTTATACAGCGATGCTATCTATGTGTGTATGTGTGTGTGTGTGTGTGAGGTATTTGTGTTTATTTATTTTTATGATGTTTCCTTTTTGGCATTTTATTGAAGAAGTTTACCGCCGACTGTCGTCACTGCTGCGTTAGCATTAAGTGTACATAAATGAGTGGAAACATGGCCGCCACACACCCCGCTTCCAGCACCTAGCATCCACATGGACATCCCTTGCAATTCATAAAAAATCAATACTTATTGCTTTCAGGATTCTTATTACTGAACCACCCCCTTCCCTCCGCACACATACACAAACACGCTCATGTTCCGTCTCTTTGACTTTTTAGTGGATATTTAATCAGTTGATTTCCTATTCAAATTGTGGTTTTATACACTGTAGCTACAAAATGGCTTCAGAGTATCTTGGGTTTGTATGGCGTTGTGCAACAGGCTCATAAAAATCCTAACTTAATTGGTACTTAATATAAGAACTGTTTCTGCAAGATTGTGAGGCAATGGATTTTTCTGTCAAAAGGCATTTAGCTATGCCACTAGTTTCTCATATGTGAACGTCCAGTAAAGCGACCCGAAGCTCTAAAGAGGAATGCAGCTACTTTCAGGACGCCACAATTCGAGATCAAACCACAAACTTGTCAGTCGCAGAACAAAAACTCCGCCGATGGATGAAGCGTTCCAACTACGTCGACCTTCCGTTATTCAGATCATCCTTACCACTGACTCATACTTCCAATTATTATACAATTTTAATTATGTACTCCTAATATCAAGTATTTTTACTTTAGGGCAACAGCATACAATAACGTTGGATGAAGTGTTTCTACCCCGTTGACTTAGCTTTATTCAGATCATCCTAATCACTAAATCTTACTTCCAAATATTATAACATTTTAATTATATACTCTTAATATCCACTACTTGATGGTGAACCTTCAACAGTATCCAAAGACGACGGCTGAAACGTTTCTACTTTTTTGATCTTTTAGATCATTTTAATCTCTGACTCCTACTTCCAAACATTATACCAAATTAAATTACTGCTTCGAGTATTTACTTTATTAGCTTTTGGACAACAGAATCCAAGGGCCCTCCACTTATCCTAATCATTGACTCCTACTTCCAGAGATTATACCAATTTTAAAAAGTAAAAAATACGTTTTAAAAGAACCAGTTCCGAAAAATTCTTTTTTTTTTTTTTGTACGTTTTTTTATTTTTCCTAATTCTGTCCTAATCCTTGGTGTTACAACGTATTATTTCTTGTATAAAAACTCTTGACACAAAGCTGGGGAGCTCAATACACGTTTTAATTTTTTTTTTAAGAAATAACACTTTGTTCTGAAAAAAAGGTTATTTGCTTACAAACGATTATTTGCATACAAACGACTATTTGCTTTAATTGAAAGATTAAGCTAAAAACTTGATTTTTTAGTTAAAAAATTTGATCCGAATAAAGGATCTCCTGTGTCAAAACTCTTATTGGCAACCAAACGCCTATTCCTCTTCTTAAGAGCTACATAATGAGACTATATAATGGACGAGTTCTTCTATAACAAAGAAGATCTATATATTGAACATAATTAATAGTGAAACTTCATATTACTGAGAAATTTATTTCCAGTTCAGGGTACATTTTAGTCGGGGCATGGGCATCCCATTATATGTGCGCTTTCTTGTTATGAATTTACAAGAGCGCGAAACTAAATGGAAAGCAATCAATAAAATGCTATTAGAAACTCTTGATTACAGTATTAAATGAAAAAACAAATAAGGAACTTTGCGATTTAGATTAGAATAATCATGTTTGCAAATAGATATTGACATTTTAATCATAATAGGGCTTAAGAGTTTATGTTGACGTAGCTATTAACTTGAAATACTAAACTACTAAGTATAAAATACTTGGTCCAGCTGATATTTAAAGCCAAGCAATTCTAAAGAATTAATAAAACACACAAGTCTATATATTTTTACTTTACCAAGTGGGGCTTCCCAACTTAATGCATTCGAACTTTCAACTTTGCTACAAAAGTAAAGTAAAGATGCAACCAACTGCAAGTACTTATGAGTACAAAGAATTGGGTGAGTCGAAAAACTTTTGCGTCAACTGTGCCAATGAGCTAAAGTTTTGCTTTGTCCACTTGACACAGGTGTCAGGTGTTTCCTAAGACTATTAGCGAACAGCTCTTAGTCGCTGAGGGTTGTTCAGAGCGTTTGGGCGCACAAAGTTAAGCGAAACCAATTGATATTTATTGCCACAAATCGGGTTTCACTTGAACCCATAACCTGGGCACTCTTAAAAACAGCATCAAATAACTTAAGTTTCACAACAATCACAAACGAGTCACTTACCTTCTTTTGACTTTTCGTATTGCTTTGGTGAAGTTGTCTTCTTGTTTGGAATGGGCCTGAGAGCGTTGCTTAAAAGCTGTTCGAGAAAAGTGCATATCATTAGAATACGCTTAGTTTATATATTAGTATGCCACTTACAATTCGATCTGTGCGTTCACCGCAGGGTAAACGCGCCACAGCGGCTTCGGGACTGTCCTCTGGCGGCGGTGGTTGGGGCACCCAATTGTAGGCCCGCCTAGAAATGGGCACCCCAAAACGATCGTGCTGCGATGCTTGTTGTCTGCTTAGCGAATATATGAATTAGTTTAAATAACCGTCGTATTTTAAATCATTTTTGGTCATAACTACCTTAGGCTTTCGTAGCAATCTAAACAAACGACGGCATATTCGCCATTCTCCAATAAAAGACCATCATCGCTTTTTCGGTTCTTTACAAAAGGAAACTCATTGACAGGTAAGGCTCTCACACGCTTTCTATAGGTGGTTATACCACAGAGATGACAATTATAGTCATGCCAGTTGTACTTGCGATCCTGAGGATTAACGCTGGGAGTTTGTGCTTCGTATCTGCAATTTTGAGATTTATGTTAATTATATTTTTATTGGAATAATTGCATTTGACTTACTTGCGCCATTGGTTGAGCATGGAATGATAACAGAAGGTACAAACCAATGCGGTATTGTTTCTTAACTGCTCAGCATTTGGCAGGGAGTTATGTTTTAACAATAGCGGAAAGTAAGGCCTGGAACCCTGTAAATATTCATAATGATATTATATTAGTAGGTTAAATTAGTATAAGAACATTTAAGGCAAATGAAAAAGAATATTTAATATATTTTTTATATTATCTGGTAATATTGATACTGGTAGAGCTATTATTCAAATATAGTTGATAATTTATTAATTTAAGCCTATTTTAAAACCTAGTTGCAAAACTTTACTATAAACGTATTGCATAAAATACTTTTTGAAAATCCTAAAAATTTTCAATATTTCGTAAATCCATTTTTGATTTCATAGATTTTGCAATTTAGTGCATTATAAAGATAAGCGCTTGTCAGAATAAAGGATATTCGCTATGGAGCCGTATGAAAATGTTAGCCAGATTAATTTGTTTTTAAACTATATAATTTGTTTATAACTATAATGCAGTTTACAATTTTTATCAATGCGTGGATATTGTAAAAACAGATAAATAGTATTTCAATGTATTAAATGCTTGGGAATGGCAATTCTTCATGTTAATAGATCTTAATATTACGCATGGCACTATTTGCATATCTCCTAATCTTTATTGATTATGTGTTCCATAAGTTTTTATTTAAAATTTTTGAATTTCTTGCACTTAAAAGAAAGTATTTGAGCTCTCTTTGAGAGTTTTGGCCTAGAATGTCCATAAACGCATAGGTACCTATAAAGCGTACTCTCTTTTCATAATCAATGTCCTGAACTTCTGTTTTAAATATAAGTTTTAATAAGTAGCCTGGCCTAAACAGAAAATTAGCCTGTAACGCTTAACTTATTATATTTTGATATTTTATTTACTCTCGATTCAACATTAAATTTTTGCGCATTATTATATAAATATAATAAAATTATTATTTCTCTGTCTTTCAAGCTTAGCTTCAATATTTCTCTATATCAGTCTTACAAATTCTAATCAAATCCGACTAAGGTCAAAGTAATATAAGTTAATATTGAATTTTTCACTGTCTTTACTTGAAAGTCCAAGTGAGTTTCAATTTTAGAAGTGATTTCTAAATATCAGTAAACACATGGCTGAGTTGCTAAGGACTTAAAACTTGTGGGCTTGAGTCCCAGGTTAGATTTTCAGACGAAACTTAAAAAAAAGAGATCATTGAAGTACTATACATAAATGCCACAATCTAACAAGCTATAATATAAATATTTGTTGAGTTTTTGTTTGAGGCCCCTAGCATTTACAACTTAAGTTTATATCTTTTCAAAAATAATAGTTATTACTCGATTCCTGTTAAAATTATCATTCCCAAAAATTGTTCTTATTGTTCAATCCAGAGATTGTATATTAAAATTATCAAAAAACAAAACTTTTCAGTTTTATGAAACAAATTCAAAAAACGTTTGCGAAATTGTTGTCCTAAACATATCTGGTAGACAATCCAATAGTCTAAAATCGATTGAACCAGTTTAATTTTACCACCGAGTCTTCTTGTGGAAACAGTCTTCTTGAGTTTGATATTACATTTTTTCATTAACCATGGTACAGTTTTTTTGAGAATGTTTCAAAGTTTGCTTAATTGACATAGTTTGCAAAAATTAGACGCTTAAATGGCTGGAAATCAATTGATCCAGGTTCATAATTAAATATAAATGAATTTTCCTAGTTAGTCTGCTGGTGGTCCCAGTATTCTTAAGGTTTTTAAGTTCATATTCTGAATAGTCTTCATTTAGATGATAAGCAATCTCTTTTCAAAGCGAGTACCAATTCCATTAACACTTTAATTCTAGTGTGCAGTAATACTACCTTTTAGCAATTATAAATTTGTAAAAGTAGTGTGAATTATTCTTCTAATATGTTATTATTAGCAACAATTATATTGTATTTAAATCTGTTTATTAACTTAATAAAACAATAAGTTGGAAGATAGAACTAAGAACGTTTAAAGTTTAAATTTCTCTAAGACATTGAAAAATGATTGGCAATTTTAATAAAATGGAAGACATCTTAATTTAAAATTACAAGCGTTGACTAAAATTAATGTTGGAATATAGGATATTCACTTCTCACTTATCTGATGATGTTACAGTAGATAGTAGCCCTTATTCAAATCCCATCCATCTGACATACATTTCTCAACTTAAGAGTACAGTTCAGTTTAATAAGTTTCCTTACATAATTTTCAAAAAACTATTTTCCCACTAATTTTCGTAAGCTGCGCAGTCACTTTGAACCATTTTAGATTGCAATTTATTTTAGAATTTTAGAAATTATTTGTGTTTTAGATTTTCGATTAAACGCATGTATGAATCTTTTTCAATTTCATGTTGACAATAATACATGACTGAAGCCAATCGTGCCGGCTTTGGATGCAAATTTTTTGAACTGTTCGCACTAAAGTAGTGGATAAAAGTGACAAACCCGGTACAGATATACTTAACGCATAAGATTACAATTGTTAAAATTCGGAGTTGAGTGTGATTCTGACAGTTTCGGAGTTTATTAAGGTTTTCATTCGATAATTGTTTCTGTATTTTACAACTGTTGAAACATTTTTGTATTCATAGGATTTTCGGAGTAAGGTTACTCTTTAATACTACAACTGTTAAAACATTATTTATGATCAAGTTTTAAATTTCAGTGCACTTTAGATTTGGAAAACACTTAAATATGCTCCTACAGCAGTTTAAAGATCATTATGTCATATTTATAACAGTTTCGGAGTGAATTCGGCTTAACATTGGAAAATCGTTTCTACGCTCAACTACAACAGTTGAAACAATTTTATAGTTATGAGAGTTTCGGAGTTGGGTTTCAGTAAGCAACTACAACTGTTAAAATATTATATTTATAATTTGGAAATCGCTTTTATATGCTTATACAGCTTTGTAATCATTGTATCAGAGTTTCCTACCGAATTCTGAATTACAGTCGAAAAACGTTTCTAGAATATTAAATTTAACTTTGCTTTTGATTTCGAAGCCGCTTTAGTAAGCATCTACAGCTGCTAACATTGTATCATATATATAAGAGTTTCGGAGTGAGCTCTGCTTAACACTCAAAAATCGTGTCTACAGGCCTTCTATGCTAATCCATCTTTTTAATCATTTTATCATACGTACAAGAGTTTCGGGCCGAATTCTGAATTCGTTCTACAACAGTTATGCTTGTGATTTGGAAATCGCTTTAATATGCTAATTCATCTGTTTAATCATTGTATCATACGAATAAGAGTTTTCGACCGCATTCTGAATTACAGTCGAAAATCGTTTCCAGAATATTAAATGTAACTTTTCTTTTTTTCATTTTAGCAAACTCTACAGCTGCTAACATTGTATTATATGCATAAGAGTTTCGAAGTGAGTTCCGCTTAACACTCGAAAATCGTTTCTACACAGTTGAAACATTTTTATATTAATAACATTATCGGAGTTAGGTCTGTCTGTGCTTTGGTTTCGGAGCTAGTTTGCTACCAACACAATACTGCCTCAAAGTTTTCATCAATATTTGTTCTGGCTACAAATCAAGATAAAACTGCTTCAACTGCTATATACTAGTTATATACCTCCTTGCTGGCATATAGTATTCGTCCAAGTGTTAGATCTGAGTGTAAGCCGCATAGAAAGCAATAAATTGAAGTGCTGACAGGTGTAGATGACGATATCGATGGTGTTGAAGGCGGCGTATTAATGCACATGGCGCTATGACGAGATCCATTCGGTGAGCTTGATGTCATCATGGGCGAGGGAATGTTGTATCTGTAGAACAAAACAAATAAGTTAGAAGTAGTCCACAAAAGGCAAGAACAAATTTATAATAAAAACCTGCGATACTCCAAGGGCACACGTTCTGCATCCATGGTCTCCCACTGTCTGGCCAAGTAATTAACGCAATCCTTACAGGCCAAAACACGATTGCTGTTTAGCTCGTTGTTGTTGTTAAGACTGTTACTGTTGTTGTTGTTGGAAACACCGTTGCTGCTACTATTGTTGCTGGCATTTGTTTTGAGGCAAGGAAAATGCATAGCATGGGAGTTCATGTGCTCGGCGCTGGTTGAAAGCCATTCCATTTTATTGGAGGCACAAAGCACTTTGCATATAGAGCAGCTGTAAGTAGCAGAATCAGAGATTAATGACAATACTATTTTTTTTTCTACTTTGAAATAAATCAGGCTTACGGATACTGTCCATGTCCATTTTCTAAAGGTCCTTGTGTGGATGTTGGCGAGCTGGGTCTGGAATCGCTGCGTCTTATTTGCTTCAAGTCTCTTGCTGTATTTGAATTAGAATTGTTTGAATTCGATTCGTAGGGCTGCAAGAAAAAAACAAATTTTGCAAACTTGTTAGTTTATCATATACATAGTATAGTACATGTATATACCAGACACAATTGTTTATAGTAGGTACTTAATGTATTAACTGACTTCAAAAGCTGTTTAAGCCAATTTTAAAGTAGCTACGACGACAAGCTAAGGCTGACAAATGCAAAGAGTTTTGTGCGGTTGCCAAAATATACCCAGAGCACACCTCTCCGCCGCACATAATATCACACATCATAAGCCCCAGCAACCATATCTAATCAAATTTCAATAAATATTTCATACAATTGATTTGCCATTCAAGAAGTAGCTGGCACTTAAGTACATCTAGTTAATTTTGGCATTGTTTGGCTTTCAAACTGATTCATACCGGTATGAAGAGTCAATACCTAAAGACTTTCAATTTTGAAGCTTTTTGCGAGAAACCTGCTTATACAATATATGTATATAGATAAGACCATGCCGCCGTACGTCTCTTATCGGTCGTAGTTGCATTTTTTTGGGTTTTGTGCTATTTTAGTTAGTGCCCCGCCTTTCCTGGCACTTTCGTTATCAGCGTAATTTTTATGACACTACTAAATCTAGTTATTTCGGGCGTTTCCCCATTAAAGCTGCCTGTCCCACATCATACAGCCCAATAATAACCTATCAAAACTGACGGCTAATAAATTAATTGTCGCATATTATTTGTTAGGTTTTACGGCGTTAGTTTAACTTCTACATAAAATAGACAGTTTATAAACTAAGCCTAGCTATCAGTTTTTATAACTACTAAAGTTTTCAAGCGTCATTAAAGTAAGCTACTATTCGAAAGTTTATCACGAATTTCAAAGTTTGCTTAGCTATTAAATAAGCTAAATACGCCTAAGGGTCGTAAGCATTAGTAAAAATCTGGTACAGTCGAGGCGGTGCCCTACAGTAACATATGGTATGATATGATATAAAAAATATTCCCGCATACTTCTATGCAGTGTACAAGAATTTTCCAATCGAAAATTATTTACTGCATTTATCGTTATTTATTGATTTATCCATCGGTAAATCGAACGCAGGAGTGAAGGCCGCATTGAAAACGATCTACTTACAAGAATTTGACAAACTTAATCTGAAGAGGATTTATGCGTATCCTTTTGTACAATTTAGTGTCTCTTACTCTGGTGATCCCCTAAATCTAGGCGTTTATACGGACGGACAGACGGACATAGCTCAATCGCTATCCGAGGTTATGATAAACATTTTTTTATAAAGAAATTTTGGTTTGCCACACCTTCTGCTTGTTTCATATGTACATTGCAAAAATAGTTTAAACTTCACACTTTGCATAAAAATAAGCGCAATCAAAAAAAAATTCAAGGAAACGCAGTTTTTGAAACGGGTCTTTCATATCTTGAAATTTGTTTTCAACGGAAGCACGTTACTTTAATTACTAAAGAAGCAATTGATTATTTATTTAAATTATTCTAGATTCGTGCAATGCATATAACAGATAGAAGGGATCTTAAGTTGTTTATATTATTGGGTATTGTTATGGCCAATTTTGTCTGTGAGTGCCTTAAAGTAAACATCTTAGCTATCGCAAAAAATACGAAGACCAAATTTTAGCAAAAGATAGAGCCAGATAATAAAAGGCAGAAAAAAGTTATCTTGACTGGGATTAGAAACTGGGTCTCAAAATGACTTTAAGTGTTAAAAACAACACTTGTTTATTGGCAGAGTCGTCTTAAAAACTATTAGGTACATATTGGTATTATCTCGATATGTTTGGTCCGGTTATAGCATGAAGAATGGAAGAGGGCGTGTCTATTCAAAGAAAAAGTTCTAATCTCAAGTTTGGTAATCCTTGCTCTAATAATCTCCAAGATCTGACATTCATACAGACGGGCGGACGCACTTATTTGTATCAATTTCTTTTGTCATCTTGAACATGTTGAAGAAAGCTTTGTTTGGTTCGTAATACAAGGTATAAAAATATGAACAACTCCGGCCCAGATTAAGTTTAGTAATAACTGTCCCACTATTACACTCTAGGTTAACAACTTTTAGCATTATCTATTGACATAAAACATGAAAGATGTATTTGTCGAGGTAGTATTATCTATATCTATATATTTATTACACAAGGCCGTTTTTTGTGACATCAAAGGCTCCTAGACGGATCGCGCGATTTTAACAAATGAGGAAAGCTATTTACACCTAGATGTGCAATAAGGTGTTATTTTTTCGATTACATCTATATTTTGGTGGATATCGCTAAAATAAAATTTCAATCAAAGATGGTCCAATTTCAACAAATGAGGTATGAATCGAAAGCTATTCACGCGCAGAGCTCTCCATTATGGCCTTGCGTCACTTTATTGCTTTGAAAAGAAATATGCGCGTAAATGAAGGTGAGGAAGAGTTTGCCAACTATTTGCTTCAAGTTGGAGAAGATTCGTTATCAAAAGATGATTCTGGGCAGTCTATATTATGCGCACGGCTTTTAGGATGCGGCTCACCTATTGACTTTATATACAACTTACCAAATGATATTTCCACTGGCTTGATTCATGACAAAGCTATACTTGCACCTACAAACGATGTTTGCGCCAAAATTAATTCAACTGTTTTGGACCGAATTCCTGGTGAAGAAGTCTTTTATAAAAGCATTGATTCAGTCATCTCCACAGAATAAAGGTTTCACAACTTCAAATATTGTTTATAACGAAATTTATTAATTTTACACTTTTCATTATATTGGCTTTTTTGAATAAAGACAATGTATTATTTTCTGCAAAGCTATTTGTATATTATGCAATGCATTATCTGGCGGTTTCGCCGCCAGGTTCATTAGTTTAGTATAAAGCTTGATATGTGAAAAGTAATCAAAATAACATTAAACTTTTGTCAAAACAAATCCCAGATTCATTCGCGGAATCGATTTGCCGTAATTACGCAAATTCTCGCAAGATATTTTCACTTACATTTTTGAAGCCACAAGCCAATTTGCTTGGAATCTTCAAAAGATAAGGGCTATAATTTAGCATTCTCAATAAACTGTCTGAAAATTACACTTTAGCCTCTTAATTTTGTATGTAGTCTCATGTGAGCCTAATAAAACATGAATCTTGTCTCTTTTTTCTCTCTAAACAGCTCGCAAACTATTTTCCTATGAGCTGACTTGCTATTGATTCGTCTTTTTGAGGACAAGTTTACAGTGTCTCTACTCTACACCATTTTTTGAAAAGCTATAAAATAAAATATTTAAAACACCTCAAAAAAAATCAACCTGAGTATGATTCCGAGCATGTTCTAATATTGACTGAATAAATATACACATTAAAAAAAATACTAACTAATTGCCCGTTTTTAGTGTCAAAGTTTAGCTTAATTATTTAATTTATTGTTGTTATTGTTGGTTTAAACAATATTCCACGTATTTGGATTTTGCAAATACGAGTACATTGCGCAATTCATTATCACGCCAAAGCCATAGCTTTCTATTATAGTATATCTAAACTACCTTGAATTTCTAACACCTCTAAAAAGCTTTGTCATTTATATGTATCTAAAGCAAATATTTTAAATGCAAACTCCAAAATGCAAATAACTTCGAAATGATGCAAGGCAATTTGAAATTCAAAAACAGCTGATAAAAACAAATGGGAATTAGAAAGCAACGGCGTTGCTCCACAGTGGTATACACTGTAGCTAATTTCCCAAAAAAAGGAATTATTTGCACAAAAAAAAAATGGTTTACAGAAGAAGTGAAAGTTGCGTTGTTGTTTTAAGAAAAAATCAACGTCTTGTTGCAGATTAGGCTCTCATGAAACGTGAAGCAAAATGAATTCCTTAGCTCTGGCTTAAATATTCAACAAAAAAGCTGGGTAAGTCTATAATACAATATTTTTATCTATATCTCTAAGAGTTTCTTTGCGATTGTGATTTTTTTGTTTGGAGCATAGTAAAGTTAAATGTCGCACATATTTCTTTATGTAGCAAAGTATTTCTCTAAAAGGTTTTAATCGTTCTCCTACGTAAAGGGTGTTTTTTTAAGCGCGTCCGGATTTCAAACTTAAATAAAACTTAGAAAAATTAATGTTATGACCCCAAATATGGTTTTATTAGATAGATAATTTCGTATCATTTAATATTTGAAAAAGATCTCTCGCATGTGACCACCATGACTACGAGTTACAAAGCGCATCCTGTGGGTCCAATTTTTAACCACACTTTCAAAAATTTGGGGCCGTATTTCAGTAATGGCACGTTTAATGTTGGTTTCCAAGTCGTCAATTGTTGCTGGCTTGTCTATATAAACCAACGACTTGATGTGTCCCCAAAGAAAATAATCTGAAGGGGTCAATTCACACGACCGCGGCGGCCAGTTGGTGGGCGCACTTCTTGAAATAACTTTCTCACCGAATTGAGTTTTCAGTAAATCAATAGTTGCGGTCGCCGTATGGCACATAGTGCCATCCTGTTGAAACCAGAACTTTTCGACATCGATGTCACGTATATTTGGAAACAAATAGTATTCATCGATCATCTCTCTGTATCGATCACCAATGACGGTAACACGTTGCGAATCGATTAATTTGGATTTTGCTCTACAACAACAATATTTTCTTCGAACCGTGCTGTTCTCATTCTGATTGGTGGTCAGATATCGTGGAATGACCAATGAGTTCGTACATGATCAAGAACACGACGAATAGCACGTTCTTATGGACGACTTTTCGGTCCAGAAATTTTACGAAGAGCTCTATAAGTTTTTACAACAGAACACTGATTTGGATTGTACATCTCGAAGATTTGAAGACGTTGTTGTGGTGTAAATCTCACCATGATGAATTGTTAGTTCTTACTGAATAAAGTGATTTTTAAATTTGTCAAAAGTAACAACTGGTTTCAGAGATATCACTTTCGAAAATCCGGACGCTGTTAAAAAAAACACCCTTTACATATGCCATCCACATCTGCAAACACACCTGAACAAAATAAGAGTACTACAAGCGAAGACCCCAAGAAAAATAACAAGTTCTTCTAAGATCTGAGCATTCTTAAAATTAGAGATGAATTCAAACACTATATAAACGACAGTATGATTAGTTATCCTACTGAGCCCAGACAACCCAAGATATCTTAAGCGACTATAGAAAATTAAGTTCCTAATATGAAATGTAGAATAATTTGTAATTTAAATAATTATTACTTGCAACTCTTTTAAATGAATAAGTAAATAAATAAAAATATAAGATAATATTACAGCCGAAAGCCCTAATAGCTATGGCTGTCCTCCTCTCTGTAGCTTTAGTTTTTAACTTTAAGCATTTAAGCAGTGTAAAAATAACTTCTAATAATAAAAAAAACAAGGTAAATAATCAGGTAGTGGTGAAGACCAACAATTACTCATACGCAGTAGCGATGCAAGATATGGCGCAACATCTGGTAAGATTTGGTGTCTCTAGCCTCCATAGTCTCTAAAATCTTCCATAGCTGTTCATACAGACACGTATCTAGTGCATACAATATATACAAACTTCTTATAATTGTCATTATTTTTACTGGTATTAATAAAAATATTTAATTCGCATTTGTCCGTCTTTGGTTTTACGTAAATTCAGAGTTTCGTCAAGTTCTGGGACTTGTGCAACCAAAAAAAAAAAAAAAATTGTTATGCAAATAAAACTTTTTTCTGTTTTATTCTATAAGTGGAGCAAAGCTTTTTTTTTGTTTTATTTTGCCTTCTGAGGCAGACCTTGACGTCATTTTCGATACTGTCAACTGACAAAAACTTCTTATTTTTGACTAAGAACAAAGCGTAAGACACATGGCCGTAATGGCATAGTTACGGCAGCTGTTTAAAGATAAAAAAATTTAATAAAAAATTTCACCAGCTAAGCAATTATTTGCAGTGCTAAAGATATTTGTTGTTACAGTCAGACGACAAAGTAAACAGTAGAATTTATGTATCCCAAGTGAAAAAGACTGCAAGAAATGATATATGTTTAACTGCTGTACAAGTTAAAACTTGAAATTGTAATAACACTCTCCTACAAAATTGAAGCTCTTTTACGGTTTGTGACCAGCATAATAAAATTCTTTTTATTTTTATATAATCGCTGTTAGCTCTTGAGATTTTTGCTAAAATTGCTAATTAAGAGTTGGTTACACTCAACGGCAGCACTTGATATTATGGATGAGCATGCCTAAGTAGTACAGTAGCTCACTAGCGAATTTTAATATTAAAATTAAAAAATGGCGTCATAAAGAAAAGACTACTTTACTACACTTTTATCGACAACTCGACAAGTAATCGGAAATTTGGGAAAGAAAAAGTGATGAGATAAATTTTGGCTAGTATTGCATATCATTCACATCGAAGAGATTGTTTCAAAAAGACTTTAATTGAAGTGACGTATTTAGAAAATTTCTACACAGTAGAATATATAAAAAACTCAAACATTTTCTTTTTTTTGTAAGTTACGGCTCTTTTTTCAATTCTGGTTTTCTTATTTCATTATAATGCCACTTAATTGCTTCATATTTTTTTGAAATTTTGATTCCAATATGCTTTGATCTATTGCTGACATATGAAATATTTTTTGAAATATGTATCTATATTCACTTAGGAGATATGCTTGCCAAAGATACTTCTCATTAAAAAAAAATATCGAAGTATTCCGTTATCGATAACTCGATAAATAAGACGTCAATTTAAAAAAAAAGCTTGAAATTGGATAATTTTATTGAAAAAGGGACATTTGTGTCGTCTTTTTTCTAATGCAAAATTGAATTGAAGAAAAATTTCCTTAGGAAATTGTGGACGAAATAAAAAAAAAATGGGTGCAAGTGAAGACAAGCACCTAGCCAGGGGTGGACTAAATTTTTGAAACCTTTCGATTGGTTTCTGTTTCGATATACAGTGGCTCACAGCTTAAATGAACCAAGCCAGAAGAGGTATTTGTAATCGCTATCATGTGCTAACAAAAATATTTAAAAAAAAAATTTAAATGCGCAATAATAGATCAATATTTAAACTTGTAAATTATCAACTCGTTAAATTTTTCCAAAATTTTTTAACGATGTTATAAAAAAAAAACAAAAAATACTGACTTATTTCATGTCACAGCTTATTTGAACCAAAAACTTAATTAATCAAAATTTCATTATTTTTTTTTATATTATCATCCTTTTTAATATTAAGTATGACCCCCTTTTGATTTAAGTTGTTTTGGTACGGAGTTGACCTATTTAGAGGTGACTTCAGGTGTTATTTTGTCCCATTCTGTACTGATGGCTAATTTAAGGTTGTTTTTGAACGAAATATTGTGATTTCTAATATTCAATTCATACAGTCCATACATTTTTAGTCACATATAATGTCTGGCAATTGGGAGGGTAGTGCCATAACGTTGGATTTATTCCAGATCTACCAGAACTGCACTATGCCTGATTAGTGCTTGTGATCATTATCATGGCAAAATCTTAAATTGTCCTTTACTCCAAGTTTATCCGCATTTTGGAGCAAACTATTTTTTAATTTATCGAGGGACAGATTCTAATCCATGTTTCCTTCAAAAAAACTAGATTACCTACACCTGCTCCAGACATACAGGCCCAAACCATCACACTGCCATTTCCGTTTTTCAAACTTGGCTTTACATTGAATTTTTGTAGCTCAATGCTGGGCTTTCCAGATGCATATGTCATCCCGTCAAAGCCAAATATGTTGAATTTTTGACTCGTCTGCAAATATCGATGTATTCCAAAAGGTTGCATCCTTATTTATGTGGTCCTTAGCACAAAAAAGCCGGATTTGCTGATCACATTTGCTTATGTACAGTTTTTTTCTGGCTACTCGCCCATTGTACTCATGATTTCTGAGGACTCTGGGTACCGACTCTGGGCTGCACTGTACTCCCAAATCTTAAGTCAGCTCAGTAGCAATTTTTGGATCCAAATTTTTGGCTATCCTTCATTTTGCGGACAATAATCTTTTCATCCGCTTGCGTAAAAATTTTGTTTGGCGTCTTTCAGCCTTTATTATGCACTCCGTTGACATGAACAAAACGTTTTATAATATGCTGAAAGGTGGAGTTTGGAAGATAAACCATGTCCGCCATTTTTCGCCAGGCATGGCCATTCTTAAAATGCGTAATAACAAGTCCACGCTGCTCTTTGGTAGTACGGCGGCCCATTGCATATGTTTTACATTTGACCGGAGAAATCATTCTAAATCGCAAACAAGTTTCCGTATAAAAATTCGAGAACATACAAAAGTTGACAAATCAAGAAGAATAACCGTCATATGACACCATAAACGCAAGGAAAATGTGAAAAAAAAGATTGGTTCAAATAAGCTGTGAGCTAATTTCTTATGCACAATTCATGTTTTCCCCTCTGCTTCTTTCAAGGAAGAAAAATATGAGGATTTTTTTTTACCGATAGTGCAACTGTTATTTAATTTACACATCTGCATTTAAAATTTGGTAGTAAATCTCTAACTTTATGTATTACAGTCTCCTAAAGTTTTAAAAATGGGTTGGTTCATTTAAGCTGTGAGCCACTGTAAGCGTTGGCATGGAATTAATTATTTTTTTTTCAAAACATTGTACATTTTTTGGCCTCTTGAGATCAAAATTTTGGGATTGCTTAGAATTTGTAGGATTTGATACTCTGAAAATAATTGATGGAGCAAATAATGCAAAATGTTTCCAGGAATGACTCGGGCACTGAATAGCTTTGTCTACGCTACGTGACTCTTCGGAAAGATTTTGTTGGCTTTGTTCCAAAAAGCCAATTATACAAGGAATAACGTCAATGCTAATGCGCATAACAAAGTTAGACTTAAGTTGATTGTTGAGGCTCTATGCTCCACTTAGGAGTCCAGAATTCATAGTAGTAGTAGTATTCCAATACAAGACCAGTCGTCTGAAATACTTTAGCGTTCCAAAGAGTTTAGTTCTATAAGTTCAACTTGGTCGGACAAGGTGTTGCAATATGGCAGTGGAGTGGAGTTCAAATGATAATATGAGAAATTTACCAGAATTCAATTTTGTTTTAGGCTATGGCAAGTTCAACTATCCCGAACTATCTTGAATTCGTCAGACAATTTACTGATCTATTGTGGAACCAATCAAACTATCCGCTACTGCTACTAAAAAATTACAAACGAAAAATATGAGGGTCATAACATTCGTCGAACTTTCCCAAAGCACCTTCAGTTCATAATAAATGTACATATAAATATAAGCTGACCTATCAATATTTATAGAATTTCTCAAAAAATATTGTTAGCCACAGGCCTGGTTGAAGATCTAGATCTAGAAGCTTGTCCAAAAATTCATTGTCACAACTTCTCTTACACTAACTTTTCAGGCTAAGTCCCCCAGCAGATATTATGTATAAAAATAAAACTCGAATTTTGTAGTTCTGTGTTACGTGTAGCTTTAAAGAGTGTTTAGTTGAGTTAAAATATAATACCAATTTGTACAAACCATACCATAAAAGTTAAGCAACTGAAAGCATTCCCACTTTGGCCCATGATTTATAATCTATTACAGCTGTCATTTCAAGTATACTCATGCTCGACTTCTCGTACAATACTCGATACTCAATAGATAGCTTAAACACTTTATATGTGATCTCAACTAAATATAAAAATAAAAGCCAGATAACGCCCCAATTAACACACTTTCAATAACAATCATATATGGAGTATGTACGCGATACATTCAAGTATTTGTTAACGCGTCGTTAATACAATCATTTAAAAAATTTACCAACTAAAAAACGAAACAAAAAACAACAACAAATTTGAACAGAAGCTACAAAATAAATATTATATACGTATTGTAATAAAAAAATAAATAAAGCAAAAACTAGTGCTAAAAAAAAAAGAAATTAAGATGAAATAACGAGAAAACCAGTTTAAAGCAGATGTCTCATGTTGGCAAACAGCTAAAACTGATTCGGCCAAGTTTGTGTACTTTGTATTTATTGTTTCTTTTGCTTTTATTATGTTTTTTTATTATTTCAGTCCATTTTTGTACTCTTTCTTATTCACATGTATACGTGTTTATGTATATACTACGTTATTATTGCTTCTTTTCTAAAACACTCTTCTTTGAGGCATATTTGTTATCTTTTGAGTTTAAAGACGACCATAGAACTACGAAATGAAGAATCTATTGCAGGACTACATAACTTCAGAAGATGATCTCTTTGTATCTGTATTATTTATAGTGAAAGTAATTCTTTTACTACTCAAATAATAAGATCAACGCAGTGAACCAGTCGCAGGGAGTAAATAGCTCCATAATTCTAAATGGTTGTTTTAACTATTTTTTTAATATTTATCTTACTATTTATTCCAAAACTATTTATTGTATTTATACTATTTTAAACTCAAATAAGCAAAAACATGCTTGCGCCATCTAACGATAGCAACTCGCATGCGCCATCTAGCGGCCACACGACACGGAAAATAAAGGGATGACGAGGACGATGACAACAAATTCATTGTTCATTGAAATTAGCGGACTATTAGTGTTATAACCATTAAAAAAAAAAAACATCTTGTTCATTAGTATCGAATTGGTCAAGGATTTAGACAAAAATACAAGGCTGCCGAAGATATACCCCAATAAAAAACATATAAAAAAGTTTTGCCTCAGAGCACAAGGCTTTTGTAACCAAGCACTATCATCCAAACTTGGAATCAACGCATTCCCAGATTGTTTGTTGTACAGTGTAGCACCTGGTTTAAGCAAAAAAGGAGCTAAAAACAAGTCATAGGTCGCAATATTTAAAAAAAAATAATAAACTTCGTTACGGCAAGTACGCAGCAACAACAAAAGGCTTTGCTTTCTGGTACGCAGCGTTGGTGAACAAAAAACGTTGTCCAATTCGTATTTTGAGATTGACGGGTAGATGGCGCCAGTAGTAACAACAGTTGTTCTGTTCTTAAAAACAAAACGTGAATGTGCAGCAAGTTTTTTAGATAGCAAACTTTCTAATGGGAAAAAAAAACACTGATTCGTTTTGCTCGTAAAATAAGTTGCCATTTTTGCCTCGACGCGTTCTTCGATAATACGGAGGTCTTTAAAAATGCAAATTTTGTTGGCCAAAAATCAAAATCCTAGACATTTTTCAAATACGAGTACATATCTACAGTTCAAAAATAAGTTTAGTGTTTTAGAAATTGTGTACGAAATACGCCTGACTATAATAAACTTATTGACCAAAGAACCGAAATCCTAAGATTTATGGAAATATATACATCATGCGAAAGTGCATGCAATACGAAAACATGTTTCGATACAAAACTGATTTAAAATTACGAATTTGTAAGTAAAGCAATAAAAATTGTACCAACGATGGTATATAATGTCAGCCGTCGTCCATATTTTGAGTTCCGATCCCTGCGCTTGAGTGCTCACCGCCTAAGCCAAGCTGTAAAACATAGTAGTTCAAAACTTAACATATACCCTGATTCCAATTTCACACTTTTTACTTAATTCAAAATCACAAGTTTTTAACGAAATTTATAACGGTTTTCCATAGGGATAGCTGGATATCCTAAGCCAATACATCTAAGAAACTTTTCAAAATTGAAACACGGAACAGTTAAGGTATATCTATTCCGTCAAAATCCTAAGCCAGCGAAAATCAGAACAGCCCAAATAGCCTTAAACCAAAACTTGCTGATCATAAAACTACGTCCACGACGTTTCCTGGTAACACCACATAAACCTCCATTAGCATATGTGAAATTCGACTTGCTTACAAATATTAATCATCCGGATTTTAATATTTACTTTTTTCTTTTGTTTGCCGTATTTAAAGTTCTGCGCCGTGTGATCTTAAGTTCTGTTTACCCCAACTCGTCTTGTTTGCTTGGTACATAGCAATAAAAATAAACTTGCTGCGCATTCCTAAGCCTGCCCACTCCAAAATATATTTACCCGTAATTAAACGTAACATGAAATATATTTCCAGGTACTTGTGGGATCATTTGAAATGGCACAGAGATCGCTGCTGTGGAGCAACAACAGCACTGCGGGTTGGCAAGTGCGCGGTAATGTGTTCCATATCTTATCATGGAATTTGTTGACTTAAATTTGTTAACATGTTGACACTCGACTGCTCCAACGCCCAGCGGCATGCAGATAAGAGGAGTCGCATTAATAATAACGAATGTCCATAGACACGTACCCGCTGTACATGGTACACGCACATAAACTCAGTCCACCCTCAATTAATATTTATGTATATACGCATTCCGGCAAATAGATAACTGATGTCCATGCGGCCTTCAGTAAACAACCAACAACTAAACAACCCATCAAAATTTCTAATCTTTGTTCCGTTTGCCACCAGTTCAACGTGTGTCGTGTCATGTCTGATCTGTCTGTCGTTCGTATAGATTTATGGACAATCGAAAACGATTCCCGCCATAGGTAGGCGTGCTTCCAAAGCCTCCAAGCTTCGGCTGACTGCGACGTTAGCGTCGCCGTCGTCACCTTTATTGGCTCTAGGGTTACAAATGTTATCAGTCGTGTGTTGTTAATCGGCTGAAATGTCAGCGGTTATCGCCACAGTGCTAGTGCTCCCATTAGGCGAAACGATGGACCGTTGGGTCGCACAGTATTCCTATTTCGTTGTAGTATTTATTTATTTTTATTACTATGTGTAATATGTAATCACTTTTCCTATATATAATGTTTTATATTTATTCACTTATGCATGCAATCGACGGCTAGTAAATTTCCATGTTTGCACATTCTAGAGATAAGACCAGACAAGACGACTTCACTCATGAGCATTTCTTGGAAAAATCTCGCATACAGGTGGTTGGAATAACATAAGTTTCCTAGGATTACTTAATACATAGAAATACCCGATTATGGTCATAATTTCCTGTCAATTTTTATGTTCATCTGGTATTCCACCCAGATGGTTTTAAAAAATATTATGCCTTAAGCTGAGCCTAGCCTTTCTTATCGTTAAATATTTCCTAACTGATACCCTATTCACACATAACATACGTGGAACGTCTTGATACCCATTTCCTAACTCTACAAAAACAACTTCTCATCACTCATCTCACCTTAAACCGCACATTGCTTGTCGAATCCGAATTGGCCAGTGACTTTTCCGAGGGCGAGTTGTGACCTGTAAATTGTGGCATATTATTTGCACCAACACTGCTGCCCACAACAACTCCGCTGGCATTATACTCCACATGATGCACTGCACCAGGTGAGCCCGACACTGCACTGGCAGCTCGCACGCTAGGAACACCACCTTCCGCCATATTGGCGTGCTTCTCATTGCAGTTGGCGCAAACCTGAACCATGCCTGAAACCAAAAAAGAATTATTAACTTTAGATTTATAAGATTAATTCCAACACTGCACTTACCCTGAGGACTAATTGGACTAGCGTTCTTAAAGGCCTTTATTGTTTTTATGAAGGGATAGTAGGGCTCTCGTTCTGCATTGGGACAGCAGTAGACAAGACGCAGCTGGGATGAAGGCTGGTCACAGCCGCAGGTGTAGCAGACAAATGTGGTGCGCTCTGTAGCAGGAGCGGGACGTTTGCGCAATGTATAGGAACGCTCCAGTTCGGGCGTATGAAAAGCCTGAAATGAAGATAAGCGGAAAAAAAAAGAGATTAATGTTAAGTTAGTTAAGTGTTATTGTTATTTATACGAGTACATAATAAAATAAAATACAATGGATTATGTTTCATAAAGGGGAGTTACGAAACCAGAGAAGAAACTGTGAATTTTTTTGGAACTTCCTGGTGCTTTAACTGTTGTTTAAGATCTTAGATTGGCACAGCAGTACCATGTTTCATATAACCTTCTAGAATTTCAGTTAATTAAGGGATTTCGTAACCAATAAAGAAACCCTGAGATCTGAAGCTAAAGAAATGCAATTTACAAAGAAATACATTCAATGTACTCAGTTTGGGCTCTAATCTACTGCGTGCAATCCCACGCATTTTTACGTAATTGTAATTTCACGTGCATCATTATGACGTTCATATCAGACTCATACACCCACACATAATGGTATCGTATGTATTATTGAATGGTGTGCAGCGCATTTGTGAACTCCTTTTGAGCGTGACACATTTACGTCACAGTTTATTTTAAGTAGGTTCATTGATTCCTACTGCGTAGGCAGATCTTTTATGTAACGTGTAAAGACACGGGGATTCTAGAGCGGACGTTTTTTTTTATTTTAAAGATTTAATACGTGAAATTTTTTTTATAAAAATAGATAGATATAGATATATATAAGATAGAAAATTCATGTTAAATTATAAAGAATACATAGCCAGAGCAACAAAGGCATTCAGACTGCTTTTACCAGAAATAATAAGCTTCCGTATTATCTGCAAATCATAGTATTTCCACAAAATCTAATTTTTAACAAAAGTTTTCATAATAAATACACACAAAAACATCAGGTATATTACGTTTCTCATTTTCGGTAGAATTTTGCGAAAATTAATTTTTTTCGAAATTGCCGATATATGAATAAGAAGAGTAGCATTATCAAAATGATTAAGATGAGTGAATAAAAAGGGCAGGTATTCGTTAAAGTAGAGGTAAGCTTTGCTGCATTTCTGCTAAAAATCCGCTAGATTCTAGCAGATGGTATGGTTTTTATTGATAATTCTTAAAGTAATAGTGACTAAATCTATTATTTCATTGTTTAGAAAAGAAATACAGTCGACCTTTCACATAAAAAACTTTTCATTATTGCGAATTTCTGTGTATCGTACAGCGTGTTTTTTCTAGAGGTTCACCACATTGAGTTGGCAACCCTGCTTTATCTGATAGCCCATTTAACAGCTGATAGTTGCTTTTTGTTGAGTTTGTTTTGACATTTCATTATGATAGACTAACACCAGAGCAACGCTTGCAAATTGTTGAAATTTTAAATCAAAAAACTTATTCAAAAATCATAATTTTGTTCTCCGATGAAGCGCACTTTTGTTTGAATGGGTACGTAAATAAGCAGAATTGTCGCAATTGGAGTGAGGATACTCCACAAGCCTTTGTCGAATCACCATTACATTCACAGAAAATTACTGTCACTTGTCTACGTCGATAAACCAGAGACAATTGAACACCTGGAAATCAATATTCGAAGAGTTATTGGCAAAATACGGCCGCTGCGGAAAGTTTGTGAAAAGTGGTGTACGCTTCAGCCGTGGCGACCACATGGCCGAAATTATATTTAAACATTAATGTCATACAATTTTCTATCCAATAAAGCCCGTTTCATTAATATGAAAAATATATTTCTTTGTTTTATTATTTATGTCTTCTTCTTTGTTCCATTAACTACTAGTGGAGATAGGGCCTTATTATTTATGTGAACTTGTCTAACTCAAAAAAACACCCTTTACTAATTGAATAAGTTCCCGAAAACTGAGCCCAATGATTCTTAAGAACTAATGATGCAGATCGAAAAAAACATTTTTTTTTTATTTTAATTTAACCAAACACATTTTATAAAAAATGAAATTCAAAAAAAAATTTTGTAAGTACGTTTCTCAAAATTTTTTTAATTGTATGACTTTTTTTAATTTGTGGTTAAATGTAACTAATCTAGCTACTGAATATTTTTAAACACATTTTTTTTAATCTAAGCTGTCCATAATAATAAATTTTCGTAATATTTGATAGAATATATATTTTTATGCTATATGCAAAAAAAAAATTTGTTTAAGTCAAAATAAAAAATTTAACACTGCTCTATAAAGAGCTAACCTTTAATATATAAAACATCTGTTAAATAAAAAGTATAATTCTAATAAAAATGACTGATTTCTTTAAATAAACATAAATAATTTTTTAATCATTTTTTAAATATATAATTTCGATATAACATTTTTAACATATTATAACCAATATTCCGCTATAGTTTGACTGTATTTACTATTTATGTGTAGTTCGAAGTTAGCCCTCAGTTTTGATCCTCAACATTTGGCTATGAAATCTTTGAAATATAATAATAATAAATTATACTTATTTTTTTATTGAAACCTGTTAAGAAATGAAGGATTTTTTTTTTGTCAAATCAAATATCAGAATTAACTTTACAACTTTAATCCGCATGTAACTTTTGTAAAAATTCTGTAAAAGTTAAATCCGAGTATTCCAGTCTTTTGGAAGAATATTTTTTAACGAAATTTTAAGAATCACAAAATTTCGCTTTTTAATATTTTCAGTTTCAAATTTTACAATATTTTTCTGATACTTTAAAAAATTTTTAAAGCTTCCCTTCCAAATGTTTTTTATTAAATAAAAATATACAAAATTAAAAAAAAAAAATAAAAAATTTAAAATTAAAAAAAAATAAAAAAAATTTAAAAATTAAAAAAAATCGATATATAAGCATATTAATACTTATGGAACAATTGGATACATCGTAAGTCTACTTAAGTCTAGGCATATACTACGGGCGGTTCCCGAGAGGGGAGAGGGGGTACGTTCCCTAATAACAATAACATGTTTGTACAAAATCCTGAAAAAAATTATTTTTATTTTCCCTAACATCATTTTTGCAATATTTAAAAAAATCAAATGGTAAGTTTTTTGCTTAAAACGGTTCCGAGTTGTTCACAAAAGTGTGAAAAACTGAACCATTACTTAAAACTTTCAATAATGCAAACCCCAAATTATTTATTATTTTTGTAATTATTTAATTATTAAGTAGAAATTAATTCTAAATTATAAATGGTTTGTAGCCAGCGCAACATACTCTTCAGCCTTTGGGAACCACAAAATAATACTTTCCAACCTACGAAAAACGAAAGCACCTTTAAATCAGCCGAAAACTGTGAATATTATCGAGTATATAAGGTATATTATAGTCGGTGTGACTCAAAGTAAAACTAACCGCAAGCAGATGGTTCTAAAAAAAAATTGAGCTAAAAATATGAACAATCAATTAAAATAAATGATTAATTTAACATAATAATCAATAAAACTAATCTATTGTCATGCCAAGCTTTTTTTACTCTACGGGCAATTTTCAAAAGACACGAGAAAAACCAGAAAAGTCAAGTTCAGTAACCTTAAGTGGTCCGAAGAATTGACATTGCGAGAATGCAGTTACTTTCAGTGCTGACAAAAGAAAATTTTATTTTATTATTCCATAGTATTTTCTGTCAATTTTTTTTTATCTTACGGCTGGTTTCGTAATCTGCTCGTCTATTTTGGTCACAACGCTATATACTATATAACATGACATACAAATGCAAATATACGGTATATATATATATATAATATATAATTTTATATGCTTATGATTATATGAGATACATATAAAAAATAAATTCATCGCACAATTATCCCATAAGCCTATTATATGACTCGTTTTTTTTTTTTTTGTGTTTGTTTGTTGTATATAAAAAATATTTACTTTGGCACATTTTGTTAAGCTACTTTAATTTGTATCTGTGCCAAATAAGTATGTAGTATATGTATCGTCTGTCTGTCTAAATGTATCTACGTTAAAAGTATCTAGGCAACAATGAAATCATTTCCAGTCGTATCTGGTAAAGGCAAACACGCAAGCATTCATTTATTTTATTAGGCACTAAACAATTTAATTGTTTGTTTACTTTTCGTATTTCATTTTGTGTCAGATTTTTTGACATTGATAGGCGCGCATTTTTATTATACAGTTGCCGGCTGTCAGTCAACTCAAGATACATAGATACATACAGATATATGTATCTAAATGGAATTATCTTACAGATACGAGGACAGTTTAATAAGTTTTCGTATTTTTGAGTAGCAGTAGCTTTGAATGCAATACTGTTTAAGGGAACTCTTTTCAGAGAGTTTTTTAATCTGCATCATTACAGATTAGAATCTCTCACTAGTTAGGTTAAACATTGCCGTGTTCTTCAGACCTGAAATCAGGCATGAAAAGTAAACGAAAAAAAACTATTATATTTTTCTTTTAATAAGTATATTTAAGAATCCTGGCATCAGTAACCTTCAGCTTCCGTTTCAATTTATTAATTATTTACCGTAGACTTGAGGCATTTTTTTTTTCAAAACAAAAAATACTTTATGTTTATAGTAATTCAAGTCATATTCGGTGGAATATGAATGTGCAGATTCATGGCTGATGATTTTATGATTCAGGGCTGAACCGAAACGAAGGGCAAACATCCTCTCGAATTTCTACAAAAATGATAAAAAGTGAACTCTGTGTTTGTGGATAAGCCAAAACCATGGAAATGCTATATAAAAACTTTGGCAACACTGCACTATTAACTTTAAAGTAGTTTACTAAGTTCCGAACTTCAAGTCAAAAGAGTTCCGAACGCCAAATCTACAATAAAACCCATGGAATGAGAAAGATCGAAGAATAGAAGGTTCAGAAGTGGTGGCTGAGGCTCAACTAAGCAGGAACATCGTGCTTTGGATGATGTAAGCTGCATGTGAAGGAGTGATTGGGAATTTTCAATCACAATCCGAATGACATTTAGCGCGTTTTTAAAACATGAGATAAAATATGGATACACCAGAATACACCAGGTACCAAGAATAAGTCAAGGCAGTGAACTAGTCCTGGTAAACGTGCAGTATAGAAGGCCACGCTGGGTATGTCAGCAAAAGAAAGGTTAAAGGGATCCCGATCATTATGTTATGTCTGCTATCAGAACTGAAGAAATGCCTCAACGGCAAGAGATTTAAAGGAAAACAACAAAAAGGTAAATATTAAAGAGATCGTAACCTTAATTCCGCATGTCTCACAAAAACAGGAAGAGGGCGACTCGTTGAGTGATTTCAAAATGTGCGAAATATCCCACACGAACCTTTCAGACAAAAAAAAAAAAAAACCGCGACTTATCAAACTGCCCTCGTGCATACACCACAAAAAAAAAAAAGAATCTGTCATAAACATAAACGTATTACATATGTGTGTCACACTGTGCTGCTCCCGCTCATCAATCTGGCCAACAACATGTCATCCATATTTATTGATCCAACGAGTGCCGGTCAAAGAGAAGGCGACGTCTTCGTCGTCGACGTTGGCGTCAGCGCCAACTTAGCTTCTGTTGGCTTTACTTTTTGCGGCCTGCTAGGGGAGGTGAGAGATTTTGAGGCTTTTGAGAACCAGTTCGTTACTTTTGGACGTTTTTAGTGCTCGTTTTTCATGCTCGTTTAATATTGCCGCCGACGCCGATGTTGACGTTGACGACGTCGACGATGTTGCCACTGTCACCGCCACCGCCGTCGCCTCAGCCGTCACTGTTCTATCCCCCCACCAGTTATTATTTTTGTTGTTTCTTTGCCGTTTTCATGTCGTTGATAAGCATTTTCGAAATGGGGGTCATGACCGTTTAATAACTTTTTATGAAGACAACTTTTGTTTCTCTTATTTGTTATTCGTTAATTATAAAGTATGAACAAGTGTTACTTGGGCTTAACTTATTTTGAAGCAAGCTCTACCTAACTATCTACCTACATGGTACTTAGGCACAACAATTCGATATTGTTTGAAAACATTGAACATTTTTTTGGTCATTATTTGTTTTGTTTATTTTTGTTTTGTTTCATACCAAATATTTGGTCCAAACATAATTATGGGGTTCAATGGTTTATACTTCGGACTCATTGTTATGCTTAAGCATTCAGTTTTAAATTGTCTTATAAGTGGTCAGCAATTAGAGTATAGGTGAGTCATAATAACCACTTATATCCGCACCATTTATGTTATTATATCTGCACCACTTATAAGACAACAAGCTTTATTCTTGTTTTCCTGTGAAGTCCAAAGGGGCAGTTCAAAGCCAATTCAACGTTTATCTCAGAATCTGCTTTTATTTCGCATGAAAAGTGTTAACTCGATTGAGTTTGTTGACTATACTTCAGATAGTTTATGTTATAATAAAAACATAAATCAAAAGCACCATCGATTAATGATTCAAAGAAATCTACTGAACACAATAGATTAAACGGCTCAAGTACTAAAATCCGTCGAATTAAAAGAAATCTAAATACTTTTTGAATAATGTCCGATAAAGATGAGCCTTACTACTAATATTGGAGTGTTCTCTCAAAACAAAAAAAAAACATCGTACAGAGCTTGTTTTTTTTTATTTGTAATGGGTGAAATATGTACTGCGACCCAAGTGGATCTATTGTACCCCCTTCACGGCTTAGAGCTCTCCCAAAAGTCCAATTGCCTGCATGTACTCCAGTATTTTGTTTGGATTTATGGTGACAATGCTCTCTGGTGAGATAACGTACATGCCTAGAAGCTTGCTTCTTTTGTTGACGAGTGCTATGCATTCACATAGTAGATGCACTGAGGTTTCTTCCTCCATACTACAGAAGCGACAAAGTCCACTGTCCGCTATGCCAATTTTATTTATGTGGCTGCGGAGCCTAGAATGTCCCGTCAAGCGACCCGTCAGGATCCTCACGGTATTTTTCCCATTATTCCCTTCATTACTTGTTTCTATGCTGCATCCTGATAGGGTTATACTCCTCATCCTTTCAAGTTTATATCTCCTTGTGAAGGGTACTATGACTGTCTTCACAGGGTTGAGGCTCAGGACTACCTTTTTATACCATTCATTAGTTTCCTTGAGCCCTAGCTGGATAATATCGCAGAGTGTTTCCTCATACTTGCCTCTGGCTATAATAACGATATCGTCAGCATAGCCTTGGCATAGTATGCCTCTACCCGCTAATTTCTCCAGTAGCTCATCTACTAGTAGACTCCATAAGAGGGGTGATAGTACCCCGCCCTGAGGGCAGCCTCTTGTCGTTACTACGGTGGTGGATTGCCCACCAATAGTTGCTGTGGCTTGCCTAGACGCCAACAGTGAAGTTATCCATTTGCTAGTGGTTGCATCTAGGCCCCTTCTGGCCAGTGATGCTTTGACAGCCTCGTGGGAGGCGTTGTCAAAGGCACCCTGTATATCCAGAAAAGCTCATAGTGCCACTTCCTTATGAGTTAAAGATTCCTCAATAAGGGTTTTCAGCTGATATAGTGCTGTGTCCGTAGACCTTCCCGCCCTGTATGCATGTTGCATCCGTTGAAGGGATCGTTGTACTAGTAATGTGCTTCTAATTCTGAAATCTACCAGCTTTTCCAGCGTTTTCAGCAAAAACGAAGTTAAGCTAATAGGTCTGTAAGACTTTGGATGAGTGATGTCTTTCTTTCCAGCTTTCGGGATGAAAACAACTCTAGCTGTACTTCATGCGGTAGGTGTATGCCCTAGTGCAAGGCTGCTAACCAGTACTTCCCTAATGGGGGTCAAGAGAGTACAGAGCTTAAGAACTCTAAAAAACTTTAAAATGAAATTTTGTTTTATCCTCCTATGACTAGTTTTTTTTTGTGAAAAAGGACATTTTCCAAAATACTTTTTTCATGACTTTGACTTTTCTCAAAACAAGAATAGAGTACCCTTTAAAAATGCCCCCAATCACAAAAACCTTAAGAAAAAACTACAGCCGAAAGTGTGTGCCCAAAACCCCGAAAAATACAACATTTTGGCGACTTTTCGTAGAAATATCTTTTTTTTTTAGCAAAAGTCTTAGACACTTGAAAAGTTGCTATTTTATGTTATTGGTAAAAGCGATTTCTATATAGTGTCTTCTTTTTATGATTAAAAATGGCTGATTTATTGAATTTTTAATAAAAATGAAAAAAATTTAATTTTTTGAAGGTTCTTTTTTTGTCACTTTCACCTGCATGTAAGCTGTTGAAAGTGATTGGTTCTTCTATATTTGGAACTTTTACATAAAGTAGTTGTCATGACCTTTCAAATAAATCCTTTTTCATGAAATTCCAAATGTCCTTTGAACACCAGCAGTTCAGTAAATCACCATGAGTTTACGAAATCTCATGATTTCACCAAAAATATACGAATTTTTGTTTGTAGTTTATAATTATTTCTAACAAATTGTAATATTGTTATTGTAAATTTAATATTTTTAAAAATGAACCATTCAGTTGAAAAGCTAAGTCAGCTAAACTCTGTATATATTTTTGATCTGTTAAAACTAAATATTAATGCCATGGCATAAATTTAAATTAAAAAAAATTTCATTACGATTTGCTCCCAAAAAAATTATTTTTTTATAATTTTTCAAAATATAAAATCAGGGGTCAAGTGGGAACAAGGTCTTATCTTAGTTTTCCTACCATAAGAGACTTTCCCCCAAAAGTTTATTTGTAACTCCTCGACAGCGAATGTCATAGTTGAAACTCCAAAGTATGGAAAACAAGACTCACTGTCACAAGGGCTCAACTTCCTGTTCGTGCACCTTAACCCGATCGTATAAGAATGCAACAACCTTTACCTTTTCACTTTGTTGATCCTTTAGTATTAGGTATGTCTTAAGTTTTTTATAATCCTTCCAGCCATTGGTATCCTTGGGCTTAAAATTAACAGCTGCATTACTGCTACTAACGCCATCGCCCACAGTAACAGTTAAATTTTTCGCCATTTTTTTTATAAACACTCACTTAGAGAAAAAAATATTTTTCAACTGTAAATCTACAGCGGTATGCTTTTAATTTTCAATAATCAATGCATTTAAATCTCTATAGTTGATGATTTTTCTCAAAGAGTAAGTTATTTAAATGATTCACTTTACTCTATTAAAATTATTATGCTTCGTCGTTGTGTTTATTAGCTAGAGAAAGACACAAACACACACACATAAAAGAATTGCATTAATTAGAGATGTGGATGTAAGCACACACATCTCAATCTTCGCTACTGGCTCTCTTTAAGAGACCTCAATTATAACACGAAACAAATTATATTTAATTAAAATTGAGTTACGAGCGAGCGTGTTCACTTGGGCGTTCAACGACGGGCAACGCATGCATCCGGATCCGTTTTAAACCGCACCAAACATTGTATACGCGAATTCCCGACACGCGATCATTGATGATGATGATGATGATAATGACTACATTGCAGATTAAGAGGTAACTAATTATGCATTACATGCACCTCACCGCAGCGTGATCATGCCACAAGCTTCCTAATGGAACAACAGACATAAAGCGGATGATGGAAATTGCCATTTATGTCGTCGTCCCATCAGCGTACTCCGCGTTAAGAGTTACTATAAACTACAAACTATAAACTACTTGTTAGTGCTCTGCTCTTGTGGACAGCCGACAAACGCCATGTTCCAACGATTAACTACAAGCCAAAACACACGCAAACAAATACTCCCGAGACAAAGTTGGAGAAACAACCTCACAAAGATACAAATTTATACTCGTTGTAGTTCCCAACAAAAAATAACATTAATGTGTGCAAAAAAGATTTCAAAAAAAAAAAGAGCTATGTAGTTTGTAGTTGTCAATTGGGAGAAAGCAAGTTGTGAGAGCATGACTCATAGTTAAGAGACACTAATGTACATACACTGAAAGAAAATATACAGAATTCCGGTCATAAAAAAAGAAAATCTAGCAAAATAAGTTATTCTTTTGCATAGCTTTTAATTATTTTTAAAGTTGAGATCTTAAGACTTATTTTAGACTAGCGTCTGCTAATTGGTCTAATAACACAAGAAACCAGCTACAAGAGTGTCTTATATAACTAAATCGAGAGTGTGGAACGGGTAAGCTCCTATTCTGTTGAAACTCTACCAAGAAAAATAATACCATGGCGACTAATTATCCTGCAACAGATCTACATATAATGTAGAACAAGAGCCCATCAGCAGCTTCAAAAAAGAATGCAGCGCCAACATTGTGCAGAAGATTATTGAGGGAAATCCCATGAACGGCTTCAAAGGATCAGGCTGTCAAAAGGACTCGAAACTGCAGCACAAAATGAGTTTAATTAATATGTGGTTGATGTACTTTGTTTTCTAACCAATTCAGAAATCAAAGAAAAAATACCAATTGCACCGTACACTTATTTTTTTAGCGATTTAAACAAATTAGCTCTCTAGTATATCTTAAATAGTTCCCAGCATATTATCTTGCCTTGTCTAAAAGCTTATTAATTTAATCTCAACTCATCTTTTTTTTATATTTACTCATCCTCTGTTATATCATTTTATCATATCTCATATTACCTCAAATATCAATTTACAGCGTACAGTTATAACATAAAAAAAATACCATTCTAGCATATTTTAATCAATTACCGGTAAATTATCTGCTCTTCAGAAGACTGTTTTATCTGTACTTCACATCTGTTATCTCATCTCATCTCATCTCATCTCATCTCATCTCATCTCATCTCATCTCATCTCATCTCATCTCATCTCATCTCATCTCATCTCATCTCATCTCATCTCATCTCATCTCATCTCATCTCATCTCATCTCATCTCATCTCATCTCATCTCATCTCATCTCATCTCATCTCATCTCATCTCATCTCATCTCATCTCATCTCATCTCATCTCATCTCATCTCATCTCATCTCATCTCATCTCATCTCATCTCATCTCATCTCATCTCATCTCATCTCATCTCATCTCATCTCATCTTACCTCATCTCACCTCATGTTATCCATGTTATTTTCAATGAAATCATCACCTGGTCATGCCTGAATCCTTCTTATTTAATATCAACTTTTTTATACCTTCTGATATCTTCTATTTCATCACAGCCCGTCCCATAGTATTAGTCATCTTATTTGATATCTAGCATATTTCAAACAATTACTGGCATATCTTCTGGTATTGTCTTAAGTTTTATTCCATCTCAACTCATAATTTTTTAAACTTTCTCAACTCCTGTTACCTTGTCTCTGCCTATCACATATTATCCTATACCATCTTATGATATGATCGTATCACAAATTATATATTCCAGTTCATCTCAAAATGCATGATGTGTAAAAGAATACACTATTTTTGATTTTTTTTTGAAAACAAAGTATCTTGGGCATTTATATTTCCATTTGTAGAGTGGATTGTTTTGATTTCTTAATTTTTGTACCTTTACCAAACTCACAGTTTACCTAGCTGAGTTCAACTTTTATTTTTCAGTGCATTTGTATGGGACTTTACAAAACTATGATTTCCATTAAAAGCTTTAAGGTTGCATAAAAACTAACGATAATATTTAAAGCTCATTAATCAATCATTTTTAAACCCAACTGGAATTAATAGATTAGAGCTCCAGTTTTAATAAATGTCGCATATACATATGTAAGTGTTATAGTTCATTTCGCCACATGTTTAACTCTCCTAGTTTATTTACATATGTATAAATACGAATACTATGAGTCAAGAAGTCGCCTATTGTTTGCCCAAGGAAGTTGACTTAATGAAATCATATTAAATCTATTCTAGACTTTCGAACTACAGTGAATTTCATAACTATAGGACAGTCGCAAATTTTAGTTTCAAGTGCAAATATAACTGTTTATAAGTACGATCCAGCAAAGCTTCCTTTTACAAAAACAACTACCTAATATTGGAGCTTTTAATTTACCGTAAGGTTATTGCACTGTTGCTTCACACGGTGTTTCGCAATAGCTTATGCATGGATATGCCTTTTTTGCTGCAGTTTTTAGCGTTTCATAACTATAGGACAGTTGTCTTTTATAAGGAAATTAAGTGTAAGGATAGCAAAAATATATTTTATTTTAATTTTAAATCACTTTTTGATCGTTTTATGATAAAACGCCGCAAGGTATGACTTTTAGTTTAGAGGAGAGAGACCGTATTATAGCCAAAAATGACTTGGGGCTCAGAATGGTCAAAATTGATAAAAAGTCATATAAAAAGACAACATAACTATATTTGGAACTTCTTTAAAAACATTGAAAAATATATAAAAACGTAAGTAAAAAATTATTAGTAAGATTTCGGTGTGCTAAAAACGAATAATCTTAAAAAATTCATCATATTCTTCCGTTTCTTGCTCAGAGTTGGTACCATTAGTGGACCATAAAATGTCCAAAACTACAATTTGGCAAATCCTCAAGAAGTGCCCACTCAAGATGCATGTCAGGATGTCGGAATGTTGGACCATTACAAAAATGCTCGCTATAGCTTTGTTGTTGTAACTCATATTTTATTGGCGTGATTTTGCGAATTTGTTTGTGCATGTTTTTTCAAGGATTTTCCTTATAAGGTTGATTGCTCTTATATTTTTCAATAAGAAAACGTTGAGTTCGAATAGTCCTGGTGGATATAATTACTATTGGAGGGATTTGCCAAAGGATTCACAAAATTTTTTCTACCGACAATTTAGATGCGGCTTAGTTTTTGTGCGGGGCGCATATAAAGCCTGTTACACCGTCGACCTTCCATTAAACTCATCTTAAATAAGTAGCGGAGAATACTAACATGTCTTTTCGAGCAGTTTGATACCATTCCATAATAATAATACGGCGAAACCCAAATATTTTAATAGGACAACGCCTCAATTCAAGTAAATAAACACGCGAAAAAATTCTTGAGGGCGACTCTTACGGTCAGAAAGCCTGTGAATTTTCATTTACCTATTTTTTTATATATTTTTTAATGTTTTTAAAGAAGTTTCAAATAAAATTATGTTATCGGTTTATATGTTTTTTCATAGATTTTGACCATTTTAAGCCCCATGTCGTATTTGGCTATAATACCGTCTGTCTCCTCTAAACTAAATGTCATACCTTGCCGCGTTTTATCATAAAACGATCAAAAAGTGATTTAAAATTTAAATAAAATATATTTCTGCCATCCTTGCACTTAATTTCCTTATAAAAGACAACTGTCCTATAGTTATGAAACGCTTAAAACTGCAGCAAAAAAGGCATATCCATGCATAAGCTATTGCGAAACACCGTGTGAAGCAACAGTGCAATAACCTTACGGTAAATTAAAAGCTCCAATATTAGGTAGTTGTTTTTGTAAAAGGAAGCTTTGCTGGATCGTACTTATAAACAGTTATATTTGCACTTGAAACTAAAATTTGCGACTGTCCTATAGTTATGAAATTCACTGTATGCACAATAGACCACAATGCGGCTATCGAGTTCCTATGACGCAAAACACAAAGAAACGGAAGTCGTCGGGAACACACCCCAGGACAAGTAGTAAGTAAACAAAGTGTAAATGGATTTTTGCAAGGATTCAGTGAGAGAGTGTGGGTGTAAGGTGGGTTGACAAACGTGCCAATAATTGTTTGACCTAGTTATATTTATATGTGCGTGAGTGTTGCAAATGTATCACTATGTAAACTAGAGCAGCCATGGTAATGTTCTTAGTGTTGTTTTTGTTGTTGTTATTCTTGTTTAGACCATTTACATACATATATAAATCATAGGCGACACGCAAATAAATTACATTTAACAGTCGATAATAAAAATAGCAGCAACAACAAAAACAAAAAGAGTGTCGTGAAGAACGAAATTGAGAGAGCGCAAAAAGTTAACCAACATTGTATTATATGTTTACGAGGGTTGTCCTTTTTGTTTGTGAAAAAGCTGTTCTAGCGTTGGCAGAACATATATGACACCTATTTGTATTATAAAGGGCTAAAAAAAAGGTGGCCCCACCAGTAGATACCAGTATTATAAATTTTTTTTGACTCGACAAGAGCATTAAATAATTTGTATCTTATATTATATTTTTATACATGCAGCTTAGTCACATCAATTGCTTGAAGAAACATATGGCGAGGCTGCTTTAATCCAGATAAGTTGTCGTGGGTGCTTTTCAAAAGTTTAAAAACGTTCAGTTGACTGGAAGAAAGTGTAGCCTGACATAGGACTGAAAGTATTATTGGAAAAGACTCGTACAAGGAACTAGGACTTAGTTTTAAATATTTGTAAATGATTCCAAAATAAAAAAAAATTGAGTACTACATGAACTGAAGCCCCCAGACATTGAACGCCGATTTTGCTTGAGAGAAAAGCTGCTTGCCGGAATAAAAAAAAAAGTGTCTTTTGCATCGTATAAGTACTGGTGATGAAAAATGGATCCACTACGATAACCCAAAGAACTGAAAAACATGGGAGCCACATGGCCTTGCTGCAATTTCGACAGCCAAACCAAATATTCTTGGGAAAAAAAACTCAAGCAGCCAAATTTCGGAGAATTCGCCTAGTTTCGTGTATTATGAGTTGCTGCTCTCTATCGAATGCAATTATTCCCCTTTTAACCTTAATGCCAATTTTTGGTTCTTAAACACATTTACAAATTTCGGAAACTTTTCTTTAAGTCGAAACGTTCCACTAAGAAAGCTAGTGAGCTTTTGTCCTACTAAAGCGCGCTCATTAGTTGCAATTAGGAGCTCTCGCACTTAGTATTGATATAGTATTTTGCAATAAAATAGCATTCTGTACTTCTTTTTCATTTCAGAAACATAACAACCGACCCTCGTGTGTACTTATTTGTTTAGCTGTGCACTTGTAAAACGGTTATTTTTAGTACAACAAAATACAAGACACAAAACAAAGTCTCGACGCGTGTTAAAAAACTCTTAAAAACGGTATTTGCTTTTGTTGTTGTTGTTTGCAAACTTGTTTATGCGACTTTGCTACATGACATGCACATAACATAACACATACATATGCACATACGCACACACTCACACATACAGCTACGCAGACGCGTTAAAAGCCAGCCATTGCTGCCAACTCGCCGACAGTTTAAAGAGCTTCCCACTTCAAAATGGCCAACAAAAAAAAAAACCAAGAGCGGGTCAAGAGAGCAACTTTTGCGCATAGCAGTTCGACATTGTTGACACCTGATTACACTGTAAAAGAGCAGGGGGCACTTTAATTGTTTTTTCCTTGTTATATTTTGGTATTTTATAATACCCTGTAATCTTAGGGATTTGTGCATGCGGATTGGGATCATCACCTCATAACAAACTGATAAGCATTGACTCGGTTGGTGATTGAGCTATAGTATTATACATCTGTATGACCACAAGACACGGAACCTAAACTTTGTAGAAATTACTGGATATCAGTTCCCTTTCCTAACAGCAGAGTTTCGCGATTTTTAACCATATACCTGAAACTTGACAGATGCTCAAATTAAACACTTTTTGAACAGATTCTTAAAAATAATAAAATTAGTCCAACGAGTTCCAACTTTATAAACAACAGCGAAATATTCAGCTATATAATCATACGATTATGTTTTGAGATACAATATAGAGATACGATAAGACTCTTGCCCAGCACAACAGCGTCTAATCTAACCTATACATAAGCTAAAGTTTTCTAGTTTCGTATTTATCCGAAGATAAGCCTAATAAACAAAACAGCACCGAATTTTTTGACGATATAAAAGTTTTTTTTATTATGGTCCGGATTTCCGAAAGGGATATCTCTGAAACCAGTTGTCACTTTTGACAAATGTCAATGTCATTTTATTCAGTAAGGCCTAAGAATTCATCATGGAAAGATTTACAACACAACAACGTCTTCAAGTCTTCGAGATTTATAATCAAAATCAGTGTTCTGTTGTAAAAACTTATAGACCTCTTCGTACAATTTATGGATCGATTAAACGACCATCAGAAAGTGGTATTCGCCGTCTTGATCATGTTCGAACTCATTTGGCATTTCACGATGCCCGACCACCAACCAGAATGAAAACAGCACGGTCCGAAGATAATATCGCTTTTGTAGAGGCCAGTGGAAAATCCAAATTTATCAAAAATAATGTTGTACGTCAATTCATTGGTTTTTGCAGGTAAGCCAGCAACAATTGACGACTTGGAAACCAACATTGAACGTGTTATTACTGTAATACGGCCCCAAATGCTCGAAAGTGTGGACTGACAGGATGCGCTTCGTAACTCGTAGTCGTGGTGGTCACAGGCCAGAGATCATTTACAAATTTCTATCAAAACCATATTTGGGATCAGTACATTAGTTTTTATGTGTTTTATTTATGTTTGAAGTCCGGACGCGCTTAAAAAAACACCCTTTATAAACAAACCTACCATAGCCAATGAACCCTGTTTACTGCCATACTCATCTTTAAGACATTTTCATTTTAAGTTTTGAATCTGGCCAAAAAAAAAAAGAAACTAGAACTAAAACTTAGACTATAGTTAAAAAAAACTAAGATAGTGAGATGTTCATATTTTTTTCTATATGAAATTTGGTTATAGCCTGACTAATTTTTTCATTAATATCTGCATTTTTGTAGAGACAAGATTCAGAAAGTTATTTGTATTATGTATAATGTACTCCAACAAATACAAGTTTTCAAGTCAGAAACTGCTTGGGTTAATGCATTAAGCAGTTCAGAATTGTAAATATTATAGAGGTACCAAAGCTGAAGTATGAAGACATACAGAAGTACATTCATTACTAAGCTAGTAGAAGCCACCAAAATTTGATTTTTTTTTTTTAGTACGCCCTCAATTTCTAACCCCTGATAATAATGATTTTTTTTTTCGGAAAAGTTTGTGCAGTGTATTCCAACGTCAGGCAACAGCTCGACTATATCAGACTCTTTTTTTTTAGATACTTTTGCTTATGCGGCAAATCTTCGCGTTGGTGTTTTGTATGCACATGCAAGCAGATTTATTTTGTTTTGTTTTTTTTTTTGCTTAAACCCGTTTTGGCCAAGTTGGCGCTTTTAGCCGGCTACCTTTGTTATTGTGCGTTGTCAAGGGACAAGGGTTTCACATCGTTTTCCGCACTTTTATGCCATTTATTACTTTTTCATTAAACTCGTACATATTTATCATTATTTCATTTTGATTTCATATGCAAAGACACACACAAAGACTGACATACACACGCGCAGCGATTTATTTATTAAACAATTGCTTAATTGACGAGGTGCGCGCGTGATAACGGCATACAAACAAACAAACCAAAGCAATAAACAATTGTTGTTGTTGCAGAATAGGGAAGCCGTTTGGGGGGGAATAAACGCAACGAGCACGACGACGCGCATTTAGAGTAATGCCTACTATATGTAGTATGCCTGCCTCCGACAACCGACAACGACTGACGCCGCAAAGCCAGACAAGAACGGATCGAGCTGCTGCTGCTGCCGCTGCCAGCGCAGTAGCTGCGACGGCTGCGACTGCTTTAGGCATTTGGGGCTGATAGAGCCGGAGCACAGTGGTCGAAATGCTCGATTAGCAATTTTAAATATTTTTTGCCAACTATTGTTTGAAACTTGCAACATTTTTATGCTAATTAAACCAAATATGCTAGTTTTAAGAGCTATAACAATAAGATCCAATGCAAAATACAAACATTTGCAAATCCACACTGTTAAATGTCTGATGTTACACTGCATCTGTTCTCTGGTTGTAATCAGAGAACTCCCCTAATAATTCTAGAAATCCTGAGCATAGTATTTCTACGATTGAGAATGCTTTACAAAGAGGCCATTAAAACTGCAATGTCGACTTCAGATGTTAAAACGTTTCTTTAATAGACATTTTAGATACCTCAATGTTATGGTTAGATACGCAAAGTAAAAACAAGTTATATATTCCGTATTCTTATATGAGTTATGAGGACCACATACCGTCATGAATTGACAAACTTTAACAGATGATGCGCATTCTCCGAGATCCTAAACTACAGGGACTATAAGATTTCTTTTTATGCAGATTTTTCAATAGCAATGTGTACCTAAAGCGTTCAGCCACCATCCAGAACAAGAAAAGAACAACATCACCAATGAGATATGTGCCATTGAAAGTCCAGATTTTAAAAATTTTAAATGAATAACACTACAAAAACTGGTTGAAAAAATCATCAAACTGATTGAAATCTTTAAAGATCATCTTCAGCGATGAAGCTCATTTAACTTTGAACAAAACAACAAGCCGATGCATTCTCTAAATGTGGTTGTGGGTTTGCATTGTGGTTGAAGACTTTTTCAGGTTTTTATTTGACGATGGCAACATCGTTACCATCATTTCGGAATTGGCTTGAATAATGTTAATTTCCAACAAGGCGGTGCAACTTGCCACACTATGTGGATGCACTGCTTGCATTCTTAAAAAAGCGCTTAAAGTCGCATCATAGAATTGAAAATTAGCAGTTAGTTGATCGACGCCATTAAAATCAGCGGTGTTGAACACTTAGGGGATATAATTTTACACACATATCGTAGTCGATGAAACTTCAAAATAAAGTACCCAACTTGGTTTCAAAACAAAATTTAACGACTACCCTTTATTTAGTTTTTAGGATCTGAGATGCTCCCTAATCCTGTAACTAAATTTGCACTCAAAAACGAATAACAGACTTAATAATCCCAAACTATTTTGAAAGTTATTAATTAATTCTAAGCTAGTTTGACCATTTCGACCACTGTGCGGAGCCATGCCTGTTGTTGTTGTTATTATTATTGTGTGGCATAAGAAAACAAGGCAAAGGCAATGGCAATGGCACGCGGCGACGTGCGAGAAGGTGGCACGAGGGGTGGTGGCAGGCACAAGTAAAACAAACGCAAACAACGCAGCAAGAAAGCAAAACAAACGACAACGACGTAAACGTAAACGTCGGCGTCGACGCTGACTTTAACGTCAACTACAACAACAATAGCTTCTGCCGCCCCAAATGTTGCCGTTGGAGCATATTTAGCGCCAACGTCGCAACGTCGTCATTAGCATTGTTATTGTGGTCGTCAGCGTCGTCGTCGTCGGGCAGCCCGAACTAGCGAATCCAAGCTAAAACACACGACGAACTGAGAGCCATTATGAATTGAAACAAATGGCAAAACAAAAACACCAAAGACCAACAATAACAATAACAAAAACAACAGTAACATTTACTGATAACTGTGTCGCAAATCAAACACACACACACACTCACGCGCACACATACCTAAGACAATTTTAGGAGCCGACGAATCTCGAATGTTCAGCAAAAAAATCGGTTTACAATGTTATTGATTTGGCTTTATAATTATAACATATCAATGCGGAATTAGAAATTCCTAAGATTCCTTACTCAGTAATTTCTTATCAATATGGAATTAGGAACTCTTGAGATTGAATAACTTAGTATAATTTGAATCCTTATTTTCACGTTTCAATTATACTGTTTAAGCGGTGGGCAAAGACCCTCCTGAAAATAGGTCATTATTATATATGGTATATAATAATTTATTTAATTTTTAATTTTTGTGACTTCTTAAACCATAGCTGTAGCATGTTGTGATCGTAAATATGGTGTCTTTAATTTCATTGTTTTCAATTTTCGTGCTGAAACAATAATAAAAAATGGCATACGTTAAAGCCGGGCGCGGACGACTTTGGGATACTCTGTACCACCACATTGCAGTCAAATCCGATATATTGCTTAAGAACCCTAAAAGATATTTATTTGCCAAAGGTACCATATTTTTAGAAACAAACAAAAAACAGACGATATTTGCACCAAACAGGTTTTTTTGACCGATTGGTCCTATGGGGGCTATATGCTATATGATATGATTTTGATCAAATTTCGTACAGTGCTGGGGAACTCTAAAAAACTTCCGCAACTTGGTAACGATATCTTCGTAAACGGTGAAGCTAAAAAGCGCAAAATTCAACTAGGGGGCATATAGATATTGAGATAATTCAACAAACTTTATATGCTACGGAAAAATGCACATCAGGTGGTAAAGTTTGGTGTCTCGTAGCTCTTATAGTGTCAGAAATCTAGGTGTTCAAATAGCCGGACGGACGGACGGACGGACAGACGGACATGGCTCAAGCGCTACCCGAGGTAATGATAAGTATTTTGGTATAAAGGACTTGGTCTGCCACGCCTCCTTCTGTCCATTACATACAATGCACAAATCTAGTATACCCTTTCTACCTATAGGTACAGGGTATTAAAATTGTCTTTCGCAATTGAATACAAAAAAATAAACTTTTAAAATCGTTTAAGAATTTAAGGTACGTTTAATTTGAATTTTATTTTTTTTCAATGGGACTTTAAGTCACGCATTTTTCGTGACGCGCAAGATCACGATTCTTTTTTTTGTATTTTTTTTAATTTGCAGCAGGTTAAAAAAGAAAATCAGTAGCCAAAAAGTATTCAGCAACCTTATTTTGATGCCTAAGTCGTTAAAATTAATTAATTTATCCAAGTATAGCAGAAAAATCACTTTCTATTATTACATTATATATATTCCAAAAGGGTATTTTTTATTTTTTTTTTTGTATATTTTAATTTAAAATTAAATATGTTTGTTCAAACAGACTGCTACTTGCAAAGACAATTATATTTTTTCCATGTAACTGCAAGATTTGCATAAAAATCGGTTATTTGCATGTACATCAAAATACAATTTTTTTAACTAATAGGACAATTTGCGAATGTTTTCAAAAATGTGACTTCCATAAATATGTTAAAAAAACTCAAGAGTTAAAAACGATTTTAAAAATAGAATTGTGTAAATATGTTCTAATTTTCAACAATAAAATATATTTTAATAACATTATTTAGAAAGGGTCATCAATCTTGAGGTTTTTTTATCAGGATTTTTTTGCTAAATCACGCGTGAGTACTGTCAAGTTGCCAAGTGTTTTTTATTCAGTTTTCATTGCCATTTCATCATGGAAAGACTTACACCTGAAAAACGATTTCAAATCGTACAATTATATTACAAAAATTCGCGTTCTGTTAAGAATGTTTTTCCCGCGCTTAGGCCATTTTATGGATCCGGTTCGGTGAACAATTAATTTCACGCTCCGGCCCGGTGAATTGGCCACCAAGATCGTTTGATATTACACCGTTAAACTATTTCCTTTGGGGCTACGCGAAGTCTAAAGTGTTTGTGGCCAACATTACCCGTGCTATCCGATTATGCTCGAACGCGTCATCGAAAATTGGAACTTTGCATGGACGAGCTACGGCGCAGTTGCGGCCAACATTTGAAAGGGATTATCTGTATAAAGTGAATGGTAAGAATGGTTCTTTCTATCGATAATAAAGATTTTCCATTCATTCCATTCATTGATGACCCTTTATTGGTATTATAAAGTTAATATTAGAAATTTTGCAAAAATGTGGACACGATACTAGCTGTCTAGGCTCCTAAGCCGGCTCTCTTAGTTACAGCAGACTTTCTGTATTTAACGCCTTTCTTTTGATACATCGACAGCATTCAATACCACAATACGATAACGTTTTATCGAAATGCGTTAACTATAATTACTTTTTTTTTGTTACAGACTATATTTATGTTAGCAATAGGTTAAAACAGTCAAAAGATTAGTCTTTAAAACTTTTCGAAAAAGTTTAAACTACCTTACGAGGATTTCGACGATAAACAACTTTTAGTGCTATAACATACTAGAAGGCTGTTTTCTATTATAATCAATACTACTGGCATGATATAATCCTAAAAATCGTAGATGCACAAAGAATGCTCGAAGATACCCTACAGCATTAGGAATTTGTTTATACATGTAAGTACGCCTAAGCTTAGACAGCAATAAGGACTCCTTATCAAGGACTTAATGCAGCAAAAACAACAAGAGTAAGCAAAGCAAATGCCTGGCCAGCAATTCCAAGAACAGTTGTAAGACAAGGCATTCATGTAAGTAAACAGGACAAGGACGATGAACACACTCATGCCATAAGCTCAATACAGAAATAACGTGGAGTCCAATGTTAAAAGACTGCAAAACAAGGAATCTTAAGTTCAGCTTGCTTTGTGCTAAAGTTTAAGGTATTTCTACAATAATCGGGCCAGAAATAACTTTAATCATTAAACAAATAGAATATCAAGTATACAATTGCGCAGATACGTATGTATCTACAATAAATTTAAATGTTAAAGCCAATTATTTACTTAAAGACGATATGCAAGCAGCATTGTGCACTGGTAAACAACAAGCAAATAAGTAAATGCAAGCCATGTCTCATAGATACACGACATCTATAAAACGTTTAAAGACCTTCGTCTAACAGGAGTTGCCAGTAATGATAATAAAAGCTAAACAAACAGAAGACACAGAAGGAGGTTCCACAAACCGCAGTCTCAAGCGGCAGACAGAAAGAAATTAAATGTTAGTTCAAAGCTGGCGAAGTGTGAAATAATCACATTAACTACAAACAGAAGCCCCCAAGTAGAAGAAGGCAGTCAAGAACACTTGCAACGTGTAGAAGCTGATGTAAACTTACACAAGGTGATGGACGGACAGACAGACAGACAGACTAAGAAACCGACCAAGAGACAGACAGATGTAAAGACAAGATTGCAATTTACCCAGAGCCATGGCAACTGGCTCGCAACACTTAATGCAACGGCTTCTCATTCAAGTGTTGGTAAACATTGTATGTAGAAGACATAATAGCGACAAAACCCGAACCACAGCCAGTTGGGGTAACTTCTCAAGTCTCCGGTCTGGGTCTACGTAGCTATTCTGGCTTGACTATAGAATTTAGAAGTCAAATAAACAATGTGCAGCGGCGCTAGATTCTAATGAAGGTATGTACGGATTTTAAAGAATGATTTTTTAAAGATATTTTAATTGCAAAATTTTTGGCGCTGTAACGAGATACCAAGTTATCGTTAAAGGTGCTATGTCTTGCAGAAGTAAGGAAAACTCATTATTACAAAAAATTATATTTCATCGACCATTAAATAGATTCTACTAAAGATATAGTAAGATTTTGCAGATACAATGCTAACTTGCATGCGAAATTTAGAAATGAAATAAACAGACATAGATCCACGATTAGACCTTTGTTCCGTCTGCGTTAAGAATTAACATTACATAATTTTATAATATTTATTTTTGTGAAAATAGCTGGGATTGTCGAAGTCTTAATCATCTTCAAATCGAACGGAGCAACTTTTAGCATACTCTAACATCGTAGTCAAAAAATTTCATCATCTTTATCTTAAACAGAAAAAACTGCCCCATTTACACTTCAAAATATTTTAGTACCATCTGCAAATGAGATTACATATCTGGACCTTCATCTAAATAGACTTCTTATTTAACGACAAAAGTGTCTTTGATACGAAAAGACAACGAATAAAACTCAAATCACGACGACTCCATTGGCTCATCAATATGCGTCCTCCATGTCTGACTGTGTCTAGAATTTACATCTCACATCCGGAACGATAACATTGACAAAGACCTTGTAAGAAGAGAATTAGTACAACTCTAGCTTAATTATAAAATCCAAATTGGCTTTGCTGTCAAATCAATATACTGGAGCTAAAGGGTTTTCCAACAAGAGGTGTTATTTTGAATCACCTAAAAATGGAACGATACGCGCTTCAACAATGCATTGAAATTATTAAAATTCACTACAAAAATGGTGAAAATCTTGCAGTCACAGTTCGCAAAACTAAAGCATTTTTGGGTCGTCGTGAAGCACCTTGTCGGACCGCAATACGGAAATTGGTGGAAAAATTCGAGCTGTTGGAACAAGTTAGGGATGTGAAGAATAAAACCCTTGCACGTCGCTCAAGAACAACTGAGAATATTGCTGCTGTAGCCCAAAGTGTTGAAGAAAACCCAGGTTTGTCCATTCCTCGTCGTTCTTTGGAATTGGGCATTCCACAAACGTCATCGAGAGATGATTAATTATTTTTTATGGTCGGAATTGGATGGTATTGATCTGGACAACGTTTACTTTCAACAAGACGGCGCTACGTGCCACACAAGCAACGAAACCATTGCTCTTTTACGGGAAAAGTTTCCGGACCGTGTTATCTCTCGAAGAGGTGATCACAATTGGCCACCGAGATCTTGTGATTTAACACCTTGCCACTTCTTCCTTTGGGGCCACGTGAAAGATAAGGTCCACGCCAACAGCCCAGCGCCGATTCAAGACCTCAAAGATAGAATTCGTGAGGCTATCGAGGACATAGGGCAGACACTTTGCGATTTGGTTATGGAAAATTTCATGAAAAGGATATGGTCCTGTAAGCGTGGTCGTGGTGGCCATTTGGCTGATGTTGTTTTTCATTATTAACGGCATACCTTTCTCTTTATTATGAAATAAACATCCGATCATTTATCTCAAAAAATGGCATTTTTCTTTGAATACCAAAATAACACCTCTTATTGGAAAGCCCTATATTTACGAAGTCAATAGCCAAAATCTTCTTAGAATAAATGAACTTTCAGTCATCATTGGCGCTCAATAAGGTAACCAAAGGGAAATAAGAATATAATTTTTAAACAAAAAAAAAAGAAATTTGGATAAAATTTAAGAAATTCATAAAAACACAATACTCCACTTACATCCTACAAGATGTAAATATAAGAAGAATAAGATCAGTCTCTTAAAAGAGATGATCCAAGAAATAAGTTTAAAAAAATACAATTTTTGGAATGTATTAAAGATAACACAAAATTTTGGCAAAAAAAAATCTTTAAAAAAATTATAATAAAGAGTAAAAAAAAAACAATAAAAAATAATTTTTCTCAAAGAATTTTTCATATCATATCATATTTCATAGCAAAACTCAAAGTAGACAAGTTAAAGTTATTTGCAGATAAACGATATTTCGAACATGGCACGATTCTGCGGTTTAAAGAGTGCTTTAATCTATGTATTATCAGCATGTACATATGTATCTTATTAAATCAAGCATTTTATTTAATTTCGATTTGGCAACTCAAACAAACAACCCAGACTCCCAAACACACAACAGTATGTACGTGTATTTTGGCCCCATTTTCATTTAAAATTTAACATTCAAATCGTACATTTCCATCAAGCCATAAAAATGCATTATTCACAGCTGCCGCCAGCGCTACAAATGTAGTTATTACCTCTCCCGCCGATCCGATCCTGCTGTGAACCCAATGTGCAAAATGCCGGATAAATAATTAAATACCATTAATTGGAATTGTGTAAATTTCAACGGAACACAAAAACATCCAATAAAATAGCAAAACAAAACGAAATACAGCACGAAAATAATAAAAAAAAAGGTGCTCACGAAATATAATAATAAATAAATAAATATGTAAATAAATGCAAATAAAACGAAAATTTAAATCAGTCGGGTCGATGTTCGACATTGTGATACACTACACAAATTTCTTTCAAAAGAAAATAATATTTGGTGTATTTTTTGAGGCGTTGAAGATGTTTATTCGAAAAAAAAATGGTCAACATATTTTACTTCATTAGGCTCACATGGGACTGTATATTAAATTTTTTTTTTTTGAAATCAGTATACAAGAATATCTTCTACAGATTACCTGAACTTTTTAACGATTTCTTTTTTTCAACAAATATATTCAAGCATCTTTATTCGTTTACGAGATACGACCTACTAAGAAAAGACTCGTTAAATAAAAAAAAATTTCTCCAAAATAAAAGTTTTAAAAAGTGTATATATGTATAATACTGTAAAAATAGGTTTTGACCGGGAAAAAATTGATTGCAGGAATTTCTCGCGCTTATTGTATTAAGGACCATCCAAAAAATCTGAAACCAAAAAGGTGACCTCTCCCCGCGTAGGGTTTACGTTTATTTTGATATATGTTTGAGCCCATTTATCTCGAATTCTGAAAAAACTACACAAGACTGAATCATGTAATTATCTCTAGTAGTTCCCAAGATATAACGCTTTAAAGTCTGCCCGCGCCTTGAAAAACAAGCAAGGAGGAGAAGGTCACCATTTTGGTTTTAGACTTTTTGGATGGTCCTTAATACAATAAGCAAGAGAAATTCCAGCAATCAATTTTTTTCTGGTCAACCTCTTTTTTTGTCTATTTTTGCTGTAGGTACTAATATATAGTTTCCAAGATCTATGTGTTCATGCAGGTACTGCTTATAATTTTGATATAAATAACTATCACGCCTTCTTCTCCCTGTTACATGCACTTCAAAGAACTCAATTACCCTCGACTATTTAGGTGCAGAGTATAAAAATGCTGCAATGGATCGACTGCTGTGGCAGGGGAAGCGAGCGGTATTGGCGCACAGAATGTTACAGCAGAGGGGAAATTAAAATCGAATAAATAATATAACATTGAACATTGGCGGTGTGGGAGCAAGAGTTATACGAAACAAATTAATTAAGTTTAACCCAGTAAGTCGAAACGACGTGAATTTGGCATAACGCCAAACAGTCAGTCAGATAGGGTCGACTGGGATCGTATCGGAAGGCGTCGGATGACGTAGTAGCTGCCACAAGCGCTGTAGCGAAAAGTGCGAAAAGGAATTTAATTATTTATGCTTGTTTATCTTATTTTTAAAAGAGAATCAAGAAAAATACACCAAGATATTCATACACATTTAAATTGATCTGGTTTGTTTGGCTGAATGCCAAGGATTTTCGGATAATTTCAATTTGTTGCCAATGCGCAAATCCCAGCTATACACTTAGTACACACTGCCAAAGCAAAGTCGCAAACCCATTAAATAATTTTAGACAAAAAATTGAATTATTTATGTATGTACAATAAATTTATGAGCTACAAAATTTGGATCTGGTCCGTTGATTGATGTACAAATTAGCGCACCTCGTTTGCACTGCTGCCATTCGAATATACATTGGTTATTATTCATTCGGTTTATTCATTTCATTCATGATTGTTCGCATTCGTTTCGACAGTTCTCGTGTACGACAATAATATCTAGTATTTACTACATTACGTATGCCAAAGATAAATTGTTTGAAAATTGGACTTTGTTTAAAAACTTGGCGAAAACAAAACAGTGTCAGGGGAGAATAATGATATGCGGCATTTGGTCTAGCGGTTCGGCACGATTTTTTTGGTGCTTAGCCAAATCCACAAATACAGCAACACGCGCAAGAAACTTGGCTATAATAAAAATAATCTCAAACAGAATTTGTAGACAAAACAAAATAAGTGCAAGAAGAACAACAAAATGAAAGAAAGACAAGTCGCATAAGAGGTCATTGGGTTCAGAAATGATTTATATAGCACTTTTTGGCTTGTAAATATGTCAGCTGGGTTTACATTTTGTACACTCGGTACCCAGAAGGCAAGGAGCCAGTCCAACACAGTTCAGTTCCGAAATGATCAGCATATTAATAGAAATTAAAGAGCTGTCAAAGTTCTTCAAAGGAGTATTGCTTTAGCAGCTTCTCTAAAATTAACCATTCGAAAATCCTTTTATACTTCATACCAATTTCCAGCAATATTTGTTGATCCACAAGAAAAGGAGTAAATCCCACAAAGCTCAAAATGATCAGCACGTTTAAAAAAATTTGACAACTTCTTTGAAATCTCATTCCTTAGAAGCTCCTCTAATTACGAACCATTTGTGAAGCTACTCTAAAAACGAGCCATGTCTTTTTTGAGACACCTTCTTCCAGTTCCCCGCAATAGTTTTTCACCCAAAAAGAATAGTGTAAATCCCACAAAGTTCAAACCCAAAATTATCGGCACTACACAAGAATTCTCCAAAAGCATCTTTAAAGATGATAATTTACGGTGACCATCTGGAATGGTCAATTTTTTTTTAATTAAAAAAGTTCTCTTGGAACTTTGAAGCCAACCAATAAATCGCCATCTTAGCGGTCCCTATCTGAGAAAACCCAGAAATGTCGATTCAGCAAATCTAGAGTCAACTGGGTTTAGTTTGCGGCTGTCCCAAAACAATTGAAGCCGGACGACGATTCGTTAATAAAGCGCTCAAAATATTAGGATTTTGTTCAAAAAGCGCTGCCCGCGAAGACGAGGTGATTATTCGATTTCTCACTGTTTAGGACCAAACATTTTTTATTTTAATATTTGTTTTTAAAATTATAAGAGTTATCTATGGTTTATTTACGTGTTTATTTTTTTTTTGAGGTTTTTTATGTTCTTTGCCTGCTACAATAACTTTTTTAAAGCATTCTTTTTTTTATAATAATCGTTTTATGATAATGGGTTTCCGTGCGGCAAGGAACCAATGCCACCGCTCAATTAAATTCAGCTGACTACGAGTCAGAAAGCAATACCAACCGCAAACTTTATGGAAATGATAATAAAAAAATAATTGTAAGCCGAACCGGCGTTCCAGGAAATTAAGTGATATTTGTAAATCGATATTAATCGACTTAATTTTGTTACCGAAATGTCAATGCAAAAAATAACTTGTAATCGCATATTCAGGTAAGTTTTAACGAAATATGATGATTCTTTCTGAACATGAACATACGAACAATTGTCTTCAAACTCTCTACACGAGAACTGGGAATCGATAATAATATTAGACGTCAGTAAAAGCAGCCTGAGCTCTTAAACTGCCTGAAGACTCACATAGTGAGTTGAAAGAATAGAGGTGTCTCAACGCTCATTTCAGAAATGAGCTTCTTAGCTCAGATCTAACTTCAAGGAAAACCATCTCATTTCAGATTGGCCTCATTTAAACGAAATATCGAAAAATATTGTTGAAAACTAAGATTCCCCCTATTGAATAGAACCAGATCTGTAGAATCAAATTTGTTGCCTTGTGAAAACGGGGTTTCCGCCTATTGAATAGATACAGATCTGAAAACAGAAATTTTATAAGTTTATCGACAAAAACTGTGTGCAGACTTAAATTCTGTGTTCTATGAAAATTTTTTTTTCTTTCCTTTCAATCGGAACTACATATGTCGGCAAAATGTATCTTTGGAAGTATTTGAAGAACTTTTGTTATAGAAGCACCTGGAGACACAAGAGGCAGGCACGTTTTTTCAACTATCGGCGTGTCACAGCTGTATCAGCTTTTGACTGCTCTGCTCGTGCAACTTTGCGATTTGATTTAATAATAATCATAAGATTAGATTGACATGTTTATAGTCACCTTAAACATTTAGCAGACCTTTATAATCATTGCATAAGTCATACAAGCAGAACTCATAAAACACTTCCAATTAGCGTAGATCCCATAGATTACGACCAACCAAATCAAATGAATCATCATGAACACAGAACGAACATTAAATTAAATTCATTTAGAACATATCTTTTTTTCTTTTACGAATTTTTTGTGCTCTAAAAATATCAATGAGCTCCTCCATGCCGATAAGAAACATTTTATAAATACACAGCTCGCCGAGACGCAAAACGAAATCCACGTACAATAAATATTCACCGAATAAATAAAACAAATAATAAACGAAAAAAAATACGACCTCAAAAAAGAAATAAGAGAAATAATCGCGAAATGCTATTAAAATTTAATCAGAATCATATAAACGACCCTGCGGTCAAAATTCCCACAACATTTTCACCATCCGCACTGTCGGACCCATGGCTAGATGATAATGTCCGCATGTGTCTGTCTGTTTTGCGAGCTCTACTTTGGCACCCCCTCTGATTATTTGTCTGTGTATTGGAACTGTCGTTTCATAGAGATGCCGTCTGTCTCTGCCGTATGCCGTCTGTGGGCCATGTCTATGCGGATTGGCACTGGCTTGTGAGGTTGAAGATGCCAGCCGCTGGGTAGCTACAACACCATCAACAATGGGGCCAACAACAACAACGACAACAACAAAGTTGTTTATATTGATTCGTGCGACGCGAAAACTGTTCCCGTAAATTTGTTTCTTAATGTTTCGCTTTCATAATATACTCTTCCAAAGAGTTTATGCAACGGTTTCCTGCTCAGTTATGAGCTATTAATGGACTATAAAAACAACGAATTTCGATTTTAATCTGACCAGGGGTCCTTACGGAAATCCAAAGCAAAATAAGATTATCACGGACAATGGAATTAAATCACACACCCTTAATCACACACACGAAAAGATAAGAGACTGGATCACTTAGATCAGCGCTGCAAGCGCTCTAAGGCAGTGTTATCTTAGAATACTGACTGGGCTACTAACTGCAAACTTTGGGTGTCATGCATTCTATCGAACATGGTAGTATTCAGTAGTCTTGATAAAGCATTCTTCCAGCACAAACTAATGAGTTCTGAAACTCGATTTGGCTCATGTCATAATTATTAAGATCAGCTTTAGGGTGACGCTTATAAGGTATAGAATAAAGCACAAAATATAGAGCTGATTTATGACCGTCATTGAGTTGGAACTGTATAAAACCAATTCCTGTAAGGGCACCTATGTTATCTCACAAGCTTACGACTTTTTTCAGCTCTAAGCCGCTTTTTAAAGCAAAGTTGAACATAAACGAAAGCGATCTAATGGCTCAGCTGTAAGCCGCCTTTTAAAGCAAAGTTGAACATAAATGAAAGCGATCTAATGGCATCACTTTATTTTGAAGGGATATGGACTTCAAGATACCAATTTCAACAGCAAGTTCGGAATTTTCTGTGAGACGTTCCTAAGTCGTTAACCAAGCAACTAACACGTCTGTCCAAATTCAGATACTCTATTTGAAAACTATGATCATAATTTTATATTCAAGGGTATGAGATCTTTTTCACGACAGAAACATGATGCTTTAAGGGATCAAGTTCAACTGACATAATTTAGACATTCTAAAAGTAAAGTCAATTGTACCGTATATAAATGATGATTATCCGAGGTTTTCTGAGTATCTTCAAAATAGTGTGATGTCTTGAAAACTTGTGGCGGATCAATTAATATACGATAGGAAGAAGTGCATTACGGAAGTAAACCTCTTTCAAAAGGAGAAAATATGACCATTACGGAAAGACATCATATATAATATGAAAACTGAGGGCTCTGGAAGGAAATAGTGCACCATGTTACACTGCGAGAAAAAGCTTTTGGAAAACTGGTTTTGTTAAGAAATCTTTCCAAAACTTGACGGAATTTAAATTTTTTCTATACCAAAGAAGTTTCTCCGACTTTTTTTTCGACGGCACAAATCGTGATTAGGTGACTTAAATTTATATCTGCTATATAAAAAAATTTATGTACCTCTTAACAATCTTTTTCCTTCTTTCTGATTTGAGATTATTCGGTTCACTTAAAACGTTTAAGTTTCTAAGTCTACATAACTCGCGAAACAAACAAAATTTTTTGGATTGGTAGAAACCGAGAAACATCGAAAATGTAGATCCTATGTATAAAAACCTATAGTTAGTGATGCTCAAAGACATTGCATTTAAACGTTTAAAATAAATAATAAGCTTAAAGATATTTTTTATATACCAGTATTTATCTCTGTGTGTAAAATTAGATATTTTCAAAAATGCTTCTTTTTACTTCAGTATTTTTCGGCTCCTCAATAAAAACTTCCAACTAAATAAGAGTGCTTCCAAAGCATCTAAGTATCAGCGCTGAAAAGTCAACTTCACTACCTTCTTTTGATTGCCCACTTCCATGTCTTTGACTTAAGATCTAGTTGTCTTTCTATATTCCAACAATTCAAATTAAGATGCGTTGTCTTCACACATAGTAAGTTGTTTTACACAATCAAAAGATCTACCAAAGACTCCTTCCGACCTGGTTTCTGCATACAAACTAGATCAATGTTGGAAAATGCAAATTTCAGTGAACCGGAAGACGAACCTACTCATACATATTTAGAAAGTAAATAAAACTCTTCAAAAAATCAAAGAAGTACTTACATTATGATTATTCCACTGCTGAGTCAGATCCTCATAACAAGCCACACAGGCCTGTATGCGACCACGCGGATCCTTAGGACGCGAACGCGGTGGTCTTGGATGCTGTTCATTGAAGAGCGGAAAGTAGGCGGCAATCTCGCCTGCCGCACGAGGTTCTTTTGGCTCCACTGTGTTCAGCTCGTAGAGACTGCCGCGACGCTTTTCATCGCCGCACACATAACACACCTCGGTTATAGAGTTCTTATCCGGCATAGATAAATCCAGTATGCCCACTTCAGCGACAGCGGCTTGGCTGTGCACTTGGGCTACGGGTGCAGGCGCTTGCACCGTACGCGTTGTAGTAGTGTTGCCAGCATTGCTGCCAGATGAGTTCCTTAGATCCAATACGGTGGCATTGTCATCGTCTAGCGTCGGTGGTTGCGGCTGATGTGCAGCAGCACCACTCGTGGAGGGACTGCGTGTGGGCACTGCATTATAGGGATTACCCTTATAGTGCGTCTGAGGATCGGTGGCAGCAACTGCGCTCTGCTGCAGCATATGATAAGCAGCTGTTTGCTGCTGCAACTGCTGATACTGCGAGGGATGATACTGGTGCTGTGCCTGTACCTGGTATTGGGGCTGAACAGCGCTAAAAGCAGTGGGACCAGTGTTGCCAACATGCTGATTAAGCTTAAACTTGTGATGCGCAAAATTTGGCGTTTTGCTGCCTGCATCATAGCCCGCGCCGGCTGCGCTGGGCGGACGTGATGAGGGCGACGGCATTTGCATATCCCGCGACTGGGGACGGCTCAGGTATTTGTCGTTGCTATTGGCATTGTTATTTTGTGAGGCTACATTGCGACTAGTCGGTGTTACATTGCGAGGATAATAATCAACTGCTGCGCTGCTCGGTATCGGTGATTCGTTCCTTGAGGTACTATGATGCGGTGATTCACCGCGTTGCTGCAAATGCGACGCGTTCATAGCGCCGTAATGCCTGACCATGGCATAAGGATCGGTAGAGCCAAATCCACCAGCGCTTGCAGCTGCTGCATGCAGCTCACTCAATCCATTTGGGGTTAAATGCTCTGCACTAAGGCCCATCATTTGTGCGGCATACTCACTTTGAGTAGCCACATCCGCTCCTATATAGCCCTTGCCATCAACACGCTTCATGTGATAAATGCGCTGCAGCAGCGGCTTTTTGTGCCGCTCATAAGAGTCCCACTGTTCGTTCAGGGAACGATAGCAGAGCATGCAGGCCATCACGTACATTTGGCTGGCAGCTATGGGTGGCACACCATTGGGTGGCTCATGACGTTCTAGAAAAGGAAAATACGACTCTGTCGGACGTTCAGCATTGGGTCGCACGCGCAGTGGCTCGTAGCCGCCTTGACCGCCACACACATAGCAGACTGGTATGTGATCTGTTCTGGAACCTGTTGGGGCTTTGCCTGGCGCTTGATAGTATTGCTGCTGTGCATAACCCATAGATGTTGGATGATGCGCCTGCTGTTGACTGCGCTGATGATCAGTTGGCGTTAGAGTGCGTTGAGCGGGTCCCGGCGAAGGCATTAGCAGATCGGCAGCTGAGTGTGTCCTAGGTGAGGGCGGCGTTGACGTTGGCTCGGATTGCGTTGGCAGGCTGCCTCCACGTAGTTCATTTTTGATATAGGCTTTTGCTTTTTCCATAGTTGTTGACTGAAAATGGTAAGAGAAGAGGAGAAATTAGTTACAGCGATCGTCAAAGGCAAAACTTTCTCTACAAAAAATTGCGTAACCTGCCCAGTGCCCCTCTACTTATAGTTAAGGAGGAGAATCCCAGGATCTGGGTGTTTTGAAAAAATAACTCGAAAAACTGAGGTTTATGTTTCCGAGAAGGAGCGTTAAAGCTGTTGTATATGATTTTAACTTTCACAGAATATTGAAACATCCCTTTTTGCGACTCCAGGAAAAATGTTTGTTAGGGTTCAAATGTCAAAAGTCTATGATGACTTCACAATACTTCTTCTTAGTTAGGGAAAATTAAAGTTCAAAAACATTAAGTGTGCTGAAAAGCTGAAAGCAGGCGGTACAGCAACGAAACGCCATCTAATCCTGTGTTTCACTTGATTATGGTATCACTTCACTTGCCAACAACCTTATTAAGTTTAATGTTATATAGTATTTAAACTAAACGCTTACAAATGCCTACTGGTCACTTAAAGATACTTCATCTTGCAAATATGTGTGTAGGACACCCCAGTTTTTAATAAGCTGTTTGTGATATTCGGCAACTTTTTTAAAAAGTAACTTGAGAAGAATTTCACTCGAACTTAAAATGCTAAACAAGCACACCACAAAATCATTTAGCAAGTCTTATGATATTTTCGCAGATACTTGATAAAACAAATTAGCATTGATGGACAGGTAAATATAGTATATTAAAAGTATTTTTAGTATTAAAGACAAATTGTTATGTTGAGACCAAATCAGAGCTCACGTTTTTAAAATCTATCCGGATTTTTGCTGTTAATCTGTTGATAATGAAACCAGTTTCATTTGTCAGCTAAATATTTCAAGAAAGTAGACGATATGCATACATTGTATACATTCCTTACCAAGAGGTGAATACACTATGACTTCCTATTAAAAAATTCTTTGCGATTACATGATCTACGACGAAAATATCGCAACAGACGTCAATTTGTAAATTTAATGTATAGGTTTGTAGAATTTAATATAAACACGCAAAAAGAAAATATTTAATCTCAAAATAACAAGAATCAACGTCCGAGAAATCGGAGAATCGCATTGAAATGGAAATGAAAGGTTCCCGCATCAGCAACATCAGAGCTCAAAAGATCATGATCGTAATGTCTATAGGTTATCGAAACTCATATAAAATAGGTTATCACTGGCGCAATCGTTCGATTAATGGACATCGAATTTAATTTTTAAACTTTACACACAATTTATTCGCCAACAATTATACATGCAAATAAATACATATGTACATATATGTTTATATGTGTATTTCATGTGCCAGTTTTAGTGTAAATATGCGCATCTTTTAGCACAGCATAAGTAATATTATGTATTTGGCATAAATACATACTATGAGTGTGTACATACATATGTATGTAGAATATATGACGGAAGCAATTGCGTTAAAGCACGTTTCATGATTACTTAATATTTACGTACTACATTTTTCCCGAATTACGATAGTGCACAGAAGACTTCCGATATGCAGTAGAAACATGGAGTTTTTGAATGATATTCTTTAAGGGAAGTTCCAATAAAATTAACAAATAATATTTAGAAAAGCAACAGGAAGTGAAACTGAAAATATCTCGGTATCAGCACGCTGGCTCGAAACCGAAGCAATTAGGAGATAGAATTAGAACTAACCAACGGATCAATAATTATTTTTTTTTTTTAATCTTCGCTTAAAAATTCAAGCTTAACTTGTTGTTGTTAAAAACTTTGCGACACCAAAACGAGCGAATTTACAAATTCCTATAAAGAAATGTATATATCCTTATTTTTACAAAGTTCCGCGAAAAAAGCTACAACACACTACTAAAAACTTCATATACGTTAATGTTGGGAGCGGACGACTTTGGGATACCCTGTACCAGCACATTGTAATCAAATCCGATGTATTGCTTAAGAACTCAAAGAAACATTTGATTGCCATCTTCATAAATAACCTAAAAACAGACGAATTTTGCACCAAAAACATTTTTTTGAGCAATCGGTCCTATGGAGGCTATATGATATAGTCAATCGATTTTGTACAAATTTGGTATAGTGCGTAGAAACTATAAAATCTACAAAACACCAAATTTGCTTTCGATATCTTTATAAAGCAACGAAACACAACGAATTTGGCACCAATCATGTTTTTTTTATCGGTCCTATGGGGCTACATAAATTTGGTACAGTAGTTGGGAACTCTAAAAACCCGAATGCCAAATTTGATTACGATATCTTCGAGGCCCTTTGAAGCACTTCTATGGGAGCTATATAATATAACCCCGATATTAAAAAAATAAAATAAACTTCTCTTGAGTAAGATGATAAGTTATCTAATCCGAAAGTTTGGTTGCTCTAGCTCTTACCATCTCAGACATCTAGGCGTTCATACGGGCAGCCAGACAGAGAGACGGACAGACAAACGGACATGGGTATGTCGATTTCTCTATTCACACTGATCATACTTTAGGTAATTTTGGGTGGTCACCGACGTCTTCGACTGTATGTTAAATACATATATTGGCTTACGCAAACTAAATTTATCCTTTGTACCATGAGGTAAAGGGTTTTCAAATTTCATCAGCAAACGCTTGTACGTAGACAAATAAACAAAACAGTGTGACCCTGCAATTTTTTTGGAAAAATATGAACAGCTGTTTCGTTTTACCGCCACAATGACTTCGCTGCTAACCATTGTTTACAAAGCCGTTTACTTTTATTTATTAATTATTGTGAGCCGTTTAGGATCTAAGTAGTATTAAATTAATTAAAATTCCCCATTATACAAAAATTTGCATAATTTGGCAGCTAACACTTTTATAGAAATGTACGTCACTAATATAGCGTTGTTTACAAAAATTAATGTAAGTGATCGACATTGACGACTTTTCAGGTTGTTTTTATTTGTTTTATTTAACATATTTAAATGTACACAATTTGAAAAAAAAAAAAAAAAAAACAGCTGCTTGTATTATGATATTTCAACCCAAAATACCGCAACAATAAAGTATTATACCAAATACCAACAAAAATTGCGATAATACTATGCACACACTGCTTATAGACGGAAAGTCGACAGTTCTTGTTCTGCGTTCTTCTTGTTGTCGCGTTTTTTGCTGCTCCGTATCGGTTTAAAAAAAAAATATCTTCACATCATCGCAAATATCTCCAGTAAATCGATGTCGATCATTTTTATATTCATGGTTCATTGGAGGAATTTCAAACCAAATTTCACAGTTTGGTCGCTATTTTTAAATTTAGCTCGTATTTATGGTAATTTAACCTATTTTGCTACTGAAAGTACGATAAACTGTTCAGCATATTTTTCTCTAGTGTTATCTTTCAAATAATCTTTTTTAATGTATTTTTAATGCAAAATTTTAAACTGCAATTTACTTCTACTTAAGAATACTATAATAACTGTGCGTTGCTCCTTCATGTTAAAAGATCTGGGATACTACTTTCCAAAATGCTAGTTGAATTAGGAAATATTTTGTAAAACAAAGATATTTGGTTGCGCTAGTCTTCAAAAGATATACAAACAATTAGCTAGGACTTTCTCGACACTGGAACTGGTGTACTTTCATACCAATTTTTAAAGCGACTTAACTTTTTTAATACCCCTTTTTCATTATATCTTTAAAAAAAGAGTTTCAAAACGAAAAATTTAATTTTTTTACAGATAATCCATATTCTATTCCCAAAAATACATGAAAATTAAAAATAAATGAACCCTCGAAAGTTTTTATCGAAACAACACTAACTCATAATCCAAAATTCTGTGTTTATTAAAAAGCGTACGCTTCAGTAACTAAATATTTCACAGTTTAAATAAATTAGTACTCCCGAACTTTCAGTTAAATTAAAATTATTGCAATGAAAATTATACTCTTGAAATGCAATGTATAAAAATAACTAGGTACATAATTGGCAAATGTAATTCTTAAAACTTTATGGTTTAATTTTATTTGCATGTATAATATCGAGTTATGGAGCGTGGAAAACTACGAGGAAACAAAAAGCAACTAACGAAAAAACAACATTGCAACAGCTAATTACATTGTATTATTTATTTATTTTACAGCAGAAATTAAATTTCCAACAAATTGCAAAAATAAACTTGTAAATGGAAACTTTTTCATCGCCATAAATATAATTTTTTTTTTCACTTTTTGCACAGCAAACAACAACAACAAAAGCTGCCCCAAACGGGCAAAAACAACCCCAACCACTGCCACAGCTTCTGACCCACTCTTCGGCAGCTTTAAGTGCCAACAAAGTCGCAGCCAACAGGGCAAAGTTGAATATACGAGAGCAGTTTGATAAATATGCAAATTTCTTTAATTTCATGCATAGTACTTTAAATACAGTCGAACTTCTCTATAACGAATTCTTCAACAAACTCCGAATTTTTTTCAATTACGCTGCTGTTTTGACCTCTACATAAAAAATATTCATTTTATTTATTAATACATATTAATTATTATACATCAAAAAAAAAAAAGATAATATAATAACTAACTTGAAAAAAAGAGTGCTAGCTGCTAGGGCCATCGACTCGAACAAATATTCAATATAATAGAATTCTCTACATAATGAACAAATATTCGACTTCCATACGAATTCTATTGGGTAAAAATCTACTGAATAAAGTCTTTTTATTAAAAACTGAACGTAGATTATAAACGAAAAATGACTCTTTTTTTTTAAATAGAACGATGAACTAATCCGCGTTTTTAAGTCGAATTTTTTACGATATGCACCGTATGGTACAAAGGGTATATTGTGTTTGTGCAAGCCAAAATGTATGTAACGTACAGAAGGAGACATCGGAGACCCCCCAATGTTACTTAAAGTATGATCAGAGTGACTAGAGAAGTCGATATACCCATGTCCGTCTGTCCGTCTGTCCGTATGAACGCCTAGATCTCAGAGATGGTAAGAGCTAGAGCAAACCAAACTTTCAGATTAGATCCCTTATTAATAAATAGGAGACAAGTTTATTTTATTTTTTTGATATCAGGATTACATTATATAGCTCCCATAGCGGTGTTTCAGCGGACCTCGAAAAAAAGCAAAAGTTTTAGATGGATAATTCGTTTGTTTATCAAGATACCATAACCAAATTTAGCAGTCGGAAGTTTTTTAGAGACCCCCAGCACTGTACCAAATTTTATCAAAATCGGTTGACTATATCATATAGCTCCCATAGGAACGATCGGTAAAAAAAACGCTTTTTTTACAAAATTCGTTGTGTTTCGTTTAGTTTTGAAGATATCGGAACCAAATTTGGCAGTCGGAAGTTTTTTATAGTTTCCAATCAGTTTTCTAAATTTGATCAAAATCTCCATAGGACCGATCGGTCAAAAAAATAGTTTGGTGCAAAATTCGACTGATTTCTGTTTGTTTATGGAAATATCGTAGCCAAAGCCGAATAAAATATCTTTTGGAGGCCTGAAGCAATATTTCGGACTTAATTGCAATGTGGTGGTACAGGGTATCCCAAAGTCGTCTGCGCCCGACTTTAACGTACGCCATATTTTTAACCTAAAGAAATACTGAATCAAATACCTATTTCCCATAGAAAATTAGAAGAAATTGGCATGTTCAGCACTCAACCCAAACTCATGAAGCTACCCTCGTATTCTTGTCTTTTTCATGTTTCAATTATATATCACTCCTATTTTTTTTATCGATTTTTGAGCATTTTTTACAACCAATGCCAAGTAATATTTTTTGCAAATTGTGTGTGTGTGTGTGTGTGTGTGTGTGTGTGTGTGTGTCGAAGAGAGGAGGGGTTTGCGAAGCTTTTCCTTTTTTTTACCTACTTTACTCATGCAACCTTTTAAAAGTTTTTGTAAGCAGCAGTTGCAGTTGTTCTTGTTGTTGTTGTTAAAGTGCTGTGTTCCACAATTTTTGCTTTCCTCTTGCAGGTCCTTGGCCCCCCGCACTTGAACATGGTTGCCGCTTTTGTTGCTTCTGTTGGCTTTGTTTGCAACTTTTTTTAAACTTTTTCTTCGTGTTTTTGTTTGCTTTTTTTCAGTGTACTCGTACGTTCAACACTTTTATGACTCTGGTGTCCTTGTTGCACACAAAGTTTAGTTCTAGCAGGGGCGTGCCGAACATACTTAATAGAGAGAGATAGAGAGAGAATGCAAGTGAAAACAAGTGAAATAGAAAACTTGTGCCAAAGTAAAGCCAGTTTAAAGCATCGTCAACTATCTTAAAGATACAAATGTTGCATGCTTATAGTTATTGTTGGATATTTTTTCGGAATTAGATTTATTTTCCATTCTGTTTCTCTTGGCATTTTATTGTTTGCGAGAACTTGTAAGACTGCAGCGTACAACGGAAGTTGCGTCGTTGTAGCAACAACTACTGAGACTACATAACTTAGAACCGGAAGCAAAGCTGCAACAAACTGCAGCAAATATAAGAAGAAAAAAGTTGCCAGCGCCAAAACTTTTTTTTAATGTCGGGAATTTGTTTGTTTTTTTTTTTGTGCTTTCTAGCAAAGTGAGTTAAGGTGCTTAAGTTTTGGGCCATCTTTATTGTTTGGATGTCTCTCACTCTTTCTGCGTTTGCAGCACGTACCAAAACGAATTCTTTACGCAGTTGAAAATTTATTAAATCAAAAAGCAAAATTTGAAATTCAGCAAAAACTGTCTAAAATAAACAACGGAATCCATCATGCGCACAAAAAAAAAACATTCTATTCATGACAGTTGTACTGAACGTTTATATAAGCCTTATCGCGATAACTTAGCCGGTTATCGTAAGGTTGACGCCTAAGAGCACGATATGCATCGATATCGATAATTTTTGTATGTCATCTGCAAACTTTAGTAGAAATCGTAGTGACCAATTAGCCATCTTCACTCAGTAGCGAGAGTTCGGATCACAAATTTTGGTAACATTAAACACGTCCACATTTGTCAGAACATATTTGAAGAGAGAATACTGGAAATCCAGCAGGTATTTGACAGTCCCCGGACTACTAGCAAAGATAAACGAAACACTGTCTGCCAACTTTTACAGCCTTCAACGCTTCTTCTCGGAGAAAGGAAAATTCTGTGCCCCGATAAGGGTACATCAATCGCCAGCCAGAACTGCCGTAAATGAGTGTACCCGCGTCACTCCTTTATAGCATTTTGGTTGCCAACATTTCTGTATCCAGAAGCAGTATGGGTATTACTCTGAAGAAGATGCTTCTTGCCTCTTACTCTGATGATGCCTATGTGCATATTCAGATTCTTGCGAATCCAAAATTCAAGAATATGAATTTAAAACTGAGGCCAGACATTGGAACGTTGGCGTCAATAGACCACTGCGCTTACCTGGCGACTTGGTATCCAGATCTGGAGTACCGCTGTAAATGTGTAAATATTTGCAGTTAGATGTTTAGGAACGGTCCCAATAAGTAGCCTTAAGAGGAGATACTGCAACCTTCTTCTGCCCAACTTCTCTAGAAACTATTACCAATTAAGAAAGCCCTTTAACAAGATGACACCCCAATAGCTTGGCCTTGGCGAAAATTACAAAAATGATGCTAAATTTTAACCAAAAAAAAGGTAGATTTTTTGGATGGATGGAATAAAATATCGCGAAATGGCTAATGTATCTATAACTCAGTACTATTAATATCAATATCATCAAATTAAAGGCAAGTAAAAAGGTAGAAGACTACCTCAGCTAAATGCAAACAATATTGGGATAAATGGGAGATTTACCATATTGAAACAAAGAGAATCAAAGAGCAACTTCCAATTATTCAAAAAAACAGAGAGAAGTCTAAGTAATGAATATCTTAATTATAGCAGCGCGCGAATAATTAAATAATTATAGAAACAAATTTAAAAAAATCCCTTATTCTGGTTTGAAACGACCTTTATTAGCTCAATGGTATGATTTATCAAAAAGGTGTAAAATTCTTCCAATGTGAATTTCTTTCAATCTTTCAATCTTACAATGTGAATATCATGGCCCTGCGCAACAGCCCATCTGGAGCTGTATGATTCAAGAAATGGGTAATACTTTTAAAGTCTTTTACGATTCTGTCATCTTGAGAGCTTAAAGACTTTGAAGATCCAACAAAAGTGTGCAAGAAAATATAAGATGTCGGTGAACGTGCACATGAAGCTACCATTGTTACTTACCAAGAAACAAAACGTTTTATGGTAGAAATTTTTGATAACCTCTTAGTTAAAGTTTCTACTCTTTCTTCTAGCAATGAAATCATAAATGAACTGGCTTGGTTTTTATACCCTGTATCTTATGGTTCAAAAGGTATTTTAAGTTTGTGCAAGCCGAAAATGTATGTAACATACAAAAGGAGACGTCTGAGACTTCCCAAAATTACCTAAAGTAACTAATTAAGTCGATATGCCCATGTCCGTCTGGCTGTCTGTATAAACGTCTAGCTCTCAGAAATGGTAAGAGCTAGAGCTACCAAACTTTCACATTAGATTCCTAATTGTCTTACAGGAGACAAGTTTATTTTATTTTTTTTTTATGTCGGGGCTATACAATTTTATATAGCTCCCAAAGCGCTGTTTCAGAGGACCTCGAAAAAACGAATGGATAATAATTATGAATATATCGTAACCAAATTTGGCATTCGGAAGTTTTTTAGAGTACCCAAGTACTGTACCTAATTTGATCAAAATCGGTTGACTATATAATATATCCCCCATAGGGCTTAATTCGTTTGTTTATAAAGATATGGTAACCAAATTTGGCGATATGTGATCTTGCTATTTGTAAACTTTCAGCTATGGAAACATCATGAAAACTTATCACCAATACAGGGGTAAAAAAAACTTTAAGTCGTAATAAAGCCAAATTTCTGAATACTCTGATTTTGAAACATTTTAAAATAATATCGCGATCTAAGTTATTGCATAAACAAAGTAAAATGCAGTCTTTGCATGAGTTTAGGTAAAACAAGCATAGAATATGGATATGTGGCTATATGTGTTTATGTACATAGTATATACATATTCGCATATAGAATATATCCCAGTGTCTATGTGTGTATATACATATGTACAATTCATACATCTGTAGCATGCAGGTAAATATGCGCGTTCATGTGCGTGTAATTTTATTTATTTTCTCTTTTTTCCAATTTTAAACTTTTTTTTTTTTTTAATATTATTTTGCTTTTGTTTGCTGTGTGCAGTTTGTTGAACAAAATTGAATTTTGAAATTTGCATTGGGCAACATAAACAACAGTCGACGGCGGCGGAGGCGACGAAAGGGCGAAAGCGCGACAGACAAATCCTCGATGGCCATCCCAGGCGGCAGGCAAGCTGAAACAAGAACAGAAAAGGCTAAAAACCCACTATGGCAATGGCGATGGTGGTTATGGCGTTTGGCAATGGTAGGAGAATGAAATGGAATTTATTAAATAGCATTCCACGCAATAAACTCGCGCAGAATTAAATCTGAAATACAGAAAAAACCAACTTGAGTTTACTCTTGCGGAACCACAAAACTCACATATATGTACTTTATTATATTCCATGTATTCATTTGGGGCGCAAAGTAAAAAATATTTTATTTTTTTAAAACACATATTTTATGCAATCTTTGCATTGGAATGTATAGTAAAAATATGGCATATTTGTTCGTTGTGTTATCGATTAGATCTGGCAAAGTTTTGTTTCAAGCCTTTTTTTTTTGGGAAACAAGAATTTAAAATTATATAATAAAGTTAGTGGACTAGAATTTTTTGTTTGTACGTTTTTTACTGAAAAATTCCTACATAAGATATAATAAATATTCTTAAAGACCTTAACAAATAAAACAGTTTTTTTTTCTAGTCTAAAAAGTACTACCTTAAATGCTTCGAGTTTCAATTCCGATTTGACAAATTGACAGAACTCCTTATCTTAGTATGTAGCGAAACATCACGAAAAGTAGTTTAAATATGAATAGGAGATATTCATGGAAAATATTCATTTAAGACTTTTCATCAATTTTATTTTTTTTTATTTTTCTAAAGTACATAATCTAAAGATCTAATCCGCGCCACCTCCAAGCGCGATTCATCCGCTTCATTTCTTAAAAAGCGAATATCTCGTAATGCATTTTCAGAGAGTAGCGTTTCTAGTGAGCAAGGTTTCTTAAGAGCCATTACACCTATCGGTGTAATTTTTTCAGGCTACAATAGATCAAAACTGTTTTTATATCTGAAAAAAATGGAAAAATGGGATTCCAATTCCAATAAATAGAAACTTTCTTTAAAGGAGACCGATTTAGATTAAGTCTGTTTTAAAGATTATTTTTGATTATTTTATTTTTATTTTGTTTTTACTTATACTTTGTACAACTCATAATAAGCAAACAGTAGGGGACAACCCCATGTTTTACAGGTAAACCAAACACTTGGACACAAAACCCTTCAGGTCTCCAATTGAGGATAGCCGTATCAGTTTATGGTCCCTCTTAGTCGTAGTACAAGTGATTACTTAAGTAGGGGACAGGGCTTTTGAACTAAGTTTCTAAAAAACCCGAAAATTTGAAAACTCGTTAATAAAGGTTTTCCGAAATTTCATGAATTACAAAGCTAAATAAAAAACTGACTTTCGGATCTATAGGTCCAGAGCATGCCTTTCCTATGTTGTTAAAGTCGCTGAGATAAAAAAAGCCTAGCCTTTTTTTGTTTTTTGAGGTTATGTAAGACGTCGAGGGGTATTTCTGAGCACCTAATTTGGATTCAGCGATCCAAAAACATGTAGTAGTCTGGCCTCCGAATCAGAAAATTTATATTTTTTGTGTAGCTCTGGTTTAACATAACCTCAACCTCAGCCCTATAACAAATCTTTTTGCATCCGAATACGAACTCCAAAAAACCCCAGTACGACAGCCTTCTGAGACAACCTCTAAAATAACTCGTTTTATAGGAAAATTTCTAATATAAGAAACTCTTCTAAAAAAATTATAAATTTTTTAATGCTTCACTTTTTCTAAATTTTAAAACAAACCAGGGTTTGCGAAGTAAGCGGTAAGAAATGTTGCCTGGAAACATCTAGAAGGAATTATATACATTTACCCAAATTTTTGGGACAGCAATATTATTCTAACTGGCCAAAGAAGAGAAGAAGTCAACAAGAATAATTTGTTTGTGGGTACATCTTATGTCATTACTCACTCACTACTCACGCAAGTTGAAAATAGGTTCAACGATTATTTCCAACTCGGCTTAAAACTTGATTTAAGCGCAGGATAGCTTCGAAAGATCAGGAATGTTTATCTTATACAATAAAATTTGCCATCACATTAAAAACTTTATCCTAAAAGTGATAGTAAGTTAGTTACGATTATTTTGAAACTAAATTCCAAAGACCGTCTACATTCAACTTAATTTTGCAACAGTGTGTTGTGAGTGAGTTAATGTTTACCGTCGATATTTTCCAACACGCTACATTCTTAATGACAAATTCAACATACTCTATTGTAGGGTATCACTTAAAGGGCTAAAAAAGTAACAACCATAACCAGCGTCAGCATCGGAACAGAACTAAAATAAAATAAAACTCGGACATGCAATTTTATAGCAGAATGTTTCTGTTGGCCAAAGAGCGACAGACAGCAGCCGCACGCATCACGAATCCCCCGCCAAAACATGCTCCCCAGCGTTACCCTTGTGCCCAGCTCTCGAGCTGTTTGATGGTGGAGAGCACCCCTTGCTTGATCAATCGTTTTGTGATACATATAACAAAAACACCGTAAAACAAATATGAAAAAAAAAACGCCAACATTTTTTCCATTAACCGGCTCCTCCGACCGTAAGGCTCACGCGATTGCTATAAGCTCGGAGCAGCGTGGAGCAGGGTAAAGGCAGTGATGGCGTTGTGGTAGCTGGCGTCTCATATAAAGCGGCTTGAAATGAAAAGGCACGCGGTGGCAATAACAAATAAAGGCCATTCTTGTTTTCCCTTTTTGTAACCAACATGTGGAACATGGGGAAATCAGACGACGAAGATGAATGGGCATTCAATTATTTTGTAATTCATAATTTTACTGATGTTATTTTTAGCAGACAATGGATCGCAATAAATAACAGTTTAAGTGTTATCATCAAAAAAATATAGTAGGTATATATTTCAACTAGTCGAAACTGGTGAAATCGAGACGTGCGAATTACGATTCGTACTACGCTTTAATTAGCGTAAGTCTAAAATTTAAACAATCTCTAATCAGCATTTGACATGGTTCAAAAACTTTATCAAGCATAACAGATCTAGCGTCTTCTAAGCATTTCCAACAAAAATTTATCTAAATTCACGGTAATTTAGCATATTAAGTTAAGGAACTATAAAATTTCATAACTTTTGCTTGCAAAATTTAAAACGGAACACACCTTAGCCGCATTTGATACACACGCCATTTTGATTTTCGATGAAAAGTTTGCGCCGCGATTACAAATGCTGTGAAATATATTGGAAGAAGGGCCTCTCCATTATATAGTAGACTACATCGTTATATCACTTTTGCATGTGAAACTTAGCTTTACCTTATTTTATAGTCATACCATTTTGGGTTTATTCAAGAAGTTGAATAACAAATTTATATTTAAAGACTTGGTCTTGGTTGAGTCGGGTGAACACAACCATATTTTATAGGTTAGTTGTACAACTTTGAGTAAGAACGAGAAACTCGGATTTTCACAAGAATTTAAGTGGAAAGGTTTCGTCTCAAGTGCACCGCAATGTGTAAAGCTTCTGAAAAAGACCTTCATTATTATACAGGGTAAGATCAAAATGTAGTAGGACTGAATAAATTTAAATTTTTAGACCAACTACTTGGTACACCCTAGTATTTCACTTAATAGGATCCTTGTGCACCAACACAACGCTTATAACGCAATTTCCACTGCGCGTACGCCTTCTGGAACTCGCTTTCCGGGATCCCCTTCAGAGATGCCGTCTTGTTACACAACGCAGCTGTATCTGTTTCCCTTGAGGTCACGCTTGAGCCAAAAAAAAAGTGCAAGAAGTCAGCCGTTTCCAGACCTCAAGTGTAGAAGGTGTATGTAATGTGATAACCCTGTGCTTGGCTAGTACCTTCACCAACAGTAGCGCGGTGTGGCAAGGCGCTTGTCGTGGGGAAGCTTTCAAGAATCGACTATGTCTGAACGAACGCGTAGGAAGCGTTCAAGTAAAATCTGGCATTAACAGTTCGTCCAGGGGATGTAAACTGGCTGGGAACTACACAACCAGCAACTTAAAAAAAGGCGATTAACATGGATTTGACCCTTGACTTGTTCATTCTTGATTTCTTCGGCGCTCTGACGTTTGGGCTACGTCGCGGTTTTCCCGACTTTGACGCTGAATTCCATGGCGTAGTGCTGCTCCAGACTTTTTTCACATTCACAGGAATCGACGCGCTTACTCATCTCTCAGTTTCTTCGAAAGGTTCTCCAATACCAAGTCCAGGTGGTCCGATCCCTCTCAAGCGCTCCATTCGCGCAACAGAAATTCAGCTACACTACTTGTTGATCCTACACTGGTACATTCGAAACAAATCTACAAAGTATATATTCCAATAACAATTCTACATAGAAGGAAGCATGTCTAAATCATAAATGTACGAGGTACATTTTAAAAGTATTCAACCTGTGTGTACAACTTCGACCTAGTGCGACAGTCTTTCGGCTCGTGGCATCGCCATTAGATGAAATAACACAATCCCATCTGTGCATCCTCTTACTAAAGCGTTTCTTAAAGTCGGTTTTCGAAAAGCCATTGATTCTGAAGTGTCATTTGTTTGAATCGTGGTTATATCGCCGAATCCTTAAGCTATAAGCGGGTGTTAAGCCTGATCCTAAGAAATGAACCAACTCGCAATCGGATTATACCAAATATTCTGTGTTCGATATGAAGTACTCTCCATAACTCATGCTCACCGCAAGAGATGTCTGAAAAAATGCGCTTTCGCCCTACGGATGGATGGATAAATAGACGGTTGGGTAAAAACTCCGTTTTCGGAAATTTGTTATTGAAAAATTCTATTGAAAAGTTGGGCGACCTTGCATGAAAAAACTTGAAGCAATAAATGCAAGGTAGGAAAGCAACTCACAAAATCTTTTGACACCATGATAAATTTTCAATAAGTCGGCGTTCACTTCTTTAAGCTATTGAAGCTCCTTTCTTTGTGATGATGAAAGTTTTACAAATTGCTGGACTTCTTCCGATGACACCATTTGAAAGAAAAGTTTTCATATACATGCCTACAGATGGTGCAAATATTATTGGTTTCAACCGAGAAATTATCGGACTCTTTGGCGCTGCCGGAGTGGGCTATAATTATAATAATAGTTATTCCTGACTTGACTATTTTGTCAGTCGCCCCTAGGTGGAGCTTGGGGATCTCTATTAATAACTGTTTGAAGATTTTCTGTGGCAAATAGCGTCTTTCATTTGAACTACCGACCATCGGGTTGCAAAGCGAGTACGCTATCACTATGCTATCGATGCCCAGAGTGGGTTAATGCCGGTTAATAAGATTAAGACTTAGTAAAGCCGATCTTCCCAATTGCGTACTCGACAGGAGCAAAATATTAGTTCGTTCTATAGCAAATTCTTTAGATATCAAAATAGACTAAATCCAGTACGAGAAAACAGTGCGTTTAAAAAAAAAGACCTAAAAGGAAAAAATTCGTTGCAGAAGAGTTCGTTTAAAGGAAGTTCGACTGTACAGGTATTCTTCAAAAAGAAAGCAGCAGCACTACTTTTGATTTTGCTAGCACTTGGTACCACCCTGTGAGCAATGAACAACGATTTCAATAAGGTGAGATCAAATGGGGATTCACTTTTGTAAAACGATGCTACTAAAGCCTAAACAGAAAGCCAAATCAGGAGCTCAACGATCTGTCAGATGACCTTAAAATAGTCAAGCGGATTAATAGCCACCGATTATTTTCCCAAGCTGGCATGGTCATGGCGCTAACCGTGAGCCATAGAGGTAGACACCTATCCATACTAAGAAAGAAGTCATGGCCAAACTAGAATATCTGCATATTGTTAGTTGTGAAAGTTTTTCCAAGGGCTCTTAGATTGACGCTCATCATTAATACAGATAGTCAAATTAAATAAACATCTGGTCTAATTGGACCAAAAAGCTTTTGACAAAAATGTTTATTAGAAAGCTGTTGAAGGAAGACGCGAAGGGGTAGATCCTGCCGCAATCTAAAGAGGGTACACTTTGGTCTACATACATTAGTGAGGAAGGCAAGGGCAAAGCGGTGGCGACTAGTGGAAACTCTTTAATTAGGACGTAATCCGCGAACGGTTTGTTATGGTTAGTCATGAAGAATAAATATATCTAAGAAGCCATAAATGCTTAGTAATCCAAAGCATACTTCCAAATTACCACTTACTTCAGTACTAACTCAAAGATCATCAGATTGTGGCATAAACAATTAACCCAGCTTCAGATAAATGTCAACCAGCTAATGATTATTAACTTATGACGACAATTTAAGGTTATCATGATAAAATGTCTCCAAAAGTAACAAAGTTTTGAAATAAATATACTCAACAATTTATGAAACTTGCATTTATTTATTGATTTTAAGATTGCGAAATTGACTTTTTGCACATTTTCCAGGCCATAAACCCAAAAACCGGTCTTAACCCGCTGGCCTGGACTGCTCCAAACATGCTGTGAGACATTATCTTAATTAAAAGCTATGTTTAAGTATGGACAGTCGGGCCTTATTTATGTGTAAAAGCGAACAGCTGCTGTTTGGAGATATTGTAAAAAATATGTAGCTTAAAATTAGGTCAATTATAAGTATAGAAAAGATTACCAACCTGACTGGCTGCACTTTAATAATCCAATAAAGTAGTAGTGGGTGTAGATAATCCAAATACTAAAGGTGGTCAAACTCGGCACAAGGAGGAACAAGTTGAAATTATAAAAGGTTTTATGCAAAATTATTAGGAGACTCCACGTTTTGTGGGAAAGTTTTTGGCAAAATAAGGCTGAGGAGCGTAGAGCAGGCGCCAGGGTGTGACGTCACACGCTTTCAAATTAAATACACTTAAACTCATAAAGATTTTGAGGCACTTTTTAAAACAATCGAACACATTGCACTTAACTGCAGTGCTTTAGCTACTTTGATTTAATTTTAGTAGTAGATAAGCAACGGCAGGGGTATCCGCAATTTTACAGATTTCTTTGTGATTTTTTTTTTTTTTTTGATATAATTATAATTTTGTTGTATTTATATTTTTTTGTTTTGCTTTTTAAGCTTAAGAGCACGAATGGAATATCAACTTAATTTGGTTGTGATATTTTTATTTTTTTTTATATTTTATTTTTTATAGACTGGTATTTCAGCTGTTTTATTTATTGAGCAAACTAGAACGGGTTGATATTGTTGTTGTTGTTGTTGATTATTGTTGTGTTGTGACTGTTGTAGTTGTTTTTGTTGTTGTTGTTTTTGATGTCATGCTGCTGCTGCTTCTGCTGCTGCAAACAAACGTGCAGCTTTCGCTATATACACATATATATTTTTTATTTTTGTATATTTAAATTTTTGCAATTTACAAATTTCTAGATATATTTTGATACTTTGTATAAACATTCACTAAATTCAGCGCCTCGTTTTGGTTTCAGGGCCACTTTGGCTTGTTGTTGTTGCTGCTGCTGCTGCAGAGCGGCGACAATGACGCCGGCGGCCATAATGCGCGTTCACTGCTGCTGCTGCGACACCATTTTAGCGAGCTCCATGCGTTGGATGCCCCACGTCGACAAGGCTAAGTATGCGTGTGCACTGACGTCGACGGCGACGTCAACAGCGGCTTTGGCAGCAGCTGCAGCAGCGGCAGCCAGCTGGTTGCAATTATTATCACAAGTAAATTCACACACAAATTGATTTCATCGACCTTGTGGCAAACGCTTTAAAAATAGTATTTACTCGAGACTTAATTTTTTTTTTTTTGCGACAACGACTACGACAGCGGCAGCAGCGTCAGCGGCGCCAACTTGGAGCTCTTAGAGCGTTTATCCAATTGTTTGCGTTCGCATTCGTTGTGCTGTTGCTGCTACTGCGGGCTTTGTGGCTTATTTAATATGTCTAGAAACATATGCACGGACGTCTTGTACAGCCGCGTTTTCACTTTAACTATTTACTATAATTTTTTGTTTTGTATTTATAAGAATTTTATTAAATATTCTATAAATCGGCGGAGCTATTACGACGAATGTATCGGCAGCGCAAGATAATTGCAGTAAAAAAAGAAACAGTGCTGCCACAGCAGACGGTTGCCACATATTTTGAAACGTAGTTGCCAGTTTCGCCAAATAAATCGACAATCGATAAACATATATTATGGCAGCGCTAAACAAAAATAAAGTGGTCAAAAACGCATTTATGCGCACTTTTTTGTTTTGAAAACCACATAAACAAAAAACAATTAAGAAATTAAAGTAACTGCGTTAAATTTATAAGCCACAAGCAAATTCTGTTATTTTGGCGCTTACTTTTTAATTGTATTTTAGTGTTGCAAAACACGCAGTCGATATGCGATGTGCACCCTTGACTAATTGAGCTGTATCGATATTTGGAACTTGTATCGAGTACTTACTGTCATATCGTTATCAATGGTTACTTTTGTTAGCCCGCGCAACCCATTTAAAAACAGTTTTTTACTTGAAGACAATTTAAAATAAAAGTTTTAATAAGACATTCAAACAAACCTGTAAAGTAAAAAAAAAACGAAATTAAATGAGAAAAAAATAAAGCCAAACAAAACATTTATGTACTTATCAAAGGGACATTCAAATATTTTTTTATTTAAAAACTCAGAAATTTAAATGAAAAGTACGGACATGATGGTAACTATAGTCGCGCACTTAGTGCACCCGAATTTCTCGAAGAATTTAAATTAATTTTTTTGACACATTGCCGATTTAAAAATGTAGTCAGGTTCACAGTTTGGATTACAATCTCTGGACTGTTTTCTGCCTTAATTTTTATTCAAAAATCTCTTAAAAAACCAATGTCCAATAGTTTAAATTGCATGTTTCTGGCCTTATCGAAAATATATGTGGTACATCGACCAATATATTTTGTTTTAACACACGGTTAAATAGAAATTTCCCCGGTTTTATTTAGCTAAAAAAATAAAGGTTTGCCACAAAAACATAAATTAAGTAACTGTTTAATGTTTATTCTGAAACTACGGGGCTCTGCTCCCTGCTCACTTTGCTTTCCAGCGAATAATAAAAATATATAATATTAATGACATTTCGTGTCTATGCTTAGTTCGAAAATTGTACGCAAGATGAAGCAGAAAAGCAAATAGTCAGTCAGGACTACTTTAAATGGAGGCTACCTCTTTCTTAAGTTAGGCTAGGGAGATACGAATGCCAGGTTATTAGGTTTCACACTGAGGTTGTACATCTACCCGTTGTCTTACTATTGAAACTTAGTACCCATTTATAAAGTACTCGTGGCAAAAGTTCAGAGATAAAGTTTATAATCCATTTGGGACTTATAACGAACAGCTTCGAAACGCCGGTCCGAAAAGGTATACCTTGTTTTTAAAGCTTTGTTACGTTTTCCCCTCTACAAACACTCTGAAGCTTTCCGTCTAATATTCTAATCAAAAGGATTCCATGGATTTGAGTACATACTATCATGGATATACCGCAAACCTAAAACCTAAATAGGCAGAACGCTTGTTTCCACCGGTCCCCGATTTTAAGTCCGAAAAACTCTTTCATCGATTTTTATGGTTTTTTACAAAGCCAATATTCAAGTGTTATTAACAAGTATCTCTCTCACATGTGAAAATAATCCAAATTCAAGGGATCGGTTTGAGAAATCATCATAATCCAAGGCATCGGTCTTCAAAGTCAGACGCTTAACTTATTTTCTCCCAAATACATTTGAAAGTAAGGAAAAATACTAAATTTCCTCTCACCCTGTGCAACCATTTTTAAATCATCTTCTGTAGTTTCGTTGATCGGATGATTATTATTGCCGAGAATTGAAATCTCGAAATCTTGAAATCTTGATAACTTGAAATCTTGCAAACTTGCAATCTTGAAATCTGGAAATCTTGAAATCTGTAAATCTTGATAACTTGAAATCTCGATAAATTGAAATCTTGAAAACTTGCAATATTGAAATCTCGAAATTTAAAATCTTGATAACTGGAAATCTTAAAATCTCGAAATCTGGAAATCTTGATAACTTGAAAACTTGCATTCTTGAAATCTTAAAATCTCGAAATCTTCAAATCTTAATAACTTAAAATCTTGATAACTTGAAAACTTTAAATCTTGAAATCTCGAAAACTTGAAATCTTGATAACTTGCAATCTTGAAATCTTGATAACTTAATATCTTGAAAAATTTAAATCTTGAAAACTTGCAATCTTGATAACTTGAAAACATTAAGTCTTGAAATCTGGAAATCTTGATAACTTGAAATCTTGAAATCTCGAAATCTTGATAACTTTAAATCCTGAAAACTTGAAATCTCGAAATCTTGATAACTTGAGTTCTTAAAATCTTTCAAAACAAGCAGAAATTCATGAAGTGCACTAAAAGGAAATGTTGCATGACACTTTCTTCACCTCAGAGAACTTGATATGTTAAAAATAAATAAAAAAATAAAAAATAAATATTTTTGAACTTAAGTTGAAACATGTTAACATTTATTGACTACGTAATATCTGCTGCGGAGATACGTTTTACAGGTACTTAGGCTAGTTGCTCCTTTGTTTCGCGATTATTGTACGCTTGTCTATATACATGAGAATTGGGCCGAACTGCTGTTTGCAGTATATATATATATGTTTGTATATATATGTATATGTATAACGTGTAACGCTTATAAATAAATAAACTAATAAATACTAGAAGGTTAGGTGTAGCATTATAATAAATACATTTGAGTTCAGTTTATGTACTATTTGTAAAACACTATTTATAAGTATATTATATAGATAAGTAACCGATTTAAGTAGCTGCTGTTTACATATCATAACATTTTTGATTATACGCATAGTTTACAAAAAAAAAAAATCACACAAACTACTATGTTGTATTTTAGAAATATAGATATTTGTATATATATTATAGTATTATAATATATAATTAGTTGGTATTATTGTTAATGTTCTTCTTACTATGCTTGTAAATGTTTAAATATATTTTTTTAAGGTATATTTTTGTTATATGTATATATACTATGCACAAGGTATACAGTAAAGTCTTAGGCGAAGTAAATAGCACTTGAAAGTCGTAGTATGGGCGACCCCATAGTATATAGTAATAGATAGTGTTAACAGTTCATAAGCTTATATCCATAAAATACTTTAGTAAAGATAGTTGCTAAGATGCTAGAACCGCATGGGCTACAAAAAAGATCAAATCAAATCATCGCACGCTATGATACCTTATCTAGTTAAGATAAAGTAAAATCTGTGTCTTATTTTTTGAAAATATTTGGTTTGTTCCCTCTAGTTTATGGTCTAAGTTATAAATGGTTGTTAGCATAATATAGTCTCAGACAAGCGGCACGCACACCCATTCCATCAGCCGGAACAGCAGCGAGCACAACCAATTCTAGGCAGCCGTTGTAATCTTTGGTGCTCCGCCAGCTGCAGCTGTTGCGCCCGCTGCTGCTCCTGCTGCTGCAGAAGTGGATGCTGCTGTAGCCTCATCCAGATTCAGGGACTGCTCGTCATATAGACTCTGAGCACAGTCGGCGCTGCCGCCATCGATGCTGCTGCTGCCCGATTGGCTGGTACGCAGTTCAGGGGGCAGATAGATTTTGGCCACGCTTGTGATTTTAACCCGACAATTTGGACAGTTGTTGCATCTACAATGTTAAGAAAAAAACCAAGATTAATAACGTGCTCTGTTTTGGTAATCATTTAGTTGCTTGACTTACCTAGCCGCACACTGTGCACATGCTATGACGTGACCGCACGGATTGAACGTTGTGTTGATCGCACGATCCATGCATATTTTACAGGTCATTGCCTCGGAAATGCGCGTGTCCACGCAACGCTCAATCGCCGCCTCACGTGCCTCCTTCTCGCGTAAAGCCAAATCTATCTTGCCAGCCATGGAACCAACGCCGTATCCGCTGCAAGCGGCGCCATCAATAGCAGCAACGGCATCGATCGCTGCCTCGCCCACAGACTGTGCTGCACTGCAGCCACCACTTGCAGTTAGCTCCACGCCACGTTCATGCAACTTGCGGCGTGCCTGATCATGCACCTCGCGGCAAGTGTGCTGTATATCAAATACATAGCGCTTGCCCAGCTCCGTATCCTCCTTGAACATGGACGCTATGGTGCCTTTGAGATCGCGTGTAAACTGATTGGTTACCACGCCGCGAACCTTGTCGCATACATAAAATGCATGACGCTCAGTTATCGAACGATAGAGTCCTGCAGCAATTTGCTGCTTGGGCAGCTTGATTTCCAGCTCCTTGCGATCATTATGATCGTCCACATACTCCAGCTTAAAGGTACGCCGCAGTGACTTGGCAGCTGCAATAGCGCTAAAGGGGATGCTGGAATACAAGAGTTTCTAATTAGTGCAACTGTTTTAACGGCTGGAGCTTTCCAAACCTACCTTTGATTTTCTTCCCCGCGTGTAACTGTAATGCCATGTGCGCCCACGGCTATGTCGCAGCGTTGGGCGCTTTCATTTGTGGTAACACCGCTAAAGAACTCCTCGGCATAGCCGGGCAGCTCTTGTATTTCCTGCAGCAGCCAATACATAGCCGATTTGGCGGTCATGCCCAGTTTGACCAATTTGCTGTGCTCCTCGGCTATGAGACGTAGATATTCTTTGGGCGGTTCGCTGCCATATTCGCTTGTTGGAAAGATCAGGTAGTTTTCGTAGATACGCAGCGCGCTGGCAGCCAGACGCTCCTCCAGGCCTATGCTTTGATGGCTGGGACTCAAAGCCGAATGATGGCTGCTATTGCTAGGACTAGTTGAGCTGGACGTAGAATTTGCGGCCAAATTGCTGGACGCTACGCTGGGCGAATGTGATGGCGATGGCTGGGATTGTATGGACGAAGCGTTGGAGGCAGGACTGCTGTTGCCATGACTGCCTGTTACTGTGGGCGCTGACAGCGAGTAGGAGTGTGTGGCCAAAGCGCCTACAGCCGGAGAGCTGCTCAAGGCCGTGGCCTGTTGCAGCTGCTGCTGCTGCTGCTGTTGCTCAATATGCTCCACCGAGCGTTGCTTGGAGAGACGTCGCTTCTTGAACGACAGCACATATTCCTTGTCATGACGCTCCTTGGGCAGCTGCTGCTGCAGCTGCTGTGATTGTTGCTGCTGCTTCAGCAGCTCCAGTTCGCTTCTCAAACGCATGGGACACTCGGCGCGCAGCGCCTGTTCATTAAAACGTAGACCATCCGCTTGACAGAGCAGCGCTGACAGCTTGGCTGCATTGCTCCAATCACGCGCATTAAGACGTCCCTCTAAGAGATCCACCTTGGCCTGCATAAAGAACAAGTTGCGCACGCTATCTTGGAGTATAAAATGCACGGGCACCCAGAACTTGACGCGAAGTGCCAACATCAATTGTATGCCGCTGCTGCTGCTGCCTCTGTCGCAGGACAGACGATTGCGCAAATTGATCCATTGACGTGTGCGCGATTCCTTCTGATTGGGCGTCCAGTGTTCCAGGCCAAAGTATTCCATTTCACAGATTATACCCAAAGCCTTGCACACCTGCAAGAGAGTAACGTATAAAAGGTAATTAATGAATTTTGCAGTCAAGCTTAATCGAGTTTTTTGCAACAAAAGAAACATTCGAGGGTGGTTTGACAAGTTAATGCTCCTGCCTACACACTCAATGAAAATTTAAAAAAATTATACACGCCGTAATCAGGATGAGATCTAACATATACTATGGAAAAGTTTTCTTAATTCCGTTGTATTCGCACCAGCACAAGATCAAAAATGTTCGATGAAATGAAGGGAAGGGGGGATCCCCCGGGTCCGGGGTTTTCTCAGGGGCCCGGGCTTGGATTTTCTCTCTACGGTTTAAGTTTACATTAACTATTGACCTAAATTGTAAGCTTATCCACATATTCTTCAGTGTAACACCAGTTACAATTAACTGATTCCAATTTTGAAGGAATGTATCACTTCAAAACAAACGCCAACGTTGAGGACCATTGGAAAATCTATTGAAAGGACTACAAAATTGGAAAGTCGCTAAACTAATGTATTGAGCTACAAGTACACCATGTTGAGAAATAAAATACTGCAAGTCATTGATGCAACTTACTGCCCTCGCATAATGGCCATCACTTTCCAGGCCACAGCTGCAGCTACAGCTCCCAGACATAAAGTCTATCCAAACTGTCCAGCTGTCTATCAGCTTGTCGGTTAAGTCGACTGCAATTCGACTTTGGCTTTGTCAACGCATTCGTTATCCTGACAATGCACAATGTACGGGCTGAAAACCACCGCCCCGCCATCCACCACCAGCGACCGCAATCCAACTCACAACACCAGCTGAATGGGTCTGGGTGTTGGGTTGTGCTTGGGACATGTCTGCTTATTCAAAATATTTGCTTATGCAATGTACGTGTCATCATTTGGAACGAATTCAAATGTTTGAAGTATGTCAACGACAACAGCAGCAATATCAACAGCAATAACATAACCAAATGCAACGACGAGCAAGTCCCAAAGTCAGCCAGTTTTGGAACATGACGAATGTGGTACACTCTCTGGGCATATGCCGAGCAATTTGAATTCTATGCGATATTATGAAATGCATTAAATGATCTATTGGTTTAGCAGCCTAATAGTAAATTGTTTGCTTTATTCATTCATAAATATAGGGTGTTTTTTAATGCGCTTTACTTTGAGTAAAAGAGCTTAATCTGTTTGTGAAAAAAAGCCTATTTTCTAATCCAACTTCTTATTTATATCAGTGCACTGTGGAAAACATTTTCGGAGCATTACAGCAGTTCAAAAGTCTTAAACAAGGTTCGCAGTTTTTTATCATAATTGGGATTTCATTCAGAACTTTGGAACCAGTGATCAATTATGTAATCAGAGCGTTCACCACAAAGTGATTGTTATAACACTCAAGCCTACGATTCGACGGCGTAGTTCTAACAGACAAACCCATCCCAAACGCCTGACACACTGCATCATAATTTCAATACACCCTTCCCTAAGCTTCTATGTAGTACTTAGTCATAACAAGTCTCAACGCCTTCCTGCTACAACATTCCTCCTGCTGTTACGACTAATGTTTATGTTGATGATTACGTTTGTACTGATAATAATGACGTTGATGTTGGTTTATTATAACAGCAATTTAAATAGGAATGCCATTGCTGTTTCCCCATTCCTGTGGCCCGTTCCCATCAGGTGCTGGTTGACAGTTGTCACATTGCCAGTTGTCAGCGGGGCTCACAAAATTGAAATTAGAAAATAACAACTTTCAAGGAAACGGAACTTATGTTCACGGCCCACTGTTACTTCCAACAGGCTGCTGCACTCTTTATAATGAGTCACCAAGGCAACAAGTTGCATGCCTCAACTAACACATACTTGTACATAACTAAGCCAGCAGTACGCATCAACGCGTTGTGCAGATTATACAGAGCATGCCACACCGGCCCTGGCATCCTACGAATTTTCACTTTCTAATTAGGCAACCGCATGCTGCAAGGCCAACCCCAAAGGAGCATCAACAGAAATAAACATTTCCGTGAAAACTATCCGAGCAAGTTTTACATATATTCGTATATACGTAGCAGAATAATGCACTTTGGGGAGAAAATAAGCGTCTTAAGCATAGATAAAGTTAAAGATTTTGCTCAAAATTTGAAATAAATTTAAGTATTTGTGTATAGCTTTTAAATTGTTTGCATTTTTTAGCATTAAAGCTGTCGCAGAAATTAAACTGAATTTAAAAATTAAGGAATTTAGCGTTTGAACGCATATTTATGTTTGTAATGAGTACACACTTTTTCTTTTAATGAGTACACACTTTTATTATTCTACTATGCATTTATGTTTATCTGGTAACACTTGTCTGCTTAAGCTTTCTTTTTCGACTTCTTGTTTGTAATGAGTACACACTTTTTTCGTTAATGGGTACACACTTTTATTATTTTATTGTTTGCATTTTTTAGCATTAAAGCTGTCGCAGAAATTAAACTGAATTTAAAAATTAAGGAATTTAGCTTTTGAACGCATATTTATGTTTGTAATGAGTACACACTTTTTCTTTTAATGAGTACACACTTTTATTATTCTAGTATGCATTTATGTTTATCTGGTAACACTTGTCTGCTTAAGCTTTCTTTTTCGGCTTCTTGTTTGTAATGAGTACACACTTTTTTTGTTAATGGGTACACACTTTTATTATTTGACTACACTTGAATGAATAAATATTCTTTTGCCTGTTGGAATCGATATCCAAGAGTTTTATTACTTGCCGAATAATTCTCAAGAAATTCTGCACCTTCTGATATATTACAAAAGCTAGTGCATAAAAAGAAACTATATTTTACTCTAAATAAGTAAAGGTGCTTCCCTTCGAGAGGCATAAAAATATTAGATAATATTATAATTCGCTAGAATTAGCTCATTACTTATAATTTATTAAAAAAGGAAGGTTTTTTTCAACAAAACTATGTAGAACCAAAGTAAAAAATAAATTTGTAAAAGTTTTTAATCTAAAATCTTGAAAATATATTGCAGCTCTAGGCGAGTATCATCGGGCAGGTCAGTGCAGTGCACGGCATTCATAGCCTTCGAGATGCCATATTTGCCGCGTAAACTATTTGGACGCAGCGCTTTGGCAAATTCAGAATCCAAAGGTCCACAGAGATTGCGAAACTCCGCGTGTGAATCTTTCTTAGGATCAGTGCATTGAACTTCTAGGCACATGCACGGTCCACTAGCCAGCTGTGCCACCATCGCTGTATATTCAGGCAGCACGTTACGATAGACTTCATGGAACTCCTCACAATTGGTGCGAGACATTATGACCATGCGCATGGCGGTTATTTTGAAACCATTTTGCAAAATATCATTTACAATGTGTCCCAGATCGCTGTTCTTTATGGCATGCGGCTTGATAATACCCAATGTAGTCTTATTAAAAAGGCAATCCTTAAGTATATAACGTTGCTGGTCAAAAAAAAACTTCAAGTCCTTAAGCACATCAGCATCGCTTTTGGAACAATAGAAACCATCTTGTGTTTGTGTAAGTTCGAAGAATTCATCCAAAGGAGCAGGCACGAAATTTTCCTTATTTTCACGATTTTTCAATGCGTTCCAGATTTCTACAACACGATCGCCAATCAGCTCAAGTGCAATAACAGGACCAGCTAACAGTTCGTTCATAAGCACAGATATCTGAGGATTATTTTTGTCTTGGTTGCCCAGAAATTGTGTAACAGTCTTGGGCGTGAAGCCCACCATAACACCATTGTTTACGGACATGCCGCAATCAATAATTTTGATAAGTAGTTCACCCAAGTGTTTGTTCCATAAGAAGTGCTTGAGCAGCACCAAACCCTTTTGGCGAAATCTGGCCAAAGCGTTACGCGTAGCCTCATCGGCGTAGTCAATTATATCAAATTGGCGTCCAAACACAATGATCTTGGAGCCGACAAAGAAATCACGTTTGGAGAGTTCCTTCATTTCGGTGCGTTTTAGAAAAACTTTTCGGTTGCGTCGATCGATGACCTCTAAAGTATTGTCCACCATATAATAAAATATAAGAAATGTGCGCATAATGGCTGCCTCGTCATGAAACCATTCCGCAATAAACGATAGACGCTCCATTTTTGCTCCCAAAAAGTAGGTACTTTATTATTTGAAGTGATTTAAGTGTCTACGCCTGCTTTTAACAGATTTCAAAACATCAAGTTTCAATATAGAAATACTTATGTGTAAACAACATTGAAGAGACCCCAAGGTTTTGCTTCCAGTCATAAGTCACATAATTTTCTTAATTTTTTGCCGCCCCCTCGCACTGGGTGCACCCGTCGTAGTTGCATTTTACGACCTTGGAAATACGTGCCCATGCATGTCAATCCTAAAAATATGCAACTAGCGATACATATTGGGGTCTTTTAAGTGGGTTGCACATTTTTTTGGTGAAACTTGGTTTCAAAGGCTCGCACAAACTGATTCCTAAACCTGAACCTAGGCTTATACAGTAGAATGAGTCTCGTGACCTGAGACAATGTTCCGGATATATGCAGTACTGCTTAGCACAAAAAAATAACTCTTAAGTTGCTTTAGGCTTTTTCCTCCATTTTTAAATACTCTTAAGTCATTTTAAAACATGCCATGTCATATTCGAGGGTTGTGCCAGTAATCGCTTAACGAATGTGCCCAATTTGAGTTCAAATTTTTTTCAAAAAATCTGTAAATCAAAAGCAATTTTTCAGCGTGACAGAAATCATCAAAAGATGAAGTCGTTTCACAAAAAGATATTTAAGTCACTCTACTGCATATGATATATTTTAAAGTTCGCAAAAATAATTTTTGGATTTAAATCCGACAAGGATAATTGAGGTTAAATTTCGGTTGAAAGAGATTTATGTCACATCACTGATTATAATAAGTTTGAGATGAATGTTTTGATCAAAAGAGATTTGTGGCACATCACTCATTATACAGCGTGTTTTTTTTCACAACTTTGAGTTGGCAACACTGCTTTATCTGACAACTATGATGATGAGTTTAATTAATTAATGTCATAAAATTGTCTATCCAATAAAGCCCGTTTAATTGATATCAAAAATATATTTCTTTGTTTTTTTATGACTTAAACTTGTTTAACTCTAAAAAAAGCACCCTTTAATAGTTGCAAAATGCAGTCGGCTAAAAACAGAGATTTGTTGTCGAAGTAAATTTTTGCTGCTTAATTGATACTGATAATTTTTCAAACAATCAGCTAAATATGTAAGTTAAAATTCCATCCACCGATATATAAATTTTGAAGTTTAAATTCGGTTGAAAAAGATTTCTGGTGCACAAAGGTGTAAATCGGTTGAGTAAAGATAAATTAAAATGAATTACAAAGATGTAATTGGTTGAAATATTTGAGATGTGGTCGAAAGAGATTCACTTACACGAAAAGTATACAAAGATATAGTCGGTTAAACAAAAAGTGATGATAAATTTTAAATTCTCACAGAGATGTTTCCGATATAGCGGCAAAAGGGTTTTTGGGGCGAAATATGTTCACGTTAACGCTGATTTGAATTTTGGTTATAGGAGAGATTTCTGGCTCGCCCCTACACTCAAGAGTCTTCATTAGTTGCGCTTTGGCTGCCATTGCCAGCGGTCCATAGCAAAGCTTTTCAATTGGTTGTGACAAAAGCGACCCAAGCTTACGTATAGCTATTGAGGTATGTATATGGTAACGACGACTACGGTGACGACCCTGAACGTAGTCCACACGCACTTGGTGTGACAAAGAGACAAAAATTTCCGTAACAACCGCAAAAGAGGGGTACGCAACGTGTGGCATGTCTCTCCTAGCCATGCCATAGATGCTGCCTAACAACCATTACAAGTTGCTGGTCTTTGTGGCACCGACGTGTATGTAAATTGATCTGCGAACTTGATTAATTAATTGCAACCGAAACCACATCATCTGTCAGTCAAGCTTGTCAAAACTCAATTAGTTGGCATTGGTAACGGTAACTGCAGCTTTGTCATTTTTGGCTTTTTTTTTTTTTTTTTTGTTAACGAGTTTGGTAGTTAGGGATCCTGGTTCGAGGAACTGGCTGGGAGGCTGTAAAAAGCTTTGGATCTACTAGCAAAGGACTTGTGATTGAAATAATGAACGCGGTTGTGAAATGCTGCTCATACAAATAGACGGGTTTATCCCAAGCGCTTTTATTTTATTGTTGTTTTTGTCATCTTTCTTTATAAATAGCATTTCATGTACTAGTATAATGTTTATTAAAACGCATAGCAACAACGTGAAAATTCACATTTTATTCAGCGTCGAAACGTAAAGCAAAAGCAAAAGTTCAAAGTCCATTAATTTGGATTTCGCTAAAATTAAAATTAAACAAAAACCCACTGCTCAACACTGGCGAATATAGGCACGAAACGTGAACTTAATAACAACACAACACAATACAAGCAAAAACGTGTTTTCCAAGGGGTACACAATAAAAGCGTAACAAAAGGTTTTTATATTTACGATTTTAAAAGTAATCATGATGCAATCATAAACAAATTAGAATGAATGTCCCCCCAGCAAAGCTGGACTTGCAGCAATTAGCAGGCAAATGCTCTCTAATTAAAAGCAACAGTGGCGTAGATAGTGGGTGTAGTGTTGTTTGAAGATTTTGCCTCTCCCCATAAGTCTAAAAAAATTAAGAGCTAGTATAGTCTGCTAAAAAATAGCAACATAAAAAACTTTTATAAATTTGCTTTCAAAGATTAAGAGAGAATTTAACTGAACTGTAGATACATACATACATATACATATGTATGAGGTTTGACCTCATTTACGGCACGAACCCATAAAGTCAACAATTTATAATCTAAATAAAACTGAAAATTTGTAGAACAAACTCACTATTTGAACAGTGCTATCGATATGTCTTATCAAGCTTCATTTTCGATAAGTCTCGAATTTCAGAAAATTTTTTTATATGCGGCTCATAAATTTATGTTTATATTATGTGGACGCTATTCAATAAATTTTTTGACCTTGCGTAATCAGAAAAATTTGTATATACAAAAAATTTGCGATTTTTAGGTATGATTCAGTCGAAATTGACAAAATTTGTGAAAATTAAAATGACAGTAAAAAGTGTAGCACTTGTGCTGCCCCACCCAATAAACCACCTTTTCTCTGCTTCTCTCTGAAGTACATAAGGTATTACTTCTAGAGGGAAAGAAAGCACAAATGCCAAAGCTAGATTATCATCTATTTCAAATTTGTTTTTTAAAAATAGTGATTCAATGGATCCTTTTAATGTACAAGCTGATCAATTGATCATATTCCCTCAACATAAGTTGCTCGCAATTTTCTTGTATCAGCTTAAATAGTATAATCATAAAAATTACGCAAAAGTCATTTAAAATAATACTCGTTCTGTCCCCTGTTGCATAAATCTATACCTACGCCACTGGAAAGGACTAAGAGTAACAAAATTTGAACTGGCAATTGGAATTAAACCTGCAGCTTCGGGGTCTTATTTAAATGCGACACTTTATTATGAACCTTTAGCGCTTTACATTGTTATTGCACGGTATTAAAAAAAAGCAGCGCAGTAAGGAATAGCTGTGTCATAAACGAAAGAAACAACAACTACAAGTAATTAACATTTTACACGGTTGTTAAGAAAAATGCATTAAAATGTTTTAAGAGCAATTTGTTTTTTTACACAAGTTTACACCAAAGAGCAAGCAGCAGCAGGCGCCAAAGAGCTGCAGCTGTTTTTCTTAGTTTTTAAGAGCGCCGTTATTACAACGTCTATGTGTGTTTATAAAACGTAAACAAGAGCGCGCCAAAGCAGCAAGTGAGAAACAAAAACTAAACTAAACAACAACAAAAGATGGCGTACGTTAAAGTCGGGCGCAGACGACTTTGGGATACCCTGTACCACCACATTGCAATTAAGTCCGACACATTGCTTAAAACCTCCAAAAGATATTTTATTCGGCAAATTTGGTTACGATATTTTCATAAAAAAAAAGAAATCAGTCGAATTTTGCACCAAACAATTTTTTTGACCGATGGGTCCTATGGGGACTATATGATATAGTCAACCGATTTTGATCAAATTTAGTACACTGATTGGGAACTATAAAAAACCCCCGACAGCCAAATTTGGTTCCGATATCTTCAAAACCAAACGAAACACAACGAGTTTTGTAAAAAAAGTGTTTTTTTGACCGATTGTTCCTATGGGAGCTATATGATATAGCCAACCGATTTTGATCAAACTTGGTGCAGTGCTTGGGTACTCTAAAAAACTTCTTAATGCCAAATTTGCTAACAATATCTTTACAAACAAACGAAACGCAACGAATTTTGTAGGAAAAACGATTTTTTGACCGATTGGTCCTATGGGAGCTATATGATATAGTCAACCGATTTTGATCAAATTTGCAACAGTGCTTGGGAACTCTAAAAAACTTCCTCTTGCCGAATTTGGTTCCGATATCTTCAAAACCAAACGAAACACAACGAATTTTGTAAAAAAAACATTTTTTCGACCGATCGATCCTATGGGAGCTATATGATATAGTCAACCGATTTTGATAAAATTTGCTACAGTGCTGGGGATTTCTAAAAAACTTCCGACTGCCAGATTTGGTAATGATATCTTCATAAACAAACGAATTATCCATCTAAAACTTTTGATTTTTTTCGAGGTCCTCTGAAACACCCCTATGGGAGCTATATTATGTAATCCCGATATCAAAAAAATAAAATAAACTTGTCTCCTATGGATTAACAAGGGATCTTATCTGAAAGTTTGGTTGCTCTAGCTCTTACCATCTCTGAGATCTAGGCGTTCATACGGACAGACGGACAGACGGACAGACAGACAGACGGACAGACGGACAGACGGACAGACGGACATGGGTATATCGACTTCTCGAGTCACACTGATCATACTTTAGGTAACTTTGGGGGGTCTCCGACGACTCCTTCTGTACGTTACATACATTTTCGGCTTGCACAAACACAATATACCCTTTGTACCATACGGTACAGGGTATAAAAACGTGTAAACGTGAAGTAACACTGTTGTATATGTTTTATATGCGAATGAAGTGAGAGAGAACGGAGCGTGCTGGGGCTTATGCTGTTGTGGCTGGCTGACTGGCTGATGAGTAGAAAACCCGACCGACCGTTGCATTGGACTTTGGACCCGCAAGTTTTGCCGAATGGACTTTGTACTCAAAGTCACTCGCTCAGTGAGTGTTGCCGTTTGTTTAGCTGTCTGTTTGTTGTTGCTGCTACTGCTGCTATTGTTGCTTGTTGCTGCTGTTCTGTTTTGTTTTGTTTTTCTATGTGTTGTGTTTGTTTGTTGCTGTTATTGTTGTTGTTGGCCCGGCGTTGATCGCTGCTGCTTTTGATTTTGCCTCAGGCGGCATAATGCAAGCGGCACACACTTGCACAATATTTGTTTTTAATTCGTTCTAATTGAAATCATTTTGTTGCGGATATGAGGAAAATCTCTATTTATGACTCTACACAACTATAAATTGTCATGCAGACAAACTTTGACTTCATAGAAACATAGAAACATATGTTTGCTACATGCATGCCCAGTTGCCAAAATTGTGTCAAAATTGGTCACATATTTTATTCCGTTTATCACTTTGTCTCTCTTCTCTTTTGTATTGAAATTGAAATATTTCCTTTTGGATCTTAAAAATCTCAGACATTTTGTCATCTTATTTTTTTCACTCTTCAAATCACAAGTATTTATGTGTTTTCAAACACTGGGAACAAGTGCTTACAGGTTCAAATTTTTGTGCGTAAATTTTATTTGAAGCCATTTACTTTTTTAGTAAAAATATTTAGTCTCTTAGTAACGCAAATGTGCAAAAGCTATTTTTAGTCGTATATCTTTAAATAATTAAATAATATATGAATAATTTTTCTTTATCATAACATATGATGCGAAACGCGTAGACAACATCGTTGACATTTTTCTGCTCGCGTGCCGTCCGTATTTTTGGTTTATTAGGACTATTTCGCTATTGGGCAAATTCAAACAAAAATGTAGTAAATTAATGTCATAAAAGCCAACAGTTTTCAATTACTCTTGTCTAGACTAAGTTCATATTTGAACCTTTTCTGACTTTTTTATACAGTCGAGTTTTTGTACTGCAAAGTTTTTTGTATTAGAATTTTTCCCTATTAAAAGAAAATTTTGTTCCTAAAAGCTACATTGCATTTTCGTATAAAGAACAAATCTTGTAGCAGAAAGTAAGTTATCTCTATTTCGAACATAGATGATGATTTCGTTGAGAAAGAAAAACATATTAGATGACTTGATTAAGCAAGAAAAATGTAATCCAAATGAAAATGACCTTTTTTTAAAAATAAACGTTAAAAAACAAAGTTCTGTGTAACGAATTTTCTGCATTAGAAACAAGAATTCGTTATAGTTGCTTTTAACTGTATTTTTTTTTCTTTATGAAAGCTGCTTAAAAATCATTTTTAATCAAGGCTATATGAAACTTTTTGAAATTTGTTCAAAGGAAATTCTTTCTTTTGCGAACGCAATCAGGGCTCAAAACAGGGAAATTGCACACCATTTTTGTATGGCCGGTTTATAGGTATATTATATAAATGTATTGATATTGATATTGTAACAGAATATATCATATTTATAAAATTTAGAGTTAAATATTAAAAAAATTTAGTTAATTTTTTGACTCAATTATTTTTTTAGGTATATTCTCATATTTCCTAGTGGCATTTAAGTTGGTTTGACTTAAGTGCGAGCCGCTTGACTCAAGCAACGGGCATATGACGTCAGCGGGCGTCTATGCTTTGCACTTTGTACCGAAGCTACGTGCAGAAGCAAGCAATAAAATGTGCATACTGTAATTGAGTATGTATGCACATATGAACATACATATGTGTGGGTTTGTACGTATGCATTTAATATTTATTTGCTCTTATTTGAGCGTTGAAAGTCTGGTTTACAGTGTTATCAAAGCAACTGAGTACATATGTACATACATATGTATGTATGTATGTAAATTGATGCATAAATACTAAGTATTTATTATTGAACGCATGTGCAGTGAGGTGGGATGCAAAACGCTTAATGATAATGTAAAATGGAACAATATGATAAGAACAACAACAAAAGTGCGCAGACCAGAAATCTCTTCACTGTAAAAAGCAGCACTCAAGAAAGCAATTGGGAGCACTGAAATTTTTGTACTCTTAACTAAGCAATGAATTCTAAAAACGATTAGTTAAGAGATTTCCATCAAGTTTAGTGTGTCTCGTAATAGATTACCAATATCGCATGAAAACTTTAAAAGATCTAGGCAAATATGAATATTTTTTTAGATCCCTTAACCTATAAGCTGCAACCAAATTTCACTTTCTGTATTAACATACGTATGTTAAAATACAAGTATATGCTTACTCAATTAAACGAAAACAAACAAGTCCTATACGAATACATATCTAAATTTATTTAGTTAATTTTATTGCCTAAAAATTTGGATTTGCTTAAATCTCAATAAAGAAATATTGAAACTACAAATATTGTATATACAGGGACGTCGAAAGCAAAGTATCCACAGGGGTGATTGACGACGTGCTCTAAGTGTACTTCTTTTATTATGGTTTAAAATAACTTTTTTATAACAAACATTTTTGTAATCGCAGTTGAAACCAGTCTTTAATTAAAAAACTAATATATGTTACGTCATCAGTGACGTAGATAGGTGGTGGGGAGTAAAAGAGATCCAATCCATACAATCTACGCCACTGGCCATCATCGTCACTGTGCTAGCATATAAAAATTTAAACAAAAAATTGACAATTAACATTTTTAAAAGCTAATAGTATTGTTAATTTTAGACATTCGTAAAAAACCTTGATTTTTCATAAATAACGTAGAAAATTAATATTGCATAGAAGACGCCAATTAAATCAATTTAACAATACAGAGCTATCAAACCGCTAAAACGTCACTATTGCCAGACAATTTCCAAGGCATTCATTGCATTAGCAAATCAAAATTAGGCTAAGAGAATTATTTCCCTAAGGAACAGATAAAGGTTATGTATTTTATAAGCAGGTGCTGTATTAAGTGTTGCAAAATATTAGCTTGTGAAAACCTCTTTGTGTTGCATACTGTTGCAAAGCTTTAACACTTCAAATTAATTGCAAAATGCGACACACCATCATTAAAAGCCAATTAATCAATTGATTGATTGTTGATTGCTATTTAAATTATATTTTAATATGTAAATTTTTTAAAATGTAAATTACGTACTTTAAGTACATTTGAACTTAAACAAATATTTGCATAAAGCAATGCAACAACAAAGCCTTTTAGAATTCTTTAATTTGTTAAGTACAAATTATCTCAAATTGAAATTGATTTAAGCATCTCTACAGATACTAGCAGATACATTTTAAAACTTTTCAATAAACTTTTAACACTTTTTACACTTGCATGCCCAATATGTACAATGTATCTGTGTATTTGTGGTAACATCTGCTTGCCTAATCGTGCTTGACTGGTTTATTAGCTTAACTTTTTAGACAGATTCATCGCTTGCTGCCATACAAGGAACCAAGTTGAATACATACATAAATGTGTTTTTATGTACCTACATATATACGATAATTGAAATCCAAATAAAGCGCAAAATGAAAAGCATCAATATAGCCTTTGCCTTCTATATAGATAGATACATCTGTAGCTGCAGATACATACAAACAAGATACATTCATAAGTTTGCTATTGTCTGTGAGTTTTTGAGTTGTTGTTGTAGCTAACTGACATGGCACGCGTTCAGCAAGTGATCACTGCGACAGGTTCGAGAGGCCTTTGCTCTCTGCTTGCATTGGGAACTGGGGAAAATTAACCCAACAATATATAATGCTGAATGCAAGTCTAGCTCCAGCTCGATTATGGTTCTACTGTTGATTAGTTGAACCAAACAGGTTCAATCCATTAATGCAAATGTAACTATGGCTAGAAATGTATCTGCACACAAATGTAGCTGGTCATAAATTATTATTTAATGAATATAGACATTGTACATATTGGTGTGGCTGAGTATCTGTAACCATATGGTTGCAATTTAACAGTTGGTCTAATTAGTATTATTGACGCGCGCCCTTTGGCGTAGCCATAAAAATAAATGATTCGTAAATTGTGAAACTTAGGTGCAAACATGACGCTGCGAAAACCAGAGCAATAAAACAATAGCGCTTCAATTGTTCATGTAGACATCTAGAGATAGTATTGTATAAGTATGTACTACATATATATATATATAGTAGGTATATAGTACTTACAATAAGAGAATTGATGTGACTCAAGGTCGAGCAGCAGGTAAAATGTCATTGACTGAGATAGTACTTACTTATATACTATTTGTACCTAATTAATATGTGCATATAAAATGTATATGAATTAATAATAGAATAAACAATTATTTCAATAAGCTGCTTTTTCTAATCAGTTGACTTTTTAAACTACAGTCGTGCATAAATAAAATCTGAAAACGTGCGCTATCTAAATACAATAATTTTGTTACGTATTAGTAATATTTAATTTCATCTGCTTAATATAACTGCTAGACATGCTAATTTTCTAGATAAATGCATCTACATTAGGGCGGATAAATTATAAAATCAAACTCTATGATTGAAATAATTGAAAAATCGTCACGTAACGAAATAAGATATGTTTTTAGAGTATATCGAGTAACTGCAAACAATTTTTGCAAAAACAGAAGAAACTTCGTTGCTGGTTTCCTAGTTTTACATCTTCTTCTCTATGTTGTTGTTGTGATATGCCATTCGGGATTTTTTTTTTATGTGGTTTTGTCATTCCGTGCGAAATTTTTTTGCATTCTGCGTATACGCCTTTACGCAAACTAAATGTACCCATATACTCCGTGTATTCTCCAGAAGAATCATTTAAAGGTGTTGCATGTTTTATATTATAAATCGGAAGATCTTATCAGATAAACGTTATAAAATTTTAAAAATTTGCTTTAAAAAAAAAAACAATCTCTTGTCTGTAGTCAAAATTCAAGAATGAGATAAATTTTCCTAATTTATTACTACTAAATATGTTAAATTTTAACATTATGTTAGAAAATAACATTTTCTTTAATGTAGCCATTTTAAAGCTTATGAACTTTTTCTTTGTATGGTCTCAGAATTAGTTTTGAGTTTGTGTTCGGTTTAATATTAAAAAACTGCCCAATCTTGACCAGCTTAGAAACTCATTAAGCGCTTCTCAAGTAAGCAATAAAAACGCAAGTACAAACATCTTACATTTGCATATATTTGATTACACTTGTTTTTTTTCTTTCTTGAGTTCATTTTTTTAGTCTTGCTTAAAAATAACACAAGTTTTTTAGTTTTTATTGCTTTTGTCTATGTTTTTTTTTTTGTATTTATTTACATTTACACTCAAAGTGTGTACGTTTGTGTGTGCGTGATTTAATTTCTGCAAGACTATGCCGCAATGACCGAGTGAACGTTGGACTTTGCACATTGCACATAAATTGTTTCATTTCGAAATGAAAATTCAAGAATATTACAAAAAAAAATACTAACTCACTCGTTTAAACCAGCAGATATGCAATTTTTATAAAAAAAATATATATTAAAATCAAATATTTTAATTTGAGTGCAAGGGCATACTGCACCAGTGCAATGAAACGACAATGATAAATGTTGACAAATGTGCGCCAATTTCTGGCAGCTGTACTACCTGAAATTGTTCTAGTAATTGCAGTTAACACAGTTGGTCGCACAACACTACATACATATATACATATATATATATATACATACGTACATACAGTGCTTTGGCGCCTCCTGGCCTGTCCAGCGACCCTTGAATAATTTCAAACTTAATTGAGTTTCAGTGAAAGCGCCAGGGCTCTGATTTTATTTCGTTCATTTCTTTTTTCTCATTTTGGCGCCCTGCATTGACGTTGACATTCATTTTGGTTTGAGGGTTGGACAATATTTTTTGTAATATACTCTTTATAGGTCTACAACTGGCTGGAAAAGCTGCTTTGTTTCGAACCTTAGTGAACAAAGGGTCCACCGCTTTGTTTAAAGTAATGATGGAGATCATTAAAAGTAAAAAAATTTAATTTAAAAAATAACGTGCTTTTCACTGTTAATTTAAAAACGAACAAAGTTCTTAAACGAAACTAGAGTGAAGCGATTTTAAAATCGTCACGTAACGAAATGAGTGAGTACGCTCTTTTTAAGAGAGAGATTGTTGCGAAAAGCAGACAACAGTAAAACAGCTGTAAAGGCCAGTATCCGCTGAATTAAGCATTGCCAGAGAGTCCATCCGGCGTATTTTGAGCTTAGACCTACATAGGTTTAAGTTTGTGTTGTTGTAAGAATTAACGCAGGACGATCATAGATGATGCCGTGATTTCGCTAAGATGCGGTATTTGGCTAAAAAGCACAACCAGCGAAGCCTGGGCGGATAAATAATACATTAATACTGACATCAAGCCAGAATGAATTTGATATCTCCAAATTAATTTGTTTTTTCTTATCTGGTCACTCTAAATAACATTTATATTTTATACATTATAAGTTTGATATCATCTGCCATATAAACAGTGAAAAAACGTGAATACCGTATGTAAAAAAATTTTAACAATGTACTTGATATCTGGGAGTGTTTACTTAAGAGCCATAATCAAGCGCAATCAATGCGTCACCTTGTAAAATGTGTTGCATCATAAACCAAGTTTTGGCAACCAAGTTAAAATTTCATCAAAAACTAGAATAACAGTTCATAGTGATAAGGTTTTAATTAGCATAAGAGAAATTAACCTAAGAGAAATGTTATTAAGATAACATTAATGTTCGTATTAAAATTCTCCCTCTGTTATAAGCTAGGCTTGGCTTATTATCACTTTTTGTCGGGAGCATACTGATATGATGGTTGCGTCACAGCAAAGTTGTTGTCACAAAAAAAACACAACAATATGGATAATAAATATAAAATGTGAAAATTTAAAGTGTATACGCGCTTTCTCTTGAAATATAAGCTTCTCTTATTTCAGTTTCATTTTTTTTTTCCTTTTTTTCTTGTGGACAAGAGTTTATGGGGCGACAATGGCTGACGACCATGGAGCAACCTGTAAAGTGGCGTCATCGTTTTTGGCAATTATGAGTCGAGACGAGCAGCGCGACGATTCGTCTCCTTTAAAGTAATTGTTCTTGTAGTTGTATATTTCTCTTGGTATCGTTGTACTTTTGGCCCGAATTCGTGGCTTGCCAAAATAAATGCGTCCATTTCGCTCAAACCCATTGTCACCAGCATGCTTTGTGCCATTACCTGCAACTACTAAAGACTTATTGTGCGTCATTGCCATGCTGCACTTCAACGCTGCCAAAACCTCAATATGCTGCTGCACTCTTAAGCAGCCGTAATGAAAACGTACAGCTTCTGCCTCCGTTTGCTCCGTTGAGGCTTGGACTGGCCACTGACGGAGGCTGGTGACTGTTGGCTGGTTGCACCATGTAGCGACTACGTGACATTTTGCACACAAATATCTCAACGCGCGCGGAGGCTGCGTCAGCAGCTACACTGTACAAAACACGCGCACCATAAGCTTGACACATAAACGTAGTATATATATACTATGTGTTTTATAAGTACATATGGTTTTTTTTTTTTTTTTGATTCAAAAAATAAAAGCAGTCAAAAAACAATCCATTTACAATATATTGTATAGTATAAAGGCAATGGCAAATCCAATGGCTTAAATATTTACAATGCGTCATTTTCAGTGAATTTTCTTCATGTTTTTGTTGTTATTTTATGAATGCGTGTTAACGACAGCGCGTAAATGGGAAAAGCCGCAGTGCATATACATATCTGTGTGTATGTCAGTTAACGTGCCGCAGAATGCAAACAACTTAATATTAAGGTTGGGCAGTGCATTTAGCTGAGCTCATTCCCGCTGGGACAGGTCTGGGGCGCTTGACATGTGTGTGCCCTAATTAGTAGCACGCGTTTTGCATTATGAAATCGTGACGTGAATATGGTCTGCATTTTGGTCGGTCGACTATTCAAATTTTAGTTTTCTTTAACAAAAATTTCTAGTAAAATTAATCTCTTAGAGAGTTATGGGTCATGAAGTACCAAGCATAGGGCACTTCTATATATGATGCTGTTTGACTTTAATATTAGTGAAAAGTTTTAAATTTAAGACAATATAGTTTCCGGAAATTACAATTTAAACTGCCCGCAGCGAATACTTTCCAGCAATTTAGGTTTTTTTAATTTGGTAGGACTGTCCTTAATTGCTATGTCAAAAGTTAGCACAATCTGCTAACTAGTTTGTTTACAGCAGCACCCTCAGCGAATTTGCTGTTATGGCCTAAATTGTGTCGAAACGGGTTAAGGTACTTAATAAAACTGTTATTATTATATAAATATTTGTTAGATCTGTATTGTATTTTAGCAATGAAGCCTTCAGGATTCGTTTTTCCATTAAGACACTTTTGAAATAAACCAAGTTTATACATATTTTAATTGTTAATGCTTATAGTTCACAGCTGGTTAAAGCAGTATTTTTGTAAAGTTGCAATTTATCTCAAGTATTCTAATGTGTTTTTTTTTTATTTAAATTACGTTGATTTTAATTGTGACATATTGCGGAACTTTTCTTCCAAAAGTTGCAGTTTTCTTCAAATTTAATTATTTGACTAATTTAAGTTCTTTCAAATTTGGCCGAAAAGTAGGCGGAGTTTGCGAATTAATTGTGGCATGATGAAAAGACATACAAACTTCCTGTTTGATTGTTATATGCGATTCTTACTGTACAATAATTGGAAATTTTTTTCTCGACGAAATTCAAAATGCGGCTCTTGTCTGCCTCTGCCCACAGAATATCGTCCTCGCATTTCAGTTCTCCAGCCTCTTGTAGTTAGCCGAAATGAAAAATGTTTTAGGTTTAGTGAAGTTAATGAAATTCTCTATGCCTTACATTAAATCGGAATGAGTTTCAAGGGAAAAATTAACTGAAATGTGGACGTTCGAAAAAATGTTTTTTATAACTTTTTTTTTGCGATTTGACATTGCTTATAAATAACAATTTAACACTTTTTCATGTATATTTTTAGTATAAGGCATACCAAAAAATTATATCCTTTCAAACATGGTTTAAGTGAAGGGAATCGGAACAATAGATCAAGGGCTATGCTTGATGAAAAACATGGTTCCGAGAAAAACGCGTTTAAAGTTTTTAGAACGTCCCTCAGCGCGTGCGACTTAGGTGCGTTCAAGACGCTCTATTTCTATAAATATCGATCGCATCGAAAAACCCTTCATACACATGTTCTACGCATATGTAGCTTTAATTTTTAACCTCCCCTTAAGTTCAACATTGTACAAGCCTGTAATACAATAGTTAAGAACAATTTTAAAAAAACTTAAGCGTAAAGCTTGTTTTCACAAAACATTACACATGTATAACTGACTGACTACAAGTACTTTATTATAACGTAATTACTCGAATATTCAAAACTTTTACTTTTTTCGAAACTGGTTGGCATCCTTTTGCAGTTTTGCTCTCTTTGCTTTTTGGCATGGAACTTTAGCGATTTGTTTACATTGTAGAATTGCATGCATTTGGACCATAATAAATTGGATTTTACTATGCCAAATGAAATGCGCAAAAGTTCAAATGGGCCAAATGAAAAACTTTCACATAACCCAAAAACTGTCAAGTGCACATGCCCCTATACATGTACCCAGTACGGGCCGTAGTAGGGCCTGCTCTACAGCGCCTTACTCCTCCCGGACATTGCTTTAAGGAAGTACTACGAGTATGGTAATGTGCACATCAACTGGCTGCTCATGGTCTTTGTGTGTGTGTGTGTTGGCTAAAAAGGGTATATGTCAACAAGGAACCTAACCAGAGCAAGAGATTTCTATATCAGAGGTCATGGTGGTTTTCAGGCTTCACTTTGGTCGAATTGAAGAGATACTACAGAGAAAGGAAGTAAAGCTCATAAGCGAAATGCCGCGTTAGCAACGTTCTATAGTATTATTAAAGTATCTTGTCTGTGTAGCTGTGTGTACTAAATGGTTTTGGCCAAAGTTGTTGCCAAGTTTATATGGGATTTCGTGCGGTTTTTTTTTTTTTGCCAAAAAGATGCCATATAATAGATAATGGTATTTGGGTTACATTGTAAGCGCGGAATTGAAAACTTGACATGTCTTTCAACTGAAATTTGCACAAAATAAAAAAGGAGGAAAACGAGTAAGGCTTGAACTTTTTGGGCTTTAAGGGCAGCATGGTATAAAATTATTTTAGATGGCTGAAGCAAGTCCTTGAGCGTCATAATAATAGTTTCCTTAGCATGTGGATTGTGTTTTAAAGCAGCAATTAGATGCTTACTTGGTTATCTAATAATTAATAAAATAGTTTATTTTTTAAAGTATGTAAATTATAGCCATCTTGTTTAACAAATACCATACTGGGTACACAAAATATTCTATTTCTTATCATCATACTCCAGCTTAGTTGTGCCTATTGTCATTTATTTTAGTTTGTATGTTATTATTTATGGTTCAACAAATCAAGATAAAAGTAATTGCGCGGAATTCACAGTGTGTTCGGACAGAATTAGTTGAAACGAACTTAACTGGGCTCAAAGATAATGCCAAATTGGTTTCAGTTTTTTTTTAAATATTTTTAACTTTAGGTTAGATAAGGAATTTATTGGTTGTCCTACTTTTTAGTAAATAAAGTAACAAAGTGTTGTTTTAATTTTTACAAATTACAAGAAAAAAAACAACTTTAAACATATTAATGTTAGTCTCAAAATAGTTTTTAATTTAAAATAATTTATGTTTATAAAGGCCCTATGCTCCAGTGGGAGATAAAGGAAATGATGATGACGATGTATATATATTTATGTATATTTTAATCAACACCTAAAATTTTGAGAGGTAATCTTTACTATTTGTAGTTTTTTATAGTGTTCTCGTCGTATTTGTAAAGAAATTTAAGATTGTGTTTAAAAATTATTCTTAAAAAACTACTTTTTAAATAAAAATTATAGTAACATTTTTATTTTGGCAAATATGCGTCTACAAAAACTAGTTTTATTTTAGAAAAATTAAATATATTTTTTATTTTTATTAAAAATGTAATACCTTTATTGAGTTAACTTGGGCTAAAGCAAGTAAAAATCATGCTGGTAGTAAAACGTTTTAAGTTTGATTTTTTAATTCTGGAGAAGCTGGCTGCCCAAAATAGCCGATTTTTTAACATTTTTTGTATTATTATTTTATGCATATTTTTATTTATTTTTAAAAATTATTGAACGTTTTTAACATTTGTGTAAAGTTTAATCATAATTGGTTCACTATTACATATAGTTACCATACAAACATTGAACCAGTTCCGTCATATTTTCTGCGCAGACAAACTCACGCCGCTCTTTGCGTCACCTTGTAAAAATTTTCGCATCATGGCAGAGAACGTCCAATTTCTCTCTTTGCTTTTTGCTATCTATTTGTTTGTTAAATTTATCGCCACCAGCAATCTTTTCAACCATTTCTAGCGTATTCTAAGGCAAGTAAAAATGTTCCATAAAATCTTGAAACATTTCACGATAACGTGTTTTTTATTTTGTCCGAATTCGACTTAAGATTTCTATGACTGAACCAGATTTAACAAATAAGCAATAATTACATTGTAGCATAACTTCTAAAAGCTTGTACAACACACAGGCAACTGTGGTAAAATATTTCGATTCCGATAGGGTGAATGTTGTACATCACAATGTAAGAGATTTAAAAAAAACATATAAATTTACTTTGAATTGTAGAACATTTGTATTGATTCGGGGATGGTCAGACTAAGTATGCAAAGTAATGCATGAATTTATTGAGAAGCACAAGAACTTCAGAAGCAGCATATTGAAATACTTTTTGCTGTGTATATATTTTTGGTTCAAAATAATATGTAATATGTAAATATGTATGCTTGAGTTTATCGACAAACGATGTCAACTGAAATTTAAGATATTTGAGGCCTAAAGCTTATTGAAATACACTCATTTTTCTGCTTACAAAGACACATTCTAAATTTTGACCGAACAAAATTTCTATGCCAAAATTTAAATGTCAGAAAGTATGCCAGAATTTAATGAAGAGAAATAAGTTGCACATGACGCCTAAGGGCTACCACCTGCATTTGCATATTCAAGCCCCCTTAAGACGCTCTAATTCCAAACTTGTATACAAAAAAATTGTGGTGCAGCAAAAATGCAGATGCTTAAAATGTCAAGTCAACAACAAATTGGCTTAAAGCTTACAGCCTGATTTTATTGCAAACAACCAGGACATTATGGGCCAAGAATACAAGCAGTATAAAGCCATAAAACAAAAATTTTTGTACTCACATATACTAGGCTACTACAAACACATATACACTTGTGTGCGGTGCAGTTGAAGCATGCGGTTGTTTATGTATCTTGTATCTGACAGGCGAATTGTGTATCTGTGTGTGTGTGTTGGAGGTGTAAGTGCGCTCATAAAACCGCATCAGAACTGTACAAGTTTTTGGCAGCAGACCAAAAAATACATTTCACTGTATTTCAATTAAGTCATCATACTACACACACACACGAAAATACACACAGATACTTTCATATAGAAAACCACGAAAACAAATAAAAGTGTAGCCTGCTTAAGCCAAAATACATATCCTATAGCTGGTAACTATATCTGTTTAGCTATGTAGCATATATATAAACGAGTCCTGCTTGACTTTGCTTTGGGCCAGCTGCCAATTCTTTGACTAGACAGCAGCTAGCACTGTGTCTAGGCCATATTGATTTTAGCCTGCTTCACCTTACCAGTTGGGCAAAAATAATTCATTTTTGCAGCTGATAATTACGAATTTGTTATGCAAACAGCAAATAGCAAACAATAATAGCACATCATTAAAATCAATTCTATAGTAAACTTGCATTTGTTCGGTTCCCAGAATTTACTATTTACTAGGTCTAGTGGTCTATAGGTCACCTCCACTGACTTCTATTGTGCCGTGCATTTCGTGTTAGCCATCATTATTCTAATTGTGCCTGACCTTGTGCTGAATCGGGTTGGTGGTGCACGGTTTGCATGCATTTCACCGCGATTTCGCAATTTAAGGATATCGGAAATCGCGATTTACACGCTCATCGTGCAACACATGTAAATGCATAGTTGCAATCGTGTAACTTGTAATTTCAAGTCATTGTAGTTAATGACACATGCTGTTTTTGGACCCACTGACCAGGGACTGTTCACAGATTGACATTTCGCTATGCACAGTGACACGTCAGCGTTGTTGCCTGTTTAAAAATTTACAATTTTTGCTGGCGTTTTTTTTTAGCCTACACAATTAAACTAAAAGCCTTAAATTGATTTTCCACACCCACGGCATAAGTGTAGGTATTTAATCCTGTTAATAACTTTAAGCTTACAGCTCGTTTTCGTTAAATCATCGGCCTTTTAATTAAACGTTTATCCAACGAAATGCCATTAACATTGTTTTATTTTTCAAAGAGTTTAATTTTAATTAGCTCACTTAAGTGGAACTGTGTTTACTATACACTTTCAAAAAGGCACAAAAACGAAAAAACAGAAAAAAAAAAATAATAAAAATCCTTGAAATGTCAGTAAACCAGTACATCCCGCCAAATTAAGTGAGCATTAGCTTGGCCATCGGCCAATGGCCAATGATGTAGCTTGCAAATGAGCTCGAAAATAAAACAAAGTAATTAAAGGGAACAATGAAAATGTTCTATAGCCTGAAGGCGTCAGGCAAAGTAATATTATGCCCTGCTTTTATCCACACACACACACACACACACACACACACAGACTTAATGGAGCTCCACTAATTAACATGACGGAATATCCAATATCTCTTTGATTACTTAATGAATTAAAGTTTAGCGTTTACAAAAGCCTGCTAAAATATTTAATGATGCTTTAACTTCTGACACATAGATTTAATCAGTTCTTTGATTAGGTAACTAATTTCTATGTACACACATATATTCTGGTTTGTTGTATCTTATTATGATTTTGGAGTATCTAATTATGTGTTATTATATAAGAGTTTAAGTTAAGTACTTCTGAAAGTTTTGTAAGCAACAATAAGCTTGACTCCTACCAAGTGTGAATGAAAAATCATTTTAATTATATAATTGCTCTCTTAAAAAGCACATCTTTTAAACTTTTCGAATTTCAATTACGATTCGGACTGCTCGAAATCATGTTATTGCTAAGTTGAACAAAAATTTAATTTATTATATTAAAAGAAGATAACAGTGTTGAAGTACACGAAAGCGTTGCTAACAGTGCCCTTAAGGCAGATTAACAACAGCAGATCAAGCTTTTAACAGAGCAGCACAACAGAGAAAAGCGAAATATCAGAGTATCAGCTTAACAGAGCTTATTTTAACAGCAGCTGAACAGTAAATTCTCATAAGAAGAGATACTGTATCTAGCAGCAAAAAATATATTATTTTCTTTATTAAATTAAACATTAAGTGGTTTAACTAAAAAATATTAAATTGATTGATATATTATATATTATATTATATATTATTCTTATAATGTAGTTAGCTGATTATGTTTAGAAGGATTAATAGCAGATCATCAGCTGAGAAGAAACAAATAGGGTTAGTATAAACAGCAGCTGGGACTTTATTAACAGCAGAACTAATCTATGATACAATGAATTTTAGAATGGGCCGCAAGTAAGTGCGCAAAACTGGTTACATTTTTGTATGGTAGCCATATGAAATAGTGAACCAATATTAATCAAACTTGACACGAATGCATAGTCTTAAAAAAAATACATTGAACTTTGGTCAAGATAGTTTAAAAAATATTAAATTTTATTAAACTCATATATCGTATAAGTTTTTTTGTGGATTCATATTAGTCTACACGTTTGTGTATAGTTTGATCAAAAGTTCTATAGCTATAAGAGAGGCACAAGTAAAGGACCCACACATTGCGTGACCTTATATTTGTTGGACTACGCAGCTTACGATAAAACAGAGGTATATTTCTAACAGCAAGGGAATATAAAAGTCCCCGCAAAAAATATAGAGTATCTTTAAACTATTTCAATATTTAAGAACTTTGGTAACATTATTTCTACCCTGGTGTGTCAAAAGACTTAAAATTATTCTCTTAGGTTAATCATTTGTCCAAAAATTTTTTTTACTTTTCGTACAACTATATATTGCTATAATACCAAGAGACAAAACTTTTTTTTTTATAAATATTTAAACTAAGATTATAATGTTAACTCAAAATTTGACAAGTGTCTTTTGACAACTCTTGGTAGAAATAGTGTTAAACGCCCTTACTATATTTTTTGAGCTTATATTAAGTTAAACAAAATATTAAATTGTTTCTACAGTGAATTCGTTATAAATATATTTTATATATGAAGAGATCATAATATCAGTGCAACTAACAAAATTCTGGAGAAGTTCGTTATATGGAAGATTGACTGTAGTATGTTATTATGACAATACAATGATTATTCATACCTTATATCATGATATATAAGCGATTCTTTAGTTTTTTTTTTTTTTTGGTAGCGTAATATGTAATATAATTCTTCTTTTGAAGACTTTTATTTTATGACGCCTTATCAAATGATCGATGTACCGCTTCCGATGACGTAGGTCTTGTTGTTCGATTTGACTCTTTTAAAACCATTACAGCTACAGACTGCAATGTTTAAAATATGGGAAACATGTCACTAGTGTTAAGAAAAAAAGTGTAGACAATTTATTTAAAGAGATTATGCAGAAAGGATTGCTCTTAGACTAAAAATCACCTGGCACTGGGTAAAATGTTATAACTACTATAAAAATGACGGATATGAAAAAAACATGAAAACTTTTGGCAACAAAATTCTTAAAACTTGAAGATGTAACAAGAGTAATGAATTCTCTCTGTTATTCATATTGTAAAAATTTTGTCTAATTTGAGGATACTGCTTTCGAACAGCCATATTTGGTTTTTCAAAGGCAAACCTTTTTTGTGTATGTATGTTATATAAAGCGGAATTGAAGATGCTTTAGCTCGATATGAATAAAAGATTTATGAACATTGTGAAAATGCTGCCTGATCTATAAAAACCTTGAAATTTGTTGTGGAAAATATTGTTTGAAGGCATTTATCAAATACAGAAACAGCAGCAATATACAGAGGCTGAGGACACCCCAAGCCCCAAGTTGCTTAGTGTTTTTTTTTAGAGCTTTAAAGAGGTTTTATGCGGCAACTACTAGTAGTGTGTAAGACCAAAATCACATGGTTAATGAAATTTAGAGACCCCCAAAAATTTTAGCTTGCTCCGCCCATGCCATATGCACTTCCTTTATAAGAACTAAAAGCACTTCAACAACAACAAAAACAAAATAGAGCGATATGAGTCAAAATAAAACAAAAGCCTAGCCATTAGAGAGGCGTCACATCAGAGCAGGTTGGTGATGTTTTGTGGGCCAGACGACGACTGGAGCTAAGAGTGTGTGTGTGTGTGTGTATGGGGGCTAAGAGTTGTAGAAATAAAAACCACGAAATAAAAATGTTGAAACGCCAAGGCATTGAATGCATTTTCATAGTTTGGGGTGCTCTGAGTTCCGCGCGTTTCAGTTTGCGGTTTGCGTTTTTCGACTGCACATTCACGCAATTTATTGTTTTATTTCCGCTGCACTGCTGGTCCATGCCGCCCGTGCACGCCCTGCTTCCAGCTACGTGTGCAATTTTTACAGCAGCGACTGTAAAAACGCCTTTTATTGTTTTTATGTAGTATGTATAGATTATTGTTCTAAGCGCGTTCAGTTTGTTGGCATAGTTTGTTGGAGGTTTGGTTGGGCATAATGTGGGGGGTTTTGAGGCTGGCTGCTGGGAGTGTTGCTTTTGCCAAAGCGTGTTTCCTTTTTGTTGGCATTGTTTGCTTTTATTGTTGTGCGGTTTTGCGCGCCTGTAGTTTTTCGTTGTCACCATTTCTATGGGTATTTTTTTTAGCCTTTATTTGTATACAGTATAATAATTTTTTTTTTTCTTACAGGCAGTTCAAGGTTAGCGCATTGCAAAAGCCAGAACAAAAGATTGCAAATGGCGGCGACAAGCCAAGTGGCTCCTAGTAACTATACAAAATGGCATTATCATTAGGCAACATAAGCAACTAACAAGAGCAACCCACAACAACAACAACAACAACAACGACAACATTGATTTTGGCAGGCAACCCTGACAAAGGCTGTCAGAGCCTTGGCAATACTGGCAGCCAGTGCATTATGCATGTATGAGCACGATTTCTGAATCATCATAAAAATATTAAGTGCAATGCCATTTTGAGTGCTGGGTTTGCCTAGGGGTTGAGACAAGCTTCTTCTGGTACAGTGCCTACAATGTTGGCATTTTGTGCGGTAATTGCATTAAGTGTTGGCTTAAAAGCGCTCCAACATGGCATTACCATTGTCGTCAACATAGTCATCATTGTCGCGGCTGGATTAGCAGGCTGTGTTAAGGCCAGCTCGTTAACCGGCCAGGCGCTTCCATTGTGCGCACAGCACATGCTACTTGTCGTCCAGTGCTGTGGCTAATTAGCTGCCGCTTTTATGGTGTTCATTGGCACTAGCTTATATATACAATGTATATAGTATGTACATAGATGTATATAGCTACTAGCTGTATTTTGTGCTGGCTTAAGCAATAAAATCGATACAAGCTAGAACTTTAAGCCAAGAGCTGCTAAGACCTTGCCTACTTGCTGTTGTCATCAGTTGTTGTTGTTTTTGCACGTGACGCACACTGGGAGTCACGCCCAACCGCCTCCGGTTCTAGCCGCTGGTCTTAGTTTACAATGGTTTCTTCTTTTATATTTTTTTTTATATTTTTACTACGACTTGCTTTTTTCGCATTTTACTGCAAGCCAGGGGCGGATTTAGACAAAAATATCGCGGGATCTCAAAGCCGCTATAGTGCTTTCAAAAAAATGTAATACAGTCGAGGCAGTGCCCGACAGTGTAATACCCTGTACCTTTTTTCTCAAAAAAAGATTTTTTTCTGCATATTCTTACTAAGAATTTCCAATTGGAACATTTTTTTGTTGGTGCAAAACTATATTGATACCTATAAGTTCCGCAAATTTAAATCGATTTTGATGAAAATCGAAATTTACGTCAAAGGCGTTATGTAAAGTATATGGGGTAAGTTTCAAGGGGATATGTTGACGGGTGTGGGAGAAAACACGGTAAATCGATTGCGGGGGGTGGGGGGGCTGCATTAATAAAATTTGGATGAGGATTTGTTCATTAGAGGCACATGAATCAAAAAAAAAAGCTTACCAAAATTGGTGGTTCTAGGTCATTTGTTACTATTATTACGTAGAGTCAAATATTGACGCAGTTTATAGGCAAGGGGAGGTGAAATTTTTACATTTTAGGCTATAACTTTAGTTGTAATTGTCCGATTTTGTTTATTTTTGACACACAGATGCATGTAACCACTACGCATCGCTCTGTTAAGTAGCAGATTAAAATATTATGTGGTTTAGCTAAAAACCGCGAAACTCTGCTACGGGGGAACGGGGAAAGATATTGACATGATTCAACAAACTTGATCTTCTGAGGAAATATGCGCATCAGCTGGTAAAGTTTCGTATCTCTAGCTCTTATAGTCTCCGAGATCTAGGTGTTCATACAGACGGACAGACGGACGGACAGACGGACATGGCTCAATCGCTACCCGAGGTTATGATAAGCATTTTGGTATAAAGGACTTGGGGTCTGCCACGCCTCCTTCTTGCCGTTACATACATTGCACAAATCTAGTATACCCTTTGTACCTATAGGTACAGGGTATAAACATGTTCGCTCTGACTAGGGGATCTAGCTATAAGTTAGCTCCTGTTAGCTGTTCGGGATTGTCTCTTTGCTGCCCTCTGTATATTCCGCACTGGGTTAGGGGGGAAAAGCTAAAACTAATCATTTTTAAAAGTTTACAAACAATAAACAATAAAGAAAATTAAATGCAGGGGCTACAAGCCCCCAGAACCACCCACTAGATACAACCCTGCTTCAACGTCTTTTTTATAGAGCACGCGAATATAATTTCCTTTTGATTGTGCGCATGGCGTCACTGCGTGACTTCGCAGATAGATTTCCAGGCGCATCGTCCGTCTGTCCGACTGTCTGGTGGGCACAACGCCAGGCTACGGTGTAAACATAAATTGCGCTTACACAGCAAGGACGAAGATACACACTCAACCACACACACACACACACACAGAGACAAACGCACTCTACCTAGCATGCTATACAACCACAACTCCCTTGTTGCACACACATGCGACTTTATAGTGCGGCCAAACTGCAGAGTTGCCAAGCTCATTTCAGGTTTTGCAAAATACTCTATCGTAAATGTCATACACTATAAAAATTAAATGGGTCAAAGATAAAAAATTTAATAACAGTGTGATAGTAAAACATATGGTTTAAGAAAACAACTTAGCTACGTTTCTGAGGTTGAAACTGTGTTGAGGCAAGTTACTTTTGCTTTAACTCAAGGGAATGTTTTTGTATTTTAATCAATAAATTTTTATTATCTTGCCGCAAACATAATGCATTTCACAGACTGCATGTTTTAAAAATATTAAGTATACGCCAGCGCTATGCTCAAAGCTAGACAAATTGTCTATAAAATTGGGCAATAAAATTGAAAAGACCCAACTGGCACATTTCGAAAACATGTAAAAATTTCAAAAATATTTTCAATAAGCAAAGTTGAAACTATTTTTAAGTATTTTATAGGTTGCTTAAGGCTTTAAAACAAACACTATATTAAAATTTATGTTAAGTTGTAAAAATAAGGGCTAAAAACATTTGAAGCATTAATAAAATACAGTAGAATGCTAAAAGCAGAAGCTTATTTAACTATCTGCTGCCAAACTCTGCTCGAAGAAGAACAAATTAAAAAAATTCTTGTAAAAGATGGCCTTTTGATTACTTGGCCCTGGCGAATATTTACAACGACTCAGATTTTGTTTAAATCCGCTCCTGGGGCAAACTTACTACAAACAAATAAAAAAGATGTTGACAAAAAAAAAGCGACCCCAATATTCGATATAAGCCAATTTATTTACTTATTATATTTAATAATTATTACGGTCACTAGATTTTTTTTTCTCGAGTCGTTTTAGTGCCCGTTTATAGTCCACACTGTGTTCTACTTTTCTCTGGAAGTGCATCAAAAGAATATACAGCCATATAAAATGCTCCCAAATAGATATAGTGCAAGTTTTTTACGTTTTCTGAGTTTTATTAAATATTTATAGATTAGATACTACAACTATAGACAAAGCAAAAATGAGTTATGTGTTTGATCTGCTAGTATGTTCATCTGTTCCCTCGTAACTTCTTAGCCGCTTATCATAATTTGACAAATGAAGTATTGTTAAAAAAGTCTGGATCGTTAATTGGTCATTGACTATATAACATCACAACAAATATTACTTTATATAAATAAATGAAAATATGCGCGTCTAAGTTTAATCTTTCAACTTAAACAATGTATCTTCAATTAAACATTTTCTTGCTTCATGCTTTTCAGAACGTGATTTTTCAGTAGTCGTGCTTTTGTGTTATAGAATTATTTATTTTTACTTTAGAATGTTGTTCCATTAGAAAAAGTTATAACTGCAAATGTAATAAATAATACACAAGGCCAATACGCGCGTAAAATACACAAGTTGTTGTTTACATAAAGTTCATAAAAATAGCTCGAAAAATATTTTGATTTAATAATTTGTTCTAGAGTTTTACAATAACTTTCGATCATCTAACTTTAATGATTTTTCAGATAAATGTAGAGCATAATATAAGCGATATTTGTTTAAAAAGTCAGCTTGGCTTTATACTCTAAATCAGACAGCTGCACTCATAGACCACACGAACCAAACATTTGTCTGAAGTGCCACCCACATCTCTTTCCGCACATGCCTGCTACAGATGCAAAAATGTTCAAATAAACGCATACACTTGACAACCCTACCGCAAGCCTGAAGCTATTTGCATCATCCCATAACCGTTTTGCATTTTGGACTAAGCTCAACACAAATGTTGGTTCTGTATGGGTTTGCAAAACAAGTACCAAGCCGAAACGCCATAAATAAAGTTGTCCATACTGGACAGCAATGGTCAATTGTGCCCTGAACACTGCAACATGCATTGAATATTCGATGCTGCTGGCTCTTGGATAGTTAGTACTGCAATTAATAACGAAATTGCAAAATTTCAATTGACAACGAAGACAACTCTGGCGCGCACAGCTGCTGTTTACTGTTATGTCGCATCATAACAGCTGATATTTGGCGCCGTAAGCGTGTTAGGTTGTTGCAACGTAAACTTAATTGTTTGGAAAATTTATTTTGAATCCAATTTACATTGGCATAAATGCTGCTACTGCTGCATAATAAATAATTGATATAAAAGATTTTATTTGGCCTCTGGGGCAGCGCTCTGTTCTTGTACTATATCCTCCCACAAGCACATCCCATATCTATATCCGTATCCATACCCATAGTTACTATACACATGTGAATACGTGCAATATTTGCATTAAAAATACATAAATACAAAAATGAATAAATCTGTAAAACTGTGCGGCAGTGCTGCTGAAAAATAAACTCGAAGAAGTTGTTTAAAACTGAAATTAAATTATTATAACAAACGCAATCAATTTTAAAATATGGTTTGCACAATGTTGATAGAAAAAGTTTTTCACTATGTCAATTGTACGCGCGTTTTGACCTCAATTCAATATTTTGCGGTTCTAAAATTCTAAAACAAAAATAAACAAATAGTTATAGAAATTACCATCATTTAGTGGCTAAACCTTAAAATAAAATATAACATTTTGCGTTGTGGCAGAAATCAGATTAACCCAATTTAAATTTTAGCCCGCCAAAGCTATTTTTGGCAGACAGTAAGACTTCTGACCACATAAATAATCTTACTATTAAAGACTTCGTAGTTTTGTAGACAAGCAAAGGAAAACTAAAAAGAATTTTACAAGGTGCTGCAAATAAATGCCTAAGCGCAGAAAACTGGTTCAATTTTGTACGGCAGCTATATGAAATAGTGAACCAATTTTGATCAAACTTCACAAAAATGTTTAGTCCTACAAGAAAATGCAACTGCCATAATCATGGTGATGATATTAAAAAAAAATAAAAATAAAAGTTTTTAGCAATTATTTATGTGTTTTTATGTGTTTCACATTACTCTTTACATTTCTGTGAATTTTGATCAAAATAAGTTCACTATTTCATATAACTGCCATACAAAAATTGAACCAGTTACTTCATTTTCTTATGATGTATTCCATAGATAGATATTGATCCATATAACTCTTTTTTTTGAGATTGACTTCAAGAAAGAGTGTTAATTTCTCTATACCCAAAAGCTGCACTTTAATCTCACTGTTATTGGAAATACACTTAAAACCAAAAATGTATCTAACAGATACATTTAGCGCCTGCTCTTAAATTATATTAAATATGATTGGTAAGGGTCATGCATGTTGGGCATTGTTATGCACATGCTTATATAAAATTTATGACTTTTATTTTGTTTTTATTTTTTGCACATGCAAAACAAAATATTTAATATAAAAAATATACATATAAATTAAAAGCGAACAAAGCGCTTAAAGCTTATGTGTATGCGTGTGTGTATGTGTGATTGTTTGCTTAAATTGTTAATAACTGACGGCAGTCTCTGTCTCTGGCAGTACAGGGTGTAAATTGTTAAAACATCAACAACCATATCAACAAAAAAAATATATAAAGAAGAAGAAATAACAAGAACAACAAAGGCGATGAAAACAGAGCGACAGAGTCAGACTGAAACAGAAATGCGCCATTTATTTGCAAATAAAACTTGGAGGTATAAAAACAATATCTACTTAAGCACCACTACATAATGGCTGCACCTATATATATATATATATGCGTATATGTATGTATCTGTATGTATAGGTAAATCTTGTTTTAGATATTTTGCGTTTTACATTTCGATACGTTTCGTTTTGTTGGCCTTTAGCAGGAGAGTTCCAAAAAGCTGCTCCATTAAAATAGTTGCTGGTATGCATATATAGTATAGTATATGTATGTATTTAATTCTAATACAGTAAACGCTCTGAAATTGGAATTTCCAAAAGTTTTATAAAATGTAGCATTGTGACTTTATTGAGTTAATTTAGCCTGAGAGTGTTGAAAACTTTAGCAGTTTGTTTCTAAAACTCTTTGTTTGGAACAAAAATAAACAATAAGTTTTGGTGTGACCAAGACTGGTTTCTCCAACGCTTGTGTTTAGAATTTTGTTATCTTTATATTTTGTTATAAGCCAGTGTCTGAAAGTTTGGACTCTCGATACAAAATTTCAGGCAAAGTCAAGGCCCAATTGATCTTCTGCAGCCGATTTGTTTAAGTGCATTTATAGTGCGAATGTATTGTACCTGCTGTGCATCTCATACAAATAACTTTAGTTTCTCAAAAACTTTCATTTTCTCTTAGTAAACTCTTAACCTTTAATTCTGAGCACGCTCATCAAGTGATAGGACATAGAAACTTGGTCCTGCGTCTTAGATGAAATAAATGTATCGAAATGCAATGATTTATCGCCTTCATGTAACGAATTTTTCAAGGTGGCGCAAAAAGTGCGCGAACTGGTCCAATTTTGTATGGTAGCTATATGAAATAGTAGACCGATTTGGATCAAACTTCACACAAATGTTTAGTCTAAAACAAAATACAGCTGACTTAAATAGGGACACAAAAAAAAATTTAAAAAATTTGTTAGCATGTTTTTCACATTAGTCTACACACATTAGTCTACAAAAATTGCCTGTATCAGCTTCTTTGTTTTGGGTCCCCCTTAAGGAACTTTAGAAGATCCAAGTTGAACCGGGCAAAAACCAATAATTAAATACTCAGGACTTTAATGACTATAATTCTATTAAAACTTTATTTATTTTTATTGGAAAAACTGGTCTTTCAAAATTAATCTTTGTTTTGTATCAATAAGCTTTACTTAAAAAAAATTATTTTTGATTTCAATCACTTTTGCGATCCCTGCCTGCGCCGATTAATGAAAATCAAAAATTGTTTGTGGAAAATTATAAGCTAAGACAACGCCAAGCTCCAAAACTGTCCGCGTGAGGGGGGAAAAAAAACTTAAAGCACATTAAGTTTCATAATTTTCCGCAAGAATAATAAAAATAAATGATGTGCGGAGAAAATGTTTTACTTAGAAACTTATTGATTACTTAAACTAATTGATTAGACAAATCTATCAAAGTATAAAACAAAATATGTATTTGTGTTTGTACAAAAAATTTATAAGTTCAAATATTAAAAATAAAAAAAAAAGTACTTTGCCCGAATTTAGATGAGTGCCACATTTATAAGCCATATATATTTTTTTTTTTTTTTGATAAAAATCAGGTCATAACTCTTATTTTTGTTTCAAGATTTAAGGTGCAAGATTCCCAATCCGCCAATTTAAAGTGTTTTTTACTATAGAAAGCGAGAATAAAAATAAATGATGTACGGAGAAAAACTTTTTTAAATAAAATTTTTGTTAGTTTTGATTATAAAAATGCTTAGAAATCTATTTAAGCATGAATAAAAAATTGTATAATATAAAAACATTTAAAAATAAGTTATAACAAAAATATTCAAAATTAAATAAAGTACTTTTATGCCAAAGTTCACTATTAATCCAGCATTTAGATAAAACAGCATTTACAAGCAAGAAGTATTTATTTTGGTTACAAACCCGTTCATAAAGATCAAAGCTCGATTTTAAGTACCAATAAATCTTAGTCGTACATAGTTCAAATTGGTCAGCGTCTACTGTAAATCAATCCGTAAATTGAATGCCAATCCCAGATTTAGCTTAAATTTACTCATGTCAAAAAAAAAACGGCTGTAACAAAAGGTATCTGACAGCTTGTTTGAACATTAATTTAAACGATTTTCCGGCTGTGTGCTACACGCTTGCCTAGATAAAAGATAAGTAGTATACTATAAGTAGTAAAAATTCAGAAATATCCAATTTTACGTAGCTATACAATTTTTTTAAGATAAGCGTGCGCCCGTTTGTCTAAATTGCGTTTTAAAAAAATTAAAATGAAATTATTTCTATCGTATAATCACATTTATCATTTCGATAATGTCAAAGTCATTTCAAAACCGTGCGCTATTTATCTATGATTGTTTCGGTTAACAACAGCAATCAGCACGAAAGGTACGGGGGTCTTAGGCATTTTTGACAGGCTTATCAAAGCGTTTGATAACAATTAAAGCCTCTATGGCTGGGGTACGTTTTGTGGCATACCAAAAACTGGAATTCGATTCGCGAAAGACAAGACGAAGAACTTTGCAGTAATTGCGTTGTTATTGTCTGTTTTTGTGGTTCCTCACTCTCTCAGTTGGGGTCTACATTTTGGACGCGGTCGCAAAGAAGAATGCCGCAACTCTTTTCGCGCTTTTGCTATTTGTTTATTTTTAAATACATATATACACAGACGTTTAAATATATAGCTAGTATATAGTATATATGCATATAGTTGTTGTTTGCTTTTCGATTATTCGTTATCAACGCTGTTCTTGGTTTGTTGTCGCCGTGTGTATCCATAAGATACTTTTTATTTTGTTTTGTTTGATGCTACAGATACAGGCACATTTGTTTTGACGCCTCGCAGTTTATACTATCTATGTTACCCATACAGCTAAATTGATTTAAGACTGCTTTTCAGCTCAGTATTTGTGACAAAAGCTCAAAGATTGCGTTCTATATGTGCCAGCTGCCCCTTAAGCTACACTCAAATTGGCCTGCATTCCAAAATCCAGCTGGCACAAAACTTGAGCTGCCACATCAAATCTGGGCCGTCAGTTAGTCTTTCAATTGTTCGCCTGGCTGTCGTCGTCCACTTCAGACCAAGGAGGCTACTGCCCCTGGCCAACTGTTGGCTGCAACAGTGTGTACATTGCAGTTTTACACTTCAAAGCTGCAAGATTTTTTTCCATATGACTTCTGTTGCAAGCTGTTAGTTACTAGGCACGCCCACGCCATCTGCCACAGACACTTCATGTGGCAGTGTAATTACTGCCGGCAAGTGCTACATGCTGTGTCCAATTAAAGCTCGTTCAGAGCTCTAGATTGTGCGAGGGAGAGCAACTAAATGGCTATAATCAAGCTGTTTGACTTTGAGCAGGTCATAGCAGATAAGAAGGTATCCTTCTTTCTAAGCACAGTGGTTAGACTTAGCTACTTTGGGTACTCCAATTCTCATATACAGGGTGTCCGAACTCGCGCAAGTTCAATATTTTGAGTCAGAAATTACACTTCATTTTTTTGTGGAGAGATATTGAGTTTTGAGATACATGTATGCCTCTAATTGGAACCACATATCATCTAGACCCATTTCGCACAAAAGGTCCTGAAAATATGCAGTTAGCTTGGCCCATTAACTGAGTCTGCTTGAGCGGTTTTCGTTTCGGATGACAATGGCCCAGTGACGTCATTTAAACTAATATCAAACACTAAGGTTCTACGAATGCATAAGAGACTATCGGTGTTGTTGAGGATTAATCTCAGCACGAATGCGCTAAGAGTAAGCTTAGAAAATAAGCCTCATTTCTGAAGATGATAATTTCATGATAAATTTGACAGGTCAGATGACCACTTTGCATAATTAGAGTTATCAGTTGTCAAAGTGTGCACATATTGAAAGACCCTGTATAAGTAACAAGCTACTTCAATACGAAGACCCTTAGCTATAAACTAATTATGAAATCATTAAGGTTCTTGAGTTTTCAACTTGTTAAAACTGTTGCATGCACCACGGTGCCGGGTTCAACCATATGAGTTTGACATGACATTGGCAAAGCTTGAATATAAATGTTTGTTTTCTGCAGGTCCTGCGATTTGCCTTAATCCTCAAGCACACACACACACATATATGCAAACTCAGGTATATATATACATACTAACAATACATACATTTGCTCAATCCAAAAACAACAACTTTGTAATTTGCCTTTGACATGCAAACTCGACAACGTCAAAAACTTTCTAGGCACAAATGAGTGCCGCTTCGTGAGGACCTCATTTGACGTTTGGCTTGCAATTATGTGGCATATTGTGCCACCCACACACCTACAAACATATACATATAGCATATATTATGTGCTTATAAATGTTAACTCGGAAGCTAAAATAAAATAGAAATAAAAATGAAAATGAAACAAGTGAACGCAATTGCGAAACTTTTCTGGCGTTGTTCATTTAAACAATCTGTAATAAAAATGTTTTAATGGCATTAATATTAAGTTCAGAGGCGTTGTGCAGGGATAAACTTTTTTTTTAACATATATTTGCTAGCAAAAGTTGTTTGAAAGTATTTACTTTGCTGCGAAAAAGATTTAATAAAGATGTATCTTGAAAACGGTCTGGCAACGCCAAAAAAATTTTATTATGAAAAGCAAAAATCAAAAGTAGCGTTATTATACTTTTTTAATTAATTTCCTTAAGAGCTTGGATATGCTTGTTACAAAAAAAGAAATACAATATAAATTTCCAATTGAAGGCAAATTCTTTGAAACGTTTTGACTGATATTCGCTACGAATACTTCACAAACTGAACTTAATATTTTTAAAAGTATTATCGTGCTTCAATGCCTGTGATAAGCATTTTTGAGTATTCTTTTATTTATCTAATAACAATCATAAACTTTGAAGTCAAGGTGGCTGCTTTTTTTCGGTGTACACAGCTATTTCCTTTATTGCCATTCGCCCCGACAGCCAATTGGGTTAATTGGGTTGCCTAATTTCGAGCCGTTAAATTTATGCAGTTTTTCCTAATACTTAATTGAAATTGAATTTTTAAAGTTTGTAATGTACTTCACAACAATTAAATTAAAATGTGCGTCGTTTTTCTAGTCAGATGGTCGCTTCTTTTGGCGTATCCAGCCTGTAATGCCATTCGCCCCGAACAATCAACAGCTTAATTGGAGCTGCTTAGCTTTTGAAGTTTTTACAAATTAAATTTAATTTTAATTACTTTTTTTAAACTGAAATTTTTGATGTCATTTTACAACATTTGAATTAAAATGGGTTTTCTAGTTAAGATGGTAGCTTTTCTTGACATATCCCCGAAAAATAATCATTCTAATTGCCTTATTTCAAGCCGTTTAATGTTAGAGTCTTTACAAATTCTTAATCATAACAATTTTTTTTTTTTTTATTTTCTGAAAATATTTTTAAGGCGTTACAAAAATTTAAATGCTTACATTTTTGTTTTCTTGGCACAAAGACAACGTAATTGATGCCTGTTGTTAAAAGAGAGGAAATTCAGAATGTGACTTATCCGTGCAGCAGTGCAAGCAAATAATGCGCCAAGTTTTTGAAAAGTCAAAAAATTCGAGGCGCAACCTTCTATTCGCATAGATAAAGATAATTATACAACTAATGTAGCTGAACATATATCTTATAAAAGAATACAAATGTTTTAGAAAATGTTGGATACAATAAAGGGTTCTGCAAAATAAGCAAAAACTTCAGTTTAAAAATCGAGAGTAAAATATCTTTGACTACGCTCATGAGCAAGTCTTACTTTCAAAGCCACACACGTGTAGGCTAGTTATAGCTATAGAGGATGCCTCTACAGATAACACCGTCAAACCCACACACATGGTCTCTCCAATTATGCAATAATATACCAGTCCCTGACGATTAACGTGCCAGCAGATCCCAAAACAATTGCAATCGAAGCTTAGGTCATTTACACTCAACTGTCGAGCTTATCGCTTTGTTTCTACTTATCTGTTAATGTGCCAAGATCTAGAATTCCAGCTTGTGGTATTTAATTGGCTGCTAATCGGCTTGCATTATTGATTGGAGCATAGTTCAAGTGGGGTTTGTTGGTTCTGTGTGTTTGTGTGTGTGGGTTTGGTATGTCTGAAACAATGCAACTAAATGCATTTAAATGTTCCAGCCAATGAACCTAGTAGAGCTGATAAGATGACACAACAAAGTTAATAGCCAGCTAGACGCCTAAGTATACAACTGACTGACAGTTCAATACAAAATGTAGGTAAGTAAGTATATATTTGTAGGATTCAAGCCATCTCGGTCAGTAAAGCAGCAACATTTAGTTGGAAACACGTTTTGTCAGCATGTGAGTAATAAAAGTATTTCCTTTTTAATTACCCATGAGTAAATCCATATACAAGTGTCTATGGTACTTGAGCACGGAAGTTAATTAAATGTAAAAGTGATTGCAGATATTGGCTTTCAGTTGACAAGCAGTTAATTAAATTTGCTTGCCAATTGGTATTAGCCCGATAATAATGATGACTTCAGCCGCCCCCTATCGCATGGATTCATTCGTTCCTGTCTGAGGTAATAAGCCAATATATATACATGCCGATGAGCCATGGTGACGTGCTGTTGTATCTGTACGCTTCAATGCGCTCACAATTACAATTACAAGAGCGCTGCGGCCCTCTTGCACTCACTCTCTTTCGCGCTCTCTCTTTATCAACAAGTAAACTGATAAGATGTTGCCTTCGCCTTCGACTTTAGCAGCACCCTTCAAATATGATACATATATTGATGACGCACAACGAGAGGCAAATCACATTGAACTGAACTGAATATATAAAAATGAAATATTTAATATATGTATAGTCGATTGGGTTTGTGACAAATAATGTTGTCAAGACAAATCGCAGTAGCATAAATAAATTTTGCATTTTTATATTTTTATTGACAAAGGATGTGATAGATGCTTTTCACAGAAATAATAGAGTTGGGCATAGAATGCTTCTTTTTTCATTTAGAGTTCTATGTAAATTTGTAATGCGGGTTGCCGCATATAAATAGTATTCGCAGCAAGTGGCATGGCTCTCATCGCAACCACAGCGTTATTGGGTAAAAAAGCATATCATTAGTGGCAGAAATTCGTGGTACATATAAACTAAATCCTTTTCTGATTGTTATTTTAAAAGAGGTGTTGTTAGGGCACGATGGGGCGCCAACAGAAAAAATATTTAAAGTTTAATTTTCATTGTGTTTTCTGACAGGAAAGCTTAAAAAAGGAGTGCTTTTTAGAACATGTTAAAAATTGTAAAAAAAAACTGGGATATTTGGGAGCTTGAGAACCCAGGAGCCTTTCGTGAATCCGCTTCTGCAGACAACAGTCAAAGCACGTTATTGCACCATTGCATTGCTCCAATAAACTCGCATTTTTTTACACTCCCCTGTAATTCGATTAATGATGACCATATCGGTGTAACGTGTCCAATGTCTGTAAAATTTCATTCTCATTGTGATTTCTGACAGTTTAAAATTTGTTAATAACTCTGATATAGAGAGGGTGCTCTTAAGTCTGCAACTAGAGAAAGGGAAGTACAGTAATACTCCAATAAACTCACATTTTTATTTACACTTCCACATACGTCAGATAATGATGACCATAGCGGGTAACGTTGAATTTTTGAGGTATTGCAGAGAAGATTCTAAGCGAAGAAGTCTAATACACTCATACTTTCAGTTATAGTATTTTGGGGTATGTTGGGGACTACTATGTATAGGGTTGCTATATGCCGGTGTGGTATATTTCATACCGAAAGGCTTTAATAAAAAGTATTACAAACATTCATGACGTAACTTCGGAATTGAATAACGCCAATAACGTTTTGATATAAGGCCCATACGCAGTTTGAAAAATTTCGCGCGGAATGACAAAACCTCATATAAAAAAAAAACATCCCAAATGGGATATCCCAAATATGAAGTTTTTTCATTCCGTGCGAAAATTTTCGAACTGCGTATGGGCCTATACAGAGCTAAAGGTACCTTCAAAAGGGAATAAACAAAGTTGCGAGCTTGTATTACCCACAGTGAGAAAAACTGTTGAAAAGTTGGTTCCAGGAGTCACGCAAATAGTTATGAAAAGTAAGTTTAGTACGTATATCCTAATATAAAGAATGTCCATAACGAAATTGGACAAGTATAGGGTACTTTTTTCTGTTTGTGTTTTTAACGAACATCGTAGCACACATTTACATGAAATATATATAAATAGAATGTCCCTGACCGACTATTTTGTCAGTCGCCTCTGGGCGGAGCTTTAATATAGATATTTTTGGGCAAACTAAACTCTTAAAAAAATCGTTTTCAAAGTTTAGACTTATCTTTTGTTACCGTTGTGGATCTCAATGCCATTTATGATCGTTTACCGTCGGCTTATCGTATCGAAATGGTTTTCCAAATACTATATTATTTTTTTAACGACGCGAAATTTTTGCACCGCTGCCTTCGACAAAAGTTCAACATGTCGTTTGTTCATTATATATTCTACATAACAAATTTAGTGACTCCAGGTTGTATATTGACATATCTACAAAATGGCAGCTTAAAGATTCCAAGAGATTTGTTTATTTAGCTTGTTGTAGCAATACAAAGTTCATTATTATATAAAGCACGATATACATTTACTCTTGATAAGATAGTAACAGATCTCAAGTGTTTTTTTTTTTCTACCACGGCATGGTTAATTAGTACGCAACTTTAAAAGACGGGCCACTGGAATAAAAACTATTGTTTATTGGACTAGTCTAACGATAAGACAAGTAAACTATAAAATATAAACGTATACTAATGTAGCAAATAAACACACCTTTTTTGCTGATAAGCCAGTAGATAAGATAGCACGTCTTGAAGACTTTATTTGTGTAGTAAACAAGGTGTATATTGGCGCAAAGGGGGGTACTAATAAAATCTATTGATGCGCTATAACAGAAGCAGCACTTTCAAGTGTCACTTGGACATTGCACCCAAAACAGTCAGGTACTAGCAAATATTTACATGCTAGAGTTTTCGAAGCGCCTTGTAGATTTGCTTCGATTACAGTTCAAAATGTCAAATAGTTGCAACCTTAACGCACAATCCATCAAGGGCATTAATTGGCATTACTAAGTAAATAGAAATAGAAACAACACCTAAAAAACAAACGACAAAACTCACAAAATAAACAAAAAACTTAGCATACAAATACATGTGACGTATAGCGATAAGCTGGCGTACAATTTGTATACCTTGTACCCATAGGGTCAAGGGTATTCTAGATTTGTGGCGGCAGTAGGCGTGACCACAAATTCTGTTTGCAATAGTGACTACTAATCACTGTTTAGCATTGCGTCGCATAGAGATATAAAAAGGTCATATGTACGTAGAGAAGCCAGATCTCAAAAACTGTGCGAGCAAGGTTCACAAAAGTTCACCAAAAATGACGCAGTTTCATTCAAAGTTGAAATTCGCCAAACAGTTTCATTATATATACATATTTTTATAGCTTTATGAGCTTTGCGCTGATAAGGAATAGATTGATATGCATCCAACACTTGGAAAAAACAGTCTTTGAAATTTAGGGCTGGTAACCTAACCTGTTTGGAACTTCGCTGAATGCGTCAAAAAGGACAGCGCATAAACTCAATGGATCTTCTTGCTTTTCTGGGTTTGCATCAATTAAACCTAACTTCACCTAACTTTTAAAAGCCATAGTTACCAAATCTGGTAAGCAATTTTGTTATTTTTCTAAACAGCTCTCCAAACCTAAGATTTGCATTGAATACAAACCCTCAAATAAACGTTACTAAACTGACCGCCATATTTTTTTTTTAATTGAGTGTAGCATATCCCACTGTACGAGAGCCCCGAAGCAGATTCAACGGTTTTTGATAAGAACTTTGCTTGCCATTATGGCAAAGAACAACTAATTGTGTAGCTATTATAAGACATGACTGAACTTTCCTTATCAAGTGTACCTCACTGGAACTACAAAGTGGTCTAAAAGGTCTGCATAAGTCCAAAAAATTCACATTTTGTGGACATATCTACTAAAACAGTATTAACATAACCTAGAGCAACCAAATGGAGTGTGTTAGAATTATGTGAGCCTTAGAAACAAACAAATGTTGACACCTCTAAGCAGCAGCTCAGTGCTCCTACATATACAGCAAACCTTTTTCCCTAAAAAAAAACTCGACGCAACAAGATATCTATCCCAATGTCGCACTGTTGGCTTAAAAAGAGTTTTCACAGCTCAGCTTATCGAATAGCTCTATTAAGACATTTCCGAAATCTTCCTTTCATGACAACTCATTACTTAGTATACTAGACTGCAGCAATTATTAGTAAGGCTTTAAAAGATACTAATAATCATTTATCAATTGTAAACAAAATTTGAAAAGTTTGATTTCTGTAGATTTGGTAAGTATACTCATGTGAGCTTAATAAACAAAAAAAATTCAACTTTCTCTGTAAACAAACTATTTTGCTTGAAAATAAACGAACCCCTAACGTATATCGGGCGCAGAAAATTTCAACTTCAGGCTAACCCAAATCTGCTTGGATTTGCAAAATAATAATAACTTTAAAAATACATAATCAAACTTTTCTGCTCATGGCACACTGCAAGAACTAGAAGGATTGCAATAATTGATAATTTTACACGAATAGATAAAAAAATACACGTTCTGCTCATGTGTTCCCAAAATTAGAAAAAAAAAATTGTTTTCACTTGATTTTTAATGAAAATGAGCTCAGCTTCTTCTACTTTCAGTCCAATCCCAATTAGCTTGATAAGAAATTTTGCTTACCGAAGCGCAATTATTGCAAAGTGAAGGCACCTAATTGGCTAGCAACTATTTATAAACAAAAAATTTTTGAACTTACCTTTTCAAGGCATTCCTGGCCATTGGCCTTTGGATCCCATTTGACCGCCTGTTGTGTGCCATTTGGCAAGTTCACAATGCACCACATTTTGATTAACTTATTTGTATTACTTCCAATGGGGTTTATATTATTGTTGTTATTGCCTGGGCTTTCTTTGCCTTAAAAAGCTGTTATTAACGCTTATGCGTTTATATGTAATAGCATATAGCCTGAATCTGTTGTATATATGACATGAGTTTGCTTTGGACGCGCTTCCGCGTTACGCGTTACGGGCTTCAACGTTAAAGCCAACCCCCAAATCCAAGTCCACTTTATGTTGCTTTTAAGGCGTCTAGCTCTCTTACGTTGAGCTACAGGTTGCGTAGTTTGTTGTCGTTGTTGTTGCTGTTGCTTTATGCTGCGCGTTGAATGTTGTTGTTATTGTTGTTGTTGTTGTATGCGCGCACAAAATTCAATTAGAGTTGGTCATTTGTTTTGTTTTTACCTTTTGATTTTTGATTTTAGATATATATATTTTTTTTTGGTATATAGGTAAGTTACAAACAGCTACTTTTTTTTGTTTTACATAGTATGTATGGCTTATACTTTGGTTTTAGAGTAGCACCTTTTACTTGACTATACAAATTTTTATATGTATGTATGTAAGCAGTCTATATACAAGTATGTATATAACAATGCTTGTTTTAAGTTATTTATTGCTGCTTTTTTTTTTTTTTGATTATTTTTTGATTATTTTTTACACTTTATACGAGCCAAGTAGCATTTAGCTATATTTCACTTTGACCGTATATTAGCTATTTCTGTTCGAAGCGCACAAGTACGAATGCCAGACGTTGTTGTTCATTCGAGGCAGCAAATTCATTTGCTGCCAACCAACACAAAGTTAAAGAAACGATTGAATTCTAGTTTGCCTGCGCTCAGCGAAGCAGCCATAGCAGACACACACACACAGAAACATACGGCACAAAAATTTACTCTTAACTTTGCTATGCGCGCGCTCTTAATTTGTAAGCTGTCTTTGTATCTGTGAGATACGTCATGGCGTTTGTAAGAGAGCGCGCGCTGCAACGTAAACATTGTACGTTGCTCTGATTCATGCCTTACGTCTTTTCAGCTGTTACCCCGCCTGCGTCTCTGTACGCTGTACGCACAGCTGTTGTTTGTACTCGTTCTCGCCATCATTTGTTGTCAGATTTTTCACTTCATTGCTGCTTAAATGTGCGCGAAATCCGAGATAGTATTGTTCAACAGTTGCATGGAACTGCATCTTTCAGATTCAATGCGCATGTGCAGCGCAGCTGGGCATAAAATTCTTGTCGTTGTCATTATTATTAGTACTAACTATTTGCAGCTGCTTTTGAGGGATGGCAGTATTTAGAGCTCAAAGAAATACCTGTTCCATAAAATAAGCATGATGTCAGGTTTAATAAAAAAGAAGAACGACATTTTTGTTCACGAGCTATAGATTTATATCAAAAAGTATATAAAAATAAATATATTTAACGCTTTCAAAGGCAAAAATTGTTATTTTAAAGCAAAAACTTGTGAATTTTAAAAAGCGTAATTGTATTTACTGTAAAATTTAGAAGCAGGGCTGCAAACAAGGTTCCTACTGCACAGTGGGCGATGTGGTTTATCTAGTGAAGAAAAGTTAATATCTTCTACCTATCTCCATCAAATTTGACATTTGGAAACATTTTTTTTTATTTTTTTATTTTTTCGTTTATTAAATTCAAATTAACATCGCTTTATTACTAAAATAATCACTAGTACGTACATTTTTGTTTTATTTTGGTTCACTCTACTAGTCCCTGATGGGCGCTCAAGAATTTGAATAGCTTAGAAATAATTATCAGTGTGCTTTTTGGCTTATGCTATTTTACAAAGTAACAAGCAAGCTTTAATTGTATTTTTAAGGATATTGTATTGAAAGAGTACAAAAACAATACTTCTTTAGGGCGCAGTTCGAAATATTTCGCGCGGAATGACAGAACTTCATATAAAAATAAAATTCCCAAATGATAAAAAAAAGAAAACGGTTATGATTAAAAAGGGTGGGGAAGGGGAAGAAGGAGGACACTATTGTTTTGTAACAGTTTTTAAATCTAAATTCGATGTTTAGTGTATCGTTGCTCAAGGTTATAGATTTTGTTGTTGCTCTTCTGTATCTATGGTAGAAAATCGGAGATCCTTCATTATTTTGAATAACTCTGATCTTGTCTAGATAAAGCAATGCTTTTGGATAGGTAGATATGTTTATATATTTAGCGAGTCCTAATCAAACTACTGTATCATATAGATTCCATATAAAGTTATACATATATTTGTCCTCGTTAAGCCACATCAAAAAAGGAGCTCGCTTTGACACTGTAACTTATTTTAGACATCTCATTTTTTAGAAACTATAATTAGGCCGAATTCAGTCGACTCACAAAAGTTTCACTGTACTACAGTTAAATGTACAAGTACAAATTATTTTTCGTATCTATAAAAACAATCCTATAGTTAAATAGGTTTCTAAAGAACCCACAGACACCACAGTTGGTATGTAGACTCATGTGGGCTGTAATATTTATAGTCTATTTATTTTTTAAAGGTTCCAAACTGCAATCGTTTTAAAGTCTTTACCCTCAAGCCTTTCCCCTTAGAAAGTTAGTAACCAACAATAAAGTAGCCCCACAAAAAAAATCATTATACATATGCTTTAAAATTTATGCTCGTTAAAGCCGGATTGGCACTGGACAAATTAAGGAATGTACAGGATATAGTACAGTCGGATTGTCTCGACTGAAACCGTCTCTTGGGAGTTGGCGTGAGAAGCACCCAGGGTGCGGAGCTCCCTAGTTTAGTTATACCTTTTCGTGCAACATATTTTGTATTTGATGTCTTAAAGATTTAAAAAATATAGAGAGAAAGTCGACGCGGAGAGTGCCGATAAGCTCTCTCTCTCTCGAATTCAAAATTATATTAGCGCCAATTTACATTTTGAAGTAATCCACTAGATTAGTCATTTCTCCCACTATGCACTAAAAATTTGAATGAACTGTAACTCTTTATATTTTTGTAGTTCGAAATGAACCCGATGTTTTTTTTTTTAATAAGGGTTCAAATATACAAACAACTATAGACTATAAAATCAGTCGGGGTGGTACCTGAAAATAAGATGCCGTGCACCCTCTTCAAATTGTGCGAAATCCGAGATCGTATTGTTCAGCAGTTGCACAAAGCTGCATCTTTAGGTTCAATGTTGACGAAGTCGTCATTAGTATATGCAGCTGCCTACCTGTTCCCTAGAGTAAAACCCACGTCAGGTTATCAAAAAAAATTTTTTGTATACGAGCCATAGATTTGAAACAAGCTGATATCTACATATAAATTATTATTCATAAAATTATAATAAAGGGTGGGCCATCTGTTGGTTTAGTTGTTAAACACTCATAATTCGACACATACCCGTCCAAAGTGGATGCTCTTCACATATATCAATTTGAAAACTACTCAATTTTAATCATGGATCATGGTACAGGCGTCCTATGAAAATGGTCGTTCTGTGAAAAAAAACATAATTGAGGCCAGTGTAGACGGGAACATCGACGCACCATTGTTCGCAAGAATCACACCTTGCTAGGACCACTTTGTGTCGAATTTTGCTTGCGGATCTGCACTTACACGCTTACAAGAAATTCAAATGACGCAACCATTTGAAGCCGACGGACCATTATCAGCGTCGCATATTCGTTCAATGGATGGGAGCACAGCCAGATGAGTTATCGTCAACCGCGGCGGCCATTTGGGGGATATTATTTTTCATACGTAAAAGAAAAGTGACAATTTTGCATTTGGTATATACATTTTGTTGGAAAATATATGAATAAAATGCAACTAACAAACAAACCAAAAGATGGCCCACCCTTTGTAATAACTAAAAATGAAGGAAAAGAGTGCTAGCTGCTAGGGCCATCGACTCTACGCTGTAATATTAAATGTATCTCGATATACTATTTTCTTGTAGAAACTGAAACACTAGGATAGCATCGTTTGAAATTGTACATAGTACAAATGATGACTGAAGTTACCCAAATAGTTAGACCCCTATGTTTATACATCCTGTGTGTGCATGATTATTAATTCTTCCCTTATTTTGGGGGAACTAAGTCAAAAAATAATAAGTATAAGAATAAGTATTTAATATAACAACTTATTACACATCAATCTTAAGAGCAGGTGTACAAGGAAGACTCCATTTAGAACAAAAATGGGAATATTTTTCCACGCGAACCTGTCAACAAAATAAACGTTTGCCAAAGTTACTAAAAAACTGTTTTCCATACCGTTTCATCAAAAGCAGTAATTTTTTTACACTCTTATTTCCAAATAGGTCGTTTTCAGAGCCTCTTGGCAATCGAGGTCCAAATTTGATAAGAAGAAAACTTTCAAGTTATAAGGAAAAATAAACAAAAAACAAAATATGTTGCGGAGGACTGTGAATAGTAGTAGAATTGAATAATTTAACAACAAGTTAAATTTAAACGCATTGCAGTTGACTTGGAGAAAAAGGGGGTTAATAAAAAAAATAATAATGCAAGAACTAGAAAAAAAGTGATGGGTAAAAAGTGTAAAAATTTTATGCCTAGCTCTTTAGTTTTTTGAGAAATCGGCAATGCAGTTAGACCGACAGACGGACATGGCTAAATGGATTAGCGATGTCATCCAAATCTTTTTTTTATTATGTATACTTTTTCTTGCTCATTATATAAATATATTAAGTAAGTATATAAAGTTTGTGTGAATGTATGTAACATAGAGCGGGGTACATCGGAGATCTCTTTACTTTTTTGTTACCTCCAATATGCCTGGAAGGCCTCAAGAAATTGATCCGTTTGTCTGTATAAACGCCTAGATATCAGAGATGGTAAAAGCTAGGTTTAGATTCCTTATTACTTAATAGGAAACAAGCTAATTTTATTTTTACGACATCGGAGTCATAGGTATTATATAGCTATTAAATATTTGGTTAATATGTATGTAGCACCATAAAAAAAAAAAAAATCCAATGCCTTATGGGCATAATTCGTTTATTTATGCAGATATCGTAAACAAATTTAGCGTTCAGAAATTTGTAGAGGTCTTAAGGCTTTTATCAAAATAGCTTGACTATGTTATATAATTCCCAAACTGCAGATCTGTCGAGAAAAAAATTATTTTTTGACAAAGTTATCGTAACTACATACGGCAGGCAACATTTTTTTGGAGTAAATAAGAACTATGCCGACTTTGTTTGTTGTTATGGTTTAGAGCAGTGAATTGAATGAGCAATTGAATGAGTTTGTTCTTCATAACCTTGGTGCACTCAGTCTGCACTCAAAATACCCCTATGCTCAATCTCTGGGGTCAGACGTTTGACCTTTTAAAGCAATTCTCCGGCAACACTTTAGTTCCTGCACAACTGGATCTCCTTAAGCTCTGCACATAACAGTCGTTTACAGGATTCCTTTGGCACTAACAGATTCAGGGGGGCATAGTGTAGGGTTTTTTCAGTGCTTTATGTTTTCAATTTAACAACGTCCATCACAATTTTTCCCAGCACTATATATCAATATATAGCGTTCCTAAAAAATTTCGAAAAAGTGACGTTGTTGACGCATAGAGTGACAGTTTATTTTTGCATTGGCGTCTCCTTCCTTTGATTATTTCATTGGACTGGCACATTTAAGTTGTGCATTCTTATGTATTCGAAAACAGCCGTAGCCGGACTCTTATTTTTTAGCTTTATCTAAAGTAATAATGTATAATAAGTAAATAAATACTTTTGAATAGTCGTGAATTCTTCAAGTAAAATATCAAGAATGATATTATTTACACACCTGCATAATAAGAATTGTCTGCCGGATGTAAACGGAACGAAACTTCAAAAGGTATAGTTAAAAATTAGACTTTTTTAAACATCCTCCCCTATAAACTGCACTTAAAATCAAACTGTTTATAAAACTTTTGGCGTAGATGCTGCAGTCATAATTAGTTTGTAGACTCAGGTTGTCTAAAATACGAAAGATCTTTGTATTTTAGGGGATAGCACTCCCGTCTTCATAACAGTTTATTCCGATTATTTTGAAAACTTTCTGATTGAAAATTAAAAACTCGCCACATACATACGTACCTTCTTTTTTTCATTATCCATTCGTAGGTACAATTTTGATTAAATTCGTAGCTCTGGGAGTTATGGGCAAAAATGACAAAATCAAAACCACTTGCTGAGAAGAAAAACTGCGTTGTTGCAGGGAACCCCATGCGGGGTTGACGTGCGAAGCACCCAGGTGTCGGAATCCCCTACTTTTATAAAACTTATTAAGGCATATATTTTTTTCCAACTACAATTTATTTGGGTACATGGCTTCAAAACATTTGAAAAATTTATCGGAATAGGTCTCAAAAACAGTGCGGTATACACAGTTGCTGCAGAGTTAAGGAATTGAAAAGTTCGCAATAACAAAAAGCCCCAGTGGGCTTTCAAAGCCGTGTTTCGTCCTACAGTGGATCCCCTATTTGAGCCAAATTTTAAATCGATGACTTAAGGATGGGCTTGTTTAATATGTGGAAGTATCAGCTGTTGGTTTTTTGCTAAAAATTAATTAAAGAGCCAAAAGCTGCTCTAAGTTTTCCTTTTTGAGACTGAACTTGAGCAAGGTGTATTTTTCTATTTTTTTCGACTAAACATCTCAAACTACTCGAAATTGATTCGATTTGGAATACTATAAAGCCATAAAATATCAATATTTTGTCCTTGTTCGGATGGTGTGGAAGACGAAAGAGAGGCACAAACCCCAGAGGCCCAGAAAGATGATGGCTTTGAAACGCGAGCTTTGAATCGAAACATACCGGCTTGCATTTCTATTTATAATAAAAAACTGCACCCGAAACCGCTTACAGTAGATAAGCCAATGTCGGACAGGACGTCTGCCGGATCTACAAGTAACCAAATATAAAATACAATATCACCTGCCAAGAAATTTAATTGGACGTCAAGACTTTTGCTACCGTGATTCATATCTAATCACAGATGATATCATAAATTCCTCTCAGATGATGTCATACGTGCATATTCGGTGATAGTTAAAACAATATCATAAATGACCATGATTCAAGCAAATATCAAGGACTAAAAGAATTGAAAATGCATTCTTTTGCTGGTGAATTACCGGCGAAATCAATATAAATCAATTAGTTTGTGACTAACAAATGCATTAGATCATTATACAAGTGTAAAAGATCTCAAGATTATCTGGTGGCTTTATTTAATGTTTATCAGGCCGATGCTTACCTGCGGAAGAGTCGCTAAGCGAAGCCCTGATAATCTGTCCTTTCACAAACCAATATCGGCGTCAAGGCGTCTCTTTGCTGCACACGCCTTATCCACCTTGTGGTACCAGATATATCTACTGTGCAAACTACCTAGTCTTTACAACGAAGCCACGGTCAACCCATTTGCCGGGCTCCCACAACAACCGCCGTAAAATTTGTACTCGCTAGAACATAAATGAGCTAGTGAAGCTAATGGAGTGTTCGCTTGACTACATCAACGTCGCGTAGAGCGCTCATATAGGAAGTTCGTCAATCCGTCGAATGCGCGTAAGGGTTACACGATCTTATGGAGTCAGTCAGACAGATTAGCATCCATGCTTCAGCGCCTTTAAGCAAACTGACTGTTACTATGATAGTTGACGCATAGTGTGGGTTCACCCTTCTTGAGGACAAGAGAGATATCACGAGGATTTTATGCAACGGGCATCTAGCTATATTTTGTAAAAAAGTTGGTGTATGCAACTTAGAAACCCATAGCCACCAGTCTTAAACCAATCTGCAGGCAAACCAATGGGCTAGACCACGCCCTTGGGATGGTTGGCTAACTGAGGGCAAAGTCCCTTATGTTATCACCAAATAATTTAAGGAGAGAACTTGAACTTAATAATTTAGTTAATTTTATTGTCTTAAAAGAGTCTCGGTGCTCGGCCATGACAGCCGCTTTCGTCAATAAGCTCCACAACGAAACTCTGATGAAAACCTCATATTTTATCACCTTTACCGCAGATCCGTGGAATAATAACTTTAGATATATGTACGCGAAACACATGATAACATGACAAAACCAAAAAGGGTATGTCGGCTGCACTCGCTGGTAACAATCTTTCATGAAACTTAGGTCATTTAGAAAACTCCAGGCACGGTGAAATGTCATCTCACATCTTACTTATAAAAGAGATTTCCAGATGCACATCCAATTTTGTAAAATGTAAGTTATAATAAGTAAGACGTATAGTCATACTTTTGTTAGAAGTTGCCAAAATTGGACATATTCCATGGAAAGTTTTCGAGTTGTTTTGAAAAAGAAAAAACGGTAGGAACTTCGTGCCGGTCGGTGGTCTTCACATGGCTAATCGGCTTCGTTAGGTCACCGGAAATCATCAATGTTCCAACGGATGGTGCACAGCTCAAATCTATAGTTCCCTTGACATGCTAGAGGTTATAAAAAAAAGGTACATACACATGCCCATTGTTTTTTTGAGTGGTGAATTATGGCCTAATAGATCTTGATCCGAATAGCAGAGTGTACACAAATTTCATCAACTACAGCAACCCTTATAAAATAACTCCTAGTCAAAATGTATTTATTCTTTTTTTTATTTTTTTTTTTTGGCAAGTAGGCTACTTAAAACTAAGGCTATAATTCAATAGGTACAAATTTTTTATTCTAACAGTAACAACACGAGCACAAAATAATATTATTATAAATTTTAACACAGTTTTCATACAAAAAAAATATAATCTTAAAATTTTAATTGGCCCCAAATAGACACGTGAAAATATGTCACGCTACCCAAGTGCCGGTGATACTGATCCAGTGGCAAGTAGGACACGTAGCCGAACATCCGGAAGACGGCAAATATTGCAGCCTTACTGGCATCCTCGTGCTGTACGTAGTGAGGCTTCACTTTACGGCCGCATATATCGGGTGGGTACATCAAATGCCGTGGCTGCAAATATATCTGGAAACGGAACACACAGAACTACGACAGCCAGACGTGGAACAACACAAGTCCAAGTTTCAGATATTTGTCAAACGGAGCCAATGGCCAATCCAGCTGGTACTGCGGATAGACGGCAACGACGAGAACTCAAAATCGCTGAGAAAGACGCCGATGGTTCGATTGGTACAGATTCCAAGTCTGTTGCTAGACCAGTTACTGCGACAGTAAAACCAAGGACAGCTGGTACATTCGCAGTGACAGATGCAGAAGGTGCGAAAGATACAAATCCTGTGTCTAATGCTTGCCTAGTACCAGTAGGAATCATAGCGCAGTACATTGACAATTGTAAATGCAGAAGTTGCAACAGATACAGAATCTCTTTAACAGAATGTGAATCATGCGGCAGCCATAGCACAAATACTTGCGTAGTTGAGCCGGAATCAATTTGTCCAGTGGCAAGTAGAACACGTAGCCGAACATCCGGGAGACGCCAAATGGTAGAGCCTTATTGGAAGCCTTGTGCTGTACATAGTGCATCCTCACTTTATGGGCGCAGTTATCGAGTTGGTAAGAAAAGATCCAATGCCGTGGCAGCAAATATGCGCAGTACTACGGCAGCCAGACGTAGAACATCACAAGCCCAAGTTCCAGACATTTGTCAAACGGAGCCAATCAAGTCTGGCAATTTGAAATCGCGGAAATAGATGCCGTAGATTCCATTTGTTGGAGTAGTTCTTACTTTTATTTTATAATTGTTAATTTGTGTTTAGGAACTTGTAAATATACAACTGATTTGGCAAATGTTTATTTATTTATTTATTATCCAAACGCTGCTTATGGAAGAGCAAAAACCAATACATATAATGAAAAACACTAACACATTTAAAGTTAACAGTTATTACGTTTTATTGTGTGCACTGAAAAAAATTGTATGTACATTCTTCTAAGAGTGGTAAAAAATAATGAAAAAAAGTTATGGTACATGTATTTATAAAGAACTTAAAAATTGCTCAATATCAATATTCATTTTAATGAAAGATAGATTTAATAATGCCGTTAAATGTTTGTTTGTCAATCGATTTCTCATTTTTTTTTAAATTAATTTTAAGCTTGAAAACGCACACTCACAAATATATGTGCTTCCAAAAATAGATACAATTCGCAAGGGGTTTCCCGAAAAATATCTATTTACCACCGGATCTTACAAAAAATATATATTTTTTTCATAAGTTTGTACCAATAGCCACCTTCTGTCTGTTATATACATTGCATAAATCAAGTATACCCTTTGTACCTAAAGGTACAGGGCCATAACTATTTTTTGTTTGCAAGCAATGCCTTAAAAGTCACATTTAAAAAGTTTTTCAAAAAATTAGCAAATGAATCTTATACCGATTTTTTTGAGTGCATGATCAAACGAAAAACAACAACAAAATTACATTGAAAATCTGTGGGCCAACAACAAATACACGCAAGGGTTGTTTTTGTGCTCACGAGATCAGAGAGCAAAGAGAGTTTGAGAGAGTAAGTGAGAGAACGCGCGAAATTGTTTTTGTAATTTGCATTGGCGTTGGGTGATATACAGTTAGGGCCGTGCATGTACACGCGCATCGCTGCCTATGCCTAAGAGCCATTACAAAAACAAAGATGGCGAACGTTAAAGTCGGGCGCAGACGACTTTGGGATACCCTGTACCACCTCATTGCAATTAAGTCCGACATATTGGTTAAGACCTCCAAAAGATATAATTTATTCGGCAAATTTAGCTACGATATTTTCATAAATAAACAGAAATCAGTCGAATTTTACACCAAAAATATTTTTTTGACCGATCGGTCCTATGGCGACTATATGATATAGTCCACCGATTTTGATCAAATTTGGTACAGTGCTTCGGACCTCTCTCTTCGGACCGAGTGCCAAATTTGGTTACAATATCTTCACAAACAAACAAAATACAAGGAATTTTGTACAAAACTCGATTTTTTGACCGATTGGTCCTATGGGAGCTATATGATATAGTCAACCGATTTTGATCAAATTTGATACAGTGCTTGGGAACTCTAAAAAACTTCTAATTGCCAAATTTGGTTACAATATCTTCACAAACAAACAAAATACAAGGAATTTTGTACAAAACTCGATTTTTTGACCGATTGGTCCTATGGGAGCTATATGATATAGTCAACCGATTTTGATCAAATTTGGTACAGTGCTTGGGAACTCTAAAAAACTTCTTATTGCCAAATTTGGTTACAATATCTTCACAAATAAACGAAAAACAACGAATTTTGTACAAAACACGATTTTTTGACCGATTGGTCCTTTGGGAGCTATATGATATAGTCAACCGATTTTGATCAAATTTGGTACAGTGCTTGGGAACTCTAAAAAAATTCTTAATGCCGAATGTGGTTATGGTATCTTCACAAATAAACGAAACACAACGAATTTTGTACAAAACACGATTTTTTCGACCGATTGGTCCTATGGGAGCTATATGATATAGTCAACCGATTTTGATCAAATTTGGTACAGTGCTTGGGACCTCTAAAAAACTTCTTATTGCCAAATTTGGTTACAATATCTTCACAAATAAACGAAACACAACGAGTTTGTACAAAACACGATTTTTTGACCGATTGGTCCTATGGGAGCTATATGATATAGTCAACCGATTTTGATCAAATTTGGTACAGTGCTTGGGAACTGTAAAAAACTTCTTATTGCCAAATTTGGTTACAATATCTTCACAAATAAACGAAAAACAACGAATTTTGTACAAAACACGATTTTTTGACCGATTGGTCCTATGGGAGCTATATGATATAGTCAACCGATTTTGATCAAATTTGGTTCAGTGCTTGGGAACTCTAAAAAACTTCTTATTGCCAAATTTGGTTACAATATCTTCACAAATAAACGAAACACAACGAATTTTGTACAAAACACGATTTTTTGACCGATTGGTCCTATGGGAGCTATATGATATAGTCAACCGATTTTGATCAAATTTGCTACAGTGCTTGGGAACTCTAAAAAACTTCTTAATGCCAAATATGGTTACGGTATCTTCACAAATAAACGAAACACAACGCATTTTGTACAAAAAACTAATTTTCGACCGATCGATCCTATGGGAGCTATATGATATAGTCAACCGATTTTGATAAAATTTGGTACAGTGCTGGGGGTCTCTAAAAAACTTCCGATTGCCAAATTTGGTTATGATATCTTCATAAACAAACGAATTATCCATCTAAAACTTTTGATTTTTTTCGAGGTCCTCTGAAACACCCCTATGGGAGCTATATAATGTAATCCCGATATCAAAAAAATAAAATAAACTTGTCTCCTATGGATTAATAAGGGATCTTATCTGAAAGTTTGGTTGCTCTAGCTCTTACCATCTCTGAGATCTAGGCGTTCATACGGACAGACGGACAGACGGACATGGGTATATCGACTTCTCTAGTCACACTGATCATACTTTAGGTAACTTTGGGGGGTCTCCGACTTCTCCTTCTGTACGTTACATACATTTTCGGCTTGCACAAACACAATATACCCTTTGTACCATACGGTACAGGGTATAAAAAGAGCCATATGAGCAATGGGCCTGGCCACTCCTGGTTTAGAGCATCTCAAAGTCGGCCAGCCCGATTTTTATGTTATTAGATATACAATTTTAAAATGCAAAAAAATAATAAATTTATATAGCTTACACCTTAATGTAGGGTATACCTTTGTGAAAAGGGGTGAGATTATAATATAAATTTCTTTTACGTCATAGATGTAAAATTCGAGTCGTTGCTATTTATTTTGTCTAAAGAAACTTATAATCTGGAACGAGAACATGCTCCCTTTTGCCAGCATTGCACATATCTTTAATATTCTTGAGCACTTGGTAAACCAATTTACTATGCTTAAAGTTTCAGCTGTTAGCAGCATACATATATGCATAACTAACTATGCCATATTTACAAAACTTTCTAAAACTTGTGAGGAGGCAAGTTGCCGCCTCACAGCAGTTTTCCTATTTTGCCGCTAAAAACTGCTTGTACTGCTTGGTGAGAGTAGCGCAACTTTTAAAAAAAATATCTCGTTTTGTACCAGACTTTGTTCTACTTTATTACAAACATCCCAATACTATAATTGGCTCCATAAACACAACAATGTGTACATATGAGATCAACTGGTTTTCCCAAGTCGGGCACCTCATAAAACCTCCAATGTTCTAGATTTTTAATAGCGCACTTTGTGGCCTACAGTTTTAATTAGGTCGTTTGTGTACTATGTACATACTTATATATCATTTCGCATGTGACTAATAACCATAGAAGGCTATTCCGAAACTATCGTTACAACGTGTTTTCACTTCACATGACCATGCCACACTTTCCCCCCAGCATTGACAAAAACATGGCCTTAGAAATGGTTTAGATACAATGCAAGGTGCATTTCTTTAGAAAGGGGTTTCAATAATCAATATGGCCTCAATCAAGCACATAATAGGCAAGTATTACATATAGATAACAAAACGTCAATACTTATTAAAAAAGCTCTTATTGGTTTGTGTATTGAATAAAAAGCTCAGTTTCAAATTTGATCGGTTTTATGCCTATTTTGGTTCTTTGTATGAAATATATAAGGCCTGATAGGTAAAAAAAAACTATGAAAAGGTCAAGTTTTACTTTCCCGAAACTGCTTAGGCTCTAGAATTTACAGTGGGAACAATAGTTATTCGAACATCTTTAAGTTGTAAGTTTATTGCTTAAAAAAAAGTCAACTGCGTTCTACAAATTTGGATGCCCTGGATTGAAAAGAAAGCGTACGTATCAAAAAACATATAATGAATCATTAAAAACAGCAATAGCTATAGAGTGGATATCTTATACAAAGATATAAGATTGAACAATTTAGCCAAAAGTATGAGTTGTCTTTAGGAAGCTGTTATAAAATCCAGGCCCGATGAGTGTTGTGGGTGAAGGGGGATTCCCCCCGGGCACGGAGCTTTCTCAGTGGCCCTGTGTAATTACTGTCGTACTGTCGTGATTCAAGCTTAAGGTGCAATAGAGGGGCCGGTACCTTTTTCTCCCGGGCCCGGATTTTCTCTCTACGGCCCTGATTATACACAAAATATGCCCTGCTCAACTTTAGGGACACACAAGTATCCAAATAATTTTAGCGCGAAAAAAACTTCCTTTTTTGACTTTTTTAAGGTTTCTTCATAATTTTGTAAAATTTGTAGTATTATATTAATTTATGTGCATTATCTTTGTTGTTGAAAAATTATTCGGTGCTGAAGACTAGTACTTCTCTTTTTTCTCAGCTAGCCTAAATATAATTAGGCATTTTCTAATCGCATTGCCTAATATAGTACATATCGTTAAAAAGTTCACCCATCGGGCTCGGATTAGTAAATGTATATTTTTTCACTGTTCTATCTTGCTAAAAGTTCTTTTCTATTATCTGAGGTCAAATGAGCTTTGTTGAACCCCTTTAAATAAGTAAACAAAATACCAGATTCTATTGACCTCCATTTTTTGTTTGGATTTTTATACCCTGTACCGTGTGGTACAAAGGGTATATTAAGTTAGTGCAAGCCGAAAATGTATGTAACATACAGAAGGAAACGTCGGAGACCCCCAAAGTTACCCAAAGTATGATTAGGATGACTAGAGAAGTCGATATACCCATATCCGTCTATCCGTCTGTATGAATGCCGAGATCTCAGAGATGGTAAGAGCTAGAGCAGCCAAACTTTCAGATAAGATCCGCTATTATCCTACGGGAGACAAGTTTATTTTATTTTTTTGATATCGGGAGCTATATAATACTCCCATAGGGGTGTTTCAGAGGACCACGAAAAAAAACCAAAAGTTTTAGATGGATAATTCGTTTGTTTTTGAAGTTATCGTAACCAAATTTGGCACTCGAAAGTTTTTTATAGTTCCCAAACACTGAACCAAATTTTATTAAAATCGGTTAACTATATCATATAGCGCCCATAGGGCAGATCGGTCAAAACAAACGTTTTTTGCACAAAATTCGTTGTATTGAAAAGTGGTGGTACAGGGTATCCCAAAGTCGGCCGCGCCCGACTTTAACGTACGCCTTCTTTATATTATAACATTGTCCCAAAAAATTACACACTAGTGTTTTGTTCTCTCGGGACCTCACTTTTTAAGCACAAAATATTCGTTTTCTGAGGCACCTTCCATTCAAACGTCCTTTTTGCGAAATATGGTACTGAAAACTGTCTCACCATTTTTTAAAACTAACGATGCAGATCGATTCATAGTTCGAATACAATTTTTTGTAACTTAACGCGTTTTAGCTAATTAAAAAAAAAAAGGTTTTTGGCTTTTTAGTTAATTGTGACTTAACTACGGAATATTTGTGAACAAATTTTGAAATTTTGAAAAAAATAATTAAAAAAAAATATATTTTTTAAAACACGTTTTTTAAACCTATGTTTTCATGGCATAAATATTCATCCAATAGATTTGGTAAAAGAATGTTGAAAAGAGCAAACCGAAAATTTTAAATTACTGTATGAAAAAAAAAAAGATTTTTTGTCAAAAGATGTCCAAAATTATAAAACATTTTTTTAATATTAAATAGAATAAATACTTCTTGCTTATATGACGCAAAAGTGTATTTATTTTGGAGGTAAAAACTAAAAGGTTACATTACACAACAAAAGATTTTTGTTTAGCATTTGTATTAAAAAATGCAATTTCAATGAAAATGTAACAACACAAAAAATTTAACTTTCGCAATATAACTTGAACATACGGCTACTCTCTGAAAACGAATCCGAATAAAACAATTTATAGTTTTGAGCCCACATGTTTGGTGCTCCCAATTTCACAAAATGAATTTATTATGTGTTTTGAATCCGTCTACTTTGTTAAAAGTAAAAACAAATCGAATTAACAAAAGGGCTCAAAAGTGCACGTAATTTATACTTAAAAACTATTTATTTTATTTATTTATTCATATAATTATAAAGTAGAAGTTAATTCTAAATTATAAAAAGTTTGTAGCCAGAGCAACGTAGGCCTTCAGGCATTTTTTTTTTTTTTAAATAATCTTAGATTTTATTTATGCAAGTTAGAAATTCATTGATAACACAAGTTTATATATGTTTAAAAATTTTGGTGTCATTTCCGAGTAAAATGCCATGCCAAAACCGAAAATGCATTTTCGAAATTAAAAAAAAAGATTTTGATAAACAAACACTTATTTTCTTCATAATCGATCGAACTTCGCGAGCCATGAATAAAGCTGTACAAACAAATTTTTTAAAATTTTTAAACTTAGATTCGAAATAGAATTTTTCTCAAAAATTTGCTGAAAATTACGAATAATTTTATATGAAGGGATAAATAATGATGAAACCGTAAGTTTAACAAAAATATGCTCCTAGCATTATCGATGGGTTATTCAATTATCCATAAAATTATATATATAAAATTATCGAAATCAGTTTAGTACACTATTTTTTTAATTTAAATGGTTTTTTCGAAATATCTCGAAACCCGTTCGTTGAAAAAATTTTTAGACTTCATTTTCGGTTTTAGCATGCCGTTTTAGTACGAAAACGAGTCAAATATGTAGAGGATACATTTTGCTGTGAACTAGTGTAATTATTTCTTTTCTGAATCAACCAAAAAAATACTATAAGCAACTCAAAACGAGTTTTTGGCATATGTCCAAATGGTTTATGTCTAGTAGAAAAATTGTTCATATCTTGCATAAAAAAGGTTCTCTTATAATGAGAATAACTTAGTCGAGTAGTAGAGTGTTAACAAAGGGTAAGGAAAATATGTTATGAGAAAATATCGACAGCAAAAAAAGTGAAATTGGGAGAACGCAAAAACGAAAACGGATAAAACCTATTTGTTTTAGCTTTTCTTTAACAGAACGGACCAGTCTAGGCCTAAGTGTGCTGATTTAACCCAGCGGCCGCTTCAACCAAGCTTTTCTTTTTCCAGAGCATGACCGATATACATATATTTATACCCTGTACTGTATGGTACAAAGGGTATATTAACCTTGTGCAAGCCGAAAATGTATGTAACATACAGAAGAAGACATCGGAGACCCACAAAGTTACCTAAAGTATGTTTAGGGTGACTAGAGAAGTCGATGTACCCATGTCCGTATGTCTGTCCGTCCGTCTGTATGAACGCCTAGATCTCAGAGATAGTAAGAGCAATCAAACTTTCAGATTAGATCCGTTATTATCCTATGTCCGTATGTCTGTCCGTCCGTCTGTATGAACGCCTAGATCTCAGAGATAGTAAGAGCAATCAAACTTTCAGATTAGATCCGTTATTATCCTACGGGAGACAAGTTTATTTTATTTTTACCGGTGTTTTTCGGAGGACCTCGGAAAAAACAAAAAGTTTTAGATGGATAATTCGCTTGTTTATGGAGTTATCGTAAGTTTTTTATTGTTCCCAAGCACTGCACCAAATTTGATCAAAATCGGTTGACTATATCATATAGCTCCCATAGGGCAGATCGGTCAAAAAAAGTTTTTTGCATAAAATTCGTTTTGTTTGTGAAGATATTGTAACCAAATTTGGTGTTTGTCAGTTTTTTAGGTTTACCCAGCACTGTACCAAATTTTTATCAAAATCGGTTGACTATATCATGTAGCTCCCATAGGACCGATCGGTCGAAAAAAAGTTTTTGGCACAAAATTCGTTGTATTTTGTTTGCTTGTGAAGATATCGTACCCAAATTTGGCAATCAACTGTCTTTTAGAGTGCTTAAGCAATATATGGGACTTTATTGCAATTAGTGGTACAGGGTATTCCAAGGTCGTCCGCGCCCGACTTTAACGTACGCCATCTTTTTTATTATTTTCGATTTCCAGTAACTTGAGTTTACAGTGAACAATGTTGACAATTGATTTATTTGTGATACGACTCCGAATTTTTGTGTTTTATACCGTAAATAGTTCAATTTCTCATCGTTTATTTTTTTAAAGATTTTTTGCCACATTTTATACATTTATAAAATACTAGGGGGGCCTGCCCCCTGCGTGCTTCGCACGCCAGCACCCTTGCGGTCTTTTTTATATAATTTACATCATGCTGACCATAATATTTCCGTAATCTTTAAACCATTGTCATGCTACAGTCGGTCCTGCCCGACTTTACAGTTCTCTGGGAAAGCAGCGACCTGTATGCTGCTTTGATTCGCAACTGTAATAGGAACTTAGACAATGGCTCCTTTTATACTGGTACTATATTTTTTTTTTTTTGTTATCTTGTTGGGTTTGTTCATCTGTTCTTTCTGGTTCATGCATTATAGTGTACCCGTGACAGCGTTGCTATGCACTCATTTTGACTCGGGTTCGTCAAGATGTTTCTATTGCTTTCATCTCGTTCACCTTTTCGTGAACGATTAGAACGTGACGTTGCTGAACGTTCCCTTTCAATGTTTAAATGACGTTCACGGTCTTCATCAGACTCCTTACTCCCTAACGTCTTCTTGACTGTACATTTAGCACTAAGGTGTTCTTTTAGTATTTAACCAACCTTTCACAATCAATCAATAACAAATGAATAATGAAATTTCAAAGTGACGCGACACTGCCGGGTTGCCAAAATAGGTATTTTTTAAAGTATTAAAAATCAAATTAGATACCTCTATTATTTTTTCCATAAAGAAACGCGTTTTTGTTCAAAATTCGCTTTTTTTCTCACAAACCTTAAAAATAAAAATATCTTTAATTTAAAAGTGGTTTGGATAAAATCTGAATACGCATTGTCAACTTCTGAATTTATATACTATTTTTGAGGCCACTCTTTTATATATATAGATTTTATATTTTTAGTACATTTTAAATAATCAAGTAGGTACATGTAGGAAAAGTTTTTAATTTTATTTTACTTACGAAATTTGATCGGTTGCAAAAAAATGAATGGCTGTTCGTCCAAGTAGCAAAAAAAAAAAATAGATTTTTACTCATATATTTCAAACAATTTCTTTTCTATGCAAAAACGTAGTTTCATAACATATAATAACGTAAGTTTTCTTTACAATTTTATTAAAAATATTTATTTATTAGAATTTATAAAACCAAAATAGTAATTTTTAACAAAATTATCTTTAAAGCAGTAATTGTAAATTTTTATTTATTATTAAAAAGGGGATTAAAAATGAATAAGTGTATACTAAATAGTAAAAATAATTTGTTATTGATAAGAATCGAACCTGCGACTCAAGCCCACTTTAAAAGTTTTGAGTCCTAATTTTTTTATTTACGCACAATTGTTTGTAGTCTTCTCGATACTCACACGCATACACAAACAGCATGTCTCACACTGATACGTGATGATTTTTATACCCTACAAAGAGCATACTAGACTTGTGCAATGTATGTAACAGACAGAAGTAGGCGTGGCAGATCCCAAATCCTCCATTCCAAAATGCCTATAATAACCTCGGGTAGCAATTGAGCCATGTCCGTCAGTCCTTCTGTATGAACTGGATTTTGGAGACTACAAGAGCTAGAGACCCATCCTATAAACTGTATCAATATTAAGTATACGTAATTATGATATTTCCATACAGTCGATCACCGCCTCGATTATAAAGGGGGTTTTTTTAGAGTTACACAAGTTTAAATCATAATAAAACAATGAAATATTTTTTGATATCAATAAAACGGGCTTTATTGGAAAGAAAAATTTATGAGATTAATGTTTAAATATGATTTCGGCCATGTGGCCGCCACACCTGGCGGGTACAAGGCGCAATCTGGAACACAAATTTTCGCAGCATTTGCGGCCGTATTTCACCAATAATTCTTCGAAAGTTTCCAGGTGTTCAATTGACTCTGGTTTATCGACGTTGACAAGTGACAGTAATTTTCTGTGGATGTAATGATGTTTCGACAAAAGCTTGTGGATTATCCTCACTCCAAATGCGACAATTCCGCTTATTTAAAGCAGGGTTGCCAACTCAAAGTTGTGAACCTCTAAAAAAAACACGCTGTATAACATTTTTAATTTTTGCGATGGATTCTCCAAAAGTCATTACCACATTTTATTTCATAAGAGCTTTAATAACAATTTTGGTGATTTTAACTTTTTTAAATAAAAAACGATTTAATTAAATTAATTTTACAATTACCAAAATTGTAAAATGAATCTCTCTTTAAAGCTGACAAATTACATGAATAAATTTACAAAATCTTAATTTTATTAAAATTAAAAAAGAAATTGTGTATCAGTCGGGACGGTACACGACATTGGTATACTCTACATCCATTTGTGCATAACATACTGCCGCTGTTTCTAATGGGTTTCAAGAAGCAGGCCTGGAACAACAGATCAGAGGGAAAGGGCTGCATCGAATTTACCTTGCAGTAAGAGCTGTCTACTAATTTGATCGTCTCTTCCTGTCAGGCGAAGAATGCAAAAATGTAGACTGTTAAGATATTTCTGTCTGCCTGATAACCGAAAAATTTCGCCAATCTAATCCAATTCCCCGCCAATCACTGTATTTACTAAAAAAAAACCTGCTATATTATTCGATGATATTTAGCCTGAGAGGAAAAAGTAAAATGGCCAGATATAGGCGTTCCAAGCTTGCTTCTTTTTTTTTTTTTTAGCTTTATAGCAAAACAATTGTCGCACCATTTTTATGATTGGTCAAATTCCATCCATCCATGTCACAAAATTGTCACGCCATCCCCCACATAAACACCATATCAATATGGCCAGATAGTCAGAACCACCACGTCAGTCGAATCGGTAGGTTGTTCCCGCTCCTATATACATCCAAGATGTATCTCAAAATTTTTTTCAAATTTTCTATGAATCATTTATCAGCGGTATTGGCAGTGTCGCTGGATCTATCATCACGAACGGATGAAAGTATCGTTAGGGTATATTATTGTTTTCGTCTCTGTCTTACCTTGTGACTCTCTCTTTTGCACCAACCATATTTTGGGTGATGAAATTACTCATGACCAACCAAACAAACAACTGCGACCCCGATAATCTCTGTCGCGTTTTAAAGCGATAAGACGCTATGGAGTAGGCGGCGACAGTTGTAAACATTCTACATATAGGCATATTTATAGTCCAAGACGATCAATAACACTCTTAAAATAAATGAGTAAGAGTTTCCTTGTTCCCGCTTGGGGTAGCAACCACACAGCTAGCTGTAAGTAAGACGACAAACACTAATCGAAAACCTAGATAATACCAAGTCCAAAATGGACAGCTGTGCCTGCTAAAAACACCTGCCAATCGAATCGGCACATCATGCGCCCTATATATTGATAACACTAAAAGAAGACTATGAGTATGATGTCTGCCAGAATGTCTTAGTCGAGATTCCCCACAAAAAAAAAAAAAAAAATCACAGCGAAACGAGAATTCGTAATCTCGAATATTGTATGTACTAATTAACTTTAAAATAAATTATATTATATACTGGAATTGTTTGTACGATACGTCGGGAGGCTGACAGGCTTCGGTGTTGCTCAAAGTTCATTGTCTGGGCCATGGCGTGTGTTATTGTTTATTCGAAGAATCAAGAGAAGATTGACAAGTGACCTCCCGAAAAGTGGCACAGAAGCTAATGACTCGATATTAAATATAAGGTAGTCCAAAAACGCGTCGCTGTTGACTATGACGATGGAACCATGAACAACATTAACAAAGTCAATGAATGCCGAAATCTCAACGAACGCCTGGAATAATGCCCGGTTATGATCAGTTAAGGACACTTAAAAAAGTATATCATATTATTAAGTCCAATTTTATTGCACTCAAGCCTTGTACATGATTCAATCTATTTCTTTTCTGGCATACTTTTGACCCGCTTCAATATTTTTCTTGAGTATGGGCAGCAGCGCTTTTAGCGCCTTTCTCTCCTCATCATCCAGCTTCGGTAATCCCAGATTGCTTTTGATGCCTTGTGGACCCAGCAGCAGAGGCGACGCAAAAAATTGTGCATCCGTATTTTCCGACTCTACATAGGCGCACTCAACAACTCCTTTCTCGCCGTTTATTGCTTTCAATAGAGAATTCACGAAATGAGCTGCTGCGTGCGCCATAGACAACGACGCTGATCCTTTACCTTGTTTCGCCTCGACCACTTGGGTGCCCGCTTGCTGTATGCATTGCGTCAAATCTGTACGGGTTTTTTCATCACCATTAAAGCTCGGCTTGCACTGCGAGATAAGCGGTAATATGGTTATATCCGCATGTCCACCAATAACGGGTACGCTCAGTTCCTGGGGTTTCAGTTTCATGACAGCGCTTATAAAAGTCTTGGCGCGCAACACATCCAGTGTGGTTACACCAAAGAGCCGCTTTGGATCGTATACCTCCTTAGACTTGAGAAACTCGGCAAAAATGGGCACAATGCTGTTAATGGGATTGGTTATAACGGCAAGCAACGCACCAGGACAGGCTACGCTAACTGCCAACGCAACCTTGGCTGCAACTTCTGCATTGGTATCGAGCAGCTGATCCCGCGTCATGCCTGGTTTACGTGTCATGCCAGCTGGTACTACCACAATGTCCGCGCCCCTTAGTGCGCTCTCCAACTGGTTGGGTCCATTGAAAGCTTTTACGGTCGTCGGTGTATCTATATGTGATAGATCTGCCGCTACGCCCAAAGTGTTGGCTACATCATGGAGTGTTAGAGTGCTGATCAGTGAGTTTTGTTTTAGCAGTAAGGACAGGGGTTGCCCTACACCACCACTTGCGCCAACCACGGTCACTTGTAGGTGTCGCACACTGCCGTTTAAAATAGATGGAGGCGTTAACTTAATACGCGCTAAAGACCGCAGTGATGACAGCATTCTCGGTTAAATACGTAAGGCTCAATTTTGTCACTTATTTTTTAATGCAAAAAAAGATACAAAATTTTGGATTTTGAAAAGTGACGTAAATATCGAAATTTATGAGGTTTTGTTGTTAAAAAAAGCTCTGTCTTTTTAACCAAAGTCTGTAGTTACTTGTGTACATTTTTAGGGCTATTTTCAACATTCCATTTTTAAGTTTTTAAAAGGTTTTTCAAATGTGGGTCAGGAGAACCCCATCAAAAACGAAGTTCCTTTCGCTTATTCTGCATATCTGCATATGTATTTAACATACTGAAGAAGACATCGGAGACACCCCAAAGTTCGCTCCAATATGGTCAGTAGGACAGGACTAGACTCGTAAGACACTTAAAAGCTAGAGAAATCAAACTTTCAGATTCAATCCCTTATGTTTCTGCAGCTAGATAAACAAAAAAAAACCTAGGGACTCCACCCCCTATATGCTTCGCATGCCAACCTCCTTCTATATTCATTTTGAGACATCCCGACTATATATACCCTCCACTTTCATTTATTTTAGTGGTACCCTGTACTAACGCAGCTCGATCTTTTTTGGCCATAACTCCCCAAGTTCCTATCGGATTTTTATAAACTTGCATCCACGGATGAGTAATTACTCACTACTGCTAGTTAGCAAGTTTTCGAAATTATTGGTAAAAATAAGGTATATGAGCCCATTTATTTGCCAAATCGAGCTGAACGCCACTGATGCTACGGCAAAAATATAGGTTTCTTATAAGTTTTAATTATAAGTTAATCTTCTAATAAATAAATAAACATTTGCCAAATCAGTTGTTTATTAACTAGTTCCTAAACACAAATTAACAATTATAAAATAAAAGTAAGAACTAGTTAAACAAATGGAATCTACGGCATCTATTTCCGCGATTTCAAGTTGCCAGACTTGATTGGCTCCGTTTGACAAATGTCTGGAACTTGGGCTTGTGATGTTCTACGTCTGGCTACCGTAGTACTGCGCATTCCACTCGGACATATATTTGCTGCCACGGCATTGGATCTTTTCTTACCAACTCGATAACTGCGCCCATAAAGTGAGGCTGCACTATGTACAGCACAAGGCTTCCAATAAGGCTCTACCATTTGGCGTCTCCCGGATGTTCGGCTACGTGTTCTACTTGCCACTGGACAAATTGATTCCGGCTCAACTACGCAAGTATTTGTGCTATGGCTGCCGCATGATTCACATTCTGTTAAAGAGGATCTGTATCTGTTGCAACTTCTGCATTTACAATTGTCAATGTACTGCGCTATGATTCCTACTGGTACTAGGCAAGCATCAGACACAGGATTTGTATCTTTCGCACCTTCTGCATCTGTCACTGCGAATGTACCAGCTGTCCTTGGTTTTACTGTCGCAGTAACTGGTCTAGCAACAGACTTGGAATCTGTACCAATCGAACCATCGGCGTCTTTCTCAGCGAGTTCTCGTCGTTGCCGTCTATCCGCAGTACCAGCTGGATTGGCCATTGGCTCCGTTTGACAAATATCTGAAACTTGGACTTGTGTTGTGCCACGTCTGGCTGTCGTAGTTCTGTGTGTTCCGTTTCCAGATATATTTGCTGCCACGGCATTTGATGTACCCACCCGATATATGCGGCCGTAAAGTGAAGCCTCACTACGTACAGCACGAGGCTGCCAATAAGGCTGCAATATTTGCCGTCTTCCGGATGTTCGGCTACGTGTCCTACTTGCCACTGGATCAGTATCACCGGCACTTGGGTAGCGTGACATATTTTCACGTGTCTATTTGGGGCCCATAAAATTTTATGAAAATATATTTTTTTTTGTATGAAAACTGTGTTAAAATTTATAATAATATTATTTTGTGCTCGTGTTGTTACTGTTAGAATAAAAAATTTGTACCTATTGAATTATAGCCTTAGTTTTAAGTAGCCTACTTGCCAAAAAATAAAATAAAAAAAAAGAATAAATAAATTTTGACTAGGAGTTATTTTATAAGGGTTCCTGTAGTTGATGAAATTTGTGTACACTCTGCTATTCGGATCAAGATCTATTAGGCTATAATTCACCACTCAAAAAAACAATGGGCATGTGTATGTACCTTTTTTTTATAACCTCTAGCATGTCAAGGGAACTATAGATTTAAGCTGTGCACCATCCGTTGGAACACATGATTTCCGGTGACCTAACGAAGCCGATTAGCCATGTGAAGACCACCGTCCGTTTTTTCTTTTTCAAAACAACTCGAAAACTTGTCTTGACTGAGAACCGAACTTGGAACTCTAGACGACTTTCAGTTTTTAGGACAACTCTCGACCAACTCAGCTATCTAATGCTTTTGGCAGAATTGTTTGAAGTCTAATCGACATAGCCACTATACACACACAGCATACCTTAATACAAGGTTACGTGATGATTTCAATGCCATTTCACTCTAAGCTTCGTAAAAGAACTTTTTCCATGGAATATGTCCAATTTTGGCAACTTCTAACAAAAGTATGACTATACGTCTTACTTATTATAACTTACATTTTACAAAATTGGATGTGCATCTGGAAATCTCTTTTATAAGTAAGATGTGAGATGACATTCCACCGTGCCTGGAGTTTTCTAAATGACCTAAGTTTCATGAAAGATTGTTACCAGCGAGTGCAGCCGACATACCCTTTTTGGTTTTGTCATGTTATCATGTGTTTCGCGTACATATATCTAAAGTTATTATTCCACGGATCTGCGGTAAAGGTGATAAAATATGAGGTTTTCATCAGAGTTTCGTTGTGGAGCTTATTGACGAAAGCGGCTGTCATGGCCGAGCACCGAGACTCTTTTAAGACAATAAAATTAACTAAATTATTAAGTTCAAGTTCTCTCCTTAAATTATTTGGTGATAACATAAGGGACTTTGCCCTCAGTTAGCAAACCAACCCAAGGGTGTGGTCTAGCCCATTGGTTTGCCTGCAGATTGGTTTAAGACTGGTGGCTATGGGTTGGTAAGTTGCATACACCAACTCTTTTACAAAATATAGCTAGATGCCCGATGCATAAAATCCTCGTGTTATCTCTCTTGTCCTCAAGAAGGGTGAACCCACACTATGCGCCAACTATCATGGTATCAGTCAGTTTGCTTAAAGGCGCTGAAGCATGGACGCTAATCTGACTGACTGACTCCATAAGATCGTTTAACCCTTACGCGCATTCGACGGATTGACGAACTTCCAATCTGAGCGCTCTACGCGACGTTGATGTAGTCAAGCGAACACTCCATTAGCTTCACTAGCTCATTTATATTCTAGCGAGTACAAATTTTACGGCGGTTGTTGTGGGAGCCCGGCGAATGGGTTGACCGTGGCTTCGTTGTAAAGACTAGGTAGTTTGCACAGTAGATATATCTGGTACCACAAGGTGGATAAGGCGTGTGCAGCACGGAGACGCCTTGACGCCGATATTGGTTTGTGGAAGGACTGATTATCAGTGCTTCACTTAGCGACTCTTCCGCAGGTAAGCATCGGCCTGATAAGCATTAAATAAAGCCACCAGATAATCTTGAGAGATCATTTACACTTGTATAATGATCTAATGCATTTGTTAGTCACTAACTAATTGATTTATATTTTATCATATTATTGATTTCGCATTTTCAATTCTTTTAGTCCTTGATATTTGCTTGAATCATGGTCATTTATGATATTGTTTTAACTATCACCCAATATGCAAGTATGACATCATCTGATGAATTTTTTTATTATAAATAGAAATGCACACCGGTATGTTTCGATTCAAAGCTCGCGTTTCAAAGCCATCATCTTTCTGGGCCTCTGGGGTTTGTGCCTCTCTTTCGTCTTCCACACCATCCATATTGATATTTTATGGCTTTATAGTATTCCAAATCGAATCAATTTTGCGCAGTTTGAGATGCTTCGTCGAAAAAAATAGAAAAATACGCCTTGCTCAAGTTCAGTCTCAAAAAGGAAAACTTAGAGCAGCTTTTGGTTCGTTAATCAATTTTTTTTTGCAAAAAACCTTATGTCGTCGATTTAAAATTTGGCTCAAATACTGGATCCACTGTTAGACGAAACCCGGCCTTGAAAACCCTTGGGGCTTTTTGTTATTGCGAACTTTTCAATCCCTTTACTCTGCAGCAACTGTGTATACCGCACTGTTTTTGAGACCTATTCTCAAGTGCAAAAATGAGTCACCATATGATAATATTACTTAATATTTATTATTATTGCCATAATTGCCTAGTTGTTTGCGAAACTCCAGAAAAAACGGAGTATGAGGGTAAACTCGCATTTAATACACAGAACTGAGTGTGAAAAATTTTGCAGAGACCTACGAATTCAAAGTGAATTATTATTGCCATTCAAATTTTTACATTTTGCGGAAAACTGTCGGTTCAAAGCCATGGTACAGAATCCGGCAGCATCCACGGATGTTTTCAAGACATTGTTTGCGTTATTGGAGCCCCACATAATCCCTAAACAACAATTTTCTTCTCTTTAGTAAAATTTTTGCATCTACTTTGCATACGCAGTTTAAAAATTTCGCTCGGAATGACAAAACTTCATATAAATAAAATCGAACTGCGTATGGGCCTTAAGAAAAGAGCATGTGAGGGAGAAAGCTTAATGCGGGCCCTTTGCAAAGTAATTTAAAAATTTTGATCATGTGACGTCACGTGCTATGCAATACCTTAACATAGTAAAATTTTTGCTTCTGACTGAAGATATTGATCGTAAGTTTCCTGTAACCATTGTGTCAATTGAATTGACAATGTGGGCAATGCACACATAATAAGCAGATGGAATAGTAGCAGCTCACAAGTTCCTTATACCAAAAGGGCTATCATCACAGCTGGTGGCGACAAAGCCATGGGGTTGCTGAAGCCGCATGCGAAATACTAAAAACCCAGAATGTCAGCAAGATATTTTGTATGTAATATGAGAGCCCTGTGGTACTGGGATTATTTGAACCTTCGATTCGATTAAGGTTCCACCAACGAAAATTTTGTATGGGGCTTTTTTAAGGTTATGTCAAAAGAAAAATCTATTTTCGGTTTTGGAGGTTAGGGATCAACCATAAACTACGTGACGCTCGAGGGGGTGGGGGTCTGGCGAAGCGTCACGATCATATGGAACATCTTCAAAAATATTCCGTCACTGTGTCACGAGGTGGAGGGGTCTATTTTGACGAAAATCAGCGTCACGTTTTTTATGGATGATCCCTTAGGCCACGCTTATTGTATGTTTTTGGGATCGCTGAATCCCAATATAAGGTCCGAAAAAGCCCAGCACATCACGTTTCGGACGTAACCTTTCGAATGTCATCCTTTTGGTTGAGGTGTTTGAGCGCTTGAAACGTCAAAAAACTTTGAATTTGCAAATACTTTGTGTACTACTTTCTCTTCAGTCGTCAAGAAAAGTTCTTTGGTATGAAAGATGTCATTATTAAAATGTTTTTTGGAAACCTATAACCTAGTAATTCTGTTTTTTTGTAATATCCCAACTTGAAAAATGTTGCTCTAGGTTCAATTTCCACTAAATGAGTTCAAGTTCAAAGAAATGTATTTTTATGTAGTTCCCCAGAGGCATTTCCCAGAATTTCAGCTGCAGTCTAATCAATTGCAACTTGTAAGTTCAGGTTAAATTTGTTGATCAATATTTCAATTAATTAAGTCTACTATGTAAATGTAATTTTTTATATATATTATGTATGGCGGTGTCTATGAGGGCTGCGTTCAGTCAGATCACTTGACGTATGCGTGCGGGCACAAAAATATTATTTTATGGTCTATGTGTAACACCCAGCGGGTATTATTACTTGTCTGAAAACTAATCGGATTTCCAAGTAATTACGCCTTATTGATATTGCTTATCAATAAAATCATAAATTTGTAATTCCACAATCTGAAAGAACAAGGCAACATTAAAAAAAAAACAACATTCTTCTAGTTGGAGCTACTAGCAGCTTCTAGTTTTTATCGCAATTTGGTTTTTCATTCTCATCTTTGCTGCTAGCTGCTTTATCTTCTGCTTCTTTTTTTTCCTTATCAGCTTTGGCCTTACACTCGATTTCTAACAGCGCCTCCTTAGCCAATTCGCTGGCCACTTCAATGTTTTCCTTAAGTTCCCGCAGCAGTTTCTCCATGGCTTCTTGCTCGCTGTCATTCAACTCGGGCACGCCCAGATTTTTGGCTATACCTTCTTTGCCCAGCAGCAAAGGTGTCGCGAAGAAAGGCAACTTTGTCACAGAAGAGCTTACATAGGCGCACTCTATGACATCCGGTTCTCCTTTGAGTCCCCTTAACAGCGCATTAGCGAAGTGCGCGCCCGCATAGGCCATGGATAACGTTGCCGAACCTTTACCAGCCTTCGCATTGACCACTTCCGTGCCAGCTTCTTGTATGCGATGAGTCAAACGTTTGGCATCATCTGCATCACCACTGAACTTGGGTGAACATTTAGAAAGTAAGGGTAGAATAGTTATGCCCGAATGACCGCCAATAACCGGTATATTCACAAGCTTGGGATTAATATTCATAAAGTCGGCAATAAAAGACTTGGAACGCACCACATCCAGCGTGGTAACGCCAAACAAACGATTTGGATCAAAAACATTTTTGGACTTGAGCACCTCTGCGGCTATGGGCACAATAGTGTTAATGGGATTGGTTATAAAAGCTAGCAAGGCATTCGGACAAACTTCACTAAAAGCAGTGGACACATTAACCGCAACAGCAGCATTGACGCCTACGAGCTGCTGCCGCGTCATGCCCGGCTTACGTGGCAGTCCTGCAGGCACTATGACCAATTGAGCGCCTTGTAGCGCATCTTTAAGCTGATCATCACCGGCAAAAGCATCTATGGTAGCAGGCGTATCCACATGAGAAAGATCCGCACGCACACCATCGACTGGCGCCATGTCATGCAGCGACAGCTCCTCCACAAGCGGATTCTGTTTCAGCAGCAAAGACAAGGACTGTCCTATGCCACCACCTGCACCTACCACGGCGACCTTGAAGCCACGCTGGCTGCACTGGTTAGCTTTTGACACCAGCAGCCTCTGTGTGAGTTTGAGATACATTATGTATGAGCTGAATTTATTTAACAAAAACAAACCAAAAGATATTTCAAATAATTTGAAATGATAAAATGCTTGACAACTAACTCAAGTTATCTATTGTTTGTTTGTCCGGTGTTCAATTTTTTAAAAAACGTGGCTGCTTCAATCCGGTATGTTGGGGTTTGTGGGTGTCGCCCATCCCAGCCCTGGCAGCCGCCACCATGCACATGTTCCAATCACGAACGTCTTTAAATTCAATTCATATTTCGGACATCGCCTAAAGACAAAGCAAACAAAAAATAAGTAACAAAAATTAGACTTTATTCGGAGCGCTGCTTGTTACTGATCTATCTCTGGAAGAGAGCGCGCTCGGCAGTCCGGGTGCTTACGCCTTATCGCCGGCAACAACGAGTGCTATCCGATCTACTCTTCGATCGACGCACACAGCGTGCCAAACGCATGGATGGTTTTCGGTATAAAACGTTAGACATTCACGCTGGGAGCTTCCAGTTGAGGCAGACAAGTTAGCTCGTTTATTTCTACGATTGTGAATACCAAATTAACTAAAAACAAATAAAAATAAATATAAAGCATCCAGTCTTCAACAATACGTTCTTCAAACATCAAACACATTCACTTAGTATTACTTAGTGTTAAAAGTCGCAAATTATGGCTCAAAAAGTAAGTTAAAAGCGTTATTTGGGCAAAACTTTTTAATTGGCGTGGAAATTTTGAAGAAAAAAATAAATGTAGCATATTATCGGTAATATCTAAAAACGTGACCAACGCAGTCTCCCAAAAAGCTTGGACTTTGCCAGCACGTACAAATTTTTAATGACATGTGATAAGCCCTTAATTGAGCATTTGATTTTGTAAATTGATTAAATGTAGATTTAGACGTGCCTCGAGATAAGTGATAATGGAAAATTAATGAGCACCTTTTACGATAAATGGTTTGGAACGAAATGTGGCAATTGATGTGTCAACAATAAAAAAAATAAGGATCATAAAAGAAATTAATATTCTCTTTACTCAAATACATCCAAAAGTGTATATTTAACAAAAAACAAAGAATATGTTTTAATTACTTTAGTGGACAGGGCAATGCTGGACATTCTACTGATCTTTAAATAAATAAATCCAACTTCTGAAAGTCCATTTCGTGAAAAAACTTTTTTTTTAAAGAATCTAAATCGTTAGAGCTAAAGGGAATTCAAATTGAATCCAAAATATTTCTGAAAATGCAAAGGAGCTTATAATAATAATATAATGAATAATACAAGCTTATGAACTTGACTATCTCGCTTGCTCTAGTCTGGAATATTTAACCATTTAAAGGCCCATACGCAGCATGCAAAAATTCCGCACGAAATGTCAAAACTTCATATAAAAAAACAATTCCCTTTTTTGGGATATTTTTCTTTATATGGAGTTTTGACATTTCGTGCGGAATTTTTGCATGCTGCGTATGGGCCTTAAAGCTTTATCTTCTTTGTTCTATCAGATTTTAAGGCTTTTAAATCGTTCAGTTCATAGGAGTTGTAAAATGTAAATAAAAGACAGCACAGGCCCATTTAAAAAAAAGCGATGCGCTGAGTCCTTTGCCCAAAAAAAACCCCAGGGTTCTGACATAACCTCAAAAACTCCCCTTAACACTGTTATTTTGCAAGTTATGCCTGAACACTGACGTGCGTGGGTTTTTTGGAACTCGGAGACGACTTCAGTGCCATTTGGGACTTTTGTTTTTTATATGAAGTTAAGAATGAACTGCGTAGACCCCTTTAGCAACAAAATTGCAAAGGGTTTTAGGGATCATAGACAATGGAAGTCAATAAAACTAAAGGAAATCGATAGAAAAAAATATTACTAAGCGTATTTAAATTCAAATATTTTCGAGCTGGCAGGTTAAGAGCAAAGAAAGAAGTGCTGAAAAGTTCACCCTTTCATAGGCTTAAAACCACATCTGTTTCTGAAGATTCCCTTGCTTCATCCGTCTTGGGGAAATAATATTTTATTGGCAAAAAGGGCGATTTTGAAGAAGTTTACCTTTGAACACTGATCCTCTTACACTGAAAAAAGAGGTTGAGTCATTCACTTAGTAAAAATTAATTTTGTTTTTACATTTACCCAGAAGGAAACTGGTGGGACTTAACCATTCAGTTTTATACTCTGTTGAAACACTTAAGAGAAATTTAAAATGGCTATTTTTTTACTTCTCGGGAATACTTACACTCAGTCCCCGCCACAAATCTGAAGACCAAACCTTTCAACGTAATTTAAATAATTTTTTTTTTTCAAAGTTATTTTTCAAGACGCTTCAAAATCATAAATGAACATGGGGAAATATTGCTTACAGGGTATAATTTAGTAAGCTACCACACTGGGATCATAACTATATGGAGAAAGTATTTTGATGAGCTCCAATACTTTTAACTTTTTTGTTGTGAACTAAAGGCCTATACGCAGCTCGAAAAATTTCGCGCGGAATGACAAAACTTCGTATAAAAAAAAAGTCCTAAATGGGATATCCCAAATGGTATTTTTTTTTTTTATATGAAGTTTTGTCATTCCGCGCGAAATTTTTCGAACTGCGTATACCCCTTAATACATCAAATTTTGCTTTCATGAGCCTGCATCAAATTTTTTTTAAGTGAGCATCAATTGTTTTTCACGCTTTTGAATGGGTATAAACGCCAGCATTAATTCCAAGAATTTCTTGTCACGTGAAATTTCGGCGCTGCTCAGTTAATGTATAATCAAATAAAAGACTGTTTGCTTAACTAGTCGCATCTTTTTTGCTCCACAGTTAACTTGCTATGTCTTATTTATGATGCTACTGGTCATGTGCCTATGTCAAGGTGTGTGCAGCAGACCCTCGGCTGACAATGAGAGTAAGGCAGCACTTAAACTGCTTGTCGATCCAAGTGAATACCCCGGAGAGCTGTCGCACGAGACCATAATGAAGCTACAGCAATGTGAACAAAATACAGAAACCATGGAGCTATGTATGCGCTGCGCAAAGGTCACCAAATCGGAGATCGTATATCCCATGTGCTGTAATAATGATGATGGAGCTAAAGACTGGTGCCAGAAATACGTGTACTACGGCGAAGAATAGTAGCAATAGTTGGGTTTTTTTTTTTGTTATTTTTAGGAAACAAAACAACTAATTTTGGTAATGGAATTGGAATGAATTGTGCAGTAGCGATTGAAGGATGCGCTGAGAACCAATTGGCTGTGATAATAAGCTTAAAAATTGATCTACCAATCTATTTATTATAAAAAGTATAACAAATTAAATATATAAATATATGATATGGTCGCTGTCATATTTATAAGTAAGTACTTATGGCTGTACAACAAACAATGGAAATATGCACATAGTATTAAAATTTATAGTGTATACAATTATATGCATATACATATATGAAATGAATAAAAATGATTTCAAGGTAATTAGTTTGCTCGCAAACAAACAATATACTACATACATATGTATACTTATACAGTCCGGGATAATCCTGTTGAAATGGGTTTAAACAATAAAAATAAATTGTACTCAAGTTTGATTTAATTTGAAAACGTTTCTATTTATTTACCATTTTATTGTGGTTTTTTGTTTTTGTAATATCTTTCATATGCTTATCATTTCAGGTATTGATTGTATTTTGAAAACTTTATAATAATTACAAACAATTTTTGCCTAATGGTAACTTAAATCTAAAATGAAAATAATAATTTTAAGCTTTTGCAATAAATTTTGTAAATCGTTTCAATGCAAAACGCAAAACAATAAAAACGCGACTAATTTCAACAATATTACAGATTTTGCTGTTTTGTTTTAATGGCAAATAAACTGACATATAACAAATTCGTGCACAAATTCCGCTTAAAAGTTGTTGTTGTTGTTGTTTACGGAGGCCGATGGACTCTTTATCCGAACTTGCACTACACCACAGCAACTAAATAGTTATTTCAGTTACTTTTGTTATTTTATAAATAGTTAAACAACTTTTATTTTATTTTTTATTCTTTTAAATTATGCTCTTGGCGTTGACTGAAAGCAACATTTAAAAATTAGTTTGCGTGTAGAGTTCGACTTACCAGACTTCAAGCACGCATTTCAGAATCATTTTTAGAATAGTTTTTTTTTTTTGTTTTTTTTTGGTTTACTTTCTCTTTCTTTTGATTTCTTTTTTTTCTGTAGCTTGTCTTTAAAAACTTTTTATCCTTCTGTATAGTAGTTAGGCGGCGACGTTAACTAGCCACCGCTGGCAGCTCAACTCGCAGGCTGCATAGGAATGCGTGTTAAATGCATGAAGCTGCAATCCATATCCTCACAGCGACCCATCAACTCAAAGGGACACATCATGCCATTGACATCCACTTGACTGCAAGCAGACAAAATCTGTATAAACTAAAAAACAACACTATAGCACTACGCACCTATTGTAATTGCGACATATGGGTGTGCGGTATTCGCACAGCGGATCCTGACCACAAGGCTCTTCGTTTAGTTCCTTCATAAAGCACACAATATGGGGCCTTTGTTTGTCTGCACTTGTTGCTGCCATATCCTTGCTTTGATTTGTCTGAAAATAAACTCGATAGGTTTTATTAATATTTGGCCAACACACAGTCAGCGTCACACAAATATAGCTAAACATCATTTGGATTCATAGAATGAAGCGTTATAAAGAAAAAACAAAACCAAATCCACGCACTTCAGCGTTAAGTTTATCTAAGTTTGCGTCCTCTTGAGCTTCAGTGCTGCAGCTAGCTTTGGCTATTTCAATAGCTTTCATATCACAGTCTGAAAGGCTTGTGGCCAATTCTCCTATATGCTGGGCAGTTGTGGAACAGGACGCTTCAACAGCATTGGCAGCTTGCTCAACACTTGTGGCTTTTACAATTGTGCAACTTGAGGATTGCTCGCTTGGCATGGCAGTCTCCTCTACCGTCTTTACTTTATCACTCGCTTCTGCGTCTAATGCCTCCGGCAACGCTGCCAAATCCTTATACTTTAAAAGCGCATTGTATTGTTGTATCTCTTTGGTAAGTTGCGCAGATTTGAGCGTTATATCCGTTTTACTTGTGTTCACCAATCTGAAAATAAGAAAAATTTATAACAAATCTGTTATGTCTGTATTATTACAAAGTCGGCAGTGCATATTGCTCATTCCGGCAAGCTCCCGAAATAGTTGTTAGCGTTGTGTTGTTCCCGCAACTGGCAAGTCTCGCCCATTTTGTAGTTGTAGTTCTTGGTTTAATACCTGTAGTCAGCGCCCTTGAGGTCTTTGCCCAAATCCATGGCGGCTCGATATAATTTGCTGCGCTTTTGCTTAAGTGAGGTTATAATCTCGTGTGTGGTTTGTATCTCCGGCTGTAAGCGTGCTATCTTCAGCTCTTCATCTTTTACAGACTGCTTGATATTGTGTATCTCTGCGTAAAGCTCTTTTAAACGTTGCGAGCAACGCATGCGCGCAATTTTTGATCTCTTCGCCTCCTTTACCATCTGCAAGGATTTGTCGAGATTTGTTATCAGGCTGCCGCTGCAAAGCAAAAAAAAAAAAAAGAAAAATGGAAAGTTCCATTGTTGGCTTCCTTTCAGCTAGTCGGCGTTGATATATGTACCCAATTTTAAGATAGGAATTTTCAAAGGCTATCAGTCTGCTTTTCTTTGCTGCTTCATCCAAGGGTTTGCTCGCTACCTTTGATGTAGTTGGGGCATCGTCTGGGGCAGTCTTGGTTTCTTTTGGTTTTGTGACATTAGCTGAATTGATCCCATTTAACAGGTTGTGTTTGTTTGCGGTTGCTGCTACTATAGGGATTGGTTTTTGTATGTTATTTATGATTGCAGTTTTTTTCACAACTTTGTTAACAACTGTTGTCTTTTTCAAATTTGTCGTTTTCGTGACTATTGAAGCTACACTTTTTGTTGCAGCTACTGCGGGTTTTGAATCATTTATGATGTTAGCGGTGGGTGCTGCATTTGACGAAGCTTCACTTGGGTAAATTGGAACAACTTTTTCACCGGCATCACCATTAAGCTTTGGGCTTAAATTAATTCCGTTTTTCTTCTTATTTTCCAAAACTTTCATGCGTTCAATAAGTCGTAAATATTCCTTTTGGGATGCTACTGGCAAATGCCTTACAGCCTAAAAATATTAAAAGCAATTTGATTATTGAACAACAGCCAAATTGGGGGCGGTATGGTTCCTATGCTGGGTGGTAGTGCCAAATAAATAAAGCAAAAACCCACAGGATTATGGGTTCATGTATCCTTATTAATGCTTTTATATAAGTTAAAGTTGAAACAAAAATCAAAGTTTGGCATCAGAACATAAAATCCGTTTGGGGTTTTACTGTACTCACATGTCACTATCACCGGCAATTGGAATCATCCATAACATTACTTCACAAATGAATTTATTTTACATACCACTGATGCTTGTGTAGTTGATTGCTTGATAGCAGATGTTGCTGGCTTCTGAGCCACACCCTCTGGTTTGTCCGATAGGCCGCTTACGGTGACATTTATACTTGTAACCTCCGGCACAACTGGAATAGTTGCGGCGTTGGAACGTGCCTGCTTCAAAAAATCATCTAATTTCTTTTCGAAGAAGTCGTTCATCACCGTACGCCTTAAGTTTAGGGGAGTCTGTGTTGCATCCACAAGCTCTGGATTTGGCGTATTTGATCTAGTTGTTGAACCACTGGCACTATCCATGGCCAAGCTCAGTGGACTCGCAATGTCCGAGTAGTTTACATAGTCCAGGCTGGATTTTGTATTATGCACAGACAAATGCATATCAAACTCATCATCCTCTGTAGACGATTCGGCCAATGTAATGACAAGTTTATTTACTTTTATAGAAGCTGGATCGACAGAGGTTATAAATCGGGTTGAGCTATTGGCCTGTGGCGCAGCATGCAATGGAGTAATTCCTTCTTTGATTAGCAGCGAAGTGGGCCGCTTGATGCTCAGAGCTGCACCCTCTGCCATTGTAATCTTTCGTTTCAATGTCGGATTCTTATTAATAACCTTATTTGGTTTGACGATTTTCACTATAGGTGGAGTTGGCGATGGCTGCTGCAATAGATTTCTATGAACAGTTCTTTGAGTGATTGCAGTGTTTTGAATGCTGATGCTTATATTTTCTGATATGGGCGTCGGTATGGCACTTTGCATAATGACTTCTTGAACTAATGGCACATTTGGAATTAATGGTATACTTGCACTAGCTTCATTTTTGTATGCAGGCTCATTGACAGATTCGGCAGAGTTTGTTGCCTGACAAAGGTTGGTGGGTACTTTAGATGCGCTGTCTTTTGAACTAGACCCATCGTGACTGTGGCTTTCAATTTTTTTTGTTTGCTCTTGGCTTGTTTCGTATTCAGGCAGCTGTGTATGAACAGTTTCCGGAAGCCCATCCTCTTTTGTACTCGCTTCAGGTGATCCATGAATAATGCCATTAATTCGAAAGCGACGAACAGCTTGCTTTAGAATAGCTGGACTTTGATCTTCGGATTTCTTTTTCGTAGCAATGCTAGATAAGAGCAAGGAACGTAAATGCTCTGGATCATCCTCATCCGATGTTTTGGTCTGCAATTTTTTATTTGTTTCGTTTACTTGTTCTATATTTTCTTGTTCATCCGTCTTTAATTCAGGCGTTTTGAGCTTTGCCAGCAGCATAGCGCGCAGAGCCTCAGCTTCGTCATCGCTAGGCTCCGACTTTGCATTAGGCGAATGCGATTTATGCGAGTTTTGCGAGTTATCCATTGAAATTGATTGTATATCTGTCGCAGAATAATTAGAATACTCATTGGCAGGTAAGTCAAGGGCATCTCTGGCATCGTCGTCGTCTACGATAACCTGTGGAATGTGATATGAAGGCGCAGGCGGCGGTATTTCGTCATCATCATCGTCGTCGTCGATGACAATGGGTATGGATACGGATGGCAGGGTATTAGGCGGAAAAACCTGCCAGTTGCTGTTGCTTTTGGGAAAAGCTTCTGGCACAGCTTGACAAGCATTTGCAGGTGGCAACCAATTTGCAGGCCACTGATCTCTTTGATCTACAAAATTATCGCTGTCAGTCTCTGCCAAATCCATGTCCACGGGTTTTGTATTTACAGACAACTGGCTCTCCTCAAAGTCCTGCGGACTGATTACACGTTCTGGCGACACAGCGGGGCTAATCTCCATAAGATCATCGATATCGCAGTCTGTGCTTATAGTTGGATGCACACGATTAATCATATCCGTAGGCGAGTAGGCTCTTTCAGCATCTCGTTTTTTGCGAGCATGATGCTTCTTTAGTATAACAGACTTTAAAGCTATTAAACGTAGTTTCAGCTCCGCCGGTGATTGAGTGCTACGTTCATCGGCTGGTTCTGTCGTATTTTCCGAGCCGTCACTTAGACACTCAAACTCTTGTGGCGAACTTTGAAGAATGCGTTTATTTTCTTGCCTTGGTCCTGCATCAGTGTTCGATTGCGATGTGCTGGATCGACACAGTCGGCCTTGTAAACGCTCCATTAGGCTGTGTTTCGGCCTAATGTCACATTCACCATTGCGTGCCAAAGCAAAGCGCAGCTTATCACGACTTAAACCTAAACGCTCCATGTCATTCTCGTCGGCGTTCATATCACAGTCGCCACTATCATTATCTGTTAGACTATCCAAAGAGTCAAGCACCACAGGTTCCGAGTGTTGGTGATTGTGGTGATTAGAATAATGATGATCATAACGTCGTTTCCTACGGTTATGTTGCTGCTCACGGCGAGCAAAAGGATTTCTTCTATAATCAGAGTTTCGTTTGCCATTGGTTCTTTTGTGTTTGCGTTTATGGTGATATTTTTGTTCACACTCATCATCAGTTGAAACGTCGGAGAATTCCGATATGGGTTGGAAATTGTGGTATGATCTGGGACTATGGGCAGATACATTCCTTTGAAAACCTAAAAAAAAAGTCCAAGTTATTAGTATATTTAATTTGAGAAATTTTAAGGTGCTGGTGGAAGAAACCGCAAACAATATGTTAAACGACAAACTGCGTAACCCTCCGGGCGTAGAACCTATCAAACCATATCAAAGTTTGATAAGCAAAGAATTTGTATTTCACTTTCGACAAGTGGACTGACTAAAGTCGGTAAAAACCGACAGTTATAAACTTAACTGGTTGTTTGAATCGGAAACGGATGTGTCCAAAACTAGGTTTGAGCAATTAATAAGCAGTAAAAATTCGTTTGCGAATACGCTTTCCACGTTTAAAAACTAAGTTTTGTAAAAGCAACACTTGCTAAAACTTAATCTAAATAATCTAATATACTTCTTGATATATTTCATCCAAGATTGATTATAGATATAGTCACGTACATACATATAGGTAGGTACATACAAACAGCAGAATAAAAATGAACCCAAGGTCAAATGATATATTATTGTAACAACGTGTTGCTTCTATATACTAAATCATAAGTAAGTACATATGTATGTATGTATCTGCCATTAATGCTTACTACTGTATTGATTGGTTAGGCTGGCAGCCAGGGCGGATATCTTTTCCAAGTCATTGTTTTTATCCTCCAGCTGTTGTATGCGTGCTCGCAGTTTAAACTCTTCATCTTCGGAGGATATAATCACTTCAAAATCATCCACAATTTCGCCCTCTTCACGATCATCATCATCGTCTACGACGCCATTGCCCTCTGCATGATGATTATCAGGCGCAACCTCCAGAGGAGCCTTGGCCTGTGTATGGTTTTCAGTTTGAGCTGCACAGCACTCATTAAGTTTTTCCGATACAAAGCCCTGCATAACGCAGGCAACCATTGTAACTTTAAATAGCAAATTTTTAACGCAAAATTAGCACTTTCAGGTTTTGAGTATGCAAAATTAAGGACTCTTCTTCTTGCTTTCCTTTATAATTGACACTCTTAAGAACTTATCGATACGGCGATTGCAACAATAATTCATGTATGATGTTAAAGTAAATGGTTACGACACATTAGTAATTCATTTAATTAATAAAATATATTTAAAATCCATGCCAATAAATAAATATGTTTTGTTCAGTTTTAACAAATGCACAGCTAAAACATGGCCAGCCATGTTATAATGCAGTTATCGATATCAATAACAGCGTTGCCACGTAATATGCAAACAGTGCGCTCAAAAAGTTATTTTTGTAAATTAATTTGAACAAAAGGCATTTTGCTTATTTAAAAATACTTAAATGTTTTTTGAATGTATTTAAGTTTTAATTTATGTAAGAAGCATGCAATTAAAAAGCTGCGCCAAAATCATGCCTGTCGAAAAACACCAAAGCGCCACCTAGCTGTCATAATATAAACGTCAAATTGACAGTTCAGTGTCAAAATAAATTACTTCCGCTCTTTTCTATCCAAAACGCAGAGCAAAATGCAGCAAAAGGTATTTGTTGGATTCAAAAAGTTGCTAAAAATGTGTGCAAAATGAGTTTTAATTTTTGTAAATATTCTATTTTATAGCGCAGGGAACCCGTGCAGGCCGTGCAAGTATTCGGACGCAAGGTAAACGCAAAGAAAATTAATTTTATTTAATTAAAATTTCGCACGTGTACAAGCAGCGGCGCTAGCCCGTCAACATAAGCCGCGAGGTTATGTTTGTGTGCGTTAATTTTATTTTTATGTATTTGGCCGCGTAAAGTGTTTAATAATATTTATTTTTTATTAATTCTTGCAGAAAACCGCCACCGCTGTTGCCTACTGCAAGCGCGGCAATGGTCTGCTCAAGGTGAACGGACGTCCACTGGAGCAAATCGAACCCAAAGTGCTGCAATACAAATTGCAGGAGCCGCTCTTGTTGCTCGGCAAGGTAGGATTGAAGTTGTGGTTTATTTTATAAAACAAAAGTGACTATATGCACCTGCTGATGATAACTTTATCCCGAAATTGAAGCCAAATGAGAATATACAAAGTTACTGAAAGTGCAAAAATTATACATTTAACTAAGAGTTGTGCTTGAGATGGGAATGCTGCGGCGGTTAGATCTTTGGCAACTATAATGCAATGGTTAAGTTAAATTTAAAATTGCAACCGATTGCGCCCAAGTCGTTGCAGTAGTCGCAGTATTCCTTCCTGAGCGCATCTCTTAACTAAATGAGTCTGGCCAAATAAAAGTTGGCCCTAAAACCAAATATGTTGGAACCTTCTTAAAATCTTGCTCTTGGTTTTTTGCAGGAAAAATTCGCCGGCGTTGACATTCGTGTGCGCGTCAATGGTGGTGGTCATGTAGCCCAAATCTACGCCATCCGTCAGGCAATTTCCAAGGCCCTAGTTGCCTTCTACCAGAAATGTAAGTATGACATGTGCTGCGGGTACACTTAAGCTAATCATGCCTTAATAGGTTTTTGCTTGTAAGACTCCAATCATACCTGCAAATTTTCAAACAAGGCTAAATTGAACAACATTTTGGGCATTTACCAACCAAACTGTACGCATGTTTAGAGCGCATTTTGGGTGATGCTAACAAAAACACGTTATAAGATCTATTATATACGCTCCTTCTACCAGATTTTTGTTTAAAGCCAATTTTTGCTAAATGAAAGAAAAGTGCAAGGTAGATTAACGAATGCGGCTAACGAAATAAGCAAATCCTTGCATTTTTATTGCAATTGCTAATCGAGGCTGCATCGACAAGTGCAAAACCACTCCATCCTAAGGGATCTCCGAAGCCACCCATGCCTTAATAGGTTTTTGCTTGTAAGACTCCAATCATACCTGCAAATTTTTAAATAAGGCAAAATAGAACAACATTTTGTGCATTTACCAACCAAACTGTACGCATATTAAGAGCGCATTTTGGGTGATGCTAACAAAAACATGTTACAAGATTTATTATACACGCTCCTTCTACCAGATTTTTGTTTAAAGCCAATTTTTGCTAAATGAAAGAAAAGTGCAAGGTAGATTAACGAATGCGGCTAACGAAATAAGCAAATCTTGCATTTTTATTGCAATTGCTAATCGAGGCTGCATCGACAAATGTATATAAAATTCAAACTGCCTTCGGAAGACACAATTTGTGTAGCATTTTACTAACAGCTTATTTTCTTATATTTCAGATGTTGATGAGGCCTCAAAGAAGGAAATCAAAGACATTCTGGTTCAATACGACAGAACCCTGCTGGTTGGCGATCCACGTCGTTGCGAGCCCAAGAAATTCGGTGGTCCAGGTGCTCGTGCTCGTTACCAGAAATCTTACCGTTAAACATTCTGCTGCTTTTCAATTTGGATTTAGATATTTTGTACAATTTGAGAACATTTACGCGTCTTCTTTTCAACTGGGAAGCATGTGAATAAACAGAATAATTAACTATATGTAGCTGTTGAAAATTCTCTTATTTCTTAGTTATTGGGGTTATCTATTATTTGGGCTAACTATTTATGTAAATGTACGTTCTGGAATTTTGAAACTAGTAATAAACTCCGTTTAACCATAAACCAGTTTTCTCCAAAATAAACTTGAAAGTGTTATCAATGTGGCGGTTATATAGAAAGTACCCACATGTCTTTAAAGAAATTAAAACTTCTTTATAGGAACTCCCAACTTGCGACTAAATTGGTTGGTTTGGCAATAATCTTTAAATGCTTAAAAACTTCCTTGAATATAATTTAATTTGGTGCACTGGTGGGAAAGCGTAAGGTTTCTAGTGGTCTTTCTATTTGGTGTATTAGCCCAGAACATGGATTTCAGGCGCGGTACGGCTCCGCCACAATACTTCCTCTTAACTGGAGCACGATTAAAGTCAGCATTAAGAACGTAAGCAATATCCAAATAAATGCATCCTGTCATTTATTCACAAACCTCGTCGAATACAAGTTTTAACATTTTATAAATTACAACCTTGATTTTTAAATTTGAATCCTCAAATCGATAAAATAAAAGATTTTGCTGTAAGTTCACAATACAGAACTAGCTCATCTGTTCTTTGGGGAACAAATAAATTAAGAAATTATTACGCGCTTATGTTCCTGCACTTTTAAGTAACTTTAAAAAAAAAATATATATGTTTAATTAAGAACATCATTCAAAAAACCCGAAAATGTAAATAAATAGTTTTTATAAACCACAAGTTCATGATTCAGTTGAGTGAATCACTCTTTGAGTACACCACCAATTTAAAAATTCTATAATTTCTAGCGTCGCCAACGGAACTTGTACTTTTCTTGTAGTATCAATGATAGAATTTGAAGTTTGTATTTGGAAAAACACTTGTTTGCAACAATTTTGATGTGGCTAAAAAGGTAAGACCCATTGAACATTTGGCTTTTAATATTAATGCATAATTTTGAATAGGTGGCATGTTATCCAAAAATCAAGTGCCCCGCATAATTTTTGGTAGCTCAGCACCTTAAGGTCCTAATGTATTGGAGAAGTTACAAATCATTAAAAAATTGGAATGCGAATAATCTAATACAAGTGGAGCAAGAACAAGATTTTGAAACATTTCTGGCTGGCAAACAGCAACAGGTTGATAAACTAGAGATGGATTTGCAAAAACGTATGCATGTATTCAAAGCCTAGACCGAGAGTTTTGCGGAAGCAAGGCCTTGAAGAGCTTTCCTTCGGGAACAGTCACTCGTAGCGCTTGCATTTGTTTTGGTTATAATGAAATTGACGCCAGCACCGCTGTGTATTCTGGACGAGATGGATGCTGTACTCGATATGCGCCTCTCACATAACATTGGTACCATGATGAGAAAGCATTTTGGACACCCGCAGTTCGAAGAGTGTCATGATTCAGCATGCCAAAGTTTTATTTAAGACTAGTTTCGACGATGGTTATTCAGGCATTACGCGCCGTGTTCGCAGACACCGCATCTCTGTTTATTTTGATTATTAAAGTGCTAAACACTCGGGTCAGTTCTTTGGACAATGAAGTTCTATTCTATAAAAGCATTGCGGTGCCGAGATGGACATAGGGCATACAGGTGTGGGGGGCTCTGCAACCAGATGTCATGTTAACAAATTTCAAGTCATGCAGAATAGGACTTTAAGGATGTTTTGAATAGTCTTAGTAGCCGCTAAACTTTAGATGCCATCCTAACACACTTTCCACGCTCTTGACGGACATCAGGCAAGAAGACGCTTTAAACGATTACACCCTTCCAATCTTTGGAGATCAATTTATTAACTACTTCTGGAATTTCATACAATACTTGTTCATATTATTGTTTATTTTTTGAAACATTTTTATTCTTAATGGTAGAGCAAATGCAATGTAAATAATTATTTTCTGGCGATTTTACATATCTTAGCAGTTGGATAAAATAATATTTTTCATTTGGAAAAAATAAAAATATCAAAAAAATCACCCATGAAATTTTTGTAACATTTGCGACTGCTTTCGAAGTTAGCAATCAATTTGACGCCTTAAATCGATAAATCCTATGAATAAGTTCATATTTCTGAACCAAATCAATAGTAGTTATTGCAACCAATACACTCAAATTGGTAACTAATAAATTTTTACCTTTTTTAAAGACCTATTGTAATATAATAACAATAGTTAAATAATACATAAAGCAAAAAACTGGTAACAAAAAGTTTACCTGAGCAGAGTTACATAGAAATGATTCCAGAGTCAGTTCAATGAACCAGTCATTGGGTACACTTCCATCACTATTATGCTACTGCTTGTATCATCCCTAGCGTCCCTTATGGAATTTATAAAAAAACGGCGGCAACTTAAGCATGCCATGCATATTTGCTTGTAATTTAATAAGCTTTTATTCAACAAAATGTACATTAAAAAGCTTATACTCGACGGCTTCAAGTCGTACGGAAAGCGTACAGAAATTGATGGCTTTGATCCGGAGTTTACTGCAATCACGGGCTTGAATGGCACTGGCAAATCCAACATTTTGGACGCCGTGTGTTTCGTTCTGGGCATCAGTAATTTGCATAATGTAAGTAAAAGTCAAATTGTATAAAGGCAATCTTAGTATCCAGTATATTTAGGTGCGAGCAACTGCTCTGCAAGACTTGGTGTATAAAAATGGTCAAGCAGGCATTACAAAGGCAACTGTTACCATTGTATTTGATAATACGAATACTACCCAGTGTCCACCAGGATATGAAAAGTGTCGCGAGATTTCGGTTACGCGCCAGGTTGTTGTTGGTGGCAAAAACAAGTTTCTCATCAATGGTAAAGCAGTGCAGAACAAGAAGGTTCAAGATTTTTTTTGCAACGTTCATTTGAATGTGAACAATCCCAATTTTCTAATAATGCAAGGCAAAATAACGCAAGTTCTTAACATGAAGCCCAAAGAGGTATGTATGCTAAATGCTTAAGGTTTTCGTCTTGCTACTATTGCTAATTGTTTTGGTTCTACGTAGGTGCTATCAATGGTTGAGGAAGCTGCGGGCACCAGCATGTACAAGTCAAAGCGAGATGCAACGAAATCACTTATCGTCAAAAAAGAGGGAAAGGTGCGCGATACTACGACCTTGTTAGAAGAAGAGGTGCAACCGAAACTGGATAAGTTACGCAAGGATCGTGCTGCTTATCAAGAGTTTCAAAAAACCTGCAGGGAAGTTGAATTTCTTTTACGCATACATGTTTCCGCCAAGTATCTTCAAGTATGTCAAACACTGCAGTCTGTTGAGACAAACCAACAGGCAATAGATGATCGCATTGCCTCTTGCCGCAGCTCACACACTCAAAACTTGGAAGAAATAGAACGTATCGAGAGCTCTGTTCGTGAAATACAACAGAAAATAGATGACGAAACAGGCGGTGAACTTAAATCCTTGGAGGCACAGCTTAGTGCCAAGAGAGCACTTGAAGCAACAGCATCGGGCAGTCTGAAAGCAGCCAAGGGTAACATTGAACAGGATAAAAAGAAAATACGCATGGCAGCGAGTAACCTTAGTGAAGATGAGCGTTTATTGGCTATAAAACAAGCAGAAATGTCTCAGGTGGAAGGTGAATTCCAAAGCCTTAAAGACGCTGATACCAACGATACAAAAGCATATGAAGACGCAAAACGTAAATTCGAGGCTGTATCGCAGGGTTTGACTACCAATGAGGATGGCGAGGCCACAACACTCCAAGATCAGCTGATAGGTATGCTGCAATTGCATTAAACATTTGCTTATTCATCATTAAACTATTTCAGCTGCCAAACAACAGTTTAGTGAGGCTCAGACTACAGTCAAAACAAGTCTTTTTGAGCTTCGCCATACTCAGAACTTATTAAAAAAAACGGAGAGCGAAACACTTAATAATGATGCTGCCTATGAAAAGGATAAAGTATTCCATGATCAATTGATAGAAGAAATCAAGAACTTGGAAAGCCAGATTAGCCGCTTAAAGTACACGGACGGCATGTTTGAGCAGCTGCAAGAACGCAGACAACAACTGCACGAAGAAATTCGATCTTCAAAGCGTGAGCTTGGGCGCTGCAATGCCTCACGTTACGATTTGCAATACAGCGACCCCGGGCCTCAGTTTGATCGCCAAAAAGTGCGTGGCTTGGTTGGAAAGCTGTTTACCGTTAAAAACATGCACACATCATTGGCTCTTATGATGGCAGGCGGTGGTAATGTAAGTAGCTTATAATTAATCATTAAAAAGAGTATGCAAAATTGTTTATATTTTCAGCTTGTTAGCTATGTAACAGATGATGATGTAACCTGCAAACAGATTCTTCAGAGAGGAAAACTGCCGCGGCGTGTCACTTTCATACCCATAAACAGAATTCAGCATAATGAGTTAGACAAACGCACTGTTGATTTTGCTCGAAATAAAGTAGGACATGTTATTTTCATTAACTCTGAATGTTCTTTAAATAATTTTCTTTTAGTATGGCAAGGAAAATGTCGATAGTGCTTTGTCAATGATACAATATGATAAATATTTTGATCCTGTCATGAAGTATGTATTCGGAAGAACACTAATTTGCAAGAATTTGGATGTGGCTAAGAGAGTAAGACAAGCAAAAACCGTTGAACATTTGTAATTTTTATTAATTCATAAGTAAATTTTCAAAAGGTAACTTATGATCCACAAATCAAGTGCCGATCTGTAACGCTAGAAGGTGACATCGTTGACCCAAATGGCACACTTTCTGGTGGCTCTGCTCCTAAAGGTGCCAATGTCTTAGAGGAGCTATGCACCATAAAAAACTTTGAAAAAGAATTAAAGCAGAGGAATAATGCGCTTATACAAGTGGAGCAACAAATAGCGTAAGTATTTTGGAGTACATGTATGATTACATTTTTTAAGTTGATTTTTTATACGCCGTGTTTTTTATGTAAAGGAACATTGAGGACCAGGCGCGTGCACATAATAAACTAAAGGAGACTATTGAGCTACGCCAGCATGAATTGTCAACGTGCAAGGCACGTTTGGCTCAATCAACTTTTCAGCAAAATCAGGCTGAGATTGAAGAAATGAAAGAAAAGATTCAAACTTTAGAACAGCAAAATGCTGAAGGAAACGAAACGATAAAGATTTATCAGGTAAAGATTAAGGATATTGAAGAAAAGTTAGCAGATGCTAAAGGCTTTCGCGAACGTGAGATGAAAGCTGTAAAAAATGAATTAAAAGTGACTAAACAGAAAGCAGAAGAGTCACATGCAAATTGGAAGAAGCGTGAACAAGAGTTTGAAACTTTGCAGTTGGAAATAAAGGAATTGGAAAAAAGTATTGAAACTGCGAAACAGCAACATCAGGAAATGGTTGACAAACTAGAAAAGTATATGGGCGAGCTGGAAGCCTTGCAACAAAACAGTTCCAGTGCAGCCACTGAGGTGGCAGCACTTGAGAAAGCTATAAAAGCGCAAAAAGATATCTTGAGCTCGCAAAACAAAGAAATGAAAGGTCTATTGAATAAGAAAGAGAAATTGCTCAAGCAAAATCAAGATATTGAGTTGGAGGTTAAAAAGAAAGAGAATGAAAAAAATAAAATAGCCGCCGATGCGAAAGACGCTAAGAAGCGTATGGAAACATTGGAGACTAAATACCCATGGATACCAGAGGAGAGGCATTGTTTTGGTATGAAGAACACAATTTACGATTATACAAAAGAGGATCCTCATGAAGCGGGCAACAAATTAGTAAAAATGCAGGAGAAAAAGGATAAAATGGAACGCAATCTCAATATGAATGCAATCATGGTATTAGAAAGGGAGGAGGAACAGTACCAGGAAACAATACGCCGTCAAAAAATCGTAGCTTTGGATAAGGAAAAACTTAAAAACATTATTACAAAAATGGATGAGGAAGAGCACATGCAGGTTAACAAAGCCTGGACTGAAGTTAACAAGAACTTTGGTGGTATATTCAATTCTTTACTTCCTGGGGCCCAGGCATGCCTTAGAGCGGTTCACACAGACAATGTGTTGAGTGGTTTGCAAATAAGAGTTGGTTTTAATGGTGTGTGGAAGGAAGGCCTTGGCGAGCTTTCTGGCGGCCAAAAGTCCCTGGTGGCGCTTTCACTTGTCTTGGCTATGTTAAAATTCTCGCCAGCACCGCTGTATATTTTGGACGAGGTTGACGCTGCCCTCGACATGTCCCACACACAGAACATTGGTAGCATGCTTAGAGAGCACTTTGGAGGTTCGCAGTTCTTAGTGGTATCCTTGAAGGATGGCTTATTTAATCATGCTAATGTTTTATTCAAAACTAAATTCGAAGATGGTATTTCAGGCGTTACGCGTCAAGTAAGTACACGCAACGCAAAGCGCTAGATTGAGTTCGATATGTCCCACACAGGCCAAGTTAACTCACGCAAAGCAAAGCCCTGGTTTTCTGGGTGCTTCGGATGTTCTTTAAATAATTTTTTTTTAGTATGGCAAGGAATATGTCGATAGCGCTTTGTCAATGATGCAATATGATAAATATTTTGATCCTGTCATGAAGTATGCATTCGGAAGAACACTTATTTGCAACAATATTTATCATATTGTATCATTGACAAAGCGCTATCGACATTCTCCTTGCCATACTAAAAGAAAATTATTTAAAGAACATCCAAAACACCCAGAAAACCAGGGCTTTGCTTTGCGTGTGTTAACTTGGCCACGCAAAGCGCTAGCTTGGGTTCGACATGTCCCACACAAAAAACATTGGCCAAATTAACACACGCAAAGAAAAGCTATGGTTTTCTGGGTGCTTTGGATTTTAAAACAGCATTAAATTAATATTATGAATTTTGTATCATTTCGAAAATCACGTATTAATAAAGTAAAATATAGAAATATAGAAATTTATTTGTGTGGTTTTTTTGTTAAGATAGCACGTAATTGCCATACCAATATTGCTCCTAGTTGGGGGTATGGTTTGTAGCTCTGTGGTTTTGCTGCACGGTCCAATTGATGTCAACTCCCTTTAAAATTTTGATACGATTTATGATATTGTAGGGTGTGTTCGGACATTAAAGCTATACAACATTTTGTTAATATCATAAGTTTTACTATATTATATTAGTATTGTATATAAATATATTATGGACACCTAGTAAAGAGAATAATAAAGAATTCGAATATAATAAAACAAGTTACAGGCAGGATATTTGTGTAAAGAGTAATCATCACTTAAAATATGTAAAATCGGCCAGATTTCCATATTACTCCCGTTTCCTGCTTCTTAGTCTTGATCGACTAACGATCTTTCCAAACTGGAGTTTCGTGGCATTGATTGATTGATTTTGTAATCAGCTGTTTGTTTTTGTTTGTTCAACACAATTCATTTACAAATTATGCAGATGACTTCAACAAACGAAATGTTTTGTAATTCAATTTTTTGTTTGTTTGGGAACTCCAATTATTTTCAAAAAAAAAGTTAGATTTGTTGAATGAAATTCGAAAGGATGCGATTGTGTTTCGATAAATTTATTGTTTTAAACGAATGTTCTTTTGCTGTACTTTCATTTGATAATTTATTTACAATGTATTAAATATGAACAAACATAAGTTAAACAATAAGAAGAATAAATAAAAAAAATTACAAACATGAATAAATAGCACTCGATAGTTTTTATACATACATATGTAAAAATGATACAAGTTATTTGTTTTCAAGTTTCCAACAGGGTCTCTTGCTGGTAAACGTCAAACTGACATTTGGTCACAACGCCCGACAAAGACAAAGCGACTGACAGTCAACGAGTACGACCGTCAATATGAATATGCCCAAGCGTAACAGAGACAGAACGTGTGACTGTCGACGAGACGAAGGTAGCGCGCGCACAAAAACACACACATACACACACACCAAAACATAATCATACGACGACTATATTAGAACTAGCAGCAGCGACTACGACAATGTCCAAGTAAAAGTGAAAAATTAAACAAAAGTGGAAAATTGCATTGTTTAAATACAATCGGAATAAAACAAACACTCAAGATTACAAGCCACAAGAGATACGCAAAGAAGCTCGTCAAAATGGTAAGCACCAAATCCATAATTTTCTGGCTTAAAAATCACATCGGTAGTCGGAATTGCACGTAAAAGTATTGTGTGTCTGTGCGTGTAAAGGTGTGCTTGTGTGTGTGCCATGTCTGTGTGAGTTGTGTGTATGGCATAAATTTTATAGAGACTGCAGGCAGGGCAGTCCAGGAGCAATGAGAGGTTCCAAGAGCAATGAGGGGTTCCAAGAGCCTAGAACCTGGCGCTTGTAAATACCATAAGGACACTTGGCTACATATGATATTGTTTCTTATCTGTTGGTATCCCTTAAAGACGCTGCGTGTACGTGCTTGGATTGTTGTACTTGGGTAGAACTTGGAACGTACCGGTTATATGGTGCACACTGTTGTTAAACTGTATATGCCTAGCATTAGAAACCCTTAGTTTTTTTTTTTACTGCTTGCATTTATATTAGGCCTCTTCAAGCTATAAACACATTAGAACATTTTTATTTTCCGCAATTAATCATTGAAAAGTTTCTTCTACCCATACATACTTACACATGTACATACACATATCCAATGTAGTATAAAAATGTACTATTGTACGAAGGTATCCACCTTTTGCAACTTTTTATTCTTAATTTCAAGGTTTTCAATATTTTATTCAAGGATCGAGTCACAAAGCCGCAGAAAAAAATGCTTATCACACTGTTGCGCGAGACGAAATACATGGAGGGCAAAAAGGAGAAAGAATGGTACTGGGAAAAAATACAGGCAGCGCTGAATACCATTGGGCCCAAAAAGACTATTATACAGTGGAAAAAGGTAAAGCACCATAAGCATACAAAATTCAAACAAATAATCCCAAATATCTTGTATTTATTACACAGTGTTGGCGCGATATGCGCTTGACGACGCGCAAAAAACTGGCCGAGCTGAAGCGTTGCCAGCTCTCTGGTGGTTCGCCGCCGCCTGGTATTGAGCTTAATCAAGAAGACAATGATATAATTGACATTGTGGGCACTGAGTATTTTTACGAAGAAATGAATGGCGAGTTAAAGCCGGAAAACTTTATGTCCGGCTTTGACTATGTACCGGAGCACTTTTGCGATGCAATACTTACAGCCGCCGCTGGGCAGCAGCAGCACATGCAACACCAAAAAGATCAGCAAGCACATGGTGGCCAGCAAGATCATCATACCAATGATGGCGAAACAAATGATGCGCCAGGCTCTTCAAACGGCGCATCCTTTCAAGGCCAGGGTGTTGGTCAAATGCAGGCACATAATGGCGGCGAGCATGGCAGCGGAACTGGCGGCTCACAGCCACATCCCATGCCACCGCATCCGGCGTTTCATGGCGGCTTACATCCACATCTGCTGAGGCGACAACACGCAAACTCCGCAATGCAAAGAGAAACACCCTTTGAGGAGAAACTGTTGCAATTTATGCAGGATGCTTTTCCCAAAAAGAGCAAGAAGCGCAAACAACGCGATCCAGACAAACTTTTTCTGCTATCTTTGTACGAAGAAATTAAGCGCGTACCCGAAGAGATACGGCTAGATGTAAAGTCCGAACTTATACAAATTTTGAAAAAGTACCAAAAGAAATCACCCGTAAAATCGGAAAAGTCTTCTGGCGCAACGTCAACAGCTTCCAAGCAGAGCAGCAGTTCTGCAACTCATTTGTCGCACAGCATGTATCAGTTGGCAAAAAAGTATGAAAAGAACGAAAAGGAACCTTCGCCACAGTCGCAAGTAGAGCGTGTGGCCGCTTCTGCTGTACCACTGCATGCACCTCAGCAATTACCCTTATTTCACCTACAAAAGAAGTACGAGGAGAGCGCCGAAAAGGTGCATCAGCAACAGAACGAACAGCGCAAACAAGTTGAGGCAGCACATCAGCAGCAACATGCACACCAGCAGCCGCCACCTCCGCCGCCACCCAATGAGCAGCATCTGCACCATCCACAAATGGCACACAATATAATGTTCCCGCTAGCACAGTTGCGCAACGAGCAGCCGCCGTCGCAGCAACATCATGCGCACAATCCGCATCAGCAGCAACAGCATCCCCATCAGCAGCAAACCCAGCAGCATCATCCGCCCACGATCTTTGGCACTTCTACAGCTACTTCGGCCATGAGCACGGACCGGCCCGCCATGTCGTACGAGAATGTCGGGTGAATGTTGAGCCGTCTGTGGGAAGCCACTTGTGGAGCACGCCCTTCGACGGTGTCACCCACGACGGCCGACGCGGACACTTGTTAGCAACTGTTAACCTAGCATAGAAGCTCAGCTCTAATTTGGTGCCGGCTTTTGGTCCTGGGCCACTAAAGTGCTGGCATGCGATCTTGTAAAACTGTGTGCAAATTTGTTTTAAACATTAGGTTCTATGTCTAATCTTTATTCTAGTTTAGAAATGATTATAAAATGATCTTCAATTTGATGCGAAAAACAAACCCAAATTAAGTGCCGTCTAGCATTGAAATTTGGTAAATTTTTGATTTAAAACGCAATACGATAAATGAATTTATTCTATGTATACAACATAAATATATTTGCATATTTATTGGTAAACAAAAAAATTCTCAAATTTTGAAAAAGATTTAGAAAAAAGATTTTATATGAATGTTACGAATGTTAGTCGTATTGTAAATTTAACAATAATGCTAATTTAACAATGGAATAAGGTATCAATGAGTTAGTAGGCAATCCACGCCTTAAATTTGGCATGGAGCCAAGAAAGTGTTCTAGTATACTGTTAAAATTCAAGTTTAACTTTTCTATGGCAGTCAGCCGGTGCTGCTTTCCAACACCCAAGCAAACACTTTTAAAAACGTCTTGGATTTGTATATATTCGCATATGAGCTTTTAAAGAATTTCATTTAAGACTTGGTGCGCACATGGTTTTTCGCCATAAGTTTCGAATTTATCAAAATCAGTTAAAAATGTTGGATATGTACAAATATTGCAGACATTTATAAACATGCATATTTGTGGAAAAAAGTTACACTGCAGTGCAGCTTATGATAAGCTGATTTGATCGCAATAAATTTGTAAACCTGCTACTTATGCTTTACTCAGCTTCATATATTATTGTAGTAGATAATTGGTAGGCTAACAATGTTCTGTTATCTTTAATGGAAATCCATATTTGGATTTCGGAGCTGTCATGCTTTATCAAAGTTAGATTGTCGATGGTTTGCATTTTCCAAGTACAACGACGCACCATATTGCTGTTTTAGTACACATATCGGATTAAGAACGACTCAAAGTTGACTACCAAGCTGTTGAGCATCGTTGAAAGAGCGAACAAGAAGCCACAAATGTTTGAGTAGACTCATCATCAAATGCGGAGATCATTCAGTATGGAAGCTTTTGTGTATCTGAGCATATCTCGTGTAATAAACGCTGCAATAAACGCCATGATAGCGAAAACATCAAATGGTGAGATACGCGCTTATCAGTAGTATTTAAATTGCCTAGGTGATAGGCAGACTGCAGCCGTAGAGCTGCCTATGTGCAGATCCCGATTTTCATTCTAGTCTTACAACTGGCTCCAGCTAGTCGTGAAACATCAAGTATTCCTAGTTGGCAGGAGAGTTAAGGAGCATTACGTTTGGGCCTTGTGCTCCTAACAACCACAGGATTATGTGCGCGACGTATTGAAATATTTAATGAAAAAAAGGGAACGCTTCGCTTTTTTGTGAATTTCTGTTAAACGCGAGCGTAATTCATTTTACCGCCTAATTAAGAGAAAACTGTGATATAATCTTCTGCGGCAATTGAGAATAACTTAAATATTAATAATGGCTGAAGGTATGACAATAACAAACAAAAAAACAATCTACTTCAAGATGTTTATAAAAGAATTGCGTTGGATGCTCTTAGGAAAATTATTTAAAATGTCAACTTTGTTTTTATAGGCATTCTGTAATCATTTAGTGCGAGTTAAATAATTAATTAAACAATTTTAGTTCTAGTAGTTAGCAAACAGAAACCCGCTGTATAAATATATACATAAAATATTTCTGTGATCTGGCTCAAGATCAGCTACATGCATATCTATCTAACTGAAGTAACCACAAACTGCCTTCGATGCGACACTGGTTGATGCTACAATACTTAAAGTTTTGTATTTTGATTTTTTTTTTGTTTTTAGTTTTATACTCTTTTTTTTTTTTTTACTTTTATTTTATTATACTTTTATTGTTATACCAGAAGTATAAGAAGTAACGCCAGGTGGCGATTTTAAGGTGGAGTTTGTGGGTCCGCGCCACTGGTAACGCATTAAAAAAAATAAAGTAGTGATCTTTATTTGTTAAACCAGACAGTGTACTGATTTTTCGTATTAGACCGACTGCCGACGGTTTTCCGACTGGTATTGGTAGATTGGAGTCTAACAAAAATTGGTTTAAGCCATAGTAAAGTGTAGATCGCTCGTCTTCGCAACCTTTGCAAGTTCTTACGTCACGCTAAGTCGTGGGTAGACTTTTGGAACAGCGTGAGCAATAGGAAGATCACAAACAAATCTGCCAAGATCATGCAGTACTTGAAAATCAAGTCATTTTTCACAATGTGGACGAGACGTGTACGTTTCGCTTGGATTGGAGATTTCCAATACCAGATAAAAAATGCAGTCTCTCTAACCATTAAAAAAAAAATCTTTTCGACTACTTTACGGATAGACGCTTTGTAAACGGAACGGGGCCAGATATCAAAAAACTTGATCCAACTTCAGTTAATGCGCGTCTTTAAATGTTGAGCTATCCAGCACTTATAGTCTTCGAGAACCTTTTATTCATACGGACAAATAGACACAGCTACATGGACTTAGCTGTTCATGCTGTTCACAATTTATAGGGTTGCATATAGTTCTACGAATTTATTATACCTCATCATCATTTCCTTTATCTCCCACTGGAGCATAGGGCCTCAAAAAAAAAACTTATATAGAAATCTTAATTCCCTTATGTTTTAACCGCTTCGTTCATACTAAGCGGGAGATTCCAACAGTTCGTAAACATATAATTTTCGTAACATTAAAAACAGTTTATTGACTCAAATTGGTTATGTTTTCCGGGAGCAAATTTATATCACAATATCGTTGTACTAGTTATAAAACAAATTTTTAAATGTATTTTTCAATTTTTGAAAAACGTAAATATTTTTAGCCGACACTCAAAATTGCGAAGATAATTGTTACCATAATTTTTTTTATTCGCTAAGACAATTTTTTAGGCTAGAGACATTTTATATAATTATTTTTTTCAAATACAAAACAATTTTCCAGGTTTATATACACTAAAAAAAAAGGAGAGCGGCAGAGTCTCAATAATTTATACTGAACCTAAACAAAAGCGGCAACCGAATTTAATTTTAAAATTAACAGAAATTAGAAAAGATATTTAAAAGCGTCGGGAGAAATACGGTTCATTTTCAACGCAAAAGTTTTGGAAGAATTTAATGTATCTGGTTTTATTTATAATGCTGGCTTTAACGAATCTTTGCACCAAGGTTTTGTTTAGAATATTTTTTTTTTGGTTTGATTTGTTTGGACGCGTTTTTCGTGTCTGTGTTAGGGGCCTTAACTTTAGAATTTTTATGGACCAATATCAAAAAATGATTTTAAATGCTGAGCTTCTTCAGTTGGTTCACATATTTTTGAAATCCGAAGTTGTTACATTAATAAATCAAACCTGAAATTTTTTTTAAAGTAGTAACACATTTTCAGGTATTTTTTGTAATCCTGCAGCCATATAGGCAGGAAGCAGAAATTGACTGCTAGAAACAGCTGATAGGATAACAAGGGTTCCAAGACATTCTTCTAAGGTTGGAGGGGAAAATATGTCTTTGTCTTCCAATATGATTGGTATTGACAAGATCTCTCAGAAGATCATTCATATGAAGTTCATCAGTCTCTCAGCTGAAGTTCTTCACATTCCAATTATCTCGTGTTAGGAAATTTATAAAAGTATATGATCTCCTAAACCAATTCTCAGAATATAAGTAGTCCAATTAGACTTATTTAGGCCCTAAGCTCCTCAAGGAGATAAAGGAACTAACAAAAATTAGACTTTAGTATTTTCTTTTCTTCAATAAAGGTTTGATTTAAGTTCCAACTTAAACAGCATAGTTAGGAGGTGGTTCGATTCTTTGTATCTTTGATTTCTTAAGTATTTTAAAAAATACGCTTTGGCAACGGACTATCTAGATTTTTTTTTTTGTTCAACAGGAATTATGAATGCAACTCAATTAAATGTGGGTTTGGAGATTCTGGGGGTTCTTTCGAGATCACTGTGTGAAAACCCAAAGAAAAGCTCGGTATTTCGGTACAGCCAGATCGATTTTGAATTTGAACAAAAATTGTATTTGGGCAACCAGATGAAATCAGTTAATTTTGATTTACGTTTATGGTAGTTCGATATCTTGAGGAAGAAGAGTATGCAAGATTCGTTTCACCATTCTCTCTACGATATGCATTTCTTCAAGTGTCAAGTTTTGCTAGGCTTTTCGTTAAATTTTCAACTACTGGATTTAAATGTAGAACATTGGCGCTTCAATAGCGCAGCTTTGTTTTAACGTTAACTAATCTATTAAATCTTCAAACACTTGCAGTCGAGGCGCGTACTGTACTCTGGCATCTGGTGTTCATAGGCTTTATTATTAATTATATGATTCGAATTAATCTCAATATTACTATCGTCGATATGGTCGTGAGCAAAGGGAAGCCGCCACAGACCGCTGTTCAAGTGCGCAATTTAACGGAGATTGCCGAGAATATCACTTCCGTGGAGGTTCGTGAGCACTTACTTATGGCGACAACAACTAAAATTCCAGATCAGACGACTTACAATGCCAGCGGTAATGTGAACGCACGCACTAACAAATATTCACTGGAGAAACAGTTTCTCAATTGGGCAAATGTAAGTACAATTAAATACCCTTTTCCGGTTATGAGCTTACGAACTTACGGAATTTGTATTACTGTTTATCCAATGAAATCTTAACTTTCTGCAGATTGAATATGAATCAGAGGGCTTTCATTGGAATGAGTACCAGCAGGGCCTGTTACTAGGCTCCTTTTTCTGGGCACATTGGGTTCTACAAATACCCGGTGGCATTTTAGCACGAAGGTATGGCACAAAGAAGGTGTTTGGACTGGCGAATGCCATCGGCGTATTCTGTTGCTTTCTAATGCCTATTGTTTCCTATTGGAGTGTTAACGCCCTTATTTGGTTACGAGTCTTACAGGGTTTCATCACGGTAAGCATTGCTAAATATAATTATGCCGCTGGTTTTAGTGAACAGCCGTGTGTCTATAGGGATTGGCCTGGCCGGCAATGCATGTGCTAACAGGGAAATGGATACCTCCTAATGAGCGCAGCAAGTTTGTAACTGCCTACCTGGGCAGCTCTGTAGGTGTTGCTTTATTCTTTCCCATCTTTGGCTATATCATACATTGGACATCTTGGGAATGGGTCTATCATATTTGCGGCGTTCTTGGCACACTATGGTATATTGCGTGGCAATACTTTGTATACGATAGTCCAGCGCAGCATCCACGTATTTCTCAATCGGAAAGACGCTTTATTGAAAAATCTCTGGGCGCTACAGTTCAAAACAATAATCTGGGCCCAACACCTTACCGCGCAATTTTAACCTCTCGTCCTGTCTGGATGAACGTCATAGCACAATGGGGTGGACTTTGGGGACTTTTCACACTTATGACACAGGCGCCGACCTATTTCCGTGTTATACACAACTGGAACATACGTGCGGTAAGTCTGATTTTAAAACATTATGAGTACTAATAATTATTATTGCTAGTATTGAATTTAACAGACGGGTCTTTTGTCCGGATTGCCCCATATGATGCGCATGCTGTTTGCCTATGTATTCTCAATATTTGCGGACTACTTGCTACGTACGGAACGCATGAGTCGTACCAATGTGCGAAAACTGGCAACTGCAGTTTGTAAGTATGATTGAAAGGGTGGGGATTGAGGATGGCGATTTAACGCGAGTCCATCGCGCTTTTTAATATTCTAATGTTTATAGCGATACAAAATTTGCTGAATTAACAAAAAGATTTTAAAAATTTCCTTTAAACTTAACTGGGGTACTCAGTGCCGGATGAACGCATGTGGTTGCCCAAGGGAGCACAGATTCAATATATCGCTATTCCATTGCTCTGATAATTACATATTACGTCATAAATATGACATTACAATTATTATTACACATAATACTTCAGATTCTTCCGAACACAACATTATCTTTTTTCGAGTTTCAACTTGCGAAAATTGTGATTGTCGAAATTAAGTTCCCGGAGTTCATTCCTCTCTGGACTGAGAAGAATATGTAGTAGAAATACTTAGTGAATTTGTTTAAAATGTATTTAATCCGCATTATCATGGTTTAATCCGCATTAGAGATACTCCTTTAAACTATTTACTTCTGGAGTTTTATTTTATTGAACGCGAAGAACAACTGTTGAAACTTTGGGAACAGTTAACATTTGAAGCTTTTTCGGGTGAAACGTGTAAATCAAATTTCATCATTTTAACGCCAAAATGAAAAGATTGTTTAGCATTTTGGTAACGACAATCTTAAATCTTACGCAGCAAATTTTTAATTATTACATCTATATCTTCCGAAGTAGCGCGATAAAAACGAATCTTAAGATAATTTGCAATAAATGTCTTAAAGCGCTTTAAAATCAGATAAGAACTTTTAGAGCTATCTTCTTGATTGTTCATTGTTCCTATCACCACTTGGTTACGATCTCTTTTTCGCACCTATTTGACTGCGACAGTATTTTTTTCCGTTTTCCAAAAAGACATCTCTACGCACTATAGCATTAGAATATCAATCAACTTGTTTAACATCGGAACAGAAATCGCTTTTATTTTGAATAGAATTGAGGTCTCACCTTGTTCCTAAGAACCCCAACCATACCCAAAAGAAATCTGCAAGCAATATAACCCTCCGTATATGTTGATTCACTTGCCTCCCTTGATGAGGTTTTTAGCCATGATCATAGCAGACGTCATTAATAGCAGCACTCTAAAGCCAGTACCCCCATAGATACAAAAGATAAACTTATAAATTTTACAGGAGGTTAAGGTCACCTAGCTTTATTACATACAAGGTGAAAAGTTTAGGCCTGCCATTTTTGATCAATATTATTTTAACTGCTCCTTATTACTTTTTTCTAGGCTGCTTCCTTATGGGTGTAAATGTACTAGCGTTAGCCTATTTTGGTTACAACTCCACAGCTGCCATTGTCTTAGTCACACTGGCGACCATGTTCCATGGTGCAGTGTCATCGGGTCCACTTGCATCAGTGGTGGATATTACGCCCAACTATGCGGGCATAGCATTAGGCGTAAGTGGCACAATCGGTGGCATGCCGGGTTATATTTCACCCTACATCGTTGGCATACTTACTCTAAACAATGTAAGCTATGAATTAATTAATGTCTACGTAATGCTGATTCTAAAGTTCACATTTGCATATATTTGTAGCAAACTTTTGATGCCTGGAAGAATGTCTTCCTTATTACGGCTGGTATGTTGCTTACCAGCGGCGTGCTCTATACGCTGTTCTCCGACTCTACGCTGCAGCCTTGGAACAGTGGCAGCCAAACGCCGGACGCTGGTCGCAAGGAGCAGCAGGCGCTGGATGAGCAGCAACCGCTGCAGTATGAGCCAGAGAAAAAGCCGGCTACCCATGATGACTGACTGATAACCAGATCGTGTCTGGCATCACGTTGTGATTTGTAACCAGCTTGTGAAAGATTTATGAGCATAAGGCCCCAACATATTAAGTTAAAGCCTCCGTACCTGCATCAATGTTTGCACAGATAGCATGTCTGCTGATAAGCGGCTTAAAATACAAAAATATTTGTAGAGAGATTAGTTCTATTGTCACCTTAAGTGTTAGCTTCTTTCCCAAAAAAAATTATAATCATAACTAGGCATTCTGTTTTTGAATGTTTTATTTAATAAAAGTTTAAATTAATTAAATAGTAAAAAATAAATACTTGTAATTGTTATGACGGCTACCGGGTGAATGTGCTCATAGTTTTTCTGAAGCGATGCTGGGTTCATCATCAACCTTTCTCATATCTCCCACTGGAGCATAGGGCTGGGTTAGGTAATGTTAAAATGATCGGAGGGCTTAGCGCCGCCTCACCCAAAGATATGCGACCCCAACTTTTTTTTAGATACTGGGCCAGGTTTGAGCCAAGATATCTTATCTCCATAAGTAGACAAATTTTACGCTAAAAATATTATCCGTTTCAATTCAAACTAAGCATAGTGTTTGGGTTCTTCAAAAAATCTTCGAATGTCAAATATGATCACAATAAGATTTTTTTATTTTTTTTTTATTTTTTTTTTATTTTTTTTGGTTCGTCGTGAGTTGGCAGCACCAAGACGTGTCAAATTTTCTCGTTTGTGTAAAATACGGAAAAATAAATTTTTTATGGACATGTCCACTGTTGTGGCATATTATTACTATAGTTTATCCGCGTGCATATGTTCTTATGAGAATGTATATGGTCGAATCATAGTTTTTGTCGTTTTTACAATCTTCCTAGTGCAGTTATCTGCGAGTAGCAACATCAGCACTTCAAAAAAAAATCTCTAATATTCTCTATCGATGCGTTCACTGGGAAGCCCTTCGTACATCCGAGATTACGCAACGCAGAAACTGCCAGGGTTTTTTCCATAGTGCAGCTAACTGCTTTCTACCTGAAAAATGTGTCAAATGTGGTGACAACCATTCAGCTAAAGATTGCCTAACAGTAAAAGATAAAGAAACCGACAAGGAGAAGATGTTTTGCGTATTATGCAACACAGCTGGACATCCGGCATCGTATAAACTTTGGGATGTCCAGGCCCATTGCTCCCATGGCTCTTTTTGTTTTTGTAATGGCTCTTAGGCATAGGCAGCGATGCGCGTGTGCATGCACGGCCCTAACTGTATATCACCCAGTGCCAATGCAAATTACAAAAACAATTTCGAGCGTTCTCTCACTTACTCGCTGTTACTCTGGCGTTTGACGTGACATTTAAAGAAACCAGCGATTCCTAGTGCCCCGATCAAACCTGCTAATGGAATTTGGTGCCGCTCAGACCTTGCCCGTGCAGATACCTTCGCTCTACATCTGGAGGAACGCTTCACCCCTTTCATACTAAACACCTGTGCTGAGGCCGAGGAAACTAGAGAAGCGCTCTCCATAGCTTTGCAAATGGATCTGCCAATTCGGCCCGTGTTGACTCAAGAAATTGTGGAGGAGATTAATGCGCTTAACCCCAAAAAAGCGCCTGGTTTGGATAGAATTGACGCCAGAGTTGCCAAGGCTCTACCAATGGCAGGAATACTCGCTCTGAATAAGATTTATAATGCGATGATGCGTTTGGCTTATTTTCCTAGTGAGTGGAAATGCGCTCAAATCGTAATGATTTTAAAGCCCTGCCAGCCACCTACTGCCATTACGTCTTATCGTCCTATTAGTCTCCTACCAGTATTTGCCAAAATATTCGAAAGGATTTTTTTGCGCAGAATAATGACAACATCTGATCTCTCAAACATTATTCCTAAACATCAGTTTGGATTTCGCCCGAAACACGGCACGCCGGAACAGGTGCACAGAGTGGTACAGCACATTCTTGACTCATTCGAGCAGAAACGCTACTGTGTAGGAGCGTTTCTAGATGTAAAGCAGGCATTCGATCGAGTCTGGCACGAGGGACTTTTGCAAAAACTTAAAGTCTCACTTATAGCTCCTCTGTACCAATTACTGAAATCATATTTGGAAAATCGATCATTTAGAGTTTCAGTTAAGAGTGAGCTGTCAAACAAGAGACCAATCCTTGCTGGAGTTCCACAGGGGAGTGTTCTTGCCCCACTTTTATATACCCTCTTCACCATGGACATGCCGCACTCCATTAATCCATCCATCCTAACGGCCACTTACGCTGATGACACTGCGTTACTATCCTCGGCCACTAACGTCCAAGAAGCTGCTTATGGCCTGCAGCTGGAACTGGTGAAAATAGAAAAGTGGGCAAAACGTTGGAACATTCAACTAAATGGAGACAAATCCTCATGCGTTCTGTTCACACTTAGGCGAGATCCTTGCCCGCCGCTTACTATAAATGGGGCCACAATCCCATTTAAGAACTCGCATCCGTATCTTGGAGTCCATCTTGATAAAAAACTTTGTTGGGGACAACACATAAATCATGTGGTAACAAGATGCAGGGCCAAGCTCGCTAAAATGCACTGGCTTTTGGGCAGGAAAAGTAAACTATCAATTTCAAACAAAATCACTCTATACAAAGCCATCATAACACCTGCGTGGACGTATGGAATCCAAGTTTGGGGAACGGCAGCAAAAACAAAACTGAAGAGGATTCAAACACTGCAAAATAAAGCTCTTCGCCAAATAGCAGATGCTCCATGGTTTGTAAGAAATAGGAATTTACATAAAGACCTTCAAATAGGTTTCACTGGAGACATCATCAACAATCTGAGCGGGAGGTATGAGAGTAGATTGGAAACCCATCCGGATTCGCTGGCCTGTGCTCTTGCGGGTCATAGGCCAAGGCGAAGACTGAAAAGACTACACCCCTCGGATCTGAAGCACCGAAAAGTTTAGCAAAAAATTTTAAATTTAAACAATACACAATTTACACACAATTTTCTCACAATTTTTTTTTTTTTTTTTTGTTAAACATGTAAATAATTTTTGTCTTATTGTTGCTCATTTTGTAAAATATCTGCTTTAGATTTAATTTCATACACCATACACATAATACCATAACACCAAACCAGAGTAGCGATTTACTTTATTTACCTATTGGATTATAGCCTTAGTTTTAAGTAGGCTGATTGCCAATACATTAATAATAAAAAAAAAACAAAAAAAAAAAACTGTATATCACCAAAGAATATAGAACTACATAGAATGCGCATCTCGCCCAAATTCATTTTAGCGCTTGTTGGTACGGGCGGGGCGGCAGCAAACGAAACGAAATGTTGGTTTTATTTTTAGAACAGTCACCGCTTGTGGGTACGGGCGGGCCGAACCAAACGAAGCGATATGTTGCTTCTATTTTTAGAACATGCAGACTCCGTTAATTTGCAAAGTTATTGTCCTTCCAAAATGTACAAGAGACTTATTTTAACATAGGTTGCAAGTTGGTGTTGATGGGTCAGTGGTATGCGCGCCTGAATGGAGTAAGGTTATTTTGAGTTCAACTCCAGGGTTCGGATTTTTTAATATTTTTTGCTTTTATTTTTAATATTTTTTGATCGGTTTCACATTTTTAATTTTTGATTTTATAGGCTTTATTTTTTATTATGTAGAAGAAATTTTTATTTTGCGTTGGCTGGTGCTGCCCTTTTCTACCGTCCATTTTCAGTGCAAATTAATTAAAAATTATATTTTATTTTTGTAGAGACCACAATCAACAAAGAACAATTCGGGAATCGTAGTGTGGCAAAGGTAAACGATGATATGTATGTATGTTGATTTATTTGGTATTCCTCTGGTTATTTCTTAAAGCAATTAATAAAGAATAGGAAGTTGGAAAGAGCCTACCGAAATCAGATTTAGAGCAATCATTTTTATAAAATAAAGGGCCCTATGCTTACTCTCTCTATCATTAACTGCATCAGTTGTGCACACACAAGAATACATGTAAATTCAAGTATTAGTGTTTTTGTATGCATGCGGTAAAACCCTTGAACAGATTGGAAGTCGATAGCAAAATACCCTTTTTCGCATTTTTCACATGCATTTGTTAGTGTGAAGCCAAACGTGGTAAGGAAGTGTCATAGCAGACACATTCCCCGAAAGGGCATGGATGCTTAGAAACTAAAAATTTACAATTTTGGCTGAGGTTGAAAATATGAACATTGCCGACAGCCAAAAACGAAGTTCAGAGCCGAGATCAATTGCCAGCGCTCGTGAAATGTCTGTGCTATTTTTAGATTTTCGCGTTCGCTCTGCCTGCCGGGGTAAACAAGAGCTGTAAAAATTTTGCGCACGGAAATGAGAATGCAGTTTGTGTGTATACGCCGAAAAACTGTTCAACAGTATGAGAATCGATAGCAAAATACTCTTTTCCAATTTTTCTCCTTTTTTACATGCATTTGCAAGGGTAAAGGCAAACGTGGTTATGAAGTGTCATACCAGTCACATGCTTCGAAAGGGTATGAAGGCTCAAAAACTAAAAATTTACAAATTTGGCGGAGGCTGAAAATATTAACATTGCTGGCAGACGTTTGTACTCTGCCCGCCCGCACCATAGAGCTCTTAAAATTTTGCATACACACCTTAGTATGTATACTGTCATTGGGAAAACAGTTGCAAGAAATACCACTCATTTCGTCTTGTCGCCACCTCCTTATTATACCTCACAAAAGTGCGTATTTTACTATGAAATTAAATGCATAGAAAGCGTACTGTACCTGCGAGGTTATCAAAATACGAAAATGAAACATTCATTTTCTTACGACAATAAAAAAAAATAAAAATATTTAATAGAAAGAAAAAACAGAAATTATGGAAAATTAACAAAAAAAAAACAAGTTGAATCTAACATCATCTTGAGAATCGAACCTCGACATATTAGACTGTAAGTCGAACACGCATTCCACTAGGCCATTGCCAATGCGCGCGTTTCGTTTTCAAAATTTCATATTCAAGCCAATGTACAAATGCAAGCAATATTTTCTGTGGGGTACTAATATCAGTACCCCACATAGTAAAATTTTTTTGTATGAGATGCGCATTCTATGTAGTTCTATATTCTTTGATATCACCCAATGCCAATGCAAATTACAAAAACAATTTCGAGCGTTCTCTCACTTACTCTCTTTGCTCTCTGATCTCGTGTGCACAAAAACAGCCCTTGCGTATATTTGTTGTTGGCCCACAGATTTTCAATGTAATTTGTTGTTGCTTTTCGTTTGAGCATGCACTCACAAAAATCGGTATGAGATTCTTTCGCTATTTTTTTTGGAAACTTGTTAAATGGGACTTTTAAGGCATTGCTTGCAAACAAAAAGTAGTTATGGCCCTGTACCTTTGGGAACAAAGTGTATACTAGATTTATGCAATGTATATAACAGACAGAAGGTGGCTATAGATAAAAACATATGAATAAAATATATATTTTTTGTAAAATCTGGTGGTAAATAGATATTTTTCGGGAAATCCCTTGCGAATTTTATCTATTTTTGGAAGCACATATATTTGTGAATGTGCGTTTTCAAGCTTAAAATTAATTAAAAATAAACTTTTAATCGATTTAACAAACGAACATTTGGAGGCACTATTAAAACTATCATTAACTAAAATAAATATTGATATTGACCAATTTTTAAGTTCTTTATAAGTATACATATGTACCATAACTTTTTTTAATTATTTTTTACCACTCTTATAAGAATGCACATACAATTTCTTTCAGTGCACTCAATAAACCGTAATAACTGTTTACTTTAAGTGTGTTAGTGTTTTTCTTTATATGTATTGGTTTTTGCTCTTCCATAAGCAGTGTTTGGACATCCCTGAAATAATGGTACAAAGTTTTGCCAACGTAGTTAAAAATAACACTTATTTGGTTCAAGTTCAACAGAAACAGTGTTATAAACGCTTCAAAACATCATAAAAGATTTAACTTCAGAAGTTAAAAATCTAAAAGAAATCTTAAAACTCAATCAGCTAGGATTGATACAATTGTAAATTTGTTAGGTTAATCATGGATTTAAGTAGAATAAGTTCACATCACACATTAGCAAAAAAAATTAAAATAATAACAATTAATGTCAACTCTCTTATAAATACAAGTAAAAGAATAAACCTGCAAATTTTTGTAGACAGACACATGCCGGATATCCTATGTATCAATGAGACTAAACTAAACTACAGACACAAGCTACAATTTAAAAATTACAACCTGGTTCGTAAAGACAGAAACAACGCTACAAGAGGTGGTGGCACGGCCATACTTATTAAGGACAATATTAAACAATATAAACTTTAATACGAATTACAAGCTGGAAACTCTCGAAGTGCTGGAAACATGCATAATTCAACTTTCTATGGCAAATATGTAATAGCATCTTATACATTGTATCGACTTACTACCCGAGTGGTAATAATACCCAATCATTCGAAAAAGACGTAAACACGCTTTTTGAAACACTTCAGCTTGAAAACAATAATCACTTTTATGTTATTGTAGGTGACCTCAACAGCAAATATACAGATTGGGGAAATAATACAAACAATCAAAAAGGAAATAGACTGGCATTTAGATAAAATAAACAAAATAATAACACAAGCAATTAAAACAATAGTTCAAAAATTTAAATCATATGACTGCATCCAAAAAATTATGAACTCCACACTTAAACAGCTTTGATTATTAAAAAATAGTACTCTGTCACTTATAAAAAGGCACAATAGACTAGAAAGCTTACTTAGTCCCTCTGATCTTCAGCTGCAGAAAACGAATTTAAAACTCATCAAAAAATTAATCGACAATTAACAAAAGATACGAAAGTAAACTAAAAAATATAAGTCCCCGAAATTCACATGATATGTTTCACCAAGCTAAGAAAATGTTTAAGCAAAAAATGTCGCTAGATTTGCCAATACTTAAAGTGCCTAGCTCATTAGAGAACCTCCTTGAAGCAGCACATATATCGAGCGATGCCTTTGTAAGGGCAGACAACAATCTTATAATCTCAAATCATAAGACTATTCTGAAAACAATAGGTACATATTTCCAATCGGTTCACTCTCCCAAAGAAAATATTCCGAATAACCGAATTTATAACATGGTTGAATTAATTTTCGAGCGCTTTTCACATATTAAAACTCAATTTGAAACACACAAAATTAAAAAAACAAATTTTAATAGCGACAAGAAAGCTAACTCTCTGAGCGTTGTACAATGCGAAGATTATTTTATTGAGTATAGTGATTTAAAATATATATTTTCTAATTTAAGAAACAAACTGTCCTCCGGTCTAGACGAATTCCCAATATAGTTTTGAAAAATTTGCCAAATGTCATTAATGCTGAATCCTGCTCTTATGCCAAACAATGCTTATTTCCCTGACTATTGGAAAACTGCTAAGATGATTGTATTACCAAAAAAAAGCAATGATACACATGGCATCAGCAACCTTCGTCCTATCAGCCTGCTTCCTAACATTAGCAAGGTGTTTGAAGTATGCATTAATAACCATATAAATAAGCATTGCATTAAAAATCAAATAATTAACGACAAGCAATTTGGATTCAAGATCAAACACTCAACAACACATGCCATTAACTGCCTGGTGTCTGACGTTTGCTGGAGCTAGAACCAAAAAAAAATGTGTTGGAGCATGCCTTATAGATCTAGAGAAAGCTTTCGATGAAGTGTGGATTAAAGGATTCATATGCAAACTTATGCAGTACGACTTCCCGCAGCACTTTTTAATGCTTATAAGTAATATGGTTAGCAACAAACAATTTGTTGTATGCAACAGGAGCGAAATAAGCACAAGAACCTTTAAGATGATTAACGGACTTCAGCAAGGCACTGTGAACTCGCCAACTTTATTCAACATTTATTTAAATGACTTATTAAATCAAGGCCCCTACGCAGACACGAAAAATAAACAAAACTTCATTTAAAAAAAACGCTCACAAAAGTTTGGTCACAAATTGTTCTTGCAGGTGGTATTTAGACCAGTGCTGCTCGTTTTTTTGTTTTTTTAATGCCAGTAGCAAACCATAGATGGCGCACTCAGCAAAAACAGCTGTTCGGTTTTGGCGCCACAGACAAAACTTATGTGCAGCTAGTTATTTTGTACGCGAAATTTATGGCTGGTCGACAAAATCGTTGCGGATCGTTGGAAAAGGATGGGAAAATAGCTATAATTATAAGATAATTCAATTGTAACATTAATGTGCGATATAATACGTCTATGCAATTCTTCAACACTCAGCTCTGAGCATTAAATATGGGTTCACCCAAACACTCCGCCTTTTCCTGGGTTTTGCCTCCTGGCGTCGCTTTTTTTTCCTCATACAACAATTCAATTGCAATGCAAGTCATAATTATAGCATTGTTTACACGAATTGCATAAGTAATAAACATTGACGATAATTCATGTTTTTATGTTTTATTTCGCGCCTTTTAAAAATTAGCTATTTGTAAACAAAAAGCAGCTGATTATCGAAAATAATTCCGATAAAATGCGCATTTTGTTACTAGAGACACACTGTTCCTTTCGTGACCAAAACAAGTCTGTCTTTTTGCTAGGTGGTTGTTTTCGTGTCTGCATAGGGGCCTTCATATCGAACAAAAAATTGCCTTTGCAGATGATTTGATTGCTTACCATAGTGGCAGTTCTGTCGATGAAATACGCTGCAATGTTCAAGAGAAGTTCATGAAGTTATTCCCTTACACTGTAAACTGGCACTTAAAAATAAATTTAGACAAGTGAGAATCAATTTTGTTTAGACCTCCTTTAAAAAAATGTAACACTTACATTAAGAAGTACTGGAGAAACTATCATATTTCAATTCCAAACACCAACACACCATTGGCCATTGCAGACACAGTGAAATATCTGGGAGTATACTTAGATAAATTTTTATATTTTAATGAGCACGTTAACATCCAATTATTAAAAGCAAAAAAAGCTTACTTTTTACACAATAAACTATTCCATGCAAGACAGTTAAATAGAAGAGTCCAAACAATTATGTATCAGGCTCTGATCCGCCCTATCCTGACATATGCATGCCCAATTTGGTTTAACGTGTAACCTTCTTATATGGAGAGAACAGGAAATCTTGAAAGAAAATTTTTAAGATTATGTACCTCTATGCATAGAACACCAGAAAGCGGATATACTAAATTCTATTTATCCCAGCAAGTTTATAATATGGCTAATGTAATCCGGATTGATAACTTTATTATAAACTTAATTAGAAATCACATTTTTAATTGCCTCTCGAATAAGGACAATGACCTTATATTTGCACCTTACCACGCAGACGAAAGGTATATTGAAGCTGCTATAAACAACGGATTTGTACCACCCGAAGCATTCTTAATTTTAGACAAACGAGGTATTGTTCAGACCAGAGAAGGAATTCCAATCCTGTATCATAAGTTCAGGAGAGCCCCTACCAAGACAATTGTTATTGAAAACACATTAACTGAGACTAAGTCGAGATTTGACAAAAAACTTTCAAATCGGAATACAAAAGAAGTAAACAAAATCGGATCCAAGTTATGGTGGCTGTGTCTTTAGTCGTCTTCAGTTTTTTTTTTTTTCTTAGTATTTAATTTTTCCTTCTCTCTTTCTACACTAATCTTTTTTATATACATATAACTCTAAAATCATTTTACAGAAGTAACAATTAGCACAGATGTACAAAAAAAATGTCGCGATCTGAGGAGGAGTCATATGTTTACTTATGTATTTCGACGGTCTGAATTCGAATCCGTAGGTACGTTCTACCCTAACCTCAAACAAAAGTACAACATTTTTATTCGAGACCATTTCTCCTTCCATTCCGAAGACAAAAAGAGCTTAGGGGCCATACCCAAATTACGTGACCCGATTTTTACTATTTTTTAACCCCGTATGGCCCCTTAGCATGTCGGGTTTCTGAGATAACCTCAAAACTACCTCGTTTTGTAGGGTTTTTGAGTTATGTCAGAACCTCAGACTCAGCTTCAGGAACCTCAAAGAGATACAAAAAATCTGGTCTGGTCTCTAAGCCTGAAAATCGATTTTTTGGGTAGTTCTGAATAACGTAAAAAAAAAATCTGTAAAAAAAAAAAATCTTTGTTTTTTTTTTTTTGAGGTGCAATACCCCTACGGGAGTTCTATAAAATAACGCCTATATAGAAATAATTCAATTAAAACTTGATTCCACTGAAATTATAAGAGGTCTAAATCCAAAGTTCGATTGCTCTGGCTATATCGAATTCTTGTACTTATAGGTACAAAGGGTAACTAGATATGTGCAATGTATGTGACGGACAGAAGGAGGCGTGGCAGACCACAAGTTCTTCATACCAAAATGCTTATCATAACCTCGGGTAGCGATTGAGCCATGTCCGTCTATATGAACGCCTATCACGCTCTATCTGGTGCGCATATTTCCTTAGAAGATGCAGTTTGTTGAATCATGGAAATATCCTCCCCCGATTTTCAGCTCTTTTTGTTGAGCTCGTATACGGATATAGCGACCCCAAAAATATTGGCAAAATCTGGCCTGACCTCTGAGCCAGAAAATCGATTTGTTTATAAGTTTGTGCAAGCCTAAAATGTATGTAACCTACAGAAGAAATCGTCGGAGACCCCCCAAAGTTACCTAAAATATGATCAGGGTGACCAGAGAAGTCCATACAGCCATGTCCGTCTGTCTGTCTGTATGAAGAGGTCTGAAGGTCTGACAGATGGTAAGAGCTAAAGCAACGAAAATTTCAGATAAGATCCTATCAACCTGTTATATATTATATAGCTCCCATAGGGTTGTTTCAGAGGACCCCGAAACAAAAACCTTTAGATGAATAATTGGCATAATTAATTAGCATCTTTTTCTAGTCCTGATGACCGACGATGATTTTTATACATTTTTGGACTCCAAGGTATTTTAGTAAATTGTTTTGACTATTCTTCTGTCTCAAGTTTGAAGTGGTGGACCCAAATTTCATCCATTATTTTAAATCGACGCAAAAGCTCATGAAGAAACAAATTTAGCTGAGGTACTGAACTTTTTGAAACATTTACACAAGTGTGTTAAGTCGACTGATTCTAGGACAGCACTTGTATTTTAATGTGCACAATATTTTCCTTCTAGAATGGCCTAAGTATATCCAAATTCTCTCTTAGAGTTAGGACTAAAAGTCCCAACTGCCGCCATAACCTAACCTAACCTAACCTAGAGTTAGGCCTGTTATTGATTTTAATACCGATTGTCCAAAATGACTGTATAAACTGTTATTAAATCAAAATTTATCTCCAAAATTAGCCCGATAATGTTAAAAAGCTTAAAATTAATTTTGAACCTATAATGTCGCTATTATTATGGTTATTAGTGTTTCAATAAAATCGTAGCAACTAATGTAAAATTAGACCCCAAAATGTATATAAATAAATATTTCCGCTCATGAGGCGTATCAAAGTTAGTTGACGCAATGGATTTGAAGCAGTTGGCATTTATCTGGCTTTTGCAAATAGTTAATATTAAATTTTGTACATTTTATTTAATAAATATCTAAAAGTTTTAATTTTATTTTAAAGCTTAGTTGTTGGAGTGTGCGTGTGTACAAGTCTACAAAGGTCGAGTGCTTCCCCATTCCGGAATATGTTGTAAATGTGACATGCTATATTAAGGCCGTGGATTGGTACAAAGGATACTTCCAAATGGATGCTTACCTGGTTAAACCACTACGTAATGTTACGGTAAGCTACAAGATGATATTTTAAAGTAAATTGGTCTTTTCAGAGTGTTTCTTGCAGATTGTCTATAAACTCTTTAAGAAGGACTACAGTAATAGATACCAGCCATTTTTGGTAAACGTTCTGATAAACATATGCGAAGTAATATCTAAACGTGACTTTTCGGTGTATGGAAAATTGGTATATAAAGTTTTGTCGCGTTATTCAAATTTGAACCACAGTTGCCCCTTTGAGGTAAAGCTTTATTCTAAATAAATATTTTTGAAGAAACTAATTTTATCAACCATTCCGCTTTAGGGTCATATGTACTCACGAGAACTCATTGTTGAAAACCATTACCTACCAGATTTTCCAGTAGGCCAATACCAAATATCACTGAAATATATGGAAAATTTGATAACCAAGTCAGAGGAAGTGGGCGAAATCAAGCTGTATATCGAAGCTTTGGAAAAAATTAATAAGCAGCCTAAAAAAAATATATCAACAATTTAAACGATAATTTTTCTAAAATAACCAATTATATACTTATATGGAGAATTATGAGATAGCTTAGCACGCAATAAAAAATAAATGGCAAAAATTTAAATAACTTTATTCCCTTAGAAAGCGTAAATAAGCTTTGGCATAAATAGTAAAAATACAGACATTAACATAGAACCAAAGAATATAGAACTAGTGTAGTGTGTAGTTCTATATTCTTTGATAGAACTTAGTTGTTTAAAATACTATTCTTTTCGAAAAAAAAAAAATGTTGAAACTTTATTTTGGGGACATTCAGAATACATACCTATATGTAAAATATTAATTGTTGCGTATTATAATATAATATATTGTTATAGAAAGTAGATCCAAATACTCAAATTGCATTATTAAACATTTTGCAGGGTATCCCTGGTATTTGCAGAATACTATATATATATGAATTTTTTTTCAGGGTAAGAATTTTTTTTTTATTAAAAACAAAAAGAAGTATTGAGCCCGTACGCGAAATGCACCATAACAATAACTGAAATAAGATTAAAAAAAGCCAAACTTCGTACGCTAAGCACGAAGATTAATAACGGTGGAGAATTATCATGACTGAAACGTTTTGGCGAAGCCTTGTTTTTTGAGCCGCCTAAGATGCCTAGCTGGAAGTACAATTCCTGGAAGTACAGATTCCTGGTGAGTGCACTGCTGTGACACGTGAGTCTGTCACTTTATCTACTCGTGTGCCTTCCCATCTGCTCTTCTATCGTATGCAGATTAAGATCACGATGCAGCGTCGAATTGCGCACGTACCAGGGGCAATTTGTTATTTGCCTTAAAATTCGGTTTTGCAGTACCGCAATTAAAGCCTTCGAGGGAGTCTCCAAGTGGTCATAGTCAGGGACTGGTAGATCGTCAGTATAAAGAGAGTAGAAGAGCGGACCAAGAACGCTGCCCTGTGGGACCCTAGCTTTCATTCGACCAAGGGAGGAAAGTGTCTCGTATCTTGACCTTGAATACGCGATCGTCTAGATAGGACCTAAGGAGACAGAAGTAAGGTACGGAAGAAGCTTCTTTACCTATAGTGATGACCAGGGCCAGGTGGTCAGAGTACAGATCCCAACTCTGAGTTATACCCGCCCTAGAATTTAGTATTCCATGGTGAACAGCAAAGTCAATGCAAGTGGGGTATGACCTAGTACACAGTGGTATCTTGTTGGCGACCCTGTTGCCAGAATCCTTGCTTCAGTGGCAGAGATAGCTTCACCTAGCTCTCGCCCTCTAGGTGAGTTATATGTATCGCCCCACAACCAGTGACGCGCATTCCAGTACCCACCAACCAGGTACCTTTGGCCACAGTCGCGGAATATGTCGGTGAAGTGCCTTTCTTCTATATTGTTTCTTGGCGGGCAGTAGATAGAGCTGAATTCCATGTCTCCCAGGTCTGTGGTAATTTTAACCGTTGCTATTTGAATGATGCGCGTCTCCTCTACGACTCTTTGAGGAAAATGTCGAATAGAGCTCCTTACCAGTACTAATTGCAGAATGATGCCCACGGCTTTGGCAAGGTGCCAACGGGTTGAAGTTTGTATTGTAAATTTTTAAGTTGCCCAGCTAGGCAGCGTGAAATGAACGTCTTGGGAGTAGCCCTTGAAAAAAGCGTGCGCCAGGGACGCTGCCGTATGGGTCTTCAACCACAAGTGACTGCGGACAGCTGTACTTCAAATGTCTCTAATTCAGTGGTTGACACAATTTCTTGCGATGCTACTCCTGGCTCCTGCAACGAATCGCCTTTTAAGGCAAGACGATGATCCTACTTCTTGCAAGCTATTAATATTAATCTCTAAAAAATCACGAAATATAACTGAAGGTACATCCGTAGCATATCTTTAGCATCAATAACAACGGATCGAAATAATGCGTGCTCCCTTAACGGGTACAAATTACTTTGATGACTAAAGTTAGGTTGCTCTTTTTTTAGATTGCGTTACGGACTGATAAAAAACTTCCTTCAAGGTATCTCTACTTGGCACAATATAACTGCACTTCGTAATGCCATAGAAAATGTGCGCTCTAGCTGGTCTTTTCCATAGCAGTCTACCCCATCCTTATCGGTTATTACCCTGTATCAAAGATAAAGTTTGTGCAAATGCATGTATGTAACATAGAGACGGAGACATCGCAGACCAATCCAATATGCTCACGAGGGCGAAAGAAATTGTTCTAGATATGTATGTCCGTCTGTAGTAGTAGGTCCTAATGCAGTCCCCAAACTCTCTAAATAAAGATGAAGCATTAACAGATATTTTAAGTTTTAAATGGAGTAGACATTTATTGACATGTGCTTTCAAACAAATCAGTTAGTTAGCAGGCAACAATTCCGTCTCCAAAATCGGCTTTGGCAGCGATTGTTTGCTACTTAGAGCATATAAAGCTAGTTATGTTCATAATCTTGCTCAATCCAACTAAGCTCATTATAAGCACACGTTGATTATGACAGAAGCTCAATTTTTCAAACGATTACCAACACTATACCTACATACATATACTTAACACAAAATGTGTAACTGGATGCCAATTAATCTCTATCAATTTTTGACTTTTGAGCAAAGCATCCTATCCTTCAGATCAAATGGCAAGACATTGACTGGATTAATGTAACGCTGTCAGGCCACGCGTGAAGTGGTCCAATATCTGACATTGCCTCATCTATGACTCCCCGGAGAGCAATCGGAAATGGACGCCAATGAAATAAATGCAAAAAAAAAGAAACAAAGTAAGATGATGGGGAAGCAAATAAAACAAAGTTCAAGAGAGCTGGAAACGTGTGGCATAGCCAAAGGTCGACTAGGCAGAGCTAGTGTCGAGTTTTTGAGCTCACATCGTATCGGACACCAAGAGGTATGAGTAATGAGAATCGCGCGTGGCATGAGCATAGGACTGCTTGCAAAGGGAAAACGATTTTCCGGTTCAATCAGCTTTGATTTAAATTGCAATTATTAACTTGAAGACTGCTTGGTTTGCATTTCGAAAATAAACACAGCTATTTATTTATGGACTTGAATTGGCAAAAAGACAGCAATTTAAGAGGTTACTCTGGCGAAATTTTTATTATTGTTTTTGTACAGAAAATATTTCTGTTCTCACAATTTAAATACCAGATAAAAAAGTGGAGGGACCCGATTAGTGCATTGGTGGACCAAAGGAAAATTAACATAATTCCTGGGTAACTTTATAGAGATAGTTTTGTTGACTTTTTGATTGAGGTATACATCTTCTTGAACTCTAAATCGAAAGTTTAAAAGATAACATCGCACCAATTTAATGGCATGAACGAACAACAATATTTACAAACATCTTTAATTAAATCTAGGAAACGTATTTGCTGATGCCTTCAAAAAAAAAACTTACTACACACGGTTAAAGAAATAGGAAGAAATCTATAATTTTTTACAAACAGATTAGGTAAATGCATGAGTAAACAAATGACAAAAATTTATCAGGAAAAGACTATGATTTACCGATTCAAATTCTTTAGTAAAATGTGAATAAATTACATCAGTTTGCATTTTGGTCATAAAACCATAATTACGTAGGGGGACTTGCCCCCCGCATGCTTTGTCCATCAACCGCCGTAAGGTCTTTTATTTTAATTTCGAGACATCCCGAATATAATATCTTCTGCACTTTCCTTGATTTTTAAGAATTTCAGAATGCTATAGTCGTGCCTGGCTGACTCTAAAATAACCGAAACAGTTCAAACGGTTTTTAAAGGATCTTCTTCGCAAAGGGGTGTTAATTGCGACAATTCCCGAAGTTCCCAACTGACTTTAATAAAATGCATCAACGGATCTGAAGGAAAACACGAAAGAAACTATGAAAAAGGTTTTGGAGTAAACAGTGAAAAACTGCTGCGAAGAACTGGGTGGTATTCCCAGAAACAAAAAAGAATTTTTCGGCAAGAAAGGGCCAAATAACGATATTTATAGACTTCAACCGACTAACGATAATGCGTATCTCTTGGTACAATTGGGCTTTGTAGCTCTTGTAGTCGATGAGTTCCTTTTGTTCATACAGACAGACGGAGGAGCAGATAGACTTGGCTAGGGTCTGCCACGCTTCCTTCTTCCGCAGGGGGTGAAGCCTCCTAGTTAGTGTGTAACTGTTTGGTCACCGAGATTTGTTTGGTTCGGATCTGGAGTAGCGTTTTCAGTTGCTTGCAATAATAAATAAGCCAACCGATAAGTTATCGTTTAAGTCGATAATTCATTCAAAATTGCCTACTATTGTAAAATAACAAATATGTAATATTAGCCCAAAACGAATTCGTTCCTGGTATCCGGAAGGCAAGAATACTTTAAGGAAATGTGGTAAAGAATGAATAAGGGAAAAAGCATAATGCTGATATCGGAATGCCAATAATGGACATAAGTGTTTTTAAAAGGTCGCCTTCAAAAATTAGGGTAAGCACTTTGGTATGAAGGAAGGAATTGTCTGCCACTCAATAACGTGCTTTAATTTCGCAGTATTTACTTATTTATACAAGAAATTATCGTTTATCTAAACGCATTTTGGAATATGAGTTTTTAAAATACGTTTATTGTATATGAAGTTACTTCCCCTAAAACGATTTGCATTTGCATTATTTTTTTTTCTTTTGCCATTTACCTTATCAGACGTCGCGTGTCTTGTGTAAATTCTTGAGAGACTCAAATGCTGTAAATAACATTTATCTGAATGACTTTCGAACAAAGAGCAAAACAAAGAGGACTCTCCTAACTGCAAGCCCGGGACTCCTGCCAAGGCACTAAAACCACCAACCAAAGCGACAGCGACAAGCAAAAAACATTGCGTACCAGAAACCAAAAAAAAAAAAAAAACTGCACGGATTTGGCAAATTCCAGCAAAGACAGCCGCAATGCTGAATCAACAATTTATATTCGCGAAAAAATAAAGCAACCAAGTTTATAATGGGGGGGAACGAGCATGAAATTCAATCGTAAACAACGCAATCAAAAATTCATTCAAACGAAGCATTAACGCTTATTCCGTTTAGGCTGTGCGCGTGGGTGGGAGTGCTACGGGCTGAGTCTGGCACTGCCACAGGGGCTGAGGTACGTTGTCTCATTGTCAAAATGCAACAGGAAAGGCCCAATGCTGTGCGTCCGCTCTAAAGTCAAAAAGTGTGCTATTTTTTTAATTTTCAATTTTTCCGTGTGTTTTGTGCTTTTGTTGTTGTTGCTTTTTTTCACCACTTAGCTACATTTGTTATTTTTGGGAGTGCGTTAGGTTACGTGGGAGTTGGCCACCAGCAGTTGGCAAGGAGACTCATAATTTTTTATACAAGCGCCATGTTAAATGAAGCCACGAAAAGCCGCGAATAAATTGTTGTTGTCTGACTTAATGGAGTTGGAGCAGAGAACTCACTCTCACGTATGGAACATGTGCATATGTAAAACGCCGGTGGCATTTTGTATTCGGGCGTATAAGTATCTCCGGCAATAAATTTAATTTGCACAGAGGAAACAACGCAAATCCATTTTTTATACCATAAATTCCTACATTCCCATGTGGTTGCATTGTGCTCAAAGGGATTAATGGATGTGCAAACATGCTTATGGCGTGCAGAGATACACCTTTGCTATCTGGTCTAAAATCATACTAAGACCTGTGAACTTAGAATGGAACTGGATCAGATATCAACATGAATCAAAATTCACCTACTGCTTAAGAAGAATGCTCGTTTTTTTGTCGTTTTTGGTCTTGAAATAAGAAAGAACGGACAGGTGGACACATAAATGAATTGATGCCCCAGTTGATTCTTATCATTTTGCTACTACTGTGTCCAAAAAGTATGGTGACATTTAAATTTCAACTGCGCGCGCCAAAATTGGATTTGGAGAAATTTTGTTCTCAGGTTGGTAGGACTGTCTTTGTCATCCATGCCAAGTTACACTTCAAAATATTCATTAGTGTTTGAGTACGCTTAATTTTTGTGAGAATCCCCATGAGAGCAAATATTCCTAATCGAAAAAATATTTTTGTTAATAATTTTTTATTTTTGAACTGATTTTTGGGCAATTTTCTAAACAAGGTGATTCCACAAAGTTCTTCCGATTTTCGGATACGCTGATGGATGGATGCTCTTTGTCATATGTCAATTTTAAAACTAGTCAATTTTAGTTATGGATCGTTAAACAAGCTAACAACGTCTAAAAGTGGCACAGGCGTACTAATAATTGGTCGTTCTGAGAAAAAAACTTTTCGTGCATTACTTACAGTTTAAGGTCAGTTTAATCGGCCTTCCGAGGCCGGAATCAAGAAAATTATTGAACGGTTCGAGTGCAGTAGTGCACTACACCATATTTGCATCCGGTTCGTCGACGACGAGTCGTTGGGAACTTTGACGCGCCATCGTTACACCTTGCTAGGACCACTTTGCGTCGAATTTTGCATGCGAATCTGCATTTACATGCAACAATTGAAGCCTACGAACCATTAACAGCGGCGCTTTGTCGTTCGATGGATGGGAGAACAGCTAAATGAATTTTCGTCAGAAATCATCTTCGGCGAAGAGTAAAGACCATTTCCACCTCTATGGTTACGCCAACAAGCAAAACATATGGGTTGCTGAAAATCCAAGGGAGTAGCACGAAAATCCACTTGATCTACAAAAACCACTGTTTGGTGCGGATTAGGGACAGCCCATGATAACCAACATTTTATAGCCCAAAATTGATGGTATGATAGCTGATGGTTCCAGCAAGATGGGGCTACATGGCATACAGCTCGTGACACAATCGGCAAGTTCGGTGAGAAGGCTTTTTCGCGTAACGACGATCGGAGTGATTGCCGCGTAGTTCGTACGATTTGTCCCCGTTGGACTATTTTCTTTGGGTTTTTTTGAAAGGTGAAGTATATTCCAACAAGCCAGCAACACTTCGCGAGCTAAAGAACAACATTCGGTCCCAAATTTTAGCCATTCGAATTAACAAACAAACCAACAGATGGGCCACCCTATAATAGCTGTTAACTGTTGTTCTTATATACATACACTTCGAAGTGAAAACCCCCTAAACCAATTTCTGGATCTGCTCCTGATTCCAACCTATAATCAATATTTCCCCGCATTGGATTCCGCTAAACTTGACTATCGCCCAAAAGAAGACTCGAGTTGTTTGAAATGAAAAATGCGGTGCCGCCATAAGCTCTTATAAGATCGAGGCAGACAACGAATTCTCGATTGTTGCCTATGAACATTATCTATTCACAATAAACAATAAGCTGTTTAGAAGACCTTATATGGAGAATGTGTGCCCTAGATGGATTTGTGACTTAAGGTGGGGCAAAGGAATTGGTTCGTATTCCATTAGAAGCTAGCTATATATTCAAGCCAAGAGGTTGAAACGGCTTAAAGGAAAAGAAATAATGCGTTAGAGATTTAGTCGTTCCAAGTAATTCTTCTATTGATAGTTATTCCAAGAACTTGCGTTTAGATGATATTGTAAGTTTAAGAAGTAGACGATAATATTTAATAGAGCTATTCTCACAATGAAGATAAAAGGATGTGCTGCAAATATAGACTGTTTTCGTATATCCATCCCTTAGTATAATAACCTAGATCTCGGAGGCAAATTTTCTAGAAAATGTAGTGCTATAGGGGGTTTTACAGTCAGCACAACTGTAGCATTCTCAAACTTTTAGAAACTAAGGAAAGTTTAGGGAACATTATGGTCGTGATATGTCTAAATGAGTATAGAAATAGTGCAAGTTGTCCCTCAGAACTTGCTTAAAAGCATGATTTGTGCTAATCCCTAATTTAAACAAATTTACATCTATTGCTTTCTGTAAATAAAGTCACCCATTCCACTACTCGGACACGCCCAAAAGCCACAAGAATCCCCCCAATCACTCAATCATAAATATTATTAATAATGTGTGCGCCTGTGGTTTGCACTTGGTGCTGCAAAGCTTCGGGCTAATTTATTTAGCTTTTGCAGCATGAAATAAACTTTTCCATCCAAAAACTTGTGCGAAGAACAAAGTTTGAAATGTTTTTGTTTGAATTAGTAGGAAATAAAGTTTCTAAGCAGCGTTTCGGGCGAGGAACTTTTACTATCATAACTATTCTACTCCGGCTTCGACGAGCTCTTAAAGTTTGCCCAATGTCTTTAAAGAAATGTCAAATTTAGCTTGTCATATTAGGTAAATGTAGACCTTCATTTCCAATTCCTAACCGCGACTAGGGCTTCAATTTACACACACACACACACAAGTCTTGGAGGGCGGGGACTATGTACTTTAGTGGGTGCTTCTTAAAAGCATCGCTACTCGTTTTAATCTTGAGGAAATAACTTTGACGTTGGCGATGATAAATCATAAACAGCCCCAAAACCAAGCCAGACTCGCGTAGACTGGCTGGCAGGACATGGCTGGTAGTAAGGTCCTAGAATATAAACGTGTTCGTCGCATTGTTGGTGCATGACTTGGAGAGCAACAATATGTGAATATGTTATTTGTTTTGGGAATTGTGAAAATCTCAACAGGTCCCCGCACTTTGCATATTATTTTTAATATACAGCAAGTCGTGCGCATTCAGCCGGTTTGTATTTTGGGGTCAGCCAATTTCAACGTCCTGCTTGGCAGGCAGTCTGTTGGTTTACCAAGCACATGAACGCATATTTTACATACCAAAAAAACAAACGTGTATTTTTGATATGGTCCAGATGACAGTGTCTAAAGCTCATCATCTCAGCAAATATTTGCACATATTCGTTGGTTCTTTCAAATTGACAAATGAGGTAATGTTTGGTTATGTTGGCTGTGTCCTGGTTATGTTGGACCTTTTGTGTAAATTTGAGTACTAAAATAATTGGCGAACAAGTTTTGAGTCAAATTGATATAATGTGTTACATTTCTTAGAAGAACGTGGCGATCAGATAGTTTTAAGGTTGTCAAGTACTTTATCTACCTTGGCTTCTTACCCTTACAATTGAGAAAACACCCATAGGACCAAATCCTGGATACGCGCCTGCTTCGTGTTGTTTCCTAAACAACAACTCATTACACAAGACCCAACAACCAAGAGTTCTCAAATAATCTCAAAAATTCTCATAAAACGAGCTATTCTGGAGCAGGAGTTCTTTGTTCTCAGATTCTGATTCTATTTCATATACCCAAAAAAAAATGTATTTACAAGACATCGATACCTGGTGCCTATCAGGATTTGGTCTTGGAGTGGTTCTTCACTTTGAAGTGTATATGTATATATTAGAGATCGCAAAAGACTTTCAACCCATTTTTCCAACTTTTGGGGGGGTCCGGACCCGAAAAGCCCCCCGTGGATCAGACACTGATCCAAAATATACTTTTCAAATCGATCATCCCACGCCGGATGACTTCAAAAGTTATCATGTTTATGTTATGTTTTGACTTAAGTAAAATATTCAATGTGTAAGGAAAGTTCAAGCTGAATTAATATTAAATTGAAACAAAATTGCTTATAATATTTACAAAACAAAATTCTTTTAATTAGGTATTACATATATGTAACTCTCCAATAAAAATTGATTTGAATTGGAGTGTTCTTTCACTTTCTAATTTTAAAAAAGCTCAACTTTTTACAATTTAAATGGCTCACGAACTTTCAACGAGACTCAAAAATTGATTGCACTCAGGATCGGTTAGCCGCTTCTCTTTCCGCAACTATTCAAATGTCTTACAAACTTTGAACGAAGCTCAAAATTTCAGGACTTGAGTTGACGATAATTGCACATTTTTCAGGATACGCATTGAGAATGGTTTTAACGAATAGAACTGCATTTTCGATGTACTTCGGATCGTTAAGTCGCTTCTTACTGGTCAATGCATGTATTGTATTCATAAAGATTTGCTCTATATATATAAATACGTTTGGCTGATATTCCACATAAAGAACCTCAAAGGATCTCAAGACAATATGCCATTTCTCTGTTTCTTCACGAATAGGTAACTTAGAGAAATATACTGGTAAAACTACTTGTAATGGCATAATGCTGTAATTTGTAACAATTAGGCTTGCTATGGTAGCACAAATGTTATCTAGCGTCTCGGAATGAGTCTCCTCGGCAATAGCAGTCTTAAGTGCTGACAAGATTTGAGGATAATGCCTTAAGGAATGCAGAATTTGTTACTTTTTTGCTTTTATGTGTAAACTGTACTACGACTTACTCGAATGATTGCTGCTTTGCATTTTCTACAAGTTGACCCAAACCAAAGATGGCACTTTTTTTAGCATCCTTACAGGAATCGTTGGAGTCTTCTATAAAAATGTTAAACAATGTTGCATAAAAGGGTGCCACACGTGCTCCTAATGATGCACAGCAATTAGCTAAAGCATCATAAAGAATTGCGAGCTCATATTTGCCAGTGACTTTGTTGAGTTTAGCCTTTTTCTAGGAATGGAAGGTAATTTAAATTTTAAACTTGGCTTTGAATATTACGCTTACCAAAAGTTGTTCTAAAATGGGAAATATTTTTGTAAAAACGATTTCAAAATGTTCAGACATCAAGGCATGTCCCATTTGCGGCAATAGATTAGTTGCATTATAATAGAAATTTTCGTCATATTCATAATCGTTTGCGTCTTCATCATTATCATCCTCGTCCCATGTATCACTGACGACAAAATTTGTCATCAGCCGGTTAAGGCATTTAAATATATTTTCCGCTATCTCCGCTGTAGGCAAAGCAGGATGTTTGACTTCTTTGAACACCTCACCCAGCCCCTCTAGTAGGCAGCTTAAAACATTGATTTTCTTATCCTTTTGTAGTATGTATACAAATTTGGGCATAGCGGCTTGGCAAGCCAATTGCACCGCAGCCAAGCTGTCGATTCTATTTAGAGACTCTATACAATCGCAGAGGGTGCTGCAACTGGCTGCACGAATTGCACTATGCTTATGGTCCAACATTTTGAAGACAGCTTTAAAAGCTGCTTGTATATAGGGAGCAAACGATTCACCTGTTTGTTTTGCAAAATATCCTAAGGCTTGTATGGCACCACGAAGTTCGCACTCGTAAGGATCGTGCTGCTCCCAGACACTAACTTCATCATTATCAGTATCCGATTGGGAGCTTTTTTTATCGCAATGTATTAGTGAGTTCATAATGGTATTCATAATTGAAGGAAAAACCATCCCCATTCGCTCGTTCACAATTCCAGAAACTATAGCTATTTGATTATACAGTGCGCATTTAAGATATGGATCGTCACAACCGTTTTCCAAAATCGTAAGACAATATTTCATAGTATCATCAACAAGTGGCATAAAGTTTTCCTTACCAACGGATTGTGCCAAAACGGTCAAAACAGTGATCGCATGATTGCGAAGTCCATTCATATGGCTGGGACAATTGCTTGTTATTAAGTAGTTTTTTATAATGCCTACGATCTTTTCAAAATAGGGCAATATATTTATACCGGCAGCATCAACAACCGCTGACATGGCAGTAAGTCCAAGTTCTTTAGTATGATCGGTAAAAATGGGATCGAGGGTTTCGAAAAGCCTGTAAGTATTGTGTTGTATGACGTTAAAAATATAGCAGCATACAAGATTTTTAGAACCCTTTTACCCATTCATTACAGACGGCAAATACGGTACGATTTCATCATCGAGAGCTTCGAGATATTCGTTCAAAGACACGAGAAGTCGATCCAAATGTTTAGGCTGCGGGTTACCCATCTAAAAATTAAAGAGCAACTTAAAGATGTTTGCAAAGTAGGTAAGTTGCTCAGTCTAATGAACAAATAGACACTCAACTCCAACATAAAGTGGGAAGCAATACATACATACATACTATACATCTTGCACCACATACATAGTGCACATAAATAAATGCACATAACATTATGTATTGACTTACATATGTGAGTCTAATAAATAAAACCATAACACAATTTGTACAGTCTACAGTTGAGCTAGTGTACGCTTCAACAGAATTAAAGGTGGGATGTAACTCTCCTACTCTTTGCTGAAATGCTTCATAATTAAAACAGGCAGCCCATATCGACTTTGATCCGTTGAATCGGAGTCCAAAACCCAACCAAAAAACCAAAAAAACCAAACCAGCCAAGAAACCCCCAAAAACCACTTTAATTGAAGTGAAGTAAGTTTTGAAGACGATCTCTTAATTTTTGATGATTGAATGATGTTTTTTTGTACAAAATTATTTGTCGAGTTATCGATAACTGAATATTTAGCTAGACTTTTCTTTAACAAGACATATAACGTAAACGAATAAGTATATTTTTTTAATCAAAAGATAATAATTTGAAGTTTTTTAACTCAACTTGGCTAACAATAAAAAGAATAGCATTGAAACAAAAAAATTAAATATTGGTAAGTCCCATAATTATACTTATTATAGTGATAGCATCTCCAAAGGTCACCATAGTAGAGATTACCTTATAATAGCAACAAATAAGCATATCTCCTTGGAAAATAAGATAATAACTTCAAACGTGGAGTTGATTTTGACATTTTATAACAGACTTTGAAATTAATGGTAAATATGAGGACCGCATCTCAAGATATTCGATGTCAAAATTTTTTATATTCCAGATTTATCTTGCATTAAAAAAAAGGTTGTTTTAGATAGCGCTTCACTTATTTTCGCCGATAGGTTTTTATGGTCGCCAAATCGCAATAACCCCTAGATTATGTTTTCCTTACGGTTTTGTGGTCTCTAAATCCATATACGAGCTCCAAAAAACGCAGCCCTTCAGCTCTCGAACACGAAATTTTTTTTTTTTCGTGACCGGTTGTCCTAAAAGGTCTTTTATTTGACTTTCAAGTTTTATGAACCAGAATCCGTTTCCAAAAAAAATCGCAACACGTCAGATTTCTGGGTTTACCTCTTTTAATGAGATATTTCGAGAATCCTAACGTGCTGAAATTTTTTTCACCCCACAATCAGCGACCCCAAAAACATATAATAAACATGATTTGATATGCGAACCCTAAAATCATTCTTTTTTTGTGTGGATACTTTTTATAGCCTCTAAAAAAACTAGGGTTTTTGAGATTATGTCAAGCGTTTCCTAAAAAAAAAGCCGGGGGTTGTGCATTGGAGGCACTGCGGATCGGCATCCCCAAAATATATTATTGTTAATTAGTCTACATGTTAGCTTGTTTTAAGTTTATTGGCTTTCGGGAAGCAGACAATAGAATTGGTATAGATGGACATGGCTTTATCGATTTCTTTTGTTATCCCGATTCTTTTGGTATACAATTTTCTTAGTCCAAATAAATGGCATATACGCAGCAGCCGAAATCGCTTACAAATATAAACTAGCACTTCAAGAGCTAACAGTGGTCTTTTCTGGTCGCTTTTGTTGTATTTTTTTGGCGTTTGTGGTATTCTGCAAATTGTTGTTAAAAAATATTTCTCATTTTGCCACAAACAATAGGACAACACTATTTCTGCGTACCACTTCAAAATATATTCGAGACTGCTGCGTACAAGCCTCATAACTTTCTGGTTTTTTTATTATTCATCTAAACCACATACCTTCGTTTCCAACGTCGATTGTTCCAAGGCAGCAACAAGTATTGGTAATATATCTGAAACATATTTTGTCATATCTGGCTGCAAATATTCCGAAAACTGACAGATTGTATAAAAGGCAGCCATACGCACAGACGGCTCAACATCAGCAATACCAGCTTTAACGAAAATGATTAAATCATCCATTAAATCCTCATAGATGTTTTTTGAGCAGCCACTGGCAACTGCAGACATATAAAGAAAAGCACCGCCACGATGCGATGGGTCCGGACTATGCAAATAAGGATTCACACGCTGTCGTAAGGACCTTACCAAGTTTTCAGGGTAATAAGAAGCCAGCATGTCCAAACTAAAGAAAGCTGCCACAACCACACTGGTATCAATTTCGTTGGTATATATATCTTCTGTTAAAGGTATAAGCATATTATCAGAAGATTCGCTTTCGACTAAAAAGAACTTACCCAATTTATCTTTAAAATCACAGCACAACAAATCCAATAGAACAACGAGTGTAGATTTCAAGTATTTTTCCTGTTGAAAATACTTCGTGTGTGCCATAGCACCGATGAAATAAACTATTTCCATACGTATTGTATCTTCAATTAAGGTTGAAGGCGCGCTTTTCACACAGAATTCAATCAGAATCTTCATGCTAGATTTGAGCAAGCCAGGCGAAATGTCAAATATGTTCTCAACTAAACATAATGCTTTCTTGAAGCTTTTCAATGGCTTATAGACAAAACCGGAAAAACTTTTAACTATTAAGGGTATAATATCATTTAGGCAATGTTCTGCGAAATATTGATACTTGATATTAGGCACAAGATACGCCATGCCGTCCATTATGTTTTCTATAGTCGCAGTGCACATATCACCTTGCTGCTCTGCTGTAAGAAGCACTTCTTTGAACATCTGACAAATGGAAGGCAATGCGGCGTCAAAGTCAAAATCCGCATTAACTAGCGTGACAAGAACAGTTGATCCCCATTCACTTTCGTTGGGATCTTCCGAGCTGCAAGTTTTGACTACGTACTCAATAAATTCGTTTAAAAAGGAATTATCCTTTTCTACATCACTCAAGCTTCTTACTATATTTGCTATTTTCTCGCGTACTGGTGTGATTTTCTCCATAAATATAGCTTGCAGCAAACCCACTCTAAGTCTGGAAAGATGATAAACATATATGTATATATAAATATAATACATTTAATTAAAGCCATAAGCGTCTTCGGATCACTGTTTGAGAACAGCTCAAACGCATCGAGGCTCTATCGATAACATTAACAGTAAGCTTCCGTTGCGATAGAACGATGTTTATACACTGTACCGTATGGCACAAAGGGTATTGTGTTGGTGCAAGCCGAAAATGTATGTAACGTACAGAAGGAGACGTCGGAGACCCCCCAAAGTTACCTAAACTATGATCAGAGTGACTAGAGAAGTCGATATACCCATGTCCGTCTATCAGTCTGTCCGTCCGTCCGTATGAAAGCCTAGATCTCCGAGATGGTAAGAGCTAGAGCAACCAAACTTTCAGATTAAATCCCTTATTAATCCATAGGAGACAAGTTTATTTTATTTTTTTGATATCGGGATTACATGATATAGCTCCAATAGGGGTGTTTCAGAGGACCTCGAAAAAAAGAAAAAGTTTTAGATGGATAATTCGTTTGTTTATGAAAATATCATAACCAAATTTGGCAATCGGAGGTTTTTTAGAGACTCTCAGCACTGTACCAAATTTTATCAAAATCGGTTGACTATATCATATAGTCCCCATAGGACCGATCGGTCAAAAAAATTGTTTGGTGCAAAATTCGACTGATTTCTTTTTTTTTATGAAAATATCGTAACCAAATTTGCCGAATAAAATATCTTTTGGAGGTTTTAAGCAATGTGTCGGACTTAATTGCAATGTGGTGGTACAGGGTATCCCAAAGTCGTCTGCGCCCGACTTTAACGTACGCCATCTTTTTTATGAAAATATCGTAACCAAATTTGCCGAATAAAATATCTTGGATGTTTTAAGCTATGTGTCGGACTTAATTGCAATGTGGTGGTACAGGGTATCCCAAAGTCGTCTGCGCCCGACTTTAACGTACGCCATCTTTTTTTTTTAACTTAAAGAAGTTGTGAAAGTTATTCACATAAAATCAATGTTTTATTTTTATGCCCTGTCCCGTATGGTACAAAGGGTATATTGTGTTTGTGCAAGCCGAAAATGTATGTAACATACAGAAGGAGACGTCGGATACCCCCAAAAGTTACCTAAAGTATGATCAGTGTGACTCGAGCAGTCGATATACCCATTTCCGTCTGCCTGTCCGTCCGTATGAACGCCTAGATCTCAGAAGTGGTAAGAGCTAGAGCGACCAAATTTTCAGATTATATGCGTAATAATGTCAGGGGAGACAAGTTTATTTTACTTTGTCGATATCAGGGTTATATTTTATAGCTCCCATAGGAGTGTTTCAGAGGACCTCGAAAAAAAACAAAAGTTTTAGATGGATAATTCGTTTGTTTATGAAGATATCATAACCAAATTTGGCAATCGGAAGTTTTTTAGAGTTCCCAAGCACTGTGGCAAATTTAATCAAAATCGGTTGACTATATCATATAGCTCCCATAGGAACGATCGGTCAAAAAAACGCTTTTTTTACAAAATTCGTTGTATTTCGTTTGTTTGTGAAGATACCGTAACCAACTTTGGCATTTAGAAGTTTTTTATAGTTTTCAATCAGTGTACTAAATTTTATCAAAATCGGTTGACTATATCATATAGCTCCCATAGGACCAATCGGTAAAAAAAACGTTTTTTGTACAAAATTCGTTGCGTTTCGTTTGTTTGTAACGATATTGTTAGCAAATTTGGCACTAAAAAGTTTTTTAGAGTACCCAAGCACTGCACCCTGTTTGATCAAAAGCGGTTGACTATATCATATAGGACCAATCGGTCAAAAATCCTTTTTCGTACAAAATTCGTTGCGTTTCGTTTGGTTTTGAAGATATCGGAACCAAATTTGGCACTCGGAAGTTTTTTAAAGTTTCCAATCAGTGTACTTAATTCGATCGGTCAAAAAAATTGTTTGGTGCAAAATTCGACTGATTTCTGCTTGTTTATGAAAATATCGTAGCCAAATTTGCCGAAAAAAATATCTTTTGGAGGTCTTAAGCAATATTTCGGACTTGATTGCGATGTGGTGGTACAGGGTATCCCAAAGTCGTCTGCGCCCGACTTTAACGTACGCCATCTTTTTATCTTTGATATTTTTTCGATAGTGAAGATAGAAGTTTCTAAATATTTAAATATATTTATGTATAGTTTTTATTGGCGTTACATTATAAAACTTAACCAAACGTTTTATATTGAAAATTCGTTTCGTAAGCATATTTGGCGTTTGGTAGTTTTTAAAGATTTTAAGCACTGTACCAAATTTTATAATATTAAAATCTGTATATAACCCCCAAAACGGTCAAAACGTCTACTTTGAGGGGATACCCCCGTCCAGTCCGACGCAACAGTTTATTACCAATATCTTCAAAACCTTGCTAGGCAGTTCCATATGGTTTCCCTTTTAAATTACCCTTCCGTGAATATAAATTTTATTGAAATCGATTGGTAACTTCGGGAGTTATAATCAAAATTTATCAAACCGACACGGTTGTAGCATTCTAAAATTCTTAGAAACTAGAAAAAATGTAGAAGGCCTAAAGAGTTTCGAAGCGTGCAGGGTCCCTTGTTTTATATTTTATTTCATTGAATGCTGCGAATCTGATCAATTACGAATGAAAGACGTGGTATTTTATCAAAATCTGAACTAAATAACAGAACTTTTGGCTATTTTTATAATAAGCAGAAAATTTTAATACAACAAAGCACACATTGAAAATCAAGATTATCATTAAAAGTAAAGAAAAATAAAAATATCAATTTTTTCTATAATTTTTTTTTAATGTGAACTGGTTTTTTTTTGCATTTTCGGCTTAAGCAAGCCATTTTTAAAATTATCATGATAATTTTTACTCCAAACATGGTTAAACAATTTTGAAAATAACACCTATGATATAGATTGAATACTTACTCCGCTTTTTTATCTTCGGATATCATCTGCCAGTGGCTACTGTAAGTTTCGAGACATTTATGTAACAACGTAGCAGAGTATTGACGAATTTTAGCAGGTCGATCTGAGCGAATAAAATCATACAGCAATCCTAATACATTTGGATTTGTGGAAGCTTCATTCCATTTTTTGGTCGCCTATAAATGAAAGTAAATGTTACTTAAATTAATCGAAATATACATATTACCACAAATTTTGGGTTGTTGGATGAAAAAAAAGAGAAAGTCGGTGTACCCGCATTTCGGATCTTTCTCCGGCCAACCCTTTGCATTAGGAGCTCCGTATATGGTAGACGCAGTGTACTTACCTCCTTTATACGTAAAGTATCTGGACACAACAAATCCAATATAATTTGTTCAAGTTCCGACGCCATTATTAATTGCGTTTAAGTTTTACGAAAAAAAGATTATATTCGAAATAAAATAAATTCCAAAGCTGTAAGTGTATTTAATTTTATACAGAGAAGTTACTTGAGTAATATTTAAAAGCCTACTATCTAACAACAATTACACAGGCCTACAAAAAAAAAAAAAAACAGTAGTGTGAGCTTTACATGTGACAGGGCTGTTCTTGTGAAAGTACAAAATAAAAAAAATCATGAAAGACTATCGGCCGTGCTTTGGAAAACACATTTTAAGCCGAATGTTTTGTACGAGAAGATGTCGTCAACAAAAAATGTGAAATTGGGAGCACCAAACACGGAAACGAAAAAATATGTCAATTTACGTTTTCCGAAACACGGCTGCATTGTAATCCTAATATTAACTTATAAATTGATGAGAATATGCTGTGAGTCTTTTGAGTTTGAAACCAAAATAAACTGTGGCATATGTTGTAACTACTTAATCTTAATTTAAATGGTAGAATATTATAAAAGACATCGCTGCAGTCTCCTGGTTGCTTGGAACTCATCACGTAAAGTTAATTTCCCCTTAACGCTACCGGTAAAGGTTTTAAAGACTTTGAATTGAGGATACAAGTCTGCAATGCTCTTAATCCCAATACAGATTTTGACTTGTCATAATTGCAATGCAGAATGGAAATTTCGAGGCTGCCAGATGACGAATTTTATTAGTACTTATAAATATTTTTATTTGGGAGTGGAAAGCTGTGCAACAATTTTCAAGCATATGAAGTAAATTTCCTAGGTAAGATTTACTATCCTACTCTGATATCTTGTAAATAGTCAACAAATATCTATAATTTTCAAATGCCTATTACATGCATCGCACAAATCTATAATATCCCCATATACTATATAAACTTATGGGGGCACAGGGTATACATAAACCAATTTGTGTTGCTGATTAAGAGTCTTCAGTGCTTGTTCTACTCAATAGTAGTTCTTTCATTTATAAATATTTTAACCAGTGTCCATTAGAATTATTTCCAGCTGTCCCAAACAATCTGCACATTTTGTTCCGAATCTGCGGGTTAGTGCATTACGATTGGTTTTTAGTAGGCCGGTGCATTATTCATGAGTGCATGCAAATTGAATTAGAACACGTACAATATTCCTTTGGAGCAGGTAAAATGAATACAAGTACAACAATCTAAATAAATATGGGAATGCATTCTGTAGATTGTCTGGTTGTTCATGTGTCGATGTAGGACTGTCAATGAGAGAGGCCACAAATGTACATGCATATCTATGCACAGCTTAATGTCTCCTTATAAATACAGTCAAGCCAGAACTTATTCGCACACTTTCCAATAGTATATGAGGGGCTCTGCAGCTTAGCGGAAAGTTGGCGTAATGAAAATAATATTAAAGAACTTTTTTATTTTGTAGCCTATAGAGTATACGTAACGATTTTGGTGACTATATGATAAAGGTGGGAGAGACTAAAATTTTCAAAACTTTTTTACCAATATCTTTTAAAGTTTTCTTACCACCTTAGCAATAATTGGCATTTTACGCTGATCAAAAACTTATATACAAGCTGCGCCTCAAAATGAACCGCACTTTTTCAATATACAAATTTTTCGAAACATCGAATTTAATTATTTAAAATAGTCTCCATAAGGCTTAATACAAGATTGTATTACGGCCCATTAAATCTTGGTACAAGCCTTTTGAATGACTGCTACGACCCCAAAATCGTAGAAATCAACAGCGAAATGTTAGAATTCGATTCGTGGTAAGGAAATCGGTCAAAGTGCTGATGAATAAGCCCGTGCATTATCGCACAATAAAAATCAACTTCAAAAGCTGGAATGGACTATTTAATGTTTAATCTGGTGGAACAAGCTCTTTGCGGATAATGCGATTGAAATCGCGTGAATTTTACTTATGACTTCTCTAAAGGGGTCTACTTCATATAAAAAAAAAAATAAAATTCCATTTGGGATCCCTTTTGGGATTTTTTTTTTTATATGAAGTTTTGTCATTCCGCGCGAAATTTTTCGAACTGCGTATAGGCCCAGAAACGCGATGTTTTCGGTTACGGCCGCTCTACTGAGCCCCAATGAGCGCTTTGACGTTATGATTTAGAATATTTAACAGAAAGTTTGCGTCCTTTTTGGCCTCTTTTGTGTCCTACTCCATTTAGATGTCCTACTGCATTTCAATAATCTCAATGAAGATTTTGGCTAATCTTCGATGAATTCAGGCACAGTACTGATAGCCTTTTCGGTTTTTTTTTTGGGCTAACGTGTTCGTGATTTATGACGACTAATATACTCACGAACATTTTTAAAATGATTAAACCACTCACGAACTCTGTCCCTGTATAAAAATTCATTACCATAAACATTTTTCATTATTTGCTACGTTTGATATTCCTTCTTAGTTCGATTCCACCGATTACGAAAACACAGTGTCGCTTAAGACGCCATAACTCTGTTTCCACTGAGCTTAATGTAATGGAAGCCAATAAAGTACCTTTCCAACGATATAGATGGCGCCCCCAAAAAGTCCCTATTGGGAAATTCCCGTTCACTTTGGAACGGAACCAAAACTGCATAGGTTCTCAGGCCTTCTAATGCTTTGCACCTTTGGTACAGAGCACAAGAAGTGGTGATAAAATGTTATTTTTTTGGTAGGGCCTTCTTCAAAAACGTCTGCACAAAGTCCTATTAAAATTTTAGCCATATTAATTTTCCCTTTGGACTCAAACTTCTCCTGTTCCTTAGCTATTGATTTCTTAAAGATCTCTTGCACTTAACGCCTAAAATTTAAAAGTGTTCGAATACATTTTGTTCCGACTGTGACTGCCGCTAGCAGTAAACTTACCTTAGTGCTAGCATATGCACAAGTTCAATTCCCCCGATAAACATTTATTCTGATTATATACACATGCAGCAGACTCACTCATATACTCAACAACATGGATACATATGCATATAAGACATTCTGCATATCTAAACTGTATGTGTGCTTGTAACCACATCTTCAAGTCTGAGCCATCAGGAAACACAATAATACATTCAAACTTAGGGAAGAAGATTCAATTAACCGCCTTAGAAAGCACACAATTCAAATGTTGACGGCACATTTTGGCTTTATTAAATTATCATTCGATTATGCCATTATATTGCCGATTGCATGGGGATTGGATTCTTGGTCTTGGGCATGCCAATTGGAGAGCGTGTTCTTGTTCTAATGGCACATCCGGCGGAAGTTTAATGATACTCTGCCCAGGGCTAGGGTGGTTTTCGGAACTTTGCAAAAACTCAAGAAACCCTTTTTAACCTCTTTTAAGTGCATAGCCTGCTCCCACATTTTGTGTGGGTTGGCTTTAAAATATGTAAGCAGCTGACTTTTATGTTGCGAAAACTGTGTGCCGTTAAAAGTATCTGAGAAGTAGATACAAACATGTATGAAATATTTGCTCGAATTCCCCTTAAAACGTAACGGTTATGATCTCACGTAGTACCATTTTGGGAATTTTAAATATGAAAACTGCTTAAATTGTCCGCAAAATGGATATTAACATGTGCATATAAACACACACAAACAGCTCGATATGTACGCTCTTGTACGTATATGTATCCAAGGGATACACCAACGCGAAAATAAGCGAATACATTTAAGGAGGTTGATATATGTACATGCCCGAGAGGCATATTATAAGTTTATTGTAGTATCTAATAATAGTGTAATATTTCTTTCTAGGCGTATTTAATTCTTTCATTTGTTCCATATTTTACGTATTTATTAAATATAAACTAAATGTTTATTATTCATTAACCTTTTAAGACTGAGGAGAACCTAACTGAACTTGATTACAACAAGAAATCAAAATTAAGTTTTGTTGGTCAATCATTCGCTAAACAAATTTTACCTTTTCAGCCAGCCACTCATGTCGGATAAGGGCAACTGATTGACAGGTGATACAAACTAGTATATGATTGCATATTTGATAACAGCGACCTTAGCTTCGTGGTTTCCAAAAGTGGAATACCCTGCACCAGCTTTTCCCAAAGAATTTATCTGCGCCAAATTTTGTTTTGATGAAATGAGGTATGCTCGGAAGTTTTTTAGAGTTCCCAAGCATTGTAAAAAATTTGATCAATCGGTTGACTATATCATATAGGTTCCATAGGACCGATCGGTCAAAAAAGCGTTTTTCGTACAAAATTCGTCTGTTTTTTGTTTGTTTATGAAAATATCGTAGCCAAATTTGGCAAATAAATATCTTTTTGAGTTCTTAAGCAAAATACCGGATTTGATTGCAATGTGGCGGTACAGGGTATCCCAATGTCTTCCACGCCCGACATTAACGACTTTAACCGACTTTAAAGACGATCGACTTTCTTTTTCTTCTTCATCTATTTCTTTTCCAAATTTTTAACGCATTATTTTCAAAAATCGCTCTAAAATTGCATTATGGTCCAATCTTTTACCTTGCTTCTCAACAGCTACCTCTAAATAATGTGATCAACCAAGGTGCGAACTGCACCATGTTCACTGGCTACAATCTCATCCTAAGAAACTTGCTTGCGGTACTGGCTTTCAATCGCGAGAGTTCCAAAAGGTTCAGTTTTAAGCAAATGTGACAAACCATTAATATGAAACCCACCGATAAGACACGAAAACTAAAGCAACGGCATCCATTGCTTTTGGTTAACCTCATCCTTTACTCACAATATACCATAAAAGAGGAATTTAACATAATATTTCAGAGTCATAAATAAATAAAAGTGCATTTACCGGGAATTATATGTAATCTCTAATTCAACATAATATTTCAGAGTCATAAATAAATAAAAGTACATTTACCGGGTAATATATGTATTCCAAAGTTACTAGATCCTCTACATTCAAGTGGTGGCTTTGACACTTAACTTGAGCACGTTGAAATAGAACACGTGTAATTGCGATCAATTGGGCAAAGACCATAACCATGTGCTCCTCGAGCTTAAAAATTTTGCGCAACCTAACAAAAACATATACCACTAGAAGCAAACGCCTTTTATATAAAAAGCTGGTCACAGCGCGATCATGCCCGACATTTTAAGCCTGTAAATCTTATATTTTGTGCAGCTATAAACGAATGAACCTGTGCAAACTTCTTTATGTTTCGTTTAGCAGTGCTGATGGTACTTCAACGCAAAAAAAATAGACTTATTATCGTTCAAGTCGATAATTTGTTAAAAAAGGCGATAACTATAGGAATTAAAAGTTCCATACCGAAAGTTTATAAGCAAAAAAAGCTGTTCTTGTAAGTTCTGTGTATGCTATTGCTGGAGTGAGTGGTTCCCAATGCGCTTACAAATGGAAGTGTCAATGTGGAATGTCAATGTCAATGTGCAATGCATTTTAGGAGATCGGCTGCGCGTTTCTGGTTCAATCTGTGTATGGTAGCTACATGAAATAGTGGACCAATTTTGATCAAACTTTACAAAAATATTTTGTCTAAAATAAAATACAGCTGAACTTCATTTGGTCACTATATTTTAAATGGCATAAATTTTCTAACATGTATTTTGTATCCATAAACTACGCGATGCTGACTTTCGTCAAAATAAGCTTTGATCAATATTGGCTCACTACTTCATATACAGCAGCGGTGGGCAAAACTACTAATGCAATTTTTTTGTGCCTGTTTGCGTGAACAAAAAAAAGCTTTCGAATATGCCGACGCACAATGGGCCAAGACTGTTTTTTTTTTGGCATAGCTGAGATCTATTTGCTGTTACCACTAAATTCTTTAATATAATTGACTTTTATTTCGGATGACCAACATTTTATTCAAATCAAATTGTTCAAATGTCATCTGTAAGTGCATTTGAGCAGTGCAATTTCGCCAAAAAATTTAAAAAAAAAAATATCACTTGCTCATACCATATTATTACTCTTTGCAAGTGACGCCTGCTAGACACTTACATTTTAATGACTAAAAAAAACCAAAAACTCGTATTGTTTTGTGTTTGCCATGTGACTTTGCTTTGCGTTCCATTGTAAATCTAGCTAGATTCTAGCTCACACGTACGAGGAGAGCTTTTACGGTAAAAAGCTCTTTTCTCGTACGTGTGAAAGCTCTTTGGCACGCGTTCCGTCTGAGTGCCCACCGCTGATATACAGACACTATACAAAAATTAAACCTGTGCTCTACATATATTTCAGAGCGGTGGTGACGGCTCAGGGTGTAGTGTTTTTTTAAGTTGTCATATAAGACCTCTATATGAGCTATCGAAAGTTTAGTTGCTCTAGCTCTTATCATCTCTAATTTCTATAGATGTTCATATGAACAGGACATGTCTGAGTATAGAAGGTCAGCCACCTTCCTTCTCCGTGTTCCATACAAACATAAAGGGTACGAAAGACTGCTTCAAGGTTGACAGCAAAATAAAAACTTTAAGTAACTGCCAAGTCTATTTCCACTCTCTACGCTGTCACATTTATTTGCTCACTTTTATTTCGTCATCCCACATTTAGCCCCTTCGTCAATTGCGCCAATTTACCAATGAATGGACACTTCTAACTTCCATTTCCATGCTCGATACACCGGACTACTATACAACCCTTTTCATGGCGTCCGTCACTTTGTATACCTTTGGGTGTTTGCCAACGCCAATCAAGCGCAAAACCATTTTTGACATGCTTCGACATGCTAGCATTTGGACAGTGTTGGACAGTGGCTGGTCATATTGGACCAACCAAAGGACCACAAAATCGTTCCAACGGCTCGGACAATAGCAATTCAATTACAGAAATTGAAATAGCGACAGGCATATAAAAATCAAATAAAACCAGCATAAAGTCTGGATAAGCAAATAAAATCAGTGGCCAATATGCTTTTGAGGCGGGGTTGGACATTTGACAGTTCATCGCTTGCCAGGGATGGTACATTTTGTTTGCCAGTCGCTGTTTTGTTTTTGATTAAAACATTGTAGGGGGAGCTTGGTTGAGCGACCCAGTAGGCATTGTGCGGTTATTGGGTCAGTTGTTGGTTACGTTTAGTTTGCGGTCATTTTGATATTGGCGCCATACACACGTAACTGGGAGCAGTCAAGGGGCTGGACTGCACATAAAGTTCCCACGGCGCACAGCTGAGGGCCGGCTGACATAAAGTGTCTGGTCTGGCATGACCGGAAGTGAAAATCGACATGACGAAATTAATTTGGCTGAAAGTTCACACAATACCCACAAATCGATGGTTGTATGGTCTAAGCACAGGTAAGTATTGTCACCAAAGCTTCCCAACTGTTGCGGTTTTGTGGTTGACACCTAAAACAACTACAATTTGAGGCAGAGACAGCCAGCTTAAAGCCAGGTCAACTGGCTTGTTGTTGGAAAAATTACAACAAACGCAAACTGGAAAAGTGTCATTGAAAATTCATAGCCAAAAATGTATTCATGGCCTCGAAGAACTTGTGGCATTAATATTTAAACAGCAATGTCCGGGTCCGGCTTGCGTCACCTTTTGGGAGCAGGCCGCGCAGAATGTCGCAAACTTTCTACGGCTGTCAGTAACAACGTCTCGAGGACATGAGGGTACATTTTTTACTGCGTTTTCATGCGCTGAAACTTTCCGCCACCCATATCTTGCCTTGCTGCACTGTGGTTCAAAAAAGACTTCTAGCGGCTGCAGTCAAATTAAGCCATAGCTTAGCTGTTTTTGACCACTGTGCATTATGCCATGTGCTCTCACTTTTGGATCTGGCGACATTTTAACCCGTCTGACGCGCGTATAATTTCACAAAATGTTCAAACTTCACATTAATTTTTGATGAAATGGCTTTCGACTTGGCCAAAATTGTCTCTTTCCTTTTTGCATCCCTCTGTCATTTTTGGCCAAAGTTTGAATTTAAAAAGTAAATTCATGTGGTTTAAACACTTTTCCATGTGTATCTAGGGTTTTGAATTTGCTACAGCTAAGAAATTTGTTTTCTCTTGAACATTTGAATTCGATTCGGTAATTTTAGAGTAGCTTCAAAAATGTAAATAAATTGTTGATTCCGTTTCAGTTTTTAAAACCAAAAAGAAAGACGATTTGAAAGTCTTATTAAAAATGTTGTATTGACAATGTAAATATGTTTTTAAGATTGTCTAAGCAATGGGAGTAAAATCTTTCAAAAAGCCTAAATCTGGATAATGTTAAGAAAATCGATACATATCCTATGCATTTAAGGATTAGCGTAATATAGAGTTTTGTAATATGTAGTAAATAATACGCAGCAGAAGCATAATGATTAGCACATTAAATTCAGAAAGATGAGTATGTACATCTTATACACATCAGAAATGGAGGGTAACAGCGAACTTAACTGATTTTTGTTCTTGCAAGTTTATATGGGTTGGAAATTGTTTTCACCTTAAACAACTTAGTGTTCATTTCAACTTTTTGTGATATCGCAATTAACAAAAAAAGTTTTTTCATCGATTCAACTTCTACCGCTTAGCTTATACCCACGTTACCGACTGAACTGAAGAGAAGTATGGAATTATCTGGTTTGTGCACTGCCTCGACTGATCTAGTAAAGGACCACGAGTAGATAAATAAACTGGCTGAAACTCAAAATTGACTTGACTGGTCATGGCGGAAAGTCATAGTGTAAATAGTCAATCATGTAGTAAAAATTTTTAAGTCGAAAGTAGAAAAGCTCCTGGATAGCACATTTATTGGTCATTTCCAATTTTCCATTTTTTTACTAAAAATTTTAATGCAGAGTCTTAATATAAAAGATAGCGCATTAACAGATATTTTTTTCACAGTTTTGTTGCAATTTATTCACCTATGCCTTAAAACTCCACTAAGGACTATGCAGTCTATGTGTGACTCCCCCCCCCAGGTGTCAACCGGTGTAACCTTACCTATGCCTTAAAACATATCAGATTTATGCGTGTTAAGGATTTGAAAAAATTTGAAAACAAATTTTTTAACAAAAATTCTGCCTCCATCAGCGGCTTTGGCAACGATTTAAGTTTTGCCAAGGATAACCCTACTGAAGTTAGCTGCCATACCTCTGCCCTGACAGTCAACTGAGGGCTTTCCTTGTTGGCTAAGTTGGCATATTTAATAGCATCCACCAACTGGTCTTTGACAATAGCTTAATGTGGTAGTGTCTCGTTTAAAAAAAGATTTAATCCAATACTGTAAGCCATGCAAAGCATCATCACCCGAGTCTCTGAATCAAGAGCCACATTGATCGCACAAAGAAAAGACAGTCCTCCATTTCTTCCTCGGTTAAGTAATCTTTTTTGTCCGGCTTTTCGAGCAAGCGATCAATAAGCGCGCGTAGTGACAAAAGTCGACGCTGTGACAATTTGACAGCTGCAAAGCGTCGCCTGTCAGAATTTCGTTTTTCCATGTTTCATTTTCATTTTGTTTCATCATAATTTGAATAGGTACATTTTGGTCTTAGTTATTCGCTTTTTGGCGATTTTTTTGGAAAATCTTTTAAGTGGATAAGTTTTTAAGTGAAAAATGTAGCATTTAGTTGTTTAGTAACATTTGGTTAATAAAGAATGTGAACATGTGAGTAAAATTTTTTGATAATTTCTAACGAATACAATTTTTATACTCTGTACCGTATGGTACAAAGGGTATATTGTGTTTTTGCAAGCCGAAAATGTATGTAACGTACAAAAGGAGACGTCGGAGACCACCCAAAGTTACCTAAAGTATGAGTGACTAGAGAAGTCGATATAGCCATGTCCGTCCGTATGAACGCCTAGATCTCAGAGATGGAAAGAGCTAGAGCAATCAAACTTCAGATTAGATCCCTTATTAATCCATAGGAGACAAGTTTATTTTATTTTTGTGATATCGGCATTACATTATATAGCTCCCATAGGGGTGTTTCAGAGGACCTCGAAAAAAAGCAAAAGCTTTAGATGGATAATTCGTTTGTTTGTGAAGATATCATAACCAAATTTGGCAATCGGAAGTTTTTTAGAGTTCCCAAGCACTGTAGCAAATTTGATTAAAATCGGTTGACTATATCATATAGCTCCCATAGGAACGATCGGTCAAAAAACGCTTTTTTTTACAAAATTCGTTGTGATTCGTTTGTTTGTGAAGATACCGTAACCAAATTTGGCATTAAGAAGTTTTTTAGAGTTCCCAAGCACTGTAGCAAATTTGATCAAAATCGGTTGACTATATCATATAGCTCCCATAGGACCAATCGGTAAAAAAAAAACGTGTTTTGTACAAAATTCGTTGTGATTCGTTTGTTTGTGAAGATACCGTAACCAAATTTGGCATTAAGAAGTTTTTAGAGTACCCTACCACTGCACCAAGTTTGATCAAAATCGGTTGACTATATCATATACATAGTTCCCATAGGAACGATCGGCCAAAAAAACGCTTTTTTTACAAAATTCGTTGTGTTTCGTTTGGTTTTGAGGATATCGGAACCAAATTTGGCACTCGGAAGTTTTTTATAGTTTCCAATCAGTGTACTAAATTTGATCAAAATCGGTTGACTATATCATATAGTCCCCGACTGATCGGTCAAAAAAATTGTTTGGTGCAAAATTTAACTGATTTCTGTTTGTTTATGAAAATATCGTAGCCAAATTTGCCGAATAAAATATCTTTTGGAGGTCTTAAGCAATATTTCGGACTTAATTGCAATGTGGTAGTAGAGGTTATCCCAAAGTCGTTTGCGCCCGACTTTAACGTACGCTATCTTTTTTTTTTTGTGTTTGATTCTTAGGATAACAAACTGCAAGAAAAAGTTACTATAGTAGCATATATGGATAAAATATTTCAGAGCCTAGTGTTATTTTTCGTTTCTTAAGAACATTAATTATTTTTGTGTTTTTTACGCGACTTACTTAAAAATCATTTTTGAATAGTTACACCATAATGTTAACCGATTTGTAATCTAGCTAAGAGAATTGTGTGTGTAACAAAATTTAAACAATTTGCAAGCGTTGCTCTGGTGCAGTGTTGCCAACTCAAAGTTTTGAACCTCTAAAAAAAATACGCCCAGCTGGTTCCACCAAAAACAAAGCATAACCTTTGCGCCGTAAATATTCGTAGCTCCTTCTACGTGGAGGGATTCTATCTTTGAAGCAGCTGTAAACGAGTGAAGAAACGCCGTTTTAATTCCTCTGCTTCAAATCGTACGGAACCCAATATGCTTGCTTCTGAATCATTCCGCTTGTTGAGTCACTTCCAATTTTTTTACCTTTCGAATCTGATATTTTAAAATCCGATCAAATAAAATCCGCTGTGTATTGCCCATTGGTGCAGCTAGACCAAGATAAACTTTTCTATTGAATTAATTTTGGTTGAATTATGCATATTAATAAAATTTGTGACTTTTTTTTATAGCCGCTAGCATTTAGTGTTGTACAACGGTCGTAAGTTGATTGGTTGAGATTTTTTGGTAGCCATCCGTCGACCACGAACTCGCGAACCCTGTAGCAGGTGCAGCTCTATGGTGTGGTGTGGTGGCTGGACCACCACTCAGCTCACAAAACTTCATTTATTTTCATTTATTGTTTCACATTTCCCCCAGGACGGCGAGAGTTGCAATTACCGCTGCCGTCGGAGGCCATGCCAGACCCGCCGCTGCAATACAACCAGACAATAAGAACGAAAGAAATTCACCCAAAATGAGGGAAAAAATTGTAGAAAAAAGTTTTTTTTTCTTTTTTTGGAAAAAATTTTATTTACTTTTTACAGTATAACTGCCCAGGAGTGTTCATAATTTTGTTGACTTGTCGTGTAGGTTGTAATTTTTACTGCAGGACAAGCGCAAATACATAATTGAATAACAACTCTGAGCTAAGTCAAGATGCACGGAGTAGCCACCGCTCGGTAAGTCTTGAAATTTCTTGGTCAAACTTCTAGGGAGGATGTCAGATTTTGCGTGCATAGGGCAGAAAGGGTGAATACAAGTGAGCGGTAAAAAAAGTTTTAATTCAATTTTCTGCGTTGTTAAGTCAAGAAGTGAAGTTGATTAATTTCGTATTTTTACGCTTTATTATAGTCAACCAAGAAATATGCGTTGACTGCGCGAATCCTTAACTTTGTTAAATTTTTCCTCGTTTTCCTCCTGTTTTCACGCATTTGCAGCAAATATTATGCCAAGACTTGCCGGTTGAATCTTTTTCTTGCAGCTGCTTGGCAAAAATATGGTGTCGAATCCTTTGGGAAATTTCGATATCGCACTTTACTTTGCCACTGTTTGTGTGTGTGTTGGAGTATTTACACGTATGTGAGTGTATGTCTGGTAGCTGTTTCTCCACAGCATACATGTGTGTAAATACGAGGGCAGGCTGAAAAGTAATCGGCCTAGATAAGAAAGCATATTAAAAAGCATTACTTCAAAATTTTTTTTTGTATAAGTTTTAGCTTCTAGTGTCACATTGTGTAGTTATTCTTATTATTTGGCCATGCTCCGGAAAAGGAATATTTTATTCGGATACGATTTGAAACCACATGGTTCGTGCTCCCAATTTCACCCAAACAAATTTTTTTAGTGGCTTAAATCCGAATTGGTAAAATGGGCTCAAAAGTGTATGCATTTTAAATTGAAATTATTTTTTAAATAATCTTTGATAGTCTAAGTGATAAATATTTTTAATTTTTTTTCTGAGGCAACCCAAAAAAAAAAAGTATGCAAAACTCCAAAAGTATTTTTAGCATGCGTTCACATGTCTTGCGTAAAAAAATGTGCGTGTCTGGCATAAGGAAAATTTCCCTTGTAATAAGGATTGGTGTAGAGCTGTATTAACAGAAAGTAAGGGAAATTTGAGGAGATAGCGACAGCAAAAATGTGGAATTGGGAGCACGCAAAAGCGAAAACGAGCTAAATTTATTCGTTTTCGTTTTCCGGAGCATGGCCGATTATTCTTTTTCTTGTTCTACAATCTGTTCCTTAAAAGGAGTTTTTTTGCAAATTCATTATTATACTTTATATTATCAAAGGAAATTTTGTTTCAGTGATTAAGTTATTCAAAATTGAAGCTCCAGGGTCCTTTAGTCTTTGCCTGTTGTCCCACAGGGTTACCGACAAGTGGTTGACGTAGGACTCAAGCCTGTCAATGCAGCGGGAGATTAGTCGGAAAATCTCTTCGCGGACTTTAATATGTATTGAAATTTTTTTTGTTTGTCTATGATGTCAATCTTTAATTAATATGCTGAATGTGTGCTTCTAAAAATAATGTTTTTGGAGACGCCCATTCAGCTGAATTTAAGCTCCACCAGGAATAATTTTTGAAAAGGATTGCCAAGGGTGCCTAAGAGAAGTCACCACTTGCAGGAATAGTTACAGACGATCGACGAGTGAAACTGAGGGATATTGCTGAAATTTTTTTTTACGCGAACGAGCGTAAAATATGTTTGACCATCCTAAATTCATTATTATACTTGATATTATCAAAGGAAATTTTGTTTCAAAATTGCCAAAGGTGCCTACGAGAAGTCACCACTTCCAGGAATAGTTGGCAAAATCCACGAATAGTTAGAGACGATCGACGAGTGAAACTGAGGGATATTGCTAAAATTTCCTTTCACTCGAACGAGCGTAAAATATGTTTGACCATCCTATATGGATGCTTCTGTGGCTGGAACATGAACAACACATCTAAGAGCAAAAAACAGTCGCAGTTTCTTTTGAGGAATCTCAACCAAAATGCATCCTTTTAGGACCTTGTCAAGTTATACTTTAAGGCAAGTATACCAAAAATGAAGAACCGCTGGATTTAGTGTCCTATAAGGAGAATATATATGTTGTGAATAAAATTTTTACGATTGCCTTCAGCCAACCCTCGTATGCATAGTATGAGCACGACGAAGAAAATGAAATGAAATGTCGAAATGAGCAAAAGTAATGAGAAATTCACAACCACGAAAAAAGCCCAAGTAATGATTAACCACATGCAAAAGTCAGAGGCAGATTGGAAGACAAAGCCCATACATACTTACTACTCCTAAGCCCACAAACTGCCATTTTTATTTTTGTGTGGTTATGTGTGAAATATACCCCCACTGCCTCAAAATCATAATTATTACAAGCGCATCATTTACTTTTTGCTGTGGGGGGCTCGTGATTTGATGGGTCTGTTGCTATGCTGGGTAAGAATGAGGGAACTTCCGTTCGGAATGCCACTTAGTATTACAGTGACAGGCGAAAACTGTGCGGATAAAGCAAAATAAATTACTTTCCTGATCTTGATGTTATTATGCATGGAAGTGGCAATTAATTGGAAGCGTGTTATCGATCTGAACACTATTGATTAATAGATTGAAATTATATGGCCTTTAATTTAGATTAACATTTATAATAGATATTGTTGTTTGAGGATAAAAGTACAATTTGGTTCGACTGTGTTTATAAAGTTATGTAGAATTAAAAATAAAATTTCTTTGAATTTTAATATTCTGAACAAAAAGTACAGATACTAAGAAAACTACATTTCAACCTTCCGATAATAACCAATTCATCTACTAGCGTTACTAAGCGAAAACCACTTCCACTCATATCACTGGAACTAAGATCATCGAAACGATTGATTAATGGATTCTTAATTATTAAAAAAATTGAATCATTATAGGAGGTGCTTGACTGAATGATGGCATCCACCTCAAAAAAATTTAATTATCTGCGCAAGTTCCAAAACTTAAAAAAATAGAAGATAATAATGTATTACCCTCAGACCATTTAGCTGTCATCTCTAAACCAACCAAATTTTACTCAACAAATAATTTCTACCTTTTTTAATTTACTACTTACGCACCGCAAATTAATTGTTACAAATACCTCCCTCCAACGCGTGGGTGAAAATGGGTGCATAATAGTGTTCCATAACGCCCCCAAAGCCCATTAAAATTATGAGAGTATTCAAATTTTCTACTACTTCTACGCTCTATTGCCTTAAATCTTTTCGACTCAACGTTTTAATACTGTCGTGAAAAGGTGTATTCGTCTATCGGCCAATAATGGAATATGGAATAATAAAAACAATTTAAAGCATTGCAAAAAATTTATTTTAAAGAAACTGATTTTCATGGTTTCTATTTTGATATAGGTTCATTGTTCATATATATAAACAAAAGCGGCAAGTATAACTATCAATTGTAACTCTTGGGTTATCTTATAAAATACCAAAACTAACATTTTGGCTTAACGTTTATGAGTCTGTGCTACTGTGTACTACTTAGGAAGTGTATTAAAACACAACTAGCCTGATGATTATTAGTAGTCTTGATAAAAAAATTAACGAAAATTACACTAATTGATATAATTTAATATTAGACAACAAAATTGCATTACGCTCTGTTTAATAAACACTCTTTAAATTTAAATTTAAAATTTTTTACTTAAACCTAATAAAAACTTTTGGAAAAATTAGGCAAATTTAATCGAATACGTTAGGTTATAGCGGTAACTGGCAAGGAGTATAAAAACTACTAATTTTACTCATTTTTCTAAAGTATAAAAATTACTTATTTTACTAATTTTTATAGTTCTTACTATTTTAACTAATTTTTTTACTTCTTGGGTAGGCCTAGGACTGGCCCGTTGTGACAATTTAATCGAATAACTAAATCATAAATTTTTCTATTCATATTATGTTTGAATGCTGAAACAAAATGAAAATGAAACATGAACATAAAACGAAAACCTGACAGAGTGGCAACGCTTGGCAGCTGTCAAATTGTCTTTCGTCATTACGTGCACTATTTGATCGCTTGATGAAAATTGTGGTCAAAAAAGATAACTTATCCGTGGAAGAAATGGACGTCCTTAGTGAAAACAACGAGCATTTTGAGGCGATGCTTTTAAGATATGGTTAGTTCTTGCACAAATTACATTAAAATCCTTTTTTTAACGACACATTTTTCCACATTAAGCTACTATCAAAGGCAAATTGTTTAATGCCCTTGAAAATGCCAAGTTAGTCAAGCAAAGTACTGGAATGACTGTCAAAGCAGAGGAACGTCAGCAGACTCCAGCAGAGGCATCCTCATCAGAGCTTGAATTGCTGCCAAAGCCGATGTTGACGGAATTGTTGCCTACTTTGCATAACTGTCAAATTGGCTCAAATCCTGCACTAACTGGCGAATGCACTGAATCGGACGAGGACGACGTAGCTCCAACCATCTGATTTGTTTAAAAGCATAGATCAATAAATGGCAGCTCCATGCAAAACTGAAAATATTTGAATGATCTATCTTTATTATTAGGAAGGGACTACAAGTACTGCACGTGTGTCGACGTTGCCGCCGCCGTGAGGTAGGGCCGTGCTCTATGTATACCTCGGGCGGTGTTGTTCAGGGTGGGCCTGCTGCGCCAACTGCGGCCCACGAACCTTCACCAAACGATGCTTTAAAACCCTCCACCTACTTGGATAGCTGACACCTTCAGACTTAAATCAGGTGCAGTTTAGCAGCCAAAGCTAGTGGCCGGACGCTAGTTTTAGTTGCGAGACGCTTAAAATCTTTGCACCGTCCAACTCTAGAATACAAGTATTTGCGCTCCTCAATTTCTGCCTCATTACATATTTCTGTACACCAAAGAGGACCTTATAATCCAACTAGACAATCACTACGCTGATCAGGTCACCGTGTCGAATATTGCAATTTGTTGAGGTGAAGTACTTTATCAAACCTTCTAGCATAGACAACATTCTTGTTGCAGTAAAGCATTTTAACCTCCGTACTTGCTACAGCATTGGAGCCCACGATCTCGTATAACTGCCAAACATTTACTTTGCATAGATGCGGTTTTCCGAAATCGAGTTCATACAATTTTGAATGCAATGTCATCACTGTCGCTGCTGCCAACGTATCTTTACACTCATTAATTTTCCAAACGATATATAGTAGATGATGCAATTGAGTAGCTGAATAGACGCATCCATGAGGCAACCACTGCAGCAGTCTCTACCCATAGGCATCATCGTACAGCCTTAAGTAATAGCCACATATAGTCCGCCGAAATGTATAGTCCGGTTGCGGATAGGAGCAGACTATGGCGTGTCTGGCAGAACTGACATAAATCCCTCGACAAAACGTAAATTACACAATTCAGGCGTTGCAACATACAAGCTTTGGAGGGTAAAGGTATCTGAAAAGGACTATCAGAAGACTTTCATCAATTTAAAATTCATGTGGCTTTTGATGCTATTTTAAGCCGAACCCATAGGTACTTGTTGATCATCTGGAAAACTCAATCGTATCGTTCAATCTATGTCACGCAACTTTTTAATTCAATTTCAGCGACTGGATATTTATAAACTTCGGAAGAATATGCTTTTTAAAAAAATATGTTGTCGAATGTGGATTGCCACCTTTTCGGGCCCCGCTCTGAGTCTCCGACTTAAGAGGTATCCGTTCTTTCGGGCAGTGAGAAACTTCTGAGATAAAAAAATATTTCGATAAATAAATATAAAATTGCAGCCGAATAGCGTCAACTGTGGAAGAATAATAATAATGTTATTAAGAATCGGCGGCATAATACAAATGTCAAGCTTTATTTTTTTTTAACTTAAAGAAGTTCTGAAAGTTATTCACATAAAATCAATGTTTTATTTTTATGCCCTGTACCGTATGGTACAAAGGGTATATTGTGTTTGTGCAAGCCGAAAATGTATGTAACATACAGAAGGAGACGTCGGAGACCAAAAGTTACCTAAAGTATGATCAGTGTGACTCGAGCAGTTGATATACCCATTTCCGTCTGTCTGTCCGTCCGTATGAACGCCTAGATCTCAGAGATGGTAAGAGCTAGAGCGACCAAATTTTCAGATTATATACGTAATAATGTCAGGGGAGACAAGTTTATTTTACTTTGTCGATATCGGGGTTATATTTTATAGCTCCCATAGGGGTGTTTCAGAGGACCTCGAAAAAAAACAAAAGTTTTAGATGGATAATTCGTTTGTTTATGAAGATATCATAACCAAATTTGGCAATCGGAAGTTTTTTAGAGTTCCCTAGCACTGTACCAAATTTAATCAAAATTGGTTGACTATATCATATAGTCCCCGACCGATCGGTCAAAAAAAATTTTTTGGTGCAAAATTCGACTGATTTCTGTTTGCTTATGATAATATCGTAGCCAAATTTGCCGAATAAAATGTCTTTTGGAGGTCTTAGCAATATGTCGGACTTAACTGCAATGTGGTGGTACAGGGTATCCCAAAGTCGTCTGCGCCCGACTTTAATGTGCGCCATTTTTTTTATGTATTTTGAATATTAGTAGTTATTTTCCAATATATATGTACCATCAATTTGTTCTTATGGACATTTAAATTTCCCGCTACACATCGCTCCCATTCTGCCGAACCACCGTTTTGAACGAGTAACCTGACTATAGTCGCTTCCCTATGAGGAATTGTGCTCGCGGATAAGCCTGTTTTATGACTCGCCTTGGAATCGACAAATCTGCTCATTCCCGGATAAGGTAAAGTGTTAATAAAAGTACAAATAAAAAGTGATCTGGGTGCGAATCGTCTGTTTAGTTTTGAATTTTGACGTACTGAATCCGAGTCCGCTATCAGAACTAGCCCAATGGGTCTTGATTTTGTCCTAGCCTTTAAAAAAATGAAACGAGTTATTTTGAAAGCTGGGTTTCTTGACATCGGACTCGGATTCAGCGACGCCAAAAACATCGTTGGAAAATCGATTTCGAAAAAAATGTTGGATTTTTTTAAGTTATGACAAAGCCACATAGTAAAAAAAGTAATTTTCGGGTTCGGAGGTCATGCCATGTCCGAATCTTAGAATAAGCAAACACAGCAAGTCAGTGATCTGAAATAACTTCAAAAAAACAAAACAAACTACGTATTTTAGAGCTTAGTATCCGAATTCAGTGACCCAAAACACATATAAAAAAAAAAAACATCGTCGGATAACCAGTTTCGAAATAAATATGGGATTTTTTGAGTTAGGGTAGAAACTCGCTGGGTATATAAGTAAGACCAATTCTGTGAGCGGATTCGTAATCAGCATATGTCTTGTCCTTAGATGAAGACTCTTTTTTTTTGTATGGCTGTTTTGTATACACGTTCAAAAATTTTTTTTTTTAACTTTTAATTTTTCGCTCGAAGTGGAGCTTACTGTTGAAATGCCCATATACCAAATATTTCACAAATAGATCATCTTTTCAAGAATTTGATTTGTTATTTCACACGATTTTTGGTTATGATAAATAAATATCAAAAACTAAATGTCGGAACTGCTATGAAATTAATTTTCTGAGTAACGATTAATACTTATTAAATTAATTAGTTAAGAATAAGAACAACAAAGAAATAAATTAACGAGTATTTTAATATTTAATTACGGCCCCTTAAAGCTGAAACCAGATACTTTTAGACATTTATTCAAAAAAAACTTTAACACTCAGTTGTTATTTTGTGCAGTTAATCGGATTGGTGCAGGAGGCAAAAAATTTAAGCTTGTTCGAGATACTGCGCATGTTTCTTCTTTTTTTTTTAAATTTCAAGAAGCAACTAGTTTTTTTTCGTGCGATCTTTAAATATGTCAATACACTGAGTCACTAAAATTACACATAATTAAAATAGATATAATGGTTTGTTACCAAATTAAATTACGTTTGGCTTATTTAAGTAGCGCTCTCGAAAAAAAATGTAACTGCCAAGCGCCGGTACAACACAAAGAATCATCAAACTTGCTAATATTAGTTCCATATTTTTTTTTTTCAAATTCTTCTGTTCTAAGCTATTCTTCTCGAAAGTGTTCTAAACATATGGAGAAAGTTTGCTAAACCGTAACAAATATCGCATTGAGTGAAAGAAAGCCAAAAATTAATTTGTTTTTAGAGAATAGCAAAAGACGCCAGAAAGACATCGTCTATTGTTGTCTTCAGATATCTACTTAACAAATGTATCTGAAGTTAAACGACACAAAGCTGGCGAGAGAAAAAAAAAAGGGGCACACAATAATAAATCATATGTATTGTTAAGTTTTTCAAAGTGTATGTAGGTAGATGAATTAATATTGATATATAAATATGTATGTAAGCATAGTTATGTTTTTTTTTTTTAATTATTCAGCACTTCATGGGATTTGAAGCCAAATTTGCATATGACAAACGTTGTGGAAAAAACTAAAAAAAACGAAGCAACTTCTATGTAATTACCAGACCGAGTAAAAAAAAAAAAATAATAATAATATTATAATAAACAAAAATGAGCGTCTACATTTAAAAAATTATTGAACATGTCGTGAAGAGTTTTGCTTTGTGGGTTTGTTGGATTTGACGACGCAATTGAAGGCTGCGACAATGTCTGGCCCAAAGTTCAGCTTGGAATAGTCGTAGACGAGGCGGTTTTTGTTAATTAAAGCATTTTATTTGGCAAGCTGTAGCTCTCTATAAGTACATTGTTAATATTTTAATGCTGGTAATTAACAATTATAATTATAATGAATAATTTAACTTAAACATAGTATGCGCAGCGTATTAAATCACAAGCAATTGACCTACCCAAAAATTAACGAAAACGTTCAAAACGTTGCTCACGCGGAACTGGTTCCGCCTTGCTCTTAATTAAATACTTGGTAAAATCGGATGCGTTGCTGAATGCCTTGATGGGAAATTTGCCAAAGCGTCCGTTGGTCTTGGATACCACATAGTAGACAGGATAGGCACCTGGGGCTACTTCAACGGGCAGTGCTCGGCTGGTACCAATACCCTCAATCCCGGTGGGCTGATCGAAGAGGAAGTGCAGCTGCTTTTGTTGCTTCTTTTTCTGCTTGGGAAAAGGTTTTAGTTCCGGCGTATATTTCAAAACGGGCACTTCTTCACCAGTTATAGGCGCCGGACGTGGGCGACGCATGCGTTTCGAGTCCACATACTTGCGTTGTGTACCAGGACGCAGTGTTTGCACTTGTATGAGCGCCGAGTTCATATTGTTGCCTGTATGATCCTTCTTCGAGGGCAAGTCCAAGGTGCTAACACGTATGACCTTCTGCGTTTTGTTTTCAATTTCGTCACGTATCACATCGTCCTTGATCACCTCCGCTTCGCTCAACTCCTTCTCAGCGCCTACCGCACTTATATAGAGCACTAGGCCCAATACCAAAACCAGTAGCTACAAATAGAACAGCACAAAACAGATCTTTTTGACTTAAATGCTCTTAAAGCCCCCCTACCCACAAAAAAAATATCCATTAATCAAATTACCAATTGCTGTTGATTACTAAACATCTTGTAATTTGTGAAAAAAACAAACAAAGTGACTTCTGGGGATTTCTCCGCTTTTGCGTCCAAAGTTATATGCTGCCGTTTGTCGACTGAGCCGTGTTCACTTCCAGCACTGACGGCGTAAGCTTTTGTACGCTCATCATCGCTTCTATCATTCTGGCCAAGTAAAACCCGCGCGCTTCACCCGAACTCTCGTTCGCGATCTCATAATGGAGTGGCTTTTTGTGCTTACCCTTAGTGCGGTTCGATTCGGTTCGGTTCTGTGAATAAATGTTTGAAGCTGTGTCTCCATTTATGAGTCGAACTCATCAAAGAGAGAGCACAAAATTGTTAGTTTTGATTTTTTTTTTTATCATCTCAAAGGCAATGATCGTTGGCACAGTGTGTCAAAAGTGCGCGAAACTGTGCTGTGTGTTTTGGTATCTCCAGCGCTTCTTAGAAGAGCGAGAGCGACAACAATGCTTCAATAAAAATATGCTGAACGTTAAAGTCGAGAGCGATCGACTTTGAGATACACTGTAGCATCAGATTATCAAGGTCTTCTGGTCTGAGACTTGGATAAACGATTTCAAGTTTTAAGGCAAAGACACATGAAACTGGAACTCCAGACGACTTGACATTTAATAAATTCCAAATACCAGCACACGTGAGTCAAAATCTCAAGTTTGGATATCTTAGCTCTTATAATCTTCAAGAACTAGGCGTTCATACAGACGGATGAAAGTATGATCAGAAGTATGAACCTCTTTACAACAATTTCTTTGGGCGTTCTTCCGCTACACCATCTGTATGTGACATACATTTGCAAAAATTTAATATGATTCTTAACTTAAGCTGCAGAGTATTATAATAAAAATAGAAATCGTATGAAAAATAAATTGTGATTACCTCATTGATTAATTTGTTTGTTTCGGCGCGACGATTGCGACTTCAGACTCCACCATTGACTTGGCCCAGCCCCCGCGTCTTGATATCTCGTTGACGTCGCAAAAGGTTGTTGTGTATTTTGTTAAGATTATTTTTTTTTTTATATTTTAAGCACCATTAAGTATGCATTACTAATTATTGTAATGAAATATTTTATGATCATTATTGGAGTCGGGTATTGTTAGATATGCACATTGTTGATCAGCTCAAGCACTTCACGATTAATGGGAAGGAGGAAATTTATTAACAACAACAACAATTTAATTGTTCTTAGTCATTTGGCGCTTTTCTCGGCTTGTGTTTGAATTTTTACATTCCTTAGCAAGTTGTTGATAAATTATTTAAATTTACGATATAGAAATGTAAGATTTAAACATTCACGCAATTTCTTAAAATAGGAAAATTATTAAATATCATTGACTCCGGAGGTTAAATACCAACTCTCTTCTAAAGTTTTATATGTGTCGGGGTCAAGACACTCGTAAGATATTAAATTCTTAACTAATTAAGTCTGTCAACGAAAGACTTAATCACAAGCTATGTTCACACCACAAAACGAACTGATTAAGACTTGGACTTATAGTAAAGATACGAGCTATGTTTAGAGTCTGTAAACCAACAAACAAATTAATTATTATCGAAACGCGACTTTGTCGTTTTTTTTTCAAACAAAAGCTTTTAATTATAATTATAATAAATATTATATTTTTTTACAAATACGAAACATAAAAAAAATAAAAATTTAGAGTTAATATAACGAATTTAAACAAACCTGCAAATTATGTTATATAGTTAAACTTTTGCTCTAATTCTCACAATCTTAACACATGGTTGTGCATTTTACTGTCTTATATGAGAAGCAAAAAAGATAAATAAATCTGTAAGTTGAGAAACAATTGAGTTGAGATGTCAAACTCAGCTCTTTACATTTTGTTGTTGCACAACTTTTCAACTACACAACTAAATTGCAACCGTGACTACCCTGTACACAAAATCAGCTTAAAAACTTTAATTTTTTTGCAGTTAAAGATAAATTGTACAACAAAATATCCAAAAATATATCTTTTAATATAGTTTTTCCCACAAAAATGTTTCTGAACAAGCGCAAAGAACGCCTTTGAAAATTTAAAAAAATTATCGCTATTGCTGACCATGTTTAGTCAGGCACTTCTGCATATCTGCATCGTTCTTAGGGTTGCTCACATTGCTAGTCGCACACTTATAAATATATTAATATAAAATGCAAATTACTCGTTTGTAGTTGAAATAAAGCTACTTACCAATTTAAGGAGGAGTATTTCATATTAAAATTGCAGAGTGTATTCGTATGTCTGAGGCCTTTAAAGTTTTTTGGTTAAAAATTATTCATTTTAAAACAATTTTGACACTGCTAAACATTGTCATTAACATTTGACAAACGATTATCTGATTAATTACCGAAGACGTACTTTAAAGTTGGCAGCGGACGACTTTGAGATACCCTGTACCAAATTGGTATGGTATTCCCACCTACTTTTGGGTTTTTTTTTTAGATGCTCTGGGGGCTATATATGTATTATAACGCCTATATCAAAAAAATACAACCTCTCGCTATTTTTCTCTTAGCTCTTACCAGGTGAGATCTAGGTGTTCATACAGATGGACACGGGAACATTGACTTCTTTAGTCACCCCGATCATACTTTTGGTAACTTTGTGGGCTCTCTTACGTCTCTTCTGTATGGTACATAGTATATAATAGGGTATATGAATCCATAGCAACTGATTGTTAAATGGAAGAAGTGATAGGAATTTAAAACAATAAACATTGGCTTATACTTCGTAATTTTGAATTTTTTGAAACGTACAACATAATGTAACAAAAAAAAAGAAAAAACGCTAAAAATGTATACTTATGGAATATAGCTTCATCTATATATAAAGTAAATAATGTACCTATAGATAAAAAAAATGTAATACAGTCGAGGCGGTGCCCGACAGTGTAATACCCTGTACCTTTTTTTCTCAAAAAAAGATTTATTCCTGCATATTCTTACTAAGAATTTCCAATTGGAACATTTTTTTGTTGGTGCAAAACGATATTGATACCTATAAGTTCCGCAAATTTTAACCGATTTTGATGAAAATCGACGTTTACGTCAAAGGAGTTATTTAAAGTATATGAGGAAAGTTTCAAGGGGATATGTTGAAGGGTGTGGGAGAAAACACGGTAAATCGATTGCGGGGGGTGGGGTGGCTGCATTGATAAAATTTGGATGTGGATTTGTTCATTAGAGGCACATGAATCAGCTTACCAAAATTGGTGGTTCTAGGTCATTTGTTACTATTACTACGTAGAGTCAAATATTGACTCAGTTTATAGGCAAGGGGAGGTGAAATTTTTACATTTTAGACTATAACTTTTGTTGTAATTGTCCGATTTTGTTTATTTTTGACACACAGATGCATGTAACCACAACGCATCGCTCTGTAAAGTTTCAGAGTAAAGTATTAAACGGCTTAGCTAAAAACCGCGAAACTCTGCTACGGGGGAACGGGGAAAGATATTGACATGATTCAACAAACTTGATCTTCTGAGGAAATATGCGCATCAGGATAGTTTCGTATCTCTAGCTCTTATAGTCTCCGAGATCTAGGTGTTCATACAGACGGACAGACGGACATGGCTCAATCGCTACCCGAGGTTATGATAAGCATTTTGGTATAAAGGACTTGGGGTCTGCCACGCCTCCTTCTTGCCGTTACATACATTGCAAAAATCTAGTATACCCTTTGTACCTATAGGTACAGGGTATAAAAACGGCCCTCGTAGTGCTGGTAGTGGTATATGGAAGTCCGGAGTATGTGAAGTGCCAAGTGATGGAGAAAAAAAGCATACGGAGGTGGTAAACCCAACTCTAACTAAGAAAACAGGGCGCTTAGACTGTGAGAGAATTCATAGATAAAATAAAGTATTTAATCAAAGCAAATCTTTAGAGCCAAGCTAATTAGGGATAAATATGGGTATCGTTTTGGCATTACAAATCTATTTACACAAAAATAGTTCAAAAGTAATTTCGGTCTAAAATAATATGTCGTACCAATTATGCTTTTGTTGGGAATTTGAAACCTTGCACCCGGCATGATGCAATGAAATCTATAAGGTGACGCAAAGAAGTCTCTAGGTCGGCTGTGCAGAAACTTGGTTCAATTTTTGTATGGTAGCTATATGAATTTGTGCACCACTTTTGATCAAACGTCACACAAATGTTTAGTCTAAAATAAAATACAACTGACCTAAATTTGGTCATTAATAATAATTTTTCAAACATGTTTTTATGTGTTTTATCTAGGTCTACACATTTGTGTGAAATTTATTCACAATTGGTCCACTATTTCAAATAAAGGATGTTTTTTTTTAGAGAGTTACACAAGTTTAAATCATAATAAAACAAAGAAATATATTTTTAATATAAATGAAACGAGCTGGCGCGTACAATTCGCTATCTGGAACACCAATTTTCACAATCTTTCCGCAGCATTTGCGGCCGTATCTCGCCAATAACTCTTCGAATGTTGATTTCCAGGTGTTCAATTGACTCTGGTTTATCGACGTAGAAAAGTGACAGTCATTTTCTGTGCATGTAATGGTGTTTCGACAAAAGCTTGTGGATTATCTTCACTCCAAATGTGACAATTCTGCTTTTTTACGTACGCATTCAACCAAAAATAGGCTTTATCGGAGTAAAAAATTTTGAATTTTGAATAAGTTTGACGAACGGTGCCATTTTTTTTTATAAAATACTTCAACAATTTGCAAGCGTTGCTCTGGTTTAAGTCTATCCATAATGAAATTTTTTTTTTTTTTTTTTTTTTTATTATTTTAGTTTCTTACAATTTTAATTTATACAACCTAAAAGAAACAAACTAAGTATGGCACCTAGTACATGTAAACTAATAAGCAATTTTTTTATAATTACACATTGTGTATATACATTATTACTAACCATAAGTTATTTTATCTATTAACTAGATCAGCAGGCTTTGTGCGTTTAAGTCTACGCATTATCTGGTCAGTCTGAAGAAGACATGATGCTTCAGCATTGACGTGTGTGCTGAGTCTGTTTTGATGTAACTTTGCACAGCGCGTGATCTCTTCATCGACGGTTGTGATATCGAGATCTCTATGCAGGTCACTGTCACGGATGTACCATGGAGCATTTGTGATTGCCCTAAGCACAATGTTTTGAAATCTTTGGATGATCTGCCGATTTTTTGTTGAAGTGCAACCTGTAATGAGCAAAAAAAAAAAAAAAAAAAAAAAAGAAAACAATAATAATAATTAATTAAAAAAATATAAATAAATAAATAAATAAAAACACACACAAAAAGCCTAGTATATAGTAACGTATTAAAATATCGGTAGTTTAGTATTTAGTTACTAATAGTGGGGTCACCTTCAACACAACCCTGCGCGGCGAAGTCAACGTTTTCCAGTTTAAAAATGTCGGTACACTAGATTTCCGGCGTTAATTTGTATAAAAGGACAGCTTCGGCGTGTTAACTTTCTTTTCCATTTCCTATTCCAAACGAGAAAGTAAGCTGCGCTACTCCTCACTGACCACCTACTATTTTGTGGTTAAGTTTATTTTGCTACTCGTCCAAGTCGACTTAAAGCCAAATTCTACCAGCTTTTCTGTGAGAGGAAGAAATTTTCAAACGAGCTGCGGCTACACCGAAGCCTATTTCTGCATATTTTCGGCATATTGCAATAATTAGGTACCATAATTTTTTTGGCAATATTTCGCAGTCACCTCTACGGTGTAAGTATATACATAGCCACAAATTGTGTAAAAAACAAAAAAACCGCGATCTATTTTTTTTGTGCTTTTCTTTTATGTTTTATCAGGTTAATCCAAATTAAGAACATATGTTTCTCTTGAGAGAGCCTCAGGGTCAATGACCCAAGACAGCGGTTCAACTGGCACCGACCACTATAGGTTGGACACCAGTGTACTTTTAGTACACATACTCAGAGAAGCAAAGAAAAGGAGTAAGAAACAAGAAGCAGAGCGAAGATCAGCTGGCCGCTGCGGGTGTTGTGTAGATGGAGCTGCATAAATAACATTCCGTAAAACCCGTGGAAAAAATAATAGAAAAGACAAAAATTTTTGCATACGCGTAAGCTAGTGATTAGTGAGCAAAGTGGAAAATCCAACAAAATTAAAAGAAAGTGTGTAAAACCCTGTATGTCCCATAAAAGTGTGGTTAGGTGCAGTTTAGGGTAAACCACTAAAAGAAATATCTATTTTATGACCCCCTATTCACAAAGTTGTGTAAAAATACGAGTGTAATCAATAATTGTGTGCAGTGTGTGGAAATTTGTGAAAAATATAAAAAAAAAGGCGCGTGAAAATAATCGAAAAAAAAATCAAACTAAAACATAAAGAAATAAGTTTTAGTTACAATTAGTTTATTTTATTTTTTTTTTTTTTGAGTGTCTATGTGGATAAAAAAAAAAATAGAAATAAAAGTAAAAATACAAAAAAAAGAAAACAACAAAATAAAATTAAAAAGAAAAATCAATCACTTGAAACAATCTCCGTCTGCGCGGGAAGGCCTTCGTCGTTGCAGCTGGAAAAGGGTGAGTTTTGGGGGGACTAATTTATATTCAATGCTTATATTTTTAATTTTTTTATGTGCATAAAGAGCTACGCGTGAAAATTCGCATTAACATAGTTAAAGAAAAGAACAAAACGTTCGCAGTAAATAATTTTTTTTTCGGTTGCTTACATGTACTAAAAACTTTTGTTTTGTTCATTTTATGGTGTGTCCGCTTTCGGTACAATTTAAATACACTGGAGGCAAAAATTATTGAGCACACTCGTATTTTGTTTACGCCTTTTACATTATTGTAGGTACTTAATCTACTTTAAGCTTAGATACTTTAGGGTATATATAGTTGCACACCTAGAGGTTAAGATAATTATGAACTTTTTCGGTTTTTTTGTAATTAATTAAGTTTTGAGCATTTTAACCATGTAATTTAAAGTGGAGAAACTAGATATAAAATATATGAAGTTGAAGGTTAATGCGTAAAAAGTCTCGTAGATTTCTTAGCAATATTATGAATTTCACGTGAATAAATACTAGATTCTATTATGGAGTAAAGAAAAATATTATGTTTCCTTAATTTGATGAACGGGTAAATTGCGTACGGGAGCTTAAGGATGGCACAAGCTAAGCTCATAGGTAGGGTGGGTAAAGACACAGTACTGGAACGTCATCTAACAGTACTGCCGGGATTCATTTAGTTGGTCAAGTTTTGAACATAAAATTTAAATGGTATTGGTTTTTTTTTTCTTCTTCAGTTTCCTTGCTTTTCTATTGTGTTCTTAGGTAGGGGACTATTCTTTGGGTATGTAATTGGTAGAGTAGGTACGAGAAGGATAGTGGTAGTTGCCCTGTCAAACCCCCCCACAGGCTGTTTTGCTAGGCGTCTCTAGGGTCCCCAAACGAGGGTTTACTGCCACGGCGAAATTCTCTCGCACGATCCGTGCTGACCTCTAGATGTGTGGACCTTCGGTATATTGTAGGTTTACCCATTTGTAGGCTAACTTATTTTCATGGCTTAAGTTAGTGAACCCGTTTATTACAAACCCCATAGTTGGGCTCCATATGACCAGATAGGCGTAAGGACTTGCTTGTATAGCATGATTTTGTTAGAAATTGAGAGCGTGGACCTTCTCCCAATTAACCACTTCATTGTGTGAAATTTCTGGTTGAGTTCATTTCTTTTTTTCTTTACATGCTCAACCCACCGGAGCTTGGCGTCTAATGTCATTCCAAGATATTTCGCTGTATCGGAATAGGGAATTTGTATACCGTCTAGATATAGCGGCAAATAGCTGATTTTTTTGTTTGTGAAGTCCACATGCACAGATTTAAGATTATTCAATTTAATTCCCCATTTTCTAGTCCACGCCGTGATTTCATTTAGCCCCGATTGTAACTTCTTGTGGTTTCCAATTCGGATTTCCCTTCTGCAATTATAGCAGTATCATCTGCGAAGGTGGCTATCTTTGTGTTGCTTGGACTCGGCAAATCGCTTGCGTAAATTATATATAAAAGCGGTCCAAGTACGCTGCCTTGGGGGACACCAGCCTTTATTGGATATAATTCAGAATAGCTGCTGCCTTGTTTAGTTCTAAAGAATCTGTTGCTCAAATAGGACTCAAGTAACTCTGAGTAACTTTCCGGTAATATAGTTTTTATTTTATATATTAGACCTTCATGCCAACCTGGTCAGCTCTCGAACAGCGTTACCTGTGGCATCACAAAGGGCCTTATTGTACCTATGTGCGTCTGGGCTGTTACAAGACAGGCAACCACTTTAACCTAACCTAACCTTCATGCCAAACCTTATCGAACGCCTGTGCTACATCAAGAAATACTATTGAGCAGACTTCCTTTTTCTCCAGAGAGTTTTCAATTATATTGGTTATTCGGTGAACCTGGTCAATAGTAGAGTGATTAGCTCTGAAACCAAACTGATGACTTGGTATCAGACTACTCCGCTCTATTTTTAGCATTATCTTTCTGATTAACAATTTTTCAAATATTTTTGACATCATGGGAAGCAGAGATATGGGTCTGTATGATTTTACATCGCTTGAGTTTTTGCCTGGCTTAAGGATCATTATTACTTCGGAGACTTTCCAAGAAAGAGGTACATATTTCAATTTAAAAGCAGCATTGATAATTTGAGCTAATTTAGCAATAGCTCTAACAGGTAATTCTTTTAGTACTTCAGTTGTTATGAGGTCATATCCTGGTGATTTGCGTGGCTTCAATTCCCTGTAGATAACCTCTATTATTTCTAGCTCTGAGACAGACGTAATAGTGTCTTCAAGACCATTATTTATGGATTGGTCAGGCAGACTAGGAACTGTACAAGCAGTAGTAAAGACGTCTGCCAAGTAGCTGCTAAACAATGCGGTTTTTTCTGCGTCGTCTCTTATCCATACTCCATCTGGACTTTTTAACGGATAGTTTTGTTGAAGTGGCCTTTTCATTTTTTTGGTGCATTTCCAAAGCGAATAGTTTGTTGAGCTGTCGTATGTTAGGTTATGCAAATAATTCTGGAATGCTTCGTTTTTGAATCTCTTTATTTCATAAGATAATTGCTCTGTTAAATGATTTAGCTTTGTTTTGAGCCTAGGGAATCTCGTTTGCTGCCATTTTCGCCTTAGCTTTCTTTTTTCAGTAAAAAGATTTCTTATGTAATCCGGATATGAGGAAATAATTTTAAAATTTCTTACAGGAGTACTACTCCAAGCAGACATTTGTATATGTTTTGTAAATGCATGTAGCTCTTCATCAATTTAATCACTACTGAGCATATCTGTAGATAGATCCATGTTGTCGTTTAATATTTTCCTGAAAAAGGACCAATTTGTTAAATTGTTTGATAAGGTAAGCGGTTGATTTTCAAGTACAGTCGTTTCGAAGAGTTTAAGGTATATCCATAATGAAATGTCAAACCAAACTTAACAAAAAGAAACTATCAGCTGTTAAATAGGTTGTCAGATAAAGCAGTGTTGAAAAAAAATTGAATCTGTGCTTTTTTTTTCAGAGAGTCACGAATAATGGTCCTGCATTGCATGATCTTCTAATTATTGGATCATGCCGCATCGGTATCATGACCAATTCTGGATGCAGGTAGAGATTGCCAAGGAACAGAAAACTGAAGGATAAGTGATTCTTTTCCTTTCCAGACGACAAAAAGCAAGTTTTGCAAGAACTTAATAAAAATCAAATAACATACTATACATGTCTTAAAAAAATGGCACTTCATAAATATTTTAGCCCCTTTAAATTATAAAGCTTATATATTTTTTGTCTAACTTTATCTCTTTTGTGTTACAATCATGGAAATTCACTTTGAAGTTCTAGTCAATGACAAAAAAGAATTTATTGCACTTGAAAAAAAAAAAAAGGAATATTGGAAGTAAAAAAGAAATCACTTCACAAAATGGACTACGTGGCACAAAAACCACAAGTTAAGTAACCAACCATTGCAGTTGCTTGTTCGAGACAGTAATAAAATCGCAAGGCTGTAAGAAAGACACTACGTCTGGGACTAGCAGCGGGACCAGGACAGACCGTCGTTGCTGCCTCCATTTGCGTCTTCATCATCGACAGCGCCATTGTCACGCAATCGATTGTTATTCAAAGCAGCAATAATCTCTGTCAAGGCAAAGAAAACAGTCAAATGCATAGACAAGATGCTGGAGGGAGCTGGCCTCGGCAACTAGAAGGGTTCGGCGCTGCTCTGAGTGGCTCTAGTTTTGGCTGCGTTCTGGGAATTGAAAAATAACTCAACAGGTTTTAGCTTTTAAGCCAAGTCGCTTTGCTTGGAATGGAGGGAGTTTTCGCGCTTTGTTCTCTCGTTCACTTTGAGTAATGGAAATTGGGTAATCGGTAATGGATTATTTAAAGTGTAAGCTGTGTCGTAGGCAGGCACCAAGCAAAGTAACTGATACTTTAAATTGCACAAAATAATGGAAGCAGCTTCGGGCCTAAGGCCTGCGTAATTAGATTGTAAAAAAGGACACATTTCATATATGATGTGGGTCCTTTTTTTTAAACGAAGGTCAGCATGTGTGTTTGTGTGTGTATACACCACTAAATGGTGACCGCAAATAATTCTATGGCTAAGCAGCTGCTCATTGTGGGTAGTGTGTGATCTCCCTCGCCTACTTGGTTAATGGTCGCCAAATCCGTGGGCATTTGTTTTACGTGTTGGTTAAAATGTAGCTGAAATCTCGCCGGACAAAGTTTTTTTTTTTTTTTGTTTGGGCTGGCAATAAATTACATATTAGCTATAAGGATCTTTATAATTTACGAGTGGGTTAAACATGACGGAAGGTCGAACAATTTTACAACCGAAATCTACAATGTGTGGTGTATGTGTAAAGTACATTGTGCCTGGGGGTGTGGGTTGATAAGAGACAGTGTGTTCACTCCTGGCTTAGCGGTCAGATATATGCCGGTGTTTTGGTCAAAGCCTACCAGTGCATTGCTTAATGCTGGTTATAACGAGCTACTATTGTTTAGATTTAGATGGATGGATGAAAAAATAATACACATTGTAGCACATTATAATGGATTCGATGGGTTGAAGAACCAAATGTGAAAGAGTTACCTCGAGCACACTGGACTGCTTTCGAATAGAAAAGTAGTGGCTTTGCATACCTAGTACCTCGAAGTTCGAGGGTAATGTAGTTATGAGCATAAGTTGCATTGCCCAAAATCATATCGCAGCCTAGAAAAAAAAAAATTGGGTGGAAGCTCGCTACAACGTTGCTCTTACACCCAGGGCCGTAGAGAGAAAATCCGGTCCCGGGGGGAAAACTGTACCCGCCCCTCTATTACACCTTTAACTTGAATCATTAGGTTTGGTAAGTACGACAGCAATTACACCGGGCCCCTGAATAAACTCCGGGCCCGGCTGGAATCCCCCCTTTCCTACCCCCCTCTCGTCGGGCCTGCTTACACCTTACACCATCCTAGATGTTGAAGAAAAGAAAGCTTATTTCCGACCTTCTCCCTGAAAACTCCGACAAAATTCCATATTCTGTAGGTATATTAGTACTTAGATAATCCAGAACTGCCAATTTTTGTGCATAAGCCTCATGTGCGCCTGATAAGCAATAAGCCAGACAACCCCATACACCCCAATTACTGGGCCTACGCTCAAAGTTACTATACAAAACTTGTTGCTATCAAAATTTAATGTTGGGAAAACAGAACATATAAAAATTTTTTAAATATAAATCTCTGCATTTTTAGCCGAGGACGGTAAAGAAAAAAAGGATGTTTATGTGCTATACCTGTATGTACGTATATCTGTTTCTTCGTAACTTCTAAACGGCTTATCATAATTGAACAAATGAGATATTTATGGAAGCTTCTTGATCATACGCTGGTTATAGGCTAATTAAATGGAACATGGGGCACTCAAAAGGTCATAAACAAAACATAAAATTTTATTGATGCAGTTTTGCGTAGGGTTACCAGATGGTCCGAGCGAAAAAGCGGACATTGAAAATTTACATATAAGAGAGAACGAAATACAAAAAACATTCACAAAAATCGCTCCAAAGAACATTTTTTTATGATTTTAAGGGGGTTTTCTTGGGACAGAAAATATGATTTTAAACCTTCAAAAATGTTCAAAATGCGCTTAACAATAAAAATAATTTTGAATCAAAAATTTGTAAAAATATGCCTATTTGAATTTTTTTGAAATTGTGTAAACATTTTTTTTCTTAGACAGTGTAAAAACAGAATTGGGTATGTATGTATTAGTTAAAAAAATACGTTAAAAAAAAAACAAAACACGGTTATTAAAAAGTTACGCTCTGAGAATACAAAATTGTACAAACAAATTGTTGTAAAAATATTCCCATCTGAAATTGTTATACAAACTATTCAATATTCATCTCTATTAAATAACACTAGCTTACAAATTTTAAAAATTTTTGGTATCCTCAACATGTTTTAGTCATTTCCTTAGTAAAATGGCACGCTAAATCCGAAAACGAAGTCCAAAAACTTTTTCATGGAACGGATTTCGAGATATTTCGAAAAAAACATTATTCGAAATTAAAAAAAAAGTGTCTACTTAAAAGCAAATATCTCTGGTTCTACCAAACCGATTCTGACAATCTATCAAGACTAAACTGTAGATAATTGAATTACCTATCCTTTATACTTGGAATATATTTTTATCAAATTTACAGTTTGGACGCTATTTATGCATTCATATGAAATTTTTCGTAATTTTTAGAAAATTTTTGAGACAAATCTATTCCAAACATAAATTTGAAAACTTAAAAAAATGTTTTCAAACAGTTTTTTTCATGGCTCGTAAAGTTTGATCAATTACGAAAAAAATGAGTAGTTGATAACAACCGAGTCCTATATGTTTTAATCTACTTAAAAAGTAAGTTCTGGGAAAGTAGTTCGTTTCGAACTTCTCAATAACGAACTCCTTTACTACAATTTTTTCCATGTGTCAGTAATTGGGTTTTAGTTTTTTTAACTTTTTCTTTTTGAATTAAAAGGTAAGTTCGGGGAAGTAGTTTGTTTTGTAAAAAATGAAGCTCAGGAAATGTACGCCACAAAAAAATTATTTTGTGAAATTTTAAATATCTAGTATTTTAACATTTTTGGCTATATACAGTCGAACTTCCCAATAAAAAAAGTGTACTTACTTATAATATATCATAATATGGGTGCTAACCATATACACTAATACGGGGGATCAGTTGTCAGAAATACGAAACATTAAATTAAATAAAGTTTCAAAATTTTTTTTCGAAAAGAATAGTATTTGAAACAATTTAGTTCAATGTTAAAGTCTCTATTTTTACTATTTATGCCAAAGCTTATTTACGCTTTCTAAGGGAATTAAGTTATTTACATTTTTGCCATTTATTTTTTATTGCGTGCTATATAATTGGTTATTTTAGAAAAATTATCGTTTAAATTGTTGATATATTTTTTTTAGGCTGCTTATTAATTTTTTCCAAAGCATCGATATACAGCTTGATTGTGCCCACTTCCTCTGACTTGGTTATAAAATTTTCTATATATTTCATTGCTATTTGGTATTGGCCTTCCGGAAAATCCGGTAAGTATTGGTTTTCAACAAAGAGTTCTCGTGAGTAGACATGACCCTAAAGCAGAATGGTTAATAAAATTTTATCTTCAAAAATATTTATTTTGAATAAAGTTTTACCTCAAAGGGGCAACTGTGGTTCAAATTTGTAAAACGCGCCATAACTCTATACACCAATTTTCCATACAGCGAAAAGTCACGTTTAGATATTATTTCGCATAAGTTTATCAGCACGTTTACCAAAAATGGCTGGTATCTATTACTGTAGTCCTTCTTAAAGAGTTTATAGACAATCTGCAAGAAACACTCTGAAAATCCAAATTTACTTTAAAATATCATTTTGTAGCTTACCGTAACATTACGTACCGGTTTAATCAGGTCAGCATCCATTTGGACGTATCCTTTGTACCAGTCCACAGCCTTAATATAGCATGTCGCATTTGCAATATATTCCGGATTCGGTAAGCACTCGACCTTTGTAGACTTGTACACAAGCACACACCTACAACTAAGCTTTAAAATAAAATAACAACTTTTATATATTTATTAAATTAAATTGTATAATATTTTATTTTTACAATATGCAAAAGCCAGATAAATGCCCACAGCTTCAAAGGCATTGTGTCAACTAGTTTTGATACGCCTCATGAGCGGCACTTTTTATTTATATAAATTTTAGGGTCTGATTTTACATTAATTGCTACGATATTATTGAAAAAATAATAACCATAATAATAGCTACATTATAGATTTAAAATTAATTTTATATGTACATATAAACATATATAGTTTTTTAACATTATCTGGCTAATTTTGGAGATAAATTTTGATTTAATTACAGTTTATAGAGTCATTTTGGACAATCGGTATCGAAATCCAGAACAGGCCTGACTCTAAGCATTCCAGAATTTGGATATACTTTGGTGCGAACAGCCCGACTAAAATATACACTGTATCCTTGGCAGCTTACTATATTTTAAACAGGGCTGCCAACTTGGACTCAAACAACACATTGTAATAATAATAATAATGTGTGGCGAAAGTTGCACTGCGAATCTCTTCCAGCTCTAGTTGTTCTCAGCAAGTCCAATTCCCGAGATATACTTAATTATCTGGGATGGTTCCAGCGTGCATCAAGATTCTGTAACCACCTAATTGGGATGTCCTTCTTCACAATGTGTTTGTATGTGTAGGAAGTAGTGCTGGAGTTCTCCAGCACTTCTGCACTCATCAAATGGGTGTTTAGTAGTGCTCGAGAAACATATCTGTTGGCCAACATCGATATATAGAGATTTTAAACTTCGATCATCGATGTTTTCTCCAGCACTAGTAGAAAGGATTCCTCCAATTTAGTTCTACAGAACATACATGTGTTAGCGCAAAATAATCTTTGAGAGCCAAGTCCTTTTTGTGCTCAACCCCCCAAAACGAAACTTTGTGCAGAATCAGTCGACTTAACATAAGAACTTGTGTTGGTAAATGTTCCAAAAAGTTCAGTACCTGAGCTAAATTTGTTTCTTCATGAGTTTGCCGATGTTTCAAAAATATAAGGCTAAGTTTTTGCGTCGACTTAAAACAATGGATGAAATTTGGGTCCACCACTTCAAACTTGAGAGAAAGGAATAGTCAAAACAATGGACTAATATACTTTGGACTCCAGAAATATATAAAAATCATCGTCGGACATGAGGACTTAAAAATATGCTTTATGTAGTGTTATGAGCTTATGCGCGGGCGACTTTTCCTTTTTTTCAGGGTCCTCTGAGATATATAATATGACCCCGATGACAAAAAAAAAAAAATAACTTGTCTCCCGCAGGGTAATAAGGGATCAAATCTGAAAGTTGCGTTGCTTTAACTCTTACCATCTCTTGGATCTAGGCGTTCATACAGACAGACAGACGGACATGGCTGTATCGACTTCTTTGGTAACCTGATCATATTTTAGGTATCATTGGGGGGTCTTCGACGACTCCTTCTGTATGTTACATACATTTTCGGCTTGCACAAAATTATAAAAAAATCGATTTTCAGGTTCAGAGGTCAGGCTAGGTTTTGTGAATATTTTTGCGGTCGCTATTTCCGTATACGTGCTTAAAAAAACTCAGCACGTCAAGGTTCTGACAAAACCTCAAAAAACCCCATAAGAAGAGTTATTTTGGAGGTTATCTCAGAACCAGGATGTGTTGTTCGCCGTACAGCCAGTGTCGAAAAGAAAATGGACGTTACTTGCGGTTAATATAGAACCAAGACCTGTTGGGCTAAACGTGTTACCCAATTCGGATTCAGAGCGATGAGATACATAAGACAACATACGCCACGTCCCCATATTACGATGCTTTGTTTTTATTTTTGTGTGGCTGTGTTATCTTTAAAATGGATAAACTATCAATGATGAATACATATTTTGCGAACTTATTGCAGCGTTTTTTATTTATGAAATCATGAAAAACGGCCACATTTGGCAAAAAAGAAAATCCATAAACTAAACTTGGAATGGTTTGTTACGCGCCCTAGATGTCAGATTTAAACCCTCTGAACTTAAACTTAAAAGTATTAGAGAAAAAGCCGGACAAATTTTTTGTGTTTTACTTGCTAGGTTTTCGTCTAATTCTGAACCACCCACGCACCACTAGTCCCAAACTATATCAGGAGGAATTTTCCGCAACCGATTCTTTATTTAGAAGTCTACAAATTATACCATATGTTTTATAAATCTTTTTTAATACCACCAGAATCATACAAATTGGACCATTTTCATCAAATGTTTGGATACTCCCCACGTATTTTTTTTTTCTCGAAACCTTGTAATATGTTCTATGCAATTGGGATTGAATATTACAAAAAAACTCAAGTATTTCCTTACTTTAACTTACTTTAATATAAAACTCTATTGCCAGAGTGCCACAAAATAAATATTGTTTCTGGAGCATAATAAATGTATGGCGAAAAAGCTTTTGTTCACATTAAAATATTTAACTGGCAGGCCGTGCCAGCGCCCACCCATACTGGCTGGGCAGGGACAAGCTGAGCACCTAATCCCCGACAGCAACTCCTGCCACCAATGCAGCAATGGCTCCGCCCTTAACAGTGGTAGGGCCTTGTCTTACCCCACTCGGAAGTTAGACAAATGTGCAAACTGCGCAGCTGCAGGAACTTCCCTTCGTCCAGTTAGCACGAAGAGGTGACAGAAGGTTTTGGTGCTACAAATACCACGTTGTAGGATTCAAAGGCATTTAAGAATGTTTCAATTCCGGAATGTTTCTTGAGTTGGTGCCACTATGTGGATTTATATACATATATGCTTAAGTGGAGGAGCTCAAGCTCTTAGGTATACTAGAATACATGCTTGTAGTACATAGCGAAAATTGTAAATGCGCATGAGAAAACATCTTCCAAAAATCTCGCAAATTGTAGTCTCAAGAAACTTTAAAAAGTGGATATGTCTATATATGACATGAGTTACCATGAACATTGGCTAGGAACATTAGCGCTAATAGAAGGGTCATAATTTTGCTGCTCATAGCTGAGGGCTGTAAAACGTAACATCTCTCTAATTGTGGATGAAATTATGGCTGCCTTTTAAAACAACTGGACGCATTATGGCACTAGCCAAAACGTGCACTCGAAAACCTGTTCGGGAGCATACAAAAATCCAGATTCCACTACATGCAAATGAGCGCCCAAACAGGGGCGCAACACGGCGTGGTGTGCTTGGGATCAGAGATTACATTATGACTGAAATTTGGGCACCCCCCGAAATTTATCCCTGCATCCGCAACTGGAGCCCATAATGTTGGCAACATATTAGTACAAATGGAGCTCGTCAATGTTGCGTTTGCGGTTCTTGGTTGGGGCCAAACCTGGAGTTTTATGGATGCAGACACTACTTGTGTGCGACGCGTCTGTCTCTATGTGTGTCTGACCAGAAACACACACATGTCCAGGGGTTTATTGTATTTTGCTGTTTTGAAGGTGTTGATTATGCCTTTGATATGCAAATGAACCGGTTTTACAAACGCTCCGCCCTATGTTCATTGTAAACTAGAGTGCCTGGCCAACGAATGGCGCTAATGATAGCCGGCGCAGCCAAGATGACACCTTTGCTTCGATGATATGAGCAACTAAAGACTTGTAAACTCACCCAAAAAAACAGTTGTCTACGTGCGCTCCATTTCAACCCCAATTAGACTCATTAGGCAAACAAGCTCATGACAATGGTTAGGTCTTTGAGGTGCGAAGTAAGGGCGAGCCTTTGTGGGGGCGCTACACTATGAGTTCTGGAGTGATTTACGACACAAATTACGAGCTTAAATGGACAAACATGCATAGTTTTAATCATGTACGACTGGGAATGGGTATCGTAGTCGACAGGCCGATGTCCATTAACGCGGTCGGAAACTAGTCCCCGAATAGGCATAAACCATGTGACATAAATTAATTAACTTTTTCTCACGTTACGTTAACGCCTTTTAAAGCCGGCTCTTTATGCAAACTACTTGCAGTGTTTTTGGGATATATTTATACTTAAAGGAGTGAGCGAAGGACATTGAAACTTATTGTAAGCATTACATTAAATTTGGTTATGCCTACACTGAGAAAAATGGATTTGTGCTTTATCAACTTTAAAGCACTTATGGTCTGGCATATCCCCTACTGCCTGGACCCTATGAGTTCTATCTGTTATCACTTGTTTTTTTTTTGGAAATAGATTTTAATTTTAAAGGAACACTGATATTTCGGGTATCCGCCTATAAATCACGGCTTTCCTTCAACTATTGTTTCCTTTCAAAAATTAAACTAATACTATACGCACCAGTAGCGGATTTATGTGTTAATCTTATTAGAAAACTTTTGAAGTACACCCAAAAATTTCACTCCCAGTTGTAACAGAAGCCAAGACCTAATGATCTCAAAAAAATTTTATTCTTTAATAGTTGCCTTATCTCGCTGAAGGGAGCGCAATAGCGGCTCTCATTTATGGATTCCATAAGAACCATTTCGGCATGAAAGAATCTGTAAGTTGGAATCCTTTTAGGAATGCGCTATGATTTTTTTGTACCTTTCAGTTGACTCGCTCTTCTGAACGCCGATCTTCGCAGACGCCTTCAAAGACAGTATTAATATCATCGCAGGTTACAAAACCGGCTTCTCACAGGATCTCAATCAATATATTCTAATGCTCTATGGTTATAGAAAAGTGTGCCTGTTACAGTGCGACTATCGTATATACTCTATTTTCTTTAATTTTGATTAAGTTTTAACTTTCTTGGGGATAAATAGTGAAAAATTGATGCGGGGGCCTCTGGGGGCATCTCCGTAAAGTAAAAAGTTTTTTATTACCGATACCGTTTTGGTGAATATAAATTTTTGACAAAAATTTTTACAAACAGCTTGTTTTTAATGGATCTTCTAGGCAAAGGTGATTCAAATTGGATGTTTTTGCTATAACTTTCAAAAATTCTAATCGATTATAATAATGCTTACACCAACGGGTTGGTAATATAAAAAGTAAGATGACCTTGATCTGCCTTTGACTTTTAGTACTGTAACCTCAAAAAAATATGCGGTGTACTCGCAAAATTCTATTGGTGGAAAGGTGGACCTATATAAAAAAACTGAATGAGAATAAAGAACTAGACCATTAGATACATCTTGAGCTGGTGTGTTTTTTATTTATTTATTGTTTTATTTCTCTTTATTGTTTTGGTATTAAGGCTGATTTATCTTACTCATTTCCTTCTAGGTATAAGAGACAAAAAAAATGTGGTACACTCGAGGCTTTGTCCGAAAATTCCCTACACTGTACCCTTTTTCTGGAGTATAAATATCCTCCTGCATACATTGGAAATTTAGTATTTAAGATAAAACTGATTCTTTGCAGTATACAAGTAGTTTCCAATATAAAGATTGAGGGATATTATGCTTCTAATTTCCATAAGTTCCGTTTTCAACCGAAAGCTAACTCAAAAAGGCTATTTAAGATATCAAAACAAGTAAGTTTGAAGTGCGAATGTTGAGATGTGTCGTAGAAAACACACTCCTCAAACGGAGAATAGGGGATAGAACTTAAAAAGGTCGATATGGATTTCTTTACTAGGGACACGTAAAGCTACTCACAAAAGTTGGTGAGTCTGTTCATACAGACGGGCATAGCTCAATCGTTTCCCGAGGTTGGGATAAACATTTTAGCATTAAGAACATATGGTCTGCGTAGAATCCGAATCCGGGGCCAGAATTGGCCTATCACGTCAGGATTTTTAGATATTTGAGGTTATTTACCCGAAAACAGCGTTTTTTCCTACTTTTGAGGTTATGTACAGGGTGCAAATAATTTTTGTGGTCTGTCATTCCAGTGACATCATTTAGTACCACTCTTACCCTAATTTTAAAAGCTCAAGCGATCATTTACGAAGTATATCTATATTTTTGCAAAGTAATGGCTATCAAAAGTTACGAAGTATATCCCTTCGACGGTATTAGCATTTCACAGGTCTACAAATACCGTGGTCATGTCAGTTGCTGTAAAGCTAAGGGTCATTGCCGAAGGAATTTGCTGCGTAGAATCCGAATCCGGGGTCAGAATCGGCCCATCACGTGAAGATTGTGGAATATTTAAAAAAATACAGTTTTTCGAGTACATAAACTCAATTATCTCAAGATCCTGACGTGATGGGCTAATTCTGGCCCGGATTCGGATTCTACGCAGCAACTTACTTCGGAAATGACCCTTAGCTTCCCAACAACTAAACCAGTTGGCCTGTGTTATTGTCTCAAAGTCTTAATGCAAATGCTAATGACGTCGAGGGATATACCTCGTAACTTTGAATAGCCATAACTTTGAGAAAAAAAATGAGTGGAACTAAGTGATGTAACTGGAGTGACAGAAAATAAAAATTATTTGGATTCGGATTCTACGCAGCAAGTTACTTCGGAAATGACCCATAGCTTTCCAACTGACATGACCCCGGTATTTGTAGGCCTGTGTAATTGTACCCGGAATTTGCATCCCATTTAATTTTCCCAGTTTATTTCTTTGAAAAAAAAACTTTTTTGTTGCTTTTATGACAGCATTGAGCCAAGATGCAGTTAAGGTCGTTATTTTTTTCTTTTTTTTGGAATATTAGTTACGTAACAGTGCTCCAAATAAATATGTATAACAAATAACAAACAAGTTGGCGACATACGAACCGAGCCTTAGCTGCTGTTCGGTGCCTCATCCAGTGCTTAGAAATGGCTCTCCCGGGAAATTATATATAATTTTTTCTAAAAAGTCGTACAAAATGAAAAAAAAAGAAAAACACAAAAATATTTAAAAAGTTGTACAAACTGCGCCTAATTGTAAAGTGCTGCCACCGATGACACTTTATGAGTACTCAGTGCCACTCGCCCATCCTCCTCCAACTTGGGTGCGCATATTAAACACCCAAACAACGAACAACTCCGAAAAATTTTATACACACTTGTAAAGCCATGAAATTGAATTAAAACGGGGCCGCAGTCGTATAGCCCAATTGAATAATAAGGGGGAGTAAGAGCAGCAGAGGGTTGTGACTGCTGCTGCAAGTCCGTGCGGATTTCAAATGTGTACAGGAGTGCGTCAGGGCAGGTAGTACCAGGCCGACGCGCTGTGGACTTAACCAGCATTAATTATGACACAGGGCGCTGGGTCCCAACAATGGGACACAGACGGTCCGTACGGCATATGTATATTTGCAACATTGCTGCCAGGTGTGCTAAACTCTGGGTTTGAGTGTGTAGCGGGGGGGACTGTGTACGGGACCCGTGTCCGGAGCACTGCAATGTCACGCTTGCAGGTGCGAGCAAAAATTTAATTGACCAGCGACAGCAAGTGGCAACAACTGGGCCTGAACTGACTTGCCACAACTGACACACTGTGCGCCCATTTTCAGTTACTACTAGACTTGTTGGAGACCGATGCAATGCCTCCATACTTTTCAGCTTGACCCACCTGGGAGTGCACATTAAATAATTACCGCAAATGGGCTTGGCGATAATTTTTGCACCAAAACCAGTGGTCAGTAAAAAATTTTAATTGTAATTGCGAAAACAATAAACAAATGTGCCACTCTGTCCGAGCACACACACAAACACCGTGCACCCATAAATACTGCCGTAATACCCATTGGAATCATCATAAAACACGAACAAAAAATACAATACGTTCGCATTTTATTTAATTACTGCCAGAGGCCGTAATGCATGAAGATAGTAATAATGGTATAAAGTATTCCTGCACAAATTGGGTAGTCACAGCTGCCAAAACTTTTAAATTGGCTTTAAGAGTCGCATTTTTCTAAGGTTGTTGCAAAATAGTTTAAACTTTTCAGGGATCTGCATTGTAGTTCGGACTGGTGCATCGTAGTGGATTGATTCTTGCTCATACCAATCTGACAGGTATTTATTAGAATTTTAAATCTTCTTTACTATCAACTAGTGCGGTCAACTAATTTTTCAAAAATCTGAGTAATACAATGCGATGCAAGGACACCTTAACAATGTCAACCTTAGAGTTCAAACTGCTTTAATTCAAACTGCTTGTTAGCAGTATATTACTTACTCACGCTCGCCCATGTTCTATTTTTCATTTGATAATTAAAATCGGAAGGGTGCTTCAGGTGTGAGCTTCATTCGTGAATGAGCTCGAGGTACGGCGATTTAAGGTAGAGAAACTTAAGATAGGAAGCGATCTGCTTGCTGAAAACGACAATCTACGAAACGATAGGTATAAAGTGGGTAGAAATTACCAATCTATTTTGTTTACATTTTTGACATACGAACAGATATATGAAAGTTGTAAAAAGAAAAAAAGTTAAAAAAACTGGAAGATAACCCAGAGCAGACTTTAAACGTTAATGGGCTACTGACACTGAGCACATCTTAGCGGAACACATGGGATTTTTTGAAGATGTGAAAAAGGTGTTCGCACAGCCAACATCTAAAATCTTGCTGCCAAATTGACAGGCTGGTGAAATAGGCATATGTATTATGCAAACTTATTAAAAATCTTTTTTAAAATTTAAATATCAATCTTTCTATGAGTTAATTTTCAACATCAACTATCATTAAGCAAGGGACTTAAGAATTTATGTCATTATCATTAATTAATTGGGAGTATCAATGAGGCCATCGGTAGCGTACTCGCTTTGCAACCCGATGGTCGTTGGTTCGATTTCCCGCAGAAGCACTGGTGCATTTGCCTAGCACTGGCATCGCTAGCTCAAAGACGCTAGTTGCCCAAGCAAATCTCTATTATTTCAAGACACCGTCGTTCGGATTCGGCTATAAGCTGTAGGTCCCTGTTCTCTTCGAACAGTTATTAATAGAGATCCCTAAAGCTACGGCCAGGGGCGACTGACAAAATAGTCAGTCAGGGAAATGATTATCTTTGACATAAGATGTTAGATGAAAAGGCTATAAGATAGTCCGTACCATTGCAACAAACAATAAATAAACGTACCGATTTCGATCCAACTAAGCATAATGATTAGATACTTTAAAGAATTTTTTACCGCCGAATTTCGTACTGTCAATAAATATAAATTAAAAAAACAAAAAAAACAATTATGACCCAAAAATGTTATCGTCCGGAACTATGGGGGCTATATGAAATAATAAACCGATTTTAATAAAAAATTTTGGGACGATATCTTCATCTAAAACTTTTGGAATTTTCGAGCTGGTCTGAAATACTCCTATTGGACAAAGTCTATATAAAAAAAAAATAAAATAAACTTGTCTCTTGTCACTTAGTAAGGAGTCTAATCTGAAAGTTTGTTTGCTCTAGCTCATACTATCTTTGAGAACTAGGCGTTCATACAAACGGCGACTTCTCTTGTCAACCTGATCATACTTTAGGTAATTTTTGGGAGTTTCGACATCTCCTTCTCTATGTTACTTACATTCTGGACTTGCGCAAACTTAATATACCCTTTGTTCCGTACTGAGTAGAATTACACTTATTGATATATTTTAATATTAAGCAACAAAACGATATTACTATTTGAAAAAAAGAAGAAAGTGTTAACACGCTTTGGTTTAGTCTTATCAGCCACTTTGAATTTTCGACTTCTACCGAAAAAGATTCGCAAAATCAGACAATTTTAATCGAATAACTAAATCAAATTATGTTTGCACGCTGAAACAAAATGAAACATGAACATAAAACGAAAGCCTGGCAGAGTGGCAACGCTTGGCAGCTGTCAAATTGTCTTTCGTCATTACGTGCACTATTGAATCGCTTGATGAAAATTGTGGTCAGAAAAGATAACTTATCCGTGGAAGAAATGGACGTCCTTAGTGAAAACAACGAGCATTTTGAGGCGATGCTTTTAAGATATGGTTAGTTCTTGCACAAATTACATTAAAATCCTTTTTTTAACGACACCTTTTTCCACATTAAGCTACTATCAAAGGCAAATTGTTTAATGCCCTTGAAAATGCCAAGTTAGTCAAGCAAAGTACTGGAATGACTGCCAGAGCAGAGGAACGTCAGCAGACTCCAGCAGAGGCATCCCCATCAGAGCTTGAATCGCTGCAAAAGCCGATGTTGGAGACGGAATTGTTACCTGCTTTGCGTAACTGTCAAATTGGCTCAAATCCTGCAACAGCTGCACCAGCTGAATGCACTGAATTGAACGAATCGGATGTAGCCTCAACTAACAAAGCACATATCAATAAATAGCAACTCCATTTAAAACTAAAAATATCTGTTAATGCTGTACCTTTATTTAGAGAGTTTGGGGACTGCATTAGGACCTACTACTAAAGACGGATATATGTACATATCTAGAACAATTTCTTTTGCCTTTGTGAGCATATTGGATTGGCCTGCGAGGTCTCCGTCTCTATGTTACATACATGCATTTACACAAAAATTACCTTTGATACAGGGCAATAACAGATAAGGATGGGGTAGACTGCTGTGGAAAAGACCAGCTAGAGCGGCTACGAAGTGCAGTTATATTGTGCCAAGTAGAGATACTCGTAACGCAGTCTAAAAAAAGAGCAACCTAACTTTAGTCATGAAATTAATTTGTACCCGTTAAGGGAGCACGCATTATTTCGATCCGTTTTTATTGATGCTAAAGACATGCTACGGATGTACCTTGTTATATTTCGTGATTTTTTAGAGATTATTATAAATAGCTTGCAAGAAGTAGGAGCATCGTCTTGCCTCAAAAGGCGATTCGTTGCAGCCAACCACTGAATTAGGGACATTTGAAGCACAGCTGTCTGCAGTCACTTGCCGTTGAAGTGTCAAGCGCTGCCAGACCCAGTCGGCAGGGTCCCTGGCGCACGTTTTTTTCAAGGACTACTCCCAAGACGTTCATTCAACGCTGCCTGCGCTTGGCTACTTAAAAATTTACAATACATACTTCAACCCGTTGGCACCTTGCCAAAGCCGTGGGCATCATTCTGCAATTAGTTAATTTTAATGTTGAAGCATTCCAGGTCTTTTGGGCCAGTCGACGCATTTGGAAATTAAAACAAACAGTTGTCGCTGTCAAATCGCGAAAGCAGCGTCTTTTTGGACAAGTGTCTTTTAATTTCTTATTAGCGGTTTATTATCCCCGTGGACTTTGTGGCCATTAATATGCATAAGGATGTTGGCATCAGAGCTGCCATAAATTTTAATGAGTTAACCACAGCGGCGATTGTTTTGCTTTTGCAAAAGGATTATGGGAACTTTAGTGTTCAGATAATTACTTAATAATTTTGGCAGGTGTTTCGTTGTAAGTAGGCATTATTCCAAAAATAAATTTGCTTTTGGCTAAGTAATTAGGGTATCCAGTATGGGTAACTTACGAAGTTGCGATTAAACAACTTTTGGAATTTTTAATTGCTGTAATCGGTATCTTCACTTTTTCTGTTGTACATACTTGCTTTAAAACAATAACACAATTTGACACGAGTTTAAAGCGCCTAAATACATCAAGAATGATGAGCTTAGATTTTTATTGATTCTCACGTACTACTATCATCAATCTTGATGTTTCTTTTTCTTAAATGCAAAAAAACGCAAAAATTTCAAATGAATCGGAAAAATCTTTATTATTTATAAAAAGAACCATTCTTGTCATTCACTTTATAAAGATAATTCCTTTCACATGTCGCGGAGGTTCTAATTTTCGATGACGCGTTCGAGCATAATCGGTGGTTATTCTCGCGAATAACACGGGCTATGCTTCAATCGTAGCTGGTTTATCCACGAACACTTTAGACTTCACGTAGCCCCAAAGAAAAAGTCTAACGGTGTGATATGAATATTCAGAAGAAGATGTTCATGAAAGAGTCCACAGCACTACCAATGTGTATACCAAAATTGAAAATCTGAAATTTCCTTTCCATAGAAGTGATACCGACGCTTTAACATTTTGGAAGGCGAAACAAAGTAGCGATGAAGAATTATATGTAATTTGCAATGTTTGCTTCGTCGTACCATGACTCAGGTAAATAAAAATATAGGTATAGTAACTTAAAATTTTTATTTACATCAGGTGACGATTGAAAGAGCATTCTCTACTCTAAGGCTAGTTCTTACTGAGTATAGGAATCGACTTAGTCATGAAGTGCTAGAAAATATATTGCACTTTTTGACTTCTGCTTTGACTGCGACTGCTTAAATTGTACAAAGCACACGCAGAAGCAAAAGCAAAGCACTGAAAATTTTTGTACGTTTTTAAACACTGGTTAAATGTGCCCCAGTGTGAATAGGCTATTAGTAGGCGTTTCGTAACATATCCGTTTTGGTTTTCATCGAAGCAACCCTTTATATCGAATGTGTCGCATTCATCTTCATTAGTGAATTTCATTTTGAACAAAACGCGCAGAGAACAGAGCAAAAACAAAAAAAGTTCAAAATTTTGCAAAAATTATTATTTTCTTGTTTTTTAAAAATGTCTAGCGATGGAGTCAAATACGATAAACAAGGCCTTGGTATTTGTCCTTTCAATAGCGCGCATCGGGTAAAACATACGAGACTCTTAGTGCATATTGCACAGTGCGCCAAGAAAAATAAGCACCTTAATTACAGGGAGTGCCCGTATAGCGCTTTCCATCATGTACCAGCCGAGGAGTATGAGGTAAGAATGCGATGTTTTGCTTAAGCTATTCTCGTTGGTCATTATGTATATTCCGCAGGAGCATATCCAGAATTGCCCTTGCGCTGTTGACTTGCAAGAGGACGAGTGGACATCTACCTAAAAGCCAAAAAAACAGGAAACGCCGAGCCGAATATCGCCAGACTGCATATACAATCTGCAGCAATAAACATATGTACATACTATAAAGAATGAAGTGCGCGGCTCATCTCAAGTCCACAAAATGAGTACACAACTACGCAACACAAAATACCGCAGAATTACCCATACATCAAATAGCCTCTTCACACTGAACACATCTTAGCGGAACGCGTGGGATTTTTTGAAGATGTGATATTTCACACTGACAACATCGAACATATAACATTAAACATCTTGCTGCCATTTTAAGAGGCTGGTGAAATAAGCAAATTGTGACGAAAAATAATAAATTGGATTTAAATGGATTTAAAAAGGGATTTAAGTGTCGCTCAGCAACAGCAACAATTATTAAGAAATATTGTTATGAAATTTGGTCAATGCGAGGACGACGATCTGTTTTACAAAGCTATGAAAATGCAAATGCCACGCCCGCGAACATTTTGGATGATTGTAAGTGCTGACGTTAACTTTAATTTACTAATTTTTCAAAATGTATAATTTAGAAGCGTTATGGCATATTTTGGGAAAAAGGCGTACCTGTAAGTACGGACAATTTTTTTAAGTTGAGCTTCCGGATGGAGCGAAATACATTTTCAATGCTGGTGGACAGGCTATTGAATAAAAAGGATACAAATTGGCGGAGCGCGATTGCCCTTGATAAGCGGATTGCCATTGCAATGTACAGGTTTCGCCAAACAGCGTGTGCAATATTCTCCACGATTTTTCAGGGCAGTGGTACTAGAGTTCGCAGAGAAGTTCATGTCTCCAAACTACCTCACAAATGAAAAAATTTATGTGTGTGTGCAGGGGTTCTAATCACTCGGATTTCCACAGTGCCTGGGAGCAATTGGTAAGAAAATGGCAATAAACTCATATTATGTTTATGCATTTTATGTTTATATTTATTTACATTAACTACTTGTTTATTCAGATGGGTGTCATATTGAAGTGAAGCCACCAGCAGCAAAAGTTGTTGACCATTACAACTACAAAGGCTGGTACTCAATTGTATTGCTTGCCTTAGTAGATTACCGGAAATTTATAATTATATGTCAGCATTATCATTGTCCGATTACTTACATATGTGTAACCATTGGGTCCCCAGGTCGATGTAATGATTCTCTTGTCTACCGTTCGTACTCACTTTGCAAGGAACTTGAAGCTACACCGCTGCTAGAGGAGAGGCCAACAGATATAGGCGGACTCGGCATTTAGGTTTACAAGGAATATAATGAAGCCATATGTATTCTTAACAACAACGTCACCAAACCAGCAGATTTTTAACTACCGTTTGTCCAAGGCCAGACGAGTAGTTGAAAATGAATTTGGTCATTTGAAATCAAGGCTTCGCCGCATTGGCCAAGGACTGGATTCCCATCCAAAAATAATATAATGATTGTGATGTGCTGTTGCATTTTGCATAACATTCTTAATGAGCACAATAGCGCAATTAGCGACACTTTGAAAGTTCCCACTGTGAGCTTCTTGAGCAACCAATTCACATCAATGTTTCTGGTGACTACTCACATGATGCAGAAGAAATTAGGTCTACTATAGCAAGATCTTTCAATAATAACGAATTGTAATTAAAACACTGAATAATAAATTCTTTTAAAATGAATCACAAATTGTTTTTATTAAATTAAATAATTTCAGCTTAGAGCTTTGTGATGTAACTTAAAAAGTAACTTACATACATATATCTAAATACAAATTTTTCAGTCTTAATTAAACATGTTTAACAATTGTTTTTTTTTTGGCTATTCAATTTTTTTTTGTAATATTTGCAGCAGCTCCGTTTGGAATTTATCCTGGCTCTCCGACATCCGCTCGAGGATCGCAGATTGGTCACGCTGCACTTCTGTTTTTTCGCGAGCCTCTTCCACAAGCTCAGCTTGATAATAGATTTTTTGTCTTTTAGACGGTGGCCCCGGCTCGTTCGCGTTGCTAAATGATACATTTCCATCGTCACTGACGACGCAATCCTCCGCTGCACGTACTGTTGCATCTATAAAACAATTCAAATAAGTGTTTCGTTTGTAGCTATGTAAAAATACTTATATTATCTACATGAACCTCTTCAATGTTATTTACCCGGAACGTCCTGAGTGTTTCATTTATTTTCTGGGAGTGGTTCCAGGATGATGGCGTCCCGCCGCTTGGGTCAACTTTCCGTTTTTCTATTCTGCAATGATTGTCATAAACATTTTTGTATACAAATAATTTTAATGGTTTTTACTTACCTATACTTCCTCGTTAAGTTATCTATTTTTGTCCGGACATCAGACCAATTGCCTCTGAACCCGGATGCCTTTAAAGTTTCTGCCGTTTCCATAAATACATGGGAATTTTTCCTTACACCTTTTAGCTGTCCAACATTTTCAAACAAGAGATCTAAGAGATGTCTCTCCGACTCGGCGGTGCAATGCAGTCGGCTCGCGGTCGTTTTTTTGTAATCTGCTGCTGCAATTTAAAATTACTTTAATACAAATTTAATTAAAATAAAAATTAGTTTTTTACTTACAAGTGTTTGGTTTTTCCATTTTGTTTTATATTTAAAAGTTGCCACTCTTTTTCGATGACATTGTTTATATTTCGCAGCAATTTAGAGGCGCACAGAAAACTAATCGAGTATCTCATCGGGACGCAATAAGATAGGAACGTCAAATTCGAAATTCGTACGTAACATCTTCGACAAAAGATGTTAGATGTGTGAATAGGCTATAAGTTGACGCAGCTTTGTCTTTACTTGCCGTTTTACCATCGCTACATACATATGTATATCGATATGAATAATATAAATGCACATATCTAAACAGTCGTGCGTCCCAAACAACAAAAGCAAGATATAGCAACATTAAAAAAAAAAGTACATCCATCTACACCAAACATTAAAAACTTACGGTTTGTTTAATATTTTCTTTTTACATTACATAAGAACATTTGTATAATTTAATTTTGGCAAAATAATGTTGAAAATATTCATTTCTAATTGTAAGTGCGGCGGGAGACGCTCACTTTAGTTGCATTCCACAAAATTGCTTTAACGGATCAGAAAACATAATAATCATAGTAATAAAAAACAAGCACACATTAATCCATAATTTGCTCTTTGACGATATTGCGATTAATAATTTTTAATAGGAATTCAATACCATAAATGGTTATACTTGCCACTCGTTTTTAGGCTGATTGATCCCTTTTAGTTGGGCGACAACCAACGACAGCTCTCAACAGAACTGACTCTGCTTGTATGATGGAATTTTGTTTGAAAATTCGCGGCACGTGCAACGCGTAAAACGATTTCAAACTGCAAGAGCGGCAACATGGGTGCAACCCGACAATGGAACTTGGAAGCTGCAACTAGCAACTTGCAACTCTCTGGCAGCTCTCAGTCCGCGTCGAAGCGACGTGTTTGTAATTTATGAACTTTGACGGTGTATGTGTGTGTGTGTGTATGGCTGTGTGTTGGTTCCATAATAATTAACAGTTAGTTGCAATAAAAAGATACTTTTTAATTGATTTTCTACCAAATGTAGCTTTACACTTGGCACAGTTGAGAAAAGAGCAAGAACTGCGGCGAGCAGCCCTTTAATTTATGAACTGACAGCCATATTCGGCAGGCATTTAAACATTTAATCAATAACTGAATATCTCAGATCTACTACGCCAACTTGCACTTGGCTCTGGCCACAGTGGCACAGTGTTTCTAAGTTTTCTGCCCATTGTGTCTCTTCCCATTTCGAGACGCCGCCACTGTGCTTGCCTATAAATATTTATAAGCCCAAGCCCGACCGACACCAAACAAAACCCAGCACCTTAAGACCTAATGACAAAGTGATAAGCACAATTAAGGAGAAAGCTGGCAACCCTGGCAGCAGCCCAACCTCAACTCACAGAGAACACAAATAAAATGTGTCAACACAATCATTCCTCATAATATCATCAATGCGAGTAGCTTGTAAACATAAAACAAGCTGCTGTAAAATATTGTTGGATCTTTGATCACTTGTCATTCTTGCATGATGTACGATCATTGGATTGTTGCTTCCATTTGCTGTTTGCGTCTGCCACTGTGCAACATTCCGTAGAACCTGTTGACAATCCAACACTTGCGACAAGCGAAACGATCTCACTTTTTTTTCCCGCCTCCTTATTTTTTGCGCGCTAAATTTCGCCTGATGGGTTTGCTCAAGTCCTACGAAAAGAAAACAAAAAACCAAACCTTAGTCAAGGTGTCGATATCGCACAATGATTTTAATGATGGGATTTCGATCGACTGACTGACTGACTGCATCTCAGAAGCTCAGATGTGACGGCAACAGTTTAGCAGCAAAAAAGTGAAACATGGCTTGTTGCAGCAAATCGCCAAGATGCCATCTCACTGATAATCAATAATTTTTATATTTTCGAGACATCATTGGCAGTTATACGTACCGTCGGCATTGTCCACAAAGTGCCACAACTTGCAGACCAACTAAAGACACTCCATTAAGTGTTGTTGTCTACATAAAAACTCGAGAGAGCACATTTAGTCGGTATCAATTGGCAAAGACTACTCTTTTTTTTTTTTTAGAGCATTCCAGTCAATAGTAGAGCCATAGCTGCGACTAATGAAGCGATTAATAAAGTTGAAGTTATAGAAAACATAACATTTTTGATTAAAAAAATTTCTATCATCCGTCCCGATATTCTCTTTCGGAGAGTTTTTGCGATCATAAAATATAACAATACTTTTGAAGATGTTTCTTGTGTGTTGACGAATTAATTCTGGATTATAATTCGATTTAAATACATTTTAAGTAGATATGGGATCGGAAAAGAAAACTGGACCCCGTCTCACTCGTCGCATTTAAAATGCTATAAATATAAAAAAAAACTTGAATGCAAAAAGTTCCTGGCGTTTTTTCGCTTTATTTCGATGCCCCTTGCTCATAATTAACACCACAAAGTCAACTTTTTGAGAAGGCATCGGCTTCACTTGAGGATTCTTGGTGGCCCAGATACGAAAATTTTATTTGAAGTCCGTCTCAGTCAAAGTAAAAAGAGTTTCTTCGCTGTAGATAATTTTTAACAAAAATCCTGAATCAATTTTAGCATTTTTGTAGAGCTCTACAAAAACGTTAAGAAGGTTTTTAATCGAATATGACTCTACCTTGATTAAACCCTGGATCAAGTTGACTATTTTTGGAGTGCTTTTCAATGACTTGAAGATTTGTGCATGTTCTAAAAATTATAGAATTGCCTTGAGGTTATTATCCATCTTAGACACAGTTTCTGTAAAATATTTTTGGTAGAAGCTACATTTAAGTTTTGAATACTTTTCAAGTAACTAAAGGGTATTCTCATTTGACAATAAGGCTACACAATTTGATAGAACTATATGCCATGAAGCGTTGTAGCTCGAGGCTTTAAAATAAAATCACAGTCCAGCAACACATTCTGCACAGTCTAAACACGTTATGTGTTTTTTACAAAGTTAATCAAATCTCTTGGAATGCCTAAAATAAAACAGGATGTTAGCTGTATGCTTCACTATGTCTCGATTTAAATAAGTATAACGTCAAAGTCCATTTGCCATTCCAAAATATATTTGCCATGATCCCAAGCAATCAGCACAAAAGCGAATTACGGATGTGTTCACATTTGACATGCAAAGCGCATTGACACTTGGTTGCCAAAAATCAACTTACGGATTGTGGCTTCGTCTGGCTGATTGGTGTTACCAATGTCAGGTGCTGCTCCGACTCCATGGTAATGGCACGTCTGCCAGCCACTTTAGAAGCTAAAGCTCGTCATCGTCAACGAAGTGCAAATACGTGCACAAACGACAGGCACCTTTCAACCCCACTTAGGAATGTTGCCACATTTGTGGATAGAGTCAAATAATGCGCAAATATTCAGCAGGTTTTCAGCACAAAAATGCCAACATTTCCATCAAAGCTCGATACGGGTAGCAGCTTGTAGGGATGGAGGATATGGCAACCCTTTAATGCTTTTATCAAAGCAATAAGCAAAGACATGGGTAGATTTGAATGTCAATTTACATGTCATGTTGTGACTTTTTTTATAGAATAATCTATCAAAATTACATAGCAAAGCAGATAATGCATTTGAGGCACATCAAAATTGAGGAAAGTCTCTGAGCTACGTTTAAGCAATTAGAAGTGACCCACTTATAACTAAGTCTGGCAACACAGAATCAAACAAATGTATTACCAAAGCATTTGCAAGTAGCGTTCTCTGTAATTTTTTGGAGTTTCAAGACACTTAATGCACAAAGCAGTTAAAGAAATATTAAATAAATGTTTTGAGCTTCGTTCAATAAATTAAAAGTGGCCTATTTTTGATTAGGTCTGGCAACGGCAAAGCATAAAAATTGCAATACCCAACAATTTGCCAGTAGCTTGAACGGAAATTTATAATGAGGATGAAATATATTCTTCTCTTCAGAAACAAATCTACTAACGAGAAGCTTCCAAAATAATTCTAAGTTATGGCAACACTTTAATGCTGTTATCACAGCAACAAGAAAACCATCAATATCTTTTAAAACCATACTACAAAGCAGATAATGCATTTGTGGCACACATAAATGAAGGCTCTAAAGGCTCTTGTTGAGGCAATCAAAAGTGGCACAATGCAAGTCTGGCAACGCCAAAGTGTGCGAATTGTAATGATGATTACCAAACCACCTGCGATTAGCTTCCCAGACATTTGGATGGTTTTCCAACCATTACAATGCACTTTATACCCCGCATGAAGTAATCTTCTGTTTATGTGCACAATCGAAAGTGACTCCAAAGTTCGTAAAAGCAATCAAAGCCGGTTGAGTACTAATTAAAAACCGAATGACCCGAGCTCATGTAATGACTTCATTGCAATTGGAACTGGCCAAAGGCAAGAATTGTTACCGAAAATGGTTAGATGCCGGAGTACTTGATTGCTCTGATTGTTGTTTTGGTTGGGGGCATGCCACACGGACGACTGAATCGCAGACGTAGAGACAATTTGACGTGCAATAAAAATGTGCGTACTTTGGATTTCATATAAGATTGTTACAAATGTGCCTGGAAAGCCCATATGAAAAATTTCTCAAATTGGATTGCTGACCCTTTGGTCACTGATGTGTGCTGGTCTTGGGGCCATACATATTTGCATCTAATACATAAACATAATGCGTTAATTTAAAAGTATTTGCCGCAAAAGGAATATGACTAAAGATGGCAAAACACCAAAAAAAAAAAACGGAGAAAAACAAACGTATAAAAAAATATATGCAAACTTTTTTTGGCTGGTAATCAAATTTGCGATGTGTATTTTTTTTTCTTTGAATACGAAAACGTAAAAAATGAAAAGCTGCTGTGCAATTTTCCCCAAGGATATGTTTTGCCAAGACCACAGGACATGAACGATACAAATAAACAAACGATGTAAATTTCATTTCCACATTTTAGCATTTGAAAGCCAGAGTGAGTGAAGACAGAGAGACAGCAGCCACAGGGCAGTGCACAGTGGTCGAAACGGTCGATTTATGGATTAAAAATATTGTTAGGCGCCAACATTTATTATTTCCATAGTAATTTCCCGTTAGCAATGTGTGCCGGAAGGGAATACTGTGGATCCCGCAAAACTTAAGAGCAAGAAAGTAAAAAGGATTGTTAGTAATTATCCGTCTGAAATTCTAGACGCTACAGATGAGAAAAGCTACATCAACCAAACCAAAAATCGCGAAAGGAGCTGTGGAAGGCTTTCAGCTACCTGGTAGTGGGGAGCTTTCTGAGGAGACCATGCATTTTTCAGTCACCTGCGGGCAAGGGAAGAGTAAGCACGTCAAGATTTGTGAACATTTGTTAAGTGTTGTCGCTGCTATCCAATGTGGATAAGTTCTGCGTCACACTCGGGAAAGCCGCGACGGCACAACAAGGGACCAACGCCTTGACGGCATCTCTGAAAGGGATCTCATAAAGCGGTGCTATTTCGACGACTTAGGTAGGATGATTCGTTAAAGAAAAAAATTTTCAATTAATTCAATCCTTAAACTTTTTGATCTTATCCTTATGTGATTGACTTTAAATAGATTTTTCTTAAGGACCTGTAGTGTTTATGTTTTTTATAAACCATACCCAGGGCCACTGTAAAAAGCTTTGGAGTCCAGACATTGCTATTTTAACCATATTCAGCCGCAAAGAAATTTTTCTATTTGCCAGTTTTGTATAAAATTGGAAAACAAATTTTGTACCAAAATGATCAGAACGACAAACATTTTTTTTTAATTTCCATTTTAGAACCATATACTTACAAACATATGTATGTCAATACATATTACTATTTATAGAAAAAAATCATAGAACAAGATCTTGAACTTGGTATAAGATGAATAAAGCATGATTAGCCGAAAAATTGTAAAAAGTGAACGAATCCTTAAGTCCCACTCTGGATAGCCTTTACAAAAGTTCTTAGATTGCACCAAAGGAACACAAAAAAAAAACAAATCGTTAAATAAACATCGTGCAATGAATCTATTTAAGATTAGAAAAGGAACAGCATTAAAAATTGTCTCAAGGCGAAATACAAAAGAAGGTCCTGAAAATAAGATAAGCCTATATATGGATCAAGTAGCCCAAGTTCCCACTGAAAGCATTGCCCCTTACATAAATGGCGGTTTTACATATCGCATAGGTATTTAAACGGATGCAAACAATTAAAATTTTACTGCCAGCGTATTTAAAAAAATTTAGATTTACCCATTTGGACCACTGTGCAGTGTGCAAAGGAAAATAGTATGACAAATACACACTCTTTTAAATGAAAATATGAAAATTCAGCTAAATAAATTACATAAATTTATTTTGTGTGCAAGGGCGATTTCTCAATCTAAATATTTTAGTTGTGGACCCAGTTCGACCAAAACTAACTAAATAACCCAAAAGGTTTTTCCCTTCACCCTCCCCACAGAGCTGTGACTCTGACATTGAATGTTGACAGCTGAGTGGCATACAAAGTTTCGGATTTACCAAATTAAATTTATCAAAAATTCCTATATTTGCATGTATTTCACATTTGTCATTTCGTTATCGGCATTTCCGCAGCTGATGTCCTTAAATCCAAGCTAAACAAACATTAAAAACCACTTTTCTGCCTTCAAAATGAGCATACTTTTATTTTGGGTTGAGTGTCAAGTGTCAAATATACTTATGCCAAATCAAAATCCAGTCTCACAAAATGCCAATAACAATTTTAGAGCTTTCAAAAGTAATGAAATGAATGATATGGTTTTAATACAATCGAATTTATTTGCAGTTGAGTCAGGTTGAAGTGCTAAAGTTTCAAGAGAGTTAAGACTTTGTTTAGGAGTGTACTATTTGGAGCAACAACAAAGTAGAGAGTCTCCTCATTTTGTACGCGGTATATTTTACGACCTCTTACAAAAAATAAGTTAGGAAGTTATATACTGTCAGAACATCTTGACTAAAGTCCTATTTTCCAATCTTCTCATACGATTTGAAAGTACATTTTGAACTCTGACATATACACACTTCGAAGTGAAAAGCCCCCCGTAACACCAAATCCTGTATCCACCACTGGCGAGTACTCTGGGTAAAATTTGAAGCAACATATGAACAAACAAGAAAATTAATTCGAATATTCATTTATCGATATAAATTATATTACGAGTAAAAATCCGAAAAAAAAGTCCGAATAAAAGCAACACCCTACTCAAATATTTGCCCAATAATCAATTTCAACGTACCTACAAGAAAAGATTATATAGCAATTTTAAAAATTGACTAGTTTTCTATTCTAAAACTTAAATTAAAAAAATAAAATCTAGAAAATCTAGAAAATGTCAATAAGGAAACAGTGGATTTTAATTAAATATTCCTGTTCTCTATAAGAACTTTCGGCTGAACATTGTCTTTGGTGGGGCCAAAAGATATTTCTTAAAATAAATATTGTACTTAAAAATTTTATGTAACAAAAACGTTTTTTCTGAAAACACGTGCTTAAAAGCTCAACCCACACGTTTCCAAAGCATAATAATAATTATAATTTGTAAAATCTGGGCAGAAGATTCGGATGACGAGCGAGTTGACTTCGTAGACCACAAAACAGCAAGCGCTAAAACATTAAAGGCGTATTAACTGAACCAGATCTTTGCTGCATATAAACTTTATGAAGACGTTTGTTACAGATTATCGAATGTAATATTTTTAACCATATGTCCGAATCTTCCAATATGCTCTTGCGAAGAATCAGCTTTAGTCTAAGCCATCAATAAGAAAACTGTATTTATTGTAGAACTAACGTAAATAAATATTCAATTTAATAGAGGTATCAAATTAATATATTTTTACTTTAAAATAATTTACATACTACGTTTTTGAGTTTCGCCCATGTTTTCAATGCCTTTCATTTGTTTGATAATTTTTAATGTTTGTTTCTCAACCCACGTCACCGAGCTGATGTGTGCGTCTAATGTTTCTTTGTATTCTTCGATTGGGTCGATATTGTCGTGTGTTATATCAACTAACTCCTTAAAGTCATCAGAAAACAGCATTTCTCCGCATTTCTCGTCAAAGGTTTCATACAAAGTTTCTTCAATTCCTGAGGTTAGGTTAGTATTGTCTTGTGATATATTGACTGAATTCTTCAACTCCTCAGACAACTGCATTTCTCCGCATTTCTCGTCAAAGGATTCGTACAATGTTTCTTCTATTTCTGAGGTTATGTTTGCATTGTCTTGTGACATATTAACTGACATCTTCATGTCCTCAGACAACTGCTTCAGCTCTGGGTCGCATTCTCCGCATTTCTCTTCAACGGGCAGTGGATTTTTTATTTCCATTTCTAATAGGCCAAGTTCCTTTTCAATTTTCATGCGCTTCTTAGCTAATAAGTTAAGTGCCTTGTCCGCCATCTCCTGATCGGTCTTGATTAATTGAACGGCTTCATTAAGTTCATCTATTAATTGATTGTTATTTTTCAGCAGCTTCTCCCAATCATTTATAACTTTAGCCCGACTAATAAATTTCTTATCTATCTCGTCAAACGCCAATAAACACTCATTGAACATTATTTCTAACTCATTATTCGAAGGTTGGTTGGCATCGACAAACTGCGATTCTGTTGTTACTAACACGTTAGTTGCAAATCCATCCTGTGACATGAATGTAGTAGAAACTGCCGCTGCTCCTGGCGAAGTCAAACCGAATTGGGGCAGCTGTGAAGTCACAGCATAGACCGCATCTCCACCGACTTCAATAGCTGGATTGACTACCAGCGCCTCTTGTGCTGCCGCAAATGTCTGCTCATCAACGGCGTCATCATCTGTACCAGACATTGGTACAGTCGGTGAATTGTTAAGCCCAGATGAAATTGCCATAGTTTCAACTGATGTGGTTTTAGTTTCTGACATTAAGCAAACAGACGACTTGTGAGTGATTTTTGTTTGCTCGATGAACGATATTTAGTTAACCTGATAGGGCGCAGTTGAATTTTGCGAATGTACAACATTCGTTTACATTCGTTTAATATATAAAATAATAACGATAACGAACATTTTTTATTTATTAATCATGAAAAAAAATAAAAAATCATCATGTATCTTGTTTTTAAGACTGGTTCGATACAAATAAAATGCAAGATGTTTCACTGAACTGCTTTCTTCCTTTATTTTAACTTTTTCTGGTAAAACCACAGCTTTCAGAATACAAAAATGTTTATGGCCGGTGTATAAGAATTCGGAAATTTTTTTATGGTAAACGAGTCTTCAGTATCGTTCTTTATAAAGTGTAATGGAAATGACGTTCCAAATGGAAAGCTTTTCCTAAAAATAGTACAATTCTGCGGCATTATCAGTAAAAATGTACTTGGATTTCAAAAATGAGTTTTGGCAAATTTACTTATCTATTTAGAATATTGATCAGTCGAATTTCATGTGCATATCGTAAATAAACAATCATTGCACACGAAGGATTAGTTCACTCTTCCCGACAGAACCCATTACAGCCACTACTATCAGGCATAACCAGTTAGATCCACTATTGTTTATTAATATTATTGACTTACTTTTTTTTTAAATATATGGATGAATGCTCATTTCGACTGATCTATATTTTTTATATAAGAGCACCTCAAAGAGGTAACAATAATTTGTCTAACCTCTTTTTGAAAAAAATATTTGCCTCAACTGGTTATGTACTGATCCCATTAAATAAATTAATTCTGAACCAATTAACTTTAAGTTCAACAATTAGCTTTATTTTTAAAATATGTGTAAAGCTAGCCACTAAAAATTTACAGAGCTAGGGCTATACGCAGTTCGAAATATTTAACGCGGAATGACAAAACTTCATATAAAAAATAAATTCCCATTTATTCCAACTGCGTAGACCCCTTTAGATGTAAAAATCTTTTCAGCTGAGACAGAAATATTTTTTAAAGTTGTGAATTCAAATTTTAAGTGTATTGTCGTTGTGTAGTCAAAGGAAGTTAAATTCAAAAGCCTTGGTCCAAAGTTGACTAAACGTATATCTTTAAACACTAAATTTCCTTTGGCAGATGTTTTAAACTGTCTTTAGTCTATTTCAAATGATTCCAACGAATTTTCAGTTTCTAGCTCCATAAAGGGAGTACACATTATGGACTCCCAATAAAACACATGAACGTGAACATGAGCATGAACATGAATTAGCATATTAATAGGTTTGATATCGTAAGTTATTTTAGCCACAAATCGGAAGCTAAAGTTCTACCACTCTCTGCCAGGCAAAGAACTTACGCATATACATACATACATACTATATACTTAAAATATATATACATTTGTATGTACATACACAGCTTGTATGCTACATACTTATATAGAGATGCATTTATTTACTTATACTGCCGCAGAGGGCACTCGGGGGTGCCATAAAAATTCACACAACAGCAATTTTGCAGTTACTCTCTAACCGGAACCCAAATCCATAGCACAAGTGAGTCCCCCTCCTAAGTTCTCTTGCAGACCAGTTTCAGTTTGCAGCGATTAAAATTATGCAAACGCATTATAGCAGTTGTTTCCAAATGCTGTGTAAAATGTTGGGAATTTCGAGCAGGAGGGCGGGATTTAGGCCGTAAACACCCAATATTTGTTGCCACAGGATGAGATTTTCGGAAATAGCAAAAGTAAATTGCCAAGCCATTTTTTTTTTTGTATGCAAATTGAGAAGTTATAAGAGAGACACTTTGATATGCCATAAATTAAGCTATTAAAGATAACCGAAACTTAGCTTTCAGGCAAACTTAACTTATCAAAAAGTGTTCTTGATACAAACACAATTTTTTTTTTCAAAGATGAGCAAAACAGTTATGGTGTTGTCTTTTCTTTGGTGACGACAAAGTTTTGCGACGCTTCCAACACGAATTTCTCCTGGTTTATTTTGCAATATTAAAGCAACACTTTATATTAGTATAAACCCCTAAACCCCTTCCATGACTACGCTCATGATCGTGAAAAAAAGAAAAGCAAATTGGTCAACTGTTGTCTAAATATTTAACATATTTTTTTTTGATCCTTAACACAGCAAGAGCTAAGTTTCTTTCGGATGGCTTTTTTAGCTATAATTCAAAATTACACTATGGGTCTCTAAGGGGTCAGATATCAGAATGAATCTTACAAATTTTTTGAATTATCAAGATATTCTTAATTTTGGCAAAAAAGCTTACCAGTGATCAATAATTCAGAATCAAACAAAATAATCAACCACAAATTTTTTTATTTATAAACATATTTATTTTTTTGTGGCGCAAATGGTTCACGTTGATCATTTAGTCGAGATCCAAAGTTTACATATGGATCTCTAGGTGATCAGATATAAAAATAATGCCTAAAAATGTTTTGGTTATAAAAAGACAGTTATCTTTTTTCCGTTTTAAAACTATTGACCTTTTCTTGCTTTTATATCAAGTAAATTACTGAGCCCAAAATTTCAGCTAAAATACCAATTGTTATTAAAACTTTTTGATTCAAAAAAAAAAAATTATTCGACGTGTTCGTTTCGATATTTTGTTTTCCGAATTCCCATTTTTTTTTTTGCTGCCGCTATCTACTCATATTTTCCCTACTATTTGTTAACACCACGACCACTTTATTTTTATTGCATGGGAAATTTTTTTTGTGCCAGACATGCATCTTGTGTATGTGAACCAGTGCCGGATCCACGGGGGTTTTCGGGATTCGTTTTGTGGAGCAGAATATTAAAAAGTTACCGAAAAACTCATTTTTATTCAAAAGACTTGTTAAAATTGAAAAACTTTAATTAAAAAAGAAGTATGTTTCCTAAAGCAATAAATGGGTCTGAACTGAATATTCGACAGGTGTACATATTACTATGGTCAAATATGATGGAATTTTTCATATAAATTGTGTGTCTCATATAATTCTGTGTGAAAACCGAAGATTACTGTTTTGAATATTATTCTTAATAGTGAGCAAAGCCAATGGGGTTTTGTGGATTTTTAGAACGTCTTATTTTATTGAGAAAGCAAGTGGCACTAAAGTTTATTTTGGAATGGACTTCCATCGAAAATGTTTTAGAATGCATGTTGCTTCATCTAAAACAAGTAAGACCAAGTGAGTTTTTAATTAAAAAAATTTTATATGGATCCGTACTGTTTGTTTTAAAAGCAATATTGTGCTAGCCAAATCCCATTTGGCTGCAAGGACCTCATTCCGGACCTTATTTGTTAATACTATCACATACTTGACTATCACAACTGACTGACCAAGGCCAAGACGACAGCTTCGTATAACTCCGCTACGTAGCCTTAAAACGCTAAAAGTTTCTCACGGCAGACATTGGTAATGGTACCACTCAAGAGGTATTCCAGAGTGTGTGGGTGTGCTTGCATACCCAATGCCTGGAACATCCATGCCTATTCGAGTGTCCATTTTTAATTAACACTTTGACAATTTGACGCGAAATGCATTTTGTGCTCCAACTAACGTAGTTACGTCTGCCCAAGCAGTGGTTAGCTTATTGGGTATGGGCAGGTGGAGCAGATGGAGCATGTGGCAACTGCAACCACTGTGTTGAATGTTTAGGATGCAATTGACGTGTCAATACGAGAGTCCCCCATAGAATCGCAACGCATTCTGGCAGCTAGCACCAGCCTTATATGCAGACAGTTGAATCACCCTCCCACCTCCTAAACCACTACGCCTGATGCATAAATGTTGCATGCGTTTGTGTAACCCAATTACCGTTGCAAATTACTCACACTTGTTAATGGTTTTCAAACCCTTTAACTGTCTATATATGTATACCGTTAGTCAGCCACAAATCCAAGTTAGAGTGTGCAGCGTTTAGGGGTGCTCACTGTAGACTCGCTTTACATAATTGATGACAAATTGAAATCATGTTAATGTTTCTAACAAAGGGCAGTGGAATTTGGGCATTAACTAAAGTTCTGTACTTTGTGTACGAGTATTGTTAAAAATTTGCTAAATTTATTACAAAGACTTGCGAAATCCCAGTGCCTGCCCGCCACGTTCGAATGCAGATTTGGCAATGTTTACAAATCGTTGTGCTTGGCCATAAATTCATCAGGCAGCCTAAAGCCAAAATCAAATTGCCAATGGTTCAATTTGTGGTTTGCTAGAATTTAGCCGCCCTTTATCCCTGGGGCCGTATTTGATGGCCGTAAATCGAAATGGGCTGACCATAAATTTTCAATTGGTCACTTTGATGGAGTTGGGTGTGACGCCTTGTATGCAAAAGTTTAAGCGTCAAACTCATTGAACCAATGGGAAATAAAGAACAAAACTTACAAACCAGACTAGAACTCGGAACTTTGACATTTTAAGTTTAATTGGGTTTTTTTTTTTAATATTTCATTTCCAAATTCAAAATTTTTGCTTAAAATGGCAGACGAGGATTCTCTGGAAGCGCTTAAGAAAAGAGTAATACCATCTGGCGATAGTGAGCTGGATAAGCAGATACAAAACTGGATAGCGTGGGACAGAAATGGGGCTACCTTACAACAGGTTTTGATTGCAGTGAGCGAGCGGGATTGGGAAGCTTTGCGCATTCGTCTATGCAATCGTATACCCTTTGGCTCATCAGGCCTACGAGCTGGCATGCGTGCGGGCTTTGATTCCATGAACGATCTAGTCGTAGTGCAGACAACTCAGGGACTATGCCAGTGCCTGATGGATACCTATCCCAGCGTGCAAAAGCGTGAAACCCAAGGAATTGTAATCGGCTACGACGGACGCTATAATAGCAAGCGTTATGCAGAATTATCCGCCGCAGTTTTTCTCAATAATAACTTTAAAGTGTATCTGTTTACACGTATAGTGCCCACGCCCTTTGTGCCCTTTACCATATTGCACAAGAAGTGTTTAGCAGGTGTCATGATCACTGCTTCGCGTAATCCCAAAGAGGATAATGGCTATAAGATTTTCTGGACGAATGGTGCAAAGATAATACCACCCATTGATCAGAAGGTGCATGACGCCATACTCAACAGCTTGGAACCAAAAGCTTCGTCGTGGGATTTGTCCATTTTGGACGAAAGTACATTGCTGATTGATCCCTTCAGAGAGATTTATCCTTCTTATTATAGTGCGCAGAAAAAAATGATACCACCCTGTTGTTTGGAGACCAACGAGTGCAGTCAGCTGCGTTTTGTTTACACAGCTTTGCACGGCGTGGGTTATCCCTATATAAGAGAAGTCTTCTATCAGGCTAAACTTAAGCCTGTCATAGCAGTGCCACAGCAACGTAATGCTGATCCCGAATTTCCAACTGTTTCGTCTCCTGATCCGGGAGAGGGTGCAAGTGCTTTGCAATTGTCCAAGCGTGTGGCCTGCGAAGAACATGTTGCAACTATATTGGCCAACGATGCGGATGCTGATTGTTTAGCTGCGGCCGAAATGAATCCCAAGCGCAAATGGAAGCTGTTCAGTGGCAATGAAATAGGTGCTTTATTAGGCTGGTGGGCTTTAGAGAACTACAAAATGCGTGTGCCCAATCATGATGTGTCCAACTGCGTTATGATTGGCACCATTATAAGCTCCAAAATTTTGTCGGCCATAGCCAGACAGGAGGGCTTTGTTTATGTCGAAACTCTAGCGGGCTTCAAATGGCTTGGCAACAAGGCTATGGAGCTAGAAGCTCTGGGTAGAACTGTTTTGTTTGCATTCGAAGAGGCCATTGGCTTTATGTTTTCCACAATTGTGCCGGATAAGGATGGTATAAGTGCTGCAGCGCATTTGGCTACCATGGCCTGTTATCTACGCACCACACGACATATTACACTAGACGAGAAACTATACGAGATCTATGATACATATGGCTATCATGCAAATATTTGCTCACATGTCAAATGCCAAAATCCAGATATAATAGCTCAAATCTTTGAACGCTTACGCAATTTCGAGGAACTGCCGGGCACCTATCCCAAGTGCATATTGGATGGACTTTATGAGATAATGCATGTGCGAGATCTGACCACAGGCTTGGATACAACTTATTCCGATCGAAAAGCGCGCCTTCCAGTAAGCCCCATGTCTCAATTGATCACGTTTACATTTACCAATGGCTTGATAATAACCTTGCGCGCCGCCGGTGGCACCGATCTCAAAATAAAGTACAATGCCGAAATCTTTGGACTTCCGGAGGAAAAGGAGTGGGAGGAAATCAAAGACAAGCTGCGTGTTATGGTAGATGCTTGTATAGACGAATTTTTACAGCCGGAAGTGAATGGTCTTACAAAATGTTAAAATTATGGTATTATAAGCACAAAGCTCTTTTAATAAATAAATACAAAACTCCAAATCTGAATACAGACGTGTTCCCGATACGACTCGTTTTGAAAAGTCATAACGAGTGCATTCCACAATTGGTGTTCCCGATTTAGACTGAGTTCGAATCGATTTCGAATCGTTTTCATTCAGGCCAGAAACAGCTGTGATGTTTATGTGGCGCAAAATTTAAATGGCAGCGACATCATACAGCAGCCGTCTTTTTAAAATGGAAACGTAGTAAAAAATTAAGTTGCTTGTAGTTCGCATTTTAACTTTATAAGAATAACACAAATTTTCGCTAAATTTATAAGTTGTTTATTTTATTTTGTTCAACAAACTACTTTGAGCTGCAGCTTCAGAGTCGCCTTTAGTGACTTCTCTGCTTTTCCTGTAATTTATTTTTCCCATAAGCATTTCACAATTATTTAGATCTTGCGGTTAATTATAACATTTTGATGCAAGTAAGATGACTTCAAAGTCATTTACCAACATTTGCATTGTGTTGGTGTGCAAAATAATGCTCATACATTTTACTCTACCGCTTAGCAATTCATTTTTTGCCCCTTTAAAAATGTATTATTACAAATAACTACAGTGAACGCGGCTCATTGTTGTTTGTTTTAAAGACCCCTTCGCAGACACGAAAACAGCCACCTAGAAAAAAGACATATGTACTTGTTTTGGTCACGAAAGGAACAGTGTGTCTCTATTAACAAAATGTGAATTTTATCGGAATTATTATCGATAATCAGCTGCTTTTTGCTTACAAATAGCTTATTTTTAAAAGGCGCTTATGCTATTTTGTGTGAACAATGCTATAACAATGACACGCATCGCAATTGAATTGTTGGATGAGGAAAAGAAGCGACGCGAGGAGGCAAAACCCAGGAAAAGGCGGAGTGTTTGGGTGAACCCATATTTAATGCACAGAGCTGAGTGTGGAAGAATTGCATAGACGAATGATATCGCGCATTAATGTTTCAATTGAATTATCTAATTGTTACAAAATAACTAGCTGCACATAAGTTTTGTTTGTGGCGCCAAAACTGAACAGCTGTTTTTGCTGAGTGCGCCATCTATGGTTTGCTACTGGCATTAAAAAACAAAAAAACGAGCAACACTGGTCTAAATACCACTTCCAAGAACAGTTTGTGACCAAACGTTTGTGTGCGTTTTTTTATATGAAGTTTTGTTTATTTTTCGTGTCTGCGTAGGGGCCGTAAAAGTGCACCAAATTGCTAGCAAATTGCCAGCTGACCAACTGGCCAGCTATCGATAAGTTCACATTGCCACAAGTTTTCGAACAGCTAACTAAATAATTTATTTTTTCTTTTTGCCAACATCAGAAATATTTTTTCCTTATTTACAAATTTTGTACAATTTTATATACATATTTAAAGCTATCCATTTATAAAATTATCTTCGAATTTACGTGTGCAACACGATAACACATAACTTTTCGAAGTTCTGTTTTGTCTAAATCCAGAACACCTTACTTTTCATTCCGAACGTTTTGGTTTTGCGTGTACACACAATTTTAGTAGACAAATTTTGTAATAAATATATTTAATGAAAATTAAACTTGATTTGTTCAACTGAGCACATCTAAATTTTCTTAAACCATTAAAAAATAATACAAAATTAATTTTAGTGACATTAATGAGTCTAAACAAAGCAAAATGCTTTTCATTTCGACAGCTGCGAGTCAAACTGTTCATAACGAGTCGACTCTTGTCGGAATCGAAGTCCGAAACACCATTCATTTCGATTCCGACAGTTTTACTCGGAATCAAAATCGGGAACACGGTTGATAATATTTTTATTTTCGATAGTACTCGATAGTGTTTACTATCGGATTTTTGTGCAGCGCTAATTTTACGCTGTGTTTGTCAACACCAATATTTTGGTATTTAAAACAGCGGTAAACAAGTAAACGGAGGAACTTTTGCTAATTGAACTGAGTTTATCGTTTACCAGGCGTGATACGAAGTGTTTGTGCAGTAAGTACCTATGAATAGACAAATGAAATAGTTGCTAACAATGGGCTGCTTATGGGTGCAGGGTATAAAATAGGGGTGCCGGGGCCTATAGCTCATCTGGCATGGCGTGTACATGCACGGCCCTAACTGTATATCACTCAATGCCAATGCAAATTACAAAAACAATTCGCGATTTCTCTCCCTTACGCTCTTTGCTCTCTGAGCTCATGAGCACAGAAACAACCCTTGCTTATATTTGTTGTTGGTCCACTGATTTTCACTGTAATTTTGTTGTTTTTTTTCGTTTGTGCTCTCTGAACTCTTGCACTTACAAAAAAAGGGTATGGGACTGATCACAGACACGAAACTTTTGTGCAACACGTGTTAAATGTGAGTATCAAGGCATAGCTTGCAAACAAAAAATAGTTACAACAAAAAACAAATCATTTATATGAGTATATACAATTTTTTTCAGTGTACATAATAACATGAAAAAACGGGTTGCTTTAGATGTATTAGCCTTTGGGCAACCCTGGTATAAAATATGGTTTAGAAGGCAATGCGTTAAGTGTGCTGTATGCTTATTGTTTCTTTTAGTGATCAAAGATGTCGGGCTTGGGCATAAATTTGGATAAACAGGGTTTTGCAATCTGCCCATTTAACTCTAATCACCGGGTTAAACCGACTGGCCTACTGAATCATATAGCCAAATGCGCCAAGAACGAAAAACATCGAAACTTCAGAGAGTGTCCGTTTACCGCATTCCACCAAGTCCCAGCTAACGAATACGAGGTAAGATCTAGATTTTTTAATAAGCTACACTCATTGATAATTATGTATATGTATTCCGTAGGAGCATGTTAAAAACTGTCCTTGTGCTGATACATGTGAAGACGACAAGCGGGCACAATGATAATAAATGAACGGAAGCATTTGAAACGTAGGGCCTTTTAAGATGATTTAGTCGATGGCTCGAAAAATGATAAAAAAAAAAAATTAAAAATTTTTTTAAACTCAAAAAAAAAAAGTTGATCCTTAATAGTAAGCGACGTGTGCATACTTGGAATTGATATTCATATTATGTTGTGTTTAATATAAATCGAAAATTTGTTTTATTTCCCGTCTTTTAAACTTACTTACGTTCAAATTGTAGAGAATTTATATCAAATGACTTAGCATTAAAGGGAGGCTTAACATTTCAGTAGTCCAAATCACAAGTTTGGATCTCCAAGCTTTTAAATTTTCAAAAATCTAGTCGTTAAAACGGCCAGACGGAAGGAAATTAATTAATTTCTTTTGGTCTCAACCATATTTGAGCTAACTTTGGGAGGTCTCAGGCGCCCAATACCAATATACGCCTTAACCTAAGGCACAAAGTATAAAAACTTTTAGGACCCGATAGTAGTTTTGGGACCCACTCGATTTTCGGGATCAATAAAAAAATGCCGCTCCATCCGTATTTACTGTACCGTTCCTTTTTTCAGTTTTTTGCGGGACCCTCGAAATTCTCGACCTGATTCCTTCCTCAGACCACATTCTTCAGGGGCACTCTTAAAGTAAAAAACATTAAATAAATGAACACTTAAGAAAAGAATGTTAGAACACAAAAATGGCTTATCATTGTAATATCGTTAGGTCTTTGTCCAATGCGAGCTCGTAGAATGGTCTTAACATACGAATCACGCACACAATAGTTACGCTGAAAAAATGGGCAACTATTGTCTTTGCCTTTTGTCCAGTATGTAATCGAGATTCAACAACAACAAGAACAAACGACGACAGCTCATTAAAGTGTCAGAATGCCATGTGGGGGGACACAAAACGCCAATTATGTGTACTGCCAATTGCCACATATACGATGTGGGTGGGATATAGTTGGTGGGAGACACTCCTAGGTTGGACGGGTGTTACAAATCTTACCACAAATGTGAAAGTATGTCGGCGGCAAATGTGTGTGTGTCTATATCAGTGCAAAAGTATCTGGCAAGACAAACACTGAAATTTTATAGTTTGTTGCCTAATTGCACTCTGGGGGAGTTTCTACTCTTATGGTTACGCCTGCCCTTTCCTCTGATAATCGCTTACATTTGTGCGAAACAGCAAGTTGGCAGAAATGCTGAAAACAGTGATTAAGAGCCAAAGACAATGAGTATCTGGGACCATAGATACATTCAAGATTTTGTTGAATTGAAGTCATGCAGTTTAGGCGCACGCTTTCAGGTCAAACGGAATTATTCAAAAGCTTCAAATTTTTAAGTATGTGAAAATAACCGGCCTGGTAACTCCAAGGTAAACAAGTCAAGTTCCCTGAGGTCGCTTAATTCGTTGCAGTCAAATTTTGTGCACATGTTTTCGTATATTTACCTACATATGATACATATACAGCAACCCTATAAAGTAAACGAAACTGCGTCAGCTTTTGGAAGGAATGGGGCAAACCGTTTGTTGCCTCTTTTAACCATTAAATTTCCCCAAAATACAAAGTGGAAAAATATCCAACGCGTACGGATTAAATATTAATCATTGTCGACTCCGACAACCCTACTCCATAGCGTTCAGGTTTGTTTACAGGTGTATCGCTGTGAGCAGGGATACACATTTTATTTGCTTAGTTGAGATACAGGAAGGTTAGTGCATTATTAAACACTGTTTATGCGACATTAGGAACATAAAAGCAGTCTAAAGGCAGCTCAAATAACAAACGATGCAGAAAAAAAAATTCTAAACCATTTTGAGCTATACAAAGAAACGACTCAAAATAAATGCTATTTAACTAAAGTTTGTGAAGTTTCAAGTTGTTTAAAGTATACGATTGGAATCGGAACACTATTAGTGCAAAGCTTCCAAAAATGCCGGCAATGAACAAAAGTATTATGTAGTAAGTATAAAACCGCAAGGAGTTTTCATATATTTGATATGGCTCTTTTTATACCCTGTACCGTATGGTACAAAGGGTATATTGTGTTTGTGCAAGCCGAAAATGTATGTAACGTACAGAAGGAGAAGTCGGAGACCCCCCAAAGTTACCTAAAGTATGATCAGTGTGACTAGAGAAGTCGATATACCCATGTCCGTCTGTCCGTCTGTCCGTATGAACGCCTAGATCTCAGAGATGGTAAGAGCTAGAGCAACCAAACTTTCAGATAAGATCCCTTATTAATCCATAGGAGACAAGTTTATTTTATTTTTTTGATATCGGGATTACATTATATAGCTCCCATAGGGGTGTTTCAGAGGACCTCGAAAAAAATCAAAAGTTTTAGATGGATAATTCGTTTGTTTATGAAGATATCATAACCAAATTTTGCAATCGGAAGTTTTTTAGAGACCCCCAGCACTGTACCAAATTTTATCAAAATCGGTTGACTATATCATATAGCTCCCATAGGATCGATCGGTCGAAAATTAGTTTTTTGTACAAAATGCGTTGTGTTTCGTTTATTTGTGAAGATACCGTAACCATATTTGGCATTAAGAAGTTTTTTAGAGTTCCCAAGCACTGTACCAAATTTGATCAAAATCGGTTGACTATATCATATAGCTCCCATAGGACCAATCGGTCAAAAAATCGTGTTTTGTACAAAATTCGTTGTTTTTCGTTTATTTGTGAAGATATTGTAACCGAATTTGGCAATAAGAAGTTTTTTATAGTTCCCAAGCACTGTACCAAATTTGATCAAAATCGGTTGACTATATCATATAGCTCCCATAGGACCAATCGGTCAAAAAATCGTGTTTTGTACAAATTCGTTGTGTTTCGTTTATTTGTGAAGATATTGTAACCAAATTTGGCAATAAGAAGTTTTTTAGAGGTCCCAAGCACTGTACCAAATTTGATCAAAATCGGTTGACTATATCATATAGCTCCCATAGGACCAATCGGTCGAAAAAATCGTGTTTTGTACAAAATTCGTTGTGTTTCGTTTATTTGTGAAGATACCATAACCACATTCGGCATTAAGAAGTTTTTTAGAGTTCCCAAGCACTGTACCAAATTTGATCAAAATCGGTTGACTATATCATATAGCTCCCATAGGACCAATCGGTCAAAAAATCGAGTTTTGTACAAAATTCGTTGTATTTTGTTTGTTTGTGAAGATATTGTAACCAAATTTGGCAATTAGAAGTTTTTTAGAGTTCCCAAGCACTGTACCAAATTTGATCAAAATCGGTTGACTGTATCATATAGCTCCCATAGGACCAATCGGTCAAAAAATCGAGTTTTGTACAAAATTCGTTGTATTTTGTTTGTTTGTGAAGATATTGTAACCAAATTTGGCACTCGGTCCGAAGAGAGAGGTCCGAAGCACTGTACCAAATTTGATCAAAATCGGTTGACTATATCATATAGTCGCCATAGGACCGATCGGTCAAAAAAAAATTTTTGGTGTAAAATTCGACTGATTTCTGTTTATTTATGAAAATATCGTAGCCAAATTTGCCGAATAAATTATATCTTTTGGAGGTCTTAACCAATATGTCGGACTTAATTGCAATGAGGTGGTACAGGGTATCCGAAAGTCGTCTGCGCCCGACTTTAACGTTCGCCATCTTTAATCTTGTTAACAACTTGTAAGTTTTGAAATTAAGGAATGCTTTAAGAACTTTGAATTGTTGAAATATTAAGGCATATTTTTAATTAAAAGTACATATTAATTAATCCCAAATGGTATTTTTTTTTGTATGAAGTTTTGTCATTCCGCGCGAAATATTACGAAATGTGTAACAGAAATAACAATAAAAAAAAAAAACAAATTTCGTGCGCTCAGCACGAGGATTAATAAGGTGTCGAGAATCGTCACGGTTGATCGTTTAAGTTAATTCTTGTTTCAGAGTTAATTATGATTTTAAAACCAAAAAATCTGAAAATGTGTCCAAAGTCTTAATTAAGACAATATTGAAACAACATTTTTTCGGCTCATTTTTTTAAAGAACAATTTATTGTTATTTCCAGAATGGAACTTCTTTTATGACCAAAAAGTCTTAAAGCTAGAGTGTTTAAGGTTCAAATCGTTGAAGAGACTTTTAATTATCCTTAACTCACAACCTATAGTAAATGGAGTAAAAATATTTTTGACTTAATATTTGTTTCGAGGATAAACAAAAGATTTTCCAATATGTAATATATACGTACATATTAAAAATATATAAAATAATGGAATGATATAGAAACTTTACGTTTATAAATATAGGTGCACAGAACATTTATTGTTTTTAGGTTTTTTGTAAAATCTAAATCGATATTTTTAGGAAAAGATTTTGTTTTTTTTTAAAATAAAAAGCAAAAAAATAAAAGCATCACGCTTAACTAAAACCTTTTCTCGAAAATTTGTTTGTATTTTATTATATTTTTATAACCCTTATATTAATATTTATAAACATTATTTACAAACACATCGTATTGCAATGCCACCCTCATGACAATTTTGAAAAACTCCAAAATTTTACTGACGTTTTTCATAATTAAGCAAAATCACCCAAAAACTGCAACCGCAAACAGAAGTCAACAAACGGATTAATTAGCGCATTGTAGAAATTTCGAGTGTTACTTGACTCAACAAATTCTAATCATAATTTGAGCAGGCGTCAAAATACTGGGTGGGTTGGTCCCGCAGCCACATTTATATGGTGGTTGCGGTCACTGGGCTACCCAAAATGTTCTACTCTTTGCTGGCAAAGGATTTTCGCACATATGGACTGAAATGATGTGAGTACAAATGCCAAGTGCCACGTAATCAATTTAGCAGACCGCGTTTACTACACTTCAAATGTGAATTTAAGATGCTATTGTTGCAGCCCCTCATGGAACTTGTTATGCGGGGGGGTGGGTTTTACATTCAGCCTACGCAAACAAGTTTAAGCCGAGTGCTTAGCACATTCGTCACCATCATTATCGGGCATCCTGGTGTAACCAAATATCACCAACATATGTGCAACAATTTCGATGTGTTTATGGAAGAGTAAGTATATTGATACTATGCCAAGTGTTGTTGGCACTTCTGTTTAAATAACTATGGGATTTGTTAAGGTAGCATTCAAAAACAGACATCCATTTACATATCTATTCATAGGAATTATAGTTGTACCGTTTTTGCGTACTACCTGTCAAGACAACTTGGAATACTTTACCTTAAACGCAAAGTTTGTTTCTAACAAAGTTAAGTTTTACCTATGTACCTAAATAAAAACTCTGTTTTTGTCCCGAACTAAAATGTGTTTGTTCCGAGTTTATTTTAGCACACTATTTTTATTTGACACTGTTCCAAAACTTTCAAAAATTCCAGCAAATTTTTACCGTATTACGAGGACTATACGTTTGATCTGTACGATTGTATGTTCATCTGTTCCCTAGTAATTTCTAAATCGCTTATCATAATTTGACAATAGAGGTATCGTTAAAAGCGTCTTGACCATTCGCTGGCTATAGACTATGTGACGCAGGAGCGAATCCCAGTTTTGGCCATAGGGTGGGTGGCTTATGAGCACGAATATCCTCTGAATATCGCTATAAATGTTTATTGAATAGATAAAAACGTATACAAGTAAATTGTGTAGTTGTACATAAAAATTAGGAAGGAGAATATATTTTCTTGTTTTAGTCTTTTAAGAGCCTAACTTTTGAGTAGTCGTGTTTTAGTTTTCTAAACTTTTTTTTTTATTATGTCTTCACTTCATATTACAAATTTCCTTAAATTCCTTGTCAGAAGATAATTAAGTCACGAAAATCTAAACATATTCTTACAGCTTAAATTATGCCGCGATCTTTGCCCCATTTTTGAGTGAGTAAGGAAAACAGTCGAAACATCCCGATCAACCAAAGTAAAAATGGATCTACAAATTTGTAAGGCTAACTCTGGTAAAGAGGGTGGCTTAGGTAGGTAGGTAGGTAGCTAGAAGTGGTTGTCTTCCGTGACACCTAGGCCTGCAAAAGGCCCGTTGTGATACCACTTGAGCTAGTCCTTACTCTCCTGTATCCTCTATGAACCAATCTGTCGATTTAATTAACGAGTTAATCTTATTTATTCTGATTCTGCGAATTTAGTAACATTCCCAATAGTTTCGTGCCATGCATCCACACAGGAGATGCTCAACTGTTTCCTCTTCCTAGAGGTGGGCTAGAGAAATATACAAAATTTGGTCCTCTTTAGACCAGCGCTTGATATGTGCAAGAACCCATCCATCTTTATTAACAATGTATACTATACAGTATCAAATTTAAGCTTATGGTCAAACAGAAACCTAATTGCAGAAGTTCCAAGGAAGAGGCATCCATAGAGTAGAAAGCCAAATGAGGCGCAGAAGAGTTGATAAGCAGTTGAATGACATTACACAAAGATTGTATACTTTCAAAATCATGCTGAAGGGGTAAATATCTTATCAATATGGGAGAAGAAAATAAATAAATTTTAAATAGTGCGCATACAGAAGCATATGGGAAGTCGAGATTATTTGTGGTAGGTCATTTATAAATAGGCAATAAAGTTGAAATAAGGCAGGTTATAGAGATAACAGCATAGGTTTATTGAAAACAGTTTGTCTGCGAATTCAGCGTGCATTAGTTCTAGAAAATGTAATCGCAAACATATTTTACAATGATCTCTACATTTCAACTCTATAGTTCCTAAACCCAGACCCTTTTCTACTATTTATCTGTCGATTTGTTGAGAAAGTGTGGCAAAATACACTGTTTGCGGTATTTTCACGCTACAGCATTCGGGATTTTTTATCCAATTTTGTATGTAAAAAGCAAAGAGTTACCTTATACTCATTGATAGGGGCGGAAAAATAAAAGAAAATTTAATAAAAGAAAATTTATTAGAATTAAGACAATTAAAAGAGTAAGTCCGGCTGAAACAACAACTAAACAGAGTAGGGTGTCAAAGTGCCAAATTTAAAGTTTACAAAATTATGAAAGAAGAAGCAAAAACTCTACAACTGAACTCATAAATTAACTAAAAGGCGTTCACGGATTAGCTCGTTGAGTTTTTGTGCAACTATTCAACTCTCTAATGCAACAGCAAGCGTGAATACCCCAAATTTTTGATTGTGCAAAATTTAGAATGCCGAGGGGCGATCCACTTCCACTGAAAAACGGAAATTCTTACTAATTTTAAATATGTACAAGGAGCCTATTCAATGCGACTAAGCAAATACAAATACATATAATATGTACATATGTACCTATAGCCGTATAGCTGACAATTTTTCCGATTTACAGTCAAATTATATAAAATATCCCTTAATATTATATTTTCTTTCGCATTACACATTATTCAAGATAAATAAATAAAATTCAAGTAGATTAGACGTCGCAACTTTCGCTGATGACACGGCAATTATTGCATCTAGCGCATGTCCTGTGGAAGCATCTCAACTTCGGCAGTCTCAGTTGAATTTGCTAGAGAAATGGTTAACTGAATGGAAAATAGTTGTAAACTCGCAAAAATCCGTCCAAACTACATTTGCTCTGAGAAAAGGGAACTGTCCCTCGGTTCGGTTATACACATCTGAAATTCCCCAAAGTGATATCGTTAAATACCTTGGAATACACTTGGATAGAAGACTCGCATGGAATGCGCATATAAAAGCCAAACACGCGCAGCTCAAAATAAAAACAAAAAAATGCACTGGCTATTGGGGCGAAATTCGCAACTCAGTCTCTAGAACAAAGTAAGACTTTACAAGGCCGTCCTAAAACCTATTTGGACATATGGCATTCAGTTATGGGGCACGGCGAGTGTCTCTAATCTTGAAGTGCTACAGCGCTTCCAATCAAAAACTCTGAGAAACATTGTTAACGCTCCATGGTATGTCTCAAATGCCGAAATTCACAAGGATCTAAACATTTGCTATGTTAAAGAAGAAGTCAGCAAATTTAGCAATAGATACATGGAAAGATTATTGGAACATAGCAATAATCTAGCCCTTAATTTAACAGATAACAGTCAAACCTATAGAAGACTTAAAAGATTTCATGTCCTTGATCTCTCAAGTAGATTTTAATTCAGAATTTTCTTTTTTTTTTGTTATTTATACTTATATAACCACTAGTTCGCATATAGCACCTAGTCTCAATGGAGACTAGCTGCTCCTGTCACCGTTTAAATAATTTTATATAATTTACTGATTGTTTTCGAACAGATTGTAAATAAAATCAAAGAAAAAAAAAAAAATAATAAATAAAATGTTTATAAAAAAAAACCGACTTTTATAAGCATTGATCGTATTTTAAGACGTACACACGGGATCCATTAAGACATTTTAGAGTTCCGAAACGAAGAGTCATGGCAATTTTAAGTCCAGTTTTAGACTTTAATTCCGATTCCGACTCGACAAAGTTATGATAATATTTATAATAGGGTTATATAAAGCAGTACTAAATATTTGAATGAATACTTTTAATATAAAATCACAATATGGCCTCAACATTGTTTGTTTGGAACAAAATAAACCATGACTGATTAAAACGAAAAATCATAAAAGTACAGATCAAAAATTTCGACAGAGAGTCTTTAAAGCAATTTAAATTTGGATATATCTGGGAGCAGATTTTATGTATTCTGCTTCAGAACGGTTCGAGAGTGGAAGTATGTGCTGACGATTGGCTTGGATGTGCTTATAGAGCGAGTAAATGCCATTGTAGATATATAATTTAAGCACTAAAAAAAAGAACACATTTAAAAAATATGAAGACTTTGGAAAACGCATTAACTCACTCAATAAAATAGCCCAGAAAAATATGCGGGGCATCAGATTAAAAGTTTGTGGTTCTTGCGTATACATTATAGTTCCAGCTAAAATAAAGAGAACGTTGAACATCAAATTGATGGCAGAGTTGATAAGCCAGGGCAGTAACAGCAAATGACGTTTCTATAAGAGAAAAAAAAACACAATTTAGATTTTAACTATATACAAACCCATATATACTGAATTCTGACCTGAATCGTGCCTAGAACTAGCATTCCAGATACCAGCATTTTGATAGTGGCAAATGCCAAATAAAAGCTACCCACAAAAATGATCACTGCATATAAAAAAAACTTTGGTTCTCACGTAATCCAACTGCGAAAAAATATTTACGCACTCACCTGATCTGTTTAGTGCGGCGTCATCTTTTATCTCCTCGAAAAAGTCCACAATTTCGTCAGCATAGCCCAGGAGAAGGCTTGCTACGATTATGTATATGAATGACACCACAAGGCCTAGCCAGCCAATGACCACCCCAGCGGTTTGAAGACGCATGCCACAAAGTCCCTTCATCGTTTTTACTGGCTTAAACTGCAATGAGGAATGGATCAATATAATCACAACTTATCCGTCGACACATGTTTTGACTTGCTTTTAGTTCGTCGCTTACGATTCGAGTGATTAGAAATTGATTATAGTAGCAAGTAAAAAGTTCAGTGCGAAATGCAAAGTAAGCAGCGATAATAAAAAATATACAAAGCAGTTTCCAAGTCGTCACTGGTTTAAAATGTTATCACATACCAGGGTGGAACAATCAGTGGAAGGTAGTGTTGTGTAAACCTCGCTCAAGCTAGCTCAGTTGCTCAATTTGCTCATTATAAGCAGTACATGTTTTAATAAATACAAATCAGCCTGAAGGCCTACGTTGCTCTGGCTACAAACCTTTTATAACTTAGAATTAACTTCTACTTTATAATTATATAAATAAACAAATACAAATATCCCAGTGAGTATCTGATGTACCTTGCTACAAAATGTCATGCTCCTAGTTCTTTTGGTCTTAAAGAACCACGCAATACGGATACATTTTTTTACTCGTCCTGATCACTTGGATATTGGTAAAGTTGTCGGATCTTACTCGTTTCCTATTAAAAGTTATACACAATTTTTATTGATCTTATTTATTAAACCTCTGTCCCTTCGGTAGTGGGTATAAAAATAATTAACCGAATGGTAAGCATTGGTTCATTACTTAAGGCCTATACGCAGTTCGAAAAATTTCGCGCGGAATGACAAAACTTCATATAAAAAAAACAATCCCAAATGGAATATCCCAAATGGGACTTTTTTTTATATGAAGTTTTGTCATTCCGCGCGAAATTTTTCGAACTGAGTATACCCCTTTCATAATATCCTGGTGCAATTATTTGAGCAAAGTATTAAGCTTCCTTTAATTCACGTTTATTAAAAAATATGAATCAGTCGTGGGAGCTGCTTGACAATGGAATTATTTTTCCCAAAAAAAAGTTAATTTCTCCGCCAAGTATTGGCATGCCAAGCGGGAATAGGTGTTTGTATAAAACATTAATATATTTTTGTTTATTAGACTCACATGAAACCAACTGCAAAATCTTGAGGTTTAAGTCTTGGTACAATGTCAAATTAATTGGTACACCTCTGCCTATATCTTCTGACGGCTTTAAACGATTTTGAAATGAAATTCTACATCAAGGTTTCGATAAGAGAGCTTTTATTCGTATAAAAAGGCTTATTAGAATCAATAAAGACAAATTTAATCTGCGTAGAAATACACGGGCAGGGTATAAAATCAAATCCAGCTCTTAATCTTGAATGCATTACACAGACTTACTGAAAATTCTTCAATTATTAGAAATCCTTTTGCAGAAGCTGCAAAGACGAGGAAGAGCTAGAAACAGTAGAGCACGTCTTCTGCTCCTGCGAAGCTCTTAGCAGACGCAGGAAAAAGCACCTGGGTTACTATTTCCTTCAGAACCTAGCAGGGCTGGATTCATTTGTCCGAGAAATATTTCGAGCTACATTGCTGCAACAGGATGGGACCCTTTTTGGTATACCATAACGGGCCAGCCCAGACCTAAGTGTGCTGGTTTTAAGCCAGCAGCCGCCCTAACCTAAGAGAATTCCTTATCTAAAACTTATTTTTTTACATTTCAACAAACCCACTGATACACGCCTATTTGTATCTCCTTTTTGAATACGAAGCAATCTCTATTCTCATACCCATAAAACAAATTTTTCTCTAGCTCCCTTCTACCTTCATATATTTGTGTGTCCAGCAAAAAACCCTTACATAATTTAAGTAGCTATATAATTACTTACTTCTAAACTCTCCACTCTCCTATAAAAAGTTTCGCGAATTCTGGGATCCCATAATTAAATTTATTCAAAACTCTTATGCGTATAAAAACTCTATATTTGTTCTTTGTTTTGCACTGCCAAATTAATCAAGCCGTCTTGGTTGACTTTAATCTTGTGCACATGCATTTAATTCTTCTGCTGCTTCCTTTCCACCTCTTCCAAGCGTTCCTTCTCAGCAATGTTGACATATTTAGATGTGGTATTATGGTCCAACATCCTGATAGGTTGCTCTTTCATCAAAACAGCTATGTCCAAATTACTTTGATCAGTTTGTATCACTTCCAACAAAGCGCGAACTGCCAGCTTAACTGCTCCATATTCAGTGGCTACATCCTCATCACGATAGTTCTTCTCGAGAAATTCTAGAACAGTTTTTGATGAACGACCAGTGACATTCGCTTTCCATCCGTAGAAAGTGCCCGAAGGTTCAGTTTTATACAAGTGTGCCGATCCATCAGCATTAAACCCACCGATAAGGCAAGAAAGACCAAAGGGACGGCGTCCATTGCTTTGGGTGTACTTCTGTTTCAACCCAGCGATATAACTGAAAAAAAAAAGAAATTTAGTAATCATGCCGCAGAATCAGAATTAAATAAAAATGTATTTACCGGGTTATATACTCCACAGTTACTGGATCTTCAAGATTTAAGCGCTGACTCTGACACTCAATTTGAGCACGTTCAGTTATAACACGTGCGTCTGCAATCAATCCTGCAAAGGCCATGGCTACGTGTTCATCAAGTTTGCAAATTTTGCGCAATGGGCGTTCATCCTGCAGCACATTAGTCGATTTTTTCTCCGCTCCCAGCACAATGCAGTTAGCGCCAACAACGCCAACCTAAGTATATATCACATATGTATGTATATGCATTAGTAAAGAAAATGTGCTTACCGCAGTGGAACCCTTCTGCACGGCTTCTTGAGCATACTCCACTTGCAGCAAACGCCCATCTGGTGAAAAGATGGTAACAGCACGATCATAACCTGGCATGTTGAAATTTTTTTATTTTTTTTATAGAGCTTCAAACGAGCGAACACGTGCAGTCAACTTCTAGTTTTTTTTCTTAAAATGCTGATGGAACTTCAACGCACACGATAAACCATTGAGCATTAAAAACGATTAGTTATCGTTTAAGTCGATAATTTGTTTCAAATAGGCGACCACTGTTTCTGCTATTTTTCATTCCGTTAATGCTGCTGCTGGGACCTGGAGAAACTTTAAATATTACTTCGGGATTAGGAAAAGGTGAGTGGTCGCAGGTGCGCTTAAAAATGCTACTAAAAGTGTGTACACCATATTCCTTCTTGTTCGGTAGCTATAAAAAAAACTATCGGACGGATGAAAGTTCAGTATTGCTTCCGTCTATAGTGAAGGAGTTTTTCAAGGCTGTGCAATAATTTTGAAAAACTTTTAGCTGGATAGATTTTTCGAATTATGGATGATACTCACATGGTACTCAGATAAGATGCTAGTTATTTTTATTTTTATAGTCCTTTCCTTAGAAGGCAGTCATATTTTTAAACATACATATGTACATATGTATCTACATGGTCATCCAATTTTTGAACATTCGGGGACATTTGACTATTGAAAACGGGACATTATGAAACCAAAAACGGGACGGTTTCGGGAACACTTTTTTTTATTAAAAAACTATTTTGCGTTCACAAAATATGAAATAAATGAATGTATTGTTCCAAAAAATGCGTTGAAAATAAGACTAAAGATGTCGTAAGTTGAAGTCGGGCGCGGACGACTTTGGGATACCGTGTACCACCACATTGCAAAAAATACATTTATTTGTCAAATTTGGTTACGATATTTTGATAAACAAGCGGAAAACAGACGAATTTTGCACCAAAAACGTTTTTTTGACCGATCCGTCTGAAACAGCCAACCGATTTTTATCAAATTTGGTACAGTGCTTCGGAACGATAAAAAACTTTCGAATGTGAAGTTTGATTACGACATCTTCATAAACTAACGAAACACAACGCATTTTGTACAAAAAACATTTTTTTGGCCGATTGGTCCTATAGGTGGTATATAATATTGTCAACCGATTTTAATCAAATTTGCTTGGGAACTATAAAAACTTCCGAATGCCAAATTTGGTTATGATATCTTCATAAACAAACAAATCTAAAACTTTTTGTTTCTTTCGAGGTCCTCTGAAACACCCCTATATAAAATAAACTTTTTCCCCGTAGGATAATAAAGGATCTTATCTGAAAGTTTGGCTGCTCAAGCTCCTACCATCTCGGAGATCTAGGCGTTCACACAGACAGACAGCAGGTAAGACGGACAGACAGTCAGACAGACAGACGGACATTGGCATATCGACTTCTCTAGTCACCCTGATCATATTTTGGGTAGTTTTGGGAGGTCTCCGATGTCTCCTTCTGTATGTTACATACATTTTCGGCTTGCACAAACTTTATATACCCTTTGTACCAAAAGGTACAGGGTATAAAAATTCAACACATAATTTTTCGGGACATTTGGCTCGAAAACGGGATATTTTCAGGTTGTCCCGGTGTCACGGAGCTTCGTTCCGGGACACGGGACAACGCTTCCGAAAAAGGGACATGTCCCGAAAAAACGAGACATATAGTCATACAAGGCTTACATGAACCTAAGAACCAGTTTGTTACAAAGGGTTTTTCAAAAATAAAAATTTCTTCTTTTTATGCAACTGTGATATAGCCTAATGCTCCTACAGGGGAACCGTGAAGGACATCGACATCAATCAATAATCTTTTTCTTTTTAAATTGCTTGTCTCTAGGTATTATGGTCTCTGAGATCTGGATGACTTTATCGCTGCCTTTAAAAATTGTTAAATTTATTCACGAAAACAAAAAACCAAACTAATACGAAAATCGAAGAGCCTTATCAAGAGTTAAATTTCTGCAGAATTTTGGGCGTGATTTGGATTCGGTGTTTCAAAACAAACAAATTAAGGGCAAACAATTCTGATTTCTAAAACATATTAGTGCATTTCGTGGCAGCTGCAAGGATCTCTCTATTATTATTTTTTTTATTTTTATTGTTTTCACTTTTGTCACATAAAAATGACAACAAATTAGTTTTGACTGAAGCGGTTTCCCGCTGAGTTTTTGAAACACTTTTTTCTCGTTTTATTTTCACGTAATACTTGAGTTCTCGTACTTGCCAATAAATTATGTTGGCTGTTGTTGTTGTTATTGTTGTTGTTAAAACTGTCGGATTCGTCGCCAGTATCATAGAACAACCCCTGGCCGCACACCCCGCACATTAAAGAGGGCGCGTTGGGCAGCCTCGTATCGTATTTGATTAGCTCTATTAAATATGCAAAACAATACAATTTTGTTTTGTTTTTGTTAAAAAAGTGGAAATATTTTTTTATATTTGATTACCGGAATTTCAATGAAATGCGTAAAAAATATATATGTTTGTATAGTATATACTACATTTATTTTAATACACTTTTCAGGTGGTCTTTGACACGGCTGCATATTTTAATTATTGGGCTACAAACCCTTCAAAAGTGTAAGGGAGGAGTTCCTAACAAAGAAAATCCCAGTTGCCGCAATAAATTATAATCTCGCAGACAAATTAGAAATATATGTATGCGAGATTTATATATTTCATTTTTTTTTGTCTAAAAGTAAAATTCATTTTTAAGTCTGTTCATTAAAATTTATTTTGTGTGTATGCACAAAATAATTTAACATCTTATACATAAAAGAAATAAGATACACACTATTCCCACCAAGTACACCAAAAGTCATTGGTTTGTAAGAATTATAAAAAAATGGGCTGTAACCATTTTTTTTTGTCTTGGGTAAACATAAAGCTGCAAGTTGAAAGCACCAATAAGAGGAAACTTTTAATGTTTGGTTGTTAAGAGCATGAGGTTCTGCCGAAATAAGAGAAGCAACGACTGAAAGAGAAAACTGCACTGCTTTATCGACGCGTGCGTACAAAACAAACAGTGTAAATAACTTAGCAGTAGATTGGGAATTTTTAGAGTGCTTACTTGGAAATTGGATTGCAAAATACGGTTTGAGTTACTTTTGTATTATTGGAGCTTTAAATTGCACAAATTCTGAAATTAAATTAAGTATTTCTTCTTTTTGGAAATATGTACTCACAAATTGCTAAAATAATAGAATTCTCTGAATTTAAGTATTTACTCTGCATTTAATGCATTTTATAATTTGAAAAGGTTAATAAAGAAACGCTTCAATCGAATTCGACAAGTATGTGGACAGGAATTTCGAACAATTATGCTCTTCCAGACAGAAATACTTTTGAGCCATATATGTAGACAGTATAAAAATGTGTTTTGATGATCTCAGAAAAAGCTCAGAAAAATATATTTGATTCAAATGTGATTTTTGACTGAGTAGCTATAATTATGGAGGGTCTGCACTTTCAAAAGTTTTCCTCTGGATCCAACCCTAATTGAACCGCTTGTTGGGACTCGAAAAGGGGTTCTTTTTTCCTTTCCGACTTGAACTGATTTTTACTACAATATATTAACGTTGATGTATATAAGATAGATTAAAACAACAATTCGACTATTCCCCTTAAATTTTCATATAGAATTTAGTATGCTATAAAATTCTCATATAAAATTCAGAAACCTATAAAAAGCGACGGCCTCTAACTATCCAACAAAGAGAAATCAAATATGTTTGTGAACAAGATATAGCTTGAAATTACAAAAAAAAAGCTCTTCTGATCCCTTCAGGCTATCATCATCTTGTGCCTCCCAACAGATAAACACTATTTTGATCGTGGAGTATTAAAACGAGATCAAATAATCATTTCTACGTTTTTTTTACGGGCCAACCAAATCAGATTAAAACTGCATGGAAATCAGGTGTAAGTTTAGAATTTAATGTGTCAAGTTGGGTTTTTTAGACATCTTACCCAATTGTTTTCAATTCATTTTTTAGGATTTCCATTAGTTTTAAGTCACGTACTCGAAAATACGTTTGACATATTCATACTCAAACTTGAGTATGAAAATAATTAGTATTTTGTGTGGGCTTAATTGCTATTTTATTTTTAAAGGAATCTATCGGAACTCTTGGTTACATTTTATCATCGAACTTGTCGATCTGTTAAAATTTCGAAAAATAGAGCGCGTAATTTTTTTTTTTTTTTTAATTTGGCAATGAAAATTTTTGACACTAGGGCGGTTTTTAACACAATTTTTATCTTTGTAATGAATTCGCCAAGGCCAAGTAAATTTTTTGTCGTGAGATGGTCAAAGTATCTCCTCTTCAGTCTAATTATTGGAACCATTCCTATGGGTCACTTTTGAGCACTACCAAAAAAGGTAAAAGAAAAGTGTTAGATCTGAAAGAAATCTTAGTTCCAAAAGACTTTGGTAAACATCTGATTATCTCTAGAGTTAAAACAGAATTGATTCAACAAAAGTCTAGATTTAGTAGTTATGGACCTCCCCGGACCCACAGTTCTTATTAGAAGAGCTGTCTTCAGCAATAGGAGTTAAAAGCCAAGTGATTTCCAAGCAATTGCAAGCGTTGGAAATGATTCAAAAGCAAGTACTTTAAGCTTCTAAGGCTTTAACCCAAATGGACTTTGAGCGCTAACCCTAGGTGAAAGAAAAGAGTGTCAAGAGGACTGCCTGGACCTGCTTCTATGTCGTTGGATCGACCGTATCTGCGAAGATTAACCTGAAGAGTTAGTAAAGTTGGTGGGACCGGGTCGGAGTGATCTATTATGAGATGTTAAAATCAACGAAATCATCACTGGTACATAGTTTCGAATTCAACTGATGCGAATGCGGAAAAACGACCACATTACAAGCAGAGACTCGAAAAAGTGATTCTACAACGTTTCTACCTGAAAATGCTCAAGTGGGAAGTCCTACCCCAACCGCCATATGCCCCAAATATTGCGTCGTCTGTTTATTACTTGTACCGTTTGATGGCATACAAGAATGGCTTAATTCATGGATAGCCTGAAACATGAAGGAAGAAAGAAAGAGAATGGTAGAACGATGGGAAAAAGTTAGCTACTAATCGGTAATATTTTGAATGTTTAATTTTTTTACACAAAAGAGTTGAATTTTCTCGAAGAAGAACAACCTCCTCAAATAAAAGAATTGTATGACATTTCTTTTAGTTAAGAGACACTATGTTTGACATTTTTTTTCGAAATTGGGTATCCCCGCAGTCTGTACAACTAAACTATTCAAAATTCTTAAGAAAATTTCAACTTGCCAATGTTAAAACTTTTAAAACCTTTTCAAACGGCGCTCTTTTGCCTTAAATATTGCACTCCCCTAGGCCATCAACGAAGAGTGCATTACCCTATTTATTTGCGCTCCTCTGTTAAAGCACTGGCCCCTCCAGTTGGTTCAACTAAACGTGCTGTTTGCATTTTGCATCAATTATTCGAGCATCAGTCAGTCTTCATCATGACATCGGCTGCCGGATTCATTGCACAGTTACAGGATAACGTAACTGCGCATTGTTTAACAATTAACGGAACGAGTTGTTTAACTTTACCTAAACGATTTAAGTCAACAGTAAGTGAAGTGTGCTCCATTCGGCTTACTGCCTCACAGTCATTTCTACTGCCCCTTTTGGCCATTCGACGGCACTTAACTCGTCATCAGCTCATCACAGACCCGGAATGATGCTTCCGCTTCCGACAGCAGGGTACGTTTTTTTATCTTCCTTTTTTGGATTTTGTTGTTTTGCCCAGTCAAACTGTTTTTACTGCCCACGCCCGTTCCTGTAGAGCAGCATATCTGTGCAGTTGGCCAGCTCCGCTGAAATGGCAAAAATTTGTCAGGAACTTGGTTCAGATGTTGTCGTTGACGACAGTTTGTTGATTTTCTTTTTTGTCGCTTCTCTTCCTCTCCTTAGCCATTTTTTACTTCAACTTTTAGTGTTTTTTTTTTTGTGTCTTATTGTGCATTTCAGTTTTAGCTAAATGTCCGTTTGTGTAGGATTTGAAGAGTAAGACCCTTCTTTAAATTCTCTGTCGGAGTAGTTCGTATAAAGCTTAAAAGCATATTAAATTGTCGTTTCTACAAAAAACTTTATGTAACAGAAATAGTTTTACCTTTTTTGCCTAAACTGATACCCGCTTTTCTTGAGCTCACTGGAATTTAGTGGTTTCGCAGTGATTTCAAATTTCATTCATAAACGTCGCAGTAATTATTCCGATCCTCGCCAGAGGTTATTTATTTAATATTATGGGGTCTGCTGCATTTTTTAGTAAACTCAGATGCCTGTTAGAAAATTTGTGAAATAGAAAAAGAAAAAAATATATTCTTGTCGGTAAGACATTAATTGCCGAAGCGTAGGTATCTCACCTCCAAAATATTATTTCATAGAAGAAGGATGACGAGATAAAAAGGACAGAAAAAGAAATTGAATTAAAACCATAACTGTAGGAGATATTAAATTTATTTATTTATTTAAATATTAATTATAATACCCACAAAAATAATAATATAACTAAGAAACATTAGGGCAACGAGTAACAGACCTTAGACCCTAGATATTAAATATTCATGACTTTTTGTATGGAATAGCCTGATCCAAAATGGGTTGCTTAGGCTCCGCTGTCAAAATCTGGATCTTTGACCTACATTTCCAGCGTACACACAGCGTATAGCTCCCAAAGGACCGATCGGCCAAAATAACATGTTTGATGCAAAATTCGGTATGTTTTCTTTGTTTATGCAGATATCGTAACCAAATTTTGTGTTTGGTAGTTTTTTAAAGTTACCCACCACTAAACTAAATTTGATCAAAATCGGTTGACTATATCGTATAGCCGCCATAGGACAGATAGGTAAATAAAGGCGTTTTTTCAACGACATTCGTTGTGTTTCGCGTGTTTTTGAAGATATCGTGACCAAATTTGGTGTTCCGAACCACTGTATCAAATTTGATCAAAATCGGTTGTGTATATTATATACCTCCAATTGGAACGATCGGTCAAAATATATTTTTTTGTGCCATACTCGTTTTGATTCGTTTGTTTCTGATAATATCGTAACCAAATTTGGCAAATATATATGTATCCTTAAAAGTTTTTGAGCAATATACCGGATTTTGCACCAAACACGTTTTTTTGAACGATCGATCCTATGGGTGCTATATGATATGTTCGACCGATTTTGATAAAATTTGGTACAGAGCTTGAGAACTCTGAACTCTTTCTAACGCCAAATTTGGTAACGATATCTATATAAATAAACGAATTATTCATATAAAACTAATAACTAATGGATAGGTAATTCAATTATCTACATTTTAGTAAAAAAATTGTCAAAATCAGTTTGGGAGAACCAGAGATATTTGCTTTTAAGTACAGATACTTTTTTTTAGTTTCGAAAAATGGTATTTTCGAAATACATATCTCGAAATCTGTTCCATGAAAAAAATTTTGACTTCATATTCAGATTAAGCGTGCCATTTTACTACGGAAATGACTAAAACATGTTGAGGATACCAAAATTTTTTCAAATTTGTAAACTAGTGTAAATTATATAATGCATATGGAAAAAAAAAACCACCAGTTTTAAGGTTCCTCAGTAAGTAATATGATAGGCTTTGTGTAAACACTTTATCAGCTTTCTTCCTTCTGTTACATCCTCAATAGTATAGTTCATGGGCGCAAAGCAAAATTAAATCTTCAAGAGTATTCTTCTGTCTTCGGTCCTCAAGGCTGAGCGTTTCTGTTTGGAATTCCTTTGGAATTGCATAGCCGCTTCAGCAATGCTGCTTAAATTGCTTATTTTGTGCCACCCACGGTTGTGTGGTTACAATTAAAGTATCTAGTTATAATTAAATATCCGACATATCCAGCGCTCCAGCACAATGAAATTAACTCTTGTCAATTATCCGCACTTGGACTTGCCGCAGCTTTCATGCCTCTAAATAGCAAAAAAGCTCAATACTATGATGACAGCTTGGGCGGTCCTGGGGTTCGTGGTGAAAGAATGAGAATGCATTCTGGCTGCTTGGTGCCGCCAATAAAATGTCACTTTGGGCACAATCTGAGGCGCACTCGTGTCCAGCGACAGTTGGCGGTAGGTTTTGTGCTCTGAATTTGGCGTCTCGACGAGGTTTTTTTTTTTTTTCGCTTTTGCCCGTTTGGCGTCCACTACAGAGTGCTCGAGATCTACCGCATTGCTTATTGGACCACACAAGATGTTTAATTTGTTGCGCTCCATGGCAAGTACAAGTTGTCTCCGCTTGACTCCCCATCAATCAGTGTGGCGGCAGTTCTGCAGCTCGAGGTTGGCGCTGATGGCCTGGTTTTTGTGTGCACATTTCTGGCTTGGCTTTTGTGAGTACAAGCCTTGTTTCATAAAAATTCAGAACACGGATACAGCTATTTTTTTATTTTTTTTTTTTGAGTATACTAGAGTATACCAACCATTATGGACATGACAATGCCATCAACTGGTCTTATTTGCTAGATGTTTGTTCCTTAGCGCTAATTCGAGTGTTTCGGCAAAGTAAACAAAAGTTGGCCTAAATTATTTCATTCATTCAATAAAATACCAATCTGCTGGCTGCACTTGGTAGTTGCAGTGAAGCTAGTAAAAGATGCAGTGCGGCAGCGTTTTGATTGAAGCATCTGCGTCAGTCGATGCTTGCAGCCATATGTTAGTTAACATTTTTTTAAAACACTACATGGACATCATAAAATTTGAAATATAGTCGTTTATGTGCCAATTGAAAAATAAATGTTGATATAAATGGATATTTTAGCCCACAACAAGTGGGTGGGAAACTATTGTTTTCAAAGAGTGGTTTATCTCTGAAATAAATATAAGATTTTCATTTTTGTTTTGGGGTGACTTTATTTTGTCCTGTACAATTTGTATGGCCATTTTTGAAAGATATGTCCACTCTCAGCGGTTCTTTTTCTGCATTTTCCTTTACTTTGGATTGTTGGGTTTTGTATGGAAATGGTAACGTGAAGTAGGAGCGATTTTAGGATGGCTTTGAAATAAAGTCAACGTTTGTTGTTCATTAATAGCCTTACTGTATAAAATTGGCTTAAAGCCGAAAATCTACTACACAAAACTGGGCAATATCTTCTGTGTATCTTTTGGTAAAATTTCATGTCCCTTGCTTTCATGATCTTAAAGATTCTTGGTTTCATACGGACGAATGACAACGAACTTAGATATGCCCCTGCCAGGGGTAAAAAGTAGGGCGTTGGTAGAGTCTATCTATCAATGCTCACTAACAGCACTGCTAGGGCCATGGAAAGAAAAGTAGGGGAACGGTAGTGTCCGCGCACTAAAATCCCTTTTCCTAACAGCTTTAAAGTTTCAGCTTTTTTTTTAATTGTACGGACCCCGAGTAGAATCCCAGCAGCTTATGTAGCCCTGGCCTACAAATGCGTTGCACAAATCTATAATACATTGTCCCTTCAGCACTCGGACTTCATTAGAATGCTTCATTAGGTAAGTTCTGCGATTCCTTTCCGAATATGCCTTTAAGCTTAAGAATTAAAGGGAAAACAATTAATATGGGTTTTTATTTATTTATTTATTATTGGAGGAGTACAACTTAGTACAGTTGACCTTATATTATAAAAAAAAAAGTATAAAATTGTTAGGCTAATTGTCTAAAATTACGAGTTACTCTAGACGGTATGACAAAGGTAACTTTGCTAAGAAGTACATTGGAATCGATAAGACCGAGTAACAGCTTATGCAAAAATAACACGCCGTGGCATATTTTGCGATGAATTAAGGAAGGCAACTTTATAAGGCGAATGCTATCGGAATATGGCGGCAGTCGGATATTTGGGTCCAAGTTTAAGCCACAAAGTGCAAAAAGGAGAAATTGCTTTTGTACAGACTCAATCATGTCCTGATAAAGGTGTTAATGCGGGCTCCAAACGCAGGAAAAATATTCCAAGATTGGACAAACGAGAGAAATATAAAGAAGTTTGGTTGTGTAAGGGTCGTTAAACTCTTTAGACCAACGCTTAATAAAAGCAAGAGCACCTCTAGCTTTATTCACGATGTTGCAAATATGATTATTAAATTTAAGATTATGATCAAACAAAACACCAAGGTCGGATACACTCTCTGTGCGTTGTAAGGTAGAAGATTCTAAAGAGTAAGTAGCCAAGTTTGCATGCTATCAAAATCTTGCAGAAGAAGTAAGAATTTATTAGTATCGGAGCAGGACATATAGAGTTGAACATCATCCGCATATATAAGACTCCGAGAAGATGAAATTACTTGAGGGAGGTCATTTAAAAATAATTTAAAAAGAAGAGGGTCTAGATGGCTACTTTGAGGTACCCCAGACGTGACCTTAATTTCAGTAGTTTCGCAGCCTTTAAAAACTACCTTTTGGACTTCGTTGGATAAAAAGAACGATGTCCAATTAACAAGACGAGACGGAAACTCCAGACGAGACAGTTTAACAAGGAGAAGACTATGGTTTACCGAGTCAAATGCTTTACTAAAGTCAGTATAAATGACATCGGTTTAATTTTTTTCCGTAAAACCAAGATTAATAAAAGACGAAAGTTCTTAAAGGTTAGCACAAGTGGACCGACGTTTTACAAATAGGGATAATTCTTTATTAAGAATCCTTATCAAAACAGTTATAATTATGTGTTTATGCAAGAGAAGATCCTTCTTCTTTAACGGTAGTTATTCGTAAATCTTAAATCCTCTTGGCACAGGTTTTACTTATTTTACCTATAGGTATTTCTTCACAAACTTGACGCGTTGTCAGCAAATGTGTTTGCCAAAATGTAGTCATCTTTTGACTAGAAATTCTACAAAAAACATTCTATTTGTAAATCTCTTTACTTATAGTTAGTTAGTTACTTATAACGTCATGAAGATTCATATGGACTTAAAGTGTAAATTTTTAGGGAATTCAACAAACACATTGTAAATCAGAATAGCAAACCAGTTGCAACCTATATATTTATTTCCGATGAAACTGACATTGCTCCCATAGAAAAAATTTTTTTTTTGTTACCAGACGTTTTGTATTAAATGTAAGTTATTATTATTATTCAATCTTCAAATTTCTTTGTATTAAAAGACATATCAGGTACATTAACAATTTCCAGTTTCATAAAAGCTAGTTTCAAAGAAATTTCTGGCACGCGACTAATAAAGTATTCTCATTTTAAATACTTACATATTTATATTTATAGCAACGAATATGAATATTTATTACCGACAATCCTTTTTAGATCTTTCAAGAGGGTCACATGTCTTTGAGTGTGATTTAATGTCGTCGCGAATAAATTCATTACACTTTTCAAATTACGTGAAATACATTTTAATAAAAGTCAGCGCCCAGAAACACATACATCCCGTCGTACAGTATGCATCTAAACGAATTAAACCTCAACATAATCAAGTAAATTAATAGCTCCAAAAACAAGAGCCACACAAAAGTTACAGCAGCCAGAGATCAAAGTAATTAATTATAATAATTAAAACTTTTTGAAAAGCCTGCACGGCAAGTTGACTGAACGCTCCTTGCCGCTTTTCCCAAACTCCGCCAACCCGAGCAAAAGTTGTGAAAAGTTTTCACCATTTGCATGTTCTTCACGCGGTATGGGAAACTCGCGCTGATGCGGTTACTTCGTCGTATGGGCTTGTTTCTGACCTGCCAAGTTGGAGCATTTAGTCAACTTTGCCGGCGCCAAAGTGCGTGTACCTGTTGAGATTTGGCCAATTCCCCAAGCAAATAACATATTCATATCTTGTCGTTGGGCGTACGCTTCAAGCCCACTCACTCACAACCAGACGGCTTCTTCCCATATGCCCAACTATTGGGCATAGTTTTGTCAACGCCGTCTTATGTAAGACATCTTCAAAGTGCACTAGTTTTAATTTTAATCAGCATTAATGTGCAACCTCTTAAATTGTGCCTCGGAAGCAACGACAGCTGAGGCTGACTTTTCAAAGCCATCAATTCCGCTTGGTTGAACTAATTTTCTAAAAGCATTTAACAACACTGCCAACTGCCAGCCGAGACGTTGTTCATATTTCAACGCACACTGTGCTATCATCAACATCATACACAATCGACAGAGAGGTCCACCCACTACCACAACCCACTAGCCGATGTCACGCCCACTCCTCTCATATTGTTTGTGCTCAACGGAGTCTGCGGTGCACTTTTTGCAAAATTAAATGCTAGTCGCCGTAGCCAGCCAGAGCACAGAAGAGTGCAAGCAATCATCCAAAGTGTCTCCAAGCCGAAAAGAATTGGCATCAAATGCATGAAAAACCTGTGGGAACGTTTTAGTGGAAATATTTCGACTTTTAAATGCTCTTTAATGATTTTAATGCATTCCGAAGAATTGAAATATCCAAAGTGGCTCTAAATGGAAGGGAATTGGAATGCCTAAAAAACTAGTGGGAACGATTTAGTATAAATTTTCAATTTTAGATGATCTTTAAAGATACCGAGGAATTTGGAAGCATCGAAATCTTTCTTATACGTTGGTATTGTAAAAAAATGAAGTACGTCAAATTCGGGAGCGGATGACTTTGGGATACCCAATACCACCACATTGCAATCAAATCCGGTATGTTGTTTCAGAACTCTCAAAAATATTTATTTGCCAAAGGTGACGATATCTTCATAAACATACGAAACACAACGAAGTTTGCACCAAACTTGGTTTTTTGATAGATCAGTCCTATAGGAGCTATACGATATAGTAAACCGATATTGATAAAATTTGGTACAGTGCTGGGGAACACTAAAAAATTTGCGAATGCCAAATTTGAGTACGATACCTTCATAAACATCGGACATCGGCATATCGACTTCGCTACTCACCCTGATCATACTTTAGGTCATTTTGCGGGGATCTCCGACGTCTCCTTCTGTATGTTACATACATTTTTGGCTTGCACAAACTTAATATACCCTTTGTATCATATGGTGCGGGGGAAGCTATGATCGATTTTCCGGTTCGGAGGTCAGGCAATCTTTACTCACAACCCTCTATAAACGAGGTATTTTGGAAGTTATCTCAAAACACTGAAGTGGTAGGGGCTTTTGGGGCAGTAAAGAGTTTGATATTCCGAACTTCAAACTTTAAAAACTAGTGAAGAGATTTATAATATCGAGCTTTATACAGACGGGCTTTCTTCATGTTATTCATTTAATGAACCCATTTTTTTCGGCTTTACCGTATACGCCCAAATTATGCACTCAACAAATTAATTTACCGGCCCATGGCAAATGGCAAAGCCCATGGCTTTACTTCATAATCAATAATAATAATATTTAATGGACCTTAGATGTAAATGGAATCATACACTAAGCTATGAGCTTAATAATTAGTGTTCTTAGTGTTGTAGTTCACGTGACCAGTCTGATCGATTACGCCATGTGTGGTGGACACTGCGCCCTTGCCGGAGGAGTCAATGTGGCTGGATGAGCTGACAACATGGCCAATTGGAGAGCCATAGCTGCTGTCGTTGCCTGATGTGGGTGAGGATTCTCCGAAGCGGCTATTGATGCTGTAAATATATAAACGTGAAAATGTTTTCCAAAATTTTCAATAAACCTTAATTCTATTTTAAAACACGGGTTATTCTTACTAGTCCTTATAAATTTCATATTTCTGTTTTGCCATTTCTATAGACAGTAAAACTTACTTGATCCCAGCGGCCTGGGCTCCTTGACGGTTGGTCGTGGGGGTATCGTATTTGACATTACCGGCCCTATCGATGATGCCATGGGTAGTGGACACTGTTCCCTTGCCATTCGCATCAAATACGCCGGAAGTGTGTACAACTTGTCCGGATGGAGTGTTATAGTTGTTGTATGACGAAGAATCTTCCCCAAAGCGGCTATTGATGCTGTGGAAAAATAACAAAGATTAATTAGCTACACATAAGATAAAAAAGAGAACAGTGTGACTTACTCAACACCACCTCCATAACCTCCGTTGGAATTCTGTACACGCTGATGGGAGGAGAAGAAAGCTGGACCTCCGTCTGAGGAGGATGAAGACGACGACGATGATGAGGAGAAAACTTGACGACGCAGACGTCTTAGCAAATGAGGATTAACAGGATGTACATTCGATTGATGGCCTTCGGAATCCAAGGTGAAAAAAGCCTTGGGCACAAAATGACCAGCGTCTGTAAGATAAGATATTGGAAATTAGAAGAGAATTTCGTGAAAGTATAATTTTGCTAATTAAACTTGGGAAGAAAGTACAAGTAAACCAAAAAAAAAAGACTCTCAGTTAAATTTAATATCGTTTACAACGGTTTACAATCAAAGCGCTTTCTTATGTGGCCAACAAGCAGTACGATTGATATTAAGGGTATTCGTCCTTTATATACAAATATATAGAGCGGAACAGCTTGAGTCTGAGTAAAAACTTATTTGAGTCTTGAATTGGCATTCTCCACACCTAATTTTCCATTGCTTTTGGAAAACCCGGACAATTCGAAGCACTATTAAAGTAATATTCGAAATAGCAAGATCCCCTAACATACCCAGGTGCTGAATTGGAAGAAAATTATTTCGTGTATGCTGATTCACGTTGATTTTAGGACTTATTCAAATTTGGAAAATGTGGCGGAAAATATCTGTATCTGCTTTAACAGAAAAATAAAAGAAAATTTTGTTTTAAAAATTCATAAAAATTTCCCTAGAACGGTCTATTTAATGTGTAAAAGCAAGAAAAATCATACATGTGCCTTTTTTTCATCATTCATAATTTGAAAAATATCTCAGAGGCTCCGCATCCAGCTAGTTTCTTTTTAAGTTCTTATTTGTATCGCGTGGGTCAAAATTGTTGTTTTTTTAGGGATTTCACGGTTGAGTTGAGGTGTTGACTACTTTTGCAACAACAAAATGTACAGGGCGAAGTAACAACTCTTAGCACAACTTTTTCTCAACCAATAATCTCTTCAAGTTTCTAGTTGAGTTGGGCAGAAAGTGTTGCTAAATACGTTATAAGAGGCAACTTAAATTTTTTCCATTTTGCAATATAAACAGCGGCAATTTAAAAAATCAGGACACTTTCAATAATTTAAACTGAATTAAGCAAGTCTTGTGCATTCTTTTTTAATAAATTTTGTAAATTGAAAAATTATTATTTTTAAGTGCCTGAGTTAACCCCAATACAGCGTAGGGTAGCCAAAACGCGTTAAGTTTAAAAACTTAAACTATGCGAAACATTGTTTTCTGGCCTCGATCTGCATCATTCTTGATTTTTAAGAATCAGGGACAGTTTTCGATACCTTATTCAGCCAGGCCCTTTGAAATGTTTTTTACAAATGCAAACAGCATCTGGAATAAAGAAGCGCAAAGTCAATTCAAAAAGGGTATTCACGCTGTAGCCAGTTGAGTTTTCAACATTTCAACTCCGCAACTCAACAGCAAGTCTTAAAATCTGATTAAACTTAATACCATTAAATTTTATACCACTTGTTTTGAGTTTTTGATTTCATTTCTTTTTATATATGCTTTTCTTGCTAGCGGTTTCGAACTCTTCATCGCACCGATCAATATACCAAGTTTCAAATATAATTGTGAGAAGGAGCTCGAAAAAAAGGCATCAAGCCAGGTTTTAATATTTCCCAAGAGAGGGCGCAGGAAATATTAATAATGAGACACAAGAACATATTGAAAACTTTTATCGAAATTCAGTATTGAAATAATACTTCCATTGCGCCTGAAGTTTTCTAAAGGACTCAGAGATTTGATAAAATTCTTTAACATTTAAATTCATTGGGAAAAAGAAGTGCGCTCAGGGCCCAATGACCTGCGAGAAACGGAACCGCACTTTTCTCGACGGCCCTGTTCATGAATGAATAAATAAGAATAAGAAGTTTTTATTTATTACTACGAAAAATTTTGTATAAATTTGTAAAAAGCCATAAAGGACGACTTAAGTTATTAACTTAAATTTGATATAAATAAATGTGATACAGTCGAGGCGGTGCCCGACAGTGTAATATCATGTATCTCTTCTTTCGAAAACAAATTTTCCATCTAAGAACTTTCCAATTGGAATTTTGTTTTTGGTGCAAGACGATATTTATATCTATAAGCTCCGTAAATTTAATTAAAATAAGTACATATTTGACAATAACTTATGTTGGTATTTGTCTGATTTTGTTCACACTTTTGACACACAGATGCAAGATACCACGACGCATATCACTGTCAAGTTTGATATAAACGGTTTAGGTAAAAAGCGCGAAATTCTACTACGGGGGGAACGGGGTAAGATATTGACATGATTCAACATTCTTCATCTTCTGGGGAATATGCGCACCAGATGGTAAATTTGCGTATTCTAGTTTTTATATGTAGTCTCCGAAATCCAGGTGTAGATAATGCTACCCAAGGCTATAATAAGCATAAGGTCTGCCACGCCTCCTTCGGTCCATTACATACATTGCACAAATCTAGTGTGATATAGAAATTTTCGAAGAAGGCATGACGTTTTTTAAACAAATATTGGGGATATTTTATAGTGTTAACTTATCTAATAATATAGTTTGTAAAAAATACTCCTAAGCCGTAACTCTCAAAGGAGCCGAAAGTACAAATGCATGTAATTGTATAGGGGTCTGGTCAGACCCTGCCGCACTACCGAAGGTTTTTAAATTGGTGCACAACGGAGGGTTAAAAGAGATCCCTATGCTACACCTAGGAGCGACTGAATAAAAAGTCAAGTCAGGGAATTATTAAAGCCTACTTGATGAAAATTCTGGGTTAGCTTATTTGATGCAATTCTTCGAACCAGTGTTTACACATCGTATTTGAAAATAATAACAAATCACGCCTTAATTTAATTAAATTTAACTTAGAGACATTCACAAAAGTGTTTTTATTTAAATGGAAGTTTTTCTCAGCTGCTAATAACTTTGTGACGTCAAAAGGCGCCACATTATCTAGGGTTTATTAATAGTTGAATATATTTACTATAATTTAAAACAAACAAGTTGTTTAACTGCTATAATTAGCCTATTAGTATGTTGTTTTGGTTATAGTTTTTTGTTTTTTAATAAGATAAGACGATCAAGTTTTGTCGCCTACCTATTAAACATAACAATTTGCCTAATTCTACGAATATTCATGACAAATTATAATGTTTCGACTGAAATTATCTAATGCAGAATTAGACTTGACATTTTGTGAGCATATTTCTTAGAGAGTTTGCACGAGTAAACTAATATTATAATAGCATACACGCGCTACCATTAAATGACGCTAAAGACAATATTAACGATAATTTTATTAAAATACTTTAATAGTCCGTTATTTGTAGTTAATAACAGCGATTTTTTTTGATTATAGTGATGATGTAATACATTGTTGATTCTGAGCTTTAAACACTTTTGAAATAGTATACTTAGTTAAGAACTAATTGCTACTGACGCATGCGTCATATTATATACTATATAATAGAAGACTTAACTTACCGGAAGAGGCAGAGACTACGATGAGCAGCGCAGCCGCTAGGCAAAGAGCGAACAAAGCGTACTTCATGATGGGATCACACGTATTCTCAAAACTTCAAAGATCTGTAATTGCACACACACACGCACACAAACGCACGATAAGTAAACAATAGTCAACGCAAAGAGCAACGATCTTCTGGCGAGATACTCACAAAACGAAAGACTTAGGCAAAAAACTTTTACTACCGACAGCACGTAAATCTTGAAAACGACTAAACTTTCGGCGTCGACGCTTCGCGCTTATATATGGAAATTTCTGCGCTGACGCAGTGCGAATAAGAAGAAGCAGCAGAAACAGACAAACAAACGATGAACAAGTAAACAAAAGAACAACAACGGGGAGTCGCTGATCATTTTGGTGATCATGGTGATGATGAGCACCTGGCAGCTGGCGTTAAGCTTTGGCTTTGCTGTTTGCTGCAGACTTTAAACAGAGTCATTAACTAAAGTTAGTTGTCTGATTCACTGTAACTTTAGATAATGCCATAATAGATATGGAATTTATCTATTATACAAAAGATTCGCATTTCTTTGGTTCTCTCTGGACTTGAGTAAATAACTTGTGAGAACTCAAGTACAACCACATTATGAAGTTGGGTGATAATAAAGCAAACGTGCTAAACAAGCCACTAAAGCTCGTCTCATAGGGTAAGTTAATATGGGGATTTTGTTAAATTTAATTTGTTGTGAAACTTTGTTTATTTTATGACAGCCTTCTTAGCTACTTCATTTGCTCGTGTCACGAGGGCTGCTACTAGAGTTGCTAAAAATTGTCAAACAATTGTCTCTTATTCAATTTTTGCTCATTCATTGCTACTTCTAAATTGGGCCAAGTGCCTCTTTGGACTGCTGTGCGCTTAGCTTTTACTATGTCTGACCTTATTAACGTATTTCTGCTGGTTTCTTTAAAGCCAACTTTATTCGTTTTTTTTTCCTCTTTTCGAGTTCTTGAAGTTGGAGCTGCTTTGTTTTTAGGAGCAACAACCTCATAAGAGACCTTGCCCATAGTAGCAAAAGACGCGCTTAAAACTTTAACAAAAACAACTCCTAACAATTAAAAAATAATACTATACAGTTAAAAAAAAAATGTAATATAGTCGAGGTGGTGCCCGACAGTGAAATACCCTGCACCTTTTTTCTTAAAAAAAGATTTATTCCTGCATATTCTTACTAAGAATTTCCAATTGGAACATTTTTTTGTTGGGGCAAAATTAAATTGATACCTATAAGTTCCGCAAATTTTAACCGATTTTGATGAAAATGGAAATTTACGTCAAAGGAGTTATTTAAAGTATATGGGATAAGTTACAGTAAATCGATTGCGGGGGGTGGGGGGGCTGCATTGATCAAATTTGGATGTGGATTTGTTCATTAAAGGCACATGAATCAGCTTCCCAAGATTGGTGGTTCTAGGTCATTTGTTACTATTATAACGTAGAGTCAAATATCGACGCAGTTTATAGGCAAGGGGAGGTAAAATTTGTACATTTTAGACTATAACTTTTGTTGTAATTGTCCGATTTTGTTTATTTTTGACACACAGATGCATGTAACCACAACGCATCGCTCTGTTAAGTTTCAGATTAAAAAAACTCTGCTACGGGGGAACGGGGAAAGATGTTGACATGATTCAACAAACTTGATCTTCTGAGGAAATATGCGCATCAGCTGGTAAAGTTTCGTATCTCTAGCTCTTATAGTCTCCGAGATCTAGGTGTTCATACAGACGGACGGACAGACGGACATGGCTCAATCGCTACCCGAGGTTATGATAAGCATTTTGGTATAAAGGACTTGGGGTCTGCCACGCCTCCATCTTGTCGTTACATATATTGCACAAATCTAGTATACTCTTTGTACCTATAGGTACAGGGTATAAAAGGAAAAAGAAATAAGCAAAATAGGAAAAAATGCGCAGAGAAATATTTAAATATGTTTGTAAGTTCTTCACTTGGAATCTAAAATACTACATTGAACTTTTTTCAATGAGCTCTCACTTTCAAAACTTCACCTCTAACAATATTTTAAAAATTTATTTGTTTGCTTTTTATATAACTACAAATGTTAAGTAAATAGTAAGTTTTTAAAACTAGGTTAGTCAAGTTAGTAACACACAATGCTTCAAGTTAAATACAAATACAGTCGAACTTCCCTATAACGAACCCCTCTACAACGATTTTTTCCCTATACACGTCTCTTAAAGCTGTTCCGATGAGCCATGATGAGCGTATCTGCTGCCGAAAAATTAGATTTGGTCCCTTTATGGCACTCAGATTGAAGTCATGATGCAAAGTCAGTTTACTGAAGTACCAGTCCCGTCTAGAAATAAGGCGGCATACGTTTTTCTGTACGTTTTCGAACTCATGGTGTTTTGATAATGCACCAGTATTCCTGCTCCGAATACGATAAACCCAGCTAGGTGCTATGATCTCTTAATGGACCGTCCGATTTCAGGAAAGGGAGATCTTGCTCCGTTTAATGGAGTCGATCTCTTTTGAAGTAGCATACCGCTGCGGCTTTGATGAAGTCCTATAGTTATGCAAGTGTCTAGTAAAGAGTACTAGACTTACTCGGCGGTTTTGGCTAATTGATAAAGTCGTGGACGGAATTTAAGACCGTAGTCTAAAGCAGATTTGCTGCTATTGATGCCAAGGTTCAACGCCTGAATCCATTTTCAAATTCGTGGAGATACCCCTGAATTTCGTCCACGACTTCGTACAGACAAGAATCTGAGTATAGATCGTCAACGTAAGCGACAAGAAACAACTTCTCTTGGGTAATACCCAAGTTTGTGTTATACAGAAGTGGTGCGAGTACACTTCATCCTGGTCCTGGCAGGCTTCCATTTGGTGGGTAAATACTGCAACCTTAAACTCGCACTAAAAATTAATTTAAAAAAGAGGAGTTGCTCGTTTGAAAAGTGCTTTTATCACTGCGTTGCTAAACAAATCATTTTCATGGAGTTTTTATTATCTTTGGTTTGCGAATCACCCGATACCCTACAAACGAATTGTTACTACTTTTCGTTAATTATTAATTAAAAAAAAGGAGATATTTTCGGGCATGATCAAAAATTAAAAAAAATTTGATCAAAAGAAAGAAATCATTAAAATTTGTTGTAGGTTGCTATAATATGTATATCTTTGTCAGAAATATTTATGAAGAATACGTCAAGTTTTAAGAGTAGTAAAAAGATAATGGTAAGGTATTTTGGGAACTAATCGCACTATCAACATTTTTGAAAAATGTATTTGGCTAATAAAATCAATTAAATCGAATAATATAACTAAAAATTGTTCTATTGAGATTATGTCTGAATTGGGAAACAAAATGGAAAGGAAACGTGAGTAAAACTAAATTTTGACAGTCTGGCAAAATTTTGCAGTTGTCCAATTATCTTATTGCGTCATGTTTTTTCATAAGAACAATAAGGATAACTTACTCACTTAGATATGGAAGATCGCTTCTTTTAATAAAGATCATACTTAACCACACTAATAGCCTATTCACACTGAGCACACCTTCGCGGAACGCATGAGATTTTTTGAAGATGTAAAAAAAGGTGTTTGCACTGAAAACATCTAATAGGCTTTTTATATTGAGCACATCTGAGTGGAACGCATGGGATTTTTAGAAGATGTGAAAGAAGCGTTCGCACTGACAATTGGGATTAATTGGGAGCATGGTGCTGACTCGCATATACACACATATATATTTACATATGCAAATGTACATACATTATATGCAAGTGCCACGAGCTGTTTGTATGTTTGTTGGTGTTGTGCTAAAGTGATTCGAGTGACCTCACCAATGACTGAAAGCCACTGAGCTACAATTTGCCTTTGTTTGTTAAAATGTAATAAATAAGAGTACAAAATAAATCTATAAAATTGGTTTCTACTTTTTCCCTCATCAAACTAGAAGCTCCGACTGGAATGCCTGCTGGCTCACCCTTTTATGGTTTAGTAAGCTATATATTGCCGGTATTTTAAGTTCTGTACCAATTCCATAAGCATATGAGGTTTTGGCGCCTTGTTTGGAATTGAAAACCGCCAATCTGTTTCGTTGACAGCGTTTGCATTTTCCCAGCGAATGACAAAAATATAGAGTTGCACAAAAAAATTATCGAATATATTTATATCGGGACACAATAAGATAGGAACATTTCCACAATATGTTGAAATGATGTTGAAATTTTTGGAAGGGCAAATTCATACGCAACATCTTTGACAAAAGATGTTAGATGTCCGATCTGCCCCAGTGTGAATAGGCTATAAGCTTTTGTTAGAGAAAATTTGTTGGGTCCCATTAAATATAGCAAAAAAAGGACTGTAAACAAAGAAAATCCTGACTGTCAAGGCAAAGGAATGTGAGCAGCCTCCTCAATAAAATCTTTGTAATCTTTAACCCTGTAACTCTTCCAGTAGCTCGACTAGTAAGATGCAGCTTATTTAATAATTTAAGCTCGATTTAATATAAGGTAATATATATTATGTTGAATATTATCGGCTCTAATATTTTTAGATTTTTTGCACGTTTATTGCAAAAATTAAATGAAATCCATTTGGCAGCCCATGACAAGGCATTTGCAGCTTTATCGAAAGTTCCCCTGTTATTTTATTTTTTTTTTGCAAATCTACAAATGTCGAAAAAACAATTTGTTATATGTTTGTACGTTGGCGAGAACTCAGACCTACGACGCACATTAATCATGTGTTGTTGTCCGAGTTGTGGACACTAGCGAATATGTCGACATTTTGGCTTCCAAACTTTTTGGTGTTGATTCAGTTTTGAGGCAAATGCAGCCCTTACTTACTGGTCGTTGTAACGTGTTGAAATTACAAAATTTCTAGAAAATGCTAAAACAAAAAAAAAAAAAAACGACAAAAATGGAAAAGCCGCAAAAATAAAAAGCTAAATAAAATATTTCACTCACACAGATACTGCAGACACAAACACCAGCCACTAAAAACATAAATTTCCTTTGAGAATAGATTCCTTTTTTCCTGAGACAGACATTGCAAAAAACTTTCTAGCTGATGAGAGGGCAGTGGAATTGTGGTGTGGCCGATGAGGGGGCGTCCACTGGTGGCACAAGGTGATTATATTTGACAGCCGACCTGGGACAAATGCCACTAGCCGATTCGACCACTACGGGACATGGGTACCAAGTGTGAATCCCTCATTTTATGTGTCGAAAATGTTTCTCGCATTTGTGATTTATTGGATTTAATCTAACTTTGGAAGCCATTGCTTTAATTTCAAAATTGAAAACATTGGATGCTGGATTTTTAATTGTACAGCTAAAAAAAAAAAATTTCACCAAAAATAAAAACAATCTCATTTTTTTTCAAGTCACATGAATTTTTGTCACACTTTATGCAGACACTAATGAATGCGCGATTCCCTTGAGAAATCATTCTCAATTCAAAAATGAAAATATGAATAATTGAGGTAGCTTAATGCTTAAGAGCAGACAAATTTTAATAAATTTAATTTTGAGTGTATAACAATGAAAATATGTTTTTATGTGACTGCAATCGAACATGCTTTAAGAATACAAATTTTATTCGTAATACCAAACTAGACCAGTTAATAATGTGTTTGGTTGTTCGGAGACACCAAAATAATATAATTTTTTTTTGGTTAAATTTCGTATAAAAAAAAAAAAACGGTGTTGCCCCATGATAAACAGCTGTTTGGTACATAAAAATCGTTGTGTCACATTTATTGCTTATTTATTAATATTATTACTGGGAAGACGTTCATAAAAAAGTCAAAACATGTAAATATTTGTACTGCAATATGCATTTGATTGAAAAGATATATAATACATCTTTGAAGAAACCTTAACCTCTCTCCTCTCTGCCTATCAAATATAGGTTCAGCCAGAAGCTACGCCTTTTGCTGTGTTAGCAATTTCGCGTTGCTTACCCAAAATAATCTTAACCTGTTTGGTTGATGTGATGATGATATGTTGATTCATGTTTTTATTTAACAGTCGTTAAAAACAGCTGATCTTATTGTGAATATTTTCAGTTCAAGCCGAAGTGCCGCAAAAAAAATTTGACAGCATAGAATTTGTTAATAGGGTCACACTGTTCATTTCTGAAGTAATATAGTGGCTGCTTCAGTGACTAATAGTCTCGCAATGATTTCAGCAGCTCCAGTGCTTCCAATGCCCAACGAGGAAGATTGGCACGACGAACACGTTTCGGCCAACTAGTCAGAAAAGGGTTATTTATTGTGAGCCGTGCTCGTCTTGCAACACGACAAGAATGCCGCCATTTTCGCAACGAGGACCGAAATCGCTATCAACTACCCCAAGAATGTAAGAAGCTTTCCTGATGTTACTATTTTCACACACTCCTGCATGTTTCAAGATCAAAGCAGCTCCAATGCCTAGCGAAGATGTGAAAGAAAATTGGGACTAAAGGGTTCTTTGTATTTGTCTTTATATTAATCTGTATTGCACACGTTCTCAGTGAAAGACGACAAAAACAAGAATGATGATATGATAAAATGACCCTGCCTAAAAACTTTTTTTGCCCAGACTTTCAACTGTTTACTAATTGGATGCAAACGGATGCGCATTTAGTTTTAAAAGAAAGTCATATGAAATGTTTCTGATCAATAAATAATTAATTAATTACTTGCCAAACACGCCGATACTTTCGTTAGAAACAATAGATGATCAAACCCCGACCCGACGCCTTTTATATACTGCATGTTAAAACAATAATGTAATTTATAGCTATTATTATTTAAAACGTATTATTATATGGTTCTAGTTAAGAGCTGCTACGTTAGCTAGAAATCAAGCCAAGAAAGCGTTTTTAATGCGATTTTTTATACTTATTATTAAAGGGGCAAAAACGTGAAGCAGGCCACCATCTTATTGATTTTTAAATATTTTATAAAATAATTTTAAAAATAGTGATTTATTTAAAAATTCGACAAGTGCATCCGCCACTATTCTTGTTAATTTATATCACGTAAACAAATATGTTCAGTATATTAGCAGGAACTTTATATTTACCAAAATATTATTATTGTTTTTTAGTACCTATTTAATGTTTATTTTTTATGTATGAGCAAGAATAAGTGTAGCGGGCCACTTTTTAAGTCGATTTTGAAAGTACAAATATGCCAATATGAACCTCGAACATTTTTTATACTAACGAATAAAGTTTTTTAAACAATTTATTTTTTAGAAGTGGATAAAAGTTTGAATCTAAAAAAAAATTATTTTTTTTTGTTTTTAATTGAAAAAGTTATGGTTATATGTATTAGTATTAAATTGACAAATTATTCATTATCTTTAAAAAGAGATTCATTTAAAATTATTGTTTTTTGGCATTTAAAAAAAAAAAAACTTCAAGATTGATGACCCTTTATAAAGCCAAAATTTATATTTTCTTGAGTTAAATATAAAAAAAAAATCATTTAATTAAAAATGGAAATTGAGTAACGTCACGCTAGATACTAAAGCTAATAAAAAAGATGGCGTACGTTAAAGTCGGGCGCAGGCGACATTGGGATACCCTGTACCACCACATTGCAATTAATTCCGACAGATAGCTTAAAACCTCCAAAAGATATTTTATTCGGCAAATTTGGTTACGATATTTTCATAAAAAAAAAGAAATCAGTCGAATTTTGCACCAAAAAATTTTTTTTACCGATCGGTCCTATGGGGACTATATGATATAGTCAACCGATTTTGATCCAATTTAGTACACTGATTGAGAACTATAAAAAACTTAAGACTGCCAAATTTGGTTCCTATATCTTCAAAACCAAACGAAACACAACGAATTTTGTAAAAAAAAGCGTTTTTTTGCCCGATCGTTCCTATAGGAGCTATATGATATAGTCAACCGATTTTGATCAAACTTGGTGCAGTGCTTGGGTACTCTAAAAAACTTCTTAATGCCAAATTTGCTAACAATATCTTTACAAACAAACGAAACGCAACGAATTTTGTAGAAAAAACGATTTTTTGACCGATTGGTCCTATGGGAGCTATATGATATAGTCAACCGATTCTGATCAAATTTGTAACAGAGCTTGGGAACTCTAAAAAACTTCCTCTTGCCGAATTTGGTTCCGACATCTTCAAAACCAAACGAAACACAACGAATTTTGTAAAAAAAACATTTTTTCGACCGATCGATCCTATGGGAGCTATATGATATAGTCAACCGATTTTGATAAAATTTGCTACAGTGCTGGGGATCTCTAAAAAACTTCCGACTGCTAGATTTCGTTATGATATCTTCATAAACAAACGAATTATCCATCTAAAACTTTTGCTTTTTTTCGAGGTCCTCTGAAACACCCCTATGGGAGCTATATTATGTAATCCCGATATCAAAAAAATAAAATAAACTTGTCTCCTATGGATTAACAAGGGATCTTATCTTAAAGTTTGGTTGCCCTAGCTCTTACCATCTCTGAGATCTAGGCGTTCATACGGACAGACGGACATGGGTATATCGACTTCTCGAGTCACACTGATCATACTTTAGGTAACTTTGGGGGTCTCCGACGTCTCCTTCTGTACGTTACATACATTTTCGGCTTGCACAAACACAATATACCCTTTGTACCATACGGTACAGGGTATAAAAACGTGAAATGCATTGTTGATTAAATAACTGGCAAAATTAACTAACATTATTTCAAATCATACAAAAAAATTGGCCCAAATCGCAGAATTTAGTGATTTTGTAATTCAAGTCGAAGCACAATTCTATTTTTTGTGACGTAACACCAAGACAAGACCAATTTTACAAAACGCACATCATATACGATGCGACGGGTTGTACAATTTGGTACAATACACTAGTTTAACAAATTTTAAAAAATTTTGGTATCCTCAACATGTTTTAGTCATTTCCGTAGTAAAATGGCACGCTAAGTCCGAAAATGAAGTTCAAAAATTTTTTCATGGAACGCACTTCGAGATATTTCGAAAAAACCATTTTTCGAAATTAAAAAAAAGTGTCTTTACTTAAAAGCATACATATCTGGTTCTACCAAACCGATTTTGACAATTATTTTACTAAGCTGTAGATCATTGAAATAACTATCCATTATTCTTGGAACATATTTTTTTCAAATTTACAGTTTGGACGCTATTTATGCATTCATATGAAATTTTTAGCAAATTTTTGAAAAAATTCTATGTCGAACGTAGTTTTAAAAATTAAAAAAAAAATGTTCATGCATTTATCAAAATCGGAGAAAAAATGTGGAAATATCAAGTATTCTTGTAAAAAGTTAAAAGTGTAAATTTGTTTGAAAAACCAAAAGTTTTAGATGAATAAATCATTTATTTATAAAGATATCTGTTTGGTCCAGCAGCCAAATATGTACACATAAACAACACAAATGTAAACAGCAGCATTATTGCTCTTAATTTTGTCACCGCTTAACATTAATATATCTTGTACATCTCTTAACTAACGGCATTGCTCTGCGTAGCAAGAGTGCATTAACATTTACTCAACTATCATTTGTTTGTTTTGCTTGCACTCAGCCGCTCTTAAGCAATATCGGTTATCTGCTTAGAGGGTCAGTAGTTGGATCCTCTAATGCACTAAACTTAGTGTTAAAATACTACTTTCGCTGTCAAGTCTGATTCGCAGCTTGACATTACACACATTAACATTCAAAAACTTTACACTACATAAACACATATACTATACACTAAACCAACACTATCGAAACAAACAATAAATACATTTTAAAATTATAAAAAACGTTTGATTTAAAAAATAGTTGTCGAAAAAGCTCGGCGACTCAACATTTTGGAGGCCCCGGCGAGATTTCGCCATAATTTTCGTTCTTTTGTTTTATTTCGTGAGTGCTAACAAATTAAAAAATTGGCATTTAAACATAAAAAAGGCATAATTCTATTAAACGGACAAACATACATACATATATAAGTGAGTGCTACACATATATACACATACATATATCTAACATAAAGTGCAAGTGTACATACATTTATATAAAAACCAATAACCAAAAAAGTGCGTCTGTACATTAACGTCTAATAAGTGTATATAGACACCGCTAATATCGCCGCTACTTTTGCCTTCGCTTGCTCTCTTACGCTACTGCCGTTACTTTTCGCGCTCGTCTTGTGACTTTACATTGCTGCCGCTACTTTTCGTATTCCTTTTGTGCTTTATACTACGCCACTGTTCTTCGCGTTCGTTTTGTGCCTTTGCATTGCTGCCGCTACTTTTCGCTTACGTTTGTACTTTAACACTACGCCACTGTTCTTCGCATTCGTTTTGTGCCTTTACACAACTACCGCTACAAATAAAGGGTGATATTTTAAGTGCGCGCAATATGAGTGAAGGCGAAGAAGTACAAGTTGCGCAAAATGCGACATTTATTAAAGTGCATATGTTTAAACGGCAAGCTGAATGCATATATGACCATGCATTAGAAAAGCATGCTACTATAGCTGGTGACAATGTGATTTCCCTAAATGATGAACAATTAATTTCTTGTGAGTGCATTCTTGACAAACTCCAAAAATCCTTTGATAAAGCACACGACAGCTTAGAGGAGTTATGTTTTGAAGAAATCGGTAGTAAATTACGTAAAGATTTTGATGAGTTGATAATCGAATCAAAGGTACGCATTCAGTCTCAGCTCAATAAGCGCAAAGTTCAAAATCAAAGCCCAGGGTGCTCTACAATGCTACGTGCTGCAACGTCAGAACATCAACCTGTTGTTGTTGTCAATTCCCGATCCCGGCTGCCAGAACTTAAATTGCCCATATTCAGCGGTGGATATACCGAGTGGGCAGATTTCTTTTCAATGTTTTCAACGATCATCGACAAGGATTCCGAGCTGACAAATATTGAGAAGTTGCAGCATCTTCGTTCATGCCTCAAGGGAACTGCGTTGGACACAATCCGATCACTGGATATTTGCAATGATAACTATAAAACTGCACTTGATTTATTAGAAAAACGGTTTGATAATAAACGCTTAATATTTCAGGCACACATCGCAGAGATTCTAGGGCTCAAGAAGGTGGATTCTGGATCAGTCAGCAAGCTACGTATGCTCTCGGATAAATTCAACTCACACATGCGCGCGTTGCAAACCATTGGTAGCATTGAAGAGATTGCCAACTGTTTCATTATACACACACTTCTACAAAAGGTTGACAACACGACTCAAGCAAAATGGGAAGAGTCGATGTGTATAAAAAAACTGCCTACGTGGGATCAACTAGCGAACTTTTTGGAGCGACGCTGTCAGACATTGGAAAATGTGGAATATGCCATGGCAATACGTACGCCTGGCTCACAGGTGGGCAAGAACAACACAACAACTAACAACACTAAGTCATTTATAGCTACTAATGCTACACCTTCTGGCTGTGTATTTTGCGACGACGTTGGCCACAATATTCTGAGGTGCTCTCGATATGGTAACCTCTCTCCTGCATTGCGTCTTAAAGAAGCTCAAAAACTCTCACTTTGCATAAATTGTCTGACGAAGGGCCATCGTGTAAAGGATTGCCATTCGCGACTTTGCAGAATATGCCACAAACCACATCACACACTCTTGCATCTCGGAAATTCTCGGTTGCCAGATACCATTGTCACTGCCCAACCTGGTCACTTGCCTGATTCTCACTCTTCAACGTCGTCTCATAGCTCCATGGTTGCATCAGCGCCAATTGTGTCTACAACTCTTGCTGCCCAGAATCTCTGTTCTGATGCTGTGCTCTTAGCCACAGCCATTGTTTTGGTAAAAAACCGTTCTGGTACATTGGTTCCATGCCGTACCCTTCTCGATTCTGGATCACAACTACATATAATTACTTCACGATTTGCTCATCAACTGCAGCTAAAAAAGTCTAAATCATCTACTCTTGTTTCTGGCATTGGTGATTCTAGCTTTCCAACAGATGGATATGAAGTTAACATCAACATTAAATCTCGTACTTCTGAATATTCTACAAACTTAACTGCATTGATAGCACAAACTATCACCGACAATCATCCAAGTTTTTCGTTCGACTCTTCAGATTGGAATATACCTTCTAACATAACACTTGCAGATGCAGAATTCTATAAGTCTCAGCGCGTTGACTTACTTATTGGAGCCAGCCTTTTCTATGACTTGTTGTGCGTTGGCCAAATTAAGCTGCTTCCTGGATTGCCTACACTACAAAAAACTCGACTTGGCTGGGTTGTATCTGGAAATTGTCAGAAACCACGCAAAACAACATTAATGGCATCACAAACAACACATCAGGCCGAGCCAGAGTCAATTGCCGAATTAGATGATCTCGTTCGTCGATTTTGGGAAATCGAAAGTTGCAGCGACCCACTAATTGTAACAACAAAGGAAGAAATTGACTGCGAGGCTCATTTCAAGTCAACATACTCGAGATTACCTACTGGCGAATATTCTGTACGCTTGCCTGCCAAGTTAAATGTCGACTCATTAGGTGATTCGTATCAACAAGCATACCGACGATTTTTAAACTTGGAGCGCAAATTAGAAAAGCGTCCACACATCAAGGTCCAATATTCGGCATTTATACAAGAATACCTGAAATTAAATCACATGTCGCATGTTGGCCCAGAGTCTCGTCACCTCTGCAAGTATTTCCTTCCACATCACTGCGTGTTTAAGGAAGATAGTACCACAACAAAACTACGCGTTGTTTTTGACGGATCAGCTGCAACATCATCTGGACATTCATTGAATGATTTACTCATGGCTGGTCCTACCATTCAAGCCAAACTTTTCAATACGCTGACACGATTTCGCACCTTTCCAGTCGCTCTGACAGGTGACATTTGTAAAATGTACCGCTGCGTTCGCATGGCGGAATCCGACTCATATTTGCAATGCATTTTGTGGCGTGATTCTGAACAGGAAGAGCTGCAAATATACAAACTGGATACCGTCACCTACGGCACAAAGCCAGCTTCGTTCTTGTCTATACGTGCAATGCATCAACTCGCCATAGACGAACAATCCTCGTTTCCCATCGGCTCGCAAACCCTTTTGCGAGATTTCTATGTAGATGACCTCATCACTGGTGGTAACTCTACTCAAGAAGTTGCAGAAATAATGAGACAGACTAAGGCTTTGCTAGCTGAAGGCAACTTTACTCTACGCAAATGGTGCTCAAATGATCCAGCCGTTCTACGAGATATTTCGCCTGAGGACAAGGAAACATTTTTAAAATTCCATGATGGCAGCGATATTACAAAAACCCTGGGACTTGCCTGGGACCCTGCATCAGACAATTTCTTATTTTCATTTTCGCCAATTGCTTCATCAAATAAACCTAACAAGCGTTCTGTCCTTTCAGCCATTGCTCGATTATATGATCCACTTGGCTTACTTGGTCCTGTCATTACCAAAGCCAAAATGTTCATGCAGACGCTATGGAAAGAGAAGCTAGACTGGGATGAGAGTTTGCCAGCTTTACTAAACACCACTTGGCTCAGCATGTGCGATCAGTTCAGCACCGTTCAGCAAGTGACATTTCCTCGTCTGGCATTACTTCCTAATTCCACTGTTGAAGTGCACGGATTTTGCGATGCTAGTATTGACGCGTATGGCGCATGCGTTTACCTGGTCTCTAAGGCGCATGGAGAATGCTCTGCCCACTTACTCTGCTCCAAATCTCGTGTAGCACCTCTGAAGTCAATCACTGTGCCCAAGCTTGAACTTTGCGGAGCCGCCTTGTTAGCACAATTGATGCATGAGCTATCAGAAATGCAACTATTTTCTTGCAAATATTATTGCTGGTGCGATTCATCAGTAGCCTTGTCTTGGATAGGTGATGAGTCTACCAAGTTCAATGTTTTCGTCGCCAACCGAGTGTCCGCAATTCAACAACGCACTGCCGCTATGGAGTGGCTCAATCCCGCTGAATTGCTGTCTAGGGGAGCTTCACCAAGCGATCTCATTTCTTCGGAGCTTTGGTTCACTGGTCCAACATTTCTACAACTCGACAAAACGCAGTGGCCATTATCATGTCTTTTGAAAAAACCTACGCTTGAAGTTCGTAAATCTTTACTGTTTGTAGACTCTCCTCAACTTGACATTATCGAAGAAAGCAAATACGTGAACCCATTTTCAGCAATGCAACGACTTTTCGCCTACGTATACAATTTCATACATCGCAACAAACTCTTGGCTTTACTGTAGCTGATATTCAAAATGGCACACGACTTCTTCTTCGAACTGTCCAGCATTCGCATTTTCGGCGGTCGATTGGAAAACTCATTTCGTATCTTTGACTCTCGACATCCAATTATATTACCCGAACAACACTCGATTACAAACTCGCTTATAAAACACTTTCATCAACAAATTGTGGCTGCTGCCAAAGTCCGACTCTGTTGAAAGCCTTAATCTTCCAACGGGGGGAGAATGTTTGGTCCAGCAGCCAAATATGTACACATAAACAACACAAATGTAAACAGCAGCATTATTGCTCTTAATTTTGTCACCGCTTAACATTAATATATCTTGTACATCTCTTAACTAACGGCATTGCTCTGCGTAGCAAGAGTGCATTAACATTTACTCAACTATCATTTGTTTGTTTTGCTTGCACTCAGCCGCTCTTAAGCAATATCGGTTATCTGCTTAGAGGGTCAGTAGTTGGATCCTCTAATGCACTAAACTTAGTGTTAAAATACTACTTTCGCTGTCAAGTCTGATTCGCAGCTTGACATTACACACATTAACATTCAAAAACTTTACACTACATAAACACATATACTATACACTAAACCAACACTATCGAAACAAACAATAAATACATTTTAAAATTATAAAAAACGTTTGATTTAAAAAATAGTTGTCGAAAAAGCTCGGCGACTCAACAATATCGTTACCAAATTTGGCATTCGTTTTTTAGATTTCTCAAGCTCTACACAAAATTTTGATACAGTGCTTGGGAGCTATAAAAAACTTCGGAACACCAAATTTGGTCACGATATCTACCAACTTTGATCAAATTTGGTACAGAACTTAAGAACTCTAAAAAACTTTCGAATACCAAATTTGGTCACGATATCTTTATAAACAAACGAATTATCCATTTAAAACTTAAGGTTTCCAGGTTTGTTTTTGTACTTTTTACAAAAATTCCCGGTAATTCCATAATTTTACTCAGATTTTGATAAACAATCACTCAATTTCTTCTTAATCGATCAAACTTTACGAGCCACGAAAAAAAACGTATGAACAAATTTTTTAAAATTTTTAAATTACGTTTCTACGCTTTTAAGTAGACGCACTTTTTTTTTTAGTTTCGAAAAGTGGTTTTTTCGAAATATCTCCACATCCGTTCCAATAAAAAATTTTTGGACTTCATTTTCGGATTTAGCGTCCCATTTTACTACGGAAACGAGTCAAACATTACAGACACATTTTGCTGTAAACTAGTGTTATCGAAAAATTAAAACTTCTTCGTTTGTCGCATAACCATACAAAACTTTATACAACGACCCCACACACGATGCAATCGATTGTACTGCCTGCTCGATGCCGAGCTGTACAATCAGTCGCATTATATATATTTTAACAATTTTGTTTTCACTTCTGTCCTCGTCACACCAAGATAAAAATTTCTATATGCAAAAATAATCAAAATCGAATAGCTTGATTCTAAAGGCTTCTTGAGGTTTTTTGCCAAAACCTAACATTTTTTTAAGCAAACATGAACTTTAACAATAATGCAGAGCTGTATAATAACTTCCATTTATATTAAAACTTGTTTCAAAATTGTCAATCAATCTAATAACACATAAAAGTGTCTCTAAATAAATTGACATTTACATTAAAATAAATTTACAAATCTTTTGGAATTATTCCAAAAAGCCCTCATAAAAAAAAGGCAAATTGATTTTCAATGTTTTCCTAAAAACATTACAGACAAAAACGCTTCAAAAAATGTTGGCATAATGTGACGTCATCAGTTATGGAGTAGGGTAGCTTTAAGAGTATAACCTGACAACCTAAAGCCAGCTGCAAGCTTTTTCCGCAAAAGTGAAAAATTTAACAAAGTCAAGGCGTTAAAGGAGTCTTGGTAGACAGCACTTTTTGGTGCACGCACTTTGCTTGATTTCTCCAGTGATTTTTGCAATCAGGAGATGTGTATAAAATAACATGTTCTTCCAGTCGGACATGATTAGTTTGTGCTTGGCTGCAATATGAATAGGAAATGCCAAAGGACGCAGCAATGTTAAGTTTGCCTTCTCGCATGTCAAATGACTTGTAGAGCAGCCAGGTCTCAGGGCTTTATGAAATGAAATTTTAATGAAAGCAGGACATTGCCAATGCCTTTTGCTACGTGCTGGTCAAAGTGGAACACAGTGAGGTAAGTGAAATACGCGTAATGAATGACAAAATGGAGTCATGTTTAACGTAAGGAATAGACAATAGAGGCTATGTTTTAAAGTCTTCACATACTGGCATCTGGAAAGAAAATTTTGATCCCGTGCCGAAGCAGACATTTATTATAAAGTTTAAAACGCCTCCAGAGGAGAACACTACAAAAAGAAATCCATGAATGCGAAAAATCGTAGAACGATAGAAATGATTTGTTTATGCAGTGTGAGAGTTTCGGGTAAGCGGGAATTTCGGGATCATACCGAACATTCCCTAATCCTTTAAAGTCAAAATGTGTAAAATCTTGAGGCCAGTCAAAACTTTGCTATAACAAAAACTTGTTTAACAATTATCAATATCCTTATCATCCATTATACACTGAAGCTGCAATTATTCATCTTCGACAAGATATTTCTTTTGTTGTTTTTTGTCTTCCTGGGAAAGGCAAACAAAGATTGCTTTCCAAACTGACACACGTCTGGACATGCTGGCATACGCCCAGGAAGCTGTTTCCACTGATTCTCAAATACAACCATACTTCCTTCCTGTACAAGCTGCTTCCGCTTGTTACTGCCGTAATGCCCCGCCAACGATATCATCCGCAATTTTCACGCCCATTTTGTTTGATGATGACAAATCTTGTTGCGTGTTTGCCGATTTGCGCCGTTTATCAGATTGGCTTCTCTTCTCTTGGCCGAATTATGCACCCGCCCAGTACCAATGTTGCAGATTCAACTAAACTGCAAAACGGCAGTAGCTGCGTAATTATGTTTATTTTCAGATACTGCTCTCCGGTTCCCATTTAGGTCACGTGGCTCTAGCAGGTCGTTGGTATGGTTTCTGCGCAGGGTAACCGAACGAGCGGCACGTGTTAATCGGCGGTTGCAAGTTCCAACCCCCAAAGCAAGATAATTGAAATATGCGAAACTTGCTAAGCCCAGCATCTAATCGAAGTGGCTTCATTTAAATGCCCAATTTGGAGGCACAAAGACCTTTCATGCTCTTAACTATGGGACATGCGATTTGGTCATTTGTGAAATGAAAGATGAGCAACAGCACTTAGCTAATTGTTGTGAACATTGTCATGTGACTTATTAATTGTATTTGGAGTCAATATGGTGGATTACTCCGAGTTTTTACGTTGTCGTGTATTCGTTATTTACCTGTAGGTAGGCGTTTTCGCTGGTAGGCCAAGTTTTTCGATTCATTTCTATAATTTTCTCCGTTCCCTTGTTTGCGGCCCTACTTTCCCGTTCGATAAATTCGCACCCACAGTCCGCACGAGCCAAAGTATTGTCAAATATTTAGCTGACGTCCCGCCTCACCGCTAGTAAGACATCTTAGAGAATGCTCAAGTGGGAACCCTCAAGATCCTGGATCCTGCCTCGGTCGTTTATGTCGGCTCCTTCCTTGTCATCAGCTTAGGTGGTTACCATTAGCGACTTACCCCATTTATAGTGTCACAGACGACATAGCTAGACAAATATTCTTCAACACATTGACGTCGTCGGGATTCGTTACAATAGTATACTTTAGTTTCAGATTACTGATAGGTTGCTCATCTTAAGAGCCTAATCATTCCACGGCGGACTTTACTTGTGGACCGTATTACCATTTCTACATGAACCATTGCATAATTCAAACAATTATTATTATTATTTAGCTATTAGAGGCTTAGACCAAAACTTTTAGGGTCATTGAATAGCTATATCTGAGCTTTGAGATGGACTAGTTCGAGATAGATCCAAAGTCTTCAGTGATAAGAAGCATTTTCGGCTTCATAGTTTATCGGAAGAACATCAGCATTCTATCAGCCTACCATGACACTCCGGTGTACCTGTTAAAGAGAGGGCGGAGGAGTGTGACAGGAACGGTTCAGCACTACCTGTTGCTCTTGCGGTTACGGACACAAAAAGACCGGATCAGTAATTAGAAATATGGCCAATACCAAGGCAGACAGCACTCTGTCTACTCTAAGACATAATTCAAAGCGAATATTGGAACTGCAAGGAACAAGGATGGTGACAGGAGTTACGCTATAAAGCGGCACTGCATAATGTTCCTTATCACGGATTCTGTCGCAGCTGCGGAGATGTAAGGCAAATAGCAAGTATCGAGCATCCGCTATATTGGACTGCCCTGCACTTAGGAAAGAACTTCTTCGATGATTTGGGCTGCCTGGTAAATCTGCCCAAATCGGACCGGGCTCTATTTATTGAACCCTCAAAATGATTCAGCAAGGAAAGAGATTGGGACGATATAGCAGCGTCCGCCAGCTATGACACCCAACCACCTGGCTCCACTTCCTCACTGAAGATCAAGTGATAAACTATTTTTCCAATCATAAAGGTTATGCTCTTGTTGCAGTCTAAGTTCTTCATGTTATCCAATTAAAGCCGCTTTAATTTCAAATGCTCGAAACATCTGCTTAAATTTAAACTACACATTGAAGGCTTCGCCGCATAAATAATAAATAAAAATCTCACACACGCTCCTTAAATGAAACTTGCCAAGAAATATGCTAAATATTTAAATACTTAAAACCATAAACCCGAGTATTTAGAAATTAAGTTGAACGAGCGTATGGGCTTGGAAGTGTATGAGTATGTCTGACCCTTGGCAGGAATATGCCGACTACTTCATTAGATATTCTCACTAATGTGCCTGACTTAATAATAATCAAATTTATATGCATGGTTATGTCCTTTAAGTGATCCATCCGTGCAGGAAACAAACAACCATGCCAACTTGTGCACTTAGTAGGCGGTTTATGACAAAAAAACCCAAAACGGGCTACAAAAGCAGGCAAAAGAGGTTTTAAACTGAAAAGTGTCAATATCCATATCCAAAATGAATCCTTGCCTAGAAGTCATGTTGCCAAAATCTTGTGGCAAGCAGCGTGGGTGTGGCACACTAAAGGACGACTTGTACTCTGACTGTGTTCTAATGCATTGCGGTAAGTTACAGACAAAGGTCCTGCAGCAGCAGCACCAGCAGCCACATGATGGCTTCTGCGAAGGCCAAGTTGTAGGCCACGCCTTATCACCGCCTGCACCTTTAGGTATAGAAAACAACAGTTAGGTTTGAGCATGTTTCTATGTGTGTGTGTGTGTATGGGTTTGTTTGTTTGTTTGTTGCAGCTCACAGACACACTAAATAGCCAAAAGGTTGCTCTCCTGGGAGACAGACTGTCCCGGCCTAGCCTGGACTTGTACAGACGCTATCATAGCTGGTCTTGGCAATGATGAGTCTTGAAATTTTCACAAAAATTAATTATGAATACCGTAAGGATATGTGCAGTCTGCTGCACACATACTACAGTTATTTATGCTATTTTGACAAAATGCTACACTGTATTCTGGGGGTCAAGGGTATCATAGATTTGTGCAATATTTGTTACAGGCAGGAGTGTCATGTTCTAGCTATCAAATACTAAGTATACAAACAAATAAAAATCACTAAAAAAGTCAATATCTGCTTCCGTAGCAGAGATTCCCGATCTTCAGCCATGCTGACCATCCGTGATCTTAAAGATCACTACAGATGCAGAAGCAATGCCTACCTGCTTAGGCGCATAAGGCCGATTGAGAGGAAGTTCGTTAGTTGAATTCCTTTACCCCTGAAGAGTTTCAAACGAAATAGAATTCTGCAACTCGACAGCTGTTGATTTTGGATCTAAAAGTTGTAAGAGCATCAGATTTTATACAATGAAAGTTATAGTCAAAAATTAAATTATTTTACAGCCTTCGCCCATAAAGTAAAGGGTCATCAATCTTGAGGTTCTTTTTTTAAATGCAAAAAACCAAAAAAATTTCCAATGAATCGGAAAATCTTTATTATCAATAGAAAGAACCATTCTTGCCATCTACTTTTTAAAGATAATTCCTTTCAAATGTTGGGCGCAACTGCGCCTTAGCTCGTCCATGCGGAAGTTCCAATTTTCGATGACGCTTCGAGCATAATCGACGGTATCTCTTGAATAACACGGGTAGTGCTTCAATCGTAGCTGGCTTATCTACAAACACTTTCGACTTGGCCCCAAAGGAAAAAGCCTAACGTTGTGATACCACATGATCTTGGTCACCGGTCCGGATGGTGAAATTTATTGTTCACCAAATTGGTTCCATAAAATGGCCTAAGCGCACGAAAACATTATTTACAGAGCGCGAGTTTTCGTAATATTCGGGTGTAAGTCTTTCCATGATGGAATGGCAATGAAAACTGATTAAAAAACACATGGCAACTTGACAGTAATCACGCGTGATTTATCAAAAAAACCATATTGAAAAAACCCTTAAGATTGATGACCCTTTTTTGTGATGCATAAACTTCAGTCTTCAAATTTCTCCTGCCGAGATGAGTCTTATAAACAAACAGATATTTTGTTTATTTTTCGATACAACTCAGATAACCCGCATTAAACCACATTGAATAAAGCAAAGAACCACACCCCAGGCCTCTTTTTTTATTTTGAGTCAATTCTTTCTCTGCGTTGGATGTCAGAAAGTAGTAGTATGTACTATATAGTATTTAAAGAATTGCCCATTACTAGCCACTACTTTTTTCCCATATATCTGATAATATACGGATATCACGTCGGAGGTTCTTTTCATGTTTTGGGGCTATCCAGCCTGGATTATCCAGGATTCGGCCTAGTCCTTGGACTTTCCACTTAAGAGTTTCCAAATAGGTTTTGACTACAACACGCGAACGAGCAGTATTATTTGGGAGAACATTTTTGGACATTTTTGGACGCGTTTTTCGTTTAGTGCTTCGCTTAATCTTATTTATTGGGATCGGTAGAGAGCTCCAGTGATAGTTGGAACGGACCAGATTTTAGTGTCCTTCGGCTCCAATTTCTTTGTTTTTGAATCATTTCAAACGATTTTAAATACATATTACGAAATTGCGAGTTATGATTTCTAATGTTAGTTCAAGATCTTTTTTCGAATGGTACGAAATTTTTCTTAATAATATTTCCAATATCGTATCATGGGTTTTCTTTCACTATAAGCAGCCAGTGCCAAAAAAAAAAAAAACAAAAAAAAAAGGGGCCGACGCGGATGGCTTTGAGATACCATGTACCAAGCCAACAAACAAATAAATTAACCGATTTCGAACCAATTAGGCGTGGTATTTTGATAGGAAACAAACTTTTGATTGCCCAATTTGGTTATAAGTTGATTTATAAACGAATTATACCTTTTCCGACTGATGTTATAGGGGGCTATATAAGATAGTCAACCAATTTTTGGTACGCTGCTGAAGAGCTCCGTCCGAAAAATGTTGTTAGGATACAAACAAATTATGAGTCTCTTTTGTTTTTTTCAAGGAACTATGTTATACCCCTATGGGAGCCATAATATATAAATAGTTCAGCATATACATATAAGCAGTTGAGATTCCGATCCTTTCAACAAGAAAAAACTTATGTTTTTCTAGAAAATGGTACTAAAAGGTATCCTAAAGCCGTTTAGCGTCTCTACTGTAGCATATTTTTTTATTTAATTATTTTTTGCCTATGGAAGGAAACCTTTGTACACTTTTGGCTAACAATAGATAGAGGATACTCGTATATATTTTTGGGCTTAAGAGATTTGTAAGCTCAGCTGCAGACCATTTTGGACACACCCAACCCAATCTTACGAGATATTTTCACTTTTCCGACACATTTTGCATGCAAAATTGAGAATGATGACTGCAGAAACAACAACAACAACAAAAAGCACACAAAAGACAATAAAAACAAATTACAGTTACAAACAACACATATGACCACTTTTTTTTTTTTTTTGCTTGGCTGGTGCCATCCATACTCGTAAATTAACATTTTCACGAATTTTCTGAAAGGCACACACATGGCCCAGGAGTAACCCCTTTTGCTGTGCTAGGAAACATGTACAGCGAGGGGTGACAGCTCCGACAGCGACAACGACAACTTTACCTTATGGAAGGAAACACTCGAATCGAGTTGGCAGCTTTGGATGAAAAAAAAAAATTGAAATAAATTACCGAAACTAAAGGCACAACTGTTCGCATAATGAAGTCAAATTATAGTATTTGCCGGGACCGGCAAAATGAGCAGGGCGTTAGCAGCAGCAGCAGAAGGGTGCGTCCAATGCGTGTTTCGAGTGTTCTGTCCAAAGTTATGCAAATCGCTAACAACAAAAACAACAACATCAGCAACAATAACAATTCGTCCCGATTTCTCGGCTCGTCTCCGAAAGTCACTCCCAACTGTGCAACAGGGCGTAAATAGTGACATTAGCGTCAACAAGCATTTCCCAATCCATTCATTTTATTGGCAGCCAAAAAAATGTGTTTGACATGTCACCGGCGGGCGTTGTCTGGATCTCACTCTTCGTATTAATTCCAACTGATGTTATCATTTAATTCGTTGAAATTAACACGAACATTGTTAACTCTAAATGAGCTAATTAATCTATAAGTACTATATAAAATGTGTGCCACAACATTGTGGAACTCGCCGCATGCCACTTCAAAGATGTTGCCGTGGCCGCCAACCTTTGCGTGGTACGCTACCTCATGCTTTTGTGGTTCTCCAGAGGATCAGACATGCTAACAACACACACAGTGCAGCTCCACCACACCATACCAGGCATACCATAACGTTTGTACGAACTGAGCACGCTCCCAGAGGACTTTGCTTATAAAACTAAACTTAAATGAGATGCATGAATGTCCGCGTAGCACATCGTAAACTTTATTATCGTATAACATAAATTATTTACTAAACATATCAACTAAAATATCCAATTCAGGAGATGAACACATGTATTTCTACCTATAATACGAGTTTTAAATATAGAGAAAAATACTCATTTTACAGGACATGAACATTTGATGGATTTAACTGCGAACTATTTGCGTGCCTGGGCGGGCGTTATTTTGGGCGTACTTAACAATAAGTTCCTGCATATCGGAGCTGGTTCTAGAATATAAAATTTTTATGCTACTCATCATTCCAGATAGCATCCTTCGCCACAGTGGAAAAGCGGCTTGAATCTTTTGCATTCCAAAATCGTACACGCTGCAACTTAGTTGCACCTCTTAATTGACGAACTATGAGCGGCCCTGGATTGAGAATGTAAGCTGGTACATGTTCCCCATCCCAGTCCTCATTATCGTCCACAGTGGCTATTGGCTGTTCTCCATCCTGGAATTGGGTCTAGAACATGCATTTTTGTATCAAAAAAAGTTTATGCTTACACAGAGATACATATTACCAAAGAAATTGGCGATCCATCCTTTCGAGTTTGCATCCTTGTCCATAGTGAACAAGGGCCTAGAATCTTGTGCATTAAAATATCGTACACGCATCTCGTTGCGGATACGGCGACCTTTTAACTGACGAATTGTGAGCGTCCCTGGATTGGTATTGTAAGCTGGTACATATTCGCCATCCGAGTCATCATTATCGTCCACAGTGGCTATTGGCTGTTCTACATTCCGGAGCTTTTTCTAGAACATGCGTTATTCTACAAACAAAAAATTAATGCTTGGATAGGCATTGTGTGGAGCAGAGCACTGAGCCCACAAATGATCCCCAGAACTCCGACCTTGTGCAAGCTTTGCAAGTGCAGAATTTAAAACTGTTCTATTGAGCATAAAAACTGCACTTAATTATAGCAAAAGCTTTCGCTCATACCTTAATCGGTTGCACTTAAGACTCAAATATGACTTAGTAGTATCTCCTCGAAATAGGCATGTTAGTTGGCATACCTCTGGAATTGGGCACCTATTGGTAGAATCCATTTAAAGTGCTTCTTTCTCCTTCTTTCTTTTTTTCGACAATTTCTTACAGTCTCTCGCTTAGAACTAGAGAAAAGATAAGCTTTTATATAAATTATCTTTGGTTACTAATATCAAAGAATATAGAACTACATAGAATGCGCATCTCGCCCAAATTCATTTTAGCGCTTGTTGGTACGGGCGGGCGGCAGCAAACGAAACGAAATGTTGGTTCTATTTTTAGAACAGTCACCGCTTGTTGGTACGGGCGGGCCGCACCAAACGAAGCGATATGTTGCTTCTATTTTTAGAACATACAGACTCCGTTAATTTGCAAAGTTGTTGTCCTTCGAAAATGTACAAGAGACTTATTTTAACATAGGTTGCAAGTTGGTGTTGATGGGTCAGTGGTATGCGTGCCTGAATGGCGTGAGATTATTTTGTGTTCAACTCCAGGGTTCGGATTTTTTTATATTTTTTGCTTTTATTTTTAATATTTTTTGATCGGTTTCACATTTTTAATTTTTGATTTTATAGGCTTTATTTTTTATTACGTAAAAGAAATTTTTATTTTGCGGTCCAAATAAAAATTATATTTTATTTTTGTGGTCTCTACAATCAACAAAGAACAATTCGGGAATCGTAGTGTGGCAAAGGTGAACGATGATATGTATGTATGTTGATTTATTTGTTATTCCTCTGGTTATTTCTTAAAGCAATTGTGAAAAATAATAATATGTCTTTTTAATGCTTCGACTAAAGAATAGGAAGTTGGAAAGAGCCTACCGAAATCAGATTTAGAGCAATCAATTTTATAAAATAAAGGGCCCTATGCTTACTCTATCATTAACTGCATCAGTTGTGCACACACAAGAATACATGTAAATTCAAGTATTAGTGTTTGTGTATGCATGCGGAAAAACCCTTGAACAAATTGGAAGTCGATAGCAAAATACCCTTTTTCGCATTTTTCTCCTTTTTCACATGCATTTGTTAGTGTGAAGCCTAACGTGGTAAGGAAGTGTCATAGCAGACACATTCCCCGAAAGGGCATGGATACTAAGAAAGTAAAAATTTACATTTTTTGCTGAGGCTGAAAATATGAACATTGCCGACAGCCAAAAACGAAGTTCAGAGCCGAGATCAATTGCCAGCGCTCGTGAAATGCCTGTGCTATTTTTAGATTTTCGCGTTTGCTCTGCCTGCCGGGGTAAACAAGAGCTGTAAAAATTTTGCGCACGGAAATGAGAATGCAGTTTGTGTGTATACGCCGAAAAACTATTCAACAGTATGAGAATCGATAGCAAAATACTCTTTTCCAATTTTTCTCCTTTTTTACATGCATTTGCAAGGGTGAAGGCAAACGTAGTTATGAAGTGTCATACCAGTCACATGCTTCGAAAGGGTATGAAGGCACAAAAACTAAAAATTTACAAATTTGGCTGAGGCTGAAAATATGAACATTGCTGGCAGACGTTTGTTCTCTGCCCGCCCGCACCATAGAGCTCTAAAAATTTTGCATACACACCTTAGTATGTATACTGTCATTGGGAAAACAGTTGCAAGAAATACACACTCATTTCGTCTTGTCGCTACCTCCTTATTATACCTCACAGAAGTGCGTATTTTACTATGAAATTGAATGCATAGAAAGCGTACTGTACCTGCGAGGATATCAAAATACGAAAATGAAACATTAATTTTCTTACGACAATAAAAAAAAATAAAAATATTTAATAGAAAAAGAACAGAAATTATGGAAAATTAACAAAAAAAACAAGTTGAATTGAATCTAACATCATCTTGAGAATCGAACCTCGACACATTAGACTGTGAGTCGAACACGCATTCCACTAGGCCATTGCCACTGCGCGGAGTTCGTTTTCAAAATTTCATATTCAAGCAAATGTACAAATGCAAGCAATATTTTCTGTGGGGTACTAATATCAGTACCCCACATAGTAAAATTTTTTTGTATGAGATGCGCATTCTATGTAGTTCTATATTCTTTGCTAATATACACGAAAGTTTTGTAATATTTAAGCCATAGGCTCTTGATAAAATTATTCCAAAGTACTTATTATGGAAATCTCTAAATGTACAACGTTTGGCATAATTATATTTCTGGAAATAATAGGTGTGCAACCGAAATTTTGGCGAATACTCAAAAAATTACAAACGCGATTTACAATCTAGAAACCATATTGCAATTAGGGTAAGTAGGGTTTTTTTTGCCCTCCCTGGGATTGCCACCTTGTCGTGGTGGGAGGGCCTAGTAGGTGTAAGGAACCTAAGAGCGATGCCGGCGGTAGCGTTGCTACCGGTAGGGTCACCCATGCCGGTAAGGTCGAGGGGGAGCATCGAAGCTAAGAGCAGTCCAAACCTGCCGGATAGGTATAAAACGGACCTGCCGTTTTGGTTGAAAAACGGATCTTTTCTTCTTTTTCTTTTTTTTCATGGAGGTTGCTGAAGAGAATACACTTACGGTGCAGGGAGTCGGAGACCCAGTACCGGCGGCGGATAGGGGTGAGAAAGCAGGCCCCACGGCGTCGATATACAGCGACTGCAACAATCCCAGTGTGGGGGTGGACCGCTTGGCCCCCTCACTGCGTTCAGCGACAAGCGAAGGTTTACTCCAAAGGCAGGATGGAGTAGATATGGAGCCGGGCATCGCAAATGGCGAGTTTGTGTTCACCGGACCGTCAATGTCGGCAAATGAGCTAGCACTTGTGCTGGCTCGCCTGCCGATAAGCGACGAGCCAACGAACAAAAACGAGCCTACAGCGACACCTGGCTTGCTAGAGGTGAAGAAGGAAGTGCTGGAAGTGGACGCTCTCCGGCGCAAACAGCGCTCCGGATACAAGGCCTCGCAAAAGTATCTCAGGACACTTAGCGGCCGAAATCCGGAATCGCTGACAGCGAAGGAGAAAGCGTTGAAGAAAAAGCATGAGTACAACGTGCGGCGCTTTGAGAGGCTCACTAGCGGTGGCGCAACTCAAGCGACAGCACATAGTACGATTGCTAAAAAGGAGGAGGAGGGGGACCAAGAAGGAGACACGGCTACCTCGGTAGGGAAGGAGCTCCCTTCCACATCGAAAGCAGCCGAAACTCCTAGTAAGGCCCCGAAGAAGAAGCGCAAGGGTGCCCCCTTAGCGTCGACCACACCCTCACGTAAAGAGGGATCGGACGGCAAAAGGATGGTAACCCGAAGCGTCAGCGATCAGATGACTCGCAGAAGGCCTCGGAGAACAAGCGGGCTAGACCAGACAAGGGTTTAGTCAGCTTAAGCTCTAGGCCCGAACTCCATAGAGCCATTATCGACCGAAACGACCCGGAAGGGAAAATTTCGGCCGAGAACTGGCTCATACTGGAGAGGGTCATAATGCAGGCCATCCACGATGCCATGACTCGAAGTGTGGACCCGTTCACCGCTGAGTTTGATGGTATCAAGTGGTTTAAGGGAGCTAAGGTCGTTGCCTGTGCCAACGAGGAGTCGCTTAGGTTCCTCACAGACACGGTCACCGGCATTAGCGACCCCTGGCCCGGCGCTAAGATCGAGGTCGTCACCATTGACCAAATTCCGTCCCGGTCGATCATGAAGGTTTGGATCCCACCTCCTATCATGGAGGACCGAACCATCCTTAATATGATCAAGGGTCAGAATGCGGACTGTGGTTCCGACGACTGGGTGATGGTGAGAGGGCTGGCTCGCGACGCTGGAAACGGCAAGGATCTCTGGATCAGCATTGGTCGAGAATCCAAAAGCCACATCATAGCGAAGCAGGGCCAGCTGAAGCTTGGAATGGGTTGCCTTAGGGCGATCGTTTTAAGCTGAGATGCTAGGTCAGTCGAACAATCTTAGGGTGGTGCAGATCAATCTGCATCATTCTATGGTACCATCGGCTGATCTACTGCGGGTCATGGAGGAGGAGAGGATAGACGTGGCTCTAATTCAAGAACCCTGGATCCTAGGTGAAAGGGTTCGCGGCCTTGGAGCTCGCGGATATCATCTCCTCTTCCCCAGAAACGTAGGTAAGCCTAGAGCATGTATCGTGGTAAGGGCTGGGCTTAATGTTCTTTTCTTTCCTCGTTACAGCGACAAGGACCTCACGGTGGCGATGCTGGAAACAAGGAACAGGAGCAATCTATACCTTGCATCAGCCTATCTCCCCTATGAGGAAAAGGACCCCCCCTCGGAAAAAATCAGGGCGCTCGTTCAGCTTGTGCAGAAAGAGGGCGACGATTTAATCCTAGGTTGTGATGCCAATGCCCATCACTCCCTCTGGGGTAGCACGGGCATAAATGACAGAGGAGCGGCTTTGCTTGATTTTGTGCTGAGCGCAAACCTTATTGTGTGTAACAGGGGTAACCACCCCACTTTCCGCAATAAGGACCGCGCAGAGGTTATCGACTTAACCCTAGCATCGATCAGCAGCTCTCTATCCATTGACAACTGGCATGTATCCACCCAGTGTTCCTTCTCGGACCACTACAGGATACATTTCGACATCAAAGGGTACGGGAACAAGCCGACTACCTACAGAAATCCCAAAAGAACTAACTGGGAGGCTTTTTCAAGAACAGTCACCTACACACTACCCGACCCACCGGAAGGGGAGTTGCTGGTACCTGACACACTTGAATATTGCAATCAGACGCTTACAGAGGTGCTTCGGTCAGCGTTTCTCAAATCCTGCCCGATCAGCCGAAGCTCAAAGAAAAACCGCAATGCGTGGTGGACAACCGAGCTAGGCTTGATTAGAAAGGAAACGAGAAAGCTGTTCAACAAAGCAAAAAGATCCAACAGCCAGTCGGACTGGAACACCTACCGGCTAGGTTTCAGGATTTTCAAGAGCAGGTGTAAGAAAGCTAAGAGAGACTCTTGGACTAAATTTTGTGAGGATCTTGTTAGTACCAGCGAAGTTTCCCGACTTCGAAAGGTACTGGCTAGTGATCCATCCAAACCGGAGCTACTATGTAGACCGGACGGAACGTACACGAAAAACAGTCAAGAAACATTAGACCTACTTATGGAGACACACTTCCCAGGGTGCCTGGAGACTGGTAACGAGGCTGAGATCATCAACCTTACAGCCAGCGCGGGTCCTGGGGAGCACGAAGATCTGGTGGTGTCTGACGACATCATCACAGAAGAGAAGATAGCCTGGGCTATCAAGTCGTTCCAACCCTACAAATCGCCAGGACCGGACGACATCCGACCTGTCATGCTGCAATCGGCGATTCCAAAGCTGATGCCATGGCTAATGAAGATTTTCAAGGGATGCCTCCTTACAGGTTACATCCCAGGGGGCTGGAGAGAGGTGAGAGTGACTTTCATTCCCAAGGCTGGGAAGATAAATCACAACTCGCCAAAGACTATAGACCCATTAGTCTATCCTCGTTTTTACTGAAAACGATGGAACGACTCCTGGATCTTCACATCAGAAGTAAGCTTACTCCCCATATGTTCAGCGGTTCACAACACGCCTATCTTAAGGGTAGGTCTGTTGACACTGCATTACATACGGTGGTAGGGAGCATCGAAAAGGCTTTGCAGGAGAAAGAGTTTGCGTTGGCGGCTTTCCTTGATATTGAGGGAGCTTTCAACAACGTCAGGACCGAATCGATAACGGCAGCACTTGCTAAAATAGGTTCACTCCCGATGGTAACCCACTGGCTTAGTAGCATGCTCAGCAGCCGGGTTATCAACTCCGAACTTTGTGCAGGGGTGGTTAGAAAGAGAGTTATGAGGGGCACTCCACAAGGAGGTGTCATTTCGCCGCTTTTGTGGAACCTGGTCCTTAACGACCTTCTCGTAACTCTCGAGAAGACAGGATGCAGGGTGACTGCCTATGCGGATGACGTGGTTCTCATGATAACGGGCAAATTTCTGCCAACTGTCAGTGAGCTACTGGAGTCCGCTCTTGGCGTCACCCTAAGATGGGCACAACAGAACGGTCTTGGAGTTAATCCTCAGAAGACTCAACTGGTGTTGTTCACTAGGAAATATAAGATCAATGAGTTTATACCGCCGTCCCTCGGTGGATCACAACTTAAAAGATCTATGGAAGCTAAGTATCTGGGTGTCATTCTGGATTCCAAACTCTCTTGGAAGAGAAACTCAGAAGAAAGAATGAAAAAAGCGTTAGGTGCTTACTACACCTGCAAGAAGACGTTTGGTAGGAAATGGGGACTGCAACCGTATATCCTTCATTGGCTATACACAGCAGTTGTCAGACCTATCTTAACTTATGGGGCGTTGGTATGGTGGAAGGCGGCTAACACCAAATCTCACCTTCACAACCTTCAGAGGGCTCAAAGGGCAGCATGCCTAGGTATCACCGGGTCCTTGAGATCCACTCCCCAGGCTGCCCTGGATGTAATTCTGAACCTGGATCCAGTGGGCATTTTCCTGAAGTCGGTGGCGGCGAGAAGCGCAGCGAGACTCCGGGCACTTAAACTTCTCACGCCATCAACCTGTGGTCACAGTAGTATCCTACTTGAGTTAGGCATACCTGCTGGGGGGACCGGGGATAGTGATTACTGTTCCACGGTTCAGAAATGGAACGACAAATTTGTCGCAGTTTTCCCGGAGAGAGATGAATGGAAGCAAAAAACCCCTTTAACAGGGAACGAGCTGACCATATATACGGACGGTTCGAAGATGGATGAGGGCACAGGAGCAGGCATCTTCTCTGAAGAGCTTGCTACAAAGCTCTCATTCCGTCTTCCTGACTGGTGTAGCGTTTTTCAGGCCGAGATTTATGCAATCTGGCAAGCGGCTAGACTTATTGATACCTTGGGCGTAAGTCCAAGGAACGTTATAATTCTGGTCGATAGTCAGGCTGCAATCAAGGCTCTGTCATCGCATACCCTAAAGAGCAAACTGATCAGTAAGACGGCGCTTGCGCTCAACCGTATCCAACACCACTCAATCACCCTCTGCTGGGTACCGGGACACTCAGGCGTCCCTGGTAACGAGGAGGCTGATGAGTGTGCCAGGAACGGATCAGCGTTGGCTGCCAACCTTGCGGTCACGGACATAGAAAGACCATTACAGGACGTTGTTTCGCAAATCAGGGAGACGGCCAGAGCTCTAGCGAGAAGAGAATGGGACACGGTGTCCGGTTGTCGCATCTCTCGAGCTCTGTGGCCTAGGTATAACCCAAAGCGCACAGCTGAACTCCTGCGTTTACACAAAAACAGGACTAGGATAGTGGTAGGAGTTGTAACGGGGCACTGCACCATTGGCCAAATGGCTGAGAAGCTGAATGTTCCCTATCACGACTTCTGCCGAAGCTGCGGGGACGAGGAGGAGACAGAAAGCATCCAACACCTGCTGTGCGACTGCCCTGCGCTTCAAAGAAGACGAACCCAGTTTCTGGGTAAACCGTTCTTTGAAGATCTGGGTAGCTTGGCTCATGTGCCCATAGCGGATCTGGCTGCGTTTGTCGAATCCTCAAATTGGTTTTGTAATAGGAGAGACTTAGGCGATTAGGGATGTCCTATAGTGCCGATCCTCCTCCCTTCCCTTCCCCACCCTTTCTCCAACTCCTTTCTTTCCCTCTCAAATTAGGCAACACAATGGACCTCACGGTCTCTGGGTGATCTCAGTTTACTGAGCTGCCTATTCAACCTAACCTAACCTAAGTAGGGTTAGTAGTAAACTAAAAAGTCGGGCGCTGACAGCTTTTGGATACCCTGTACCACCACATTTCAAAAAGATATGTAATTATTTGTCAAATTGGCTACGAAATTTTCATAAACAAGCGAAATACAACGAACTTTGTAAAAAAAACGTTGTTTCGACCGATCCATTCTATTGGGTCTATATGATATAGGCATCCCGTTTGGATCAAATTTGTTTTAGTGCTTGGGTACTCAAAAAAACTTCCGAGTGCCAAATTTGGTTGCGATATCTTCCTTAAAAAAAAAACAATTATCCATATTAAACTTTTTGTTCTTTCGAGGTCCTCTGAAACACCGCTATGGGAGCTATATAATATAACCCCGATGTCGAAAAAATAAAATAAACTTTTCTCCCGTTGAATAATAAAGGATCTTATCAGAAAGTTAGGTTTCTCTAGCTCTTACCATCTCTGAGATCTAGGCGTTCATTCAGACCGACAGACGGACTACAAATCGACTTCTCTATTCACCCTGCTCATACTTTGGATAACTTTGGGGGTCTCCGATGTCTCCTTTTATTTAGATACATTTTCGGCTTGTGCTGAATTAATACGTGCATTCTCCGAATTAAACAAATTTTAAAATGCAATGTAGAAGTTTACAAACCCTCTCCGTTTTTGATTTATTTGAATTTCTAACTTATCTATCCAATCTTGTCAAATATGTATATGTAATCCATTAAATTCCTACAAGGAACATAGGGCTGATTGTTCTGCATCGTTTCCGTATTTTCTTCCCAATCGTCGTCATCAAGGGGGTCCGTTGGTAATTATTAGTATTTGTATCAGTTTCAGTAATCGGGTTGGAATTCAGATGAGTGAGTGATTGGCCCAAACAATCTAGACTGGTGCTGGGGCTGCCAGCTAAGCCACCGGACTTGTCTCCAGATTCAAAGAGTCTGGGATCGGCGGAATTCTTAGCAGAGAGGTGTTACATGTTGATTTCTCACATACATCCCGGGACGTCGGGGTGGCAAAAGCCTAGCCGGAAAAGTTGCCGACCGTTGTGCCTGCTGTTAGCTTCGAATGCTCTCCTTGACCTTGCCAGCATGGGAGGCCCTGCCGGTAGCTATGCTAGCGCCGGCTTTGCTTTCGGGAATCGTAGCATCTACTGAGCCCCCTCACCATGACAAGGTCGC